>CM076679.1:35059802-36421469 GCA_038501925.1 Xenopus petersii | reverse complement strand
GCAGCCACAGAAAAATAATGCCGGCATGCACTAGATGAGTGACTTTGTTACCTGTTCATTTCTCTATGTTCTACACAAAGGCACTGTGCATTGCCAGGTTTCCAGTGGCTTTAGGCAATCAGCAGATTTTCATATCTCATCTCTTTTACACCTGGACTACTAGAGAACTGCAGAGCTCATTTGGCTGATTCTTTGCACTCAGTACCGCATAGGTCAATATAACATCTGCTGGCTTCCATGTGACTGCCTCTAGAACAGTTAGTGCTTCTTTTCAAGGAGTCCTTTTCCTTCACGGAATGTCGTGCTGCTATCTGCCCTGGAAATCACATAAAACATTGGAGATTTTAGAATAGCATTTGCTACAGTTGTTATCCTCATTTCACTTTTGATACAACTTCCATTTGCCTGTAAAATAAACTAAAGAAATGGTACGGCACAGGTACCTAGAGGAGAAAGTCATAAACAAGTTTAGGTCAAGTACTGCTTTATGAATCACTTAAAAAAAATAATAAGTATTCCCTCTAATACCTTGTAGGCCATGTGTGTGAAAAATATATTGCATGTGCACTTCTTAAAACTTCTTGTGCAAGCTTTACGGTTGGGTAGAGCAGTTACTGTGTGCAGACAAATGCTGGGTGTTCCACAATTTGTTGTGTACACTGGTGTCATCACATTAGTGCACCATATACAGGCAATTCTAGACAATATGGAAGTGCATATGGAATTGCATTTAATACAGCTAATACAGTAGCATTTATTGGGAGACCTAATTAAGATTCACAAGGACACACAAAGGGGCAGCTTGCAAGGAAGACTGCTTGAGGGAAAAAATATTATTGTCTTTATAAATAAACCAGGTCACTGCTAGCAACGATACTTGAATTGATTTTCAGGTGATTTGAAAAGGATTGAATGTGTGTCATTTCTTTGAAAGACATGAAACAGTTTAGTGTGACTTTTCTTTGTTTCTAAAGTTCTTCTGCTTTAATGGAAAATCATGGTGGCAAAGTTGCAGCTATTGTCAGATGTTCCTTTACAAACTGAGACACAAAGTGTAAGTTCAGCACTGCCAGTAACTTTACGATACTGGAACCCTTTGCCCAATGTATCTTCATGGGGAGGTATTAGTGAGAAACCTAAAGTTAAGTCTTACTGGGTACTAAACCTGGTCATAATAATTAACCAAATGCTTTTGCAATTGCCTTTACCAATGGGTTAATTGCAGGGCAGCAAGGCGGTTGGTTTCACCCAAAGTTGCCTCACAAGAAAACATAGGCTGAATTAGGTAAATGAAGTGTCATGTATGTTTTTCCACTGGTGATATATATTATTGTTGGTGGGAAAGCACTTGAAGAGATTTGTGCCCACAGTAGCAAATATGTCCTTGTGTGTCGGTATCATTATATTAATCTACTTGACCACACAGTGGTTCAGCTACTGCAGAACCAAAATACAAAACAGGGACAGAGCTGAATATTTTTTTTATTTGTGTGTATTCTTTTATCAATCATAATAATACACTTTAAAACTTTATTTCCTGTTAAAAATGCTGCAATATGAAAATCTTATTTGGTTAATGGTCTTTCATAGGTGCATACCAGACCTAGGGTAGCCCTACATTTGGGGAATGTAAATGTATGTGCTAGGGATGGGGTATCAAATAAAATAAAGTGATTTAATAGTGCAGATAAGTAGAAAAGCTCACTATATACAAATAGCAAGAATGGGATGAAATTCTTTATTTTATACTGCAATCCTATGCTAGCAATACAGTGTACATTTTATTTAAAGGATTGACAAGTATTTGAAGTTGTTGTTACTGTTGTTTAAAAAAAGAGGCTCATTCTATGATCTGTTGAACTATTGGTCTCTTTTCTCTTGATTGTTCATTCTCAGCATTTTTGTGACCAGTGTATTATGTAGAACTTCCCTGTCCCATGGGAACCTGCAATTTAATAGTAGGCACTTTCTTAAACCCTCCTGCATTGCCTTATGCCCCATAGTTCTCATAATATGATTAAGTTAGAGTCCAACTAAAGAAACACAGGCTCATGTTTTCCCACTGACAGTTCCTTCAAGTCTTAAGTGTTTTTGGACTGACCCAGTAATAGTGTCACTGCCCTGCAGTCAAACACCTGTTACTCTTAAAAGACTGTATATTGCAAGTGTTTCCAATGTAATCTGTAAATGATACATAACAAAATAGCATTTGTAAGGAGATCACAGGATCCAGCACCCTCCTATTGGATGAATATTTTTCTTCACTATAGGTCTTTTGAATTATTAATGAAAAGAGCACAGCTTATTTGTGTAGTTGCACATATATTTTACAAAACAGTATTCTCTTTATTCCTTGTTTACTGATTAAGTATATTATATATGATGAGGGATCATATGCTGCTGTATGGTAAATCTTATTGATAGAAATAACTGAAACTAGAGCATGCAATGACCAGGCCATTTGAATAATCTACCGATGACTCTGCAAGAGTTTTATGAAATTATACTTGAGACTATGCTTGAGATTTGAGCAGATACATTGTGGAAGAAACATTACCTGTTGGCAAGAAAAATGTCTCAAAGATCATTTTTGGGAGAAACTCACCACTTTGTGCAGTATCTGGAGGTCTCTGAGGAAGTATGTAGTTATGAAACGCGTCAGACTTTGAACACTGTTATAATTAGATGTAATAATCAAGATGGATGGTTTTAAACTTATGTGTTGAACTGAGCAATCCTTGAACTCAGGATTGCGCTGCAACGCTTGATAATTTGGTGCCTCCCTTAGCGATGGACTCGAGCAGCAGCAGCCGGGTCACACCACAAATGCAGTAAGCAAATAAAAGCATTCCATCTTTAAATGAAATAAATGGTGGGATAGCCCCTGCGGGTGGAATAATCTGAAATCACAAGCACCTGGTTCGGGGCCAAGAGCACCAAACCACGCGGACTGAATGGTGAGCAGTTATAGAGTTTACCAATATCATTAGAATTGGATTGGTGGGAGTTCAATAGACGTGTAGGAGATACCCGTTATGGGTGCTGGATATATGTGTATATCGTATCTGGTAAAAGGCTTGAGCAGGGCGAGCTAATGACTTACTTTCAACATTGTAAAGCAGGTGACCATAAATTTTGAGCAGTGCATATTTATTCTCATATCATTATTTTGAAGTTTTCCCCTAAAGACCTGAATATTGCACTGCTGTGCATGTCTTTCCTTTTGTTGTGAACAGTGGTGAAATGCATATTGTGCACAAATATTTTTAAATGAAAGTTTGCTGGCGTGAGTGCGGCCACTGTGTGATGCGCAGCAACAACAACTTTGCAAATATAAATGTGCAATTTGTGATATCTGCTAAGCTATTCATTTGCACCACCACTTAAGTTGTGGCATAACTGAAACGCAGAGTGTTTTCATACATTTTTTGCAATTATATTCTTATTAATCTGCGCAAAGCTTATAGATGAGCCTGTGTAAATTGAAAATTGGAAAAGACCTTTGACCTGTTAAAAGGAAAGTCAAGTTTTGTGAAATTGAGTGAATTGACGATACTCACACTGATGCCCAGTGTTTTCAGTTGTGAGATGGGAGAATATTAGTGATGGGCGAATTTGGGGCATTTTGCTTTGCTTAAAAATTCGTGAATTCCTTGCGAAATTCACAAAATGGCGAAAAATTCGCAAAACGGCACAGTTTTTTCGCTGGTTTCACAAATCTTTTCGCCGGCAGCGAATCGTTGTAATTTGCCTCGAATTCGCGCCTGCCAAATAAATTCGCCCATCACTAGAGAAGATGCCTGACCAAAGTTCAGCTTGTATGTCTGTCTGTATATCCAGAAATGTGGCTAAAGTTCACATTTCCTCATCTGGTATCTGCCTTGTGAATGACAGGACTGTGAGAATGAGCTTATCTGTGCAACTATGCCTGTTACCACTCTTTTATATCTCATATGAAGGAGAATTTTAGCTGGTCCTATCAGAAAAATGCATGCAAGTATCATTTTCTTAGCAAGTTTGAGGTCACAATAATGGATCATTGATAAAGCCCCCCAAATTGATACTCCAGCCAGAATAATTTTGCTTTAGGACCATGGCACACAGGGCATATACTCTGCTGACACTTTTCATTTTACTAAAACATTTATGACACCCCCATATCTTCCCCACTCCTCCCCCCTCCCATTTATGTGATTGGAAATGTGTAGCAGTGCTGGAACTGGAGCTTTTTAGACTGAAAACTCTCACTTTTGGCTGAATAGCACTAGTGAAACTTGAATAAAAGCCAGAGCTTATATTCTAGTTTTATTAAAGTCTCATGGCATTTGGTCATAATTAGGACCTTTCGTGAAATGTTTGACCATTTCAGTAGTTGACAGATTATGACTTTTTTTTCTGGTTCCAACCCTCAGGCCATAAAGTTCTTGCCTGTGATGTAGACTGTAAAACATTCATCAATGTATATCACATTCTGTGACACTATTAATAGTACAACCCATTAGAACCAACCCTTTGACACTCGGATTAATGTGTGAAATAGGAAATACAAGCTGATAGCTGATACACGATCCTAAATTACTTCTGGTCTCCAGAGTGATGGGTGCTTGAATTTCACTGCTGTGTTAACAGTCTGTCATTTGCCATGCTCCTTACTTTTTGATATGAATATGAGTACAGTTAGCTGCTATATTACTAGCACTGTACGCATGCACAGCAGGGAAGCACACTGCAGAATACCTACTGGAAATTAAACTCTTTAAATAAAGTGTCTTGTGAAAGAGTATTTCTTTCATAACCCTATGGTATTCCTGATTTGCTGTCCATTTGGGATTCACACCTTGTCTAAATGTAGCAATAACCACTCCCAGAGAATAAACCATAAGTTTACTTTGCTCAGTTTTATTTCTCCTTAAAATCAGAGGCTGGCCAAGTAGTATGGCTGCCCAAGGTAGAGTCCTGCAGCGGGTATGGTACCTGCGGGAAGGTAAGCGGGTCCAAGCGGGTAAGAATGCAGGTTGCGGGTCCGGGTTGCGGATTGCAGGTTACGGGTACGGGTCTGGTACAGGTTCCATAAAATGGACCTGCGCAGGACTCTAGCCCAAGGCCATATTGGCCAAGCACCATGTCAGCTGCCCCCTTCCCAATTGCTCTCCCAAAACCCCCCCCCGCCAACATTGCTAAGGCCACAACCCTCGCCCCACCAGGTGTCACTCGCTCGCTTGCTTCACCCTCCTGAATCTCAGTTTGTCCAATAAGTACTATGCCCCCTCCATGTCCTCTGGGCATGTGCCTAACCCTAGTTCCAGTCCTGCATAAAATATTCTTTATTTGCAGTATGACCCCTGTGAATAAGCATACAAAGTGGATACTCAAGAACCTCTTGAGGAGCAGAACTAGGTCAGCACTGCAATATTCTAACATACACAACCCCATACTGAAGTTTGCCTTGGCTCCTCTTCTAAATAAAAGGTAGCTGGTATCTTTCTGCTTCTTTGTTCGATAGAAGATTATAAGGGCAGGTCACAGTACATTGCATTGTATAAGAAAAAAATTTTTGAACTTATTTTAACATTGAATGAACTAGTAGAAACATCGTTTAGATATGGATTTATCAAGAATTAGCTATTAATATATGAATGTAACAAATGTTGTAACATAGAAATATTGAACATAGAAATATTTACGCAAAAAGAAACATCAGCAATTTGAGCTCAGGAGTGAGCGTAGTAATGCTTTTAAAATCTGTTAACTAGTAAGATTTTCTTGTGTGCAGGTGATACGAATCAGTGAATTAACTGGTGTGTTGCATTATGGGGGGTTGGTCATAAATGTGGGTATAAATGGTAGACACGATGATAGTCTGATTAGGTCTCCGATGAAGTATGTTTATACGAAACGCGTCAGACCAAAGCTGATGTTATTCTTTTTAACAATGTTCAAATAAAAGCAATTTTTTAAGAAAACTGAAGCGACCTATCTGTGACTTTGGAAGTGCGCCCCCACACCTTTGGATTGTATAAGTGTGGGACCTGTTATCTAGAATCAGGACCTGGAGTTTTCCGGATAAGGGGTCTTTCCATAATTTGAATCTCGACACCTTGTCTGTTAAAAAATAATTTAAACATAAATAACCAATTGGATTGTTTTGCTTTCAATAAAGATTAATTATATCTTACTTGGGATAAAGTACAAGGTACTGTTTTATTATTACAGAGTCTATGAAAGACAGCCTTCCTGTAATTCAGGGCTTTCTGGATAACAGATCCTATACCTGTATTTACTATACCATCGCCAGCATGAGCTTTCAGTATCTTCCAAAAACATAAACACTACCTCTCAGAGCAAATGCACAGTATTTAATTCAGTTTTGAGCACTTCCCCGGGTACTATGAGCATGTGAATTAACCATCATCACATTTGTAAATCACTTCTGCTGGCACACCACATGGCACATAACGGTTTGCAATTTCTAGCTTATGGGCACAGTGCAATACATTGAAAAATATACCTTGAAAATAATGGTATCTTCATGCAGCAGTTGGGTGTCAGATATTCATTGACAATTAGATCCAATGTATCTTATAGGGGAGCTCCCGTTCCTATCAGATAAATTAGAGCTCACTCAAATAACTGATTCCAGTACAAACAAAACAAACTGCCTTTTGCACAAATCCTGCATGTAGAGAGACAGGATTTCTGGTGATTTTAATAGTGAGCTCTAATAAATCTTCTAGGCAAAATGAGCCCCCCTAAAAGATATATTGAATCATTCATCTGACACCCAACTCCTGACTGAAGACAGAATGTGGAGAAACAGATGCTGAGAGTAATAGTGAATATAAACTTGATTATTTCAGAAACGGTGCAGAATATTTAATTGATTGTATTTAGAAAGTTTCTTATTTCAGCTGAAACTTATATGAAATTGTTATTTCCGTGATAGTTTCACTTTAAGAAGAAAATGAGATCAGTGCAACATGGCATGACACAGTGCACACAGTGTGGAGGGAGAGATTGGATGTCAGGAGGGGCCTCCATGTTGCAGCCCTGGTGGGCCTCAATGCTCCAATCTGATGCTTAATAAACATTAATTATAGATTTTCAGTGATTTTAACATTTTTTGTAAATAATTTTAATCATATCAATTTGCCAAAACAGTTAAATATTCCAATGCCCTCTGGTACCCCATTCAGCCAAAGCAAAGCTTTCCTACTCAGCAAATTCATTGTATCTATGTTATCATCACTAACACATTAATGTGCAAGGGCTAGCCTCTTCCTACACACATTGTCTCAGTTCAGTTCAGTACAGTTCAGTGGAGGAATCTATGCATTAAAAAACATGACATTTGATACAAAGGGCTATTTATATAGTTATGACTGCATTCACCAGTATTCAGTTTCATGCTGTTGCCTCTTCAGGTCTGCTGCAGTGTTTATAGAGATGAATACGCAGTAAGGTGATCTTTTAAAATCATAGTATCTTTTTCAATAGGTGTTTTGCAAGAATTTGATCTTTTAATAAATGCTAGGGTATTGTTGTGTGGTGTCATTTTTGTGTGAATATTTTTTTTGACCTTGGCTGTATATTGGTTAGCTTCTTATCACATGGATTATTGGACAACTCCTTTATGTATAAAATTATTTACTGTTATTCTGGTCTTTAAAGAGTAATATGATTCAATATAAGTCAGAAACTGTTGCTGCATAATAGAATGGCACCCTACTTTGGAATATAAAGGTTTGGGTGCATAGCTGTTTATTACCAGCATCTGTGGTTTATTCACCCACCCATTTACGTATAGCACCCAATACTGTAATCTAAAAAAACACGAGTTATGATTGGTTGGTATAACTGTACTGGTACAGTTTAGCACCTATGTTGGTAAATTAACTTCTATGTATCAATAAGGATAGAAATGCTGTATTTTGTATACTAAACATAAACATGAACTTACTGCACCACAAGCCTAATCAAACAAATGGTTTATGCTTTTAAAGTTGGCCACAGGTGGTCACCATCTTGTAACTTTGTTAAACATCTTTGCAAGACCAAGACTGTGCACATGCTCAGTTTGGTCTGGGCTGCTTAGGGATCATCATAAATTATCAAAAAAGGACAAGCTAAATAATATCTGCCAGAAGCCAATACAGCAAGACTGATTAATAATCAGAATAGGCAGACTGCACTGGGTCCTGTGTTGTCATATAATTTAATGTGGATTTTATAGTTTTTGTAATGTTTGATACAAACTTTATCCAATTCTTCAGAACCAGTGGCTGCAGCAAAATAATCCTCCAAATAGAATCACAGTTTATCTGTTTAAATCTTGCTCCATTATCTTTGTTCCTGCAGCTGGAGTTGGAAACAGTAAAGGGAATGTAAGGGCAGAGACACACGATGCTATTTCAGGAGATTATTCGTCCAGCAACAAATCGATTCTTCTTGGGGCGACTAATCTCCCCAAACTGCCTTCCCGTCGGCGGGGTGCAAATCGCCAGCGGGGTGACACTCGAATTGCTTTGGCTTTCCAAAGGCGCCCAAAGTGTCCTCGTGAGGCGACTTTGGAAAACAAAGCGTTCCGAGTGCCATTCCACCGGCGATTTACATTCTAGCCGGCAGGAAGGCAGTTTGGGGAAATAAGTCATAAGTAGAAGTGATTTGTCGCTGGGCGACTAACCTCCCGAAATAGCAGGGTGTGTCTCTGCCCTAAAGGCAAAAATAAAATCCAATACAAATCTCTACACAGTCGCCGACTGCTCTACAGGGAAACAAACAAAGCTGCTTGAGTTCTACATGGCTGGGAAGTAAGGCGGGGGCTCCCCCTGCTGGTCATAAGTATGATTGTTTCCCTGCAGAGCATTTATGGACCGTCTGACAATTCCTATCCACAGCAGTAAATAAAGGGAGAATTTTACTGCATACAGTCAGGTTTCTTATAAAAATGGTACACATTTTTTAATTAAAGTATATTGGAGATATTTTTATCTTTCATTAAAGAAAGTTAAAATTTTATTTTTTTCTCTTTAAAGTCCTTTAAAGGGAGCGGTATTTTTTTATGCCAGTTATTCACAGTATGATTACTACAATTCCTAGTAATAGTAGGAGTTCACTAATTTATTTAGCACATTTGTTGAGTAAATGAGTAAAAAGCCACTTTGACTACAGCCTTCCCACATGATGCTAGCTAGATGTAATAGCCTAAACTTTCCATTGGCTAACATTACACTGTGTGTGATTTTGTTTCGCATCATACTAAATCTGCTGTAAATGTATGATGATATACAAATTAAACATCAACTTTTTCCTTAAAGGGTTTTTTTTTTATAATTTTAGTTTGATGTGTAGAGTGATGTTCTGAGACAATTTGCAATTGGTGTTAATTTTTTATTATTTGCGTTTTTTTTTTAATTATTTAGTTTCAACTAAATTTCAGCATTTGAATTCTGGTTGCTAGGGTCTAAATTACCATAGCAACCAGGCAGTGGAGTGAATGAGAGATTAGAATATGAATAGTAGAGGGCCTTAGGAAAAAGATAAGTAATAAAAAGCAACAACAAAGAATAGTTTTTTTTGCTGCCGGGGCCCATTTGAAAACTGAAGTGTCAAGAAAAAGTGAAGAGCAACTGAAAAGTTGCTATGAATTGCCTATTCTATAACATACGAAAGGTTAACTTGAAGGAACAGTAACACCAAAAAAGTAAAGTGTTTTAAAAAAAATGACAATATAATGTACTATTGCTCCACACTGGCAAAACCGGTGTGTTTGCTTTAGAAACACAACTATGATTTACATAAACAAGCTGCTGTGTAGCCATGGGGGCAGCCATTCAAGCACAGGATACACAGTAGATAGCAGATAAGTTCTGAAGACTCCCATTGCATACTACAGAATTTATCTATTGTTGGCTGTGTATCCTGTGCCTTTTATTACAAATTGAATGGCTTCCCCTCATGACTACGCAGCAGCTGGTTTCTGTAAACTTTTGTAGTGTTCCTGAAGTAAACATGCCAGTTTTACCCAGTTCATATGCAATACTACATTATATTTTCATTACTTTAAAACCCTTTCATTTTTTGTTGTTACTGTTCATTTAAAGGTGTACTGCCCCTTTCTGTTTCGGAACAGATCCCAATTCAGTAATAACCTTTTATTCCCAATGGTGTAGGCTTCTTGAATGTAGGTTTCCATGAATGTGTCCAGCTACAGAAAGAAAATGCTTTCAATGGGTAGAACAAATAGGTTAACTATACTCCATTCTTATCATGTGACCCTTTTCTATAGCTGGCATGTGTATTAAAATGATTTGGCTTGTGAAATCAGCTTTGGAAATGTAACACAGTTTATACCCTTTTCCCACTGGGACTGATAACTATTGCTCTTTGAATCGAGCGAGCCTAAAGGAAACCGAGAATATACTTTGTGTGTATACTCTTCTAATATTAATAGTTCTTTCCCTTCCTCTTGTGATATTATCCATCCATATTCCACACGCTGAAAGCTTTTAGTCGGAGTTGGACCCAGATCTCAAAGGAGGTAGAAGGAGTGTATTTTCCTCTGTTTATTAATCTGCAAAAGTTGTCTTCTAAAACATATCTACAAAACATTTGGGAGTTCTCCGGAGCAAAGCAATTGTGAGTTCATTTGTTATTTCCAAGACCTGATTCTTTATGATTCAAACAGTGCCGGATAACAAATGGAAATCTGTTTCCAGGCTGTTTGTAGTCATATATTTTTCATTTGGTTTCACTTGAAAGACTGAAACATCATGTCTCCTTGGAGGAATGATGATGTTACACAATCTGTGGCTTTTTTTTTTTTACTCTGGTTCTTTTGTCAGGTGGCATGCGATACGCTTCTCGGGCAGTAATTTAGAGCCTGTCAGTTTTACAGTTGCCACTGGGGACCTCACGATTGTATTGCTCAACTTGTGTCTCTGCGAGAGTTCTCTGTGTGTCTGCATGTGAGAGACCAAGGCTTAGCTGGGCACTCGCTCACATCACGTGCTGGAGTTTTTTAGCATCTTGATTACAGGGACCTATCTGGAGAAAGTCCAAGAATGGGAAGTTGTACGTTTTCTTAAATGTCATAACACAAATTTTTCTTCATAGGAACCTACTCTGCCATGTAAGCTCATAATAATACAACAAATAAGACAAATTGCAAGGTTATTGTGTTGTGTTGTTGTGGCTTATATAAGAGCAGTGCAATCTCAGACATCCATACTGTTATGACAGTGGTCATACATTACATAGGATGTAAAAATTTGTGTTTGCAGCAGGGTCTAAAATTAACTTTGCTGCATGTACATCACATACTGTGCACATGCTCTTGACTTGGCCACGTTTCTAGAGTACTCTCCTAATTTTTGGTCCCCCGACCTGACATCTAGGCATGCATGGTGGTGAAAAATCCTTGTAATTTGTCAGTAGTATTGTATCTGAACAATCTTAAGCCAGTGGAACATTTTGAATAAATAAAAGTATGTCTGTGTTGAAGGTACAATTACTGTAGACACTCAAAACGTTGCTACCCCACTGGCATTCTTTATGTAGTATATCCAAGTAAAGAGACTTCTGGTTACACTATTGTAGAGGTTGACCGTGATATGGAATTGGAGTAGAGTCCACACCCACATTGGTTCAGAAACAATGGGGATGTGCAGGAGATACAATAGTTTTTTAAGTTTCCTGTGCACCAATTCCCATTGCTCTGGTGCCAATGACGACATTTTAAGTGAATAAAAGGGAGGTGATAGGGCGACGAATGACGAAATCCAGCCCTGGATGCAGTGAGAATGCTTGCCACATAATAAAATGTCTCCATAGGAATTGATAATCTGACACACAAACAATTTCAGTCTATAGCGATAACTCCACATATCCCTTAAAAATAATCCAGCTGCTTCACTGTTTTCCACAAGCATGTATGTTTATTAAAATGTTCTAATAACTAGTTGTTGGCCTTTAACATGGAATCTCAAGTTGTTTTTGATATTGGCAGGGTCATTTTTTGCAAGAAATGGGCAGAGTTAAAGTAAATAGACAAAAAGCAGTGTACTTCACTGCCCCTGCCTCCCTGCAATTTGCACCATTAGCAGTTGCACTGCTACCCACACTAAATGAACCTTGATATTTGTTTAAAAGTATGTGTTCCACTATAATACTGCCGGTGTCCTTCTTAATTAGAGCAAATAAGGTGCAGTCTGAAAATCCTAGTGAACAATTTTAATCAAAGTCATTTTAAAATATTTTTAAAATGTAGCTACTGTGTTTTCCGAGGCCAGGCATTCATTATCTATGGAGAAGTTTAAATAATAAGTGGTATGCCTTAGTTTTTGCACTTTTCCAAACAATGTTACTGTAGCTTCATAATGAGCACAGTCTCCAGGGTACCTGGCTCCTACCAGCTACTGGAGATCTGAATTGATGTGTATGTTTTGCAAATTAAGAAGATTTATGATACATTTGGGAAATATATCATAACAGAAAATCTGCCTTTCTATTTATAATGTGAGATATATTGATGATAAAAGGTTTGATTGGTGATATAGTGCTTCTGCTGTGACTTGTTAAAGGTAATGAAACCTCTATTTATTTCTAAAATACAACTTTTTTTTACAATTTTATTAGTGCGATCTTTATTGGTTTTGTGGAGGCAGTTTTACCTTTGCTTATAGAGTTTAGAAAATTAGCTTTTAAAACACATTTAAAAAATATGTCTTTTTAATGCACCATTTATGTTAAAAATTATATTTATGATCCTAGAGGTACCATATTGTGTGATGTGCATTCAATCTGCATTTTTACATACATTCCAATCCCTGAGAGGTTACTGCCTAAAAAAGAAGGCAGGATGAAAAAAATGGCATGCTTGTTTTTTTTCTTTAAATGAAACAACCCAGAGCATATATACTTTTGCATCATTAGTGAAAAAGACCCTTGAATAGGAAACTTATTTTTGTGATCTCCAAACACCATTACTGAGATTGCATACGTATTGTGTTGGTAGAAGAATAGTAGAAAATAAAACCAATGGCTATAGATTGTGTTATGGGTTGTCCTTCTTATTTTTAGTTTTCATGAGCTCTGTGGTGATACTAGTAGGTAACTCAGCCCTTTAACAGGATCCTTAGTAAAACAAGGAACACGCTTATTGACCCATTTGCCCATTCCTCCACTGGTTGGGCATCCCTTTTTCCAGCTATTCTCACAGATACTCCACTGCCCAGTGCTAATCCTCACCTGAACAAATTTACTTCCTGTTCGTATTTAGCCTCCTCTCACCAGTCCAAAATGAAATGGTCTCACAAGTTCTAAGCCTACACACTCATATCCCTACTCTGCTATGGCCCGACAGGGTGCTAGACAAGGATTGTTCACACAACAACTCTACTCCTATGTCTAACTGCTAGAAGTTTTACAGGATGCAGCATTATATTCTTGTTTGTAAGACCTGTTCTCCCTGATTTCTCTGAGATGGTGTTACTTCTTAAGGCTCTCTTACAACCCTCTTATTGAGACCTCCTGACTCTGGCTCTCATCACCAGGCATGACCCTGCCTTTATTCCACATGGAATTTACAGCTTTATCGTGGCTTAGAGAAGCCTCTCCACATGCCAAGGCACTTGTCTGGATGGGAAGTGCTAACACCAACCAATACTATACTGTACCTGCACATAGTCTGTGTACCAAATGGGACCTTTGGATGCAGTGGCAGATCATTAGTCATTTTACCTGGAGCATCAGCATCTATGTCCATACCATTTCTCTATTTCTCTATTCAGTTGGTATGGATCTAATGGGCAAAGTTGTCCAATGACAGTTCCCCAAGTATGCAAAGATCACATTTGATACAAACAATCAGGAAAAATGTAGGCAGATCCCATTATGGGGTTCAAGAATTCTCATTTCACCCATACTTGAAATTCCTGTACAGATGAAGCCACTTTGGTTTGTCTGTTTGACACAGAATAACTAAACACAGATATCCCATTTATCTCATTTAACACAGAAAACTGCGTCACAACATCCCATCTAATTAAAGCATTCACCATTGTGAACAATGGAGCTTTGGTATGCTAATGAAAAGGTTAAATGCATTAAATGAGTTAACATGATTTAAGATAACACAGTTTCTTCAATTACCCCTGAGTCATGACGCATTTAACTCACAAATCCAAGTGGCTTCATCTGTAGTTCTCTTATTTTAATTTTAATAAATAAAGCACAAAAATATGTTTATGCACAATTTAAAGCGCAGTTAATATTCCTGCTCTTCTTCAAGTACCAATTAATATTTAAATATTGCAAATCCTTTACGCACTGAGATATCTTATAGCATAGCTGCCATATAGCAATGCACTGAGGATACATCTAATTGCTAACATTCTCCTTGCAGTAAACACAACTGAATTAACATAAACCTGTTGCCAAATGTATCTGATGATTAAGCACAGAAGAAAAAGTAACGATAGCATAGGGCTACGGTAACAGTGAATGATGGGACAAAGTGAAACAATTAAATCCCTTTCTTTAATTGTTTTTTTGTTTGCACTTGAACAATTGGTCCAATGTAAAGAGGGATCTGTTTGCCTCATTAACATGGTTTTCATGTGAAACAGGGCCTTTAGGAAAGGTTAAAACTAAGTAAGCTTTATCAGAAAGGTATATATAAATACACCAGTAAACCCTCAAAGTAATGCTGCTCTGAGTCCTCTGTCAAAAGAAACACCACATTTCTTTCCTTCTATTGTGTATATATGGGCTTCTGTATCAGACTTCCTGTTTTCAGCTTAAACCTGCAGGGTTAGGGCTTGAGCATGCTCAGTTTGCTCCTTCCCCCTCCCTCCTCCCCTCCCTGCTGTAATCTGAGCCCAGAGCTATGAGTGAGCAGGGAGAGACTCAGGCAGGATGTGATGTCACACCAAACGAATATGGCAGCTGCTATCCTAAACAAACAGAGTGTTTTTAGAGCTGTTTACTCAGGTATGGTAAAGCATGCTACAGAATAAATATAGTGTTATAGCTTGCACTATTGTGGCTAATCTATGTGGTAAGGTAAAGTGGTAAAAGGTAGTTAACATGCACATGACATTTTATGTTTTGCAAGCAGCTGTTGGATATCTTCAGATATTTTACATCATGGTGCTATTAAGGTTCAAATTTACATATTGTCAGTAGGTCTAAAATGTCAGATTTTACCTAGTCTACCTAGTGTCACTTTCGTGAGAACAATAGAAAGTAACATATTTGCTCTGCATTTCTGTTCTATTTAATTTATATTTAGTTTGTGTTTATTCTGTTTCTGTTTATTTTTTAATGGATGTAAAATGTGGAATTTCTCCCCTACTAAATGACGTTTTTCATTCTACATTCTCCTTAGCATGAAATATACGACAAGTCTGTGTTTTACAAACCCAACTAACCTTTGATATATTGCAATATTCACTCTTCTAGTTGCCTGCCATTCATAAGCTGTCCAAGCCTTTATACACTGGAGTCCCTCAAGTGAATTACAAGCCCCTATTCACTCTGGACCATCCATCCATTATAAATGTATGCTGTTCTTCCTTTGAATGCTGCTGTTTTTTGTAAATGATATTCTTCTTGCTTTCAGAGTAAACCGCTTTACACAATCTGCATTTTTGGAGTTTACCATCACCCTGACAATATTTACACAGTCCATTTATTGTTGAGATGCCCACATCAATGTATTGACTGTTATTGTTTGAACATACTTTTCATGTTGATGGCCCCTTTACAGTTGTCAGTTGTCAGTAATCAAAAGGAAAGTACTGAAGAAATGATGAGTTTGATGAGAAACAACAACCATGAGGCTCTGTCTGTCTTATGCATATTTATTGAGACTAGCCTGCTGGAAATGCAGTCTATATATATCGACCAGCTATTTGTATTATATATTGTTTTTACTATTTTTTTATTTCTATTATAGGCTCACAAAACACACTTTCTGGGCTTTGTTGATAAGCTTCCATAATAAAAACAACTGTTTTACATCAACACATTCATGGGGCCTGTGTGCCCACCTATCTTCATTTCAAGGTAATCTGCTCCATCAAGAGGAAGGTTTGGGCATGAGCCCTGTGTGACCTGTATGGAGTCCTTGTAGATGATAAACTTGGCTGTAGCAAGCAATGCCAGTCAGCAGCATCAAGGGTCTTAAGTGTAAATATATATCAGTGGTACAGGCTGATACATTAGATAGCTTTAAGAAGGGGTTGGGTGGCTATTTAGCAAGCGAGGGAATACAGTGTTATGGAAGATAACTCATAGTACAAGTTGATCCAGGCCCAGGGACATGTCCAATTGCCATTTTGGAGTCAGGAAGGATTTGTTTCCCCCTCTGAGGCAAATTGAAGAGGCTTCAGATGATGTTTTTTCCTTCCTCTGGATCAACTAGCAGTTAGGCAGGTTAAAAAAAAGTAAAAAGGTTGAACTTGATGGACGTGTGTCTTTTTTCAGCCTAACTTATTATGTTACTATACTACTCAATTATGTACACCCAGACCCCTCGAAACAGGTTTGGAACTAGGGGTAGGCAGAAAAGGCACCTGTAGAGTACGCTAGGCAGGTACCTTTTGAAGAATCTTCTGCCTACCCTTATTCTGGGTTCTCTTGTTCACAATGCCACTCTCCCAGGGGTTAAGGTGGCCGGCTGGGTTGCCTAGGGTCATCACCAGGAATTAGCCTCCTCTTTTATTCCACAAGGGAATTGTTATTCCAAACAATGTATGTTATTAATGCCAAGAGTGGGAATATTAAAGGAAAACTATACCCCCCAAACAATGTAGGTCTCTATTAAAAGACACTGAGTAAAACAGCTCATGTGTAAAACCCTGCTTCATGTAAATGAACCATTATCATAATAATATACTTTTTTAGTAGTATGTGCCATTGGGTAATCATAAATAGAAAATTGCCATTTTAAAAAATAAGGGCCGCCCCCTGATTCACTGTGTACACATACAAACCACATGTAAGGTCACATGAGCCAATTAACAGAGTTGTGTCTTTTGCTTCCACACTTCTTCCTGTTACAGTTAGTGTTGTAGTATTTCTGGTCAGGTGATCTCTGAGGCAGCACAGATAGAGTCACGAAATGGTGGTTCAAGGCAAAAGATGTAAAAGGGCAATATTTATGTAAATATATATTCCAGTTTGGTAAGATTCTTTAATATGTCATTCAATTTGATATAAACTATCTGTTGCTTAAGTATTCATTTGGGGTATAGTTTTCCTTTAAGTCATTGTTTCTCTACTATATATATATATATATATATATATATATATATATATATATATATATATATATATATATATATATATATATATATGTAGATATATATATGTGTGTGTGTGTGTGTGTGTATACATATAAATATATATATATATATATATATATATATATATATATATATATATATATATATATATATATATATATATATATATATATATATATATATATATATATATTTTGCACATTTGCATTGGGCAGTTCTGTATTCATGAGGGTTGGATGGAGTAGCCACATGCCCCAACCGCATGCCCAAAGTTAATGACCACTAAGAGGTGCAATATTTATGACAATTTTGGGTGTATTTAGTCTGTGAATTGTCATCACCAAATTCAAAGGTGTCAATATGACCCTCAGTAATATGTCTTGGTCCTTAGAGTTCACTTTGAAACATTGTTTTGGTGATTTTCACTCGTTTCTTTTGGTAAGTGTCCCTGTGTTTTATTATGCATACCTGTGGAATGGAGGAATGTTGGTGTATATTATTATTATTATTATTATTATTATTAACAACATGTATTTATATAGCGCCAACATATTGCGTAGCGCTGTATTGAAAAACCATAGATAGATAGATAAACAGACAGACAGACAGATAGATAGATAGATAGATAGATAGATAGATAGATAGATAGATAGATAGATAGATAGATAGATAGATAGATAGATAGATAGATAGATAGATAGATAGCATATACTGTATATTACCTTTTTCTATAAATGCAATTTAATAGTAAAAGAGGAAATTGCAATAACTTTGCAACAATAAATAACACATAAAACTGCACGCATTTATGGCTTATGAACCAGTATTTGTTTCCAAAGTAATACAAGTTAATTTCTTTGTGCTATTTGGCAACCCAGATGTTCAGCATATGTGGAGTTACGGTTGGTGCTGGGCTATACATCCATAATCCTTTGGGTGTAATGTTTTGTTTGTCCCATGCCGGGAGGGAAGTAAATGCAATTGTCATGTTTAGATTCTCTTCTCAGCTGGTTGAGCTGCCAAATCATTCAGTGAATTGCAGCAATTTCTCTTTCCCAGACGACGGATGTAGAATTCAGAGAGGTCTGGAAAACACAATAAACCTTGAGTTGCTGGCCGTGTTTAAACAATATTTTTATTACAGTTATGTCAAACAGTCCCACAGAAGTCAGGCAAATAATAGTTTGTACATTTTGTAAACAGACAAGCTTAATGGAGTCTTAATAACTGCCACATTATGTCTTTTGTATGCCACTTAACTTTACATTACAGTTGGACCGGAAACCGTTATTGGCGAGATGTTATAGTCTAGCTGAAACAAGGGCCACACATATAATATGCATTACTGCATGATTAACCCTTTTGAGGTGTTGGTTGAATTATCCTCCCCTATATCAGAATGAAAGGAGTTCGCTTCCCTCAACCCTGTTCTTAAAATGCTAATAATTCTCTGACATTCAGGAGTGCTCCAGTTATGTGACCATGGCTGCAATAAGCTGACACTGTCATAGTGTTGTGCCATGTGTGACGTCATCACGCATTGGTGTAAAATTTTAAATTAAAGGACCCCAGTAACCTGGATTCAGTGCCTGGATAAAGGTTCATCTCCTGAGAGTTTCTGGGTGCTTTATAATTGCAATTCAGCCAATTCCTGGATCCTGACTACACAGATTGCTTCCTGCCATTGACTTTTGCCTGGAAACCCACCTTGACCTGCTTATCCTTGGTGTACCACATATTGGACTATTTCCTATCTGTCTGCACTCCAGCCTCCTCCTTGGTCCTGACTCCTAGTTGAGCCATTAGGCCTTGACAATGCAGTTCCGAATATTCATACTACTGAATTTTGAATATTGCTAGCTTTTAAAAAAGCTACCATAAACATTAAAACAGACATACATGCCTAAAAAGAAAAAAAATATGATAATATTCTCATTGTTTCCCCTTAAGTAAATCGCAACTTATGAGTGTGGCTTTGTGCATTGATTTGTTTGTAAATACTGTGACAAGCTTTTTGGCAAAATTAGCTATGGTAGGCAGGTAAGCAGAGGATCAGGAGCATAAAGGCAAAAACACAGGATTATTTAGGCAAACTCTTCCCAACATAAAGTCACAGGCACGCGTTTTAACAGCACACATACAAGACTTTTCCCCATACAGTGTGGCTTTCATACTCTGGAATATTCTTGGCTTCTCACTAAGCCCAGCTGACTTTCCCCTCCTGGGATATCAGCTCACCAGCCTCTGGTCTGTCTCTCCTTCTGGATTTCCTCAATCACTTTAGACTCAATCTCAATCACCTGGTCATGTCCCCCTCTGCTCCTTGCAATGGCAGGCAGCACCCCAGCCCCTCTGGGTGTTCCTAACACACAGGTAACCTTCCTGTTCTTTGACCTACTCAGACAGATCATTTAACTGTGGAAATGCATTATGTACTTTTTCATTGTCCCAATTTTAAAGGGGATCAAAACTCAAAAAAATGAATAAACGTAAACTTATGTAGAATGGTTGTCAGGTCACTTTTAAAACTGACATTCATTTTTTATTTTTTAGTAGTTTCTTTAATATTAGTTTTAGACTGCCAATACTTAATGAAAGTCAGAGAGTCAGCAACCCGAGGTTTTTGCATCGAAAGTAAATAGACAACCATTGAGTGAAAAGTCTGGTATTAGCAGTGTAAAACAGACACCACTAAAAGATTAAAATTCATTTAAAGTGCTCAGAAGACCACTATAATTAAGTTTACGTTACAGTTACACACCTTATTTGTTTATAGCGTATGAGCTCTTAAGGGTGTTGTTCACCTTTCAGTTAACTTTTGGTATGATGTGGAGGGTGATGTGGAGATAATTTGCAATTGGAATTCATTTTTTATTTGTGGTTTTTGAGTTATTTAGCATTTTAAATAAGCACCCCAGCTTTTAATTTTAGCAATTTGCTATAGTTCAAATTACCCTAGCAACCATGCATTTACTTGAATAAGAGACTGGAATATGAGTAGGAGAGGACCTGAATAGAGAAGTGAGTAACAAAAAGTAGCAATAACAATAAATGTGAAGCTTTACAAATCATTTATTTGTTTAGAGGGGGTCAGTGACCCCATTTGAAAGCTGGAAAGAGTCAGAAGAAGAAGGTAAATAATAAAACAACTATAAAAAAATAAATAATGAAGTACAATCATTTAAAAAGTTGCTTAGAATGGGCCCAGGCCCGGATTGATGGAGAGGCCACGAAGGCCCGGGCCTAAAGCGGCAGGATTTTAGGGGGCGGCATGCTGACCAACCACACCCACATTGGTTCAGAAACACTGGGGATGTACAGGAGATACAATAGTTTTTAAACTTCCCAGGCGCCAATCCGCATCGCTTTAAAAATGTGCGCGAATAAAGGGGAGGGTACGGGGGCAACAAATGACAGAAGGCCTAGGGGCGCCCGCTATGTAAATCTGGCCCTGAATGGGCCATTCTATAACATACTGTACTTGTTGGGAATTAGTGTAAAACCATTGCACGTATCCCTGTAAGAGATTAAAGGGATACTGTCATGGGGAAATTTTTTTTTTCAAAATAAATCAGTTAATAGTGCTGCTCCAGCAGAATTCTGCACTGAAATCAATTTCTCAAAAGAGCAAACGGATTTTTTTATATTCAATTTTGCAATTTGACATGGGGCTAGACATGTTGTCTATTTCCCAGCTGCCCCAAGTAGGGATGGGCGAATTTTTTCGCCTCATTTCGCCGAAAAAATGACACCCATAGACTTGTATGGAGACGTGCGTCAAAAAAAGACGTGCGACAAAATAATTTCGCCGCGCAACAAATTTTTTTTTGACGCCCATAGATTTTAATGGGCGTCTGCGACATTTTGCTGGCGGCGAATTTTTGGTGAAACGAAACGGGTCAAATTCGCCCATCCCTGGCCCCAAGTCATGTGACTTGTGCTCTGATAAAATTCAATCACTCTTTACTGCTGTACTGCAAGTTGGAGTGATATCCAGGCCTGGATTTGTGGAAAGGCCACCAAGGCCCAGGCCTAGGGTGGCAGGATTTTAGGGGGCGGCATGCTGCCCAACCACACCCACATTGGTTCACAAACACTGGGGATGCACAGGAGATACAATATTTTTTTCCATCCTTCCCCAGCAGCCAAACAAAAGAACAATGGGAAGGTAACCAGATAACAGAACCCTAACACAAGATAACAGCTGCCTGGTAGATCTAAGAACAGCACTCAATAGTAAAAACCCATATCTCACTGAGACACATTCAGTTACATTGAGAAGGAAAAACAGCAGCCTGCCAGAAAGCATTTCTCTCCTAAAGTACAGGCACAAGTCACATGACCAGGCGCAGCTGGGAAATTGACAAAATGTCTAGCCCCATGTCAGATTTCAAAATTGAATATAAAAAAATCTGTTTGCTCTTTTGAGAAAGGGATTTCAGTGCAGAATTCTGCTGGAGCAGCACTATTAACTGATGCATTTTGAAAAAAAAAAATTCTCATGATAAGCACATAGTCTGAGTCTGTCTGTGTGCTGTGAGCTGTTACCTAGCAAACAGCTGTTCAGTGAACTCAGTGCAGCAGCTAGTGAGTGGCTGGCAGGAAGAGGAAGTAGCAGATGCTGGTAGAAGAGAAACGCCTGGCAGAGAGAAGCACATGGTGGACAGAGAGAGAGACTAGAGCAGAGGTACGAGCTACTGGTGAGCCCAGTTGAGTTGAGAGCCTCCACCAAAAACATTCATTTGGATCAGGCTGGCACAGATAAGATAGATACTGTGCCTGGAGGGACAGAGAGTGTGAAAGGAATACAGACTGGGGGAACAACTAGCAGGAGATTCCTATCTGGGCATCCAAAGGGACTGGTAGTCGCACCGTATGTCTGAATGTGCTGGACTCACCCGAAGAGAGCTCTAAATCATCTAAAGAGTATTTGGAGTGAGTATCCTGTTTAAAGGGACAGTACCCTTAAGAAGCGCTTGAAGATACAAAGACTGTGTGGGGGAAGGACATTAGAGGACTTTGCCTTCTTTAGTTAGCTAGACAGATTGCTCAAGCAAATTAATTAGTGAGGCCCTATTGTCACCTGTTAGAAAGTGCTGCATGTATTAGGTGCCCATTTATTTTAGATAAACCATTATTCAGTTTAACAAATACTGTGTGTTATTGTTACAGTATATTCCTAGTAGGGTGCATTCAGGGCTGGATTTGTATTTCCAACGCCCCCAGGCATTAGGCAGTCTGTCTGCTCCCCCGCCCCCTGCCCGCCCAAGAAACATATGTGCACATGCGCTCAACCCAGGATGCACATAGTAACTCCCTCATCTCCCTGTCACTTTCGGCACTGAGGACTGCGTGCGCAGGCAACTTAATGGGAAGTCCTCGGAAAATGAGGCAGCTGGGCGGCATGCTGCCCCTGTGCCGCCCTAGGCCCGAGCCTTTGTGGCCCTGCTACAGATCCAGGCCTGGGTGCATTCCCAGATCCCACTAGGTGGAGACACTGTGCTAGTAAGTACCAGGTACCCAGTCTGTCCCAATACCACTGCGGAGTGTCTCAGTTTTGCCCAGTGCCATCAGGTAATCCCCACACGTGGAGTGTAACACCGACAAAGGGGTGTCAAAAGGGTTACATACTAAAGGTTAACTTAAGATGAACAACCTCTTTAAGCTCCACCTGAATTTAACAGCTTGAGGGAATAAAACTGTGTGAGCCATGTGAAATCTCACAAGTGTTACCTTCTCCAACATTCTTCCTCACCGATGCCTCATTTGCCTTCAAATGGACTAAAATATTGATTGTTTTATTACATGTATTTTATTTTGCTATTCATAAGCCATAAATTCTTCTGAGTTATGCTAGATTTTGCATATTTAATACTTCCTTTAATGCTTCCCAGAATTTCAATTAATATTCTACAGGGAGCAGAAGTCTTGGAGGGTTTCAGAAGTGTTTTGTCTTGTGCCAAATTCGATTCAGTGTCTCTGCAGATACTAGAAAGTGTCTGTTATAAATAGCTCCTTTTTTTTTCTTTACCTGTAGCTGATAGAATTACCCATCCATATACAGGTCTGCCAGCCTTTAACGTAATTGGATTTCTTTCCATCCTTCTTTCTGTCTATATTGTAGTTAATTATATAACAGTGTACTTTAAGTCTTGTTAAGTGTTAATCATCTTTCAAAAGTTGTTTTTTTTTTTTAATGCAGGTGAGTATATATGTTACGGGAGACCAATAAATCATGATTATTATTATTTATCATTCTTAGTGCTTGCATTCACATGGATGCTTTTGAATACTGGCTTATCCCTATATTTTATATGCCCTTTTCTAATTTTGAATGCGTTTAAAAGCTTTATCAATAAGACCTGTAGGTGATTCCCACAATGTAACTCAATCAGGGTTACCAATTAGTTCGTCAGTTGCCAGGTCTTAAAATCTAATTTTAAACACTCTCCTGTGTGCTGCATTTTCCCTAGTTAAATGGAGAAAATGCATAAATAAGAGCAACAATTTGTATTTTGAATGGTAACATTCCTCGTTAGCCTATGACATTGCAAATTTAATTGCTTTAATGTAGAAATTTCTTTTAGGGAGGCAGATTTATTCCAATTTGAGTATAAATTTTGAGTATAAATTGAATGAGTATTTGTCTAGATTTCTCGAAAATCGTGCTTATTTATTAAAATGAACCTTGGATTGTTCAAAAACAAAAAATAATGCAATTTTGGCAAATTGGGACTGTGTAAAAACATATTATACCTTGAAAGTTGACAATGCACATCGCCATTGAATAATAGAAGAAACTTAGGGGCATTTTTATCAGGCATTGAATTTCGAATTGAAAAAACTTAGAAATTCGAATTCAAAAAGACCAGCCAAAATTAATTTGAAGGTTTTTTTTTGGGTCGAATAGGTCAGTTTTCGATCGAATAGGTCCGTATTTGGTCGAATTCGAATCATACAAATCGAAGGAATAGCGAATTCAATCGAATTTGATTCAAAGTTTTTCCTAAAAAAAACTTAGATTTTTCAAAGTCCACCAATTGACTCCATATAGGTTCTAGGAGGTCCCCGAGAGCTAATAAAATAACACCATAGGATTACGCTGTGACTACTAGCCCCCAAAAATCTCACTTGCATTAGTGATGATTCAAGAAACACCCTCCTGTAGACCCATTTACAAGTTCTCCCTTCTTCCTAGTGCCAATCACTCATGGACAAGGCACAGCATGAACATGAGAGCATCTTGTTTAGCCCATCCCATGTCAACCAATGACTTTTCATCTTTAGTGTATATTTTCATTTGCTTTGAAATGTAGCAAACAATGAAATATTACACTTTGCATAGCAGAGCTGGCATTTGCACCAGGTCCTTCTTACTTGTATAATATGTAACATATGCTATATCAGTGCCTACAGCTATTTTTGCCTAAGTGTCAGTTGTATATTTGTATATTTTTTTTCAAGCTAATCATTATTTTTTTTAAAAAAATCAATATGCTATTCATTTAGATGTTTAGATACGTTAAGATGTTTGCTTGGGGGCTCCATGTAATTGAAAGACAAAAAATGTCATTACTCCAGGAGCAAAGCAGTACTGGAGCTGAGCCTAGTAAGCCCTTTTCTGTAAATGCTTTCACCAAGTTATGATTTGGCATCTAAAACAAAACCCATTAGCAATGACAGGGGTTTTTCCTTAAAGAGTTTAACACCAGCTCATGAAAAAGCCTTGAAGCTGTAATTGGGGCAGTCTTCTGTACTATGTGAGCCATGCTAACAGTTTTTTTTTTATACAAGGATCTTTACAAAGAAAGCAGACTCTCAGGGGGTTATTTATTAAAGTCCAAATGGGAAAAACTAGAAAAATTTGATTTTTAGTGAAAAAACCCCGAATATTTTGGGATTTATTAAAGCGCAATGCTGCAAAAAGTCAGAATCGGAAAATCCAGCATCTCGGACTTGCCGAGGTTGTATATAAGTGAATGGGAGAAGTCCATATCCTATTTTGAAGTTCCTGTCGTCTGCGCTTTCGGACAAAAAATCCAAAAAATTAGACTTTTCAGGAAAAAGAGCAAAAAAATAGAGCAATTTGGGAAAAAATATCTGATTATATTGAATTTTTCCCCTATCCGATTAAATTATGCTTTTTTATTGATAAATAAGGTCAAGTCGTGGATTCTAGTTCGCTCAACCTTTTTTTTAAATAAAATATATCAGAAATATTTGGATTTTGATAAATAACCCCCTCAATGTACAATATAAAGCCTTTGTTGAATTGCTTCACATATTATTATTATTATAATTATAATGGAGCTTCAGCAGACTTTTGTTTCTGGCGACAGAGACTTGAAACAATAAAATGTAAAAGTTGTTTAATTTATTTCCTATTCTTAAAAGCATTTTAGTGACTTTAATCCAACTGTATATTTCAGGTGGAGAAAGTCAATGTAACCTCACACAGTACCTTGGGAGTGTTGGAACTGACACATTCATGAAATATACAATCACATTTATGCAAATAGAGGAATTTTAATATATCTGCTTTATGGCTGTATATTTTATCATAGGTATTTTTTTTACAATTATTTTAATTACCAATTTGAGCACCATGTATAATTAACTGCTGCAAGCATGTTAGTCAAAATCTGCACATTACTGAAAACTCAGTTCATTTTTATTTCATTTTTCAGTCTAAAAGTTCTCTGTTGCTTGCCATAAGATTATTTAGTAGCATTTAAAATTATATTGGTACTATTACATTTCTGGATCAAGGCCTTTCATATATTTGCATTCATGAGCCAGAGCTGGAGTCCATTATCATTTTGAGAATTACTGACCAAATCTAACAAATTTAAGCAGGACACTTTCATTATGATAAAATACTAATTTCCTGGCATTCTGCATTTTGAAGTCATGGCCAATATAGGTCATTGTATTTGTTACAGTGGAGAGATGGGAGTGAAAAAAGGAAAAGAACTTCCTCTAACCAGCTGTGCTCATAATCCCTAACACATCCCAGCACAGTGATCACATTAAGTCTGCAACATTACACTATCTATCCATATGTTTTGCATTATTTGAGTTGGATCTCACCGTGATCACTTCATTGACATCTGGCTTTCCAGAGACTTTAGGCAGAGAGGCATTTTCTCAATCTGATTACAGCAAAGAACCCAGGAAGCACAACGTATACAGTAAACCAGAAATATAAATATATATGAGGAAAAACTTAAAGGGGTTGTTCACCTTCAAACAACTAGTTGTTTTCAGATAGTTCACTAGAAATAACAACTTTTACCAATTACTTTCTATTTTCTATGTGTCACCGTTTTTCTAATATTGAAGTGTAAAGTGTAATTTTTCACCTGCTAAAGCAGCTCTTGGGAGGGGTGGTCGCCGACCCTGTAAAACTGTAATAAATTGATACGTTTAGTTGATACATTTCTTATCTTTGTCCCTGCTGAGCAGAACCTCTGGGTTTCATTACAGAGCTGTTAGAATTGATACAATAGTTGCTAATACTCCAGAGATGCTGCTGAGAAATGTATCAAATAAATGTCGCAAAATTATAACAGTTTAGAGTCTGCACCTGAATTACTGAGCTGCCAGACTGAAACACCAGAGACACGAACATTCAACTTTAAACTTAGATTTCGGAAAAACAGTAAAAAATAAGTAATGGAAAGTAATTGAAAAAAGTCTGTTTCTAGGGAACAATCTGAAAACGACTGAACTGAAAAAAGTTTTGGACAGTGAAGAACCCCTTTAAAATCAGGGTATGTAAAGCTGAGGTTTCATTGTATTTTTTTTTTTAGTTTCAACCCATTCCTATTATTATGATATTGTATATCAACAATAAATACCACGCAGAATGCACACATGCTGAAATTCTCAATTCTGCTTTATTTTTTCCAATGGCATATTTGCACGTATCACTGTAAAATTCGTTTCATTGTCGCCATAGCATATTTCTATGAACCATATGGTGAGATTTGGGAACTGTAATGAAATCACAGCACCAGATCTAGTAATTTATGGCAACTGATGTGTGGTATTTGCATAACAACAGCAACCAATATGGTAACTTGCTCATTGGTTTCTACACCTGGTGCAAACTTTGCAACATTTATTATACATCATAAATATAGAAAACAGACGGGGCAAGTAATGGAAAATGTTTGCCACAACAATCAGTATCAAGTATAAAATGACAGACATGTTAGAGCATATCTACGTCCAATATCGCAGTTGCGTTCATGCAAATTTCCCTGAAGTCAGTTGCATATAAAACTTTATTTACTAATAAGGTACTGGAGTCAAAATGTGCTCTTTAAACTTCCATATAGTTGCGCCCTGCACTGTTCAGTGAGTACTGCCCACTGTTACAAATAGGGTTGCCACCTTTTCCCGAAAAAAATACCGGCCTTCCTATATATTTATAATTTTTCCCTATTAATAACATTGGGATCAACCATCATTTTTACCCGCCAGGCCTGTAAAATACCGGCCAGGTGGCAACCCTAGTTACAAATAAAGCACACTTACAGCTATTGGTGTAGGAAACCCTTGGAGCTGCCGCTAGCTCTGGACCAGGTAGAAATGACACCAATCAGACTTGGAAAGTGTTCCTCACAATTGTTTTTGATTTACAAAGTGTGAGATCAATGGCATTATACGAGAAAACATGGTGACGAGCAGAGCCTGCCTAGGGGGGCTCGGTATGTAAATCTGGGCCTGGGCGCTAAGTACGACCCATTGTTTTACCCCTTTTCCTAATTTATATATTTTTATTAATTTCATTCTAACATACATATACTTTATACTACAGTAACCCATCCCTTCAAATTCACAGTATAGTTAGAAATGTTAGATATCTGTAAAGCACTGGGTAATATGTTAGAGCTTTAAAATGGTCTGCTTTCAGTTGTGTCAGATCATTGGCAGCATAGGACCCATAGATATTCAGTGCCCAAGTCTTGAAACATCCATTCATTTTATGCTACAGTATCTCTGCCCAAAAAGCATTCAAGCAAAGTCAGATCATTGTGGTCAAAGAATAACATTTTCATCCCCCACCCTAACATAAATGTTGTTAACGTTAATTGATTAAATGTCTGAATTAACCTATATAACCCTGTTTGGGCAAATTTAGTCTCAGGATGCCTTCTCTTTCTAAACAGGATTTATACTTTTTTTTTTTTTTTTAAATGTGTAATAAATCAGATTTAAAGGAGAAGGAAAGCTCAAAGACAGTTTATTCCCAACAGATTAGCCACAATAGTGCAAGCTAGAACGCTATATTTATTCTGCAGAATGCTTTACCATACTTAGTAAACAGCTCTAGATACTGTCTTTGTTTATTTAGGATAGAAGCTGCCATATAAGCTTCATGTGACATCACTTCCTGCCTGAGTCTCTCCCTGCTCACTTACAGCTCTGAGCTCAGATTACTGCAGGGATGGGAGGAGGGAGGGGGAGAGGATCAAACTGAGCATGCTCAAGCCCTGTCCTGCTGAAAACAGGAAGTCTGATACAGAAAGCCCACGTATACACAATAAAAGGAAAAGAAATGCTGTGTTTGTTTTGACAGAGGACTCAGAGCAGCATTACTTTGTGTTTATATAGACCTTTCTGATAAAGCTTCCTTCTCCCGTAACTGAAAAAAATCAGGCAAGATCACACATCTTTACTGGAGAGCTTACAATATTATTAAATAACGCTTATAAGGGAAAATGTTGTATTGATGCAATCACACAGACGTGCATTACAAAAATGTGAACTCCTGCCTAAATGCCTGCTGTGCATCTGTCAGATGAGGCAGACAGCTTTGCAAGTGGCATTAAAAAAACAGTACAGTCATGAATGAGTTTTATTTATGTACCCATTGTTCCTCTGTGTGGAAACACTCCAGGAATTCACATGGCACACTCTGTTTGTGTGTGGAGGGACAAATGCCCTTTTGCCCTTCATCATGGACAGCTATTGATTATATTTCCATGCAATAATTACTTCAAAGGACAATCTACACCAATCAATCCATATCATTTTGCAAAGAAAAAGAGCTGCGCTGCTGTGATTGATTTGAGCTATTCATCCCCTTTCTACCTCGACTTTAAATGGTCAGACGGGTGTCTCTTTCATGCAGGGAAAAAATATCTTAAGTGGCACATTCAATAAATTGTGGCTTTGTCTATTTTTAGAGATCTTTAGGGTTATATAATTGCAATGAAATCTGGAGCAGATCAACTACATATGCAGGCTGTGTTGGAGTTATCTGCAGTTAATCATAAGACAATTGAAACTGGTCGGCAGTACCTGTTCCTTTATTATTATTTTTTTTTTTAACCCAGGGGCCCTTGTCATCATTTGTCACTGAAGGCATTCTGATAAAAATGTTGGCATTATTGTAAGGCCATGGGAGAAGCATATTACATATTCAAGTAAAAGGCACCTATTTCCTTCATTTTCACATGGAATAAATTGACCTCATTGGTGCCTACCCATGGAAAGAGGTAGTGAATGCTTGATTATATAATTGGCTCTTTTGTGACATCATTTAGAACATGAATCTGTGATAGATGGAGTCCAGTAAAACAATTAACCTATGGAATGGCAGGCGAACTGTCTGATTCCAAGAAATGCAAACTGTCCCCAGAGACACAGTAGTTTCTCTTGAAATGGAGAGTATCTGGCCGAATACAGAAATGACTATGCATTGACATGTTATGAAAATGATGCGGTACAGGGAAAGCTGTGCAGTTCTTTAGCAGGTGACAGGCCATACAAATTCCACCTGAAGGTCAGAGCATTAAACAAGTGGAGGAAGTCCGCTGGATATTTTTCAACTGCCCTTCAATCCACATTGTTGAAAAAAACTATTATGAATTTCACTGTTTTCTTGCAGTGCAAATTGATACTTCATAAAAATGGTTATTGTTTTACCAAGTATGATGTCTTATTCAATAACCGTCACTTCAAGGCCACTGTCATGCACTAACGCCTTCTGAAGTCATACGCTCTTTGACTTTGCAGTCATGCGCCTAACAATAAATGTGAGCCAACTGTAAGAATTCATTGGTAATGAACCTTTATTGATACAAGGGGCAACGAATAGATGTAAGCATCAGTGACCCTGGTAAACCCAAAGACAGCAATTATACTGTTGTCATAAAAAGAGTTTTTTTTATTTTACATCCTTAAGATTCCTGTATTAATATCTAAGTTCATTTTTTGCACTGAATGCTTTACACGTGCTCATCTGAGTCCTGACAATAAAGAAGTTGAATGTGACAAACCCTACTCTAAGGCTCTCTCTCTCTCTCTCTCTCTCTCTCTCTCTCTCTCTCTCTCTCTCTCTCTCTCTCTCTCTCTCTGTATGTATGTATATATATATATATATATATATATATATATATATATATATATATATATATATATATATATATATATATATATATATATATATATATATATATATATATATATATATATATATATATATATATATAGGATAGGGCCAAAATGTCAGGCTGGAGTTCTGAAAATAAAGATTCATTTTGTACTCTTAAACCCTGTGAGTACGGATTCTTCCTGAGGTACAGTGACTATTTGATGTTTCTGCACCCAGGCATATTCAATGACTTTATCGAGAGTGCCGGTAGCCAATTGTAATATATATATATATATATATATATATATATATACACACACCCACTGTACAGGTATGGGACCTGTTATCCAGAAACCCATTCTCCATAAAGCTCTGAATTACAGAAAGCGGGATTTCATTTTATCCAATTTTTTTTAATTATTTCCTTTTTCTCTATAATAATAATAATAATAATAAAAAATTGAAAACAGTGCCTTGTACTTGATCCCATCTAAGATATATGGACACAGAATCTGGCTATTGGGTTTATTTAATATTTACTTGATTTTCTAATAAACTAGTAAGGTATGAAGATCCAAATTATAGAAAGATGTGTTGTTTGGAAAACCCCAGGTCCCAAGCATTTTGGATAACAAGTCTCATACCTGTATACACAAGAGATTTGCTTATATAGGGGAATTACTAACACTGTGAATCACTGTCATCTCATCTGATCTAATAGGCTGATTCTAAATGGACAAACAGTATAGCTGAGTGTCTGTACTTTACTTTTGTAGGTGTACCTGTTATTGGGCCCATTTAAAAGAAAAAATAAATATCTTATCACTCACAGAACTTGCTTAAAAAATGAAAAAAAAATTAATTTTGCACAAGATATATATATTTTTATTTTATAAGCAAGTTCTGCAAGAATCATTGCTGTGGATGTGTTTGCTGAACTACCAGCCAGCACCCAGGCATTTGGTAGATTTTTTTGCATGTGCACCTCCACTACTATGCTGTATATATAAATTATACTACAGAACCTGGGCAATGCAGCTAACAGTAAAAAAGGTACAGTAGCTCATAGTGACGTCAGGAAACTGTAGGAGGGAAGCGACTGCACCTTTCCAGATCTGTAGGGAGGGTTTATGATAGCTGGTGATTATTGCTGATGAAAGAAGCATACTGCTGCTAATTTAAATCACAGATGGTAGCCCTGTGATATGATCCCTCACCCTGCCTACATATATTTATCCATAAACACATGTACAGACACACATTATCACACTATCCAACACAAAGCAAAGAGTCTGGGGTGCACCTGGATATCAGCCATACTTGTTTACAAATGACCCTAATTTTCTGCTTGATTCAGCAGCAACTGTTTAGACTCCCCAGTGATGTAATTAGGCCTTCAGAGTTCACGTGTGCCTATTATATTCTCTCTTGTGTTTTGCCTTGGTATCTTTTTGTAACAGTAATCAGATATATATATTACATGTTTGTACCAATTGTTTGGCTAAATTATGCACAGTGGGCCACGCTGGCCCTAAATTAACATAAAGTATGCTAAACAAGGTGTTTTTTCCCTGATAATTATACTCTAAAGCTTCAAGAGCTTATTTTAGAAAATGTACCTTGCTTGTGATCGCTTGTGCTTTTAGCTTTCATTTGGATATCTGGCTGTGTGCAGACTCCATGCGCTCTGTGCTGTTTACTCAGCTCTCTTTTATGAACTTTTCATTTCTTTTTGTTTGAATCTTCCAATTTCATGGCTGATTAAGGAGCGCTTTTTTTTCTTAAGAAAGGTAGAGAAATGTATGCATTCAAACCATACATGCTCAGCAACTTTGTATTAACTCTTCCGCTGTAGTCATTGCCAAGTGAATAGGACTTCAGCCTGGCAGTGCTACTAAGGTCTATTAAGTGCTACTAAAGCTTGGGTGAATAACAAGGGGTGTTGCTATCTTCTCACTCAAGGCACATGGCTCTAACTAGGCTATGGGACTAAACTGCATGAACTTAAATATCTGGCGAGTATTATTCTCTGCACACTGACAGCACAGATAGTATAAATGCCGCCAGCCTCCAGAAGATTTTAAAAACAATCATTTATATTTCAAGTGTGTTATGAAAGTTTGGACATGTACCCCTGGAGTTTAGGTCCTGATTTCTTTAATGGTTAGTTCTGTCAGCTTGGGCTCACAATGAATTTCAGGTCTGATTTGCTGGTTTTAAAAGCAATGGAACTCCATGTCACTCTGTAGAGAGCACATCTGTCATTGCAAATATTCTGGCGAACATATATATTAATGCCTATTATAGCATTCACGCTGTCTTGAAAGTTTTACTAAAGATTATGACCAGAATTGTCGCCAAATTTAGACAAAATTGCCACCAATTTTTATAGCCATCCAGAGGGTTGCGTTATGTGAAATGAAGACAGAAATTGGATTGCAAAAGGGAAGTATAGTCAGTTTTTTTACACATAAGCAGTGAAAATTTGTGATTGCACTGGGGAAGAATAATAATTTTAAATGTATTTAAGGGAAAATTAATATAATGGGAAAATAATTTATTTCTGTTAGTACCATATTTCTGTTAGTACTATTAATGAATATATATCTATATATATATATATCTATATATATATATATCTATATATATATATATCTATATCTATATATATATATATATATATATATATATATATATATATATATATATATATATATAAACCAATTTGTTGTACAAAAAAACACACTCTCAGGTCTTCTCAAAGGTGTAAAAAAAAAAAAGAAAATATTTATTTTGACGTTTCGGCTTCTATACTGAAGACTTTCTCAAGAGGTGTGCACAGTGCAAATAACAATCAGTATTTAAACACAAAATGGCGCCAAGACCCACAATGTGACGTCATAACATCATGTGGGCGTCACCAAGTGAATGTGTATAAGTATAGCATACTAAAACAGCGTTCCCCCTATAAGGCTGTACTTACAATGTCCAACTTCTAAGGAGATCAATTAGTGGCTCGAAAACATTTGTTTTCCAAGTGCATTAGAGATCTTAATAATCAATGTGCAAAAAGAATTCAATCTAAGTGACCCGTGTGCGCTAAGTGCTGATCATCACTTACCCCAGAGAAAACAAGAGTAACAGAAGGAGTTCGCTCTGTATCGCCTTCACGGAGGGAGGCGTAATCCACATCACACCCGGGCACCCCCTAACGTGTATATTATTATACACACATTACAGCCTGGGAAGATTTTATTCCAAATTCTTAGTATATATATATATATATATATATATATATATATATATATATATATATATATATATATATATATATATATATATGTACATATATATCCAGAACCAAAGCGAGCACTCTCAGGTCTTATGGTTCTATCACCGTGCACGTATAATTATAGCCTGACACCTACGTGCACGGTGATAGAACCATATCTTTAAAAAGGTAAATTGACACTAGCAATCTGGCAGTGTTTTTTTATACAGTACTGGTTGCAATAGAAACCTCATTGGTATTTGGCTTTCTTTAAGTTCTAACGCTCTGGATATATCTTTATTCCAGTTTGGGGTTATACCTTAAAGGCATCCACGACAATCCAGCTCATTAAAAACTTCTTTTTTATGCTAAGAGTCTCCTGTATAAACACTTGTATGCGGATAATGCCTTGATGGTCCAGTATTATACATTATATCTTTTAAAAATGTGGTTAACACTTTTTTACCCTTTTTTACACTTTGTTACACGCGATTTTATCACATATTTATATGTTACCATTGAGTATTGTATTGTAATTGTCGCTAAACACTAAAATGATGAGTTTGTTCACTGATATGAATATTTAATTGACACTCTATACTGATTGGTGGAGTTTTGTATTTATACATCATGTGATGACCACTGGGTGTATCCTGACGACGGTTCAGAGAGAACCGAAACGCGTTGATGTGGGGCAGTATGTAACACTCCAATAAAAGACATTCTTTTCATCAGAACCGTGAGTGCTCCTATTTGCATCTATTTAATTTTTCTATGAGGAGCACCCGGGAATCGATTGATTGAGGGTGAGTGCCGGTGAAGCATTTGTTTATATATATATATATATATATATATATATATATATATATATATTCATTATTGTGGTGCCAAATTGTGTTGCCACTATTATCCAGTTAACCTAAATGATCACTCCAAAAACTCGCAATTTGCCAGAAATATCGATGGAATGAACTGCAAGACAAATTTGTTTCATCGCACTTTAGTAAACATGCAAGTGGTGTTCCTTTTTTCACAAGGATATTCTCAGGGATTTTTACGAACTTTACAAACTGACCCCTTAGAGTGATCATTGTTTTAGAATTTGTAGGGTTACTTTACAATATATTAAAGTGAGTTAATCCTCATGAACCAAGTCAGAGCATAATGTTTATGGAAAATCCACTTATGACAATCTAGGGGGATTCTGAGTTGTAGTGTAACAACACATGAAAGGGTGCAGGCCGGACTCTGCATCTCTGCATTAAGGTGACGTTGCCTAAAAATGGTAGGAATTTAGTGCAGAATATGGTAATCATGAATGTGAATGGCCCGAGATAATGATATACCAAAATTAATAACCAATTCAATATTTAAAACTTTAGATGAATGACTTTTTCTAATTTGCACAATAAGGTAATGTGAAATTGTTATGGCAACTTGACTTTCTGCCTAATCCACTGAGTGGATATTTAATCTTTTTTATACCAATATGAAGGTACGAGTGAAGATATGAATATTAATCTAATCGTATGCAGATCACTTTAATTTAGCTAATGTTTGAGGTATTAAAAAGCAACTTTACAAATTGGTTTAGGTTGGGAAAACCTTTAAAAGGATTTTCGGTTTCATCAGCAAGTGCACTTTGGAGGATTTGGAAGTGCTACATTAAGTTTACAGCTATGCAAATGAGAAATGTTAATCCTGGTCTTTTGTTAGGAGAATTTCAAGGTGTAGACCATAAAATGAAAGCTCACTGTTGTACAGGGGGTACTGTTAACCTGTGCTTGGCACCGGGGGGGGGGGTACAGCTCTCTCTGCTGAATCCTTAAGAGGTTTCACACCCTAAATAATCAATGTGCTTCTCAGACATTGCATGAAATATTGGCTTGAAGGGAAAGACGTGATATTATTTCACCCAGACATATTTACCGTATTTGATTAAAAAAGTGCTCCTCTGTTTATGAAAAAATACCTTAATATAATACTGAAGTGTAAAATAACCCAGTTTCTTTCCAGCGTGCTGCTTTCCTCTTCAAATTGTGGCATCTGAAAGAAGCATCTGCTGTCTTGTTAGAAGCTTTTTGTTTTATGACCTCTATTTCCTTTAGGGAGTTATTTATTAGTCCTATTTTTTCTGGCTGGAATTTTAAAGGGAATAACACTTTTTCGTAGGAAAAAAACCTCAGATCTGACAAGTTCAGGTAGAAGTCAGTGGCAAATGTGTCCCTTTGACATTTTAAAGATATACTGATCTGCACTGGGTTTCGTTTAATAATCCGGGTGTCAGTTTATAAAAAGTCACAGGTTTCGGGCGTCAAATCCGAAAAAGTTGCAGTTTTCAGCGACAAAATCCAAAATGCTGTAAAAAAAAAAAAAATCAGTTTTCTCCTTAAAGTTGTAGTACATAGGTGAGCACTTCTTGAAGCACTTGTTATATATACTCATGCTGGTGAAACTGATCCATTATCTTTAATTTCCATTTGAGCAGTTTGTTTCAAGGTGTAGAATTCTAATCATTATGCAAAAATATTATATAATCCTGCATTAAAGCAAAAATACTCTAAAAAATAATAAACTTTTGTTTGCACTACAGTTAAAAAGGGTATTATTTCCACTTACCAAAATGTTTTATTAGGAGTGAATTATAGTAAGCATTATAACAGCTTACTGTTATATTACAGGCTTCTTTTACTGTATGAAGTGAACAAACCACCATGTTTTTTGCACTTTGTCCACTTTCCTGCACCTTGTGTTCATATGTGTATTTGTGCAACAGAATGGAGTGCAAAGAAATGTGTATTTATCATTAAATACAGTGCTGCCAACACAAGGTGTAGCGCGTAACTATACCATGGACAAAAATGCTCTGTAGCTAGATACTAACGGGATGAGATTCTGCTTTTGCATTACAGCCAGTGTTCTTCTTGCATTGGCAGAAAGCATCCTATTTGTATATAAGCTCTCCAGTCCCCTGCAGTGCGATACCTAGGGGCCCATTTACTAAGGGTCGAAGTGAATTTTCGAATTCAAAAACTTCAAATCTCGAAGTCATTTTTGGGTACTTCGACCATCGAATAAGGGCCAAAATTCGTTACGAATTGAAAAAACATCGAAATTGAAGTACTGTCTCTTTAAAAAACTTCGACACTTTGCCACCTTGAACCTGCTGAATTGCTGTTTAGCCTATGGGGGACCGCCTATAACCTGTCTGAGAGTTTGGCTAAGTTTTGAGTAGTTGAAGTATTTTTTTGTAAAATCATTTGAACCGTTTTATTTTGTGGCCTAAACATTTGAGTGGAGCCAAGACTAGTTTGTGATTTTAAGTAGCAATGGCATAACAGAATGGCATTTTAGAATAGCATTCTGAAAAAAAATTATCTGGCCATTAGACTGCACAAAGCAGACTTTTTAAAATGGCTTTTATAAAATGTAAAATAACCTTTGTCTACAAAGATTAACCTCGGAAAATGAGTACAGAGAATTTCTCTGAAAAGTAACAAGGCATGAATGGAACACGTTACTGCACAGAATGAGGCTTTAATGTAATTCATGGGAATATTGCAATTTGTTTACTGTATTTGTACAGTTATGGGACTTTTCATCCAGAATACTCGGGACCTGGGGTTTTCCAGATAGCAGATTTTTCCACAAGTCAGATCTTCATACCTTGTCTACTAGAAAATCATGTAAACATGAAATAAACCCAATAGGCTGGTTCTGTTTCCAAAAAGGATTATTTATGTTAGTGTGGATCAAGTTCAAGGTACTGTTTCATTATGACAGAGGAAAAGGAAATAATATATACAAAGGGGGTATTTATATAAAATTGAGTCTTTGGCAGATGGAGCATTCTGGATAATGATTTTCCAGATAACGGATCCCATACCTGTAGTGAATTAAGCGGGACTGTAATGTAAATGTATCAAATAGACAAAAAAAATGAAGCTAATTAAACTTAGTGAGAAATGTAATGCAACTGTATGTGTCAAGAAAAAAATCTATGAAAATGTGTAATGATTAGAGCAAAAAAACCCTTTTCTGTCACTACCTATACAGGGAGCCCACCTACTGCTAATGGATTATACTTCAGGAAATGCCGTTAGGCAATAAAATACAGCCTGGCTGTCCCCACAAATTATTCTTGGTTGGATATTTAAAGGTGCAGTTCAATTGCTGGTACAAGTCTCTTCCCTAGGGCTGTTATACTGCGCCTATGTAACAAACCACTCTAATCTGGGATGAAATTGCCACAGTTTTATTAAACAAGTATACAAACTACTTATACATTTTAATAACCACATAACCAAGTTGATATAAAATGCACAGGCTGCTATGCTGGATGGTCACCTAGGCACAGAAACCAAACCATATCTCCTGGCATCCAACTGTGCAGAGAATGCACAGAAATGGCCCTGACTGATTTTTCATTTTTACCTAGGCCAAAGCCTGCCCTAGGCAAACATTCTGCCCTCCATTTTCAGCTGTAATAAGAAAATGATACTGCCCTAATTTTCTAAAGCCGCAGATAATGAAGCAGAAGGAAAAGAGCCCAAATAAAATAAGATCTACGGTTGGGAGAGGAGCTTATAGCTGCAGAGTCTTTAAAAAAGAAAAAAAGAAATATAATATATATACACTTTGCAGAAACGAAGATGCACACCAGGATTTAGCAAAAGTTTAAACATCAAGGAGGGAGAACAAGAGGTCGCAGTCGCAACAGGGAGTAGATCTTCCCATTTTCAACTTATCGCAACACTCCTTAACGGCAGCAGAACTACATCTCCTACAAAGAGGTTTGTCATATGTTCCTACTAGTCGTTTTGACTCTTTTGAGTGGGAAGTGGATTGTTTTAAGTTTTGCCACACACTGTCTCTTAACGATTATTTCAAAGACACTGCCTCTATACTAGCTATGGGTACATCAGCGTTGAAATTGAAAAGTTCATTTACGCCCCCCTTTGACTAATCCTACTATAAAATTATTTAAACAAGGAATTGAGAAAGTGGGTGATAACATATCTAGGAACAGTAGATATAAGGATAACATTTCTAAAGCCGAACGTGAGGCTATTAAGAGTTTGACATCGGACACCAACTATACCGATTATTGTAATGAGATTTTGGGACAGTTATCAGATTCTATAATATATAAGCCATTACCATGTGACCCTGTGATTAAATTTAAAGGTAAAGTGGATGCTTTGATTACTGTGGCACTAAATGCAAATATTAGTGATACGGTTTTATATGAATTTTTGAAACAAGATTTCCTTAAGTGCCCGGTCCTGTACACATTACCTAAGGTTCACAAAAGCTTAGCCTTGCCCCCGGGACGACCGATTGTTTCAGGTCGGGATTCACTTCTGCATCCAATTGGCATATATTTAGACACGCTACTGCAACCTGTAGTGAGAGATACTCTAACATATTTACGTGACACACCACATCTATTAGATAGTATTAAGGATTTGCCTTTTGTACAAGATAAAACATATTTTTTGGCCAGCATGGACGTGGTCAGTTTATATACTACAATTCCACATTTGGGAGGTATAGAAGCCATTAACCAATCCCTCCAAGAGTCCTTGTCATATAATGGTCCACCGATTTCTTTTGTATTAGAGTTATTAGAATTGGCTTTAACTCTAAATTATTTTCAGTTTAAGAATAATTTTCACCTACAAATCTCAGGGACAGCAATGGGGGCAGCCATGGCACCCTCATATGCCAACCAGTTTATGCACCAATACGAGCAATGTCACATTATGCCCCGGTTTGGCAATAAATTGTTTTTCTTCAAATGCTACATCGACGATGTGCTTATTATCTGGCAGAGCACACATGGGGAGTTCATTGAAATGGTGGATGAGCTTAATACATTGAACAGCCCGGTCAGATTTATGTATGTGATTCATCCCGAAAGAGTCCAGTTTTTGGATATTGAGTTGATACTACATAATGGGTGTCTAGATTACACCTTATTCAGAAAACCTATGGATAAAAATGTGCTTTTGCATTATAACAGTTGCCATCCAGACCCAATGAAAAAATCCTTGCCTATCTCACAATTCTGCAGGGTACTCCGTAACAATTCTGATAAAGAATGTGCAGAACATCAGTTGAAAGAGATGTGGTTTCGCTTTAAGAATCGAGGATACCCAGATACAGTCCTAGCAAATGCTCTGGAGACTGCCAGGTGTTGGGTGAGTGAGAGGGCTATACAAGTGAAAAAAGAACCAGCACTTACCTTTACCACTACCTTCAACACCGGTGCTAAGATTACTAACAAGGGGGTTAGGGACCTGTGGAAGATTGTAGAGGCTGACAATGCATTGGGGAAAATCGCAAAGGGACCCCCGATGATGTGTTACAGACGAGGCACCAATTTGAGAGATGTTCTAGTCAAAAGTGATCCAATAAAATGTTATTCTAAGACTCCGAGAGGATAGCTAAGTGGAGGGAAACCTGGGTGTTATAGATGCCTGAATTGTACATCTTGTAGATATATGACACCTGGAATATCGTTTCACCATCCCCAAACAGGTAAAAGATTTTCTATTAGACACCATATTACCTGTAATACCACCCATGTGGTGTATTTAATAACATGCCCCTGTGGGCTATCATATGTTGGGAAAACTGACCAAACATTAAGATTGCGGATGGACGGCCACCGTTCCGCAATTAGTATGGCCTTTAGAGACAATACAACTAATAAACCAGTTGCTAAACATTTTTTAGAAAAGGGGCATAGATTACCTACGTTTAGATTTACAGCTATAGTCCACATCCCCCCCCCCCCCAGATGGAAAGTACTGTTGCAACGTGAAATGTTTTGGATACGTAAATTAAACACTATTGCTCCTTTGGGTCTAAACGAATACTGCTCTTACCTATGCTTTCTAAATCAACGTTAATGGTTACTTTGCAATTTATACTATGTTGCCATTTAGTATTAACATGTTTCTCCGTCTAAGATTCTGGATGTTTCATTTAACATGTTTATATGTAACATTTTTGTTTTTATATTTTAGTAACAAGATACAATTTATTCCTATACTCTGGTGTTGGATTTCTTCCCAGTCACATGATCATGTGGGCGGGCACAAATTGGTGAGTGACATGTTTTTAGTTATTTATTCACGGAGGGCTTACTGTGAACAGGGTCTTCATAAAGACTAAAAAATAAATAAAAACTTTTTGTGAAAAAAGTTCATTTGACCAAAGTCTCTGAGTATTTTCCCTTTGGTTATCCGACCCAACGATCCTCGTTTCTCCTCGAGTACAAAAATGCAGTCCAAATTTTTCTTAAAAGGTCAGCGCTAACTAAAAGCTCAAGGGAAAAAAGGTATGAAAAAAAGAGAGAGAGATAAAAAATTCCTTATAGTGTAGTATTTTGTAGGGAGTTGTAGTTCCACAACCAAAAAAATTCTATTTAGTGCAGTTACCCTTTAAGAATCACCACAGGTGGCTATTGAATGGGTACTTACAAACGTTTAAATATATCAAGTGCACATCACGTTTGTTGAATGATGTAAAGTTGCAAAATATTTCTTCTATGCTGGAAGAGGTTAAAAATGCGCAGAAATAGTGTAAAACCCTTTTTATTAAATATCTAAAAAAACAATCGGTTACACTCACATTTCAGTAGTAAAAACCAAGCATATAGTCACTTTTCCATGTCAGTCCGTGCTACTTCAAGTCTTTTTTAGCAAATGCTGTTGGGGTCCCGACCAGCGTTTCCTCCACGATCAGCTTGCTGCTTGATTCCTTTCTGGACGCTTGGATGTGACGTCTGCTTACTCTGCCTTACGCGTTTCGTCGCTTACCGACTTCATCAGAGGCTTCATAAAGGTCTTAGATTTAGACCGAAACGTTGACCAGCTCTTTTTTAATGTAAATTAATAAAAATGGATTTTTAACCTTTTTGCTAAATCCTGATGTGCATCTTCGTTTCTGCAAAGTGTGTAATCAGCCATTGAAGGTAGCACCCAAGTATTGCACTTTAACGGTGTGCGTTAGGAGCTTTTTGGATTGTATATATATATAAATATTATATATATATATTATATATACATTTCTATAATAAATATAAAGCATATTTCTGCTGCTCTGTTGCCCTTCTGCACACTACAGTATATATAGAAAACAATCGATAGCACAACCAATATCAAAAAAATAATAGAAAAATGTATTACAAAAATAAAGAAAATACAAACAATTATACAAAAATAATAAATAATGAAACAGAGAGCCCAACGTGTTTCGACCATAGGGGTCTTCCTTAATATTGGGTGTGCTATCCATTTCTTTGAGTATTTATAGTCTTGTCTGGAGACGGAGAGTCCCCTATGGATTAGCACCCCTCATTTTACTTTAATGGGTGTGCGCCTTCTCTCTATATTTTGTTCACTATATAGAAAGCAGCAGTAATGACTGAATCTGACAGGGTATCAGAGAAGCAAGGTGGCATCGTAACACTGACTTTAATTCCCTTTTTTTTTTTCTTTTGCAAGTAAACTCTTTATTCTGTTATTAATCAAAGATCGGGAGACCTAGAAACACATGTGTAATGCAAGAGTCCCAGCACCATTATTTACTGTGCATTTAAAGAGCTGGAAGAGTGGTGACATCTGGTGGGGAGAGAGTTACAGGTATTTCAATTGTATCTACTCTCCACCTTGTTGAGTAATAATGTTTGGGCTCACTGGCACTGGCACAGTCCCTGAAATAGGTAACGTACATGGACGGCAATCACACCCTTTGAAAGTTGAGGACAATCACCAACGCCACAAAGTATAAATCAAGTTACAAACCGTGTGATTGTACCCTGCAGGGAAATAGACTGCGTGTTTATAGGGCTCTTCACCAAGCACTTAGGAATAATCTGATATAAAGCAGCAGGGGAGCCACGTAATGACAACTCTAAACTAGTTTAATGAATGTTTACATAAAACAAAAGCTTTTACACCAACCCAAAAACACAAAGTGACAGCTTCCCATTGTGTTTTACTGCAACAAGATCTGATCAGTTAAAATGACAGAGAAAAGGCCCCTTTATATATAATTAAAGCACTGCGTATCTTGACAGCGCTATATAAATAAATGATGATGATGATGATATAATTGTTTGTGCAGGTAAGGGGCTTGGTGCACTATATGGCTGTGTGTTATTCTCCCAGCTCAATAGCATGAACACCTTTCTACATTTTAAACACTGGAATTACAAATATAGTTAAAGTGATATGAACACATGAAGGGAATTATCCCCAAACCTATTATTTATAAATGATACTAGTTTTACTAAACAATGATTATGGGCGAATTTCTCCAGTTTCTCCGAAAACGATGAAAAATTAGCAGAACTCAAAAATTGGCAACTGCAACAATTTTGACACCTGTGTCAAAATTGAAGAGGGCTGCAATTTTGACGCTGACGGTTAAGTCAATGGGTGACCAAATAGTGTCGACGTGCAGCGCTTTGACGTAAGCGACTTTTCGGATGCGTGTCAAAAATAATTTGCGGGCTAACTTTTGCTGGAGTTTCACGAATGTAATCTCCGGCACCGAAAGTAGAAATCGGCGGTGAATTCACGCCAGTTGCATTTGTTCGCCCATCATTACCAAGCAATAGTATAAACAGGACTTGCTGTAGATTTTCTGAACTTGGCTGTAAGGATAACATCCCATCCCCTTGCATGATGGTGAGTGGGGCTTAAAGGAGAATTCAACCATTTACCAGAAAAACCCCTAACCCCCACCCCACATAGACCCCCCCTCTACATGGTAAATAGTTGAATTCTCCTTTAACTAATGCATTAAGATTTTCATCTCATTCTCTTCACTAGGTATTCAAACCATTTCATCTGCAGTCGTCACCTGACCTAGAGGCTTAATTTTAGATTTCTGGAGGGCTGAAAGCTAGAGTGCAAGCTTTGAACTGGCATAGACAGTCTATCTGAATATTACAGGTCAAATTATGTAAATACCCAGTGAGGAAGTAGATCATGATGTTAACTCCTATAATAGCCATGCCCAGCAAGTTACATAAAAGGAAAGGTAATACCACCTTGACAGATTCAGAAGGCTATCAAGCAAAGGAATCTGCTGTAAGTTTTGCAAATGATTTTTACACGATTTTTAAATATCAGTATTCATTTATAATTGCTAGGCACAACACTAAAATAGGCACCCAGTTGTGAGCAATAAAACAACACGCATGATGGCTTAGACTTGCTAAAACATATCTATACTAGTGGTGCCATATGTTTGCCAGTAGTGCCTACTTTGGTGCATGAGGCAAAAAGCAGTGCAATGGAGCCTTGCACCTAACATCTGCTTTGACCAGTTTGGAAGTGCAGGGCTCCTTTCAAGTATTAAACCCATATACTGTAAAACTGTCAGTCCTTATGTAAGGGTTTGCAGACACTGTGCATTATAAGAATGTCTGGTTCTATTTAGCAAAATCATCATTTTTTAACATTTTTATAATACCCCTTAATAAGTATTTTTCTTCTAGTGGATTAGAGGCAGAAGCCTCAAAAGTGAAAATAAACATATTTCAAGTTCACTTGGAAAGATCAACCATTACAAATTGATGGCTGAGCTGCAGGAAACACCAATCATTTGTAATTTACTGAGAGAAAACTCACTGGCAGGCCCCTAGCTGAACAGAGGGAAGGCGGTATGTATACATAGGAAGTGAGAAAGAAAGTCCCGAATTATGGAAAGGCTGTTTCCCATAGACTCCATTATAATCAAATAATCCAAATTTTGAAAAATGATTTCCTTTTTCTCAATAATTGATAAAATTGAGCATAGGACTGGCCAGATATGGGATGACTTTGACGTGGTTGGCCAGCTTAAATATATTGCAATATATGGACAAACAATCCCTGTTTTGTTTAAAGGGTAAGGCATTTTTTAGTAGCAGTAAGCACAAAATGTCTCTGTCTTAAATATATTGATAATGGGTTGAGTGCAGGACTTTTTGTATTTGCCTATATGTATTTTGTGGTCACAGCCTCATTGCACCCCCGCCTAATGGTTTTAAAAAATAGTGGTGAGCACAACTTTCCCTGATATTTAAATATATATATGTATATTATACCTGTACATGGTATATTGGCTGAAAGAGAAAAATGTGTACTCAGCTACATATTGAATCCGCATAGCAGTATTTTGAGCATTACACCTACTCCATCAGAGGTTCCATAGTTATGACTCTGCTATACTGACCTGACATAAATTGCTATCACTTACATCAAATTCGATTACTTTAAGCTATATATTTATTATACAGGCAATTTCCGATTTTGTACACAGCAGAAAACGTTGCATTAACAGATTACTTTAACACTCTGGCTGTTGCAAGATCAGTTACTTCTAGACTTCTCATCCCCATTGCTGTGAATCTTTTTTTTTTTTGTCGACCAGATCCAAGTTGTTATTGACAAGCTCTCAAAATATGGCCCTCTGCCTTCATCAATTCATCACATACATTAGACTATATGCACTTAAGTGCAATAGTCATTATCTGTCTTTAAATGCAATTCATGGGAAGTAACAGTTTATAATAGCCATCGCATCTAACCCCCCTCCTATCTGTCAGACTGATCGTGAGTGCATTGCTTTGCATGGTTTATTTATTAACCCTATAGTGGAGCTTCTAATAAATAAAATATACGAGTAGTCCTTTTTATTCCTTCTTTCCACGAAACTGATGTCCTTTTTATTAGATTAACCAAGAATACCATCAGGTGTTTAATCTTCATCTTGAGGGTTCAGTACACGTTGTTGCCCGTGCCCATCTTCAGTCACCTCCTATATATTTCTACTAGCTAACAAAATATTTTATCAAAAAGAAACTCTTTCTAATCCAATCTCTGAATAAGAGAAACCTATCTCTTTAATCATGAACTATCTATGGTATCAAATTGGGGGGGGATAACATGCAGCGCCTGGTCAGTCACAGAGCCCAATAGGTAGAGAAGGTACACGCCTGGTGCCCCTCCAGCTTTGTGCCTACTCTGCCTACCCCTAGTTCCGGCCCTGGTAACATGTTTCTCCTACATCAGTATCATCTCTCCCAAACGTTTTATTTAAAAATATCTGTTATGAATGCATTGCATGGAAAGATATAAATTACATTTTTCTCTTCAGAGTTCCTTGAAGACTTCCATGTTTCAGTGAAGACTTTGAGGACCCTGATGCAGTAATGTCGATAGTTCAGATATCAAAGGGTAACATCAGAAATCAAGAACAAATCAAGCGTGTCGTGCTACTTAATGGGTCATTGATTGAAGCCAGTCAAGATATTTAAATCTATTAGAATATTGTTCCAGGAAAAGTCAGTGTGCTGATTTATGTACCAAGAAAGCAGTATCTATAACAAGTCAATTGCAAATGTGGCTGGTACCAATATCCTTAAGTAAGTCTTTCTCAGAAGTCAGGGAGAACAAAATAGGACAAATTCTTAATTGCACTGAAGATGTGCAAACAGAATGGGTTTATGGTATTTTCTCTTTTAACAGGCTCTAAAACAAGTAATTGAAATGACTAAATTATATTTAATTTTGTTTTCCTTAAAAACTCAGTAGGCTGATTTACTGGCAATTAGTAAAGTGCAGTTACCCCAGCAAGCAACAATATCTTTGCTATTATTTTGTAACGTCTAGTAGACTGATCAAAACAAAATGCTGGTTGGTTGCTCTTGGTTGTGGTTGCAATTGTTCAGTAGCACAGATGTTAGTGCATCAGTTCCAGTGATCATATAGTTTTCTCTACATATATGAGATTCTGAATGATCTATCCATTCATCTTAAGCTTAAACAAGAGAATGACTTTACCATTTCACCAGCTTTCTAGAGGCATGTTGGGTAATAGGCATCTGCACCTATCCTGCGCCAAGCAGTGGTCATGCAGAAAGGGACAGTTATGACCCTTCTGTGTAGCGAGCCTAGTACAGTGTTTGCAGCCATGAATACTAGGATTTTATTTCAACAACAAATGGTGGTTGAGATTATGCTTCCCTCATGAAATTACTAAAAATAAACTTGATTCACCCCAACTGGCATTTTTTTTACATTTTCTAGCAAGCATGTTTTATCTTTGTAACACTACAGTACTAGTTGCCTCTAATTCTACATCTGAATTTAAGGATCCACTTAACAAGGGTCTGAAGTGTAATTAGACTCAGGGCCCATCAAATTTGAACAACAGAGACAAAGTTTTGTCACAGGGTGTAAAATTAGGTGGTCTCTGTGCCATAATAAACTGTCCTTAATAGTGATTTTATTGCCCAATGAATGGCATTATGAGCAAGAAACAGTTCCATGCAATAGTAATTAGCATAGTGAGTACATTTGACTATAAAAACTCCAGTAAATGGGGTTTTTAGGTTTGTAACTTAGCCCATGTCTAGTGATATCTGAATTGTGTTACTGACCTTACTGACAAGTCTTATGTGGAGCATCATTTTGACACATCTTAAAGGAGTGGTTAACTTTTACTATGTGATAGAATAACTTTTCAATTGCTTTTTATTATTTATGTGTTATCGTATTTGAATTATTTGCTTTCTTCTTGTGACTCTTTCCAGCTTTCATGGGGGGTGGTAACATATATTGTGACATTTATATTGTTTATATACAATATATTGTATATGGGTTTCAAAGTACAGTAACTGACAGCAGCACAGAGCATGTGCATTTAACTGGCAGAAAATAATATGGAGAGCTACTGGGGCATCTGTAGAGGCACAGGTCTGCACTGTTAAAGGGCTGTAGTTGCCTTGGGCTGGTATAGAAGCCCAAACATACTTAACTTTAGTTAAGCTTTAGCTATCCTTTAATGACTATACTAAGTTTAGTTGGCTGAAGCTCAGTCTATATATCCAAACACAGCCTTCAGTTAAGTTACATGTAATGGAAATATTGAATTCAGGGTGCCAGCCATTCCCACTGAATGGCTGTTGGCTGTCTGGCTCCCAGTTGGGATGAGATCTCTGATCACAACTGGTTGTAAAATGTTCATAAATTCTGCCTTGAAGACTGTGTAGACTCATGAATATGAAAGCAGCATGTTTTCTGTGGAATGATTTCATAACAGCCTTTTTCCAACCTTATTTTTCCCCCATCTCTGACTGATTTATAACCTGTACTTATTACATATATTGATGGTGGCTGCCTCGAGGAAGCTGTTTTGCATCCAATTAAAGAAGAAAGCAAACGTTCTGAGTAAATTGTCCTGTGGTACTGAGTATCGGTGTTGGCCATAATTTGTGTTGTTAGGTTGGCTGGATATTTTGTGGCAGTATATGAATATAATGTATAATATATATAGAGAGAGAGAAAGAGAGAGAGAGAGAGAGAGAGAGAGAGAGAGAGAGAAAGATACAGTGATCTATATATATATATATATATATATATATATATATATATATATATATATATATATACAGTATATATTTTTTTTAGAGACCTGAATGGACTCTTCAAAATATGGACAACATATTATTTATTTTATGACAGTTTCAAAACACTAAACACAGACACTTGCTAATCCATGCATTTCTTTTGTCCATTTTTCAGCTGTTTGGCAGATTTAGGCCACTAAACTCACTCATGTCACACAATAGGAGAGCAAATGCAAATGTAAGCATGCAACTGCACTTTCTAATTTCTATGTGATATAATTAATGCTACAGAATGCATGCTGATTGTAGAAATCTCAGATAGATGGAAAAAAGGCTGCAAGAGACTTTATCCTCTGCCTATTTCAAGGTAGGCTTTAGACTTGTGTTTTTTAGGAAGTGCCCAAAAATGTGAATAAATATTGCTGCTACTATATTTCTGTATATGTTTTGCTGTTTGTTGCTGGTTTAGACCCTATGGACCCTGACTTTTGACCTTAAAAAAGGTCTGATATTGACATTCTCTACTGTTGTGTATTCAACATGGAAAGGGTTGATTCTGCCTGGAAATAGAGCCTTGACCCTCACTGACCAAAACCCAGCAGCAGTCTGGCTAATCAATTCCATACTTTGCTCCAACCAGGGTGGAAAAGTACCATTCTCTGTTTTTACTATATTGCTTGAATATCTATGTAAACCACATGCCTGGTAGTGGGAAATTATGAATAGTACTAGAAATTGCCAGTGCTTATATGGAGCTCATAGACTGTGTAAACTCCACATTAATCACTATCTAGTGGTGCTGCAGCCTGCAAGTGCCAGCAATAGGGCCAAATTATTGGAAAGCCTTTCAAAACAGCTACATTTGGCTGGCAGACCAGATCTCATTCCAAATCAGTTTTCAAACCCCCTACCTTCCATATCTGGTTTATTTACTCGTATTCTCAGAAAATCACAATACGGAATACATATTAAGACCTTTCAAAACGGTGACATTTCCTATGGAAGTTTTTGATAAAACATTAATTCATTATTAGATTCAGGAAATGGTGCAATTCATTTTAATACTTTTATTTAGAATAAAAAAATATAAGATGTTGAAGAATAAACAATTAAATATTGCTTTGCTAATCCATTCTCGGATTATAGATTTCGACTTTTCTGCTCGGGCTGTGCTTCCTTAAATCTACAAGAATACAATTTAATTTTCTCCCATTTCCTCTCTCATGTAGTCTTGTCATCCTGATGCGTTTCTTATCTCCTTTTCAATTTCTTTTCTATTTCTCTTCTTCTCTGTGTCCCAGTTCCTTCTCTTTGCGACTTATAGAAGCAATTTATTATATTCAGGAGGGAGGGCGTGCTAAGCACATAGGAATAAACCCTTTTTCATATCACTTTATATACTGAAATTTGATTATATTTCAAGAGGTTGCACCAATAATAAAAAATAAAAAGTCCCGCCTTAACAAAACAAAGTAAACTAAGAACGTATCAGTCATATCAGGGCACAGCTCTTTGAATATTAGAGCTCTTTGAACATGAGTTACAGTATATATCGTCTTTATGTAGAAGGTGCATGTTACACATGTTCAAATAGCAGACGTTACTAATCTACAGTTGTTGCTGTTGCCAAGTTCTCTCATTGCTTTTTTCAGTTAAATAGTGCCTGGGATTCCTTGATAGCATATGGGTGGGTTTGACTTTTTTTTTCTTTTGCAGAATCCCACCCTTACAGTTTCAGTGGGATTCAGGTTGGTTAACCACATACAGTATAGCAAGTCGAAGAAGTTACTTGGGGGTGTTACTGTACAGGGCCGTTAGCTGTTTCTCATGCTCTGCTAAAGCATAAAATATGAGATAATCACTAAAGGGAAGACCAAGTTGTTTGAGTGTTGTTGCTTTCTTTATCTTATCTGTGTCTACTGATACCTGGAATGAATATCAAAGCAACCGTTTCTTTGCCAGAGTAGTCTTTTTAGGAGTGGTCCGATTAATGTCCCAGTAGTGGTTGCTTCTTATTCCTTTCATGCATTCATGTAGGTTACTCCTGGGTAAACTGCTGAAAAAAACTGAATGAAGTTAATTATTAGGAAAACATTTCAAATCAAAGGGAAAATTCACCTTTACATGAACATTTATTATGGCATAGTTTGGCCTGTAATGCTTTAAATATGTTCCAAGCCCAACTTGTCAGTTGGTCTTAGTTTTTTGTTTTATTGTTCTTGAATATGTGACCAATGATGAAGACTGTGTTTGGGGTTACTAGCTTTTAAGGTTCAATAGCTGCTACAGAACATCCTGGACAGTAGCAATGCACTTGCATCCATTAAATAGGAAATAGATTTGTTTTTTACTAATCAATAAACACCAGAAATGAGCATTTATTTTGTTAGATATCAAAAATGTGAGTGGATCTCTGCACAGCAATTTGAATTACTCTTTTTACCCACCAGAATCAATAGGCAGACAGCATGTTCCTTGGCTTTTGATAAATTAAATGCCTCCCATATCATAATGCAATGTGAAAAACTCTTGAATATTTGTAAAACATACCTTCATTGGATGTGGTTTAACTCAGCTGTCTGTACTTGGGATGAGGATTGCCCAATGTAAATCTTATAAGCACTATAATATTTTTCTCTATTACAATCAACACCGATTTATAATTTATTCTGCAAGGTGATTTTTAAAATGTAAAATGTAATAGGGTCTGCAGCACCTCCCACCAACCAAGAAACCAAAAATGGTGTGCAGGGTCAAGTGAGATATAGCAAACGTTTTATTGAGAAAAAAGAGAAAAGAATGACCCAAAATATTGCACCATCCCATTTAGTATTCCATAGATCCCAAGAACAAATTGCTTTAAAATTTAAACTTTATTGGTATATATTAAAAATAGAAAATGAACCAAGGGTGAAAAATGTGTATTAAAATTACAATCAGGTGGAGCACATTTATTTGCTCTAATGTGCAATGTATCCCGGATGCTTATAAATTAATCATACTCCAAAATAGATGAGATTATATAGAAAGCATCATAGTGGGGATTAATTGCATCTAGTGATGTCAGTGGAGACAGGAGGCCCTGTACATTAACATACAATTGCCCAAACTGTTTGTTCACTTTAAGATACAGAGATATATACACAAGTTACAATCACTTGTGTGATAGAGTTATGATATGGGCATAATTCCGCTACGCCTCTGTGCACTCTGAACTATTAGCGAGGTAAGTTTCCTCGTCCACGAAGTGTGTAGTGCACAGCCCTATTGGTAAGAGATAGGAGATCGGCGTTCTTTTCTAGCAGCGTTAGTCGCTGATTGCTAAGGTGCCAGTCCCCCACCGATCAATGTCACTCCCCCAGCCAAGATCGTATTACAAAAAGTAGCATCTATTGCTGTAAGGAGTCACTAGAAATTGAGCAAATAGTTTCCCTGCCTGATTGAGCTAAAAGAAAACCGGCGCCTGACGCGCGTTTCGCTCGCTCAGCGAGCTTTGTCAAAGGCAATCTGCGGCGCGAAGAGGAGTGCGTCTATTTATAGATGCGCAGTGTTCAGTACTTTTCAAATGAACCAATGCGCAAAGTTCTCTAGAAGTGAGGGGAGGAGCTAGTCTAGCTCAATCCAATGCCCCACACTCATAGCTAGATTCACGGACATAGTCTCTGCCCATATAATTAGAGATACTTGAGGGAAAATGAATTGCAACAGAGTAATTCTTATCTACTACACCCTGAAAGGAATCATAAGATAGTTACTGTTGCCAATCTTAAATAAATGATTAAAACATTATTAGCTAAATGTGGCTAATAATTTACAAAAATGATATGTATCTAATCTATGTCAGTTCTAGCGCTGTCAGCACCACGTGCAGTTGTTAGTATCTCATTCTAAGTATAAAAATAATAATGATGAATGACAAATGAAAATGTTTGGAAAATACCTAGAATATTGAAATTTTCAAATAAAAATAGTCATAGTAATACTTTCATTTAAGCCACCTGGGCCCATCGCATTCATATTGAAAATCCATTCGCTTTCTTTTGATAGAAGGGATGATTCTAGATCGCCACCTCTAATTCCCAGAGATGTTCTAGAAAGTCCAGACACTAAAAGACCTCTGCTAATATGATTATGGTGTTCCAAAAAATGTCGACTCACTGGAGGTAGTTTCCTCCCTGATTTTATCCATTCTAATGCATTGTCAATGCTCGCCACGTGTTCCAGTATTCTTTTCTTTAGAGCCCGATTAGTTTTGCCAATATATATTTTGCCACATGGGCAAGTCAACATATAAATCACACAATCTGTGTTGCAGGTAAAGTATTGGGTAATATTATTTGTAGTTTGCCAAATCTGTCGACAACAGAAGATTTGTTATACATGTATCGACAGGCTCTACATTTACCACACGGAAATGTCCCCGTCCTCGTTATACCTTTATCTTGTCTAGCAAAATGGCTCTTGACCAGTCGGTCCCGTAAATTTGGTGCTCTATGACAGCATGTTAATGGTCGAGGTCCAAGTTTATTTGATAAAACCGGATCCGTTAACAGTATGTGCCAGTGCTTCTTGAGTATGGAGTTTATGGTTGACCATTGTTTACAGTAGGTACTTATAAAGCGTACTGGCTGGGAATTCTGGGCCCAGGTGGCTTAAATGAAAGTATTACTATGAATATTTTTATTTGAAAATTTCAATATTCTAGGTATTTTCCAAACATTTTCATTTGTCATTCATCATTATTATTTTTATACTTAGAATGAGATACTAACAACTGCACGTGGTGCTGGCAGCACTAGAACTGACATGGATTAGATACATATCATTTTTGTAAATTATTAGCCACATTTAGCTAATAATATTCCAATCATTTATTTAAGATTGGCAACAGTAACTATCTTATAATTCCTTTCAGGGTGTAGTAGATAAGAATTACTCTGTTGCAATTCATTTTCCCTCAAGTATCTCTAATTATATGGGCAGAGACTATGTCCGTGAATCTAGCGACAGCTATGAGTGTGGGGCATTGGATTGAGCTAGACTAGCTCCTCCCCTCACCTCTAGAGAACTTTGCGCATTGGTTCATTTGAAAAGTACCGGACACTGCGCATCTATAAATAGACGCACTCCTCTTCGCGCCGCAGATTGCCTTTGACAAAGCTCGCTGAGTGAGCGAAACGCGCGTCAGGCGCCGGTTTTCTTTTAGCTCAATCAGGCAGGGAAACTATTTGCTCAATTTCTAGTGACTCCTTACAGCAATAGACGCTACTTTTTGTAATACGATCTTGGCTGGGGGAGTGACATTGATTGGTGGGGGACTGGCACCTTAGCAATCAGCGACTAACGCTGCTAGAAAAGAACGCCGATCTCCTATCTCTTACCAATAGGGCTGTGCACTACACACTTCGTGGATGAGGAAACTTACCTCGCTAATAATTCAGAGTGCACAGAGGCGTAGCGGAATTATGCCCATATCATAACTCTATCACACAAGTGATTGTAACTTGTGTATATATCTCTGTATCTTAAAGTGAACAAACAGTTTGGGCAATTGTATGTTAATGTACAGGGCCTCCTGTCTCCACTGACATCACTAGATGCAATTAATCCCCACTATGATGCTTTCTATATAATCTCATCTATTTTGGAGTATGATTAATTTATAAGCATCCGGGATACATTGCACATTAGAGCAAATAAATGTGCTCCACCTGATTGTAATTTTAATACACATTTTTCACCCTTGGTTCATTTTCTATTTTTAATATATACCAATAAAGGTTAAATTTTAAAGCAATTTGTTCTTGGGATATATGGAATACTAAATGGGATGGTGCAATATTTTGGGTCATTCTTTTCTCTTTTTTCTCAATAAAACGATTTTTAAAATGTGCCTTGAATATTATTGAACAGCTGTGAAATAGTGGATGAAAAGTAAGCATTTATAATGAAATGAGTAATACAGTTGCCAAGGGGGACTTTGGAGTTATACAACCTTGCACGATCTGTCTTGCAGCAAACGTCTTTCATTCTCATAGGCTGTTGTTTGCTTTCAGGTAAAGGACCTCGGTGAAACCACTCTTCTGCATACTCATACGTTATTTTATTGAAATGGTCTTTAGACTTCATAAAGAAAGTCATTTTCTATTTTTGCTTTCACTTATAGGCAGATTTTCTATGAGATGACATTTAAGGAGAGGCAAATGAAGCAATCTAGCTTAAACAGTGATATTGGCTAATGGGATACAGTTGCCCATTGACTGAATGTAGAGGTACCAGGATATAAGCAAGTTACTGTTTTACCGAGTGGGCCAGATGTGCAGTTGTGATAGCTTCATAATGGCTCTTAAGAAAAAACAGCCCATGGGTAGGGATGTAGCGAACTGTTCGCCGGCGAACTAGTTCGCGCGAACTTCGACTGTTCGCGTCCGCCGCAAGTTCGCGAACGTCGCGCGACGTTCGCCAATAGGCGTTCGCGTCAAAATCGTTCGACCATTCGACCATTCGATCGCTAAAATCGAACGATTTTCGTTCGAATCGAACGATCGAAGCCATTGGATTGAATGAAATCATTCGATCCAATGGCTTCGATCGTTCGATTCGAACGATTTTCGGATGTTCGAAGTTCACGAACTGTTCGCGAACTGTTCGCATTTTTTGCCGGTGTTCGCGAATGGCGTTCGCGAACACATTGTCGGCGGTTCGCTACATCCCTACCCATGGGATTAAAATTATTTTTCTAACTGATGTTGGTTTTTGAAAATTAAGCTTTACCAAGATATTTAGTTCAGCAGCTCCTCTTTGTGCACCTGAACTAACCTCAGATTCTTCGTCCAGCTTGGTTTACTGTTTCTGCCCGTGTATAAAAAACCTGAAGTGTTATTACACATACACCTTTGTCAGGTTAACTTGCATATCATTAATTTAATTGGCTGTAATGCTTCAGCCAATCAAATAAATGGCATGCTAATTACAGTGGCATGACAGTTGCATTGAATCCTGAACTTACTACTATGTCAAAATTAGATAATTTGTAAAACATAAAATTCATTTTCAGACATTTGTTGAAAGGTGAACGTCACCTTTAAGATGAAGTTGCCTGGTGGACCTCAAAGGGCTGTAGGCACTACCTCTTGCTAATTACTGCATCTCGTCACTGCATCTCCATTTTATTCTTCTAAACACATGCCATGTATAATAATAAAAGTCCAACATATGTATTGCACACTCACTTAGAGGCAGTGATTAAGCTATATTGGGTGCGTTATCTGAAAATGTGGTGAGTCACTCCACTCAAAATATACATTGTCCAACGAAGTTGCACACCATTGTATAAAAGTTTAAAACATAGCGTTTATTTTATAAGCATAAAAACAGCCAATGTCAGTTTAAATAGATTACAATTCCCAGAAGCTCGCTTAAGCCCTGTGACCACATGGGACGCCACAGGGCTTAAATGAGCTTCTGGGAATTGTAGTCTCAGTATTACATGGAGATCAGCTTGAGAAAGATAGCTTTTTCTTATCTGAAAACTGCAAATATTAAAAAGTGTCATACTAAGTAGTTTGTAAGTGTTTGTCTATATCAAGTTATGATTTTAGATTGTGTAAAATGAGAAATGTAAAATGTAAAAATTAAACCAATTACTGTCAACACAAGAGCAATCGAATTATAAGAAAGAGGGGGAGAAAAAGAAGATTGGAAAAAGTAAATAACACGCCGGCCTCCTCCGAGATGAAGTGTTACACATCAAGCCACAGCAGGAAGTGGGTAAATTGTGTTTTTATAATTCTCATGGGAACAGATTTGGAAAGTGCTGTGGTGAAGGTATTTGGAAATAAAACAGCTCTGATAGTGCTAAAAATAGTACAAGCTTTCTTTAAAAGCAGATGATTAATAATTATTGTTACAATAACTCACGTTGACATTTAGCAATGCAGAGCCCGCAGGATGAGATGCCACTGCAATGCGATCAGTTGTCTGTTTATCCCTCTCACTGCTGGAGGCGCATTACTGTAAATCAACACACTGGGACTTTTTTTTATTTTAACTAGAAAAGGGATTAAATAGAATTCCTTTTTGTGCATTTGGCTAATGGACATTACTTGTGCTTGAATTTGTGTTCGGATTCATTATTTCAACTTTACATTCTTTATCTCTCTTTGTTCCTTCTTTGTTAATAATTTTGAATGTGTTTTTCACCGATTTTAGCTATTGTCCAAAATAATTCACACATCCTCACACAAAGCATTTTGCACTATTTTCCCCTTTTAACCTCCACACAATGCATATTATGCTATCTTTCCCTTTAACCTTCTATACTGTGCTGCAGCCTAATATATTAGAGTTTATCTGTCCACCAAAAAGAGCCACTACACCACTTTATTCTAAATGGCTGGTCAAATTGTACTATTCTGATTAAAATATCCCATGGTGTTTAGCCAGTGTACCCATGTACATGCTTATGAGGGTTATCACACAACTTGACCACACTTGAGCAAAATTAAACAGGTAGTTCAACAGATGGGCCACACGATTGATCTACACTGGATCCCCAAAACACAAGGTCAACAAATGACTGCAGTTGAGCAGCTGGTCAATATTTAATAAACTGTGGCCAGAAAATGTACAGCATTAGATAAATACAAGAGGTCATCTGCACTCAACCCATTATCAGTATATATAATAGATTTTTTGCATGCGTTGGTGGAAATTACATCATGCTTGTGACATCATGTGCAGTCTTTCGTGTGACATCACTGCTGTGGTGGACCGGACCTAAATACAGAGTATTTCTGTATGTTTGCATCTCAAACATACAGATTTCCAAATATTTACATTTACTGACTGTTATGACAGTATTTCTCCTATGAAAAAAAACAACTAAAATAGATACCTAAAAAACACACACATTATTATATCCAGATCTCTAGAGTACTCTCTAAAAGATTCGGGTGATATATACTTTACATACTTTTCTTCAATGTAGGAGAATTTGTACAGTTTGTCAGTGTTAGTTTTCCTCTTGCACCATCAATTCTGTTTCATGTATAATGTGCCCTCCTGACAGCAGGAGAGAATAAATGACCCCTCAGTTTTGTTTACTGAGCGGCTGCCTGTACATCAATGCTGAACTACAGATGTGGCTTGAAATGAACCCCTCCTTTCAAGACATTTAATTGGGTTTGCTCACTGGCAGTGAATCAAGAATGCAAGGATTGTTAAATGCACATTTTCTAAGCTGATTTAACATGCAGAGAAACTACAGATGTGCAGTTTTTCATCTTTTCGTTGTATCGGCTTTTTGGCAGAAATGAAGAATAATCTCAATCAAGTACTGAAGGCCTTACTTGGGTACTTTCAGAATAGCTGCTCTATGTAAATTTACTTTTACGCGTATAGTTTAATACTTGCATGCTGTTCCGAAGTGTTAGTTGCTAGGTTGTCAAATATACAGCAGTTAATTGAGACACTCAGCTTTCTTGTCAGGTCACCATGAAATAAATTGCTTTCTTTTAAAACTGTAAATGAAAAAAAAAAACATATAACCAAGAAATAGGGGGTTATTTATCAAAATCAGAATTTTTCTGATGCTTTAAATAAAAAAGTCAGACCAAACTAGAATCCAAGATTTGCCCTTATCAATCAATTTGGAATAAAAGTGACTTTTCCGTATTTTCTCATGAAAATCTAAACTTTTTCTGATTGTCATCCGAAAAATCAGTGGAAAAGCCGAAATGTTCAGATTACTGTACGAAACCCAGCGGAGACAATAATATCTTCAAATTGCAAATAGGACTTCTGTCATTTACTTCTACAGGACCTCGACAGGTTGAAGCTGGAGTATTTTTGGATTCTGACTTTTTGGAGCATCAGGGTATAAAAATCACCAAAAATTGGAGGGTTTTTTTCTCCACTAAAAATTCGGAATAAATTTTAGCATTTGTACTTTAATAAATAAATCACATAATGTTTATCCTAATAATTTACTTTCAGTGCAGATCTGATTTGCTTCCATAGCTCTTCATTTTGAAAATTAGGACTTTTTTTTTTGTTTTCTCACCTTATTGTAACTTGTAGATTCCATATCTCTTTAACCCAATAGCCTCTACTTTCCATTTCTGCATAAATGGGAGCTGCTAAAAAAAGTAATAACATTGCTGGCTTTTTATGACCTGAGGCATAGTTTTCTATGGCAGGATTTTAAAACAGGAAATCAAAAATTATTTTTTCATGTACCGTTTACAAGATATATATAATTTAAGGATATTTAACATGCTTTACACAACAGTCCTTAAACTGACCCTCACTCCACAATGCCTTTCTGCACCCTAGACAATCCTGACAACATGCACATCTCAGAAGCGCTTAACTTAAAGTTTTCATATATATATATATATATATATATATATATATATATATATATATATATATATATTTTTTTTTTTTTTTTTGCCCTGGTGTGCTCCTACAATCTCCATTGTTAACAGCCTAGTTAGGGTTATTATATATAGTGCCAAAGGGTAGAACAGTGGAAAACAAGAGCTGCTTTGGACAGGGTGTTGGGTGGAGCAAGAAAAGAAGGACTGGTCAACTAGCTCTACAACTGATGTTGATGTTGAATTAGTGAAATTGTGGCTTTTCTGGCAAGGGCCAATGCTAAAATAAAATAAACAGCAAACAGGCTTAAGATGGATAGTACGAGAGATGCAAATTATTATATTATAATATAAACTATGGTATCAGATGCTGGGCATTTGCTTAAACAGCACAAACCTCCAACTGACTCTTTACAAAGCAGTTAAATTGCAGTCACATTATTTTAGCATATGTTAAAGCTGACATAAATATTTCTGGACTTTGTTCTGTCAAACATCCAATTATATGGCAGTGTTGGACTTTACAAAAGTTCATCTTCCACTCAGTGTCTGGTGCCAATAATACATTAGTATTAATGACAACATAAAGAATAATGTTTCAGATGCTTCTTAGACAACAGTTGTAAGAACATATCTTAGATCAACTCTTAGAATTAACACAACTTTGGAACCATATTTTGTTTCACTTAACGTTTAAAAATATTTTTGTGGTACGATTAACTCCTTAGCATCTCACGTTATCCACTATATTTCTGTTAACAAAAGGTATTAAATATTGAAATTAATAATTAATCCTTAAGCAAGTTGCAGAGTGTTTAGTCCTTGAAGTCCCAGTATTGCTTCAGGGAGTGCAATATAGCAATGTATCAAAGAAACTAAGAGATGCATTGCCTAAGAAAGGTAGAAGGTCATACTGGGAAGAAAAATCCTATTTATTGGGATGGCAATGGATGTGATCTGCTTAGACTTTTGATAAAGTACCACACAAAAGCTTACTGATTAAATTGAGAAATATTCGCCTGAAACTAAAATTTTTAATTGGGATAAAGAACTATAGATTAGAAAGTGGGACATTTTCTAATTGGACCAGTGTTGTTAGTGGGGTACCATAGGGTTCTGTCCTTGGTCCTTTGCTTTTTAACTTGTTTATTAATGACCTTGAGGTGGACATTGTTCTGTCTCTGTTTTTGTTGATTATACTAAATTGTGCAGAAATATAAGTTCCATGCAGGTCATAGCCACTTTGCACTGAGATTTGACTAAATTGGAAAACTGGGCAACAACCTGGAAAATGAGATTCAATATTGATTAATGTAAGTTTAAACACTTCAATAGAAATTACATACATGTGAGATATACGCTAAATGGCAGTGTATTGGGGGCCTCCTTAGTTGAGAAGGATCTGGGGATTTTTGTGGATAAAAAACTTTGTAACCCTAGGTAGTATCACTTAGTGGCTGCGTGTGTTAATAAAGTACTGTCTTGCATAAAACAGGGCATTAACTTGAAGGATGAAAACATAATCATATAACTAAACTTGTAAGAAAAATGGAAAAAGTTAAGCCATGGTTGGGGTTGTTTTCTCTGGGAATGATAACTCGTTTCAAGTACATTAGCCCTCTTAACTGACTTTTAAATTAAATTAATGAAAAAGATGTTAATGAATGGATGTACATTTTTATGATCTCCAGCTGATATTTTTGTTTATTTCAGTAAGTTGCTAATGTTTAGAAAGTTGTATTAAAGAACACAGCATGTGATTCGCCTTGGTTTTAAAATTATTTGTATGATCCTGTTTAGGTATATGTAATGTCAGATGACAATGTCAAAACAAATCTAAAAGATAATGGTTTGTGGTGCATTGAACTATTTGTGTATAACAAGGAACACACAAAAATATGCACTAAATTGCATCTCAAATATTTAACAGGGCTTAAATGGAGAAAAGCATGCCCATAACCCTTTTCGCTTGCGTCCACAAAATTTAAATAGTAGGTTTATCTCCAGAAGGAACCTTACTTCTATCTACATATGTATTTATATATGTTGTGATGTGTAAGCCTCAACGTTAGGCAATAGTCAAAAAAAAAAATCATCCAGAAATATGATAGAATGGTACTTTAGTTTTACTGATCTTTATCCTTACAATTAATCTGCTTTCACACAGAAGACAACCCTGGATTTACTCAATTGGAGAATATGTTCTAGACAGCCCACTGTTGTGTTCATGAGGGAAACTTGACATACTGTAGATTTGTGACATTGTCCCAATGTTGAATGCAGACAATGGCTTTTTGATCGTCACAGTTGGGCTATGTGCCTGAGCCTGGAAATCTTGCACAGTAAACAATTTTACATATAGATTTCCTACAATTGTATGTTGGGTTTCAGGAGCTATAATATTGGGGTTATTGTGGTTCCCCAGTGTACCAAGAAAATAAGTCATAAAAACTCTGGGTGAATGGCTTTGACTTCTTTCTAGATGTCTATGTATTTGTGGCTAATCTGCATTAGGTGAACAATACAGTTTAAACAAAATGTATATACTATATCAGGGGTCCCCAACCTTTTTTTACCTGTGTGCCACATTCAAATGTAAGTGTCCATGATTACATGTAAGTCAACCAGCCCCATGTCATGAGTGAGATAATGAGCATGAGTGAGATAAAGTTGGAGCAGACTATTCAAAGCTTGGTTGCTCTTGGTAACTGAACATCTGGCCCCTAGATTGTGCACTTATTTCTAACAGGTTTTTTAAATTATTCCACACACTTTAGCTGATTTCTCATGTACAATGGCATTAATCTTAACCTCTCACAGTCTTTGGTAAAATGCCCATTATATTGAGTGACATCAAGGTGTCCAACCTGTGGGTCTACATTATGCTGTCACATATTTATTTTTGTCTTTCCCTGTTGTTATTTTTTTGTAAGTAGTCTTGAAAACACTTGGTTTGTATATCATGTTGGAACAGCTGATGTAGTAAAAGCTTACAATATACTGAATTAATTTCTGTAGATTGCAGGTCGCTCATGAGGTTTCTGGACAGAAATGTGAAGGTTTGGCACACATACATGGAGTCAATCTGGAGACTGATAACATTTTTTTCAGAGGGAGCAAACAGGGAAAATAACCAAACTGCGCAAATATCCAGTGCCCTGGTGTGTTTGGAAGCAGGCAAATGATACATGCTAGGTTTCTGTGGATAAGCTTATATAACTGTAATAAATTATAGTTCAGCAGCACTCCGATTATGGTGAAAAAATTGGTACTTTATTCGTGCCTCAAGCTAAGCGACGTTTCAAGCTTATCCAGCCCTTTATCAAGCTTGATTAAGGGCTGGAAAAGCTCGAAACGTCGCTTAGCTTGAGGCACGAATAAAGTACCAATTTTTTCACCATAATCGGAGTGCTGCTGAAGTATTTTCTTGTACGTGAACCAGACCTGGGCAGATAAGGTCACAGACAGCACCCAATGCAGCAAAGAGCGGTGAGAGTGTGTGCATAGCACTACTTTGTGTTTGTTGTAATAAATGATAGGAGTCTAGTTAAACATGATTTCTGTAAAATAAATTGCATGGACAGGGCAGAGATAAACCTTTATTTATTGTTAGTGTCTCTTGAGAAGATGTAGCTTGTCATGTCTCCAACTTGGAAAGCACAATTTGGGCCAAAACATTAATTTCTCATTTATTTCTAAGAAAGCAGTGACCTCGGGTTGAGAAAATACAATCTTACGCCTGGCGCTTTCCCACATCCTTGTTATCAATCTGTTCCTTTTGTAACATTGTTTTTCATATGAAAATGATCTCCCTAGATGTGGCTTTTAAAGGACTATTGAGCAGTACAGAGAATGTTTGTTTAACAGATAAAGGCAGCTAGTTCATCTTGATAAGTCAATTCTTGCTGTGAAATTAGATGAATCTGAACATTCTTCTGAGAACTGATGTCTCTTCCGATGATACTAAATTGTGCAGAACTATAGGGTCCATGCAGGATGCTGCCACTTTTAAAATTTTGTCTAAGAGTGATTTGTCTAAGTTGGGAAACTGGGCAGCAAACTGGAAAATGAGGTTCAATTTTGATAAATGCAAGGTTATATATACTGTAGTAACATAGTTAAATTGGGTTGAAAAAAAGACAGTCCATCAAGTTCAACCCCTCCAAGTGAAAACCCAGCATCCAAATACACCCCCATCCCTACTTTCACATAAATTATATATACCCATACCTATACTAACTAAAGAGTTTAGTATCACAATAGCCTTTGATATTCTGTTTGTCCTAAAAATCATCCAAGCCATTCTTAAAGGCATTAACTGAATCACAACATCACTCGGCAGTGCATTCCACAACCTCACTGTCCTGACTGTGAAGAACCCCCTAAGTTGCTTCAAATTAAATTTCTTTCATTTTTTTTTTTAGTCTGAAGGGGTGACCTCTGGTACGATGATCCACTTTATGGGTAAAAAGGTCCCCTGCTATTTGTCTATAATGTCCTCTAATGTACTTGTAAAGTGTAATCATGTCCCCTTGCAAGCGCCTTTATTCCAGAGAAAACAACCCCAACCTTGACAGTCTACCCTCATAATTTAAGTCTTCCATCCCTCTAACCAGTTTAGTTTCACGTCTCTGCACTCTCTCCAGCTCATTTATATCCCTCTTAAGGACTGGAGTCCAAAACTGCACTGCATACTCCAGATGAGGCCTCACCAGGGACCTATAAAGAGGCATGATTATGTTTTCATCCCTTGAGTTAATGCCCTTTTTTATGCAAGACAGAACTTTATTTGCTTTAGTAGCCACAGAATGACACTGCCCAGAATTAGACAACTTATCTACAAAAACCCCTAGATCCTTCTCATTTAAGGAAACTCCCAACACACTGCCATTTAGTGTATAACTTGCATTTATATTATTTTTGCCAAAGTGCATAACCTTGCATTTATCAAAATTTAAACTCATTTTCCAGTTTGCTGCGCAGTTTCCCAAAGGTTATGCACTTTGGCAAATATACTAGTCATACTAGTTCTTTAAACTTCATCAACCAACTACCAACTGTGGCAGTCTGACTACCAACTGTGGCTTTTTCTAAGTACAGGTATGGGATCTGTTATCCAGAAAGCTCAGAATTATGGGATGGTTGTCACCCATAGACCTACTTTTATCCAAAAAATCCATATTTTAAAAAATATTTCCTACTTCTCTGTAATAATAAAACAGTAACTTGTAACTTATCCAAAGTAAGATATAATTAATCCTTATTGGAGGCAAAGCCATCCTATTGGGTTTATTGAATGTTTAAATGATTTTTTTTGGTAGATTTAAGGTATGAAGATCCAAATTACATAAAGATCCATTATCTGGAAAGCACCAAGCCCCGAGCATTCTGGACAACAGGTCCCATACCTGTACTGCAAACCAATCTGCGAGCAATGAAAAGGTCTTCCAAAATGCAATAAATTCTGCCAGAGCTGGGAGTTGGGGTAGGCAGAAGAGGCACATGCTTAGGGCCCAATGATTGCAGGGGGAGGGGGTTACTGGACATGTACCCCTTCTTTCCGCAAATCTATACATTTGCGGGATTTTTGTGTGTGACTACTCAAGGGGGTGGAGTTTGGGCTTGTCTTGGTGCCCGAAATCTTAGGCTGCTGGCAATGTGTTTAATATAATGCACTCTGCTACATAACCTCCAGTTTCCTGTAAATGTGTTCTTATCCCAATCCCCTTTAATGCTGACATATTAGTCTCCAAATTGTTCTGGTACCCAAGATAGTTGTACATGTTTTGCAAGTGAACAATGAGGAGGGCATTTACAGTGAATAGGATGCAGGGGGTAAATGACAGGGGTATTTTCTTTGAATTGAGCTGTTTAGTTCTCTTTAATGAATTGAAAAGTTTTTATGATTTTCCCTTCAGTGCAGGGGTCTTGAGAACAGGGTATTTTAGTTTAGGATTCAAGGATTTATGTTGTTAATCCTCCTGACTAATTGTAATTTATGGGATACTGCTAGATTAATATGCAGTCTCTGTTATAAAGTATGGGATAGTGTCCGACATGCATAAACAATTCTGTTCCACTCTAATTTATTCCCAGCAATGAGCCATATTAAATAAAGTCAGCACAGGGGTATTTCTCCTCAACTATACTTTTTATTATTAATCTATAAATTTATGGATGTCATAAACACATTTTTATAACACATTTTCTATTCAGCTCTGTAGATTCTGATGCACGCAGTCCTGGAAAGTATAATAAACCTTGCCCAAAAGAGGACTGTATCATATAAAATCTAAATAGCAGGGCTTTATTAATTTAATATGGACATTTGAAAATACTGATATCTGAAATCAGCCCACACTTTCATATGTTCGTCACCTTGGTGATCCAAGACATGATTAAGAGTATGGAGTTTTCAGTCTGTTAGGATTTCAAAGATATAAGATGCATTGAATCTAACTGTCAATGAATGTCTGACACCCAACTGCTGAAAGAAGACAGAAAGAAGAGAAACAAATGCTGAGACGGAAATAGTGAAGATAAACTTATTTCAGAAACGATGCAGAATATTTGATTGTATTTAGAAAGTTTCTTATTTCATTATGATAAAGCTTATATTAAATTAAAATTTTTGTGATAGTTCTCCTTTCAGTAAAATGTTTGCTGAAGAAACATGATATTTTTCTCCCAAATAAAATTATTTTAGACAGATAAAAAAACCTTAATTTATGTAGTTAAAAAGGAAAAAAGAAACCTAGACTTCTATATATATTATACATACTGTACTGTATGTAGTAGATACCCAATAAAGGCCCACATGGGGACTGAAACATCAGTTTCACAGTGAATATTTATTATTGCATATATAATTATATTTCCATGAATTTAACAAAATTGAGGTTAAGCTAATACACTAACTAAACAGTATAGACAAGGTTAATACCTGGTAAGACCAGGTATTAAATGACAACTGGAAGTGGAAATAAGTGAAAATAAGTTAAAAGTTAGTTAGTTTTGTGTTCTTCTCTATAATGCATCTGTACAAGATTTAGTAGGATCCTACAAAATCTGATCCCCTCTGACATCATTCTCTACTTCTGTCCCTGGCTCCCAGTTAGTGACCTTAGTATGTCTTCCCTCCCTTACGCATTTTACTGCAGTGGTTTTACTGATATTGTTAGCTTTTTTACTGTTCCTTTCAAACACTAAACATTTACTAAAACTCCCCCACCTGAAGGAACAATGTGATCCTATCAGTTGTCCTTTTTCATGTATGCTTTTGTACGATCACCAAAGGTCTGCACAGTGCGGGCTTTCCATATGCACAGCACAAAATCTTGTCACTCATTCACTGTTCATAAAATTCATTGTCTCTCGTTTTATGGCTGCGGTAAAACTCCCCAGTCAATCGTAGCCTTTAATAGCTTCTAAACTTGCTTTAAACTTAAATAATAAATATTATTGAATGGTGGGATATTAAAGCAATTCATTCTTGGCAAAAGCAAGATTTGATTTCATTCTCTCCCCAACCTATCAGACTCAAGCTGAAGAAAATGCTACTTCTTCTGTGTTGTAGATTTTAATATAGCCACCTTCTCCTTTAGGTCCTATAAAGTAAACTAGTAGTATTCAATTTCTAACAGAAGAGATTAACCCAAGATGTGAAATACGTGCATGTCACTAGTTTATTGATATCAGTATGTGTGGGGCTGCAGGCATGCAGTATGTAGGCTTATCTGTTCCACCATGTCTTTGGCATTATCCTACGTTTATATTTATATCCTCAGGTGTCCGATTGCAGATAAATGTCTCTAGATACTGAACTGAAAAAGTTCTGCCTTGGGATTTGCATTTTATGGTTGTTATGCACAAGAAAGCCATGGCAGAAATTATCAAGATGGCTTTGTGGGTGCATATAAGCTCATGGTTTACAATACCACCTCCGTGTATAGTTCCATATTGTTACATTGCTTGCAGAGTAGTAGGGAGAACCTGGGAGCTTGTTTTGAGACCACAAATAGTAATGAGCAAAAAATAATGCCCATAGACTCTAATGGGTGAAACAATTTGTTACATGTCAAAAAAAATGTCCCCCATAGACTTTAATGCATATCGGAAAATTTTCGATGTTTTGTGAATTTTCCGCAAAATGGGTCAGATTTGTCCATTACTAACCACAAACACTATTTTCAACACATAGTTGAACTTGTAGTTGCAAACTAAGAATGTGCATTGTCATCTCTGCATAATTTTCTGTAATTTGCTGCACTGTGGTTATTTTCTGCATATAAAAAAGAGCAGATGCAAAATTTTTGGGACTCAGAAATATACCCTTATTTTATTGATATGAATACATACAGAGACAGGTATGGGACCTGTTATCCAGAATGCTTGGGACCTGGGGTTTTCTGTAATTCAGTTCACCATTCCTTAAGTCTCCTAAAAAAATAATTTAACCATTAAACAAACCCAATAAGATTGATTTGACACCAATAAGGCTTCATCATATCTTAGTTAGGATGAAGTACAAGGTAATATTTAGTCAACTCATATTGCAATTATAGATCACATTCACAAGCTCGATTTGGTGCACAAAGTAGTATGGAAAGGTAATATAATGAAATTAAAAAAAAACAATAACGCTTGTCCCAGGTCTATTAGCCCATTGATTGTGAACAGAAAAATGGTGACTCTGCTGGTTGGCTGCTATGGGTTCATGGAATCGAGGGACAAAATTTGTTTAAATCGCAGACCAAACTGTAAATATATGTATGTATCATGTATACATTTTTATGCTCTGAAATACACTGCATCACTGCGAGTCTAGAAACTACACTCTACTGTATGTATGAAAATCATTATACTCCTGTATATATATCAGTATATGTGTTACGGTGAACAGTACATTAATGAAAAGTGTTAATGGAGCCCAGGTGCTGATCTGGCTGTTCCACCACATTACTAACCATCCTATGCTCAGCTGCTTCCATCTCCAGTTGCTCATACCTCTCTCTCCGGCTTCACCACCTCTGGGCACAATTAAAAGCCGTAGACTACATCTCATCAGGTTACGTGAGAATTTTTTTCAAAATCTTATTTTTATTGATTTTAAAAGAAGGGGAAAGGGGGGTACAGAATGGAAAAAGGGGAAGGGAGGGAGGGGTACCAAGTTCACAACAAAGCGTATACATGTTGAAATGCACAAAGGGAAACAATGAGTCATTTCTATATAACCTGTGAGACACATTTTGCATATCCAAAACTGATATAGGCAGAATAATTACAATAGGCAGAATAGATAGAACAGGTAGAATATCCAAGAGATTAATCCAAATACATAGCGGTGGTTAATAGAAACATTACTCAAGGTAGCAAATTCCAAGAATCAATCCAAGGTTTCCAAATCAATTTGTATTGAGGAATGGAATTATGGAGAATACTTGTGATTTCTTCTAGTTTCCTAGTATCTTCTACTAAATTACACCATTCAATTTCTAGAGGGGGGGTCATTAGCTTCCATTTTTTGGGAATCATAGCAATAGCCGTGTGTAATAGGTGAAGAGTAAGCCTATCTGTTATCATGGAATTTCGTGTGGAATCGTACTGAAATAGTAGCATATTAATATCAGAGTAACGCAATTTAGTGCCCGTCAAGTTGGTAACTCGATCACAAACTTTAATCCAGTAGGGAATTATAGCTGGGCAAGTAAACCATATGTGCGTGTAAGAACCCAGCTCTGAATTGCATCTCCAGCAATGTTCAGGTGTAGCTGGAAAAATTTTGTGCAGCCGTTCAGGAGTGTAATACCATAGAGAAGTAATTTTATAAAGCATTTCCCTTACTCGTGAGGCTCTAGGAGTTTTATGCACATTGTACATTATTTTCCTTCTAATCCCATTAGGGAGAGTAGTTCGAAGTTCTCGTTCCCAAGCTTCAAAATAATTTGAGTGGGATAAAGTGTTGTTCGATATTAACAATTTATAAGTTGATGAGATAGGTCTATCCGGTGGTTTATTAAGGTCTAATATGGTTTCCCATATTTTTGATTGGGGTTCTGTATGGTTGAGGTGCAATGATTTGAAAAAGTTGTGGAGCTGAAAATAACACCAAGTGTCTCTCGGGTGGGTGCCCCAGATTTTTTGAATAGCTGCAAGTTGGATCAATTTGCCTTTATTGAGGAAGTCTATAAGTCTGGTGCTTCTGCCTCTAAATTGTCCCCATCTTGAAAAAGCTTTGGGATCAAGGCCTGGGGGAAATTTGGGTTTTGTATCAACGGTTGGAGAACTGGGAATTCTGACATCAGATTAAACCTAGTTCTATGTTTGTACCAGAAAGCCAGCGTGGCGGAAATTGCAGTATGAGATGAAACTTCTATGGGTATGAGAGTAGGCCGAGACCATAGCAAGTTGCCTAAGGGAATGGAGGACATTGCTTGTTCAATTTCTATCCACTGTTTTCCTTCGCTGTTCCTATACCAGTGAAGAGATCGTACTAAGTGTATGGAGGAATAATATAGGTAGGCGTCAGGTAGAGCGAGCCCTCCCCTAATTTTGGGTAATGTAAGTCTGTCAAATTTGCATCTAGGAGTTTTACTTTCCCAGATGAAGTCGCTGAATAAAGATCTCACCTTGGAGAAAAACAATCTAGGTAATTTAACAGGTATGGTTTGTAGGAAATATAGTATTTGGGGCATTACCGACATTTTGATTGCTTGGATCCTACCAAACCAAGTCCTAAGGTCTTCCAATTATTAAATTGTGCAGACAGTTTAGTAAGAAGAGGAGGGAAATTGGCATGATACATAGCTGCAGGGTCCGATGTAATTTGGACTCCTAGATATTTTATCTGTCCCTGCGCCCAACGAAAGGGGAAATTCTGTTCTAGCGAAGTTTTTGTAGTTAAAGGGAGGTTTATATTCAGTGCTTCAGACTTGCTTAGATTAACTTTAAAATTGGATAATTTGGCAAATCTAGAGAGGAGAAGCATGAGATTGGGGAGGGACAGTAGGGGTTTGGTAATGACCATTAAGAGGTCGTCTGCGAAAGCAGCAATTTTATGCTCATCATTACGTACTATTAGACCCGAAATATCCTTGTTCAATCGAATGTGTGCAAGAACAGTTTCCATCACCATAACGAAGAGGATGGGGGAGAGTGGACAACCCTGTCTCGTACCGTTCTTAATGTGAATCAGGGGGGATAAACTGCCGTTTATTCTGATTCTAGCCGTGGGGTCATCGTACAATGCCAAAATTCTACCAATAGTCGTTTCCCCTAGACCAAAACCTTTGAGAGTATGCCTAAGGAAATCCCACGACACCCTGTCAAAGGCTTTTTCAGCATCCGTCGTTAGAATCATTGTTGGAATTTGTTTCCGTCTAGCCCAATGAATGAGGGATATAATTTTATACGAATTGTCCTTCCGGAACAAAACCAGATTGGTCGGGATTGATAAGTTGAGTAAGCATTACTTTAAATCTATTCGCTAGAATCTTAGCATATATCTTAATGTTCACGTTAATAAGAGAAATGGGTCTGTAGCTAGTGCAACATTGTGGGTCTTTACCTTGCTTGGGGATGACTGTAATGTGGGCTTCCTTTGCTTGTGCCGGGAAGTTAGAACCTTGGTCTATGTCATTAAAATATTGCAGCATGTATGGCACTAGTTCCTGGGAGAAAGCTTTATAGTAGAGGGAGTTATCTGGCCCCGGACTTTTATTGGTAGGAATAGATTGAAGAGTATCTAAGATTTCTTTTTGAGAAATTGGTTCATCTAGTGATTGTCTCTGTGCTAAAAAGATCTTGGGCAAGTTGGCCTCAGCAATAAAATTAGCTATTTCTAGCTGTTTGGAGGGAGGCGTATTCGAATCTGGCAGGGCATAAAGCGCTTGATAAAACTGCTGAAAGCAGCTGGCTATTTGTGGGGTGGAATGGCATAACTGTTGATTCCTATCCTTAATGGATGGGATAAATGAGTTAGGCTGTATCTTTTTCAAAATAGTCGCAAAGTATTTAGTACTTTTGTCCCCTAATTCATAGGTTTTCTGTTTACAACGCAAATATGCTTTGTAGGAGTACTGGTCTAGTAGAGCCTTCAATTGCATTCTCTTCCCCTCTAGTTGGGTATAGGGATGTAGCGAACTGTTCGCCGGCGAACTAGTTCGCGCGAACTTCGACTGTTCGCGTCCGCCGCAAGTTCGCGAACGTTGCGCGACGTTCGCCAATAGGCGTTCGCATCAAAATCGTTCGATCGTTCGACCATTCGACCGCTAAAATCGAACAATTTTCGTTCGAATCGAACGATCGAAGCATTCGATCGAATGAAATCATTCGATCGAATGGCTTCGATCGTTCGATTCGAACGAAAATCCTTCGATCGAACGATTTCGAAGTTCGCGAACAGTTCGCGAACTGTTCGCAAATTTTGCCGGTGTTCGCGAACGGCGTTCGCAAACACATCGGCGGCGGTTCGCTACATCCCTAGTTGGGTATAGGTAGGTTACGTGAGAATTTAAGGCTCAGCCAAAAAAACTAAAGAAGGGAAATGAAGGAAAAATCCATCTTTTACTGTACTCGTAGATAGTATGCACCTGTAAATGAAACTTTTACAGTGTAACACACTATGCAAGTGAGAATGGAATAAAACAATACTCCACACAGAGATATGTTAGAGAATACAGACCCATGTAAAATTAAAGTATAAATTGGCCTGACACTGGTACCCTTAATTGTCAACCACCCTGGGCCTTTGTAGAGGCAGGCTGCTCTTGCTTCTATCAGTTTTAATATCTGATGCAGTACCATAGGAGCTCCATCCCAAACCTGCAATTGAAAAGACAACAATATAGTGGCCCCAATAACAAGTATCCAAAAAACTGCCTCACATCCTGAACAGACAGGTGTCATATAATTGGTTCTTCATGGAAACAACCAAAGAGCACTGTTTATTTATTTTGAACCAATAACATAAATGAGTAAATGAGGAGGATCTGCCATTCATTTCACTTCCTGATCTGGCAATGCACTACCCACTTGATTCAAAGCTGCATTGGCAGGTTTCAGTCATTTGATTTTCTGGTATAGGATCCTTTATCCAGAAACCCGATATCCAGAAAGCTCCGAATTACGGAATGGCTGTCTCCCATAGACTCCATTTTATCCAAATAATCCAAATTTTTAAAAATGATTTCCTTTTTCTCTGTAATAATAAAACAGTAGCTTGTACTTGATCCCAACTAAGATATAATTAATCCTTATTGGAAGCAAAACCAGCCTATTCTAGTAGATTTAAGGCATGAAGACCCAAATTACGGAAAGATTTGTTATCCAGAAAAGCCCAGGTCCAAAGCATTCTGGATAACAGGTCCCATACCTGTATTAGATCATATGAAGGTTCATGGAGACTGGAGTCCCAATGGGGACATTCAGGCCAAATGGTCAGCCAAAAAGAAATTGCCCACAAAGTCTGAACATGTATAGCCAATTAAACAGTGGCTCAAATGCAAGGATAAAGTCAACTGTACAAAGTGCTCAAAACATGTAAATGGCAAAATTAGTTAAGTGGCCCAATGTTTTGGCTTGCTAGATGTATAATATACTATATGGATTCATGTAGTAAGTTGCTGAAGAATTGGTCACTCTCTTTCATTAATTATAGCCATTAGGTGTTTATTAGCATATAGCATTTCTTCTAATTTCAGGTGAAACTGGCTGGCATATGTGCTACTTTAAAAAAGTGAGTTTGTGATGGATGTCTCTATCAGGTATTATGTTTTAGCATGTCTATCCTCCAACCATGTTCTGATGCTTCCAAATTTGAAAAATGATAGTTACTCCAAGCCTATGTTGGCCAATGCTGCTTATATAAGGGATGGGAGGTGGGCAGGATGGGGGTTTTCTCTGGAACACCCCTAGATTGCACATCTCATACAACATGCCAGCGGGGGAGCTCCAGGGAAGGCTGTAGGGTTGCCTATATTTAATGGCTGCTTAAGGGAAACAATAAGGATAGAGTTTCCTTCCACCTTACAGAGACAAACACTTTTTTTATATTGCATTTTAATCTGGTGCTTAAAGTGATAGGCACAATTCTGCATAATCTTTGTATGGTACATATAATAATGTAGCTGTGGGCTATAATCAATGTCAATAATATATTTTGTCACGAAAAAAATTATTACATTTTCCTTTTCTGTAAATTGTAGTGAAGTTTGGAGGGGGTTTGCTTGGGGGGGGCTTGCTTGAGATTTAAAACTACAGTCGGTTCCATTGTACAGATCAAACTGCCAAAACCTTGAGACTATATGCCCTTATCATATTTCATAGCAGCAGCACTCTTTTTAGTGTAGTTGCTATCTGGTTCTTAGATGTGTTGGCCAATTTGGGAGGAAGGGTTTCCTTTGGGAACCAATGAGACTTTAGATCCAAGATCAAAACATTGAATTGTCTTAGTTTCCTACATCTTTAGAAACAGAGAAATGTTAAATGAACAAGTCATACAAGAACGGTTATGACTGAAAAGTAAATTCTGACTCCTCATGGCCTTAAACTCGACAGACAAAAGTATCTTTGTTATCCAGTATGGAGGAAAGCAAGGCCTAATACAATGGTCAGTGTGACACTGCTGTATGATACAATGTTGTTGTTTTTTATTATATTCCCTGGTAAACAAGATTGGAAGAGATTTGCACATTTAACTCCATTAGCAAGTGTGGCTTGTGATATCCAAACTGAGGAGTCTAACTGGGAATAAAAAAGTGTATAATAGCTGGAGTTTCCATACATTTAGTTATGCAGTAACAATACACATGCTGTAAGAAAGGCAATGAGACAATGATGACCTTAAGATCAGCAGTATTTTGAAGCTGTTACTGGAAAGCAAAGGGTCTCTGTCTCTGCTATTGCGTATTAGCTGCTAATATGCAGGCAGAATGGGAAGAGGTTTGATTTATTAAATCCTAACATTTAATAATTATTTCATAAAACAGTGACAAAACACTGTTGAACAACTTTATACATAGTTTTATTACATGTTGCGTACAACAGATAACTGTGGTCACTCAAGTCAATTTAGGTTGCTTATTCAAAATGTTACTGATAACAACTATTCAATTTTTTTGGTAACAGGAGCAAATAGATTTAGTGGTAGGTAACAGAAACATTTAATCCTTTCCTATGAGCCTACAACACATCAATAAATCTGGGAGAACAGAACTCTTTGCAACATTTCAGGTATCATTGCCTTATCTTTGCCATTGTTTTCCTGGCGTAAGAAAGAACCTGCTCATCCCCATTTTCCATATTACATATCTAGTTGTGTTGCATCACTTTATCCTGCATGCTGTTAAGTTATATATGGAGAAGTATTAGCACCTATAGTCTAATGGTACTGCCAGGAGCAAATGTATCAAGCAGTTTGCTGTAACACATGTGTGAATGTGGTACATATGGCTAAATAATAATCTGCTTATACATAGTGAACAAGTACCTTGAACCATCTCTTTAATTGCACAGAGCAATGTGGCTAAACAGATGGGTGCAGTAAACTTTAAGACTGATGATTGTTGATGCAGATATGTCAGTTGTGAAAAGCCATTCCTCTATAATTATACAATGCAACAACCTCTTTTCTGCATTGGATTAATGAAAATGTGCAAGTCCTTTCTCTCTGCATGCAGTTTATATTGAGTTGTTAGGATACAGGTGGGTGACAGTGCTTACTGGGCTATACCACCCCACTGAATAGAATAGGGTTGTACACAGGTACCATGTTTAATTAATATATCAATTCATTAAAACCTATCCTGACTGTAAGGAAAGTTGTGATAAATGGGGACATTGCTGGGAATCTTTTAGGATTCCCCAATTTGATAAATGATAAAGATTCCCCATAAGGTATGTAATCTTTCTCTGCACGATATTCCATTGTTTTTTTTTCTGCCAGTTAATATTGTGTGTAATATTTGCCCCATATTGTAGTTTAGAATTTCCATTGTAAGATTAAAATGGTTATTTTGACCTCTGCAACACACTGTATGTAGTAAACACGGAATTACCTACATATTCTGTAAGCCATTAGAGTCAATAAACTAGTTAATTGATACTTGTAATGGAAAGAACTATACTTCTCCACAACAAACATATGGTTCTGGCAGATAAAATAGAAAATAAGAAATGAAATAAGACACAATTTTCATTATAATACAATATATCTGATATCTGCTAAAAAAGCAAATTGCTTAAAAGGGCATGACGAGGTAGTAAAACGCCAGGAGATTTATTGCCAATTTATCTAAACCAGAATGGGTCTTTATTAATAGTCATAGTTCTTTCATTAAAATCAGATCCTTCAAGTTCTCATTTTGAAGTTATAAAATTTCAAAAGAATGTTTTAGAATCAAGAAAATTGTAGCATACAAGAGAAGAGAACTCTCTCGAGCCTATAAATCAATTCTCGAGTAATAGTAAATTAAATGATAACCTTGTCATATTTAATGTCACTGCAGAACGATGTATGGAACCATTGTCCCTCTCCAGAAAATCAGAGGAAAGGAATTAACTGTACCTGCATGTTCTCCAAATAAAGCTGCCAAGTCACGTATGGCTATTTCGTTTTTATTCTGATCTAATGCAGGGAAGTCGGATTTATTGCCCTCCATCTGAACTTCATTTCCCATCATCCATAGCAGGCATCAGATATCCTTCATCTAAAGTTTTCTTACAGTTGCTTTGCCTTTAAGAAAAACAGAAAAAACAATAATATTAATTTTATTTATACAGTTCTAAATGCAAAAATGTTGGCATGTATTCAGAAGATACCTTCGCCCTCTTTGCACAAACCACAATATCCTGCTGTGGTTTCCAGCTCAACAGTGGTACATGTCACACACATTTTACGTAGAACACAGTCTAAAAGGGAAGGGTACAGCTTTAAATTGCTAAACTGATGAGCAACAAAATAAATATGCCAAGAAAGATAAACCTTGTGGATATCAGGTTAACTTGTGGTGGGAAACTGGAGCTTCTTAAAATTCAGTGGGCATTACTGGCAGATTTGAAAACCTTGGTCTGTCTGATGAAGAATATTATAAAGCCACCATTGTTCTGTTTCCATGAAGCAGTATCCTACTTGCACTACAAATGGTTCATTTTTACTGTAATGTCAGAAATGGAAATTGATAGCACAAAGAAACTTCATCCTGCAATGTGTGCAATGTAATATCTTTGCTATGCATTTGGTCCCTGTTGTTCATTAAAGAGCAATATATATGTATATTGTATATAGTTTATAAAGAGATAAAGATTTGGCTGCTTCCAGGGTTGGATTGGACTGGCAGGACACCAGGAAAACACGAGCCCCACTGACCTAGACTCGCCCGTCGCTGCCTCTTGACCTGTAACCATTGACCTCTGCTACAAGGTACACAACTGGGGTGAGGCTGCAGGTGAAGGGGGAGTTTCAGCTAGAGCAGGGGGCTATGGGTAGTGTGGGGAGTCCCTGAGGCAGAAGCCGATTGAGCCCTGGACCCCCAGTCAGATGCTGGATGTGACTACACTGCAACTGAAATCTGCATGTCTTCAAGCCTATACTCTAGGGTCAGATGATTGCGGAATCTCTGCAAAATGTAGCATTCCTGTGTCGCAGTGGAGCGGATTCTCGGGCTGCATTTCTCTGCAGGCTGAGATCTGCAATTATCTGACCCTAGCCATATTTCAGTTACTGTTGCACTTTACATTTAACCAAGTCATTAGTTCATTAAACTTACAAAGCAATCACCCAAATCTTAAGAGAAAACTTATTGCTAGCAAATTGCTGAAGAATACCTACTTCGGAGCCACATCTGGTTGTTCAGACCCTGGACCAAAAATATCATCAAATGATTTCACATAAACCCATTGGCCAAATACACCATTGGCTGTGGAAGCCTTCCTTGGGTATTTGCCTGTCCCATCTGACACTACCACAGGCAAATAAGCTGGGAGACCACCAACAAGTGCCATCTAGAATGTAATCATTTTTATGTCTCTCCCCTAAACACAATACCTACAATTGCAACCAGGTTCTTAATATGACCCCCATTCTCCACCATATCCCTTAAATGTCATTATAAAATATGCTACATTCTCAGTGTGCCATTTATTTTACAACTACACACTTCTTGCAATGAAGTTATTAGTATATGCTTGTTAAATACTCCTGTGCTATATAATTTTTTTTATATATCTGTAATTAAATATTTAATATATTTCTCCTCTGGAAATAAGACTCATGGAATTGAAAATGCTAAAGATTTAGGCTCAATCTTGAGTGAAAGTTGAATAAGATTGCCAGTCTGTTTGCACTGTTTAATTTTGCACTGAAAGCATGATGCTGGCACATTAATGAGGCACGCTTTTTACTTTGTGAATGTGGTTCTCTTTCCTGTTGTTGAACCTGAATCAGTAGAAAATAATACATTATACTTGGCTCATCACTATACAGAATGCTAACAGTCACCTTATGTTGTCATAAACAGCAAATAGGTTGTTTCTGTGATAAGTTATGTTCAACCAACTAAATAAATGCCTTGGTGAGTGTCAGAAGTGTTCCACAAAGGTAAAGTAAAAATCGTATTAAGAGGCAGACAGATGGCTTAATCCCTAAGCAATCTCTAACATGCCTTTAAAGAACACTGCATCTTTCTCCCCTAAACGTCAAGCAGTAAAATGTGAGGCCAAGTGCTATAGATCCCTGGTGACATATTCATGGGACAGAATACAAAGGGAGGATATCAAAGAAAAAAAATTGACAAGAAATGTTGCTGCTGAGAATATATAGTATGTCCCAGTTTACTGAACATGTTGTCAACAAGACTTTGTTGCCTGGAAATCACATAAGGGAGTAATACCTTATATACCCGGAGAGGGAATATCTCTGGTTTAGTGAGTATCTGGCCATAGTGAGTATCTGGCAGTATAAATGTGGTTGCTTAAGGGCAATTTCACACTGGTGATTTGCCCTGTGCTCCTCTGCGGTGGATCTTTCCTGTTTTCCCCTGAAGTGGAAGAAAAGCAGCCCGCATCCGGTTGCACTCACTCAACACATACAAGAGCCGAATAAAAGTGGAATGCATCAAGTTGCGTCCACCTGCATTTGGCACGCACCTAAGTGAGTCATGCAAAAATAATGATGGTGACTTTTGGCGACTATTGAAAACGCATCGCCGCGTGTGCATTAGCGCAGGCGACTTTTCATTGTAGCCTATGGGGGAAAACGCTGAGGCAGTTCGGGGAGATAGTCGTTCATAAGATGAGGTGATCAGTCACCAGGTGACAAAATCTCCCCGAATCTCCTCATGTGGACTAGCCCTAAAACTGCACGTGCAGTGTAACTACGTCTGTGCCAAACCTGAATGTTGGTTAGTTAAAAGATGGTAGAAAAAGTATTTACACAAAGTCCTATTTTTCTTTCACAAATTCCTGCTCACTGATTCTCTTGTGCTTAATACTCACTAGGAGACTGGGAGATGTATGGGAACCTTATTAGACGGGTTGCTAAGAGGTGAATTTTGTGAGCCACAAATTACAGAGATATTGATTACTTACTAATCTGTCACAAGGACACTACTGCAACACATTTATTTATTTCCTGGTATAAATATTATTTCTGCAGAACTTTACAGAGATTATACAGTACTTCATTCACATCAGTCCCTGCCCAAGTGCAAATTACAGTCTAAGCTCCCTATCATATTCACATTATGTGCAATTTCATGAGAAGCCAAACCAGACTGTATGTTTTTTGGGGTATGGGAAGAAACCAGATTGCCCGGAGGAAAACACGCAGACATGGTCAGAACTGCATGGGCAAGATCTGCAGGCCCACCCTACCTGGCCTTGATTTTTGGAATCAGGAAGATAAAGGAGGTACATGGTGAGGTGGTGCACTGGGGCATGTCCAGGTTCATGACAGGGGGGATGGCAGCAGATCCTCAGTCCCTGTGGAGCCCTGGTGCCCAAGTTCAACATTGGGGAGAACATGTCATTTTCTTGCAGAATATACTCAAGCTGGATCTTCCAGAGCTGCAAGGCAAAAGTGCTATCCACTGAACGAACATCCTACATGTATGCCTAAAGATATTTAAAGCATCTTCTTGTATCTGCTTTTTCTGAAAATGTCTGTTTTTGATGCATCATTCCACTACACTAAAGTCAGGTCATACTTGCAAGGCCACCTGACTATGCCTTAATATTGGTTTACTGTAAATGGTTTATCAGAATGGGAATGTTTGGCATGAGTTAAAAGGTGATCATGGGAATAATAAAGAACAAAGACAAGATATGGCAGAACCTACAAAAGAGCTTCAGTAAGACCTTTATAAGCTATATATTACCTAAAAATATGATCATAGAGGCCACTGGAACAGCACATATACCTAAATATTTGCTATTAAAATATCTGTTTTACCCAAGTATGTGGGTACCAAATGACAAAATAATACAGCTTCACTATTCTGAAAAATTCTAGCAAGAAAGGTCAATCTTTCTTGGGTTATTTTGAAAAGGGAAACAGGGGCTGACTGCTAAAAGAATGACTTGGAGACTTAAAGGCACATTTCTGAGCACTGAGGGGGAACAAATTCTTACTTAATTTAAGAAGCATAGCAAAGCAATTAAAAATGTATCTTTTTTAGTTAGCCTTTTGGAACACCCCGATGACATCCTTCATCAGGGTTATGCTTTTAACATTGAAGCTTATTGCACATTGCGCTGCACTTGCAATCATCTACCACTTCTGTTTACCATTTCAAAGTGACAGCATTGCCTGGGGCAGCAGTACAAAGCTTCCTCTTGGTGTTTGCTTGCGTGGTGCTCTTCATTTTAAAGACATTTGGCTCAAGGTTGGCCAGTGTCAATGTTCAAGGGTGAACAGCATTTTCTTTTTGTCCTCGCGTTTCCAAATGTAGTGCTTAATGACTTCCAGGTGCACCCTGATACACTGCAGATTTGGCTCAGATTCTGCTCATTTTGGGATGGTGCCTTAAAAAACATTGGTGGAGCTTTGAAGTTGTTGCAATTATGTTTATTAAAAGGGCCCTTCTCCCTGCAATCCAAGATGTAAAAATATTTTCAAGCAAGCAAGCTTTTCAGCATGGAATGTTAATGCAGGAAAAGTGCTAATTCTTTTCAACTTTAAAAGTATAAAGTAACGGGTGCCTTCTGCTCAAATTTGTGGCAGCAATAACATCTGGATTCGCTCCCTTGAAACTAGACGTGTGTAGGAACACCCTGAAATTCATTTTCTTGGATGTGTCGTTTTCATGTTTTTTTTGGTCAATTATAGTATGTAAAGTTCATGTTCATTATGCTACTTGCTGAATAGCATAACAAATGAATGTTTCCACCTATTTCTAAGTCTGAACATCCGTTACCATGCCTGTTAACGTATATATGATGTTTTAAATCTAACAGTGTTTTTCTACAGGTTATAATCGTGAGGACTATAGGGTCACATTCTAGCCTTTATCAAGTCATCCCGCTGTAGACTTTGAAGAGAAGCTCCTGGTTCTTATTACTGTTATAACGTTACCATATCTTCTAATAACATTCTTGTCTCCAGTATATTCTGTACAATCCGTGTTTAAAGAACATTGAACTGCATGGTGACAAGTGGAATCTTGGCTCAGTGGTTAGTACTGCTGCCTTCCAGCACTGGGTTCAGTTCTGGCCATCGGATATCTGTAGGGTGTTTGCTCTCTCTTTATCTGTGTGGGCTTTCATGTGGGTATTCAAGATCCTTTCCACTCTCCAAACACAGGTGAACTTGTTTTTGATGTCTATAGCATTTATGTTACACTGTACATTCTACTTTCTTGGCATATTTTTTTTATGAAAAACAAAAATTCCAGGGGGCTGTTACGTAAAAGACTCTAATTTGCTTTGCAACCAAGCAACAGGTAGCATTTACTGGTCAATAGTTTAAAAGAAAATCTTATTGGTTGTTATGAATAACTGCTCCTTGGCAAACTTACTGCCTTTTATTACATATGGGGGTCAGGGTCGGAACTAGGGGTAGGCAGAGGAGACACCTGCCTAGGGCGCAAAAACAGGAGGCCTATTCCTAGTTTGGATTAGCTCCCCTCCTCTTTCATTCTCCCCTTCCTACCTCCCTCCCCTCTGATGCTCACCACTACCTTCCTCCCCTGCCCTTCCTCCCCTCCCCCTCTGTTATAACTCATGCAGGGGGCGGGGTTAGCCGACTGGGTTTCCTAGGGTGCCCGGTCAGCTCAGCCCTGATGAGGGTTCATGTAAAAAAAAAAAAATGACACTAACAGCCACAATTCCAAATATGGCTTATTCACATCCCCTCTTGTAAGCCCCAAATCTTTCATAATAGGGTTCTAATCCCTGACTAAAAGTGACAAGAGAGCTTTGAGAGGAGGAAAAAACGTTTTGGAATCACAACATGAACAATGCACAATGCATCTGTCAGCAGGTTGTATATAAACATTTATGGAAACTAGGGAAAGCTTTGCGTATGGAATATCATGATATATCATTCTTGTAATAAATAAAATGTAATAAAAAATGTTAGATTGAAGGATAAAAAATGAGAGTATAAAATAATAAAATAAATACATTTAAAATTTAAAAAAAAGTGCAGGGTGGGAAATCAGTGTACAATTAAAATTCCAGATTATATATATTGTTCTTTGGGTATTTATATCACACTTTGACACTACCATATTTAGCCAGTGGCTGCTTATAGAAAAATGCATTATTACACTTCACTATATTATATGAGTGACAGCAAATACTGTAGGTGATTGCAGTCAATCGCCAGCTCATGCAAAATGAGACTGGAATTTAAGACCTCAGGCATTGTAATATGGGATAAGCCATTGGTAGGTGCTCAGTGCCATTTTAATCCAGGTTGTTGTGTCTGGATCTGTTTGTATTGACTATGTCTAAAGCTGGCCATAGACGCAAAGATACGATCATACAATTTGTATGATTTTCGGACCGTGTGTGGGCAGTCATGTCATTTTTCGTCTGGCGTAGATCAGTCGTTTGGTTGATCGGACAGGTTAGAAAATTTCTGTCAGCTGCCGATAATATCTCTGCGTGTATTGCCGATCGTACGATTATCAGAGGGAGACTGTCACTAGCTTTGGTCGGCCATAACTATCGTACGATTGCTATCAGGGGCAGAACATCGGCTGATTTGTTCTTTAACTACTTATTTGATCTGAATGATAAGACTTGCATCGGAATGGTTACTGGCAGGTCAGGAGATGGGAAAGTCCGATCGTACGTTGATTCGTACGATCGGATCTTTGCGTCTGTGGCCAGCTTTAGGGGAAAAGTATGCAAATCCACATCTCTACCAGAAAAGACTAAATAATAACACTTCATTCATGTCAAGGTACAGCTTGTCGGAAAGGTCCAGCCTCCACAAAATTGTCGTTTTCATCACCTTAATCATTGCTCACTTTCTCAAAGATGCATCCACTTTGTTTTCTGTGCAAAACAATGGGGGGGGGGGAGATTGTTGGGTGGAGGTCCCAAGGAGCAAGATTAGCTGACCTGTGTTGACAGAGAGGGTGATGGATGACAAAAATACAATGTGGTTTCTGTTTCAGCTCAAGTAGTAAAGAAGTAAAGATATATTATATAAAGAATTACACCTGCATGGAAAGATGGATATTGAGAGAATTCTTAATGACAGCGTGTACTCATTTAGAACAGTTTGTTTTAAACATGCACATAACGATCTTAGCAATGTGTTATATTGCTTAGTGTTATGTTTCCTCTTGCTCTGCTGTGTATCTCAGTAATTAGGAGATTAACTGCTTCCGCCAGCTTTTTATTGACTCCTTTTCTTATTTCAATTCATTGTCTCTGTTGCTTTTATATACAGTATATATATATATATATATATATATATATATATATATATATATATATATATATATATATATATATATATATATACACACACAAACATTTTTTCTCTTCAATTTCTCATATCACTGCAAATAGTGTATACTTTCCACAAAGAGATATTTTCAACCAATCATCATCATCATTTATTTATATAGCGCCGACAAGATACACAGTGCTTTACGTTCGTTATAACAAGCAGGGAATAAATGGTAAATAACAAGGGTAATAACAAGGTTTTACAGAGTACAATAGGATTAGAGGGCCCTACAAATTAGAGTTTACAAGGTATCTGCATAATATTTGTATGTAAAGAGACAGATTGGCAATGATTAAAAAAGTATTATATATATTACATGTAACTGCTTCTGCAACATTCCACTATATAGAGTAGCCACTCAGTAATGCCTTTCTATTAGTTACAGTAAGTAAACATATTTTTTTTTTTTACAATTAAAGTCCCTCTGCTTCCCAGAGAATCTGTGCACCACCACAGAGAGACTTCAAGTTTCAGAATTCATCATTTTACAATTAAACAAAGTAAGGAAGGGAGTTGCATTACATTCTAAGCATAAGGGATCTTGGGAAAATATTTGTACGAGTATCATGGGTGAATAAGTTATGTTTTTGTAAAATAAAAATACATTTTGTATAATAAAAATATATTTATATTTATCTCTGGAAGTTTCTGGATAGCGTTAATGCACATTTTCTAGATAGGCACAGCTGAATGAGCTCTGAATACTCTTTTACTACATACTCTTCACAGAGACGTCCTACAGCTGTCTGTTCTGGCCAAGTTTTACACTGACACATAGAAAGAAAACAAAACCCACAATAAGAGCACAATGCCCTTTAGGAAAAGCTTGGAACACTTTCCAAAAAGAGACCCTTTAATTATTATAAACATACAACAAGTCTTTAACTGTACGAGGTCATTTGAATTGTAGGAGGGGGGAAAAAATGAATCTTGGATTTTGGCTCAGTAAATTAAGTGCTTTTAGTTTTGAATAAAGGAGACTTTGATGAATGTTCTAGTGAAGAATGAAGAGGGCCTCTAAAGCACTGCACATCACTAAAAGGTTACAGCAGTAATTAGAAACAGATACCAATATTTTCAGAGAGTCCTTTGGCAGCTTTCACCCTTGAGTAAACTGTGTGTATTAATAGAAATATACATTTTAAAGGAGCCTGGAGAAAAATGAAAATGTATTAATTAAAAATAAAATATAAATTAATTAAAAACATTTTTAGATCTGGGGTGTCAGTTTTTTTCATTATTAGTCAGCCACTGTTTTCATCCCAACTATGCACTTATTGGTGAATAGGGATTGAGATTTCTTTTAGATCTACTTTGCCTCACAGCAAAGTTAAGAATAGTAATACCCTTCTGGGACCCTCCCCATTTTTACTACAAATGCTTCATATTTTGTCCTATTCTCTAAAGCATTACCATTGGTTTTCTCACCAAACTTTTTAGTCCTGAGATGGGTAAAACCTATGGGCAAAATTATAGCAAGGGTACAATTTTATCTGTTTAAAAGTGAGAAAATATTAATGCCGGTGAATTACACCAAATGTTTGCTTTCATTATTTTAACAACACTAGACCACTGCTTGGTTGCTTGTTGGACTGAGACAATATTACTATAACCTCCCCCTACCCTACAGTTGCAATGGCAAAATCTAACAGACAATACAACTGATGTAAAACCTAAAATATGCAGGCCAGCAAATACTACGATCCATTTAATTTAAAAACACATTATAAAAACAAATATCGGGCTTTTTTTTCTCAAACTCTGTATCAGCACGCTCCTTTATATACATTTGGGGATTGTTATATTGTTTTCGATGTTCAAAGCCATTTGTAGTAAAAGAGCTGTATTTGCTGATCATTTTTTAGCTTGCAGATGGTGCAAATGTATTTTTCTTATCATTATGACCCATTTCGCCATTTAAAAAAAAAAAAAGAAAGAAATGAGTTCACAAAGGGGCCCATTTACTTAGTTCGAGTGAAGGAATAGAGGAAAAAAAGTTCGAATTTCGAATGGTCGAATATGGCTAGTTCAACCATCGAATGGGCTACTTCGACCATGACCTTCGGCTTTGGATCGACCGTTTCGAACTAAAAATCGTTCCACTATTCGACTATTCTATAGTCGAAGTACTGTCTCTTTAAAAATTTCTTCGACCCCCTAGTTCGCCACCTAAAACCTACCGAGGCCAATGTTAGCCTATGGGGAAGGTCCCCATAGGCTTCCTAACAATTTCCTGATCGAAGGAATATCCTTTGATTGTTCGATCGTAGGAATATCGGTAAATCCTTCAACTTCGATATTCGAAGTCGAAGGATTTTACTTTGACGGACGAATATCGAGGGTTAATTAACCCTCGATATTCAACCTTAGGTAAATGTGCCCCTAAGTGTGTTACTAATTTCAGGACCATTAGGCTGTATGGATAACTTTTTGGGCAAGTCACTGCTACCTCTGGCAAACAGTTTGGATGTTTCAAACTTGTCTACAGATTGCAATTAACAACATTAACTTATATATATTAGATATTAACTTTTGTGGTCCACCATACAAGATGTGGCAGCCATGATGTGCTTATAATGTGAGGTTTGATTGGTGTGACCATCTGCTGCATCAGCTGTAATGATGGCCATTGATGCACGATAATATAATACAAGTATGATATTGTGATATGGCTGGGTATCGGTCAGCTCGTTGATCAGGCTGGCTGGAAAATTTTGATAAGTGCATGCACATCAGCTACTGTTAGTGCTGAATTGTCAGATAGAGGTAGAATTCTATTTTTTCTAACTGTATATCTGACAATTCAGCTCTTGCACGTTTGTATTAGAAACAAACAATCTTTCCTGCGACCATTGGTCATAACTGTTACATCTATAGCCACCTTAAGTTTGTGTAAGTTATGGATATAGGGACCTACCTTTGGGGTAGACCCAAAGGTCACATGCTGGCTAACCTGTCCACATAGATACAGTATCAAGTGACTACCTTCTAAAAGCATGGACATGGGTTTTAGGAGTGAAATTGCAGTTCTGCAGTTGTTCCAAAAGTATATTATACCACTTACTTTCTAGTCCACTTCTCTATTTTACTTTGCCTCACCTCAAGTCTGCAGGATATGGCTTCACTTTACAATAATTTTGCAGTGAATCAGCCATCTCCTTTTACAGGTATAGGATCTGTTAACCGGAAACTTGTTATCCAGAAATCTCCGAATTATAGGAAGGCCATCTGCCATAGACTTAATTTTAACTAAATAATTAAAATTTTTAAAAATTATGTCCTTTTTCTCTGTAATAATGAAACAATACGTTATACTTTATACAAACTAAGATATACTTGATCCTAATTGGAGGCTTAATAATACTACTGGGTTTATTTCATGCTCATATTTTAGTATTTTAGTAGCTTATACTTTTAAAGTATGGTGATCCAAAATGACAGAAAGATCCCTTCTTCGGAAAACTCAAGGTCCTGAGCATTCTGTAACCAAGAAAGGCTCAATTGTACCTTTACATTGAATAAGCTATTATTGTTTATTCGACGGTCGAAGTAGCCAAAAAAAACATTCGAAATTCGAAGTTTTTTTTATTCTGTAACTTCACTCAAGCTAAGTAAATGGGCCCCTATGAGTCCGACCAGTGTGCAAGCTGACACCTCAGGTTAAGAGAGATATATGCAGATATAAATTGGGCACTAAAGATATAAATACGAAAAAAAACTTGATATATCATTCGTGGTTATTATTTATGTACAGTATGTGCTCATGAATCAAATTATTCATGTAAAAAAGAAAACACTGTTTAACCATTTATTTTACACATTGGCATAATTAGTTCAGTTTGGACAAGAATTACCCAATTCCTTATGCGATTTACATTTGGGAATAACCATTCAGCTTGGTGCTGAGCAACACCCCCGGTGATTGAACACATGCTGACAAACTGACATCGGTTTCTTACTTGATAAATGTGCCAGTTCATTAAAATGTTTTCTTGACTGTCCTAACAATCATACAAATGTTGATAAATGGTAAAATTATGGAACTACTGGGAATCATTCTGAATTTCCCTATTCGATAACTGATCAGCTTGCGCTTTGGTAATTATTGAAAGAGAACTGAACAATCGCATCATTTGTATCCCATTAAGGCTTAATAAACCAGAAAAAAACCTTATCTATAAACTGGTCAAATTTGCACATGGCAGTAACTCATATTTACTGATTTTAACTTTTTCATTTTTATTCTTTAGTTACATAATGGCAATGTATTAAGACATTGTTCATCATTTACAGTATTAGTTTACCTATCTCATTGACACATGAGCTAGGGTCATTTTATGTAAGGATCAGTTAACCTGCCTGTGTGTTTTTGAAGTGCAGAAGGAAATATACCGACTCCCTCCAGATAATGCCCAGACAGGGTCGAACTGGGGAGCTTGGGTCTCACCGGGGCTGCTGCCCCAAGGCACCCCTCCGCCCCCCCTGCCGTGCCGGCATGTATGGCGCATCTGTGCTAGTTGTGCGCATGCGCAGGCACCGAGTGCGCACCAATTTTTTATTCCCGCAACCTCCGACAAAGGGGGTCGTGGCACTAAGAGTCAGATGTGGTTGCGGACCTGGGCCGGCAGGGCCCACAAGACCTGGGGGCCCACTGGGTTTTTTCCTGGTGCCCCACTGGCCCATTCTGTCCCTGTGCCCAGGTCAGAACTAACCACCAAAACTTCAAGGACTAAACTCTAAGCCTTTAGGCTATATGCCTAACTGGTAACTGTGCTTGAGTCTTATAACTAAGCATTGTACTAGAATAATATTTGGGCCTAGAACTAACTATAATCTTTAACTTTTAAAAAATGTCATAAAATAGTCTAAACAAAAGTGGTGAAATGTAATATTGGCTACTAACGCAAGAATCGTTCCCAATGTGAGTAAATGTTTGCTAAGTGAACAATTGCAAACACTTTGCCCCTTATGCAACAGTAGGATATCGATTGCAAATTTTATAGTTTGCGCAGTATATGCAGTAAAACTTCTTAAAGGAAAACTATACTCCCAACATGAACACTTAAGCAACAGATAGTTTATATCATATTAAGTGGCATATTAAAGAATCTTACCAAACTGGAAAATATACTTATATAAATATTGTACTTTTACATCTCTTGCCTTGAGCCACCATTTTGTGATGGTTTGTGAGCTGCTTCAGAGATCACCTTACCAGAAACACTGCAGCTCTGTAACAGGAAGAAGTGTGGAAGCAAAAGACAGAACTCAATCTGTTAATTGGCTCATTTGACCTAGCATGCATGGTTTGTTTGGTTTGTTTATGTGCACAGTGAATCCTATGATCCCAGGGGCGGCCCTTATTTTTTAAAATGCCATTTTTTTATTTATGATTACCCAATGGCACATACTACTAGAAAAGTATATTATTATGAAAATGGTTTATTTACATGAAGCAGGGTTTTACATATGAGCTGTTTTATGCAATATCTTTTTATAGAGACCTATTTTCTTTGGGGGGTATAGTTTTCCTTTAATGAAAAAGTTATTTTTTGCTCCAAAAGTTTACGCCACCTTCAAGCAGGTGTTAACGGTTCGCAATGCACAATTAAGATTCGCTATGCAATAAAAGCCTAATGAAGAAGATTACATTGCGACATGCAAATTTGTATCCGCAAATTGTTCTCTTTGCAAATTAGATTACATTTCCCTCTTGGTGCTCAAATACTGTAGCAAAAAAATGCGATGAAAATGAGAAATAATGAAAAAAATCTAGTTACTTACACATTTTCACGTCAGCGGCAAGTCAAGAATTACAAAATTACTGGTTCAAATCTGCAAAGTGAGCAGTGGGAACTGGTGTCTTGCAAATGAGTGCAGCTTGTGATTGCATTAGGTAACATAAGCATGCTAATGGTTCTGGTTATGCCGAGTGCGATGAAAGATGCCTATTCTCATTGCATGTAACAGTGATCCCTGGGGAATGCATATCCTGTAATCCTTAATATAACCTTTTTCTAAGCTGAAGGTGTTTATAAACAATAAACTCTATCCTTATTCAATATTATTTTAGTAATATGCATTACTCCCTACATGGTGGCCAGTCAAGAATTACACATCGCTTTTTACTTTTTGAGTTTTTCAAAGCAAGTTTGTTAACCTTTAGAATTTTATAGAATGTACTGTTCTTACAAAACTCTCATTTGGTCTTCCTTTTAAATCTCTCTTTTATTTTTTAGATTTTGAATTATATGCCCTTTACTACTTTAAGGTCACTGACCCTGGTGGCCATTAAAACTATTGCTTTTAATTCTGTTCATGCCTCGTTATGGGTTATAAATTCGCCTGGCACGAATTTGCAGCAAATTTCCACGTTTTGTCGTCATCAAATAAATTCGCGAATCTCCCGCGAAAATGTTCAAATTGCTAAATTTTTTTGTGAAAATGTTCGAATTGCCTGATTTTTTTTAGTGAAAACTTTCGAATTGCTCATTTTGTTTGTGAAAACGTTACAATTGCACTATTTTTTCGTGAAAACGTTAGAATTTCACGACTTCTTCATTAAAACTTTAGAATTTCACGATTTTTTTCATGAACTTTCTGGTTTTGCGAATAAAAGCTAAATAATTTAGAATCCTCAAACAATAAAAAAATGAAAACCATTTGTCTTACAAAATCACTCTCTAAAATGAACAAAAAGTTAATTCAAAGGTGAACAATTCCTTTAAATTGCTACACTTATAAGATCATTTTGCTCATTTTGCTTATGATTTTATGAATGGTCAACATTTATTGTAGTAAAACTGTTTGTTTGCTTTTATCCATATGCCCCAAAAAATAGCACTTCCAAGAATGTATGAACATGGGTTGCTATTAGTGGATTTTGGGGGCCTAATTAAAAAAGGCTAGAACTTTTTTGTTTTAAAGTTACTCTACTGACAAAGCTTATCCAGTAATCCTCACTTCTTCCTATCGGATTCCAGAAATGAATCTTTATTTTTGTTTAGTAGTTCGTGCTATATGGATAAGTTCACCTCAAAAGGTTCTTTTAGCATTAATGGTGAATGTGTACTCTCCGTCATCAGTAGTGATGCGCTTTACTGAAAATTTAGTGAAACAGCAAAATTACTCCAAAATGAATTAACTAAAAGGAAGGCAAAATGATATTGCAGTTAAGGTGTGTTTAGCTCTGTACTAGCATACACATTGTCCTACCTTGTTAGAGAAGCTCCTTTCCCCTTTACTGCAACTACTATTTATAGAAAAAAAAGACTCCTATATTGGGAATTTCTTGTAAATACGGCACTCCTTACATAACATTGGGAGGGTTGAGAAAGTAGCAAATAAACATAATGTTTTCTGGTGCAACAGACTTTCCAGCTAAAATGACCGCTGGGCACAATTCTAGCCTGGATCTGGATTCACTATTCCTTTTGCTGTTAGTACTGGGCAATATCCGTAATCATAAATACATGATAAATGGTGATATAAATAATAGCTCAAAATGGGTCTTTTCTATATTTAAATGATGCAAAATTAGAACTGGAGCTATGAGCCCAGTCTGACATTTAATTTAAATGTCTAAATGAAATGCTTTCAAAGCATTCAGCATGCTGTATGTACATGCTATTTATGTATATTTCAAAAAGAAGCTGAATCAGAGAGCCAGTAATCCTCACTGCCACCTTCCTATCAGATCCTCAAAACTGCACTAACTTGGTAGTTTGACTCAACCCACAAGGATTATGATCATTAGTATTAGAAATACAAGAGTTTATTTACTAAAGATCAGCATTAAATAATAGTAATTGCCCAAAATATAGGATATGGGCCCCCTCAGCTCATCAAGGTGATACCACATAAAGTAATTTCTTTTCATAAACCATTATCTTTCCAAAATAATTAGTTTTGTTATCAAATTCTACATTTATCACATACCTAAAGTAGAAACAGCCATTATTAAAAGAAAATAAGATAATAAACATAGAATAAAATTGTCAGAAAAACAGCGCATTCCCATTCATACATTTTACTCATTTCAAAAAATGCTGACATGCCTGCTTATAACATTCTCTCTTTTAGGGGTAACAGAAAATAGTTCTTATACTCCAGCAATCGATTAATAACAGGCTTGCTAATGCCCATTAAAATGCTAATGGAATACTGATGTTGGACCTGTAAGTCTTGTTAATTGCAACTAGACTGGAATGCAGAAAACCTTGGTACTGTTATTTTGGAGATATCTAACATGTAAACACTTGGGAACATGATTTGCACTGAACAAACCAAATTCCCTATGTTTTTTCAACAGTTTTCTCACTTATATTAATCATTGTTAGTACTACATATGATACTAAGCATAAACAGCCATAGAACTGTTATTCCATTTCATTATTTACAATGACCAGATGCCCTTCGAACCAGGTTTTTCAAATGGAGGCCAATGGTCTATATATACATTAACATTTGGGTAGGACATGAGTGTTTTATCATAACATGGCCACTGGACATTTAGTAAGCGGACAATTGGGCTACTGTTTTAATATAGTTGGATAGAACTCGACACAAACATGACACAAACACATTCCTTCTCTAACCAGATAGAACTCTACTATTTAAAATTGGTAGTCTCAATAATTATGTGTGGGAATCTTCTGTAAATAGCAGGAAAAGAAGCTAATTGTCTTTATAATGAATATATTAGAGTCAATATTTAGGGGGTTATTTATCAAAATCTGAAATGTTCTCACTATTTTCTGAAACCACTCTGACCAAATCCACATGGACTTTTCCCCCTATTTATCAAATCATTGTAACGAAAATTTCTTGTGTGGTAAAAGACAGTAAAATCGTGAAAAAATCTGAATTGTACGATTATTTGGATTTGACGACAAAAACCTGCATCTTTCTCGGATTTCATTCATGAAACCTGCAACTTTGACGCCCCAAAACCACGAAATATTCAGACTATTAAGCAAACCCCAGCGCAGATCAGTATATCTTCAAAATGTCAACAGGACATCTGCCATTGACTTCTACATGAATTCGGCAGGTCTGAATTGGAGTACTTTTAACACCACCGGGCTTTAATCTTAATGTATTGGTTTGAAGCTGCAAAACAAAACCAAGTTCATGGAGCTCTACTCTACAGTAAATGGTAGGCAGATGTGTTTAGAATATATAGAATTCAAGTAAAAATAATACAGTACCATGTTAGCGTTTTTTTTATTTGGAACTACATTAAACTTAATCTCAGTAACTAATGTATTGATCCCAATATACTTCATGGTTTTGCAGATGAGAATCTCAGTGAAGATCTATGATTTCCAAGAAATTGTGTTCAGGTTAATGCATATAGTGACGATGATTTGCACAATATTAAGCAGGAGGATGCAGTTGGGGAGGAAACCACTTGAGAAAAGTGTGTGTTGTATAGTAATTCTTCATTTAAGTTCTGGTATTGTACAAATAAGTCCTAATCTAAAAGAGCCATTTATATTTGATTTGTCTTTTGGTTCCTTTTGTTCAGTCCATATTATGTTAGTTAGAAGTGATGTTTTGGGGTCTCCCTTAGCACAAGAACCTAACGTGTTCTTTTAAGCTGAAGCCATAGCACAGAGAAATTCTCATTTATTCATGACTGATTCTCTATACTCATTATAAAAACTATTTGTACCTTTTCCTAATCTATTTATCTTGTAACAAACCACAAGTCATGTATCCTCGTATTTTCACAATTCAGAATTTTTTAACTTTTTCCTGGTGTTTAATTAATGTCTTTGAATTTTGTGTTGTACATTTGTAGGTGCTATATGAATAATATTGTAATAATAATGTACTACAGCCTGCCTAATCACAGCTTGGAGATGATTCAAAAATAATTTATTAATCATCATAGTAGTGATGTACAGCTATTTGGCAACTGCAAGTGCCAGAAATACAATGTTAAGGGGACTTATCAGATGACAAAGAACACGACCAGGGTACATTTATGTTCTTGCCACTAAATCTGTGTAATGGGACCTGCTTTAAACCATATTTATACATGCAAACTTGCATTTTGTCATTAAACAGTGGGACATGTGTACAAAGCAAATGACCATCACACTGTGACCAAAATACGGCAACTTTATGACAACTTTTGGTTTGTTTGTCCAAGAAAAACACTGATCTGGGCCCGAAACATGTTGTGTCAGCAAGTCTGAAATAAAACCTCACTTCAGCAGTGATCTGCTTTGTCGAGTGCTCTCCTTTCTACAATCCGTGGCAATTTATCCAAGGTGAGCAGAACACCTTTAAAGGATTGATGCACTTGGTCAATAGACAGCAAAGGTAGCGCACTGGAAGATAACCCTTGTTTTTGAAAAAAAACACTGCACCGCATTATGGATAATAATTTGTCTAACTGCAACGTACTCAATAACTGTGCTTTAAAAGAGATCCCTCTTTTTGGGCATAAGGGGGCGTAATCACAGGAATTACATTTTGCATAGACACCATTCCCAGTATTGTTTTATATAATCATATGTATCTTGTATAGTATTTGTAGACAAAATAAGTTTAAATAAAAATCTGAAGTGCCAGAGTAGGGTCAGTAGTCATTATTTGTACTCAGTACATATTCAAGTTTATATTCTCAAACACTTCAGTGATGGAATCAGTTGTTCAAACTTTACTAGTTACCAACAGCAGGTGTCGTTATTGGTCAGCTAAATGGTCAGCTGGAACTAGGAAGAAAACATGTAGGGAAAGTGGTCAAGTACCCTTGGATTTGTCAAGCTCTGGTGAAAAAAGAAAGCCTGACCTACCCCCCCCCCACACATCCAGAAACTATTATACAGTACTTCATTGTATGTTCAGAATTTCATTGTATGTGTTAAATGCAGTGATGATGAACTACTGCTAACACACAATTCATGCTTTTGCATTTCTTTCACTGTAACCCTCATGTGGCTAATATAGGACAGGCAAGGCCTATTGGTAAAAAAAAAGCTACAGGTGACAGGTACAGATATGCTGAGAAAACAAACAATGTGCTCCATAGAAGCAAAAGCAACAATGCACAATATTCAGTAATTAATTATTTTGCTTCCAGACTGTTACCAGACTCCATGTGCCCTTGGAATTATCTCACTAGGCATGAAAAAGACAGTTCATCCAAGATAATTTGGTAGCCGCTTAATAGCAAATCCCAAAGGTGTAAGGTAACCTAAATTAAGAGGAGAAAAAAAACTTCATGTACTTATAGCCAAGATATAATAAACAACAAAGAAAGTATTACAATGATGGGCCCATGAGCAGCCATTTTCTACTCTGCATATATTGGTCTTTGTTCCTTTCTATCTTTTATCTGTAGAAACAGCAGCCAATGGCCGTAGGGTGACCAGGCCAGCATATATATTGTTACTGTCCTTTATTTATATAGGGCATACATATTATGTAGCACAAAGATGAGCTTACACTCCAAGGAACTTAGTGACATACACACTATGGTTAATATCATCAGGAGACAAGTTTTTGTTTGTGTGGGAGAAAATCAGAGCACGGGGGGGAAATCAAATGCAGGGAAAGAGTATAAAAACTACTACTATCAAACATAGTACCCAAGTACAGCAAGGTGACAATACTATTCAATAGTTATTAATTAAGAGAACATGAATAACTTTTCAAAACCATCATAAATATAAAATTACAATAATTTGCTAAAAAAAAACCTAAAAATATTTATTTTTGTTATATTTTATGAATTGACATGTAGTCAGCCAATGACTGTCAATGTATTAGTGTGAATGGAATAAGGATTCATGCTGGATTCATGCTGGGAAAGTACCATCTGCATTAGAGAAACCTTCGGCAGCTTAGAAAAGGGAAAAACAGAACCAAGTGATTTCTCCCCTTTTACCCGCTCCTTTTTTTCCCTCTTATGTCACATAGATTTGAGTAAATATTCTTTAAAAGTGAATAAAATTTTATATCACTTTAACAAGAGAATATAAAAGTGAAAAAAGGTCACTATAATAATAGACTAATCTCAATTATCAGGGCAGCCTCTGAAACCCCCTACTCCCACCTAATCTCATTGGGTGCACACGCAGCGCACCGTGCGATTTCCAACACGGCTAAATGAAATTATAAAGCAGTGTTAAATTTATTAATCATTTAATTAGCTAAATGTTCCTGCAACTACTCGAGAGATGAATGGCATGTCATTTTCTAATGCAATTTGCCTTGCAGCCAGGCTGGGTCAGTAAGGAAGCTACTGGCATCTGAAAAGATGTTTTTATATCACATCTTTTTTTTCTTTAAGAGGTGGAGTGCCTTGAAGAACTGCAGCTGAACAGGAAAAAATTACATTAGACCATCCTTAAAAATGTTTTATGCTGTAAAAATATATTTCAGGCAACACAGATTCATCTCAAAGTGATTTAACGGTAAAACCCTTCTATAAAACTGCTGATGTAAATTGTAAATGAATAATTATAAGTAAATGTAGGAAAACAGTACTTAACCCGTATTACAAGTTGCAGTGGGAAAAAAATATGGAGTCATAATGTGATAATATCTGCTAAAATAAAACAACCCGACCCTTGTGCACAATTGTTTGTAATTAGTGATGGGCGAATTTGGGGCGTTTCGCTTCGCTGAAAAATTTGCAAAATTGTGCCACACATTCAACAGCGAGATTGCACCGGCATCAAAAAAACGGACAACAGCGTGAACTTTCGGTGAACTTTCGCTGCTGAATAAATTCGCCCATCACTATTTGTAATGCATACAAATGATTAAGCAACCAGAATGTATTGGTAAAAGTAAGCATCTGATGATTACTAGACCTGTTGCAAATGTTGCAGCTGCATTACTCTATACTTATACTTGGAGAATGAATATAAAAGTGTCTATTCATTTCCACTGCTTGCTGACTTGATATCAGATGGTCTGATGTGGAATAGAACCAAGATACAGATGGCTACAAATTTCCAGAAATCTGTTTGAATAATAAAACATGAACCCCAATTTTTTTTAATTAAACATCCATTCCTGTTAAAATTTCTCAGCTGTCATCATATATTGCCTTCCCCACCTATGCCTGGGGCACAACAAGTAATTTTACTTTCATCTATATACTCCCTATACAGTATGTCACTGCTCCCCACATATACCCCCTCTCTAGTCACTATCTTTCATTGTGTAACTTGGGCATGTGCATCTGGTATCCCATTCTTGCACGGCACATACATTCGATTTTGGAATAATGCAAAGCTTACAAGATAATAATAGTAGTTAAGTTTATTAAACACAGTGAAGAGGGGCTCAGGAGCACCTGCAGCTAGGAGAACAGAATCAACCAATTGTGTAAAAGCAGGCACTCAATCCTTCAAAAAGTCATGTCAAATGCAAAGTAGAAATGTACATATGTGCAGAAGAAGTAGCCTTACGCATTTCATGTACTATTAGCACTGTCATAGTCTCACTTGAAAATGTATATAGTGTAAGTAAAGTTTATTTTATTTGACTAACACAATAAAATAGGATTTGGAATTATTTCTTTGGAAGCCTTTAACTAAGGGTTACAAAGTACTAGTGCTTTTGACAAATTTGAGTATACTGAACAAATCCTGCTTCCCTGTAGAATAGTTATTATGGCTAGAGGCATGGTCTGATTAGGAACCAGATATCACAGCTAAAATGATTGTGGGCCTTAAATAAACTGTATTATTTTACTTTCAATTCTATTATAGCTGACAATTATGACATTATTATATTTAAACTGTGTTATTAACATTCTGCCAGTTCTCAAATTTTATACTATTGAAGTAGAAAGAGTCCTGATGAAGGGAGGTTTATCCCCCCGAAACGTTGATATAATAAAGAGGGGTGTCCCCCCAACTGCTGATCATAGCGTGTGTGCGGATCCGTTTCTTGTTTGCTGTTGCTAAGGGACCTGGCCGGGGTCAAAGGAGAACCAGCACCACCAACGCAGTGAGAGGAAAAGCGAGTGTGCGGTAGGAACATATATTAATGGTCTGATTAGGAACCAGAGATCACAGCTAAAATGATTGTGGGCCTTAAATAAACTGTATTGTTTTACTTTCAATTCTATTATAGCTGACAATTATGACATTATTATATTTAAACTGTGTTATTAACATTCTGCCAGTTCTCAAATTTTATACTATTGAAGTAGAAAGAGTCCAAAGTAGGGCAACTAAACTGGTTAAGGGTATGGGTATGGAATGTCTCGGTTATGAAAGACTGGCTTGTTAACGGAGTAGAAAAGGTGCTTATGGGAAGATAAGATAACTATGTATAAATATGTAAGGGAACCATATACAAATTTATTTACCAGCAGATCCTCCCAGCAGACATGAGGGCATTTATTCAGATTTCAAGAAAGTGGGTTCCATCTTAATATTTGAAAAGGGTAAGAGCTGTGAAGTTGTGTAAGTCTCTCATTGCAGTTTCTAAGCCCTGAATCAACCATCCAACCCCCACACAACCCTTCAAGTAGGGATTGGATGGTTGATTCAGGGACTAGTCTGATTGGCATCTTGGGAGTCAAGAAGGAAAGGTTTCAGATGGGGTTTCCTCTGGATCAAAAACAAGTAAGGCAGGTTACATTTAGATGAATAGGTTGAACATTTGTCTCTTTTTTCAACCTGACTATGTCACTAGGTATATTCTAATGATCTAAGTCTAAGTGACTACGGGTTAGAGTTAACACACACTTCTTTTTGCAAGTGTAGTTACACTTTGTTTTTTCTGCTAGCGTTAACATTAACCACTTCAAATGTGGTTACATACATGCAAGAGATGAAACTCATACAAACAAACCAAAAAAAAGGGGGCAGATGTCATCTATCATTGAGCAAACCATATTTTCCAACAGAATTTCATTTGGCAACATGATCACCACATTACATTTTCTGTTCCCATAGAGATTATGTTAACAATATATCCACCTACCTATTCTCTGTAATAGTTTGGGAGTCATACACACAACATGAGATAACGTATAAAGTGTGCATAAAGAAACAAAGGTTCTAACATTACTGCTCTTCCTGCCACAAGATTTCTCATTTGATAACAAAAGAAAAACGTAGCACCTTCATCGGAACACATTGCTTTACTAGTTCTTTCCATCCACCCCTTGTTTCTTTAGGTGAGAGTGGATTCTGCAAATTGTTAAGTGCAGTAAACGCATGCACAAATGTGTGGTCTGATATAATACAAAATGATATTTCCTTTGTCAAGTAATATTATTGAACTAAATTAATTAAAAAATGTTTGTAATGGGAATTATATTCTTGGTCTTTATTCAGATCCCACAGGATGCACAGAGGCAGGGAAAAGCATTCATCTCTCATAGTAAAATGCTTCCTGGGTAATCATATTGCAGCTTTAATGTGTGATATTCCATTCTTCCAGTATACACCCAGACCACAGCAATTTATGAGAGCACCAATCAGAAAACTCATACATTTTGCAAGCTCTATCTTTAGGGTCCATGATTAGAGGAACACCTTGCAAAGTCGGGTGGGGGGTTGCAGATTTGTGGTGGTGTTGTTTGGGGAAAATTAGTTACTTCTGAAAAGGTTATAGCAAAATTTGCTGAAAAATAATGCCCATAGACTCCAATGCATTGTGCAATTTGGAAAAAATTGTTCATTGATTTTCAATGAAATTTTGCAATTGCGCAAATGTTTCACCAAAGCTAAACTGGATGGATTCACCCTTCCTTAGTCATAGGTACTTGCCTGCTGCTCATTTTCAGGCAGGAAAACAGTCCCTTCTTGTTTTACGGCAGATATTCTGAATATACGCAGAGGCTTCCCAGGAACCCTCAATTGGAAGCAGACCCTATTCACCCTCCACGATTACATCCTTTACATCTGAGAGGGTCGATGGGGTCCAATTGCTCGTGTCGTGTCCAGAAAGCACAATTGAGACAAATTGGCAGGAGCAGACATGGATACACTTTCAGGAACGTCTTTTGTCTCACTATACACAGAGCAGAATCGTTTATGCTGTTTGTAAAAGGCTTGCATACAATTACTACACCGCTGCTTGGAGGGGTCTATGTGTAAGCTATACAGAACAAAAGAACAGAAGAAGAAAACCAGTGAACTTGTAACAAAATCTAGGAGGGGAGAATAGTTTGTTCAGAGGGCAGTGTGCACAGTCTGTGGTTAGCAATATACACATACCTTGTCACACACACTGTTGTTTCCAGGGTGTCTTAGAATCAGTGCTTTACTAAACAGTTATACCTTTAGGGATTGGAAAATAGACATTGTTTTGTTGTGAAGTCTGATATTTACTAAGTTCAGGAATTGTTATAATACAGTGCTTTCTTGTATCATTCTATAAAGTTCTGCGGATTTATATTCATGTATCGGGAATGCACCAATGAACATCTTATCAATAATGGTGGCAGTTATTGTACATTTGATGCTATATATGACGAGTTAACCCACACAAGGATAAATGGTATCACTTATTTTTAAATTGTAAGGCATTATGGAACTAGTTCTATACAAATGCAAAAGTCCCCGATATTCTTTCAGAAGAGAGTTTGTTTCTGTTTGTTGTTCTTTTTAAGATTATAGAGAGCATAATGACCTCCCACTGTTATTGTACCACAGTCTCTTTATGGCCACGGTTCACAGTTTTACATCCCATCCTCAATATAATAAACGTCAAAACTGGCTTAGAAATATTGAGATGTCCTTCATAATTTCAGGAATTTGCTATCAGGCTGAAGGTGGTCCTACAGAACGGGATGGATGCAATTGTATCTCTTTATTACTGATAGATTAGAACCTTGCTGCCTTGGCACCTTTTCAGCTTGTTCACATGCTTTACCATGAAATCCTCACACCATTTTTTCTGCCTCATCCTGATATAAAATCATTTCCCGACACATCATGTTTCCATTGCCTACTATAATATTGCTTTTTCTCAGTCCTCGCACCAGAACATAGAACTCTTCCTGCAACTGCTTTACCTTCCTTCCCATGCTGCACTGCATGCACATTTCTGTCATTTTGTAATGTTCTGCAAAAAAAAAAAAAACATCCTAAGGTAAAACGTAACCTAGTGCAGCATTAAAATGAACCATTTCCGATACAGGTAAGACAATTTCAAAAGTTGGAAATGACAGATTTTAGTCTTGTATTTAAAGAGTTAAGCTGTTGCAATTGGAAGTTCACCTTGTGGTGTTAAAATAATCCAAGAACAACATATAGATAACCTGCACGTGGATCAGAGAAATGTTTGTCCTTTACTTAAATAAAAAAAAAGGGAAAAAAGTACATCTAATTTATCAAGCTGTCCGTTTTGGCCAAGCATATGTTTAAGCGCACAAATCAGCGAATATGGTACCACTCCTTAATGAACTGTGATGCCCGGGAAAGGAACGTTAACTTTTTCCCCCTCCTCCACTTAAGGTCAAAACCTGCTTAGTTTTGTCCTCCTTTTTGTCTGTGTATTTAATAACACAGCAGCCTGGACACCTGTGCTCATTTTGCCAAACTTTGACTTTGCAGAGCAGGGGAAGAGATGATTTGCTGGCATAGGGGGAGCTTTACAGCCTGAGTACCTGATCTAGGAAAACTCAGTACAATGATATATGGGCTCGACCTAGGGTTGCCACCTGGCCGGTAAAAATGATGGTTGATCCCAATGTTATTAATAAGGAAAAAAGATAAATAAATAGGTAGGCCGGTATTTTTTTCCGGAAAAGGTGGCAACCCTAGCTCGACCCCAAGCTGCATCTTTGTTTAGAGGCAAAATGTCTCTGACTGTGTTCACCGTTTTTACTGTTTAAAGTGATAGGAGTATCATCACCAATAAAATGGCAGTTTCCATAGCCTCCTTTTGCAATCCCATGGGACTTTGAAGGAAGACAACACAGTAAGGTTCCCCATGTAGTTATAGGAATTACAAGGCCCAGTAACAGGACATAGGGCTGCTATTAGAATTATTTTTAATTGTATCCCATATGAAGAAATGCAGGGTTAAAGTCATTGATTGGGCTTATCTATATTTTTTACCCTTTATTTCCTGTTATTCCCATCTTGGCCATATTCATGACCCAGGAATTTGTTTTACTCATTTATCCAATTTATACCAGAGAAATCAGCAGTTCTGCCTGGCACATGGTTAATATGTTGTGTGGAAAATAATCGCTGCTGTAACAGAAAGTGGACTGCAAAATGAGTAGCCATCTTTTTTTTTTCTGACGAGCTGCCCTTGTGGCTGCCTGCCTGACTTTGAGGTCCTCATTATTGTGGGTTTAAATGACGGATGTTCACTGAGGCAGAGAGGGGGGGAGGTCAGCTAGCAGAGCCATAGTTATCTGGCCCTTCTATCAGGGCAAGTGACAGAATTTCAGAGGATGAATGCAGAATCTCTCAGTGGAGACCTCAGGCTGACACTAAAAGTGACTCCCTGACTCTAACCTTGAGAAAAAAAAAAGTTCCTACTTTATTAAAATGAATTTCGAAAGGGCCGCTCTGACAGCTGCATAATTAAATATTGGAGTGTCAGCGATAATTTATTCTGATCACATTTGGTGGTCAAAGCCTGCTCACGATAGGGTCAGCGTGCACTGGGAGACAGTCAGGATTGCAAGAGATATTAGCCGGGGAAAATGCTACAGTAAAATAAATCTAGCTGCCCTGGTATTTGTAGTTGAACACAATGAGGCTGCAGTACTAGGCTAGATATTCTATACAGCCCAGCACCATAGACCCTTCATGTAGTAACCTTTTCTGCTTTAATTCCTTATACTATTATATAAGTTTCATATTCCTTATACAGTGAAGCCTTGATTTTAAGTACCCTGATTTTAAGTTTTCTACTTTTTTTATTTGTGGTACTTTTTTTCAATGGGTGCATTTCCCTGATTTTAAGTAATGTTTTCTCAGATTTTACATTAAAATTTTGTCCAGATGTTCCCAAAAACTGCTTTCTTCCTCTATGAATGTTATTATTTGTGAAATAGAGGTTTTAGAATACTAACCAGATGTATATGTTGCCATGGATCTGCCTGTAAATGGTCAATTCCAATTAGTCTGCCCCTTATAGAGTCCTACACCAATCATTTATTGCTTTAGGTTGTGTATGTGACAGAGAGGCCTTGCACATGCCCCCCATAGTGTAACATTAACGCTGTAATGCTTAACACTTGTTATTAACACAGTAAATATTGTATCTCAAAATAAAATGGACTTCTGTACTTATATCCATTTAGTACTTGAAGAAAAAGTTACTTTAACAAATTTCCCTGATTTTACATATTTCTGGATTTTACATAATTTTTCCTGGTCCCCTAAAAAATGTAAAATGGGGGTTGTACTGTATGGTCTCATATTCTTAGGGACATATACTTAAAAAGGTATGGAAAATGATTTACGCCAAGAGGCGAATTTATAAAGTTATGTATATAAATACACCTCATAACCTGAGTATTTAGAAAACACAATGGGGCTCATTTATTAACGCAGCGCAGTGCTAAAAAGAGCGCAGTGGCCTGACATTTGCCCAGCGCATGCGAGTATTTAATAATGTAGCGCACGATACCTTAACAGTGCGATTTTGTGCGCTAATGTAGGTGCGACTTGTGAAACTGTGTGAAACTGCGTATCAGCTGTCGCAGTGCTTATAATAAATTGTGCGCACAGGAAGATACCGCAAAGGTAAGGATTAGTTGTGCTCATGTATGAATGCGCTGCTTTAATTAGTTGCGTCACATATTGCGCATATTGCGTTCACTTAGACGCATCTGCATTTGTTTCTGTGCTAATATTTGTTTGGTTGCAAAGGTGTTTAGCCTACCTGATACCCTTAAAGGAACCTTGGTCAATATAAACATGTTGGGTGGAAGGCGTGGTTAATATGCACTTTACAGGGGTTGTTCATCTTTGAGTAAACTTTGAGTTAACAAACATCCCCACCAACAGCAGCACCATTGTATTTGCCAGAACCCAGTTTAGCAGTGTGGCTCTGCTAGCGCAGCTGGGCAGGAATGCGCATTTTGAAGAGCGTTACTATTACGCCACAAAGAGGCAGTCGTAAAAATTGTGGTGCTGTTGACCGGGTGCAGTTTTGCACATATACAGACGCAAATCTGCGACGGCCGCAGTGCAAGCGCATTGTAGCCACGCCCACAGCCACGCCCCTAACAACCACGGCATCGTTTGCGACATAAATGCCCAATCTTTTGCGCAATGCGCATAAACAAAACCATCGCAAAAGCTCTGTGTTATGCGCAATATCACGCAAATATATTAGCGATCACACTCGTGATGTCGCAGACAATCTTTTGCGTCCACTTATGCGCTGCGCTGCGTTAATAAATGAGCCCCAATGAATTCTGGAGCATGTATAACATTTTGGTGCAAAAAGGTGTATTTGCAAAATGCTAAATCAAAAAAACAGTGCTCGGATTCGCTACTTACATTGGTGAGTCAGATCATTTCTGCAATTTCTCTTTTAAGTGTCTCAGTGACATGGGTCATGCCATAATAAGTTGGTGTAAAATAATTGTGACTAGATAAAGACCTTTAAAAATACAGCAATTAGTTCTTTATGGTAGGTTATTGCTAATGCATGATGTTATTTAGCACTTAAGGAGAAATGTGCACCATTATTGACATACCATTTTTCCCAGTATAAATTGTTTAATACTTATAAGTAGGCTTATAAGTTTGCTTTACTTATAAAACAAAAATGTTCTGCAACCCCTTCCAGACATTATATACCAGTTCCTATCCCAGTGGAGGTTACATTCTAAAGCAGGGGTCCCCGACCTTTTTTACTCATGAACTACATTCTATTGTAAAAAAGCAACACATGCATGAAATAATAAGGGTGGTGGTTGGCTATTTGGTAGCCCCTATGTGCCCTGACAGTCTAAAAGAGACTCTATTTTGCAGTAGCCTTGGTTTTTATGTAACAAAAACTTGCCTCTAAGGCCAGAATTCAATAAATAAGCACCTGTTTTGAGGTCACAATTAGCAACATCCAAGGAGATGGTGGGCAACATGTTGCTTGCGAGCCACTGGTTAGGGATCTCTGTTCTAAAGGACACACATACACTATTGTTATCAGGAGTGAATTATTCATAATGTATGTTTTTGCAGTGTGAAAAGAACAACCAAACTCCCTTTGCTGGAATGAAAACCTGCGACCAGCAATGCAAGCAATGGTGTAACTATAGAAAAACTGACCCACCGGTTACATGGGGCCCAGGGAATAAGGATGCCCAGGACAGGGTTTATTTCCTCTAAAGTTGTATCTGGGACATAAGTGACTAGGTAGGTGGGTAGCGGAGGACAGTAGAGGGGTGGCTGTGCATGCTGGGGCCCTTTGAAGATTATTTTTTACAAAATGCCCGGGGCAAATACTGTATGTCTCACTCTGCTTCCACAGGCATGGATGATTTGTGTGGTGAAAGGCAGTTTTACAACAAACACTTGTCATGACACCCTGATGCAGGAACATCCTCTACCTCTAATGTGCATATTGTAACTGTGTTAAAATATACTATACCTGTAGATCATTGCTAGTGCATTTAGGAGTACTTGCATTAGGGTAAGCCATAGTGTGTTATGTGTTTCTGATGGAAAAAATAAATAATTATACAACACACACACACATATAGTTGTCCTGTCATTTTACATTATGCCTAAAATAAAAAAAATTGATCATTTTAATCATAGAAATCAAATTTCATCTGCAATGTTAATGCCACACAGGCTTTATAGATAATAAACCCCATTCCAGAGCGGCAGTCTATACCTGATTTTGTAGCAGTATACATTAGTGAAGTAGGTCTCTACTATTATTAACCCCTCCAATACAAGCATCATCTCTCACAGAAGATGGATCTCTGCAATCCCCTTCGCAAAGAGGCTGCAAGCAGTACTAGTAATGAGACTCTGGAATATTTATCATTCATATCTAGGCAGCATACAGCTCATGAGATGGACACTATGTATACAGTCATGGAAACAGTAGTATTTCAGCAGTGAGATAAAGTTTATTGGATTAACAGAAAATATGCAATATGCATCATAACAAAATTAGACAGGTGCATAAATTTGGGCACCCCAACAGAGAGGTTATATCAATACTTAGTTGAGCCTCCTTTTGCAAATGTAACAACCTCTAGATGCCTCCTATATCCTTTGATGATTGGCTGGATTCTGGATGGCAGTATTTTTGAACACTCGTCAATACAAAATCTCTCCAGTTCAGTTAAATTTGATGGCTGTCGAGCATGGATAACCTGCTTCAAATCATCCCATAGATTATCAATGGTATTCAAGTTGGGGGACTGTGATGGCCATTCAAGAATATTGTACTTGTCTTGTTGGAATATCCAACCTCTGCTTCAACTTCAACTTTGTGACTGAAGCTTGAACATTATCCTGAAGAATTTGCTGATATTGGGTCATCCGACCTTCAAATTTAACAAGGGCCCCAGTCCCTGAACTAGCCACACAGCCCCACAGCATGATGGAACCTCCACCAAATTTGACAGTAGGTAGCAGGTATTTTTCTTGGAATGCAGTGTTTTTCTTCTGCCATGCAAAGTACTTTTTGTTATGACCAAGTAACTAAATGTTTGTCTCATCAGTCCAAAGCACTTTGTTCCAAAATTACTGTTGCTTGTCTAAATGAGCATTTGCATACATATTTCTTATAACCCTGCCATACAGATTTTCTTTGTGAAAATTGCACTGAAATCTACAGATACACCATCTGCAGCAAGATGTTCTTGCAGGTCTTTGGAGGTGATCTTTGGGTTGTCTATAAACATTCTCACAATCCTCTGCATATGTCGATTCCTGTATTTTTCTTGGCCTGCCAGCCCTAGGTTTTACAGAAACTGTGCCTGTGGCCTTTTTTCTGATTACATTCCTTACAGTTAAAACTGACAGTTTAAACCTCTGAGATAGCTTTTTGTAGCCTTCCCTTAACACATGATACTGAACAATCTTTGTTTTCAGATCTTTGGGTTGCTTTGAGGATCCCATGCTGTCACTCTTCAGAGGAGAGTCAAACAGAAGCACAACTTGCAATTGGCCACCTTAAATACTTTTCCCATGATTGGTCACACATGTTCAAGGCTTAACAAGCTATTCCAACCAATTTTGTGTTGCCAGTATTAAGCAGTTACATGCATTCAAATTAGCAAAATTACAAAGGTACCCAAATTTTTGCACTGCCAGTTTTTCACATTTGATATAAAACACCCCAGTACTTTCCAGTTCCTGGGAAATGAAAAGCATACCACTGTTATCTTTTATGTTGTGGAGTAAATTATTATGCAGGCTGAGAGCGGTTCCCAAACTTTTTCATATGACTGTATAATTACCCTTCTCATTTAAATAACATACATGTAACCAAACTCTCTTGTCCTGTCTGCTGGGTTAATATATGTATCAGATGGGATTCTGTGATATATATATATATATATCTACAGGGTCGGGATTCTGTACAGAAAGGCTGCATGCAACACATGTTCTAGGATTCAATATTTTGCTAAAAGTTAACATTTTTAGTAATTGGTCTAGGTGGTATGCAGAGTTAATTTGCAATTACTCTTCATATGCATTGCTGTGATTTTTGTACTAACATTTGTGCTAAGCAGCAATTGTTATGTAAACTCCTCCCACGTAGGCATCATATAATACAAAATGGAATTCAATGACACCCCTTAGTACAGAAAATTAGACTATGGGACCGGCAACACTGTGACAAATTTCAAGACAGAAGAATCAGTCAGTTCCAAGGCAGTGTTTTCAGATGACAAGTTTCTTAATACTGCCATGGAGCTGTCTGATTCTTCTGTCTTGAAATTGGTCATTTACTTTGTGGTGGTGCTCAGACACCTGGAATCTACAGCCATACAAACTTTGACTGATCACGATTGAACCATTTTGTTTTTCAGGCAACACTGTGGCCTGCTCTGTAACTTTAGCAGTTTGAAGGATACTGATCTATGATGTCACAGCTTCATATTTGGCACCAAATTTATTTATAGACAGATGATAGATAGAGAGATAGATAATTAGTATTAAATTATAAATATTATTCCCAAAATATATTGTTTCTCTCCCATTCAGAGGCAGTATGCCATGTCAGGGTACATGTAATACAAAGAACTTTAAGCAAGAATAGTGGGAGCTTTACTATATACTGCACCTCTACTACTGAATTTGTAATCTTGCTGCTTTTAGCCCTCTTCTGATTTGTCAGAAAGCAAAGTATGTGGCTTCCAATTAGTGGGAGAGAGTTCCTATGACTCTATAGTACCTGGTCAAAGTAATAATGGATGAATATTGGATTATTGCCTCTTGTGTATGTATGTCCTTAGAAAGGTTCTACCGGGCAATTATATTGATACTGATACTGATTTTGCCAGAATGATTCCTTATACAAATCTTTTTTAAGGGATAAAATATAGAAATTTTGGTATTTTTACATCTTAACTTGGCCTTTTCCCTTTTTAATACTTTTTAGGCTACCACTGAGTTATTTAAACAGTTCTTGTGAAGTTTGCAGAAGAAACAACATACACGTCAGGGATATTTATGGGGTTGTAGATTATTTTGTGGAAGTGGAAGAGGATTCAATTAGTTGTTGTGTGGTATGATTTCACAGGAGGTCAGAAAATATTTATTGTTTATGTGGATATTGTATCACATCCGCTATCTATATGTAAATTATATGAGGGAGGATTAATTGTTTGCAATACTTTGTAAAAATGCCCTTGGTAGCTATTTAGTATTAATAAAATATAGCATGTTGCCAGGCCAGTTGTATTTGTCCGCATGAAGTAGCCAAGTGTATTCCTCCAGGCATGTGTTAGCACAAGCTAATTTTGCCTTGCTGAGTGTGGGAAAATATGTTGTTAAAACAATACATCAGATTGGGCTCAATTTAACGTTAAAGATGACTAAAGGCTATCAATTAGATTCGGTGACATGGACAATGAGAGTCAATGCAAAGCCAGAGGAAGAGCCTGGATAATAGCTGTTAGTAAATAATGCCTCCAGCAGTCATAGAACAAGTCTATAAAAGAAGAATTATGTTTCTGAACTGTACATTCTTTAGTAATTGATTGTACTACGTATCGGTATGCCTTCTACTGCCAGTACTTATAGACCTCAACATCCTTACTGTGTACAAGTTTATATATATATATATATATATATATATATATATATATATATATATCATACAGCACTCTTTAACCAAACGTGACACAATTTCTTGCATTTGTAAGCTTAGCAAGAATAACATGGAAAGCCACCAAAACGCTTTAATTTCCCATTCGTACATTGTGATACTGATGTACCTTTTATTAATACTGTTTCCACCATGGTGTTCTGTTGCATGGAGGAAATATTTAATGGTTTATTTTATCCTCTGTTTCGCAAAGAGTCTAATCTCTCTCTCTCTCTGCTTTATGCCTCTGTATAGCACTCTACTGTACGCTGTTCTCACAATGTGTTCTGAAATTGGAAAAGGTCAATCTTCTTGAGAGGAAATAAGAATTATGAGATTATGTACTACTCAGAACAGATGGTATAAAATGAGCCTGAAGTGGTCCCTTAAATAGAAGAAATCAGCTGATTATATTTGCATTTTTAAGATCCCAATGATCTAATGTGAATTATTTTGAATATCAACCTGCACCAGTTTTACATTCCCATCCTGCACCATAATATTATAATGTTTATGAACATTGAAAGAAGAAGACCGCACCTCACTAGTTATTTGTCTTTGACCCGGATTGTTTTATGTGCCCTTCCTGCCCTGGCTTCCAGAATATTTATTTTTGTTCCTCCTGTTACTGTATATGATTAGTATTTTTGGGAAAATGTAATTTTGTTTAGGAGTTTACTAAAATCCTTTTTATGCTATAGAGTTTTCTAAGAATTCAGCTGAAGGGTATATTTGTTCTCTCATAAACCTGTCTGACAAAGTAATATTATTTTTAAGTAAAAAGGGGAAAAAAATAATTTTGTTCTTGATTTATAACAGTCACTTTTGGTTTGTGTTTGCATAGAAGAATGTTCTTAATGACACTACTTCTTTCCTGTCAAAAACAGCAGCCCTGGCCCCTGTCATCTTGTGTGGCAATGTTTTTATCTATATGAACATGAGCTGGAAATGAGTTAAAGGCAAAATAACACTAAAAATATACACATTTTTTTATAACATTCGTATATAGATTGCTTTGAAACTAATTTATTTGCTGGGACAGTGGGAGGCAATAATTCAAACCTTATTAAGAACACAGTTTTAAATGCAGTCTCCCTTCAATGCAGCAGCAAGAAAGATAATAACAATTGTCCAGGTTAAAAAATATATCCTGCCTACAGCATGAGGGATGACCTCATGTGTTATATCACCCATGCCCCCCCCCCCCCACATATTGTATAGCTGGGGATTCATTGCTGACAACAAGGCTTGATGGTTCGGCATTCCCCTGGGAGAAAGGAAAAATACATCTGAAAGTAACAGAAGACCCTACTCATGACTGGTATTAACTACAAATTTTGTTTAGTCTGTACTATTTGATCCTTTGCTTTTGAATGTGCAGAGCAGAGATAGAGCCACATGTCTTATTTTCATTTCCAAGAAACTCAAGTAAAGATTTCTGATTGTAAAAATCATGTTCATTGCAAAGAGCACCAGGAGATTTAACAGAGATAGTTAATGGATGAGAGATGTTATTTGGAACTTGGTTAGAAAAAGGCTCCATGAACACTGTTCTGATGGAAGCCAATTACATGGTCCATTGACACTGGTGAGTAAATAGTTTCGGTCTCACCTTCATTCAGACCAAGTTGAGTCTAAGACCAAATTGGCTTCAGTTTCCACATTTCCATGCTCAAAGACCCTGCTCTTTTGAGGAAAAATATTGAGGATTGCTATTTAGTAAAGGTTTTTATAGTATCAACATAAAAAAAGCATAAAATATTAGGATTTTTTCTGTCGATACAAAAAAAAAAAAACCCCCTTTCTTAAATAGCAATGTCTAAATGGTTGTTAAAGAAACCATTGATAAGTGCTAGATAAACAGTATAATTACAACTAAAGCTTACCATGTACTCCCAGATTTAGTCATGCAGTTTAGTAGATTGGGCCTGTACTATCCAAACATATACAGTTGTGTTCAGAATAATAGCAGTCCGACCTCACTAGCATGATCAATCACTATTTCTTGGTAGAAATTATATTTTAACCATAACATGGCAAATAATTTACTAGTAGGTGTAATAGAAAACCAACAGACCCAGCAGTCATGACATGCATGCTGCTGATTCTGTGTAATTGAACCATTTATTGAGGATTGTTCCAAATAATAGCAGTGTGGGGTTCAATTAGTGAGGTTGTTCATTCTGTGAAAAAGCAGATGTCAATTACAGCCCTTATTTAAGAAAGGAAGGCAGCAAATGTTGTGCATGCTGGTTATAGTGCATTTCTCACTAAAAAAATGAGTCATTCAAGACATTGTTCAGAACAACAGCATACTTTAATTAGAAAGTTGATCGGAGAGGGGAAAACCTATAAAGAAGTGCAGAAACTGATGGGCCGCTTAGCTAAAATCATCTCAAATACTTTAAAATGGCAACCAAAACCTGAAAGACCTGGAAGAATATGGAAAACTACCATTTGAATGGATAGAAGAATAGCCAAAATGTCAAAGCCAATGATCAGCTCCAATAAGATCAAAGAAGGTATAAAGTTTATATGGGAGTACTTTTACAATAAGAAGATGAAGAAAAAGTATTTGTGCACTGGAATTTATCTAGGAAGCGGGGTTGAATTTTTAGGACTTTTTCCCCCTAACCCAACGGCTATGTAACACATTTTATGTATTTTTAAAGTAATTGAATTTGTCTGGAAAAGAACAGTTCAGCAGCAAAAGCGACAGCAATTTCACTGGAAATAATTTGAACTTTTTTTTTTGCATCAAGAGGTTGAAAGGAATCAAATGAAATGATGTATATTTCTACACACAATTGCTAATGTAAAACAAAAACAACCACAGAAAGAGCAGAACAAGCAGTTTGTATGAGTTGCTCATATCATGCCCTCAAGTTAATCATTCATCCTATTTTCCAGACACCGTAAAATGTTTGTTCCCCAGATAGAAAAAGGAAATATCCCCCATATGCGAAATCATCCCACACCAAGATGTTTCGTGCAGTCAGAAATTCCCTTGAAAATAAAGGTCACTTTTGTGAGCCCTGTGTAATTAGTTAGATTGGTGAATTCACTGGCTCATTACACTCTGTAGTTGTGGAGTGCGACGAGTCTACAGGTATATCCCAGGAGAGACGCCAACTCATTACTATTCCAAATGATGAAAAGGACACGTACATTGTGCGTGTCTATTAAACAATATTACAGAAACATTATCAGAGCATGGCTCTTGCTATCTAGGGCTTAGGAGAGGGACTCTGAATTGCACTTTGCACAAAGGTAGAACCAAACCGATAGGTTCCATGATATTTTTCCTCTAAGATAGAGGAAATGTGCACCATCCTGCAGTGGTGTAACTACCATTGTCCAGACCTGGGTGCAGGATGTGCACCTGGGAAGGGAGCACAATCTTCAAGAAATGAGCACAATCTTCTCTGGACAAGTATGCTCATACCGTTTCACCAGCAATAAGATGCCATTGTGTCTCCAGCAGGTCCCAAGGAGTTGCAGGCCAGGGCGCAATTGCACAAACATTGGTGCCCTGTGTCTGTGCACTATATCTAGATGCAGCAACACATTTCAGGAACATTTGCTGCTTGGCTACAAAGTATTCCCATATGGAATTTTAATGCTCTCCTGTGTACGAAGTTCCCTCTACGTTTCATTACATGGAGCTATGTAGTATGACAATGTGTTTTGCATAAAAACATGATATCATGTTGTTAAGAAGCTGTTGGTAACAGACACAATAGAAATCCTATTATCGCTGCTTTTGCTGGCAAGACAAACCCATCCCCCACCTTGTGAAAGCTCTAAATAAGGACAAATTGTTATTAGCCTCCCTTATGTTCACTCTTGCCTCTAACTTAATACAATCACTACAAGTATAATGAAATCTTTAACTGTTTTAGCATATGTTGCTTTTATTAGGTGTCAATAATTAAATTCAGGGGATCACATGCAAAGTCTTTCAGCAGATAAAACTGAAATGGTTTCACACTGCGTGCTCAAGTCCTTGGGATCTCTGCAGATTTCCCCTTCAGTGCTCCCTGTCCCCCTCTCCCTGTGCGACTCACACTGAAATGTGACAAGAGGCAGTTGACAAGTGACACATGCTGGATTTTATCAGCACTGAGAGCAGGCATGGGCTCTGAGTGAGGAACGATTGTCATTTCTACACCATTTATTCCTCTCTGAGTCTCACTGTTTGCCTACTCTCACAGGAAATTTGGCCTGTTAAAGAACTGAGCTTGTCGTGCCACTTTCTCTTCCTTCTTTTGCTTTTTTTTGTAAAAGATTTGTGATTGTCATTTATCTAGAGAAGGTATTATAAATGATCAGCTGTATTTGCTGGGATTGTCTAGATTTTGTTGTTTTTTTCCCCCTACAACAATGGCTGGGCATAGTGATTTTAACAAAGTACTTGAGCCCAAGCTTATTGACTGCATCTGTACGGCCTGTTGGATTATTCTGTGACACTTTAACCACCTCAAAAATATACCTGATATATGTGCTCTTTGAGCCAGTACTTATAGTTTTCCTAGTCTTAAACATATGTATGTAGTAAACCAACAGTACTTGTTTTAGAGTCCTGCTCAGAACCCAAACAACAACCCGAATGTTTACCCACTTGGATCCGCTACCTAACCCGGCCAGGGCCACCATCACGGGGGCACATGGGGTACTGTTATATGGGGCCTGGGCCTGAAGGGGGGCCCCAGCTGTGCTGCACTTTTCTAAATAGCCGGGCCCACCTTGACATTCCTGAAGCTGTGGGGAGCCCGCCGAAGTCCCGAAGAGCCGATGTCCCAGAGCAGCAAAAAAACCCAAAGAGTCGTAGTTTCGAAGCCACGAAAAGAACCGAAGAGCTGAAGTCCTGAAGCCGCAAAAAGACCCAAAGACACGAAAGGAGCTGAAGTCCTAAAGCCGCGAATAGACCCAAACCCACGAAAAGAGCCAACATTTAAGCCCAGAAGCCACGAGTTCAGTTGTTCTGAACTCCAATGTGTTTTTTTTTTTTTTTATTAAACCCCTGACCACCAATGTATTATTTTAATACTCTATAGGCCCCTGAATATTTTGGTGTATGGGGCCCCGTGATGTCTAATGGCAGCCCTGAACCCGGCCCACAAATGCCTTATCCGCAACCTGATCCACAACCTGATCCGCAACCTGCCGACCACCATTAAACAGGAAGTGCTGTTGCTGCAACCAGAAGTGATATCATCAAAAGTGGCTGGAGACAGAAAAAAACGTTTTGTAAAATTTTATAAGTAAAATATAGCCAATATAACATAAGATAAGAAACATCCTGTAGGATGCCTGTTTTTTTGGGGGGTAACCAGCAGGTACCCAACCCACTGCAGGACTCTAACTTGTGTATAATGCCACTGCACAAATAACCCTGCCTAAACATTTATTTATAAAGTGTTTATGCACCTTTTTTAGTCCAACTAAATGAGTTAATATGAAAAATGGGGGATTTTACCCCATATTGATGCAATTTTTTTCCATCAGATTACCGTTTGGATATATTGAGAACTGAAGAGTGAGAGAGGCTACAAACAGCCTCAGATGTTCTGTAGCAATTTATATAATATAAAATATAAGAGATACACTATAAACAAAGGTACAAGGGCTTTTGAGTAAACACAAGCAATAATAGTTTGTTGGACACAGCTGTTGAAAACCAGAGGGGTTTAAAGGGGTTGTTCATATTCCTAACACTTTTTCAGTTCAGTTGATTTCAGATTGTTTTTCCAATGGCTTATCATGTTCTGGTGTTTCAGTTTGGCAGCTCAAGATGCAGATTCTGAACTGTTCCAAATTGCTACATTTAGTTGCTACATCAGTTGATACATTTCACAGAAGCATCTGTGGAACATTAGCTTTGTATCAATTCTATCAGTTGCCTTTAATGAAACTCAGAGATTTTGCTCAGCAGGGCCAAACATTATCATCTAATGTATTTTTTTTTTTTAAACAGTTTGCAGTCAGTGACCTCCCTCTCACAGCTGCTTCAGAAAAGACACAAGAAGGTGAAATGGAAATTTAAATGTCAATATTAGAAAAACAGTCACAAATAGAAAATAGAAAGTAAATGAAAAATCCCTTTTGTCTTAGAGCAACTGAACTGAAAAAAGGGTTTCAAGGTAAACAAACCCTTTAAGCGTTTACTTCAAGACCCCCTTAAGGTCCATTTTTTTGGCGAAGGGCTCATCTGAGCTCACAGTAAGGTTACAAACACTTGGAAACATTGTTGCATCTGTAATTCAGCCCTAAAAGGCAAATATTGAAAATAGCACTTGCTTTAGCATTAACCGCCTCATCCTGACTACATGGCTGCAAACTAACTACCCCACACTCCAAACCACTTAAGAACTTTCCTCTAATCTCTCAGTTAACGTTAGTAGAGTGGACAAAAGATATTTTGTACAACCAATGGTCATGGGAAAGATCGTAATTGTAGCATGTATGATACATTTTTCATGACAGTGTAACAGTCAGCTGAGTGCGCTATATAAATAATAAATACAAGTGTGTTGATGTAAATGATGTATAATCTCTTAAAGCACCAAAGAATATTTAGGCTCACTATAAATAAAGAATAATAATAACTATACAGGTATAGTATCTATTATTCAGAATTCTTGGGACCTGGGGTTTTCCAGACAACCCGTTTTCATGTGTCAATGTGCGACAAATTTTGTTGCTGTTTTTTTGCACAGCATAATAAATAGGCCCCTGAATGTGAGTTGCAGATTAATAGGGGATATCCCACTGTAGTCACTCCAAAATACAACTAATGGGGCAATGTAATAATAGTCTGTAACAGAAAAACTATTCGCAATGTGAAAAGTTATTCCTTTGTGCGAACAAATTTAGCTTTGCGTGAATTTAATATAGCTTTTGCAAACCCGGAAACTGCTTAGCTACCACTTCCCACAGTAGTATAGTTTGCTCCAATACGCAATAAATGTAATAAAACTTCTTACAGAAAAAGTCGCTATGTTTGCTCCAAAAGATTACGACACCTTCAAGCACTTCTTAAGAGTGTGCAATTAAAATCCGCAATGCGCAATTAGAAAAAAAATAACATTGCGAGATGTTGATTTTTATTCTTATTGGTGCAAATGTTTTTTCTCTTTTAATTACATTCCCCCTTGTTCTCTTATAATACTCTTATACTAATACAACGTATTTGTAATTTGTAAGTCTTGAGCTGGTTTTTCAAGAACCCCAAGAACAACCTATCTATGCAAACATAAAATCACCTAAGACTGTTTTGTCTTTGTCTGTTTGTGTCGGAAATTAGGATGTAAGTTTTGATGGACATGGAACTTGTATCTCTTGTTTTTACTCTTGTACTTTTTTTAAAGAGCAGTGGTAGCCTATTGCCATTTTACAGTGTATCTTTGTTCTTGTGTGGCAGTATGTGGCTTGCGCTGTAGCACTTCTGCTGATGTTTTTTTTTTAGCACAGACAGGATAATAAATAGATCAAAATGTTCATAATGCAGGCAGAGGCAGCAGGTCAGGGCAAAGTGTGTTAAATCGTATCTGCCAAGGTGTTATTATGTTCCTTGCTCTTATTCTTCTTGCTCTGTTTTTGGAAGGACAAAGGTAACATGGGCTATAGTAGCTTCTTAAAATTGGATCACCCTGTGAAGCCATAGATCTCCGTGACAGTACAATGCTGAGGGAAAGTGTATGACAGTTCTGCAAGCATACAGTATTATCACCAACAGATGTTGTTTTTCTCTGATGGTTATTGGTCGATTGAGGTCGATTGAGGAGTACTATGAATTACCCAAAAGTATGTAAACTTGCAGCAACACTAGCATCCAAGGCATATATTAGATTGACCTATCTGCTGTGCTCCTAATTTTTCTGGTATTATTTTTCCTTTTTAACTAAACCAGAGCTTTATCATGTTTTAAAGCATTCTCTTCAACCATACTTGATAATAGTTTACATTTCTGTTTTAATTGAGTAGTAATAACCGTGCTGTGTTGTCCTGAACTGCCTGTGATGCTCTTTGCTCATAAATGAACTTCAACAGCAGCCAAAAATGTTCAGTCTGGACTTATTTTGATCAGTGCAGGAAGTCATTTAGTCATGGCACTACAGTAGCTCACTTTATTTATTCAACATAGAAATAAATTCTTTTAGTATGGCTATATAATAAATTCTAATAAATAATGTATCACTGTTGTTCTGAGCCATCAGTCTGACAAAAGTCCAGGGTAACAGAAGAGCCAAAGTGCTTTTTGATGTGCAAAATACAGTATCTGCAACATGTAGGGGAAGATTTTTTTTTTACTTTGAATGACCCCTAATGACCTCGAAAATTCGAATGGTTTCTTATTAAAGAAAAAACTTGAACGTCTAAAATTCGAACGAATATTAGTCACCCTAAAACTCGAATCGAATTCGAACGGAGCTCGATTCGAGTTTTTTCTCTGAAAAAAATAAATAAATCTCAAATGGCAGGCTATTAATGTATTCAAATGGTTCAATGGACCGCTGCCATTGACATCTACATGAACTCGGCAGGTTTTATTAAGTTCAATTTACTTCCAGGGTCGAGGTATGATAAATCTTGAATTTGAATTCGAGTTTCAAGTTTTTTCTTGATTTTGGGAGTTTTGAACAAAAATTCAACTCAAAAATTCGAATTCAAATTTACCATTCGAACCTTAATAAATCTGCCCCTTAAATATTGCCATAAACAGGATTTAAATACCTGCAATATGTGCTTTATTGCATTTCTTACCAAATGCACACTGTTACGGTACTTGGAAGGAAGGATAAAAATAGTTGCATGATGCCATTAAAAAAATTTAATATATATGGTAGTATGACATACTGTACATTAAAGGCAGTGCACTCATTGTGTCTTCCTTGCATTAAAAACAAGAACCAAGTATTTCTATTACCATAATGCAAACGTTTTTTGGGGTGAATTATGTGTTTTCTGCTTGACTGTGATTGTCATGTTATCTGCTAATTACCTGATAAAAAACAGTCTAGCAGAGAAGGGTAGTGCATTTGGGACCGACTGTATTAAATTTTCCAGGGCCGAGTATATTTAAATTTTTTAGAACTTGTTTCAATGCTTCTAAAATTTTATATTGAGCTATTAATATTAATATGCGAAAACCTGCCTGCATATGGCCCCCTTAGTTATCCCCCAACTGGCTGATGAGCCCCTACAAGCACTAAAAAGCAATATGTAACATGATATAGCTTCAGTACTAGAGCTTTACAATTGAAAGTTTGGAAAGAAGGAGAAAGTCTGACAGCTTGTGGCAGAGAGTTCCAGAGAAAAGCAGAAGCCCGAGAGAAGTCTTGTAGACGAGAATGGGCAGAAGTGATCAGAGGAGAAGTGAGGCGAAGATCAGAAGCAGAGCGTAGGTTTTGTGAAGGAGTGTATTTGGAGATTAGAGATGAAATATAGGGAGGGGTTTCATTATTAAGGGCCTTGAATGTGAGTTTAAGTAATTTGAATTTGATTCTAGAAGAGATTGGGAGCCAGTGAAAGGACATGCATATGGGAGCAGCTGATGTTGAGCGGCGAGCTAGATGAATGAGTCTAGCGGCCGCGTTTAGAACAGATTGGAGTTGTGAAAGGTGACTTGTTGGAATACCTGTGAGGAGTAAGTTGCAGTAATCAAGGCGGGAGATGATGAGAGACTGAATCAGTGTTTTAGTTGATTCTGAACTGAGATATGGTCGTATTCGAGCAAAGATTTTGCAAGTGTTTGAATGTGTGGTGAAAAAGACAGATGAGAGTCTAAGATGACTCCTAGGCAGCGTGCCTGTGTGGTGGAATGAATGAGTTCTGTTTTAGAAAGGTTCAGTTTCAGGTGGCGCTGTGACATCCAGGAGGAGACAGCAGAGAGACAGTCTGTGACTTGCGAAAGGACAGAATTAGAAAGATCAGGAGTAGACAAGTAGAGTTGAGTGTCATCAGCGTAAAGGTGATACTGAAGTCCAAATTACTGAATGAGTTTTCCTAGTGAAGTTGTAAAGAGCGAGAACATCAGCGGGCCAAGAACAGAGCCTTGAGGAACTCCAACAGAGAGTGGGAAAGTAGTAGAAGTAGAGTTAGAGAAGGAAACTTTAAAGGAACGGTCAGACAGATAAGATGTAAACCATGAAAGAGCAGTGTCCCGAATGCCAGATGAGTGTAGAATGTCCAGGAGGAGTATGTGGTCAACTGTGTCAAAGGCTGCAGAGAGATCTAGAAGGATTAGAATGGAATAATGACCTTTAGACTTTGCCAATAGAAGATCATTGGTTACTTTGGTGAGTGCAGTTTCAGTCGAGTGTGATGGGCGGAAGCCAGATTCCAAGGGGTCGAGGAGGGAATTGTGAGTGAGATGCTGGATCAGGCATTTGTAAACAAGCCTTTCTAGTAATTTGGATTATATTATATATATATATATATATATATATATATATATATATATATATATATATATATATATAGTTGCTGTTAAACTATATCAATAAGATCACATAAATTAAATATATATTTTGCCAAATTGAGTATCTAAGATTTCTAAAAATAACACAAAACAACTAAAGCTGTGTGTATAAATATATAAAATGATCTGCCCTCTTGTAACAGTATGTAGTATATTTTCCACCAAAACCTGGAGACCTGCTAAAAAGGATATATGTGACTCACATGGGATACCGATGACTTTCCATACTTATTACCAATTGATACATCAGGACTTTCTGTAACAGCTGCAAATCTTCTTTGGCTGTAGAAAGAAAACATTATAATATGATATTGGCTGAAAAGCAGCCAAATAAGTAATCACAATAACAGATCTTCTCTTGCAGCAAGTTTGAGATAAGTGGTTGTGGGCATAGGAATTACCTTAACATATTTTATTGTATTTTTGGCCATTGTGAAGGGATCAGGGGCAGTGAAAACACTCATCCAGATTACTCTGTATGCCTTTTGTTTCATATTTTTTTAACCAGGCACAGAGGAAGAGGGGACAATCTGGTTGAGTACCCCTGTTTTTTCCATAGGATGGAACTTTGCAGACTTTAGGCTACTTTTTGTATTCACCCCTATTACAACATATATAGGGTGTAGGATAGACCCACCAGTCATGACATGCATGCTGCTGATTCTGTGTAATTAATTGAGGTATTTTCAAAATAATAAAATCTTGTTCCAAAAAAATAGCAGTGTATAGTTTAATTAGTGAGGTCATTCATTCTTTTAAAAAACAGGTCTCAATTATGTTCCTTATTTAAGGAAGGAAGGAAGGCAGAACATATTATGCACGCTGGGTATAGTGCATTTCTCTCTGAAAATCGGAGTAAAATGGGTTGTTTCAGACATTGTTCAGAAGAACAGCATACTTTGATTAAAAAGTTGATTGGAGAGGGGAAAACATACAAAGTAGTGCAGAAAATGATAGACTGCTCAGCTAAAATGATCTCAAATGCTTTAAAATTACAACCAAAACCTGGAAGAATACAGAAAACTACCATTTGAATAGATAGATAGAAGAATAGCCAAAAGGGCAAAGCCAATGTTCAGCTCCAGGAAGATCAAAGAAGATCTAAAGTTACCTGTGAGTACTGTTACAATTAGAAGACGCCTATGTGAAGCCAAACCAGTAAATGCAGAAGAATTGTGGAATGAAGCCCAATCATCCTGGGCTGGAATTCCTATTTACAGGTGCCAGAATGGGGCAGGCTCCATGCAACACAGGTGTACAGCAGTTCTCAGAAACAGGGCTTATACAGCTAAATATTAGTTCAGTGCATCAAAGGAAAGCAAAATCTTGCACCATTTTTCATTTTATACAGTGAATGTTTGAGTTTGTGCATATATATTGTGGTATGGTGATAAAAAGGACCCCAGGAGAAAAGTGATTGATGGTATGTATGTTGGGCCACGGATTCTGAGACATTGTTACTGAGGTGAGACCAGTAGTGCTGTTAGCAGAGAAACACTTTGTCTCTTTGCAAGGTTTTTGGTAATTGATGATCAGGGACTGGTCTTACTGGGAATCCACAAGAGTAGGGTGGGACGGATTCCCAAGCCTATTCAGTACACCCAATGCTGAGCAGCAGTGCTGAATGTGTGTGAGACAAACTGCTGGTGTTCTCAGCTTCAGGAGAGAAAGAAAGACATTTATTTTGTGTTAGCCAGGAGGCTGGATATTTCTGTTGAACTGCTGTTTTTCGGTTACCTTCCTCCTGCAGCCGCTGGAAAATAAAGCAGGCAGGAAGCCCTTAAATCGATCCTGGTGTGTAAATTCGCCTCATTTGCAGCCTACCAGCGAGTGAACCCCCACGATATCTATCTATCTATCTATCTATCTATCTATCTATCTATCTATCTATCTATCTATCTATCTATATGATTTTTTTTCCCCACCCCATCCCAACTGGAGTTGCCATGCAGCTCTTTTCTAACCCTTCTCGCAAATTCTTTATGTAATACTCTTTAGCTGCATGCAGTAACCTTTCTGACTTATAAGGTTAAAAGTCATGTATTAGTAAACATAGGCTTCCCCAAATAAATACAGAATGCCACTCCAAACACTTGCATTAAAGTAATGGTGATGAATTAAAAGAACATGAAATGTAACATATTTCAGCAGTATAACATTGGCTTATTGGCTTAGATATTATTACGCTAGATGGGGCTTTTCATGATTGCATAATAAAACAAAAGGTCTCCTAGCAAACTAGATTTAATGTTCACTTAATGTGCAGCAGAAACTGCTGATATTTATGGAGTTGGCTCTTTAACAAACTGCTAATATGCTGTCCACCCATCTGTGGTCTTTGGCATTCTTTCCAGTAGTCATTTACTACAATGTTCCCTTAATGCTGAACAGAATAGGTGTCTGGGGCTAGTCAGCTGGTGCCCACAGACACAATTTAGAGCATCTATATTAAAGATTTTTTTTTTGCCAGACTTCAAGTACAATATAATCATTGCCTCTGTGACATCCCTTTACCCTACAGACATTCCAATATCCAGCCTGGGGGAGTACAAACAGTAATGTGCCAAAAAAACAGGCAACTGCAAGATTTTACAACAAATGGAATAAACAGAGATATTGCAACAGTGTTTTTGGAAACCTCTAAGATGAGTTTAGTTAAGTTGTATGTATTTGTCTATGTATAACTTTATTTATGTAGTCCTGCTAAGATGTGCAAATTAATAAAAGCACACACAGGAAGGACAAGTAACATAATACATACATTAAATGTGTACAAATACACAGAGATTAGGTGCCATGTGGTAAGAGACAGTAGGAAGGAGGTCCCTGCACCACAGAGCTTACAGTCTAACTTAACAATACAGGTATGGGATCGATTATATGGAAACCTGCTATCTAGAAAGCTCTGCATTAAGGGAAGGCCATTTCCTATAAACTCTATTTCAGTAAAATAATTCAAATTTTGAAAAAAAATAAATTTTCTCTGTAATAATTAAACAGTTGTTAATTATTGTTTTGCCTCAAATAATGATTCATTTTAAGATATCCTAGCTAAGATAAAATGAATCCTAATTGGAGACAAAACAATAATTAATGGTTAAATTATTTTTAGCAGACAATATAATCCAAATTACACAATAAACCCTTATCTTGAGTATTCTGGATAAAATGTTCCCTACCTGTATATAGTAATACATACTATGGTTGGCTGGAAGTAGCAATGACAAAGTGAAACCAGTGGTATCACTGGTGAATTATCATTACAGTGACTAGGCTCAGTTAATTTTACAAATATCCACTATAGCACAACTATTAATATTGATCAACTCCCATCTATTAAAAACTCAAGGATACTTGACCAGAAATACCCGTGTGCATTATTAATGAAATTCCTCTACAAAATAATCCTTTAGGGCTATTTCATATCCCTGAGGGTATTTATATGCAGATAGCCTTTATGAGAACTATAATGAATGGTCTATAGTGCTTCTAGGATTTTTAAATCGACTTGACTGTTTCCTTCTTTTAATGCTAGAAATGTCCCAATCTTCCCAGAGGAAAGCCTAAGACATTTGAAATATATAATGCAGCAACTTCAGAGAATGTTTGAGGTTTTTTTTTTTTTTGCTTTCCTTCCTTTGGTATATAGTTATGCCCTGAGACATGCATTAATAATTTAGAAAACAAGATAAACTATTGCTTTTCTAGCTAATGGGTGTTCTCCATATTAAACTTGGGTAATTTATTTTACAAAAAAGTTTTATGAAGGCTGACAAAAGAAGCTTATGGGGTTGGATGGTTCATACAAGTGTTTAACCCTTACACTACGTCCATGTTTATTGAAATAATGTATAAGCTATAAACCAGAGTGAACATGCACACTGATTTTAGATTAGCAATTAAAATGATATATAAGATAAAGCATCACCTCAACCAGAATGGGAGTAACATCCTCTAGCTCAGTGTCAGAGGGTGGGGTTTCTGGGCCCAATGGGGCTACTGCCTCACAAACCCATACACACCCTTGGGGAACCCCCTGCCCCATTTGTGAGCTGAGGCCACAACCTGTCGCCCCTGCGCATATGTTTCTTTATTGCAGTCGCAATCAGGGGGAGGTCAGAGTGGAGCGGAAATAGTTTCTGGGTGGGGAGGGAGTCCGGGATCCACCGGGTATTTTCCCATGTCCAGCAGACCCAGTCCAACACTGCTCTAGCTTATGTACTGTAGCCGTATTTTGCTACTGGGGGAAATCTGCCACTGATTTCCTTATTTGTGGTATTATAGAAGCCCTGTGTCTATGCTACAAGGCAGGGTACATTATAGTGCAGGGTCCGGACAGACTGCACTGTAATTCCCTTCTCTCGAAATTTCTCTGATCCACAATCACACACAAAGGAAAGGTTGATGGGTTTATTTGCAGGGCACTGCACCCTTAAATTGCCATGATACATATAGACTGCTAGCCAAAAACAATGTCACGTAATATTGAGATTGCTTGTGGGGGGGGGGCAGGTCTGGACTGGGATTCAAAATAGGCCCTGGCATTTCAAATACAAAGAGGCCAAACCAGCCCACTCCACAGTGACTGTCTATGGCATCTTACAGCAGCCCCCTGGCATTTGCCAGAACTCACAGATTGCCAGTCTGGGCAGTTTCTTTAAAGACCTGAGAAGGACTCCCTTTGGCTTTCCATGCAATAAGAGCATGCCTTACTCTTTAGCGTTCCGACAAGGAATACCTTTACTTCCAAACCCTAAATAGAACACACTTTTCTGCCACTGAAGTTCCTCGCTGACTTTATACACACACACACACACACACACACACACACAAACACACACACACACACACACACACACACACACACTAATATCTAGGACCTTGCAGCACTTTTCTCTCATTCTGCTTCTTCTCTCCCAGTATGTTCTATGTAGGCCTTCCTTCCTGTCAGCTCGCTGAGGCCGCGAGGAGAGACAGACATTTACATCCTCCCATACAGTACTGGTACATGCCAATATTAGGCTCTCATCTTGGTGCATTTTTTGCACCTTCCTTTTTGTTATAAAATTTTGTATTTAATGAAGGACTAAGCATGGCCGCTGCACAAATTACATTGTTGTACATAGCCAGTTTATAGCAACTCTGCTTTCTTTAAAGAAATTATTACATGCAATGAAAATGCTAATTTCCCTAATATGTAACTGCATTTTAAAGAAAATCTAACACATAACAAAGCATTAGGCTATCTTACAGTCTTATTTACAATATATTTCAAGTCAGTCCAAAATTCATTTTTAGCAATTCATTCATATTCCATTACATGACAGAACAGAAAACAGTGAATTCTGCAAAATCACTGATTAATAATCAACTCTGTAGCATCAGCTTCTGTGAATGTTTCAATTTTCACTGGCTTCTGAAGCTTTGCATGGTCAGTGTCAAGCAAACTCTAAAAATGGCCCTAACCTGTAATCCAGAAATCTCTGAATTACAGCCATCTCCCAAAGACTCCATTTTAATCTAATAGTTCTCAATTTTTTTAAATAAAAGTTTATTTAATCTAATTTACTTTTTTTCAGAACATTCTAGAACAAATGAATTATGACATGATTATCAAACTTTTTTCCTTCAAAAGAGTCCATCTTATACTCAAGATATGAAACCAAGCTGTCTTGGGATTTTTTTTTAAAAAAAATATATTGTTCAGTTTATACAGTTAAGGTGAATATCACATCAGGAAGAAGATTGATATAAAGTCATTATTAATAGGCTGTTGAATCTGGTGCTTTACATTGTAAGGAAACATTAATAAAAAGAATCTGGCAACCTCTGATTTCAATTAGATTAACAGGGTAGGAAAAGCCCAGTAACCTCCAGTTTAATGATGCTGAAGGTGTCGATAACCTATTAATACAATTCCTTTCAACAAAACAGGGCAGAATAAATAAATATAATAAATCTGCATTTATAGAAACCAAAGTGCTGCAGAAACTATAGTGCAGAAGAATTGGTAGGCGTTTTTTCCCCTGAATGCTATAAAGCATTATATATATAATTTGTACAATGTACAAGAAAATGTACATCTGAAAAATCCTGCCTAATTTTGTTAACCACTTCCTGATGGGAATACATACAATCCCAGAGTCCAGTGCGGCTTCATTAAATGAGATAACAGTAATCGCCTTTGTAATTACAGAATATTTATACCAAATTTAATTTAAAACCTCTAAAACTCAATATGTTATGATATGAATTTCGGACCTCAGGATTTAAACACACTATTATATTTTACTATGTATTCATTTTAAATGTATAACGTTGTCACAGTTGAATTTGAATCTCAGTACAGGTATGGGACCTGTCATCCAGAATGCTCGGGACCTGGGGTTTTCTGTAATTTGGATTTTCATTAGAAAATCATGTAAACATTAAATAAAGGCAATAGGCTGGTTCTGCTTCCAATAAGAATTGAGTATATCGTACTTTGTATTAAGTACAAGATACTGTTCTATTCTTACAGAGAAAAAGAAAATCGATTTTTAAAACTAGGTTTATTTGGATAAAATGAAGTCTAGTGGAGATGGCCTTTCTGTAATTCGGATCTTTCTGGATAACAGATCATATACCATTTCCTGTCTATACAGCATCATACTGTATGTTTGCTATGATCCTTGACCCTTTTATGGGTCTCTATGAGTTTGTGAATGTCATTTGCTTCTGTATGTAATTAATCTAATGAACCCCACTGAAACATGCTGCTAGTAACTTCCCAAGTGTTAATCCTGTAGAACTAAGCACATGCTATCTACAATGCAGTGAACTATTTGGTAGAATACAAACTGTGGGAAAACTGTGAAAACCAATGTCAAGGTCTTGTGATGTGACGTGGAGTGAACACTGTATTATATAAGAGTAAATACAGGTATTAAAACATTGTTATTGGTGTGCATAGAAAGTAAATCTGATATCCATGCAGCCTATTCCTCCACACCTACAGGTATATATGTTTCTTAAGACAATAGTAATAATCACTATAACATGACAACTTTTTAAACTCCACATTTATCATTCACCCATAGCCGTTCAGTATCTTAATATCCCTAAATATTATGTAAATGTTTAAAGTGGGACCTAAGCGGTGATGCTGCTACACAATAATCTCATTACTAAGGTCTCAGAACTGAGAAATATCAGAATGACAGTGAATAAATCTGACAAGCCATTGTTTTTGCGCACTGTCTCATATCTAAAGTTATTTTTTTGCTTTGACTTTTGAGCGTATGTGGGTTTTTTTTCACCTATTAGACACATGCAGATATTCGTAGGATTAGATATTTTATATATGTGGATTTCTTGCTAAAAGTCTATCTTAAAGTTAAAGTATATTTGTGAATTCTAGAGGGAAACCAAACCAAATTCAGTAACAATTACTGTATAGCATAATTCAATGCTTAGTGAAATCCCATGAACAATTAAAACTTTTTTAACTTTATTATGAGAAATAATGTGCCTCTACAACTAGGTATAGGACCTGTTATCCAGAATACTCGGGACCTGGTGTTTTCCGGATAACAGATCCTAATGTGATTTGGATCTTCATACCTTAAATCTACTAGAAGATTCTGTAAACATTAAGGGGCACATTTACTAATGGTTGAATATCGAGGGTTAATTAACCCTTGGATTCGACCCTCGAGGTAAAATCCTTCAACTTTGAATATCGAAGTCAAAGGATTTACCTCAAATCCTACAATCGAATGATCGAATGATTCAAAGGATTTTAATCCATCGATCGAAGGATTTTCCTTCAATCAAAAAAACCTTAGCAAAGTAATGGGGAAGGTCCCCCAAATGGTCGAATAGTCGAACGATTTTTACTTCGAATCGAAGTCGAAGGTTGTAGTAGCCTATTCAATGGTCGAAGTACACAAAAAAAAAAATCTTCGAAATTCAACGTTTTTTTTACTTCGAATCCTTCACTTGAGTTTAGTAAATGGGCCCCTAAATAAACCCAATAGGTTGGTTTTATTTCCAACAAGGATTTATTATACCTTAGTTAGGATTAAGTACAAGGTACTGTTTTATTATTACAGAGAAAAGGGAAGTTATTTTTAAAAATTTGGATTATTTGGATAAAATAGAGTCTAGGGGAGACTGCCTTTCTGTAATTCAGAGCTTTCTGGATAATGGGTTTACAATACAATACCTGTAACATATAATGATATTAGAACTTTCACGACTAGTGATGAGCAAATTTGTCCCATTTTGCTTCAACAAAAGATTGCGAATTTCCAGCGAAATTCACGAAACGGCGAAAAATTTGCAAAACCAGTTTCGCACCAGTTTGAATAAATTCACCCAACACTATTCATGACTTATTGAACTGTAGTCTATTCTATTTTGCAATAGGAAATACCTTATATCCAATATATCCTTTATATTGCAACCAAACCTGGCATTACAGCATTTGAATTATACATCTCAAAGGCATTTGGAAAATATGCTCATGATATGTTTTACATGGGAACTAATGTGTCTAATGTTACAAAATTATACACAGAATAGCAAATAGAGTATATGTTCATACATGATATCATACCCTGTTAGAAATACATTTTAAGTCTGTTATTTTCCCATTGTCTCCACCATTACCACCTCTGTTGGGAAGCAATTCCATGGTTGCTACAATCACTTATTTATAAAGCTTCCAAATTCATCTGGACTGTATAGTATAAGGAGAAATACAGTAGCTCCAATTGCTGCGTCCCATCCCATGAAGTATTTCCTGACTTTCCCCATGGGGTTACAGCCCTCCCATCCTTAGGGCATGGACAGTCCATTAAAATGTATCACAAATAACACAAGTATTGATGTGTTCTAATCTCCATAGTATAAAATATTCATGGATTTCCATTCTACATAGTGCTAGTTTTAACAGGGAAGCAAATTCTATGTATCTCCCAATTTGTGAATTACCAAATGTAAAAATGGATTGGTACATATTCAAGACATGACTCTTTCTTAGGAAGGAACAAGCAGAGAGCCTGCATTACATCAGTTCTCTGAAGATACATTAAGTACAAATACAATGTACTGTATTTATGGCAATTAAATAAGCATCCCAGAGTAAGAACAGCATACTATATAAGCATAGCTATATATACTCTATATATACAAGAAGAGGCACGTAGGGACCTAGTTATCAAATACTGGAAATAGAGATTATTATCCTGTTGTTTGCTGAATGTCTAAATTAGTTTTGCCTTTTGATTTGAGCAGTGTGTTGTAAAAAACTATTTTTTTTAACACATACGTTTTCAATATAAGGATTCCTCTGTCATGAATACTTTGTTTCCATTTATTGTTGCTGTATAACTTATAAAGCAGTGAGTAAGATGGCACATTATGAATATTAGACGTATGAACTTTGAGAATTAGTGCAAAGTTATATTTATATCAAATGTATTTGCTTTGTTCCTCATGTTTTACCTATTCAGTTTAGCAACTCTTTACTTGGCCCTCACTTTGGGGCAAATTTACTAAGCACCGAAAATTCGCCAGCGACAGCTTTGCAGGCAGCGCAACACTTCACCAGGCAAAAATTCATTCAGACAACGCTAATTCACTAATATGCAAAGTTGCGTCCAGGGCGCCGAATGCTTGCGAAGTTGCGCTATCGTAAATTTGGCAAGCAGAGCGAAGTTGCGCTAGCGTTCGCTAATTTGCATACGGCGGGAAGTTAAAGTTGAATGGACGTATACAGTATGTTGAGGCAAATACATTACATTACACGAGCCCAAGGAAGCTTAATAAAGAAAATAGAGTTGTTATGGTATATTGCCCTATACATGAGCCCAGTGTATAGTTTATGTGCCATATGTTAGGAAATGTAGGGGGGAAGCCAGTTACCCCAAAAAATGTTACGCTCTATTGCAACCTATCCCCCTAAAAAAAAGGAAAAGACGCCAGTGTTTTTTGGGACTTTTCAAATACATTTTTAGGAACTCCTATCTACTCTATTGCAATTCGCCTGTTCTGAGGTGGCAATGGCAAGTCTGGCGCAAAAGGTAACGTTCAGTAAAATCCAAATCTTAGTGAATTTGCGCAGTTACATCCCTTCGCCAGAGCGCAACTTTGTCTGGTGATTGATTCATATTACATGTCTCTAATTCAAATCAGTGGGTAATGTGCAGTTAAAATGCAGTGGCCCATATTTCAGCTTATCAAATCATATGTTAAAAGAACTTATATTTTAACTCATCAATTGATATCTCAACTGGGTCTCCCTGTTGTCCCCTGTAATAATAAAGCAGTAGCTTCTGCTTGATCCTAACCAAGCTGCATGAATCCATTTTAGTAGGAAAACAATCCTATGGCATTTATTTCACTTTTAAATGATTTTTTTGGCAGAATTAAGGTATGGAAATCCAAATTATGGAAAGATCTCATATCTGAAAACCCCCGGGCCCCAAGAATATATGTAGATCCTATACCTGAATTTTATTGTCTGCTTTTGGATCAACCAGCAGCAAAAGCTACTGGCAGTTATTTGTCTTTTTTTACATTTGTTTATAAATAGTATAAATGTGTTTAGCTCCATTCAGATATAGCATTACATACATACGGCTGAAAGTAGCTATTCCACTTTAAACAACATTTGTCATCGCCTCAAATGTGTTTAACTTCTAGGTAGATCTATTTACTTGCATATATACCTTACATGAACGGGCTGAAATTAATCTCTGAGAAAATAAGCAGCATTTGTTTTAGCAAAGTGTTGACTGTTCATTTAAGCACCAGTCGAAAGGTGGTCTCCCAAGTGGCATAAAAATATCAATTAGAACCATTTCTTTCATAAGGTGCAAAATTAAACATTCAAAAATAACCTTTGCTAATTATGGAGCCAGACACTGTATTATGTGAAAATACTTTTTTTTTTGCTTGTTTTATTTTTAGTGAGGAGTTTTGAAAGATTCATTAATCTCAATTTTATTTTTAGTGGTATACTGGGCTCCAGAAATTAAATACACAATGCACACATATATAAAATGCACATTATTGGACGTACAGTATATACAGGTATGGGATCCAAACCGTTATCCAGAAAGTTCAGAATTACAGAAGTCTGACTCAAATTTATCCAAATAATCCAAATTTTTAAAAATGATTTCCCTTTTCTCTGTAATTATAAAACAGTAGCTTGTACTTGAGCCAAACGAAGATATAATTAATCCTTATTGGGAGCAAAATCAGCTTATTGGGCTTATCTAATGTTTACAAGATTTCTAGTAACAAATGTGGAACCTGTTATCCGTTATGCTCGGGACCTGGGGTTTTCTGGATAATGGATCTTTCGATAATTTGGATCTTCATAACTTAAGTCTTCTAGAAAATATTGTAAACATTAATTAAACCCAATAGGCTGGTTTTACTTCCAATAAGAATTACTTATACCTTAGTTGGGATCAAGTACAAGGCACTGTTTTATTATTATTATTATTATTATTATTACAGAGAAAAGGGAAATCATTTTAAAAAAATTTGGATTATTTGGAAAAAATGGAGTCCATGGGAGAAGGCCATCCTGTAATTCAGAGCTTTCTGGATCACAGGTTTCTAGATCACGGATCCCATACCTGTAGATGTAAGGAATGAAGATCCAAATTACGGAAAGATCATCATCATCATTTATTTATATAGCGCGACAAGATACGCAGTGCTAATCCATTATCTGGTAAACCCTGGGTCCCGAGCATTCTGGATAACAGGTCCCATACCTGTATACATCTTTAACATATTTCATTTTATTAACAAAAAGTAAGAAGCCTTTCCTTTGGCATCAAGGACTAATATGGACATAGGAAATATGGTTTATAAAATAATAAAATATTTTCCCTTTAACCAGCACATTTATAATGTGCACAAAAGGCTCAGACTCTATATATTTGTAGGCAAGACAAGATTAAAGTTGCTATTGTCACTATTTCTGGTTTGAAGAGAGACTTCAGGTACTTAGAATCCCCCCTAGAATCCCCCGTCCCCCCAGACGTAGTTATGCTGGTAATTTAGCACAATGACTTAAAGGCAATCCCCTTAATACATAAAAGCTAAATTTAGCTCCGACCAGATGAATATGTAATCTTATGCCATTTTAATCAATGTTTTCAATTTCAGAAGCTTCTTCAGAGATTACAAGTCGTTCCCATATTTGGCATTATTTGTTTGAGTGAAGGCCGCATTACCAGCACAGAATCTCGGGTTTCTTGTAAATGCAGTTAGTCACCAAGCGAATATATGTTGTCACCGGCTGCGTGGTGTGTGACTGTGTAGGCTGCTTGCAGATAATTGCAGGTGGAAAACAATTTGCCGGGTCAGCTTCTCTAAAACTGGTAAAACACTCTTTCTTTCCTTTTCTTTTTTAATAATTGTTTTATTTTTAGATTTACCTTATAGAGCTTGTCATGCCTCCTTTTTTTGTATGTTTATTTTATTATTGCAGTATTTGTCTTGGGATCTGCAAGGATAATGAGTTACTCAATATGAAAGTAATGAACACCCTTGAAATAATATTAGTTTCCCTGGTTTAGGTTATGAAAACTCCTACAGGATTGAGTGTGGGAGGATGCCGTTCTTTGGATTTATTTCTCTGCGTGTTATCAGAGATCTCCCAGCTAAAACAGATATCGAAGTGAGAAGACATGCATTATAAAATATTGTTTGCTGTGTTCGGAAATCCACCATTTTATTATTTCTGCACTTGCATTTATTTACCTTCACCTTAAAGAAAGGTAACAACCTTTGCTGCTTACAACTTTAAAGTTTCTCATTGGAAAATGACTATGGCTTTGGCTGGAATCCTCAGTGTGTTCAGTTCAGTGATAGACAATGTGTACCAAGACTCTTTATATCTACCAAAACCTTGTAGCCATTGCTTGTGCTGTATACAGAAAATGAAATGGAATTAAATGGAAATCAGGAATGTCAAACCCACACACTCCAGCTATGGATGAAATATAAAGGGGTAAGTCATGGGCGAATGGATTCACCAGGCGCAAAGTCGCAGCAAATTTTTGCGTTTCGCCGCTGGTGAATAAATTTTGAACACTTGATAGAAAAGTCGTTTGCGTCAAAACCGCCAACATTATACAGACATCCACTAACTTTAATGCCAGCAGCAAAATTGACGCAGGTGTCAAAATTCACGCTTCGCTGATTTTTCTCTGTTTCTCGAATTTCTCGGGAAATTTGTGAATTTTGCGGTGAAGTGAAATGAAATGATGAATAATAATGACAAGCAAATCTCTCTGACCCTCTCCACTAACCCCAAAATACTAAGCTGTTTCTAGCTTAGTCAAATCAAAATAACCAAATGATGTGAGAAAAAAGACAATATAGTAAAAGGAACTAAAAGGTCAGTATATTTAATTTAAAACATAGGATCCAAAGTAGAGTCTACCATTTGTAACCTACAGCTATAGTGTAACATGTTGAGGTCATGCCCAAGTTCTGATTTGCCATTCATTTCTTATATGTGCACCATTTATTGCAGAATTAAAACAAACTAAATCTTTGGTCGACTTGCTGAAGTCTGTTGAAGGGTATGGGAACAAAATGACGCCGGTCTCGAAATTCTAGAATAGAATTCAGCAACAGCTAGAGGCCAACAGATTGACATCCATTGTCTTATTATGTATATGTGTGCTGCACAAACCTAATACATGAACATGAAAATCATATGGCAAATCTAATAATAATGACAAGCAAATCTCTCTGACCCTCTCCACTAACCCCAAAATACTAAGCTGTTTCTAGCTTAGTCAAATCAAAATAACCAAATGATGTGAGAAAAAAGACAATATAGTAAAAGGAACTAAAAGGTCAGTATATTTAATTTAAAACATAGGATCCAAAGTCGAGTCTACCATTTGTAACCTACAGCTATAGTGTAACATGTTGAGGTCATGCCCAAGTTCTGATTTGCCATTCATTTCTTATATGTGCACCATTTATTGCAGAATTAAAACAAACTAAATCTTTGGTCGACTTGCTGAAGTCTGTTGAAGGGTATGGGAACAAAATGACGCCGGTCTCGAAATTCTAGAATAGAATTCAGCAACAGCTAGAGGCCAACAGATTGACATCCATTGTCTTATTATGTATATGTGTGCTGCACAAACCTAATACATGAACATGAAAATCATATGGCAAATCTAATACATTCAAATAAATAACATTAAATAATAATAAAAAAATGTTAGCGCTAACTTCCTGCCTAATTATCTGCATTTTCATGTTAGTTACCAAAAGAATTAGCAATAGTCAGAGTGAATTCTCTTTCCCTAAATCCACTTAATGTCCCCACAATGGAATGTCTTTCTAGTATTCTTAAGGGACTAAAGCATTTAATGTGCATTCTGCTTTTTAAAGAACGATTGCTCGATCTGAATCTTTCTTTTAGCCCTCATTTTTGGGTCATGTAGTGGCTTATTCGTGGGTTAAATTGGGACTTGTGGTTACCAGAGCAGCCAAAATGTAATTAGACACTTACTGTATGTTATATATGGAATTCCCAAAAGGGAGACTATAAGTCAGCTTTCTTTTAACACTGTGATGTGTGGTTTGTTTTGTGTTTTTTTTTTAATTAAGTAATGTTTGTTTCTTACATAATCTGGAATGTAGAGGGCTGTGATAGACACATTTATGCTGATTATCTGGTGTGGATATCTGTCTATTATATCAATGATGCGGGAACAATATTCTGTTGAATTGTATTAGGCGGCAAAGTATTTTTCAGGCCTGAACATTGGAATTCAAAAGAGATACAAATATATTCAGGTTTTAGGGAAATGTAAGGTTGTCATGTGTTAACATTAGTTATGAGTGAAATGTTTCTCCGCAAAAAATTACCATAGACTTGAATTGTCACATGAAAAAATCGCACAGTAAAAAAAAAGTTGCACAGTTCGCAATCAAAAACTCCCACTGACTTCACAATGTTATGCCTTTTTGTGAAATTATCAGGGAAGCAAAACAGGACAGATTCGCTCATCACTGGTTAACACCTCTAACTTTCAGGAATTCACATTACAGGAGGTGGGGGGGGCTGGTTTCCTGCAGAGACATTATACTGACCAATTTTGGAGATTAAAAGGGAGTGGGGTTACTTTCCCTTTTTCTGTTATGTTGTAGAGCTGTCTGTTTACTGTGTTATAATTATAACATAATATCATTCTAAACGGCAGAAGACGCTATTACGAGGAAGATGCTGGTAAGGTTGAGAAACAGCTGGAGAACCACTGGTTGGTATTACAAGTATGGTAGTGATGTGTGGTCGAGAATTTCTCAACCCACTCAAACCGTGTGCCCAAGCCCACTGCTGCCCTCTATTTATTGACCTGTGCCCGCCTGCAGTGATGTCACAAAGGGGTCAGGGCAGGGCGGGCGAAAGTCTATAAATTCTGGAAGCCAGAACTGCTAGGTTGCGGGCGGGGAGAGCAGGAGAAGAGCTCGACCCACATCTGTCCACGACCCAAACATTTTGTGCAGGAGTCGGCCACAATCCGCCCGACCCACAGTTATACCCGCGGGTCCCGTGGGTATCAGGCTGGCCCGCACATCACTAAGGTATGGGCCTGTTATCCAGAATGCTCTGGACCTGGGGTTTGCCAGATAGCGAAATTTTTGTCTACTTCATACTTTGTCTACTAGAAAATCCTGTAAACATTAAATGGACCCAATAGGCTGGGTTTGCTTCCAATAAAGATTAATTATATCTTAGTTGGGATCAAGTACAGCGAAAGAGGAAACCATTTTTAAACATTTTGATTATAATATGGTAGTCTATGGTAGATGACCTTTTCTGTAATTCACATAACAGGTTTCCAGATAACGGATCCCAGACCTATATTTTTCTGTTGAAATATTCAGAATTTGTACATTTTTCAGACTACATACACAATTGCTACTGATGTAGCAGATGCTTCCATATTTATTCTGATTGGGGCTAAGTCCCTTCTAACGAAGACACTGATCCCCACTATTAGTCATCTGTTTTTGTAGTCTGACTTTGGCATTAGCCTGAAGTGTTGTGCCCTTGGCTGGCAAATCCTTTTAACCCGGTCGAGTGGAGAACATGAATACTGCGATTGTTCCCGTGCCTGTTATTCTCTTGTGTTTATCTGGCTGAGCTGTCAGTCAAGCCATTATAGTTGCAGTGCACAGAAAAAGCACTTGTCCACTCACAAAAGGCAAGTCTGTTGATGATAAGCTAAACAAAACTGGAGAAAAGCTCTTGCCAGAAACTTAGCAATGAACCTTAATGCATCAGGTGTTAACATAATGGTGATCCCGATACAGCGACTGGCAGGCAGCAGTTTATACTTAAATGGGGGAATGATAGGATGGTTGTCTAGATTAAAGGAGAAGGAAAGCTACCGAGGCATTTTATTGCCAATAGATTAGCTGCAACAGTGCAAGCTAGAATGGTATATTTATTCTGTAGAATGTTTTACCATACCTGAATAAAAATCTCTAGAAACTCCCTGTTTGTTTAGTATAGGAGCTGCAGTATTAATGTGGTGTGACATCACTTCCTGCCTGAATCTCTCCCTGCTCTGGGCTCAGATTACAGTAGAGAAGGGAGGGGGGGGGGGAAGAGAAGCAAACTGAGCATGCTCTTGCCCAGGGCAATGAGATTTAAGCTGAAAACAGGAAGTCTGATACAGAAGCCCATGTGTACACAATAGAAGGAAAGAAATGCAGTGTTTCTTTTGACAGGGAACTCAGAGCAGCACTACTTTGGGCGTTTACTGGTATATTTAGATGGACCTTTCTGATAAGGCTTACTTAGTTTTAACCTTTCCTTCTCCTTTAAAAGACACAAAAGTAGATTTCTCTCTCCCCCCCTCTCTCTATACATACTATATATATACATACACACAGGTATCCATAATTTGACAGCAGGATACCAGCGAGATAAATGGTTAAAGCAAAAAAAAAAAAGGTTTATTGTGTCCAACTTTTCAGTTCCACACAGGATCCTTCTCCAGGGAAAGCAGCACACACTCACATGTGCTTGCATAATCTCACAACCCTTATAAATAAATATACTATGGGGCAAATTTACCAAAGGGCGAATAGACTAACGCTGGCAAAAATTCGCCAGTGTGACGTCATTTCGGAACTTTGCCGATTTGCTAACAGTCGCTAACTTTGCTAGCGAAGGACATAGACTCTAGCTGTACTTCGCTCCCTAACGCCAGGCGAATTTGCGCTCTGGCAAATGGACATAACTACGCTAATTCACTAAGATGCAGATTTTACTGAAAGTTACCTCTTGCGCCAAACTTGCCTTCGCCACTTTAGACCAGGCGAAGATCAATAGATTAGATAGGAGTTCCTCTAAAAATAGTTGAACATTTTTCCCAAAAAACACTAGCGTCTTTTCCTTTTTTCAGGGTGATAGGCTGCAAAAGAGCGTAAATTTTTTCCCGCTACATTTCCTAACATACATCATAAAAACTATACACTGCGCTTATATGTAGGGCAATATAACAACTCTATTTTCTTTTATTACGGTTTTCCGGGCTTGTGTAGTGTAATGTACACTATTGTATAGTGTAACATATACGTCCAGAACTTTAACTTCCCGCTGTTTGCAAATTTGGCTACGCTAGGGCATCTTCGATTTGCTTGGCGCAGTAACGCTAGTGCAACTGGTGTTCCCCTAGTGTTATGCTTTTTATTAACTAACCAGCAGGTTGCATTAACTGCCTTGTTGCTTGAAAGCAAATATCTGATTGAGTGATTGATTCATTGATTGATTAGTTGGTTGTTAGTGGTGTTACACACTTTTTAGTTTGAATATATTGCAACTTGTGTCTATATTGTTTATGAAACAGAAGCACACATTAAATCATTTATTTCACAAGCTGATACACCACGTCAATTTCTTTATTCTTTTTACAAAGCTTTTTGGCACCTAATATAGTTGATCTCATTTTTAACTATGATTGTAAAGCACTGGTATTTCTAAGCACATCTGATATGGGGAGCCATTATCATATTGGAGAAGCTGATGAAGAGAGGGAGAATACATTCATTTGCTAGTGTTGTGTTTGGTGGATTGTCTCAGTGATAGTCGGGCTATTGGAGAAACCTGCATTTGGCAAAGCAATGGAATTAGAAAATGTAGATTTGTAATCCAGAGGAACAGACTGAAATTATAAATTATAGCCCTGAAAACTGGGATTGCAAAATCTTTGAAAATCTCTTGAGCTCTTAGTAGTGTTGGAAAAGCACAGTTTTTTTTTTCTGGCCTGAGAGGTAACAATGTACAAGAAGAAAGGTAACTGTTTCAGAAGACTGAATGAAGTTCATTTGGGCCAAAGTTGAACCTCTGAACAGCTTGACCTAGTTTTGTCTATTAGCCTTGGAAGCTCTGCCCACTGCTACTAATCTAGCACTAATTATTTCCCAGACAACGAATGGCCATCAGAATTCGATATGTTTGTATGTGGTAAGAAGTCTCTGCTAAGACTCTCACTGAAAGCAAAAGTTGAAGAATCTATGCTGAATTAAGCTAACATGCATTTCTCTATAAACAGCCATCATTTATTTAGCTGCTGGCCAATGCTAGTGAAGGGAAACCGTGCACTCCCTCCTAGTGTGAAAGTAATGGGTTTTGTCAAGAGAAAGATAAGAATCCTCTCAAGCATTCTACTCTTCCAACTGAGAGAATTGTACAGCTGCACTTGAGCACAAAGCCCATGCCAGCTTAACATTTCAACACTCAACTTAATCGTCTCCTCTCAGCCTGGGAGGCAAAGAACTCTACAACACAATGATAACTTTGTGCAGTTTCCATTTCCAAACATGATCTGGATGGGATGCCATGTTACACCCAACACAACAATCCATGACCAGCAAGCAACAGCTTTCCCTTGATTTTTTGTACTATAAATGCATCTATTATAAAAGGAGATTTACAATATTTAAAAGGAGGACATTTAAAGAAATATCTATATTTTGAAGCCCAATTTGGTTTGCCGCCTTTTATTTAATGTAGAAATGCATCTTTAATGTGTCAAAAATTGCTCTATTCTTTCATCTTCCATTAGAACAGATTCTAAATACATGTACTGTATATAGCATATTGTAAGGTAGTAAAAAGGAAAATAAAGGATGAACAAGTAGATTATATTTTAATTTTGTGAAACTGAAAGTACTTGTAAATGTCTCACCTAGCATGGCCTTTAAAGCCAATATATCATTACTAAATTATATACGGCAAAGAACGCCCGTAGACTTTAAAGGGATCCTATCATCAGAAAATGTGTTTTTTTCAAAACACATCAGTTAATAGTGCTACTCCAGCAGAATTCTGCACTGAAATCCATTTCTCAAAAGAGCAAACAGATTTTTTTATATTCAATTTTGAAATCTGACATGGGGCTCGACATTTTGTCAATTTCCCAGCTGCCCCTGGTCATGTGACTTGTTCCTGCACTTTAGGAGAGAAATGCTTTCTGGCAGGCTGCTGTTTTTCCTTCTCAGTGTAACTGAATGTGTCTCAGTGAGACATGGGTTTTTACTATTGAGTGTTGTTCTTAGATCTACCAGGCAGCTGTTATCTTGTGTTAGGGATCTGGTTACCTTCCCATTGTTCTTTTGTTTGGCTGCTGGGGGGGAAAAGGGAGGGGGTGATATCACTCCAACTTGCAGTACAGCAGTAAAGAGTGATTGAAGTTTATCAGAGCACAAGTCACATGACTTGGGGCAGCTGGGAAATTGACAATATGTCTAGCCCCATGTCAGATTTCAAAATTGAATATAAAAAAATCTGTTTGCTCTTTTGAGAAATGGATTTCAGTGCAGAATTCTGCTGGAGCAGCACTATTAACTGATTCATTTTGAAAAATAATGTTTTTCCCATGACAGTATCCCTTTAATGGGAGAAAAAAAAAGTGACACATAAAAAAAAAATGTTGCGCATCAAAAAAAATCGGCAGGCGTATAAAATATTTTGTCGCCCGTAGATTATAATGCATTTCAGCGAATTGTTGGCGGCGACAATTATTGGTAAAGCGAAAGGGGTTCAATCTGTCCATCCCTATTTACCAATGCTTTTGGGCCCTAAATTGAATTTGCTGTGGGGCCCAGTAACATCTTGTTACTCTACCGTATGCTACAGTATGTGTCATGCAGAAAACAAAGTTTGCCCATTCTGTATGTTGCATTAGATAACAGATTATGGAAGTTGTAACCATACCTTCTCTGTAAACCTGCCTTTTCAAAAGGGAGCTAAAGTTTTGCAGTCTGGTCCCATATGTGTATAATAAAGATTGCTCTGAGTGGGCAGAACTGTAAATTGATGACCGCATATACTGTAAGAAGCGGGGCATAGCATTTGATTAGTTAGTTATGTACAGTCAGCTTTGGTGCATTTAACAGTTCTGGGGGCCAAAACAAAGGGGCAGATTTATCAAGGGTCGAATTTCGAAGTACAAAAAACTTCGAAATTCGGCCATAGAATTGAAAAAGTTTGAATTCGAATATTGAATTCGAAGATTTTTCACTGAATTTGGCAATCCTACGATCAAATAAAAATGAAAAAAAAAAAGAACGATTAAATCCTTCGTATCGAACGATTCGAAGGATTTCAGCGATCGATCGAAGGATTTTTATTCGATGTGTAAAGACTTAGAAAAATGTTGTAGAAGGTCACCATAGGCTAACATAGCACTTTGGCAGGTTTAAGAGACAGTACTTCAATTATCGAATGGTCGAATATTCTAACGATTTTAACTTCGAATCGAAGTCGAAGTAAATTCAAAGTCGTATTATCCTATTCGATGGTCGATGTATCCAAAAAATTACTTAGAATTTCGAATTTTTTAACTTCGAAAATTCTCTGAATTCACTTCGACCCTTGATAAATCTGCCCCAAAGACAATTTTTACATGCTGTGCTTGTAAGTGCATACAAAAATGGACATGTGTAAGAGCCTTAAAAGGAAACCATATATTTAGTGCTGGAGGTCTGCTCAAAAGAAAACACACACACAAAAACAACTACCAACAAAAAACCATATGAAGATAAAATCAATTACTAAGGTGCTGATTTATAATTATGGTGCTGAGCAGTGGCATAACTATGAAGGACTCAAACACCACAGACATAGAAGGGCCCATGGCAACCAGGGGCCCCACGAAGAGGAGGTTGCTGGTGCATCATAATTCACTGTGGGGCCCGGAAAAATTTTTTGGGGGGAGGCCCTTGAAGTTACGCCAGCATTACTTAGCAGTAAGCTTAGTTAACTGTTGGTAAAACTTTTCTGACTCATTATATTTAACCACATATTTCTCAGGAAAGTTTTGATAAATGGATAAAATATAGAACTATTGGAAATCTTTTAACATTCCACATTTTTGAAATTAGCCTATTGTGTTTATTTATATTTTCCTTTGTGTTCCTTGGTTATGTACAGTACCTTATTATGTACAGTATATTTCCATTGCACTAATGCAATACATGGCCTGAGTACATTTATACATACATTGTATGCTGTTGCAAGGAGCAGAACATTTTGCAGATGTTCATGATTAGGGCATTTTAGCAATAGGTTCAATTATATTTCAATTCAAAATGTTTTAATTAGTTTAAGATGAGGATCAGCTTTTGAACAGAAGTTAAACAGCCATGTAAATGAGTCTTAAACACTGCTGCTAAAATGTTATTTTCCTTTATTAACACTTTCATGTCTAATGTCAAGGGGGGAGTGTTTCGGTTGTAGGGTAATTTTGCATGGCCATGCACATATATTATCCCAGAACCAGTGGTCCTGAGGCAGTACAGTAAGGTCAGGTACATGTTTAGGTTTAGTAGATGAATCATACGGAAAAGGAAATGACCCACTTTACTGGCTTTTCACATTGTTGAGTGCTTCAGAAGGTTTCTGGAATCTGAATTTCCTGCAGACAGGGTTTGGGACAGTGTAACAACTTATCATTATATATGCATTCATGCACACTGTTTTCAATAGTAGTACGGAGGTATGGAGTTACACCAATGCTGCAAAACCATGGAAATGCTTCAGTAAGTTATTTTAAAAGGGATTTCAATACTCGGCTTTTACTTTCTGTAAATAAGAGCTGCTCCATTGCCCTGTGAAAAGGGGTTAATCCTGACAAAGGATAGTTATGCCACTGACACAGTCATCTTGCAGGCGAGCAATAAATGGGTGAAATCATTCTGAAGAAGCCATGTTTGCCATCAATTCAATCCAGCAAGTAGAGGATAAACAATGTTGCTGCAGTGTAAAAGGATTACATCCCTTTAAATTACATTTTAATAGACTAGTATTATAAGACAATTTGCAGTTGATCTTTATGTGAACAGCAAAATGTTAAATACGTTATGGCCTCCCAGTTGAAGGGCTGGGACTGACTCTATTGTTGCAAGGCAGTAGTACTAACCATTCAGCCACTGTACTGCATATAACTGTACCCTCCCAAGTGTTGGTAGGGAGTTGGATATGTGCTGTCTGTAGTTCTGCACAGTGGGAACTTGTTGTATTACATCTCTCACAATTCTCAGAAAATCAAAATGAGTACCAGAAGTACAGACAATTTTTTTCAGTAGGGGAGAGCAAAACCCTTGTTCCTGGAGAGACCCAAACCACACCAGCTTTCTCTCCAATAATGCCCTTACAGACTGACACATTGATTTAGCTGTGTGTGGTGATACCTGTGAACTCTACTGCACAACTTTGCTTACTGGCTCTGTGTAGGTTTAATTATTGGAGAGCAGGTTGGTGAAGCATGCTGTCACTTAAGGTATTTAAAATGTTTTCTCCAATATTTTGATACTTTCTTGGCAGTAAAGGATTGGTTCATGTCTTTACATCATAAAATACCAGACATGGCCTTAGTCAGCCACATGCATAATATGTCACTATTTACAGTCTACAGGAAAAAGTAGCATACTTAATTTTGTCTAATTAAATAGCAGCACATACCTATAACAATAATATAAAACCCTTTGACCTTTATAGCACACCTTTTATGGATAATAATAGCAGCCTTCGCTCTGTTTATTTGATGTTGATATTACTTATCTACTTGAAAGAAGATGTTATATACGACTGTATACACAGACTATGTTATGACGCAAGCTGGCAATTTTCTATCCCTTTCTGTTACCCCCTATTACCCTTCTTTCCTTCTGTACCCCCACTCTTATGAAAACGCAATAAACAAAGATTTAATGAAATAAATAAATAATACCGGCCTTCATATATTTTTATCTGTCTCCCCTATTAATAACATTATTTATTATAAGCATTATTTTTACCACACAGGTCAGAAACCACTATCACTGGCTAGGTGGCAAGTCTATTTATCAGAGATACAGTTTAGTAGCAACTGGAACACATCTGACGGCATTTGAAGCAGTGATATTTCTAGAGCAAATGGCCCTTGTTAGCTATGTCCCTACCCACGGTCTATGTGTAAATAGTGGATGTGGTTTTTGTAGGTGGTTAATCAAGAACCACAAGTGGAGAAATTCGCCCATCACTACTGTTAAAACATTTATTGCACAAAGCTCTTTGGTGGATTGAATTAATACCCACTAATATATTGTTATTGCTTCTTTCCCAAAAGGTCACATTCGCCAGCACAAAATGACTATTTAATGATATTTAGGCTAAATGGCTTTAAGGGGAACATCATCCTAGTCACTTTTAACACTGTGACAATATGATTTGTTTTTCATACCCCGTTTTTTTACCCAATATGATCCATTATCTGGTTCGATCTAAAAGTCACATGCACAATGCTTGAAGTTGCACTACTTGGAGAGGCAAAATGCCCTGCAGGACTGGGGTACAGAAGGACAGATTGCAGCTTATTGCAGGGATGAATTGCTAGAAAAGATTTCCATCAGCAGTGACATCCCAATGGGAACATCCTGAGCCTGTTCCCCCTCTGCTGTGTTCTTGTGATAGAATCACAGCACCAGAGCACTTCCCGGCAGGACGTTCTACACATGACTCTGCTGCCTGTAGAAATTAATCCAAATCTATTAATTATCTGTATTATTCTGCCTCCTTCATGAAGACAAGTTTTCCAACATGAATTGAAGTTACCGCAACTGCCCATTCCTGGAACCAGAAAATGGCAGAATAACCAAGGTGATTAAGGTTTCTTGGGTGTATGCAATCTACGTTTATTGTGAAAAGTAATTGTTTGAAGTCTTTTGGATATAATGCAGAAGAATTTGACTGAATTTGTTCTAGTTTCTTTCAAATGCATTGCATATATTTTATATTAGAAATGCAGGCTGGGGGCAAACTGGAGTGGCCCAATTATAAAATTGTTCCATCTAATACAGGTGGCACTTTTGGCTGCACAAGTAGTCTGCCTATCTATGTTGTGTTGTAGAGCAACGAACATTACTTGTTGAGTGGTTGCTGTGGACAACTGCATTTCTACTGTTTAGCACCTGGGTTTGTAAGTGATTTTTGGAGCTGGCTCATATAAATCCAAGCATTTAAAGTTGTAAAATCAAACCAAAGACCCTCCAGCACTTTATAGAATAATGGGATAAAACAACAAAACAAAATAAGTTTACATATACTATGTAATATTTAATCGGATCAATTACAATTGCATAAAGTTAGGAGCCAGTAGGATGAGCAGTCCTGAGTACTTCTACCCCATATATCTAAATAACATTCTACTGCTCAAAGCAGTCATATCAAAGCAGTCATATAATAAGTTAAAGGGGAACTCCATAAAAACATAACTTGAGCTTTTTGAAACTTTGCAATATACATCATTTAAAAAATATGCAGACTTTTTTATGATTTTTAATGGCTTCTGACAGTTCCATAAACCCCCTTCTCTCCTGCTGATCTCTCTGACTACTTTGCTGAGCTGGTACTTTGTATCAGCAGCCATCTGTCCTCAGCCTACAACCTTCAAACCCCACAATTCCCTGCACAAGTGATTTCAATAAGGAACAGAACATCACAGTGCAATGCATTGTGGGTAGTGTAGTTCCTGCATGATGTCTGTAAGCTCTGGAGTAGTTGTTAAGACTTGTAACATCAGTGTTTTAGTCCCTCCTTCCCTGCCAGGGTTTCAAATGATGCAGAAATAGAAGAACTGTTGAACATCTGGATAGAAAATGGCATTTATTTATTAGAGGTTTCTGTGTTTATCAAAATTTGGTTTGGAAGCCTGAGTTCCCTTTTAATAAATATAATGAAATGACACAGGTATCAGCTTTGATAAAAGTGGCACTTTGTTATATCTTGACTATCAGGAAACTATAGTTCATTGGAAATAGATTGCATTTAATTTCACATCATTTTGTCAAAGTGTTTTTTTTTATGTTAAATAATGCACACCAATATCTATAGAAATAAGTCAAATCAACTGGACTTGCTGTGTTTGACTTATTGCTATAGATATACCATGACCTGAATGAATGAGAATCTTCACAAACATAATACACTCCAAGGAACTACAATTACAAGTCTATTCCTTAATTGGGATCTAGCATAGCTATAAAGTGCACTCAAAATATGTTGGATGTTTAATAAATCTGTTTCACAAATATATATTATTTCATTATTTTTTACTGTAACCAAACAATATCTTCCTTCTGCAAAAAATGAAAGGGCCCATATACTAAATACTGACATGGGAAGTTTGATATTTTAAGCCTAAGGTCATGGCAATGTTTAATGAATTAACTCATCAGTGTCTCTATTTAGAAAAACTCAGCAGCTGAATTTTGTGTTATGGGTTGATAGAGCTCAACAGCAGTGCTAAGCTCTAACACCCAACCAAATCTTGAGCACCAGGAAAGTACACAATGCAAGTATGGGGACTACTGAATGATTACTGAATGAGTCCAAGCTTTAACTGTCAATACAGTGTGCCTGTCATAAAAAAAATTAAGCATAGTAAATCTGCCCCTAGGTAATGTTGCCTGACAGATGGCTTTTCAGAACTGCTGGTTTGTAATGGAATGAGTTTACTTAACAGGGAAATTGCTGACTGATACTGATGCTTCCTCAACCTAACACTTTCCAGTTACTTGTTTTAGCAGTCTGGGACAGATAGCATGTTTGAGTTGTTTGCAGCTAGAAAAAAAATGTAAATAGCAATCAAAGATTATATTTTAAAGATTTTAAAAAATAATAATAATAATAATAATAAGTGAAGTATGCTGCAGCGGAATTTATATGCATTCTTTATATGCTGTTTCATGACTGTTGTATGTAGACCAATTCATACACATTGTATTGGTGCAGGTTTGGGATACAGTGCTCAAAGTGTCTGGCTTATTATGGTTTGGTACCAAATATATTTTCAGTCCATGCAGTCAGAGACACAATAATACTTGTATGCCCAGCACATATGTATTGTGGTAATAGGTCTGCAAATGTACTCAAAGTATTCACCAGTGGCACCTCATATATCACTATTAGATAATTGAACACTATTATTATAGATCTTTTGTGGGCTGTCTTCACAGATAAGTTTATCTGATTCACCTTGTGCAACCTGATAAGGAAACAACAGTGTGGGAGAGCTGACCCTTAACTGGAAGTTCATTGGGAGCATATACTGAGTTTTCCTCAGAACACGGTTCCTAGGGAAAAGGAAAATAGCATAAGCAGTCGGATCTAATGGTGGTCCTAAGGCAGCAAGAGCCCTTGAAGTGTCCCTGGTACTTGCAAACAATCATGATCCTTGGAACTTGCACAAGTGCCTATAGGAATCCTGGAATTACTGTGGCAGTGGATGTGTTGGTAATTGCAGGACTGTACAGTAGGTTGTGACAATTGTGTACCTTTGTACAATTGTGGGAGTTTTACTTTGAAAGCAGCTAGTAAGTTGCAGGTAAAACTTAGTCCCTTTGTAAAATGTATAATGAAGCAATAGAATTCTCAATGAATCAGATGAAAATTGATCATAGGACTGGCCAGATATGGGATGATTTTGACGTAGTTGGCCAGCTTAAATATATTGCAATATATGGACAAACAATCCCTGTTTTGTTTAAAGGGTAAGGCATTTTTCAGTAGCAGTATGCACAAAATGTCTCAATGTCTCAAATATATTGATAATGGGTTGAGTGCAGAGGACTCTTGTATTTATCAACAATTGTGTACCTAGTCTAAAACGCACGGGGGGGGGTGCGTGGGAGCATTACTTGGGAAGGAAGCTATATGGATTAGAAAGTTATAGACACTTACCCCACAAGGGTTAAATAGGGACTACGATCTTCAAGCTATTTTTCGTTAAATTCTGTTTTTAATTGTTTTTAATATTATGTCTTTCAGACGTTTTGAACAAGTGATCGGGCCTGTTTCCCACACAGAATTTAAAAGTCCCCACCATTTATTGTGACATTGTATTCACTTAGATACTAATGATTAGTAACAATTGTATAAATAATATATATTGTCATGTTAACTTGTAACCAGTAGGTGGCGAAATATTGTCTATAAAAAGGCCAACTGGCCAGTGTTGAGTGAGATTGATAAAAGGCCATATATAGGCCTGAAACTTTGCTGAACGGGTCTGCCATGAGAATTTGAATAAAGGCATTTTTTTTAACTACGTGGTGCTGTGCTGAACTAATTTTGCTGATCTGAGTGGAGGATGGACCACTGATGGTATGTGCACTTTTTTGTTTGTGAAGCTGGGGCATTTGAGCTGACTCGAAATTGTTTGCAAGTGACAATTGCTGCAACAGTTACACCAAGCAAATTGCACCTTAACCCCATTACTAATGCTGTACACATTGGGGAGCTGGAATCAGTCATTCCCACTGATAATGCTAGACGCAGTTTAGGTGCCATTGTAAAAAACGCACACACGTGCATTAACATTGATTATGGCGCATTGTTTGCAATGAGAGTGGGTGCAAAAATAATTGAAATATGTGAACTTTGTAAACTGCACTGCATTCGTAAATAAAGCTTCATAAATGTCAGTGTCTACCTGTAGCAACCCTGTAGCGGGAACCAGTTTTACACTATAAAATGTTAAGGAAGCAAGACATCATAAGATTTGGAATATCCTTTGAATTATTTTAAATGGGTCCTTCTAAATTCTCTTGCAGTGTCTTCTAAAACACTGAAATAAACTTGTCTTTCTAAATGCTTCATCCTGTTTTAATGCAAACAGCACACCTATTCCTACCTGCCTGCTTTTGGTAAAACCAGTATACAGTTGGTAACACTAATAAAGCTGCTAGAACTGTACGGAACATACAATTGGTAAATATCAAAGACATGCACAGTTTCTCGCTTAAAAACATTTATTGGTGCATATAAACCACAAAAATTGACATAACAATGTTCAAATCACACACACCACAAAGCAGTGTCTCCCCCCCAGTCTGCCTACCTGTTGTTAGCCACACCCTCCTGACGCGTTTCGCGCTATTGGGCGCTTCATCAGAGGGAACATACAATTGGGCAGTTGGCCTTACTGATCTATGCCTCATTTGTTTACAACATAAGCTGGAAGAGCAGTTTGGGGTTTGTTTTTCACTAATGTGGTTCTAATTGTTCCAAATATAAGCTAGTCTATTATTTAGAGGAGGCTGGCATTTTTCCAGGGTTGCCTATGCAATGGGTAAATGATGCTGGTTTTTCTGCAATTTAGTTTTTTTTCCTTTCTAAAACCAGCCTTTCCGTAGATGCCATATATATGCCAGCAGGAAGCATACAATTTATGATTTTTTTCAAATACAGTTTAATTTTCAAATGCTGTAATATAAAGGGTTGTTCACTCAATTTTCTTAGTAAAAATAAAAATGGGGCACATCAGGACCAAAACAGCACCATATGTAGTAAAGGGATTCCTGAAAAACTAACTGGGTTTTTTTTCTATTGATAAATGAGATGCAATTTATTTGCCCCACTTTATAATCCTGGAGGCTTTGGCACAATATCATATTATTCTTAGATCAAGATTTCATTGGTTAATATTCAGAGGGTTATTATCAACATGGCTTTCCCCTAAAGCAACGTGGGGCTAATGTCAGTATAAAATCCTGTCATTTACATGAGCTGGTACTAATGAAATGCATGTTACCATTGAAGGTACATAATGTAAAGCTGTGTACAAGGAGGCAGAGCTTATGCTTGACATGCATGTATGCTTTGGGGTTTTTACTTTTTCCTCATTATCTGAAGTAGATGAATCTGTTGTAATGCATTAAATTCAACTATTAAAGGAAAACAGATCATGTTTAAGGTATTGTATAGTAATGTATAGGTCCCTTAAACGTGCAGTGAAATGTGGAGGTGGATCATGTTGTGTGTAGAGGGCAATTTGCCTCTGTTTATTCACATTAATACAACATTGTATATATGAGACGGGACCACCATACTGCGTTCCTTATACAGTAAGTGATATAAAACAATCGATAATGATGTGTCAGTGTACAAAGAGCTTCTCAGCTGTGTAAGCCTTACAGAATCCTCTCTTTCCATGTATGAATCCAAATGAACTTAGAAGGAGCAAACTGGTCACAAAATCTGTTTTTCCATCACTGTTTTATAAGGGCTGTATAACTACATGGCATGTTAGTGCATCAAACTTTTAGTATGATGTAGAGGGTGATATTCTGAGACAATTTGTTCTTCAGTTTGCATTATAAACAATCTGGTAGCTAGGGGCCAACTTACCCTAGCAACCATGCATTGATTTGAATAAGCCAGAAATATGAATAGGAGACGACCTACGTAGAAAGATGAGAAATAAAAAGTAACAATAACAATAAATGTGTAGCCTTACCGAGCATTTGCTTTTTTGAAAGCTGGAAAGAGTCAGAAGAAAAATGCAATCAATGGAAAAGTTGCTTAGAACTAGCCGTTCTATTACATTCTAAAAGTTTATTTAATGGTGAACCACCCTAGGGTCAGGCCACACAAGCAGAATCGGGTAAATTAGTCGCCTCTTATTCGGGGTGACAATCTCTCCTTCCCCCTGCCCTCCGCCAGCTAAAATGAAAATCGCCTGTGGCAATTCACATGCGGCGCTTCATTTTCCGAAGTTGCCTGAAGTTGCCACACGAGGAAACTTCGGGCGACTTCGGAACGAATCGCCACGTGTGATTTGCTGCAGGTGATTTTAATTTTAGCCGGCAGGGGGAAAGCAGTTTGAGGAGCTTGTCGCCCCGAAGAAGAGGCAATTTGTCGCTTGGGCGACTTATCTCCCCGAATCTGCTCGTGTGGACTGACTCTAACGGCAATGGAGATAGTGGTGATCACTCTTGTACTTGACTGTTACACAACCCACAACCCATAAGGCAAATAACAAAGTCTGAACTATGTGAGAGTTTGCTGCAAGCTGTGACCACGGAGGGCTCTTAAATAGTATTAGTCTGGTTACTCTTCAGCTTTCAGCTTGTCACAGTGTTACTCGAAGGATCAACAGTAATTATTGAATTGTGCTCAAATAACCCAAGGGTGGGGGGATCAATAAAAATAACATTATTATGTTTTATGTTGACTGTCTTTTATTGACAACCTTCTTGTTTTATGAGTGCAAATGCTATAGTTTAGAAAATGTTTGTACCATAATGATCACCAACGGGTTACCTAGTAAAAGCTGACATTTTAAAAAACAAATATGAAGAAGAGAGTCATGTCAAACCCCTAAACTACTATATATGGCACAGAACTCTTTCTTATTAAGTGATGGGTAGTTTTCCTTAGTACACTCTGCATCTCATATGGGTTTGATGCTAAATTTACATAGAATGCATCTCATTTTATTTACAGATGTTTTGTTAGATTTGCACTGACAATTCCTATAAGTTGTCCAATATAAATTAGCTGGTTACTTTGCAACAGAGCAGATAAACCCATTTCCTTGTAGATAGGCCTGTCATTCCTTTGGGAATGGAGGAATCATTGCAGTGTAGAGCACGAATAAGCTTTCTACAAAAGCTAACTTTCCCAGCAGTGGTTGCCTGGGTAAAATGCTTCTGACCAGAAATGTATGGACAGGTTTGGCTTGCATCCCAATTGCACTTTGCGTGATGGGCCTAATTGGAGTGCCTGCTTAATTCGAAGCCATATTTTTATATCAGATGTGTCATACTATATTGCTCTGTAGCATTAGCCGTCTCGGATTTTAAAGAAAGAGCGTCCATCCTTCAAAAGAATGATTTTACACTTAATACCCTTAAATAAGAGCCTTCGATTGATTTCTGGGAAGCCTGATATAGGACCTGTATCAATGGCCAAATTACTACAATAACACAAAAAATGGACAAACAATTCTTTCCCTTTGCAGATAATGAATTTGATTGCTTAACATTTGAAATCCAGATTAAGAATTTCACTGCTTATAATGTGGTATGATAAGATTTTACTTATCACGTGTGTGACGGGGCCTTAGTCAGAATTGCAAAAATATACTGCAGTTTGGTAGCCCTTGATTCTGTACTGTCATAGCCTTTTGTAATCTCACCAGTTTTACCAAGCATAATAACATAATGAGGCATCAGAGATGCGAAATATGTTGGCGCTCTATAAATACATGTTAACAATATTAATAATAATTATGGCCACAGATCAGTGGTTTTTTAGACTTTTTTTGGCTTGGGCCCCCAATCTGTGTTCAGAAATGCATATAAGAGAAAATCAATACCGCAATCTAGTGATGTGCGGGGCGACCAGATACCCGCGGGTCAAGGGTTCGGGTCGACCTCGCAGTGCTCCTCGCGGGTGGCGGACGGGCCACCTTCAAATGCCGGCATCCGACTTCCGGGTTCCGGTTTTATACTCTAGCGTCTGCTCACCCCACCCCTTTTGTGACGTAATTGTGATGTCATCGGCGGGGCTGTTCAGCGCGGGACTATAAAAGGACCCCGGAAGCGCGGGTGTGGGCTGGCGCGGGTTATAGCAGGGCGGGTTAGGGTCGGGAAACCCTGACCCGCACATCACACCAGCAATCAACCACATATTTAAACCCAATTTGTCTAGAGGAAAATCCCACCCCTTTATTGCTTTAAAGGGATACTGTCATGGGAAAAAAAAATTTTTCAAAATGAATCAGTTAATAGTGCTGCTCCAGCAGAATTCTGCACTGAATACATTTCTCAAAAGAGCAAACAGATTTTTTTATATTCAATTTTGAAATCTGACATGGGGCTAGACATTTTGTCAATTTCCCAGCTGCCCCAAGTCATGTGACTTGTGCTCTGATAAACTTCAATCACTCTTTACTGCTATACTGCAAGTTAGAGTGATATCATCCCCTCCCTTTCCCCCCCCCCCAGCAGTCAAACAAAAGAACAATGGGAATGTAACCAGATAACAGCTCCCTAACACAAGATAACAGCTGCCTGGTAGATCTAAGAACAGCACTCAATAATAAAAACCCATGTCCCACTGAGACACATTCAGTTACATTGAGAAGGAAAACCAGCATCCTGCCAGAAAGCATTTCTCTCCTAAAGTGCAGGCATGAGTCACATGACCAGGGGCAGCTGGGAAATTGACAAATGTCCAGCCCCATGTCAGATTTCAAAATTGAATATAAAAAGATCTGTTTGTTCTTTTGAGAAATGGATTTCAGTGCAGAATTCTGCTGGAGTAGCACTATTAACTGATGCGTTTTGAAAAAAACATGTTTTCCGATGACAGGATGCCTTTAAGCTCCCCTAGGTCATCTGCACAATAGTTTTGGTGTCATTGTCATACACATAATTATATAAGGGGCCGTTTAATTAATGATTTAGGTATCTACAACTTTAGGTAGCTCACTATGGAACTATAGAGGGTTATTTATTAAACTTCAAGTTTTAGTTTTTAAAGGGGAAACACTTAAATCTTTAGAGGAGGGAAAAAACCTTGACATTTTCAAGATTTGTTTTACTTCGAAGACGCTACAAATTCAAAAATACTCCATCTAAAACCTGTCATGTCATGTAGAAGTCAACAGCAGATGGTCCCTTTTACAATTGAAACATGTTTTTTGCCTTCATGATTGTTGAGAGTTTTGGGCTGTTTGACGCTGCTTTTTATTCAATAATCCAAAACATTTGTGGTTTCTGTTTGATAATCTAAATAGTTTGAGTTTTACAGGAGATAATTAAAAAAGTCATACTATTCAAATAGTTTCTGTCAAGACTTTTCAACCCGAAATTTCTGTAAATTGAGCAAGAGTGTGGTTGGGAGTTAGGTTGAATTTTCATTATTAATATAATAGTAAAAATGTAAGTTTTAACAAATAGCCCCCTAACTGTATCATATTGCTAGTGCTGTATTTCATTGGATGAGAGGAGTAGTTCTCATTGAATACATTATTTGCTGAACATGCAGCTTTAATATATAGTGTGGGGCTGCGAAAACTGACGAAGGCAGAACCAAACTGCTTCTTCTGAGAATCAGCACTGGCATTATCATACAGTTTAAGCAACAGACGTCTGACCTTGTTGCTCTTGCTGCTTTAGGGCTACTGCACCAATTATCCAATGATGAGAGAGGATACTCTAATACAGCCAGAGGTTGTACTTCCCAGGTTTATACTCTGTGAATGTTTCGGTTAGTGCATTTATACAATATATCAGCAAGTATGTCAGGAGTTCCAGGTTACCGCAAAGATAATGATCCAGTCCCTGTTCTGACAAATCATCTCTTGGCCTTTACCATTATCCTCTTAAAAGGAAGAAGGCATTAAACATACCAGAGTTGGAACATTATCACTAGTGACCCAGAGTAAATTGACACATTTAGCAAAAACTTGCTACTTTTATGCCACATTATTCTGTTATTATGGGAATTTATAGACAAGGTTTGGGTTAAGCTATTATATCAGCAGTAGTGTTGTGAAGGGCTACTATACCTTAATTTTTGGTTTAGCTTTGTATTTGTCTATTGGGAGGAAAATGTATAATTTTCATATCAAGCTTTTTATTCACTAAGCTGTTTTGCAGCATGTTAAGCATTCACTATTATCAAATTTTCTGTCCACGGGCTATTGCTCCTAGTGCTGTGTTACACTGCCTTAAGAAAATAGTTGGAGCATGAACTAGTAGTGCAGGGGAATAATCCAGCCAGGCATAGCTTTTGTATATGAAACTCCTTAAACCTGCAAATGCTTTTTCGTGGATGGACAGGCCAGAGCTTAGCCTGGTGAAAATTGAAATCTAAACCCAAAACAAAAACTGTGGTACCATGTTAGTGTCACGATCGCCGCCCGGAGCAGTTCCAGGAGCTCCAGGCAGCGTGTCCTCCCCTGCCGGCATCGCTCCCAAAATGGCGGCGCCCATGGCCGCCACGTGGGTAGCGATGCTGGCGCAGTGACGTCAGCGCGTCGACGCCAGCGCAAGGATGCAGATGACGTCACTATGGCGCCAAATTCAAATATAAAAACCCTACCAAGACGCCAGAATGGCGTCCAAGTATAGGAATCATTACTGTGTGTTTCCTGGGTTTCCTGTGTGCTATTTTGAGACTGTTTCTTGTTCCTGATTGTTGCCTGACCTCTTGCCTGGACTTTGGACTTTGCTTATTATTCTGCCTGCCTTTGAACTCTTGCCTGGATTCTGACTACTCCTTTGTTTAACCCATTGGACACCGCAACCTTGCTCCCGCAAGAGGGCTTCCTCCTCGATCCTGACTACCTCCCTGGAGGGAGCTCCCGGCTCCCTGACATTATACTTGGGCCATGGATCCCATTGAGGAAGCTCAGCCTGATTTCGGTCGGGCATTTTGAGGTCTGCATTCTCGTATGGAGGCGTACGAAGCCCGGCAAAATTATGTCGGACACACGCTGGAGACGATTTTGGAAAAATTATCCATGCTGACGCCGACTATTCCTATGCCGACAACGCCCACGCCAGTTGCTGCCGACATGGCTACACAGGCCTTCTCTTCTGGTCCACGTATTCCGGCACCACCTCTCTACAGTGTCGACCCTCTAGCCTGTCATGGTTTTGTGAATCAGTGCCAGATCCGGTTCGCTCTGCAACCTGCTGAATTTAACTCTGAGCGAGCTAAGGTTGGTTTCGTGATCACTCGTCTGGCAGGGAAAGCACTTGAATGGGCATCTCCGCACTGGGAGAAGGAGTCTCCTCTTATTGATGATGCTAAAGCCTTCCTGAAAGAATTCCGGACGGTGATTGATGCCCCCGGTCGAGTGGCGACTGCTGCTTCTTGTCTGTTCCAGATCCGCCAAGGGAATCGTAGTGTAGCGGAATATGCCATTGAATTCCGCACTCTCGCTGCTGAGACTCGCTGGAACAACGATGCCTATCATGCTGCCTTCTACAATGGTCTCTCTCTTCGCCTCAAAGATGACCTGGTCTCCCGAGAATTACCCTCGCAGGTTGAAGACCTCATTGCGTTGTCTGTCAAGGTGGACACCCGTCAGAGAGAACGTCAAGCGGATAGGGATCGAGTCAAGAAGTGTGACACTATGTTGGCTCCTCGCTTTCAAAGACCCCAATTACCTCCTACCCCCCAGCAGCCTTCTGTTATTCCTCCGGAGGAACCTATGCAAGTCAGAAGAGCTCGTCTCTCTGAACAGGAGAAACTCCGGAGACGTACGGCTGGACTTTGTCTCTACTGTGGGGGTCAATCTCATTTTGCCAACTCCTGTCCTGTGAAGCCTCTGAGTTCCCCTCTTCAAGGTAACCTTGGAAAGACTCATGTAGGGGGCATTACTCCCAAGTCACAAGAGAACTCTCACAGGTTTCTTTTGCCTTTACAGATCCGTCTGTCCACTAAGACCATTGTTGGCTCTGCTTTTATTGACTCTGGAGCTGCCAGAAACTTCATGGACTCTCTCTTTGCCAATTATATGAATGTTCCTCTGTTTCCTTTAACTCCTCCACTTCGAGTAACCGCCATTGATGACCGACCCCTTGAATCCGAGTTTATATCTATGACGACTGGAGAATTGCCTGTGCAGGTTGGGACTTTACACAAAGAGAAGCTATCGTTCCTGATTATTTCCTGTCCTTCTGTTCCAGTCGTCTTGGGGATTCCTTGGTTACGCCTGCACAACCCTATCATTGATTGGTCCTCGGGGCAGGTTTCCCGTTGGACTCCCTACTGCCAACAGCACTGCCTTCCTGCTGAACCCATCCAGAGGGTGAATATTTCTATGTCAGATTTGAAGACGCTTCCCTCCTTCTACAAGGAATTCTCTGATGTCTTCTGTAAAAAGTTTGCAGAATTTCTCCCTCCTCATCGTCCCTACAATTGTCCAGTTGATCTCCTGCCTGGAACCATGCCTCCTAAAGGTCGCACTTATCCTCTCTCCCCAGCAGAGACCGCTGCCATGAAGGAATATATCCAAGAAAATCTCCAGTGGAGGTTTATTCGCCCTTCTACTTCTCCTGCAGGGGCTGGATTCTTCTTCGTGGAGAAGGATGGAGGCCTACATCCTTGTATTGACTACCGGGGTCTTAATCAAATCACCGTTAAGAACCGGTATCCCTTGCCTCTGATCGCAGAACTTTTTGACCAACTGAAGGGGGCTAAAATCTTCTCTAAGTTGGATCTCCGTGGGGCGTACAACCTTATCCGCATCCGGGAAGGTGACGAATGGAAGACAGCATTCAACACTCGTGATGGGCACTATGAGTACCTCGTAATGCCCTTTGGTCTCTGCAATGCCCCCGCTGTCTTTCAAGAATTCGTGAACAACATTTTCTGGGATCTCTTGGGAAAGTTTGTGGTCGTGTACCTAGATGACATCCTGATTTTCTCCAAGGACCTTGCAAGCCATCGCTCCCGGGTGAAGGAAGTACTCTCTCATTTGAGGAAGAACTCTCTCTTTGCCAAACTGGAGAAATGTGTGTTTGAAGTGTCCAAGATTCCTTTTCTGGGCTATATCATCTCCCCAGAGGGTTTCGAGATGGATCCTGTGAAAGTGTCTGCAATCCAAGAGTGGTCCCTACCGCTGAGCACTAAGGCAATCCAGAGATTCATTGGTTTTGCCAATTACTACCGGCAATTCATTAAGGGGTTCTCTTCTTGCATTGCTCCTATTCTGGCCCTCATCCGAAAATGGGGTAAACCCAGCTTGTGGCCCCCGTCTGCTATTGAAGCCTTTCAATCCCTGAAGGATGCCTTCACTTCCGCTTCGGTTCTCCGACTTCCTGATCCGGAGTTACCTTTCTTCATCGAGGTGGATGCTTCTGAAGTTGGAGCTGGAGTTATCTTGTCCCAAAGACATCCCTCTGATGGAAAGTTGCGCCCATGTGCATATTTCTCTAAGAAGTTCTCTCCTGCCGAACATAATTATGATGTAGGAAATCGAGAACTCCTGGCTATTAAGCTTACCTTAGAAGTGTGGCGTCACCTCCTTGAAGGTTCCTTGATCCCAGTCACGATCTACACAGATCATAAGAATCTTGAGTTCATTCAATCTCTCAAGAGGCTGAATCCCAGACAAGCAAGGTGGGCTCTCTTCTTCTCTCGATTTAACTTTGTCTTGACTTATCGCCCTGGCTCCAAGAATCGGAAAGCCGATGCTCTGTCTCGAAGTTTCACTCCGGTGGATTGTTCTCCTGAAAGACAAGAGCCAATTATTCCTCCTGTCAAGATCATCGCTTCTTTGTACCCTCAATTTGCTGATCAAATTCTGGCTGGTCAGTCTTCTGCCCCTCCTGATACCCCCATCGGAATGGCATTTGTACCTCCTGAACTTCGTCTGCCTATCCTGCAACAGACTTATAGCTCCAAACAAGCTGTACATCCTGGTCCTGCTAAAACTCTTGAACTTTTACGGCGTCTAGTCTGGTGACCGACAATCCGTAAAGATGTCAAAGACTTTGTTACTGCCTGTACAGTTTGTGCCACTTCCAAGTTCAGCCATTCTCGCCCTAGCGGGTTACTACAGCCATTGCCTGTCCCCTCTCGTCCTTGGATGCACTTGGCAATGGACTTCATAGTTGAACTTCCTCCCTCCAGTGGGAACACCGTGATCTGGGTTGTCATTGACCGCTTTAGCAAGATGGCCCACTTCATCCCTCTACGGAAGCTTCCATCTGCAGTGGAGTTGTCACAGTTGTTTATTCAGTTCATTTTTCGCCTGCAAGGCTTCCCGGCCGAGATCGTCTCTGACAGATGTTCCCAATTCACGGCAAAGTTTTGGCGTTCCCTCTGCAAAGATCTGGGTATTAATCTCCAGTTCTCCTCCGCTTATCATCCCCAGACAAATGGAGTGGCTGAACGAGTGAACCAAGCCTTGGAACAGTTCCTGAAGAACCACGTTTCCCTTTTTCAAGATGATTGGTCTGATCTCCTCCCGTGGGCGGAATTTGCTCATAACAATGCCTGTCACACTTCCACTGGAAGGTCCCCATTTATGTCGGTGTATGGTCAACATCCTTAAGCCTTCCCACAGGACTTTGTGTTGTCTGATGTTCCGGCCGCTGATGACCATGCAGCCCACATGTCTGCTATTTGGGCTGCAACCAAGTCGAACTTGGAGAAGAGCGCTCTGGTTCATAAGACGTTTGCAGATCGTAGACCCTCTCCTCCCTACAAGGTCGGTGATAAAGTCTGGTTGTCTTCCAGGAACATTCGGTTGAAGGTGTCAACCAAATGTTGGGTCCGAAATTCGTAGGTCCATTCTCCAACTGCTTTTCTGTTGTCCAGCCTCCCCCTCCTACTATCTCTGTGGATGGTCAACAAGAATATGAGGTGGAAAAGATCCTTGACTCCAGAATCTCCAGGGGTTCTCTTCAGTATCTCATCAAGTGGAAGGGCTTTGGCCCTGAAGAATGCTCCTGGGAAGGACACTCTGATGTTCATGCTCCTCGTCTTGTGAGGGATTTCCACTCCAAATTTCCCCAGAAGCCAAGTTCTGGTGGTCCGGAGGCCCCCCGTGAGGGGGGGTACTGTCACGATCGCCACCTGGAGCAGTTCCAGGAGCTCCGGGTGGCGTGTCCTCCTCTGCCGGCGTCGCTCCCCAAATGGCGGCACCCATGGCCGCCACGTGGGTAGCGATGCTGGCGCAGTGACGTCAGCGCGTCGGCGCAAGGACGCCGATGACATCACTATGGCGCCAAATTCAAATATAAAAACCCTACCAAGACGCCAGAATGGCGCCCAAGTATAGGAATCATTACTGTGTGTTTCCTGGGTTTCCTGTGTGCTATTTTGAGACTGTTTCTTGTTCTTGATTGTTGCCTGACCTTTTGCCTGGACTTTGGACTTTGCTTAATATTCTGCCTGCCCTTGAACTCTTGCCTGGATTCTGACTACTCCTTTGTTTAACCCCTTGGACACCGCAACCTTGCTCCCTCAAGAGGGCTTCCTCCTCGATCCTGACTACCTCCCTGGAGGGAGCTCCCGGCTCCCTTACAGTTAGCCAGTAGCAACAATAACAAATAAAAAAAAAAATACATTGCAAGCTTTCGGAGCACCAAGGCCTTTCTAGATTTCATTTGTATTTTGCCTGACGAAGGGGCCTTGGTGCTCCGAAAGCTTGCAATGTATTTTTTTTATTGTTAGCCAATATAGGTATCACTTCTACAATACTTTTTGTATTTGTTTGTTTTTTTATTTGTTATAATATCTAAACCAAAACACTGTTCATTTTTACTGTTCTGATATAATGCTGCTATATTCGTATTCCTATGATATAATATCAAGCAGAGGCATAAAGCTCGTGGCTATCTATCACTTGCATAATTTACAGTATATACCTGAATCAGATACTGCAGAAGATACAGATACAGTGGGTCCTTGTTAAATATCTATGAAAATGATAGTGTTTAAAACTCTTAACAATCCTAATTTTACACAGCATGCTTAGATATTCATATTATCATTTTTACTGGTCTAATATGAATTGCAGGATGTATGCTAACATGGCTAGACCAACCCTTTAATAAAGATTTGCTTAGAAATAAACTCATCAAACAAGGAGAACATCTATGGGGTTATTTCCACAATCTATTAAAAAGTAAAGTTACACCGCACAACTAGCAAATGCTCAGTATAAAGTGTTATTCTTCCTTATGATGTGGAAACACTAGTGTAGGCTTTGCTGTTGTTACTCTGAGTATTTTTTGCTGGCTGAGAGAAGCAGATCCTTTCCTGCCCCATCTACATTTATTTGAATCACTTCCTCTTAAATGCGATTATATGCAGCGGAGCTTAGATCTGCCTGAAAACATCTGCCTTTGCTTATTTGGGCCGACCGCCACTATGTGTGAGCACACGCAAGCAGAAGCAATTCAAATTGCAGTGGAGCTGCCTTGAAGGCATCCTTCGTTCCCTATTCCTCCCTACTACATTCAAATTAATGAAGATGGGGCACGGAATAGATCTGCTTCTCTCAACCTGCAAAAAATATGTAAGAACAGTGGAGCTTACTCTAGTGTGCCCACAGCCTTAACTTAAAACTCTTCCTCTTAAGGAGGTAATGGGTTAGTGGAATAAATTGTCATCTCCACAATGTGCTTATACAGAGTAGTACAAGATGCTTTCTGAAAGACATAAGAGAACATAACAGAGTTGGAACATAACATGGTTCTGTAGTGCAATTCTCATAGCAATGGGTTAAACTGCTAACAAATAAATGCTGTTGTGTATTAGTAGTAATGACTGCCTTACAACAAGCATATGAAAAAATAGTAATGAGGTGGAACTTTAGTTGCACATGGTACACCAAACTGATTAATGTATGAAACACTCTACAAAGTAAAAGTTTCTAATACAGCACTAATGCTGGAAGGCTCTATGCTTAATTAATGTAATACCTTTAAATTGATACATCTCTTCTCTTTTTAATTCCAGCAACAAGGGGCTGCTACATCTGTCTACTGCGCTGTCTCTCCACAGCTAAAGGGCCTAGGAGGAATGTACTTCAACAACTGCTGTCGCTGCCTGCCATCACAGGAGGCCCAGAGAGAGGAGACAGCCATGGCCTTGTGGGAACTGAGAGAGAAGTTTATCCAAGAACGAATTGGCAGCAAGTCCAAATAGCAGGGGGCTGCTATTAGGATCAAAACACATGAAAGCTTTCCAACCTTATCATCTAGAGGGTTTCTATATACCTGATACTGATTAACTAGTGTTAAATGAAATAATAGCAGTCACAACATAGTGAAAATGTTAAGTACTAACGGGACTGGGGGGTCTCTGTAGGATTAAAGGGAAATATCTCTTTCTTGTTGTTAGTTAAACATATTTCTTCTGATTGCAAGTCTAACCCATGCTGCCATGCAAGTTGTATCCATAACAAAAAAAAAAGATCTTGCACAGTGCAAAAGAGTTTATATAAAGTCACCTATATGTTTTACCAGCCGGAACTTAAAGGAAGTTCTACGTTAACAAGATTATAACCTTGTTCATTTCAGACCTCAGATGTGACGTAATACATAACATTATGTAAATGTAGAAGAGCGTCAGAGTAGGCGTGTGACCCGTGGCACACAATATTTGCCATACACTGCAGTCAGTGTGATATCTGAGGTTGGAAACTAACATGGTTGAATTCAATATACATTTTCTGCCCATTTCGTTATTGCAATGTAAAGTTAACTTTCATACCATAAAAATGTATTTTTGCGTTAGTATTTGTCACGACTTTACATAGAAAGTAAGAAAGGGAAGTGCTGTACCCTGCCAGAGCACCCAAAAACAAATTGGTAAGAGGTTCCTTTTCATAGGGTTCCTATGCTTTTAGGTGCATCTTTTTGGTGGTAGAATTAGTTGTAAAAATAGTTGTGCAGATCAATGTCCAAAAGACGTTTTTTTTTAGCGCCTTTGTTTTCAGGAGGAGTTTTAGCAGAGAGTATGGAATAGTCATCATGCAAATTATGATACAAATGAACCCCCCTTACTATACTTGTTCTACTAAAGGTCCTGCTGCACTGAAATACCCGTAGCCCACTTTTTAGTTAGCTTTCTTGAATGATACTTTAACAGTAGAAATAAAAGTTACGTTTTAATCACAGAGTTTCCCCAAACAGTGTTTGCTTTGCTATTGATACATAGAGAGTACTTGGAGAGAGTACTTTAATGCTTCCATAAATACTCACTGTCTTTTTGGAAAATCCTTTGTTATAGTATAATTCATAAACCTTAAAAAAAAAAGATGTAGCCTGAAATACTTACATTACTTAAACGAATTCCTTTTCTTTAACTTTAGAAGAACTTTCTTACTATAAATTCATCTTGTACCTTCAATATTCATGACCAATAAAATTTTCATGCAATTTATCCTATTTTTTTTATTACAATATAGCCACATAATACAACATTAAGCATACAAGTAGGAGCGGGGGTAATTTACAAAGCACAGGGCAGGGTACAAAGTACAATACTGCCTAATTCAGAAAGTTCTGTATTCACGGGACACTCCAAAATAGAGCACAGAAGGTCTGTGTGACCCCCATAAATACAGCACTGCCTGCATTACACAGCATTCCTGGGGGGGCAGGAATGGTTTCCCCCCCCAGACCCCAACCATACATAAGGACAACTCTGCCTTGCACCCACCAGTGCTGTGCTCTGCACCTACAGCCAAATTGGAAACCCAGTACTAGGTGTGAAGTACAGCCAGATCCCATACACTAATGTTTTTTCTAGTTTTAAAGGAGAAGTAAAGGCACTCTTTGCTTGGGGGTGCCAAAACTTAAGCTGGCCATAGACGTAAAAATCTGATCATTCAAATCGAGGATTCGTACGATTTTTGGACCGTGTAGTTTTCTCCTGATAGGAACACCGGCCGAGGGTATGAGGTAAGTATATATAATCACTTGGGGGTGATTACAAGCGGTGAATTTCCATTATATGTAATATATCTCATCATTCATGGCCATGCGGTATGAACACACTCGCCCACCCACCTGAAGTGACTATTAATACATATTAAAGTAGTGTATTTTTAATTTTAAGAATATTATACAAATGAGAGCAAATTTTGCTAGGTATTTGCCAAATTTATGTAGCAACAATGTGTACAAACTATAACAACAATGGCTAAACTACATGGGAGATTTTGTAGGATGTGGTCAAATGAACAGAATGCACCATACAAGTCAGATGTACAGTAGTTGCATGGGTCAAAATATAATGGGATATATATAAATTTGATGTGTATATTTCATGGGAGATTTGGCATCCATGGGTGGATTTTCATTAAGGCTTGGGAAGGCTTAGCTTTATGCAACCTGGCTGTCACTTCCAAAAGAAAAAAATAAAAAGGGCAAAAAAAACCCCATCTGTTACTAGTTTGCTAGTTGTAAGCCAATGCGGGATTACATACCTTGCAAATCATTTTAAGCGTTATTAAATCCAGTCCTGGCAGTAGCAGTAGAAATATAGACAGCACCCAATCAGTTGCTGTTGTGATGCCACAGATACCCTGATGTGATTTGTGCCAAGTACCCAAACTTTCCAGTTACTTGATTTGCTCTAGGAGCTGGGATGAAACATAGAATTGCCAGCATTTTGAAGTGGGAGCACAAAGACTTACCAGCACAGGGACACAAGTTGGCTTTTGGCATAGAGTACATTAGTTGACACCCTGGTATGCAGGGGGCGATTCTGGGCCCCTGGCCACCCTTCCAGGCGCCTCCCCACTACTTGCAAATTTGCAGAAGAGCTGAACTACCAGTTTAATAACCAGAATTTGGGCTTTTTGCTGGTAACACTGCAGCCTGAGGCAAGTGCCTCACCTGGCCTCATGGTAGCAGTGCCCCTTCTGGTGTGTTATGGAAAAGTCTGTGTGCTTTCAATAACTCCCTCACATGACCTCTGCTTTCCTGTGAGGTTGCTGTCTGTTAAAGCACAAGCCTTTTCCTAGATCACTTGGGCAGCTACCATTGTACCACGTACCACGTATGGAGAAGGAGCTTTCATGTCAAGTTTTTGGAAGCAAATGGACTCCCCTAACCAAAAATGTCACCCTCCACCAATGTCACTAAAAAGGAAAATTCAAAAGGATTCCGGAGTTTCAATCCTGTAGCTGTTTCTTTTCCGTTCTCCAACCAGTATAAATCTTACAAATCCAAACATTGTGAAACAGTGCTTCTGAAGCTAGCTCAGGAGAAGACAGCAAGAAAAATTAAAAAATGGTCCAAGATATAGTGTAGTATGTTTTGATCTATTCACCACCTCTCTGTGTAAACACTCTATAGTACTCAAGCTCACGTGAAACCCACTCCATTCAGTGGACCAAGGTCATACTTTTCCTTAACTTTTAATGATCCAACTACAAGGGAAGAAGGGTACCTACAAACATTTTAAATGGTTATGTGTCTGTCAGATACTTCAAATCAATGCTTGTATCCAGATTCTGCTCCGGATTTGCTAGGGAAAATGCACTTCATACTGTTTAAAAAACTTTAATAAACATCAAATAGGTTTAAAATTACACTCACATAAAACAAAGCAGATTGGCGCTTATCAGTCTTTCCAGGTTTTCTTGTGGTTATCCAGTTCGCTGTATTCAGAGTCCAATTACTTAAGCTGGAATATCTCTCTCCTTGCAGCTTGTTTCTTCCTGGGTGGACCCTGGCTAACATCACTAAGCCCCGCCTGATGCGTTTCGGCACTCTGGACTTCCTCAGAAGCTTCTCCAATTCTCACATTGCATGACTTCTTGGTATGACCTCGGTCCACTGAATGAAGGAGTGGGTTTCAAGTGAGTTTGAGTACTATAGAGTGTTTATACAGAGAGGTGGTGAATAGATCAAAATATACTACACTATTTAGTAAAAGTCACGAGATTTAGGTAATTGTTTTTAGAACAGGAAAAAAGATACTTAGAATAATTATGAAAAGGTAGGGTTTATATATAACTGCTGAGAATGGAAAGTGTTCATCAGCAGCACAAACACATATTCAAACACAATATTGTGCCATAGGCAAGTGTGTACTCTTTGTACCCCTAGTACCTGCTCTGCCATTCTGAATCAATTTTGTATGTATTGAGGTTTTATTCTTATCATTTCTTTAGATATAGTAATATTTGTCTTAGTCAACATATAATATAAGACCCCTGTTACATAACCACTAAGAATCCTTTACTGCAGGATCCATTTAACCTGCACATATGTTTTTATGTGTAAGAGGAAATCTATGCTAATACCGGTGGAATATACAAACGCCTTGCAGATAGGAACAGGAACCCAGCACTACAAGGCAGAAGTACAAACCATCAGCTGCCATGGTTTCACCCCTATTGGAACTTGATCAGATAAATGACTCCTCTTGTTACATATAAAGCATAACTGTGAGTAGCAGACAGGAGATGACCAAAAGTAAATAACATGCAGCAGAGATCCTCATTCAGATATTTTCTAAGCTCATTGGTGCTTTATATTTAGAACATAATTTCACTGCATTTACCTGGAGTCTTTCCTGACCATGCTTAGATCCATCTGAAAACCCAATGTCAAGATATGATATTATTGCGTTACATTCCTTCCGTTTCATTTAGTTCTTCAGGCTTTGATAGAGTCAGTCTGTTGGCTTAAATCATCAGCATCGCAACTTTCTTCCTGCAAAGACAAAGAAGATAATAGATTTATTGATATTATAATCTAAAGCTATAAACCTGGCTATAGTACTAACAGTATTGTAGAAATGTCAAGAAATCAAACATTTTTTATATCTATAACAACATTGTCTTTGTATGCTATTTATATTTTTGCCATAAACGCATTTGACCATTGCTTTTACACTACCTATGTGATCCCCCATGTTCCTCTATGAGGGGGCTACTGTAGCCCATTTACATTAGATTTAGGAATGTCAAGCAACAATTATTTTCAAAAACAGACCTATCAGCAAAAAAAAATCAACATTATCTTTTACGAGCAGATTTATCAAAGGTCGAAGTGAAAATTCAAAAAATTTGAATTTCGAGGTAATTTTGGTGTATTTGAAAAAAAATTCTAATTTCTAAATTTATCATGAGCTGTCTCTTTAAAAATTCGACTTCGATCATTTGCCATCTAAAACCTGTCGAATTGCTGTTTTAGCCTATGGGGGACCTCCTAGAACCTAACTGGAGTCAATTGGTGGACTTTGAAAAGTGGAAGGTTTTATTGATCGAAAATGGACCTATTCGATCAAAAACTGACCTATTCGGACAAAAAAAACCCTTTCGGTTGGTCTTTTTGAATTCGAATTTCAAAGTTTTTCAAATTCGTAATTTGACCCATGATAAGTCTGCCCCTTAATGAACTTTAATATTTTGAAAAGACATTTTTTACTGTCAGTATCAATTTAATAGTTAAGTCATATCCTTAAAGGACAAGTAAAACATTAATCATTGAGGGTGCCAAGATTTACCAATCTTCTTTTCAGTCTCAGAGTCTTTGCTCTGGTCCTGGCCTGGACACATTTATATTATAGTAAAAATACATTTTTATGGATTCCAATTTTACTGTACTGCACTCGTGAACCGCTGAGCTCAGCTGCAAGGGATTCTCTGAAAAGGAAAGAAATTGGTAGTGTGGTGCTCACTAGAACAGGATGGGCGCCAAACTGTTTGGTAACCTACCCCTAGAGATTAATTATTTTCTTCTTATATAAATTCTGTTATGTAGTTCTCCAATTTTCCCTTTTCCAGTTTAAATTTGGTTGCTAGGATTCCCCTTACCCTAGAAACCAGAAAGTGGTTTTAATGGGAGACTGGATGAAAGGAGCTGACAACAATAACAATATGGTTTCGTAGGAAGGGAGTCTGATTTTTAGTTAGACAGACATTGCTGACCTTGGTAAAAAGATGCAAAAGATGCAAATAATTAAAATAACCCCCCAAAAAAGAATGATTGCTGCACTTTTTCTCAGAATGTCCACAATGTACAATTCAGTGCCAGGAGGAGGGACAGATCAATGCTGTTGAAATAATTGCAGAGGGTGTTCAAAGCAAATTTCAATATATATTTTTAGACACATAAAGCATGTCCAGTCAGGGTCATTCTCCTATTTTGTTTAATAATAGACAGATAATCATGGATTTGGCCCTGTCTTTGTGCAATGTCTCAGGATCTCACGTGTAACTTTGACCCAGGGATTAATGAAAGTACAAAGGTTAAAGGACAAAAATGAAATAACTGAATAAAGTTGAACTGCAATCAGTGATGATGTAAAATCAATAAAAGAACATTTAAATAAACACTGGATACATTTTTTTTATTGGTATGTCTGTCAAGGTTCCCACTTTTATGTAATATTAGGATTTGGACGTTTGCCTTTAATACAGTCTTCAAGATAATGAATTTCTCAAACCAACAAAATAAGTAGTTTAGATTACAAGGAAATTCCTCCCGTTACTTGGCAGGAAAAGAATCACAATGCAGCCCGAAAAAAAGAACTCTTTTTTTTTTTTACATAATCATATAGCTTCTGTGTGAATAAAGAGGAATTATTCATATAAAACATTAAAAAAATCCCCTGGTGTGAGACTCCCTGATTATAAGGGTAATCCACAAACACCTGCATTAGTCATCAGGGCCAAAATCTGATCTTACTAGTCATCATCTAGTTGGATATTGATCCATAGTGTATATGAGTGTTGCCATCCCCATTGTCCCCTTGAGCCTTCGTTATATATCCCTCACCCCATCTTCCCTTAAAGGAAAACTTTACCCCCAAAATGAAAATTTAAGCAACAGATTTATATCATATTAAGAGGTATATTAAAGAATTTTACCAAACTGGAATATATATATGAGAAAATATTGCCCTTTTACATCTCTGTAATAAAAATACCTGGTGGTCTAGTGGTACGGCGGCGTGGACGGCCGCCACGCCGCCGCGCTCCTTCTCCTGCCTCCAGTGCCGGTGCCATATTGGTTTCTTAGGGCGCGCACACCGCGCCTGCGCGCCTCTTAAAGGTACAGGCGCCATTCTTACTCCCAGCCAGTGCCCGTGATAGAATCTTGATTCTGGTGGTTCCTGAAGCCTTGTGCTGTCTGTTCCTGAGTATTTGTATCTGCTATTCTGGTTTTGATCCCTGCCTGTTCCTGACTATTCTGATATCCGAATCCTGACCTTTGCCTGCATCTCGACTACTCTTTCTGCCTGACCCCATCTGTTTGATCACCCGGTTTGACCCTTGCCTGCCTGACGATTCTTGATATCTGCCTGCCTCGACCCTGCCTGTCTGACGATTCTCTTGACTGCTCCATTTGTACCGTGACCTTCGGCCCAAAAGACTTTCTACCTGCCGTGCCCCTCTGCTAGCCAGAACATCTCGCCTTGTACCCCTCGTTAAGTCCAGGTGGCACCCAAGTAAGCTGAGGGCTCCTCCCGGAGCCCAACGGTGGTCACACTACTGGTGAAGCCGAGCCGAGACCAGGGTACTTGGCACCTGTTCTGGTATTGGGTGCTGGCCGTGACAATCTCTTTCCTTAAACCACATTTCATGATGGTCTCTGTGCTGCCTCAGAGATCACTTGGCCAGAAATACTACAACTCTACCTGTAACAGGAAGAAGCGTGGAAAGCAAAAGACAGAACTGTGTCTGTTAATTGTCTCATGTGATCTAACATGTATGGTTAGCTTGGCTTGTTTGTGTGCACCGTGAATCATACAATCCCAGGGGCGGTCCTTATTTTTTGAAATGGCAATTTTCTTTTAAGATCAGCCAATGGCACATACTACTAAAAAAAGTATATTATTATGAAAATGGTTTATTTACATGAAGCAAGGTTTTACACATGTATGCAATATATTTTTATAGGGGGGTATAGTTTTCCTTTAATTGTTTTCTACTGTATTTTATACCCTTCCTCACATTAAATTACCCGAATCATTTCCATTCCTTACTTCGTTGTTTTTACGCTAACCTTAGTTAATAGTGCCGAGAATAAGCAATGAAAGGTGGGTAGTGGTTGGTAGCGATAATCAAAAGATTTGTTGCCCCCAATAAAAATGCATGACTGAGGGCGACAAATCTCCAAAAACTGCTCTATCAGCAATTATGAGTCAATTTTGAAAGAAAAAACCTACGCAAAGTTTTTACCACTGGAGAAGCATTTTTATGAGATTAGTCACCTACAGTCCTGCCCAAAGGCCATTCACGTTACCAGGGCCGGATTAACATAGAGGGCGCCCCTAGGCCCACTGCCGTTTGTCCCCCCTGTCCCCTACCCTTTATTCATGCAAATTTTCATGGAGAATGTATCTCCTGCGCATCCCAAGTGTTTTTGAACCAATGTGGGTGTAGTTGGGCAGCATGCCGCCCCCCTAAAATCCTGCCACCCTAGGCCCGGGCCTAGGTGGCCTTCCCACAAATCCGGGCCTGCACGTTACAGGATTTTCCAGAATTCAATTCAATGTTTCTATTTTTTTCTCAACCCCCATTTCCCTTTGCAGCCATACCTTAAAGGAAAACTATACCCCCAAAATGAACACCTAAGCAACAGATAGTTTATATCATATTAAGTGGCATATTAAAGGAGAAGGAAAGGTAAATTTCATACACTACCTCCCTCTATAGTACTCGCATTGTTGTCCTTAATCAATATATTTTCTCCTCAGCAATGCGCATACAAAAGCAGAAAATGATGGTTGATCTTCTGCTCTGCTGTAGAACTGTAGAACGCAGCAGCCATCTTGCTAAAGGATTTGAGACAGCAATGCGCATGCGTGAAAAAACTTCCCCTGAGCGCGTCACATGACGTAGCAGCGCTCATTAGCAATAGCAGCACGAGTGCGTCATCTGGGGTGAAAGGCTGCACCTCTGACATGCGCATTAAACTATAATTGATCCCAGCGCGCCTCAAGGCTGCCTCGGGCAGCAGGGAGGAAGCTGCATTGAAAATTTGTGACGTCACCCGAGTCCACTGCTAGATTCTCTGCAGAGCGCTGTTCCTTCTTCTAGACACCACGGAGAAAGCATTAATTAAGCTTTGTAAGTTATGAATGCACCAGTCTTATTATAGAAATCTACTTAAGTTTAACCTTTCCTTCTCCTTTAAAGAATCTTACCAAACTGGTATATATATATTTAAGTAAATACTGCCCTTTTACATCTCTTGCCTTGAGCCACCATTTGGAGATGGTCTGTCTGCTGCCTCAGAGATCACCTGACCAGAAATACTACAACTCTAACTGTAACAGGAAGAAGTGTTGAAGCAAAAGACAGAACTCTGTCTGTTAATTGGCTCATGTGACCTAACATGTATGTTTGTTTGTGTGCCCTTCATTTTTAAAATGACAATTTTATATTTATGATTACCCAATGACACATACTACCAGGGCCGGATTTACCCTGAGGGCGCCCCGAGGCCGGCGTCCTCCGTCGCCCCCTCCCTCTGTGAAGATAGCGAGCATGCGCATCCTGTTTGGTTGCGCAGCATTAGCCTGAGGCCGGCGTCCTCTGTAAAGATAGCCCATCAGGCCAAGCTCCGCCTGCCACTGATCCATGCCCCGGGGGTCTAACCACGATGTGACATACTTATTACATAACAGATATATTTGAAAAAAAAAGTACATTTTGGTATGAAAATTGTAAATAAACTGGATCAATCAATAATAAAATGTATTTCCCTTACTAATAATTCTTCATAATATACTATAGGTTGAATGATCATTTAGGTTGTTCCAATTCTACAGTTCTTTGTCTGTATGAATTATCCTACCCCCATGTGGAGGCTGTTGAACACCAAGAGAAAATAAAATGCGCTAGTCTTTATATTTATTTTATTGCACAGAAAAGAAATTCCTTTTTGTAATACATTCGGATTTGGATGCAGTCACTTGAGAAGTATGTCAAGGTTGAATAAATTCTTGTCAGGTGTCCGACCCATGACCTCTCAAATGAGACCCATAATACTAAGCAGGTTAGCCTTTGATTGATCAATAATCATGTAAGCGAGAGTCTAGAGGGATCTTCTTTGATGCTAGAAGTAGCCGGGGTGTGAAAATTGATTGTAGCGGCAAACTGCAAAATGCATTCCTACATTTTAGCACATCTCACATTGGCTTTCATTCCTGAAAGTACAATCTGTTCGGCTCTGCCATAAGGATGTGCAGCTATTAAATACCAAAAATACAAAATATTCAGGGATGTTACATGACATTATATTGTATTGTTATTGATTAGACTGGATAGCATCACCAGCAAATGTTAGCTCCTAGGCATATGTTTACACACATCACAGTAGGAGCTCAGATCACTATTTTTCCATTTTGGTGCCTTATTTTGTTTCTTTTTGTTTTTCTACACAAAATATTTGCAATGATGACTACTTTAGTTTATTTAGAACTTTCATCTCGATTTCTAATTTGTAGCAAACTGATTGGTTGTTATGAGTAATGACACAGGTGCACCCACTGCATGTCAGTAAACTAGTTGCTCTGCCGCTGCACAATAACATTTATACATGAGATTGGGAGCCAGTGTCGGACTGGCCCACTTGCATACCAGGAAAACTCACAGTGGGCCCAGGTGTCAGTGGGCCTCTTGCTTCTAACCACTTGGTCTATTTCATGGTCATTCCATTTTTTTTTATGGGCACAAAGAGGCTTGATAATGGAAGAATAGAGTATAGTATGTAGGGAAAAGAGACTATGAGAATAAAGAGGTTGAGTGAGGAGAGGAGGTATAATAGTTTGGAAAGTTGGCCCTCAGCCTAAGGTTTTCTGGTGGGCCCCTGGCATCCCTTTCCAACACTGTTGGGAGCTGCCATTGAGGCATTGAAATATATGTAAGTATGGGATCCGTTATCTGGAAACTTGTTATCCAGAAAGATCTGATGGACGATGGAAAGGACATCTTCCACAGACTCCATATTAATCAAATAATTCACATTTAAAAAATTATTTCATTTTTCTCTGTAATAAAAAAACAGTAACTTGTACTTAATACTAACGAAGATATAACTAATCCTTATTGGATGCAAAACAGTGCTGTTGGGTTTATTTAATGTTTACATGATTTTATAGTAGACTTTGGGGGTTATTTATTAAAATCTGTTTTTTTCTGGTCGGACTTTTAAAGGGAAAAACACAATATTTTTGTGGAATTTTTTTTTCGTGATTTATTAAACCCCGATTGTGTTAAAAGTCAGAATAAAAAAGTACTCCAACTCAGATCTGCCAAGTTCATGTAGAAGTCAATGGCAGATGTCCCATTGGAAGATTGGATCTGTGCTGGGTTTCGTACAATATTCTGAAGATTTCGTGGTTTTCAGGTGATAATCCGCTAAAGTCTCAGATTTCAGGCATCAAATCCGAAAAAAGTTGCAGGTGTTAGCGACAAATTTGAAAAATGAGTACCCAGTGGGATCACCTGACTATAGCTGGGAAGGGTGGGAGCTACAACCAGTGGCGGAACTACCAGGGGAGCAGGGGGTGCAAGCAGGCCAGGACCCACACCCCCTCAGGGCCCCCCGGCAGCCTGCGCTCCACTGAAATCCGTTGTGTACGGAGGGGTGCGAGGCCCGGCTGCGCGTCACGCACCAGGGCCCGTCCCCCTCTAGTTACGGTACTGGCTACAACATGGAGCTGGCCACTGCTCCTGTATAAACTATAACAGCTATAGTCAGGTGATCCCACTTGTGGCCAATAAAAGAGCAACCAAGTTTGGGAGTTTTACTTTGAAGTTGCAGGTATAACTTAGTCCCTGTGTAAAATGTATAATGAAGCAATAGAATTCTTAATGAATCAGATGAAAATTGACTGTAGGACTGGCCAGATATGAGATGACATTGACGTAGTTGGCCAGCTTAAATATATTGCAATATATGAACAAACAATTCCTGTTTTGTTTAAAGGGTAAGTGCATACAGCAGTAGCTGTATGCACAAAATGTATCAATGTCTTAAATAAATTGATAATGAGTTGAGTGCAAAGGACTCTTGTATTTGTCTATATGTATTTTGTGGTCACAGCCTCATTGCACCTCCACCTAATGGTTTTAAAAATTAATGGTGAGCACAACTTTCCCATGTTTGTTATAGGTTCTACATGAACTCGCCAGCTTTTAGATGCCTTTGTTTTACATTCGAGTTTTCAAAATTTTATGATTAATAAATTCCAGACATTTGAGTTTTTGAAAATCAAATTACAATTTGTGAGTTTTTTTGCAAAAAAATTTGAATTGTGGCAAAAATTCAAATTCGAACCTTGATAAATCACCCCCTAGAATATGGTTTTGCCAATGATGGCACTTGCTGACTCACATCTAAAATAGATTATACTGCTGGTTGTACAAAATGTGGCATTTATTTAATTTGTGTCTGCTTAATATGAACATAAATGGATTGTCATACATAAATGATGGAATGTTTACTTTTGTGACTAAACCAATGAATAGGCCCAGTGTCTGACCATACCGGATTAATGGGGAGAGGTAAAAAAAGGTGCAAAATATGCTACTGCTCTAGTCACCTCTAGCAACCAATCAGCAGGAAGGATTTACATTTTAATAACAAATATATCGCTGCACCTTAGGAAACTTTGTGCCTTTATTTCATATGGTTGTAAGTGCTCATGTAACATAGTCTTTACAAGCAAATTGTCCAGTGGAAGGAAATTCTGTTTATTATACTGTATTCTACATTCTAAACCTAAAGGTCAAGCTCTGCCCTATGCTGTTTATGGTGGGTTTTCATGAGTTCATAATGAAACTATGAGGTGCATTATAATTATGTCAGAACATATTATAGGTTAGTAAAGCTGACTTATATTTACTTAAGATCCCCTGAGACAAAAGTTAAAAAACCCTGCCACAGAAGGATTAAGAGAGTTGATGTTCTCATGTTTTCTTTCCTACTGGTGCTCTACAAATTAGCTCCATGCTTTAAGAGAGAATATTGCTCTGGCAGAGAAGAGGGTGGCAGTAAAACTGTCATGAGCTTACAGATGCTCTGCCGTTAGAACCTGCTCTGTTATTTGTTAGATAGTCAGGGAGAAGAGGTAATGATCTGCAGCATATAAACAGTTTGCTGTAATCTTTTATAGTGGAGGGTAAAGGAGAGGAAGAGCCAGTGATTTGAAATAGATGGACAGATGGAAATCAGGAGCCCAAGCATTATCTACTAAGGGGGTTATTTATTAAAGTCCAAATGCAAAAAACTAAAAAAAATTTTAGTTTTGTTACTGTAAAATACACATTTTTAGAGGGAAAAAAACTCAAATTTTTGTGATTGATTATACCCCGAGGCTGCTAAAAGTCTGAATCCGAAAATACTCCAACTCCAAGCTGTCCTGTAGAAGTCAATGGCAAAAGTCCCATTTCAAATTTGAAGATATCATGGTCTGCGCTGAGTTTTGGGCAAAAATACGAAAAAAATGGGTGGTTTCGAGCGATTTCGCAAAGAATTTGTGCATTTCGGGCATAAAACCCCAAAAATGCAGGATTTTTAACAAAAAACAATTTTATTGAATTTTTTCAATGAAGTCAAATCGTGGATTCGAGTGTGGCCAGACTGTCTTTACTTAAAAAATCAGAAAAAATAGGATTTTGATAAATAATCCCCTAAATGTGAGAGATATGCAGCACAGGTGGCCCAGGACAAAGGCCTAATTTGGCAATCTAAAAGATATATATTTACACCTGAAAACTGTATCAGACATTCAACTAATTAGATTACATTGATTTTGTACAAAGATATAGCCACATCCAAGTTGCATAAGGGAATCTTGCCATTAACGCTCTTTCCAGTCATAGAATTCTAGTTATCTGCAGAGGCATTTTCCGTAACACTTATTTAAATTACCAATTAAGGGAAAAGCAAAGATAAATGCACACTAAAACTTTATGTTTTTGTTCCTTTTCTTATCACCTGTTTTGTGTGTGTGTAAAATAATAATTATGCTGCAGGAAAATTAAATTGTTGAACGAATAGGTTAAAAGAATGTGTTCAGTTATACATGCTGCGGTCCTTCTACATGTAAAACATAATAACGTGCCTCTATTATTGCCATCTATTATTGCTGAAATAAATGCCTATAGAGAGGGCCTATGCACAGACGCACTATATGAAGTTCCCCATTCCAAGTGGCCAGTTTATTTTAAATATGTTGTTGTATACATGTCTATTTAATGTCTCTCTGGTAATTTGATTTTTGACAGGTTTTAACAAGAGAAAATGCTGTACATTTTTTTGATCTAGGCTGGTTTTTCTTCCAATAAGAATTACTTTATATTTTCATTTGTATCAAGTACAAGGTACTGTTTTATTATTACAGAGAAAAAGGAAACCATTCTTAAAACTTGGATAAAATTGAGTCTATGAGAGACAGCCTTTGATGCACCTGCGGCATCTATCGGCCATTTTTTGATTTTGAAAATAGTTTAATAAATTTCAACTAACATATACAGTTTTGGCTACTTTCATTGTGGCACCATCCCTCAACACTTTTAGAAAAGCCAGTTATTTGGGGCTGTACACTTCCCTCTAACACAATAAAATTGTTCATTTAATACTGAGATTCTCTGGATCCTCTCTGTGCTACTCTCGCTGAACAATTATGTGCTTACCGAAAATGATTCAGCTGCGAGAAGATGAAATAAAAGGAGGCGTCTTATCTGTTTTCCAAAACATGGAGTATTTCAATCCCCATAGAGCAATGTAATGAAATAAAACATTGAAATTAAGCACTGTTTTTATAATATGTCACCTGTCAGACTTCCAGTTACTAAAAGACACGGGCAGTTGCTTGTTTCAGAAATAATAACATTGCAGTGAGAGCGGATATATGATGGCTGTCAGTGCTGGCAATTAGAAGTTGTTTACTAACTAGGAGAACAGCTCAAAACCTTCACTGCAAAACGGAGTGATGTGTCTTTCTCCCAACAATGTTCATTATAGCGCTCGGGCAGAAGTAAAATTTTGTATTAGGGTTGTGCCAGAAGTTGAAAGCAACTGTATTATTTAATTTCAACTTGTCTTTATCATATTTTCTCTAAAAATAGAATTAAAAAATATGTATATTCTATCCAGTCTGGTAATGTATGAGAGCAGAATTCCATTTCTTTCAGATGAGCATTCCTGCTCCATGTTCACTGGCAACCTACAGTAAATGGACAAGGAATTGATTATCATGTATTTGGCCAATCAGGTTGCGATAGCAGGGGTCCCTGTTCTGCCCAGATCCTTTGGAGATGCAAAAATGCTGTTTTGGTTTTTGGGGAGGGGGGGGTGTGAGTGGAAGTGTGGACTCAGAATAATCATAAGTAAATAATAATCATTAAGTAAAGCTATATGTAAATAAGCGCAGTCATTTGTTTTTAAACTTTGAAGTGAGTGGTAGTAGGGAAATATAATGCGTGTGACCGTAAAAGACCGTACCTGCAGGAACTGGACAGATGCAAAAAAAAAAAACCAGTAAAACGTGTAGATGAATTACAAGGAAGAGCGCAAATATTTAATATACAGGCATGGGACCTGTTACCCAGAATGCTGAGGACCTGGGTTTTTTCCAGATAATTGATAGTTCCATAATTTGGGTCTTTATTGAAAATCATGTAAATATTAAATAAACCCAATATACTGGTTTTGCATCCAATAAAGATTAATTATCTATAATCTTTATCTATCCAATAAAGAAAATATGTGTGTTATACATATATATATATATACGTATATACAGAAGATCAGCACTCCCTGTAATTTAGTGAAACTGTGTTGATTTATTTCACAAAATATCACATCTTATCTGACGTTTCGGTCCCACATGGGAACCTTTCTCCAGGGACCAAAACGTCGGATAAGATGGGATATTTTGTGAAATAAATCAACACAGGTTCACTCTATTACAGAGAGTACTGATCTTATGTTCATATATTATTCTATTTTGGATCGTGCACCTCTGGCTTCATTCTTCGGATTGAGTGCAGGCACTGTGGGACTTTATGTGTGTGTGTGTGTATATATATATATATATATATACAAATAGTGAATAGTGGGTGTGATTTAAAGTGACAACATGGTGCAAATCATACCTGAAAACAGATATTAGATAGAGTAGTGATTCTGCCTCCACTAACTATGCAGTGAGCTAGTTTATATTATACAGTATGTGGTATATTATTTATTTATAAATATACTACACCATACATATATAATATATTTTTGTGTACATCCTTGTATATACACTTTTTACTGCTTTGGAAACCTGCATAGAGGGCAGGATTAAGGAAACTGCAGTTACATGTCCTTTTATTTCAAGGGGAATATTTATTATGCTGAAATTCCCTGAAAAAAACGGTGTTAAAAGTTGTGTAAAATAAATGACGAATTTATCAAAGTGTGTGTCATTTTACACCATGCGAACTCCAGGTTTAACACCATTACCTTACATTGCTTCTGGCAGAAGTCACTCCAAGGAAAAAATCATAAAAATTTTACGCCATTTTTTTACTCAAAGCCTGCCGATGCATGGTGTAGTATCCTGCTGTTTTTTTACACAGCAAAATAAATACCGTATGCCCCACTCAAAGTGCTGAACACATAGCAAAGCATAGGTAGTAGCAACTGTATAAAAATGGAAGGAGTAGAGCCGTCAGCTATCGGGGGCCCAATATTGAGCTTCTTTATCCCTACCTAACCCTGTAGGGATTTACAAGTAGGCTGGAGAAGGCTGGATTTTGGGTCACAGTGAGTGGGTGGTGACCAATTGATATATTTTAAAGGGGGCCCTGAGGGCTTCAAGTTACCCCTAAGCTTGTTTCTCTTTGTAAGCACGCATCCAGATATTGCAATGTAAAATTGTAATCTGTGATATGTTTGCATTCTATAGAAAGACAAGTGCTGCCAATCTATATTATATGTAACAGGAAAATCACACGAAGGTCAACTCAAACCACTGAATGCATTTGATTTATGCCCTAAGCCAGATTTCTAACAAAGACTCCCAAGATGTAAAATGAAATTAATTAATTAAATATGTAATGGCTGTATAAGGCACATGATGACAGAAGAAAGGCGTAAGCTCAGAATCTTATGAAGCATTGAGTCATTTAGTAATAAAGAGTTCATTGTCAGTTGAGAAGCTTGGCTTATTGTCTACTGTAAATTGAAGTAAAAAAAAAAGTAGATTATTAACTTGCTGAGTGGCCCTAAATAACATTTAGGGCACTTTTCACATGTACTGTATAAAAGTTTCATTCATTTGTGCAATTGTATGGCCTTTTTACTGTTTATTTATCTTCAGCTAAAAGTTCAGTCCTTATCCTGAGGTGTTAAATGGAAATATATTTCATTTGATTAAGCAATTAAGTTGGGCTCTAATACACAGATATTTGATATAGTGCAGCCTACTGAATGACTGATGGTATTGGATACTTTTTTCTCAAGACGTTTGTGGCATTGATGCATAAATTCTAGAGTTTTAATTCCCCTTGAAACAATATAAGTTGTTAATGCTTTACTAAACTGTCAGCTTTACTAAATTGTCAATCATAGTCAGTATTTTTCTCTCTCTTTCTCATTTTACCGCCAGTCACAGAAGCACTTGCTTCCTTTCATCATCCTTCCTAGGGTATGGTGTATCATCAAAATGAAACTGTCTGATGAAACAGACCTAATGAAAATATTGTTTAGTTTCTAAAAATTATAGAGAAGTATTGTACTATTTTAATGGATGTTGTGTTACTTAGGGGCAGATTTATCAAAGGTCGAGTTGAATTTTAGAATAGTCCAAATTCGATTCGAATTTGAAAAAAAATTGAAATTTTAATATTTAAATTTATCATGTACTGTCTCTTTAAAAATTCAACTTTGACCATTCACCATCTAAAACCTGCCGAATTGTTTTAGCCTATGGGGGACCTCCTAGAACCTATTTGGAGTCAATTGGTGGACTTTGAAAAATCAAAGTTTTTTTTTTAGGGAAAAACTTTGATTCGAATGTGATCGAATTCGCTATTACTTTGATTCATACGATTCGAATTCGGCTGAATACAGACCTATTTGATCGAAAACTGACCTATTCAGCACACATTCGGACCTATTAATAAAATCTATCCTATAATATATAGTTTTAGATCCCCTTACAGTCTCCTTTAATATGATTATGGTGGAGAGAAGAGCACATTTTAATTAAAGATCTCATTTAATCCATCCATACAGTGATCTGAGTGTGCATTTTCTGTGACTAAGGACCAAGTAACAGGACTGTCAAGTGCTGTGCCCTGTCTCAAAGGGAATAATATCTCTATCAGGGCGTGTTGCTTGATAAATATGCCCCTTAATGTTTGAATGTGTGAATTCTTTTTTTAATATAACCTCGAAAAAACCCTTTCTTCTTGCTAGAGACTTAGCCTTTGTTATCTGACTAAGACTGAAATTGATTTAAGCCTTGTTTTGTTCTTATCATTTACTCATCTTTACTTTCAAACTGTTTCAGGTTTAAAACCTGTACTATTTCCAGCGCTGTCTCTATATTAAAGTTCTAGCAATGGTTCGTTTCTTTAAAGGGGTTGTTCACCGTCAAACAACTAGTTGTTTTCAGATAGATAACCAGAAATAACGACTTTTTCCAATGACTGTCTATTTTCTATGTGTGACCGGTTTTCTAATATTGAAGTGTAAAGTGTAATTTTTCACCTTCAGAAGCAGCCCTGGTGGGGGGGGGGGGTCACTGACCCTATAAACTGCTCTAAATTGATACATTTAGTTGATATATTTCTGAGTCCCTGAGTCATTACAGGCAGCTGTTAGAACTGATACAATAGTTGCTAATACTCCGAGATGCTGCTGAGAAATGTATCAACTAAGGGGCAGATTTATCAAGGGTCAAAGTTCGAAGTTAAAAATCCTTTGAAATTCGACCATCTAATTAAAATAATTCAAATTCGAATATTGAATTCGAACTTTTTTCATCGAATTTGTCTATTCTGCGGTCGAAGTAAAAACAAACGATTGAACGATTTGAAGTATTTTAGCGATCGATCTAACGATTTTACTTTGACTATAAAAAACTTAGAAAACTGCTCTAGAAGGTCCCCATAGGCTAATATAGCACTTCGGCAGGTTTAATTTGGCGAAGTATTGAAATCGAAGTTTTTTTAAAGAGACAGTACTTTTAAACTGAAAGTACTGAACTGTCAAATATTCGAAGTATTTTACTTTGAATCAAAGTCGAAAGTCGTAGTATCCTATTTGATGGTATCCAAAAAGTTACTTTGAATTTCATTTTTTTACTTCAAAAATTCCCTCGAATTCAATTATTTCTAAGGAACAATCTAAAAACAACGGAAATGGAAAAAAAAGTGTAAAGGTAAACAATCCCTTTAATTGCCAATTATTCTTTTGTTTAACCACAAGCAAGATGATCAGATGGAGTACATTAAAGGTAATGTTAACCCAAAAAGTAAAAGTTTGCCTCACAAAATAAAACATAATTCCAAGCAATTTTGCAGTACACATTTATTACAAGTTATTTGTATTTGTATTGCTGTTGAAATCATTGTTTTCTGTTCTGGTCACTGTTTAACAATTTAAGGCATACAAGACATTGTTCAAAAAGTAACAGTATAAGTTAAAGGAAAACTTTACCCCCAAAATTAATATTTAAGTAACATATAGTTTATATCATATTAAGTGACATATTAAAGAATCTTACCAAACTGGTATATATATATTTAAGTAAATATTGCCCTTTTACATCTCTTGCCTTGAACCACCATTTTGTGATGGTCTGTGTGCTGCCTCAGAGATCACCTGACCAGAAATACTACAACTCTAACTGTAACAGGAAGAAGTGTGGAAGCAAAAGACAGAACTCTGTCTGTTAATTTGCTCGTGTGTCCTAACATGTATGGTTTGTTTGTGTGCACCGGGAATCTTACGATTTTTTAAAATGGCAATTTTCTATTTAGGATTACCCAATGGAACATACTACTAAAAAGTATATTATTATGAAAATGGTTTGTTTACATGAAGCAGGGTTTTACACATGAGCTGTTTTATGCAATATATTTTTATAGAGACCTACATTGTTCTGGGGGTATAGTTTTCCTTTAAAGGAGAAACAAACCCTTGCTACTAAAACCCCCTACCCTACATAGACCCCCTCCCTGCTCCCCCCAGCCTAGGTGTTACCTTTGCCCCTAACTCTTTACTTACCCCTCGGTGCAGATTCTGTCCAGCGGAGTTCACCGGCGTCATCTTCAGGCGATTCGGTAATCTTTGGGTATTCTTGCAGCGCTTTGGGAATTTCCCTGACTTTCGCGCATGTGCAGTTGTCGCAAAACAGAAAATTGCTCCAACAGTGCTTGAGCTGATACGGCACTTACTTCCCAAAGATTACCGAAGTGAAGAAGATGGGTGCTGTGAACTCAGATGACCTGAATCTGCACCAAGGGGTAAGTAAAGAGTTAGGGCATTTAGCAAAGGTACCACTTAGGCTGGGGGGGGAGCAGGGAGAGGGGTCGGGTAAGGGATCTTAGTAGCAAGGGTTTACTTCTCCTTTAAGCAAATCATGCTTTCGATAAAAATTGCACTTACAAATAACTTTAAAAGCTCTAGAAATGTTAATTAAATGTATATTGGAAAGTTATTTAGCATTGTTTTATTTTATTAGGTAATTTCTTTATTTTTGGGTGAACATGCCCTTTAATGTTGTGCCTATTGACAGTGAGGAACCCTGGAGCTACTGCCACCTCTGGACCAGGCAGTAGTGTCAATTGCTAAAGTTCAGTTGCGCGTGTTACAAGCACATTATTTTCTGCCAGGTATAGGTCGGGGAGGCCTGTCAGAGCCCCCTATACTTGGGGCCATAAGCTGCTGTCTTGGTTTCTTGGCAGCTTTTTCTTTCATTTTCCCTTTTGTGATAGCTGATAAAAAATAAAGGTTTTGGTCCCAAATGCAAAATCTGAAAGAGATACACCAATACAAAAATGTGTAGCAGGTCAGGAGCAGAAACCTACACATTTTGTTGACATCAGTTGCAGGTGGGTTCCTGAAAGAGGTCTGACAACCAAAATACCTAATAAACGTAGCAGCAAATACATTAGCTGCTCAAAACTCCCTTATAAGATGGTGCAGTTACTTTGTGGTTTATCTAGTGTGATTCAACACATTAAATCATCCAGTAATTTCCATATGCTGAAGACCAATTTGTTGCTCTCAGCTTTTATAAATCTATAGGGATTATATACTACATGAATTTCTAATGTATCACATAAAATGTAAAGATAATAGTGACTCATGGTTTAGCAATATGCTATATAACGGCTCTACATATAGGAAGTTCGCTTGTTGTTGGATGGATTGACACAGAAAGCGAGTCTAGCATAAGGCTGGGTCGGTTATTGCACCCCTTGACTTGCTATGCGTGAGAAACAAGGTCACTCTGAAGTGCACGGATGTTGTTACCCTCTATGAACCATCATATAATCAGCACGCTACAATGTCTCTGCATGTTCTGCCTTGACAACAATTGTCACTGTGGGACTGGGACTGTCCCTAAATAAGCTTAAGTTTCATATAATCTAGTTATGCAAATGTTAGCTATGGCTCTTCTATCACCTGTCTCCGCCATGAGACAAAATGAGTCAAGGTTCACAAAAATAACAGCTTAGAAGGAGGGTGTTGAAACTGCTCACAGTCCTTGGTGAGACAATGGCAATATAAGAGATGTCGAAATACCAAGGTTTTATAAAGGGGAGCATTTAGTGAGGGGCCATAGGTGGTAGGCATACCTTCGCTTTGGGTGATGCAGCTAAAAAGTAAATGCATTTTTGGTTTGGCAGCGTGGACAGTGGCATTCCTTCCTCTAATGATAATGTTGTGGGGGGAATTGAGATGTGATTGTTGTTTTTTTAACCTAGTGAGTCACAGCTGTCATGTGGGGGGGGGGCAGCATCTAGTATACCACTTCATAACAGAGTTCAATTTCATTGAGTAATGGTCTCTGGAGGTAAAGGCTCAGAGTAAGGCTTATTTAGGTTTGTCACCTGTCTGGGTCAGAACTGTCCGGACTGGATCCTCCTTGAATAACATAGCAATCGCTGTGTCATAGTCCTGCTCTGTGATGGCACAAACCCACCTTCACCTGCCCCAACCCCTAGCTGGACTTGCCAAAACCAAAAGGTGGCAACCCTTGGCATAAACTCCAGTGAAGCCAGACAGGCATTACTGTTAGTTTAATTGTTTAGTGCATAATTATTGATTACTGTGTTAATAAAGCTGTGGCCTTTTACTTCCATCCTGGATTCTCTGTGGGGTTTTTTGAATCCAAGTGGGAAGACAGTAGGTGTTTAGTTCATGTTACAGGTGCTAAATGGCTGGGTGCTTCAAATTAGCACTGGTCAAAATACAGGCACCTCCTTGTAAATATACATGGCCCACAATGCACTGGGCCAAAGCTCTGTTTTGGGAACTGATTACCAGGTACATCAACTTAAAAACGACTTCAGACATCAATAGACCTCTTGCCTGCCTTCATTAATACAATTATCTAGTTCATAATTATGTACCTATTAAAATGCTAATGTAAAAAGAGAATACACAGTATTTATCTGAAGGGTACCTACATACGTGCATATCAACTGACAGTAAGTTTAATGAAACAGACAACAAACTGAACTGAACTTTGTTTTCTGGATACTTATTGCCATAGCTGAAAGATTCCCCATTGACACATATAACAAGAATACATTATATGCACTTAGGGATGCTGTTACTGCAAGCAAATGTACACGTTCTCAGCCAATTATATAATATCAATGCACAGAAAAAGGTTATTCTGTTGGAATGCCCTCATAGTATGCCCACTGGTTGTCAGGCTCAGCACTGTTCCATCAATCTATGGTAACAGCCCTTAGAAATGTGTCCATTAATGTTTTTTTCAAAATCACACTTGATTAGATTGCTTAAAATCATCCCATGACATTAGAATGAAGGTACATCCAAGATGCGGCACATCAGGATGCGACAACCTCTACCCCAGTCTAAAATCAACTGACTCTTTTAACCCACTCTTTACAACCCACTTTTAAATCAGTAAATTAATCAGAGCATTTATTAGCCAATTTTATTTAACAAAGCATTAACTGATCCAGCAACCGTTTGCATCACAAGCAATAACCAGGATAAAAAAAAGCATAGAAAACTCTACAGCAAGAACACTTGCCTCATGACTCCTGTAAACATTCTTAACCCTTTTCAATCACTCACTGATATCCTCACTCTAACCAACCTTGCAAAAGGAAGGGCTGCCCAAAATTCCAGTGCTTTTCCACTACCAGTCAATCCCATTTAACTACCCAATTCCTGACAAGCCAACAAACAGTCTAGATTGCAATGCAGGTAGCTCCTGTCTGCTACATTGCGTATATACTGAAAACAATCACACATGGAACATTGCAGGTGCTTGAAAGCATAGCAATTGCACTTAAAAATTAAATGTTTTATATAGAATGCATACTATATAAGCAATTAACTACACAGAAACACACAATGGAGTATAAGTTAAGGTGGCCATACACAGCAGATATAAGCTTCTGATTCAAGCCCTTTAGACCAATTTGGCACCTTATATTACTGTATATGGGGCCCTTGGGCAGACCCACCAACCGATATTGGGCAGACGTCGATTTGACAGGCAGTGGCATAATTAGCTGATGCTGGTTTGGGCTTGCATCAGCACCTAGACCCCCAAAGAGCCCCTCACCCAAACTTGCAGGCACTGCACACAGTGCTGACAAATTCCCCCACCCTGCCACCCACTAAATGCTTATCGTGGCTCTGGCAGGCTCCAATGGGGTGTGGGCCCAATGTGGGCAGGCCTGGTTTTCCCATCGGATTGAGATAAGGGGGAAATTGATCTAAAGAGTTTGTGAAGTCAACAGAAGGGATGTTTATGCAGGAAATTATTATCTGAAATATTGTCATGCTGCAAGGATGGGAAGTAGAATGTGTCTACATTTGCACATATATTCAGAATCACACTTTCCAGACAGACAGATCTACACATTGGCAACAATACTCTGACAATGGTAAAGAAATAATATAATATATTTATAATAGTGCAGTGCCCAAGACATACCGTACTAAAGGAGTTCATGTTAAGGCCCAAGATCCTATGGAAATATTCCAACAATAGGGCCTTTCTGTTAGCGATGACAGGCTTGGTTTGTGGCAAAACTGCACCTTTCACCATCATTGATTTTTTTCGATAGAACAGCAGCAAAATTTCACAGTAAAAATCATGCAAGAAAAGCGAAGACAAAAAAACACCAAGAAAAATACATTTTGTGTGATAAAAAATGCAAAAAAATGGCCATTTACTTCAACCTATTTTGTGAAAAAAAAGGCAGACAAAAACGTCTATTGATAATGCATATTACATGAAAAAAAAAACACACTCATTAACTATAATGAATTTTGTGCAAAAAAACCCATGAAAAATTGTGCATCGACTTCAATGAATATTGCTTGGGAAAAAAAATTAGAAAAACACAACCATTGACTGAATTTTTCATGTGAAAAAGTCCATTGACTTCAATGAGTTTCAGGTAAAAAAAAAACCTTCGACTTCAATGTGTTATGCACAAAAAAGCCCATGATTTCAATGTATTTTGCTAATTTTATTTCATCATTTGCAAATTTTCCCACGTTTCACAAATTGTTTTGCAAAGTGAAATAGGACACTTTCACTCATCAGTCCTATCTGTCTATTGACCCCACTATAAATCCATGGTTGTGGGGTTGACACAGATTTGTGCTAGGACTTTTTACCCCTATCACAGCTTAAAATCTGGATCCAAACTGTGAGTTGCTGATAGCCCTTCACTCCTACTTACAAAGTTTTTTTTTCTTTTAACTCCTAAAGGAGCACTATAAAAAATAAAAGAAAGCTCGTGGACCTATTGTTGTACTACAAACAGTACCTGTATATAATCTGTTATATATATCTTGTATCTGTGAGTGATGCTAAATATTATCTCGTCTCCCATTCTAGGAATTCTGATCTAGACATGTTGAACTACCCTATATATAGCTAACAACTAGTCATTTGTGCAAACAAAGTGAGAAAGTGTCACTTTTATAACTCTCTACAGCTGTAATGACTCCTGGTCGTAAACCACTCTGTTAACTGTTATATGAATTCTGCCTACTTTATCTACCAATTCTTTGCAGAAATATTTAATTAGGGATCTGTGTTCAGCGAGAGCAAGTCATATAGATAAGAATACAGATTGCATTACGGTTGATCACTTTACCCTTAGAAATGTCTTTCACCACTACGAGCAAAGATGCCGACATTAACCAAAAATTAAGGGGGGAAGGAAAAAATGTTGATTTGTGGGCTCTAAAGGCATCAGACTGAAAAAGTGAGATATAAGAAGAACCATAAATGAATCAGTTCTATGCTCAATAAGGGAAACAAAATCATCATTGCACAATCCCCGTTACGAAATTTGTTTCAAGGTGTCTCTGTCATCTGTAACTCGATTTGGCAGATTGTACAATGCGCCATTTGCACAACACTGATATGATTACATTCTGCGTTGTTACTTAGGGCATTCGTGATTTTTATGTTTGCAGTATTTAATTACTTAGTTTGAGTACAATACACAGAAAAATAATATAGACTAGGCTGGGATAACAGAAATACCTATGATTAAGCACCAGAGGGTGTGAAACGCGTAGGGTGAATCATACGGGGTCAGTATGTTTATATCTTTTATTATTGATTGAATAAAAACTTGTATTTTTACTTTTTACATCAGGAATGTTTTGGTGTATTGATATTAGGATGATGCTTTGGAAACTGAAGCAAGTCCCAGATAGACAGCTGCCTTAATTTAGACTGGCAATTTGGACCCCCCAAGCTCAATCTTATTCTTTGGGATAACAAATAGCTCATTCTCAGGACATCTGAATTTTTTGGCACTCACTCAAAGCATGTTTGGGAATCAGCATTCTGACTGCCAGAGCTGTAGCAAAACAAGATATTATTTTAGTTTAAAGGTCCGTTAAACGGTTTTTTCTTTGCATTCATGTAATTAAAACATTAATAACTCAGTTTATAATATTACTATTGCATTGTTTTATTGCAGTTTTAGGGTAATAGCACACTGGTAAATTATGGCTCCATCGGGAGTCAAAATGTCCCTTGCCTCCTTCCCACTGGATAAAATACAAAACACCAGTAGGGAACCGGCATATGTTTCTCCACCAACGATTTGCATTTTAGTCTGTGGTAGGGAAACAAAGGATGTTTTATCACCCATAGTAGCAAAGATTTATCACAGGCAACAAAATGTCCCATGTACACTTACCCTTAAGCTGGCCATAGACGCAAAGATCCGATCATACAAATCCAGGATTCGTACGATTTTTAAACCGTGTGTCGAGAGTCCCGACATTTTTTGTCCGGCGGAGATTAGTCGTTTGGTCGATCAGACAGGTTAGAAAATTTCTGTTGGCTGACAAAAATATCTCTGTGTGTATTGCCGATCGTACGATTTTCAGTGGGAGACTGTCACTAGCTTTGTCGCACATAGATATCGTACGATTGCTGTCTTGCAGAACATTGGCTGATCTGTTCTTTAACTACTTTATTTGATCTGACTGGTAAGACTTTGATCTGAATGGTTAGTGGCAGGTCGGGAGATGGGGAAGTCCATTCGTACAATGATTCATACGATCGGATCTTTGCATCTATGGCCAGCTTTAGAGTCACTAAGGGGCATATTTATCAATAATCTAATTTGTGAGTTGTGTGAGGGTTTTTCTACCTTGTATAAACTTGAATTATGAATGTTTGCATGTTAATGGAAAAATCAAATATAAAAAACTTGCATGAAAAATGACGGGGGAAAAAACTCTAATGATCATGTCGCAAAAAAACTCTGATTGAATTTATGTCCCGAAAACTCAGTCAAATCGAGTTTAAAAAGCTCATTCTTATACTAATATTTGTGATTTTTTTTTCTTATTAACTCACAATTCTTATAACTGGAATGTGTGAGTTCGAGTGCAAAAAAAATTTGAATTGTGGTAAAAAAAAAATCAAATTTTTGATAAATCTGCCCCTCAAAGTTGGCCAGACACTGGTATCTACCCATATGCTGGACAAACTCATACCAAACGCGAGGCCATACAAGGTATGAGCTGACAGCTAAAATGGTCAGAATAGTAGAACGTGAAGAAGACCTGTGGCTCATCTTCATTTCCTCATCTTCCAATGCAATGAACTACACTGACACAGTTCATTAGCAGATTATATTTTCAAACATGTCCAGTCAATGAACTGAGTGATATCCATGATACAAAGAAAAAGTTTAGAATCCTCAGTACAACATGCAAGTTCTTCAGCGTGTGTATGACCATGCTGAATAATGACCAAGATTCCATTATTCACTGGCCACAGTCTTATTTCCTCCCTTAGTTCACCTGTGATATTAAAACACCCTGATAAGAAGCCAGCAAGATGCTAGGCCTAGTAACCTAGAAATGGTCTGATGCCAAAGGATGCCTATACAGAAAGATTACTGGCACAACAAAGCAAGGGAAGAGACCCCTTCTAATTTATTACATAAACTGCAATGTTGTGATCGTGGGGGATTGTTTCACCTACAAAAGAGCAGAATTTTCAACTTGAAGCAGAGCAAATGGTTCTACACTGCTATAGAATGTGGAATGCCCTAACAGAATATATGGATGGTAGAATGTCTTAATGCCCTTAAAAGGGGTTTGGATGTCTTTCCAGACAGGCAAAATATTTAAGGCTATAGTTAGTTTGTGTACAAGAGTTTGTAGCAGTGTATGTGTGTGTGTGTATGTTGACGTTAGGAAGACTAGGAGTGCCCACCTGTCACTGTACATCGATGGCTCTAATGAGGAGATCGTCAAAAGCACCAAATTCCTTGATGTCCACCTGACGGAGAACCTCACCTGGTCCCACAACACCAGCTACTTAGCCAAGAAAGCCCAATGGCGCCTCTACTTCCTGTGCAAACTGAGGAAATCCCATCTCCCACCATCCATACTCAAAACCTTCTACAGTGGGACTATCAAGAGCATCCTGAGCAGCTGTATCACTGTCTGGGCTGGGAACTGCGCTGTCATGGAGTGAAAGACCCTACAGAGGATAGTGAAGACAGGTGTCTCTCTTCCATCCATCACGGACATTTACACCACTCGCTGCATCTGTAAAGCCACCAGCATTGTGGCTGATCCAACACACCCTTCACACTCACTGTTCACACTCTTGCCATCTGGAAAAAGGTACCCAAGCATTAAGGCCCTCACTACCAGACTGTGTAACAGTTTCATCCCCAAAGCCATAAGGCTCCTGAATACTCAGGGACCAGAAAGATCTCTCTCACAAACACACTCCTTCTGACCTTACTATATACTGCAACCTTACACAGCCACTGTATGCCATTGTATGAATGAATAGACATTCATTGGATACGATTGTTCTCTATGAGCACATCTGCACTTTATCATGTTCTTTATCATGTTCTTATACCATCATGTCTGACGTTTAGCATTATTTACATAACATATTACATCTACTGACTGTGCACTGTCCTGTCCTGTCCCTGAACTAGGCTGTCCTGTCTTGCAGGAGTAGCATATTTTTGCACTTGCACTTTTTGTCTGTTGTCTGGTACATCTATGTTGTGTGTAGCACCATGGTCCTAGAGGAACATTGTTTTGTTCCACTGTGTACTGTACACACGTATATGGATGAAATGCTAATAAACTCACTCTTGACTTGTATGTTGGTGTATTTAATTGCAAAAAAAGGTGAAAAGTCAACAAGGTTTTTAGTGGCATCTCATTGTTGGAAATGAACTTGGACAGTTGTCTTGCAACTCAACTCAATTAACTATACAATTAATTACAGGCAAGCCTGCTGTACCAAGTGATGGAGGCAGCATTTAAAGTAAGGAGTGAAGACAAATGTATATATTGTATCTCAAATTCTGTTATGCTGTAGAAACACTGAATGCATTAAAGTACTCAACAAAGTCAAGGGAGTTGTTTTTCCATAAAGAAGTTTTATGGAACAAAGGGTCAAGCTCTGTATTGAGTAGATGGAAAACACATAAGGAAAGGCTGAATATTAAGAGCAGAGCCATAAGTGATGCTCCAACTACTATGGTTAAACAAATATTAAAAATGACTGGAACAGTCGAAAGGCTACCCCAAGAAGTTTAGAGTTCATAATTTTATTTTAAACAAGCGGGAATAGCACAACAGTTAGTTCTTAAATGCCGTCACTTTATTTTACCATACTGGATATTATGTATATGTTGAATTGGATGATATCTGTATACTTGTTGCCACGATGAATGTTGTAATCAAATTTATGTCTACTTCTGTTATTTTTGTTTGTTTTTAGATACACAGCAGGGTTCATTTAGTTACAGGATAAAAATGTGCAAAACCATCAGTTAAAAATTAAAGCACTTTTAAGATATTTGACAAACACCTTCACAACTAAACTGGTAGTGGTCAAGAATCATGCATGAATTGCAGTATTCGGGCTGTTATTCCTATGTGGTTCTTAGATCTTTTAATGGGTGAATGAACTTGCCAAAATTTAAGCACTTTCTGTAGGATTTGGATTCTGCTAAATCTTTGAGAGAGCCAAATCCAAACCCTTATAAAAGCATGTGACATTAAAGCATTGTCAATCTGAATATTTTGACAGTATTTTGACCTGATAATGCAATATTGCTTTGGATTTGGTTCAAATTTACATATGCTAATTAGAAATTGAATTCTGGATTATGCTGATTATGCTGAATATTTTGTGGAGAATTTAATATTAAACTGTAACCAGAAATGACCAAGTCAGAGGATCCTTACGTTGTACCATTCTGAATCTTTAAAGATAGAAGGTATGTACCAAATCCGTAATTTTTTAATTTGACTGCATACTGCATTCTTCACAATACATTGTCAGAATAAATAATAGAATTTGAGTCCTTAGATTGTAAGGTCTACAAGACAGGGAGTTCCTTTAGTCTAACACTTAGGGGCAGATTCACTTAGGGTCGAATTTCGAAGTTAAAAATACTTCGAAATTCGACCCTCGAATTGAAATCCTTCGACTTCGAATATCGAAGTCGAAGGATTTAGCGCAAATCCTGCGATCGAACGATCAAAGGATTTTTCGTTCGATCGAACGATTAAATCCTTCGAATCGAACGATTCGAAGGATTTTAATCAAACGATCGAAGGAAAATCCTTCGATCAAAAAAAGGTTAGCAAGCCTATGGGGACCTTCCCCATAGGCTAACATTGACTTCGGTAGGTTTTATCTGCCGAAGTAGGGGGTCGAAGTTTTTTTTAAAGGGCAAGTACTTCGACTATCGAATGGTCGAATAGTCGAACGATTTTTACTTCGAATCGTTCGATTTCGTTCGACTTCGATCGAATTCGAACGAATTTAACCAATTCGATGGTCGAAGTACCCAAAAAATACTTCGAAATTCGAAGTATTTTTCATTCGAACCCTTCACTCGAGCTGAGTGAATCGGCCCCTTAGCACTTAATCTTTAATGCAACTGTGTTTTGCATTTATTTGTATTTATTATTGTAATGTAATGACTGCTGTTTGTTTTATTAATGTTGGTGTATGTTGGTAATGTGTATGTTGGTAATGTTGGTGTAAAGCCTAAAAACAAATATGGGTAGAAATGTAGTATTTATATAATAAACTTACTGTACCAGCCTAGTGTTTCAGAATCTCCAGTGTTTGGGACATGCACATGTGAGGTCTGGGCAACTAATGAGAAGCTAAGCTTAGGGTAGTTGCAAATAATCAAGCAGAAAATGAGGTTCACATGCCATAGAAACTGATACTACAGGGCAAATTATTGAATTTCTATACAAATTGCATAGGTTTTGGAGCTGCCATGAGATCTGTAATGAGAAGCTGAATCAGCCTTGTATTGTAGTGCCAGCAGCACAGAGCATGTGCAGTGAATCAGCAGAAAAGAAGATGGGGAGTTACTGGGGCATATTTGGAGGGACAGATCTTATTTGCTTAAGGGCTGTGGTTGTCATGGATTGGTAAAGAATGTCAAAATAGTTCTTGAATTTATTGTTCTTCTGTAAAGTGTTGCATACTGTTACGCTGCAAAAATATTAAAAAGATATATAAAGAACATACCTACATAACATTGTTTCCTTTGGTTGTTTAGCAGACATTAAAGGGGCGTTGTCATGATTTTTATGGTGCCAGTATCTTATACTTGTGCTTTTTACAATAAGGTCTAATTAAATAATACAATTTTGTATGATTTAGGGGAACTGCCACTTAGAAATAAAGAGTTGTATAATAAGATTCCTTTTCAAATTAAACTCAAAACCCCAAATTCTATTAAAACACCCATACCTGTTATCGGGGCAAATAAAAATCTCAACTGTAAATAATATATTGCATGCCCCACCTATTTTACAAGCATAGAGGCGGAGAAGGCAATTTTATTTGTTTTCCATTTTGCAATTCCTACTGTTTATATAAATAAGCTGCTGTGTAGCAATGGGGGCAGCCATTCAATGAAGAAAAGCCTCAGGTTACACAGCAGATAACAGATAAGCTCTGTAGAACATAATGGTGTTATCTGTTATCCACCATTTAACCTGTGCCATAAAGCCCTTTTTAAATTCCCGCCATTACTGCTTAGCAGCTTGTTTATACGAACCATTGTAGTGTTTCTGAAGCAAACAGTTTTACAAGTTCAGGGTAACACTACATGAAATTTTCTTTACTTTGAAACACTATCATTTTTTGGTGTTACTGTTAATTTAATAACAGTGTTCACTAAATGGCACCTCCCTGCTCTGTGATTGTGTAATTCCAAGGGGTATATTTATCAAAGAGTGAAGTTAGAGGTCGCGACAGTCCTCTATAGTGAAATTCCGCCACTCTCCATTCATTTCTATGGGATTTAAATAAATAAATAAAAAAAAGTGAAAGTTCATCCTTTAATAAATATGCCTTTCAAAATCCCATAGAAATGAATGGAGAGTGTGACGGAATTTCACTTTAGAGGACTGTCTGTACCTCTAACTTCACTCTGTGATAAATATACCCCCAAGAGTGAAGGATTTAAATAATTTATATAGTTTAATTAATGTGTATTTTGCTTGACAAACACATAGAAAAGAATTTGGATTTATTTCAGCAAATTTTGCCCTGATTAGAAATGTGGTACAACTACCAGTAATTGTAATTTTAGCAGAAATGGGGATGTAATGTCATAATGAAAACCAAATTAAACAAAAACAAGACCGATGTTTACATATATTAAACACACATATGTTACATATTTTGAATGCCACTTTTTTTTTGTCTGAAAGACTACAAATGATAAAAAACAAGTCTAAAAAAATGAATAGGATAACTATAGGTTTCTTCTGTTACATTAAAATTGAAAAGAGTTGTTTGAAAGTGTAATGTTTGCTACACAATGGGGTAAACACCATACTGATTTAAATATAGAAATTGAAAATGCCACAGGCCTGCAGTAACTTTGGTCCCTTGGTTCCAGTGCTAAAACTTTGTAGTTCTTTTGTGCACATCAGAGCACATCAAGGAAGACAGAAGAAAATTGAGGCTCGCTATATGAAATAACCATGAAGTGCTATTCCTGAGATATTCATCACACAAAAGAAAATCGGAAAAATTAGGATTTTTACAACGTGCTGGTTGAAGTCAGGCTCCAGGCCGGGGAGCAGTAATGAAACATTTATAATTTCTCACTGTATGCTTCAGTGGCTGCTGATGCTTTATTATACCATAAATGTGGATTCAAGGTCAAAGATGCTTTGGTGTTAGTGGGAATTGAGGTGCCCATGTAAGACAAGATTTCAGGAATGTACAATACATCCAAGAACCAGAGGTCAAACAGATACTTTCTCTTTCGTCTTTATGCCTTCTTTTTACAAGCAGCCTTTTCCATTCATGTTCTAGTATACAGCAACAACGTCTGTTTGTGCCTCTATGTGTGTGTTAAACGGACACTATTATTAACCACTGTGCAGCCAGATAGGGGTCTTGACAGAACTGCTATTGATTCATGCTGAAGAAAAAGAAAGAATCCAGGCTTCAGCAAATAAAAAAATAAATAAACAAAATTATATATAAAAAAGAAAAAAAATATATATATAAGTATATATTCACTTTTACAAATGAAAATAAGTAAAATCATATCTCAAACTAAAACTGAGATTTAAAGAAATGTATTTATATAGTGAATAAAGTAACATATAAGTATATTATAAGTTACCGAGGAGTTCAAAAGCTTTTATACAGGTCATGGAACTCCGAGGTTACTTCTAATATCATATTTTTCAACAAGGAGTACTTTAGTTATTATAATACACAAGTTTTAGTGAGTCATGTGACAAAAATTACATCACTACTCACCGTCTATAAATGATGGCATCACTAGTTACCGTTTATAAGGATATAATTTACAGGATATTCATGGCTTTTGTGTATTTTACATCTATATCCTTAAAATCTATTTCTGTCTTACTGAACCAAATTTCAAAATTTATTATTAGAATATATAATATATAACATTTTGGCTAACTAACTATATTAGAAACATTTTTTATTTTGCACAGCCTATCTATTTACCCAGTTTTTATTTTCACACTGAACTGTTCCTTTAAAGATATATATAACTAAATAAACCCCAAGTTTAATCCGTACACCAAAATGAACCACATAATAACCGACTCAGGGCCGATCTGAGGCTGCTGCTACAATAGCGCTCTATGCACTAGTGGAGCCGAATTTCCGGATTAAAACCTGGAGGTTCAGCTCTTAAAGTTACAAGAGTCTGCTTTTTGCCGCCCCTTGTAACTGGCCGTTCGCTGCCGCCTGAGGCAAGGTTCTCATCGCAGGAGCGGCTCTGAACCCACTTGGAAAAAGTCTACATGGGAACCCTTCATTCATTAAAATACAGTGCCCCTATATGAATATGAAGATTTAAAACAACTGGACTTGCTAAGTAATCAATGAAGACGTTTCACTACTCATCCGAGCAGCTTCTTCAGTTCAACTGACTGGTGTGGGAAATTCTCGGCATATAAACACTTCCACTAATCCAATCACAATGGCACATTGTAACTCTTCAAAGAGGTGACATCTGAAGAAATTTGGTGTTGATTCTGTGTAGTTACTGTGATAGGATTATCCAATGTGTCATGCAACTCCTAGAAAGAGGTGTTACTTGTGTGAGAGTTGCATGAATGGATGTGTGAAGTGTTCTGAAACCGGCAGGGTACAGATGTTAGAACAGCATTGTATGTAGCAGACAGGTGGTGTCGAAGGCCCCCGCCTCTGTTCAGGGATGGTTTCTCCACCTTGACATGAATCGCCTCTTTCATGCCTCGTTCAAACCAGCGGTCTTCTTTTTCCAATATTTGGACCTTGCTATCTTCAAAGGAGTGTCCCTTGTCTTTTAGGTGTAGAAAGACAGCTGAGTCTTGCCCCGTAGAGTTCACCCTCCTATGCTGAGCCATACACTTGGTGAGCAGTTGTTTTGTCTCCCCAATGTATATATCTGTACACTCCTCGCTACACTGGACTCCATATGCCACATTGTTTGTTTTTCTTTAGGGGTTGGATCCTTTAGGTGTACCAGTTTTTGTCTCAGTGTGTTGCTAGGTTTGAAAAACACAGGGACGTCGTGTTTGTTAAAAATCCTCCTGAATTGCTCAGACACTCCAGCTACATATGGGATGACTATGTTTCACTTACTATGTGTCTCCAGGCGGTTATTTCTATTGGTGTTCCTGTTTCAAAGCTCCTCTAAGATGTTTTTGCTCTTTGTCTTTGGACTCTGTATCAGTTGCCACACATTCTGCACTGGGGTGCAGAGTTCTAATGACACCCAGTTTGTGTTCCAGCGGATGGTGGGAATCAAACAACAGATATTGATCCGTATGAGTGGGTTTCCTGTATACATAGTAACATAGTAACATAGTCTTCAAGTTACCCCCCTCTTGGATGCATATCAAACAGTCCTAAAAGGCAAGTTTGTTTTCGTGGACATCTTCCCTTGTGAACTTGATGTTATTGTCCACTGAGTTAATGTGTTCGGTAAAGGACGCCACTTCATTGGATCTGATTTTAACCCAAGTGTCATCCACATACCTGAACCGGTGACTCGGTGTAGTTCCCTGGAAAGTAAGTAAGGCCCTCCTTTCCACTTCCTCCATGTACAGGTTTGCTACAATAGGAGAGACTGAAGAACCCATTGCACAGCCATGTTTCTGTCTATAAAAATTTCAACTCACAATGCCAATGCAATTATTTTTTTATCAACTGTTTTTTTATTTTGAATTCCCATAAAGAAGCAAATACAACAGTACATAGCAGTTGTATAGTTGGGTGGGGGAGCTAGTACAAATTTACCTGGTCCCAGTTTTCAGTATCTATGTACTATAGCAATTAAGTATTGCATATGTCTCACGTGTTCTATTCTATTAATTAGGTCCCATAAAGGGAGTGTAGGGTCCTTCCATTGTGCTGTGATTAAACATCTTGCCACTGTGAATATACAGTTTGATACCTTCTGTGTTTTTTTCCCAACTCCTAAGAATGGATGCCCCAGTAAGTGAGTCAGAGGGTCACTGTGAAGATTAGATAGGTAGTTTTTGTTGCCAGGACTTGTATCGTGGACCATAGGGTAGTTATTTGGGGACATGTCCAGAACATGTGGAACAGTGTTGCTGCCCAGAGCCCTATGGCAAAAATGCTAGCGATTTTTATATAACTGCGTTGGCTTTTAGAAATGGTATAAATGATCTGTTTGCCTTTAATTTGAATATTTTTTATATATATATATATATATATATATATATATATATATATATATATATATATATATATATATATATAAATGATATACTAATAAGCTGGTATATCATTTAAAAAAAATCATAAAAATTAGAATAAAAAATTGCACATCATAATGTAATTAGGTTTATTAGGAATTATACTTGCATCCAATAAATATGCCACCTTAAAAATTGTCTTTATGCAACGTAAAACTTTATTTCATTTGAAATTCATTGTGGTAATGTACAGAACCAAAATGAGAAAAAAGTTGTCTCTGTCCAAAGATTTATGGACCTAACTGTAATTCAGAGCTCTCTGGATAACAGGTCCTGTCCCATACCGGTATAAGCTTCATAGCATCCACTGTCACAACATATGATAAAGGTTAGATTTATTAAAATGTAAATCCTTTCCACAAGTCAATAAAAATGAACAATTAAAGCAATTCAGTTTTTCTGATTTTTTTCTAAGCAGTCAAGAAAAAAAAGGTGATCGTGAAGGAAAACTTGATTGAATATATTCAAGATTTTTTTCTGTGATCATGTTTCTACAGAAAAGCTTTGCCCTCATATTACTTGATATTGACCCTACTTATAATTAAGCAATAATCTCCAATTAAACCATACATACAGTAAGTTATATACTGCTAGTTTCAATCTTTCAACAAGAAATCCTGCTCCATACATACCAGCTTATAGCTATAGATATATCTACTTGCTAGTTTTTTTTTTAATCAATGTTTGCACAAATCGCCTGCAATTGTTTGTCTGTCTCTTCATCCAGCTCAGTGTTCCTTCACAGTGTGCTTGGCTTCTCTGCAGTGATAAAGTCACTATTTGCCGTAGTCTATCTGTCACTGTTTCACTAAGTACAAATACGCTGATAGGCAACATCAGTCAACAGCAACAAATTCAGTTCTAGAGAGTAGGTTAGCTGCTATTTGTTGACTCAGAGCATCCATTTAATCATCTATAATACCTTTGTGTATTTGATTCTAGAGCAGACAAGTAAGGCACTAAACAAATATTTGTCTTAATTCTAATTTTACAGTTGGTTTGAACTTATAGAGAGAGAGAGATTTAGCATGATTTGTCTCTAAATTACTATTAATACTAAAAAAAATTTTTAGTCAGGCACGGATTTCTGTATTTCACCATGTGCGACAAAATTTTCGCAGAGACAAAAAAGTTGCCATAAGAAAATCCCTGCGCACTCACCTTTATGTGCTGAAGGGAGTCCAGGACATCGGCGGTCCATAATGTCGACGAAGGGGTCCAGGAGGCTAGTGCTAGAAAGCAATTGCACTCTCTGCACTGAAAGAGCTGAATTTCTGGTTTGAAAACCATCTGTTCGTTGATGCAGTCCCGCTATCCGACCGCCAGTAAAGCCACCGTTAGGATCTGATCATTGGGCCCTAGGGCCCACGATCAGATCAGACCGATATTGCCCACCTCAAGGTGGGCATATTGGGGAGAGATCCGCTCGTTTGGCGACATCGCCAAACGAGCGGATCTCTCCATGTATGCCCACCTTAACAATAGATGAAGAAATCAAACAGCTCGAAGCAGTAAACATGTAGGCACATTTTATCACTCGAAAACATGTAGGGGCACATTTACTTCGACCAATCGACCATTTGATAGTCGAAGTACTGTCTCTTTAAAAAAATCTTCGACCACCTACTTTGCCACCTAAATCCTACCGATCATCAATGTTAGCCTATGGGGAAGGTCCCCATAGACTCTCCTAGCTTTTTTTGATCGAAGGAAAATCGAACGATTTTTCCTTCGATCGTACGAACAAAGAAAATGCGGTAAATCCTTTGACTTCGATATTCGAAGTCGAAGGATTTTACTTTGGGGTGAGTCTTATCTCCGTGGTTGTGTGGGATACATCATAAAGGTGGCCGTACATGTTACAATTATGATCTTTGGTCATAGGAAAGGTCACTCTCTATTGTTTTCACTACAAACATTAAGAGCTAAATTGCTAGATATACAGGTAGAAACAATATAATTTTACCTCTATCTAACGATTCATCAGTAACCCTATGTTTGGGCTTCTTCAGAGATGCCCGATAAAATTTGCCTTCTATTCTGACGAGGCTGTTTTGGCATATCTGATAGCTGTATGAGTACATCTGTTATCTTTAGGTAATGATGGTGGCTTGATGTTTAGAAATAATAGATAACTGATGAATAAAGGAAAGCATGGGGTTTAAGGTGGACATAGATGTAACAGTTATGGTCACAGAAAAGATTGTTCCTTTTCAATGCAGATGTGTAGAGCTCAATTGTCAGATATACAGGTAGAAACAATAGAATTTCACCTGTATCTGACAATTCAGCACTACTAGTGGTCAATGTTCAGGTGCCTTCAAAGGCGCCCTATGAAAATTTTTCCAGCCAGCCCTGTTGACAAGCCAATTGATATGCCAGTCTTCTGCTGATATCAGTTGACTAGTCTTCCGCCATACATGCAATGAATATCATACAAAATAAATTATCATTGCGTCTCTGGCCACCTTTACATTACATTGATAACTGAATACCAGGAATGTGCATATAAAAGAATTAATGATACAGTGGAAAAAACATAGATAAGACCTCAGATTTATTGGTTCTAGGTAGCTAAATATGCATGAGCTTATTTACAAAAGCCAAAGAGTAATACATTTTATATACACTATTATAAACCTGAAAGGCTGTAAGTTTATATCACGACTTTCTCATCACCAAGCAAGTAATATGGTACGGAGGCTGATAAGAATGATTAACATGTGTTCCCTTTCAAGGGTAGCATACATGTAGATACAATATAAATAACCAAGAATTGATGAAAAATGAAAAAATGAAAATATTACCAACCCTCACACCTAAATTCTGAAAAAATACCTAATCTCCTACTGATTTATTAGTTGAGTAGAAATTTGTGAAACGCATTGAGGTCAGTGGCCGTCAACATTTTTTTTACTGACTATTTTTTTTCTTGTGGTGACTTTTTCATCTTGGCAACTTTTTTGTCTTTGACTTTTTTGTCTCAGCGACTTTTCTTATGGCGACAATTTTGTCTTGGCGACTTTTTTTGTTAAGGCAAATTTTCTTGCAGCTGATTTTTGCCACAGTTTTGAGAAAAAATTTGCTCATCAGTATAATTGAATAAAAATGTCAATGTATACAGTATGCCCATAATAAAGGGCACCCTGTGTCTGAGAAAATTTATTGTTCAAGCATTTTTCTTGAGGATGTAGCCATGAACAGATATAATACAGGTATGAAATATACACCTCCAAGAGAAGGATGTTGCCTGTGTAGAGCTGCAGTTCCTGTTTAACAATGCCTACAATGGAGTTATAATTAGCACAAGATATTCAGAAAATTACTTGTACGTTTTGTGTTACATTTGAGAAGAAGTCATCATCTTTTTGCCATGTGAGTTTTATGAAAATTGTATATTATATATGTATATGAGGCTACTTGCCTTCTTTTAAAAATAAAAACCATAAGAGGCCACAAGACCTCAGTTTTTACCTTGTGAAGTAAATATTTCAATCACACCTCATCTTACTGTTTATAGTTTTATGCTTACTATAGTGAGAATCCAGTGCTGCAAATAAGAAATAAATCCCAAACTTGTTCGTAACTGACTATTTGATATGATTAAGAATCATGCTAATATATCAACCTTTAGGTGTGGCACCTTATACCCCCTTTTAGAGCTGCTCTTATGTAATACATTGACCCACTGGCAAATTGTCATTGGCAATTATTGTCTCCACTAAGAAAAATATAGCTAATATAGCTAAGGTCCTTAGAAACAGCCAAACTGTAACTATCATACTTATTAGGAACAATATGTACGGCAGGCATGGACCACTGCTTCCATTTAGAGCAAGACCTAAAGGAAGCCCCAGGAAATTACTTTCAGATGTTGGCAATTCAACATTCTTCCAGTACCCGGTATAATCCAGTTTTTCCACAGGAAATATTCTAACTAGGCCAAAGCAAGTACACAAGTTCCCTATATTAATTAGTAGCCATTATGAGGTGTCTGAATATACATTAAAAGTAGCTTTTAGCTATGTACAAAGCATTAAGTGAAAAAACGCAAATGGATAAAGTAAAAAAAAAGGACTGGTATAAAATTCCTTCATTCTATTTGAATCAAACACTTCCCTTTCACACCTCCTGCCCTTGTGCTTTCCATGACAGACAGGATTTACTTGCAGCCAGAAATTATGGGAAATTCCGGGGAGAAAATCACAAGAATAGAGGCAATGTCGTTTTTGTGCAAATCCCCATAGTAATGTGTACACCACATTTCATTTTGTAGGCTATTTCTTTATAAAGCCAGGAATTTTTTTTGGAGTTTTGATTTTGTTGTTTTTTTTCTCAGCAGTTGTATATTCTTTTTATTATTCAGTGGCTTAATGAAGAAACATTTACTATATATATTTAGACACTCCACTAAACCTTTTATCTTCAGTAAGAGAAAAAAAGAAAGAGAGAGAAAGCTGATTGATTTTGAAGTTAAATGTTGGCATCTGCTGTTATTCAAAAGCAGGACCTTGGATACACTTAGTCGCCATGATTTCAGCTCTGCCACCAGTGTGCTGGAAATGAAGACAAGCTGTTGTCAAATGAGAAATGCAAAATAGCCAATCTGTTTGTCTGTTTAATGTAACTGGGAACATAAGCTGCTAAAAATGCTACCATTCTGCACTGTCAGATGGGAGACACTCTTCTACAAACGAAAGCCTAATGACCCATTTTACTCTGGCACTGTGGATTTCCTCCTAATGGTATTTTCCATATGCACTTCAACATTCTTTTATCAACAACTGCAAATGGTACTATTTTTCTCTCAAACACAGCCGTGTAATCTATGTGTTACTTTTTCTTTTCTTTTTTTTCTCTTTGGCACCATGAAGGAATGCTGATGTTCAAGGAGTCTTGAAGCAGCGAGCATATTGCTCAAGCATCTGATTCTCATCTCTTCCTCACACCTGTCATTTTACAATATTAAAGGAGGTGGAAAAATCCAGTCATTAAACATGATAGATATGTTTTTAATAAGAAAGTGTTGTGCCTCACCAGGCAGATAAATAGAGAGACTTAAGTTACCTTCAGCGCTTGGAGTACAATTATAGGATGTAGTTAAAAGCTTACGTTGTTCTTCAAAGCCATCATGACAGGTGAAGATTTGGTTTATCTAAATGATCTAAGCTGCTGCTGGTAGCAAGTCTCTTTGTCGGCTTACTTTGCTAAAGTGTTGATCCTCAATTTTATAACAGCTAGTTCTTAATGGAATATAGCTTTCAACAGCTCTCATTTCCAAGTCAGGCAAAGTAAATTCATCCAGTGAGATTGCTGACCATTTATTTAGATCTTCACATAAACTCCCTGCAAAGTTATGTGTAAAAGGTTTTTCTCTTAAATTGCAGCCAGATTTGACAAATCAGAGCGCCACTCGCATGCCTCCACTTTACACATATGAAATCCATTTTTGTAATTATTGTTGTGTTGAAACTAGTTGAACCAATTTGAACTGGGACCCATGCCAAATGTGCCATGTTAGTAAAGTGCGCACAGTTTTAATATTTTCTTAGGCAAGAATGGAATTTAAAATGAGATGTTATGAATTATTTTATATATCAGTAAATGGCACAATATTTCACAATTCCCCTTTGATTAGAGGAAAAGACCTTGCATACAGCTTACCTAAATGAGAAATATAAGGGATCATTTATTAATTGTGCACTCATGGCTGATGCCATGGGGGGGTGGTCAAGTTATTGAACTTTTTTTTATGCTCTGAACCAAGTTTGTGTAAAAGTCTGCATCATATAATACATTTAAAGCAAGGGTTTTTCACCCTGCCAGCAGTATCTGTGTGCCAGTGAATCTTTTCTTCGTACAGTTGTGGGGTCACCGAAGCCCATTTACTGAGCACCAGGGTAATTGTATCCTCGAGAGGGCCAAGGTGTGCGTGGGCAGTTTGGACGTTTTCATATCATATGTCTGCCATCATATTGAGCAACCTGACAACCAGACTAGGAAAGTAGTGCATAAGAGAGTTAGGAGATTGCAAAATTGAGTGCAGGACAGCCTTCTATTCTTTCTTTGAATTTTCTAGCTGGGAAGCTACCAACTTCAGAGTTCAGAAGTTCGAAAACAAGGTACAGGCAAGGGTCGAGCAAAGAGGAGTCAAAAACAGGCAGAGGTCAGGACAGGCATCGAGTTGTGTGGGCAGGCCAAAGTCAAAAACCAGGATCAAATGCATGGAAGGGCTTGAGCAGGATCTGAGATAACTAGAAGCCAGCTCGGCAAGGAAGAAATGACAGAAGGGGTTTAAATAGGGAGTTTCACGCCAAAACTACAGGAGGAAGAAAGCCAAAAGTATTGGTAAAATTACCTTATAGCTTCATTATGCGCTACTGAGCTTGTCACATTTCAACCGCATGCGTCAAAAGCTACATTTGGTGATCCGACAACTGTCGGTCAGTGTGAACTGAGGTAGGAGGGTGCGCCTGCCCGTCAGTACGCCTTACAAATGCATTGTTATTGGCTATGTTTATGTTTGCTATGTACTGTATATGCTAAATATATGTTGGTTATAAAATGTTATATTTATCTACTTTATTTTTAATAAATGTTCTGTGGCCTTTTCATCCAACAAATGTGTGTCTGATGTTTATATTTGGGGCAGGAAAAGTAATGGGGGGGAGGTATTGGTGGTTGTTAGTTGGCCTGGGCTGGACAAATCCCTATGTTCTAGAGTACAAGTATGGAATCCCTTATTTGGAAAACTATTATCCAGAAGCTCCAAATTATGGAAACACCATCTTCTATAGAGCAATTTTAATTTTTAAAAATGATGTTCTTTGTAATAATACGACAGTACCTTGGATCATATGTAAGGAACCCATATTGGTGGCAATCCAATTTTTTTTTTTTTTATGTTTAAATGATTTTTAGCAGAGTTAAGATATGGTGATCCAAATTACAGAAAGAGCCCTAGAAGCAGTCCAGATAACAGACACTATACATGTACAGTGTTACCTTGTGCTTAGGCCTTGAGGAAGAATATGGTGCAGTCTAAAGTCATATCCTTCAAACATTTGTGTTGTCTACAAAATATATATAAAATATATATACAGTAAAAGTTGTGATGTATGTTGGAGAAAAACACAAAATGCTGGGGAAAATTATGAAAGAAGTGTAAAATCCTGATGAAAATAATAAAATAAGCATATTTGTTCCCATTTATGTTGTTTGAAGTATCTAACTGTCATGGTACATAAATACCTTTGGGGCAGAAGTGGGCACTTTAATGACTTGCATTTTTTGGTCTTGGTTGGGGTGAGCTGATGAGAATGTGTAGTCCAGGAGTGTTGGGTTAAAGAGTAATATTAGACGGTTTGGTAAGAAAATCACACAGTATTTAGTGAAGAGATGAAAGGAACACAAACTGTAGTTTCAGTATTAGAACTTCTTTTCCCTTCCTACAACTCAAGGTGCAGCCATGCCAGGAGAAGTCTCCTAGTGGAGGTAACCTTTCTAAGCAGCAGAGGACATCACTGTAGGATAGCTACAACACTGGATCAATATGTTCACTTCTCACAAAAACAGACCCAATCCCGAAAGACCTGGAGGACCCTTACTGATACTCCTCTGAATAATTGTTGCAGGCTTTAATGATACAATATCCAAGCAGTACATACAGTAGACACAACTGATGACTGACATGTAATAGGAATGGCTCAGAGAAATATATATTTTTTTAAAAAATGTATCTTTTCCCTTCCCTAGAAAACTGAATGTGTGACTGAGATGTACCTATATAATGTTAATGCCAGCAGGCATTAGTAAAATGTTAGGAATCATAAATAAATACCAAAGTTTGTTACCAAATGTCTTTCTTTAGTAAAATAAAGGATAAGGAACTTTATGTAAGTTGGAAATGTCTAATAATCTAAGTATGCTTGGTAGCAAAATGTGCAGAAATGGCAATACATTCCAAGCAGCAGCACCACCACCACAGTATAAACCAATATGAATGTTTTGTTGAGTGAAAAAGAGCAGCTTTGGATCCCCAAACACTAGTATTTGGACAAGGCAAATTGTGCTCAGTACCTTGCATTAGACAGTGGAGGCACAGAAGACAACAATTGGGGGCAAATTGCAATTTTTTTCCATGAATCTTGAACAAAAATGTGTGGTGTTCCTAAATTTCTTAAAAGCTGTAAAAATTCTAGATTTATTAAGTGTAAAAACATGAAAACCTCTAATGCAAAACTTTGCCAAGTAAAAGTTGTCAAAGTCCTAAAAAGTCAATGGGATCTGTACTGATCTTATTGAACAGCTTTTAATCAATTCAGGCTTTTAGAATTGTCTGGATCTTTTAATACATTCCATGGCATTCGTGGTTTTAGAGAAAAGTGAGTTTAGTCATGATTTCAAAAGCCTCTAAAACCACTAAAATTAGACTGCTAATAAGTAGTATTGCAAGAGAGCCCTGAATATAACATGTGCCATGAGCAAGCTAAGTACAGGATTTTAGAAGTACCTGCAACCACCCTTACTTGAACAACATCATGAAAGACCAGCAAGTAAGGATTGTGCCTGGGCCACCCACATAGCATTCGGCACTCATATAGGCTATTAGATGCCATGAAAAAAAGTTTATGGTGTCCTTCAGCACGGTATTGCTCTTAAGTGGAAATTGAGCAAGATCTGTGCATAATTTATACATCCTTTAAGCAGATACAGATTTATACTGAGTTACATCCCAAAATTTTAGATGAGGCAAGAAGGTTGCACTAAAGCCCACATTCTGTTCTGAAATGTTATCTAAATTCTAACCCATATGTGATAAATGGTACTAGTGATAAAAGGCACTAAAGTAGCACAGGTGGACTAACCTATGGCAACCAATAATATGTTTGCTTTCAAACAGCTGACCAGTAAATGCAACCTACCCATTACTTGCTATAGATAATTAAACCTTTAGCAAATGTTGTACCTTTTATCCCATACCAACCCCCCCCCGTGCAACTTTTTCATGGTTCAGCTGCTGCAGTGCAAAATTATTGCAGAGAACAGCTGACCAATATATTTCTAGCATTCATTCTATCAATCTAGTTTCTTTAAAAAGAAAAGTACAAATTCGACATTTAAAAATGTGAATTAAGCATCACCTTTATCATCAGTAGGTGGAGGTGCAGAAAATAAAAACCTGCAAACTTGAGTTTACCAGCCTACTGCATGAAATACACAAAATCAGGTTTAATAAGTTTACGTTAATTAGGTCAGATTTTCCTCCAAACCCCCGACCTTGCAGTTTTTAAAGATTTTCCTGCCTGACACAAGCACGCTACTAATGAAAGCACCTTCGCTCAGGTTTACACTTAGCCCAACAACTTAGCCTGTTGCAGTCACAGCTCAGTTACTGGTGACATGTGAACATCGATCATCTGTGCATTCATATGAGATTATCACACTTATATTGTTCATGTCAACACACAGATGGTACATTGCTGATGCAAAGTGCAACTCTACTTATACCCTTCATATGTACACAGGTAGGCCTAATTACGTGCCCAAAGTCATAAAAATTCCATTTATATTTTTGTGATTGTTTTTCCTATTGCCTATTTCTGGACCATTCGTCCTGGTAGGTTGGATCCTGGTTTTTAGCTAAGTAAAGTCCCATACCTGTAATAACTACATAAAACAAAACTGCAGATATTGGCATGATTTAGCTATTATCTATATTTTGTAAAGTTGGTTGCAAAAAATAGCAATATAAACAGTAATATCTAGCAATGAAAAACACGACAGATTGCTTTCTTTTTGATATCTAGTTTATGAAAGAATTTTGTCTTAGCTGATGCAATGTTTAAGCCATGCCTTCATAATGTAAATCAATCTGAAGATAAATAATAAGAATGAAACTCTGCTTATAAATGGACTATTTTCATTATAATTTAGGACCTTTCATACAATTGTAGTCTAGAGAGTTTGTGTAAAAGAATATCTGGTATGGAAGCAGTTACAGCTGTAGTCAGCGTTGAATCTTTAAACTTCTTGAATTATCCTTAGCCCCTTGAATAATAAAAAGGGAGTTTTTGGAACCACAAGATCATTACTGAGCACTAATACAAAACTGATGGCAAAATGTTCAAGTAATTTAAGCAATGTAGACAAGGAAGGTTCTCAACCATGCTACAAAGTGTGACCTACAGGATCCTGTGAAATGAGTAATTATAGGCAATATCCATTTCAGCTTCTATTAGAACATCTAATAAAACAAGGTCATGAAAACAGACAAGGATCACATCCCTGCTAGCATCATAGCAGAGGGGAAGAGTCACATTGGTAGAAGTGGATTGTATCTTACTTGCTTTCCACAATGAATCAGCTCCTGACAGCTCCCCTGAGAACATTATAGGACTTCCTATTGTCTTTCCGCTTCCAGTGACATCACTTGCAAGTCATTGATTGTTGGCTCTCTGCTCTCCGAGGCGAGGAGTTGGTGGATATTTCTATAACTGCTGAGGGAGGTAGAAATGTCTGCAAGGGCAAGCATTTCTGTGGCAGCGGAGGGGGTGATGCACCTCCAGATCACGTCTCTGTAAAAAAAAGGACTTTTGGTATTAGAGATGCACGTAAACTAACTTTCTAATACTGCCAATAAAAACAAAGAAAAAAGACCTCTCCAAACACACTTTCTTTAAATGGCAGCTCCCACAGCCAGGTGCTCTATCCTCAGCGTCCCCACTGTGTCCATATATGAAATAAAAAGAATAGGGACGGCACTCTATTTAAGGGATTTGTTGCAGCAAGCTGCAGGTTGCACCCATCTGCAGCTTATGCTCACCACTCATTTTTAAAACCATTAGGTGGTGGTGCAATGAGGCTTTGACCACAAAATACATATAGACAAATACAAGAGGTTCTCTGCAATCAACCCATTATCAATATATTTAAGACATTGAGACATTTTGTGCTTACAGCCACTAAAAAATGCCTTACCCTTTAAACAAAACAGGGATTGTTTGTCCGTATATTGCAATATATTTAAGCTGGTCAACTACGTCAAAGTCATCCCATATCTGGCTAGTCCTACATTCAACTTACATCTGATTCGTTAAAAATTCTATTGCCTCATTATACATTTTACAAAGGGACTACGTTTTACCTGCAGCTTACTTGCTGCTTTCAACATAAAACTCCCAAACTTGGTTGTCCTTTTATTAGCCACCAGTGGGATCACTTTGCCTTGTTTGTTATAGTTTATACAGGAGCAGTGACCAGCTCCATGTTGTAGCTCCCAACTTTCCCAGCTATAGTTAGGTGATCCCACTGTGGCTAATAAAAGCGCAACCAAGTTTGAGAGTTTGCAATGGAATTTAATTTTTTTTTGTATTTTTTAAAACAAACATTTTTTCCACACCTGCCTAAAGGTCTTTTCTTTTCCAGTAAGAAGTTATATTATAGGCACAATGCAAACACACAACCAGAAGCTTGTTTAGCTTAATACCTTATTGTTTATACTAGATAAATGCAAGTTTTTTTCACAAGGAAAAAGGTTTAGATTGTGTTTATTCCTCCCCTCCCACAGAGAAAAAGACTAGACCTGAGAGTCCCAACCATAATTACCAATAACCAAACAGTTGTATCCAGCCAGGGCTTGGCAACAAAGCTTTATGGCAGATTTATTATTATTATTATTATTATTATTATTATTATTAATAATAATAATAATACTATTATTATTACATTTTGTTACTCAATAAAGAATGACTGTTGCTATTCAGTGTTTTGGATACTTTGGGGTGCCATTACGCTTATTTAGGAAAAAGGATAGTATTGATTTGCTAAGTCCTACACAGACATCCATTATACCCCCCCTCCATTTTTGGAGGCTTAATGAGATCATAGGATGTTATAGTCACTGAAGTCAAATACCCATAGAAAAGTACTCAACTACCTATTCAACTACTCAATACAGTCAAATTAATGACAAAAAATGTTGATGTTGATAAACAAGTCAATGAAAATATTTTCCCTGTTAGTTAATAAAGTGTAAGAGGAATATGTATTAAAAATTCAGTTTTTACCGCAATTCAAATTTTTTCACAGCAAAAATTAGTACAGGGAGTCCTCAAGTTCCATACACCTGACTTTCATACAACTCACACAAATGGAGGCTATTACAGTAACATGTATTTCTGGGGGAATTTGTCCCGTTTCCCTTCGCCACGAATTTTGCGAATTTCCTGCAAATTTTCATAACTTGTGGAAAATTCGTGAAACACAGATTTGACGCCGGCGATGATGAAGTTAATGGGTGCCTGTTAATCAGAATTTGCGCCTGGCAAATAAATTCGCCCTTCACTAGTAACATACTGTGGTATGCTAACATAATAGCCAGAGCACTACTTCCTGCTTTTCTGCTCTCTAAAGGTGGCCATACACTGAGAGATCCGCTCGTTTGGCAATGTCGCCAAACGAGCGGATCTCCCTCCGATATGCCCACCTTGAGGTGGGCAATATCGGGCCGATCCTATCGTGGGCCCTAGGGCCCAACGATCGGATCCTAACGAGGCCTTAACGGGTGGTCGGATCGCGGGACCGCATCAACGAATAGATGCGGCCGCGATCCGACGGGATTTTCTGTCCCATCCGATCAAGATCTGGCCGACTTTTTGCCAGATCTCGATCGGTGAAGCCCGTCGGGGGGCCCCATACACGGGCCAATAAGCTGCCGACACGGTCTGTCGGCAGCTTTTATCGGCCCGTGTATGGCCACCTTAACTCTGAGTTAGTCAGCAACTTGAAGGGGGGCCACATGGGATATAAGTGTTCATTGAGTTTGCAATTGATCCTCAGCATTCAGCTCAGATTCAAATGCAAACAGTTATGACCCATGTGCTGATTGGTTACTGACTGGTAACCAATAAGTGGAAGAGAGTATTGTTCTGGCTATTATGTTAGCAATCCAGTCACTCCAGCCTTTATACATTACATTTTTTGCTAACTAACTATATTAGAAACATTTTTAATTTTGCACAGCCTATCTATTTACCCACTTTGTTCTTTTACACTGTACAATTCTTTAAGAACAAACCTACAGACCCTATCTCGTATGTAACCCGGGGACTGCCTGTATTCCAGTTTCTGAAGCTCAAACATTTATCAAGTGTGAAAACCTTGTATATAAAACCTTGTATATGAAAGATGTGAAAGGGAGTTGTGCTAGCAAAATCAAAGTTATTTTTGGAAGTTGGAAAATTTGAGATTTGTTGGACTAATTAAATTATTTACATGATTTTTATTAATTATGAAGTGCACATTTGAGTTTTAACAATTTTTTTCGATGAAAAAAAACCAACATTTTTCAGAAACATGCCTCCCAATAACACTTATAAAATGAAAATGCTGAGAATATATCGAAATTGAACAAAGTGATTCTTATACTTAAAAATGCTGAATTTTGGGTATCCGACTTTACGTACTTTTGCAATTTACTGAAATAAATGAATGACTTGGGTGTGCATGCATTCTCTTCCAATTCAAGGCAATGTGTACAGATAAAGTGACTTACCTGCATATTGAGTACCCTGCCAGGTACAGGTTGTGTGGGTAACAACACTACTTTGAAAAAGCTAGCCACTGCCTTCATTGTGCTTTTTGCATTTATCTGGAGTATTTTGTTTCTCTGAGCTACTTAGCTGAATAGGCATTATGTCCTTTTTTCAGAATAACGGGGGGGAATTGTATTAAAGTCTGTGTTACTAATATTGGCAGATAATATTTGTCACACAGGGTACTTACTCTATGTAGAACAACCTATTTTATTTAGCTGGCCATTTTACATTAAGGAAAACAACATTGTTTTGACCCCTATAAGTATTTATTAACTGGTAATGGTGAAAGGTATCAGAAATATTTGTCTTAGTTCTTTAACTTATTCTTGCTGGATCCCAAAATCCCAAAATCATGCCTCTGCTGTAGACCCCAGAATTTAAGAAACTTGTATAGACATACAGTATATAATTTGCAATATATCTATAGCAGCTCTGTCCTTGCTGAAATCTTTTTGTGATACTGATGCTGTGTACCATTCTGGCAGAAGTGTATGTTACACTGGCAGGTGCTGACAACAAAAGCTGTTACAGCTTTAGCTCACTGTGTCAGCATCGCTTCTGGGGTGATCCTTTAACCTGCGTGCTTGGCAGAATAAAAGAGGCAAAAAAACAAGAACATTCCCCAAATGATGCCTACAGGGAGTCTTTAAGCTGCATTTCTCTGTGGGTTTTAGTGTGCCTGTCCCATCTCCTCATTCTTGAACACTGAGACCATATCGGATCTTTCTGCTTGGAAAGCTTTGTGCAGCTGCATTCAGCAGAAACAGAAAACTCACAAATGCAGCATTTTTGCTTTTGGATCCATCAATTTTAGGAAGCCGGTTGCAAACATAATTCACTGATTCACCTGTTCTTGCTTGAAGCAAGAATGGCCCCAGGTTGATTCTGAATACCTTCACTATTAAACCAGTTGTGGGGCAGCCCTGATAAGAACACCCGTGGTATTAAGGTGGTTATAAAACTTCTGATTCAATTACTGTTGTATAACAGATTTATGATGTACAAATGTACTAATAACAAACAAAGAACATGCATAGAGAAAAAATTAGATAGATAGATAGATAGATAGATAGATAGATAGATAGATAGATAGAGATAGATAGAGATAGATGGATAGATAGATGATAGATAGATAGATAGATGATAGATAGATAGATAGATCGATCGATCGATAGATAGATAGATAGACAGACAGACAGACAGACAGACAGACAGACAGACAGACAGACAGACAGACAGATAGATAGATAGATGTAATAAAACTTATTAAAGGACAAGAAAAAAATAAAAAGTTAAAAATATTAGGCACCCCACTGCATTTTATTTCCCGGGCCAGTGCTCATTTTCTGGAAAATTTTTGGAAATTCTGAAGCAGTGCACCCTTGCCATCTTTGCCATCTATCCCAGGCACCCATTGCAAAGAATGAGGCTTCAGCATGTGTTGTAGTATAAAATCAGAATTTATTTTTTACTCTACTGCACATGTGCAAGTCTAAGGGGATGATTTATCCAAAGTCAAGTTTGTTCTGCGAACTGAATAAAGAAAATCAGTGGCATAACTATAGAGGAAGCAGACCCCGCAGTCACCCAAACCACAGCTTCCTCTTCCTCTATAGATTCAGAGAACTCCCTACGCTCTCCTACCGGAGAGCTAGCAGGGACAAAAAGACAGAAAGACAGACAAGCGGGTAAGCTTCCATTACAAGCCAGGACCCTCAGGATATTTTTGTTGCAGGGGGTCTGGCATGTTCTAGGTATGCCACTTTAGAAAATCGGGGTGAAAAGTGCAATATCAATTTTTTCTAATTTCAAGTTTGGCAAATTCTAATTTTGATTCAAGTACAGGTATCCAGAAACCTGTTATCCAGAAAGTCTGTGTTACTAATATTGGCAGATAATATTTGTCACACAGGGTACTCACTCTATGTAGAACAACCTATTCTCCCATAGACTCTATTATAATGAAATAATCCAAATTTTTACAACGGATTTCCCTTTTCTCTGTAATAATAAACCAGTAGCTTGTACATGATCCCAACTAAGATATAATGAATGCTTATTGGAGCAAAGCCAGCCTACTAATACTTCATGTTTACATGATTATCTAGTAGACGTAAGGTACGCAGATCCAATTTATGTAAAGATCCATTATCTGGAAAACCCCAGGTCCCAAGCATTCTGGAGACCAGGTCCCATGCCTGTAATTTATATTTATCAATTGAAGAAAGTTTTGTAGGGTTGATTTGCAGTTATAGGGTTGAAGTGCAGTTTAAGTAGTCAGACCACACATATTTTTGAGCAACAGGATCTATGAAATTAGAGATAAAGAATGCAAACTCACTTCAGCAATGGCAACAATACAGTCAGTGTTTATTTTGAGCTACATCTAACACAGAGTTCAACCGCACAATCTTCATTCTAAGTGACCTTCATTCCTTTCCAGCATACTCATTACTTGCCATTCTAATGCCATTCAGTTCTTTTATTCCGTAAAAATAGAAATCAATAAAAAGTCAGTTTCCCATGGTGTGGGAAATTTATAGGGTCCTGGGCAGGGAAATCCAACGCATGTTTCTTATCTGAAGCCAAATTCCTAATGCAGAGGGGGTGATATTGCTCATTGTGTGAAAGCAAGCAGATGCACTAATAATTCTTAGCATTTGCATGTGTTTCTCTGAAAAACATAAGGGAGATTACATGACTAGTAAGAATTCAAGGGCAGGACCCTGAATGTCCCATCAGTTGCATGCTATTTCTTTATGTTTAATAAAAAGTCCAATGGACAGATTAAAATTCATGTTCAGCTTAGTTCAAATATTGTTATATTTTTGTCTTAGATCTATAATCAGATGTTAATGACTCTCCAAAGTTCCCCCTGCACATGTGTGTTAAAGCTCCCTTGCACTGGGCATTGTCACTCACACAAAATCACAGATTAGAGCACCAATTATATTCTAATGCAGGGTCGGACTGGAAAAAACCCGGTGTGCCCTTAACCTTAATGGGCCCCCGCCGGGCCAGTCCCCTCTCCCATTCGGATACTACATAAAAAAGGTTTTTTAGGCTTCTCACAGCGCCATCTGCGCATGGCGCCATTCATGCAGGCGTGCCGGGCTGTGATTTCATGCAGGCGTGCTTTGTGGCACTTTCATTCATGCGCGCTCAGCGCGTCACAGTAGGGAGGCCGGCGCTAAAAATGTCAAGTTGGGCCAAAGCCCAGACGTGAGTGTGAGTGGCCGGGTCCCAGACTGCTCCTGACATATGGACACAGCGGGTGCCTGTAAGACCTGGCCTTGTGCCAAGGGAATTCTCATCCCACCCAATGATGTGAACTCTGCTGAGAAATAAATATATATGTATAGAGACATGTGCACTAATATATGTGATTCTCCAAGGGAGAAGGACATGCACACATTTGTGAGTTGTACAAACTGATACATATCTCATATACATCTCATATACAGGGTAATATTATTACTTTATTGTTGGACTAAACTCCGGGAGGCCCCAAACCAACTGCCCCTATCTGTAGTCCCTTCTGCTACTGTCAGTTTTATATGATTTGCGTTTGTATATATGTTCCCTGCTTTAAAGGAAATCAGTGGGGGGGGGGGGCAGTGATTATGATGGCTTATGCCTGGGTGGCTGCTAAATAAAGCTCTGGCATAGTGCTGAAGTATTACTCAGGTAACGTTCCAGACACATTTCCAGAGACCAACCAGAGGGGTCAGATGGGGCCCTGGACAGCAGTCCCAGTGGGCCCCTGGCCCCCCCAAAAGAGCAAACAGATTTTTTTTATTCAATTTTGAAATCTGACATGGGGCTAGACATATTGTCAATTTCCCAGCTGCCCCAAGTCATGTGACTTGTGCTCTGATAAACTCCAATCACTCTTTACTGCTGTACTGCAAGTTGGAGTGATATCACCCCCCTCCCTTTTCCCCCCCAGCAGCCAAACAAAAGAACAATGGGAAGGTAACCAGATAACAGCTCCCTAACACAAGATAACAGCTGCCTGGTAGATCTAAGAACAACACTCAATAGTAAAAACCCATGTCCCACTGAGACACATTCAGTTACATTTAGAAGGAAAAACAGCAGCCTGCCAGAAAGCATTTCTCTCCTAAAGTGCAGGCACAAGTCACATGACCAAGGGCAGCTGGGAAATTGACAAAATGTCTAGCCCCGTGTCAGATTTCAAAATTGAATATAAAAAAATCTGTTTGCTCTTTTGAGAAAAGGATTTCAGTGCAGAATTCTGCTGGAGTAGCACTATTAACTGATGCGTTTTGAAAAAAACATGTTTTCTGATGACAGGATCCCTTTAAAGAAAAGGTAGTAAGAAGGGATTATGTGAATGAGGGGTGGTGCCTGCTTGATCTGCAGAAAAGCAGCATTTACATTTTGGATGGTGCACAGTACAAATGTTTATATAGGATTTTTTTATGCGTCCTATTTGTCATCAGGTTTATTTGGTCTTTAATTTGACAACAGACATGAAACAGCACACAACATTTTTGCAAACTTTGGCTTCTTCTTTTCCCTTTTTCTAACAGTTAATTAATGAGTGACCTTTACTCTGTGGCAGAGGGCATGTTGTATTCATGCAAAATGTTGTATAAAAGCCTACAGAAACAACGTTAAACATTGTTAACATTTTATTTTTCATAAAGTTGGCTCCAGACAGAAACCAAATGTGTCTCTTGTCATTTTACTAAACCAAGAGACTGAGATTATTTTACAGTAGAAAACGTGTCACATTCCCAAGTAATTGCAATTACCCAGAGTTTACCCTAACAAAAAAAGGCAAACGTGATGGGCAAAATAAGCCATAAAGGACTGTCCTCTGGAACAAATTGAAAGTTATAAATACAATTATTACTATGTATTCAGACAAAATGGAGCACAAACAGCCAATACTGCAAGACCAAAATTCACATAAATCCAATATACAGTATAATACACACTGTGAAATAAATCTAGTAAGTTCTGGAAACGATTACTAAATAACTTAGATAATTAACTCTCATCTCTTTTATAAGTCTTTTGTTAAGTCTTCTCAACATACTACCATGTATATTTTGTTTGTCATATTTACTGTATATTCAACGTACCCAAATAAAAAAAAATGTTGCAATAAAAGCTAATGCCTTCCATTGGGGTGACATTATTTTTTATTCTTTAATTTAATTACGGATGTGCTGAATCCCTAATCCTAGATTTGATTTTGGTCAGACCCCTAAATATCACATGATTTTAAAACAAGTTGCAACAATGTAAATAGGAGGGTGGTGACGAATTCTGCAGTTCTTTATAGAGGTTGTACAACATTTAATGCCCCAGCGGAGCTTACAATATGAGGCCCCAGCAGAGCTTACAATCATTATCCCACACAGTGTAGTAAGTTTTATCAAGGCCTTCCTGTGAATTGTTGAATTGTGGTTGGAAACTGGAGTGCCAGAGGAAAATACACTAACTCCTTGCAATTGATCCAGCCCCAGCACTGCAAAGTAGCAATGTTAACCATTGTTCACTAGCTGACTTACATTGCATGCTCTATTGGGGCAAAGACTGATGAGAAAGAAAAGCCCTGGAGTTATAAACACATGAGCTGCATGACAAAAAATCTGAATGACCAGCAACCAGATTACACTGGTTTATATTTAAAGATTCACATGTAGCTGTGTTTAGGTGAGAAGAAATAAGCTGATGCAGCAGATGGCCAGGCCCAGGGGTGGAGAAAGAGAAGGATGCGATGCAGATCTGGACTGGAAGTCAAAATAGGCCCTATCATTCAAAGTACACAGAGGCCCAAATAGTCCTCTACCAGCCCACTAAATAATGACTGTCTTTGGGACCTTACAGCAGCCCCTCTGGCATTTGCCAAACATCACAGATTACCAGTCCAGGCCTGATGTGATGTCAGGAGAACAAGCAGTTTGCTTCCTTTCACTTGAGCAGGAAACATCCACCACACACTCCCTCCTGTTTGGAATATTTTGTGAAGGCGGCAGCAGCTCCCGAGTTACCAGAGACAGCAAAAAGCTGCTCCTGGTAACTTTAAGAAGCACATTTTTGGCCATTAAACTGGAAATTTGGCTCCTGTAGTGCAGAGCGCACAAATGTGCTCTCTACACTAATAATGCAGCCCACGCTGGACCCGATACTTTGCAAAAATGGTAAGCATCACAGGGGGCAGCATCACAGGAGGCGGCAAGAGGCAAATGAATGTCAAATGCTTGATTCAGGGAATGTTTCTGATCACCACTGGGGTCAGGAAGGAATTTTTTCCCTCTTGATGCATAATTGGAACTGGTTTCAGGCTGGGTTTTTTGCCTTCCTCTGGATCAAACCAGTGGATATATGATAATGTATTTTAAGTTTTATTTGTCACAGCAGTGGCAGGACCTTGCCAGAGTACTGCACAGGTAAATTTAGAAGAGAGAGGAAGGAGGTTCTCTCCTGTGACTGCACAGGGGTTTGATCTATACAGATGCTACTATTGCTTGTGCTAGGTGACAGCCTGCTTGGATTTCCTATTATTCACACACTGCAGATTCAGGACCAACAGCAGGGCTGCTGAACTTCTCTCATGATGGGAGATGCAGCTCCTGCTCGTAGCAGAGTTTGGGGCCATCCTCTCTGTAGGTAGAGGCAGCCTAATACTAAGTGGTGGATATAATGACATAGTGCTGATCTCAAGCGAGGATTGGCAGAGCATAGTAGTGTCCCTTCTGGAATTCTGGCTTTGAATATTGCCTTGGGGTAAGGCTAGCAAGGTCTTATTTATTTGATAAAATATGAATAAATGGCTATTTTACCCCATTTCTGACTTCTGGTGTTTCATTTAGGTATGTAACAATGGGGTTCATTGGGATGGCTGAAAGTGAAGAGTCAATTGAGGAGTCCCCTTGTTATGATGCGTAGTAAAGTGCTCGATTAAATGTTTACTGAAGAAAATTGCAATTCATTGCTTAATAATGTATACTAGATTCATCAGTTTTACTATATTATTTTGCATAAAACGGAAGTGTGGTAAAATATATTGGGGCTCATTTACTATCAGCAGGGATACAAGTATTGGAACATTTGTGCCCTTTGCCACAGGTGCAAGGCAATGCCTACATGCTTGAAGTGGATATGGTTCTGATGCAATACTAGGAATTTTCTGGTGCTTCTTTCTTGTGCATTATGCAGTAGGAAAGGAAAGCCCTGTAGCTATAAGTGCAGGGCTGCATGACAAGGGATCCAAATGACCAGCAGCCAGATAACACTGGTTACAGATGGGCAGAATCACATGTAGCTGCGTTTAGGTAAGAAGGAATGAATTAAAGCCGGAGATGCATCGGCCCAGGGGCGGAGTAAGAGAGGGATTTGATGTCAGGGGAAGAAGCAGTTAAGCATGTTAAGCTCACAAGGTCCTATTTATTTGATAAAATGTGAATAAATGTATGGCAATTTTAAACCCATTTCTGTCTCCTGGTTTCATTAAGGTATATAATAATGGGTTTAGTGGGATGGCTCAAGGCGAAGACAAAGTAGGATGCAATCTCTGTACTCATTCAGGGAGTGCACTGCAACACAACTTTGGAAATGGACAATAACCATAAGCACTCTGAGCCCCCATTGCAAATAAGTCATTTTGTCTTTTTATTAACAGTTTATTAACAGCATATCTAAAATAGGCAGATTGTATTACTCAAATATTGACAGTGAAAACATTTTGAAATATGTTAGTCTCCTCCAAGTGTTTTGTTTTTATTAATGATCAATTTGTACAGATGGGACTGACACTATAGTTGCACCTGTCACTCACAGTACACCATTCATCTTAATGGGGAAAAGGTTGGTCCAGATGCTTTATCTATGTCTACTTTGTTAGCAACTTAATCAGTGTTATACATATAGAGGTTGCTCTGTGTTTGGTCTGCAGGATTTTGGTGTATGTTTCAAACATACTTACTGCAGCTGAACAGAAGTCATATACCTAAGTGGTGAAAGTGCGGCTACCACTGTATGAATGTGGTTATTTGTTTCTAAAGCAACAGAACAAATATAGCAAAAAGGTACATGTAGAAACAAAGAAAAAGCATGCCATATTTAGAAAGTTAAATTAAACTGATTTTGTGGAACTGCTGATGTTAATGTTATAAAACCTAGAGCCACCACAAACTGGACTTGAACACAAACATCCAATATCCAGTGATGTTAAATGGGTGTTAACCTTTTAGTATGATGCAGAGAGTGTTCTTCCGAGACAATTTGCATTTTTTTTTTATAATTATGGGTTTTGAGTTATTTAGTCTCTTTTATTAAACATCTCTCCAGATTACAGGTTCAGCAATCTGGCAACCATGCCTTGATTTCAATAAAAAACTTTAATATGAATAGGAAAGGGCCCAAATAGAAAGATGTGTAATAAAAAGTAGCAGGTATCATCAATACCTTTGTAGCCTTACAGAGCATGACACCTATTTGAAAGCTGGAATGAGCCGGAAGAAGAAGTCAAATTATTAAAAAACTACAAGGAAAAAAAAATTAAAAGTTTCTTAGAATTAGATTCTATAATATACTAAAAGTTAACTTACATGCGAACCACCACTTTAAGCTTTGAAAATATATATATATAAGTCAGGCAGAACATCTACATTGTTCATGCAATAAATTGCAATCTGCAATCATTGTGTAAGACACTAGTGCTGATTTACTAATGGAAGGTGATGTGCAAGTATCTATATATGCTTCAGTGCAACTTGTAGCTGGAGTTTTGGTACGCGGAACATACGCTTTACAGGCTCACAGATGCAAAGGAAGATGTGGAATTAACACCTGCCACACACACAAATGCTGCATTGTGAGTAAAACACATGTGTAAAACACCTGCTGATGGTTACTGCACATTTGTTACATTTGATTTTTTCACTGCCCTCACACTTTTTATTTTAATTGATTGCAGCCCTTTTAAGAAGAAGAACACAATAAATACAAGGGTTGGTAAATAAAACCAAACAGACCACAGCAATCATTCCGGGAGACACTTTCAGCACATAAAACGAAAGATTGCAAAATGATTAGATTGTTTAGATTACATTTCACTGGGGCGATTTAATCAAGTCAAATGTCTCATTAAACAAAACACTGTGTTTTGTTGCTTAACAAAGTAGAAACATCCCAAACCAGAGCAGCTTGATAAATCAAAAGAAAATAAACCTTTTGGTTTGTGTGTAAAACTCCCCATTTTATGTGCTGTTGCCTTTTGCTGCTGCTGCTAATGTGGTTTGAACTGTCTCCTGCAGCAATAACAGCAAACTGGTGTCTTGCCTTTTGTCTGCCTCCTGCATTCATCTTAATAATCCTCCAGTAATAAAATGGCCTTTCCCCCAATAATTACTACATTGTCTTAATTTATGGCTGCAAATGTTTTTGAGGTCATTGTTAATTCATGATTAGCGATTACTGTAGAGAGAGCACACAATGTTACACTAAATTGCAAATCAAAATAAAACAAATAGATTGCTTTTTTTCCATAAGAGGGTAATATATTTTTTTCTTGGTCACTTGTTTCCTATGAGGATTTAAAAAGTATTTTCTCATTAAGCAATGTCTGGTTGAACTGAGAAGGGATTAATGGTGGCATCCAAGCCTTCTCTAAATATATTCAATTTTATGGTAGATAAAGCTGCTTGTCTGCTCTGCCCATCTTATTTTATTCTTGGCATTTGCGTGCAGGGTAGTCTGATGCCAACTTTGAAATGTATTTTTAGTCTAATAGTATCTACAATATTGCAGCAACATTTCCTGAGATTGTAAATCTCGGTGTCTGCATTAAAGCTTGGAATTTTTTTTTAAATTGGCAACAACATTTTCTTTAATGAAGAAAGGTCCATGATATTTGTGCACTCATTTACTAAGAATTTGCCCCAGTGCAGTAACTCTGAGCAGCTATTTAGGCATTTACTTTGTGTCTCATACAAAGCGTCAGATTTTTATGGCTTAAGCTTTGGTCAGCCCCTAAAAATGTTCATGAGTCAAAATCTAGAACACTTGTATAAGCCATAATGCTATTGTTAATGGGGGAATGGAAGTGAACCCTTACTTATAATCTTAGCCTAACTGGCCTTCAGGTTAGTCTTCTGTGGATTTCTACACTAGAAAATAAGCATTAGCCCCCAAATTTCACCCTATCTGGCCTTCACAAAGGGCCCGACATCAACTGACACATTGTAAGAAAGGAAAAACTCTTCAGTTTGCAAATTTGTGGTTAAGTGCATTTTGAATATTAATGCTGGTGAGAATATGAACCTTAAGATGATACAGGTTCCAAGGATGACACATACTGTACACACCTGAACATGTTGCAGAGGAGCATGTTCTTCATAACAAATGAGAAAAAAAGGTATTGCCCTTGTTTCTCATTGTGCGCTATCATTCTGTTTTCATACAGTGAAATGGCCATGCTAAATTTAGCATTTTATTCCCAACTATTACTGCATCCTGTAGTTTAAGCATTAGTTTGAACATGCAGTCTGTACTCTTGATTTCAGTCTTCCGATATTCCCTGCAGGTGCATTCGTGGAGCATAAGCAAATTTGGAATTGGCAGGCAGCATTTCTTCTTACTTCAATTGAAAGGGTCTTTGCAATATGGACATTCTCTTGTGTGGCCAAATTTTACAGCATCTGAAATTGGCTCCTTCATAGTTGCATTTTTCAGTGGTACAACCTAAAAATTAGGCTGTTTGGCCACTTTTATCAAATCATTCCTGTTTTCTGTTACACCTCACAGGAACCAAGTGCAAAATTTGTGGTTTGACTTTTAAACTATTGGAGTGTGTTTGAGTTATATGTAAGCGTGAACATTTACTCCTGGCAAAAGCTCCGGACAATTACACTACAAGTTATGATACTATCTAGTATAATAAACCATTGAGTTCTATGTTGGTCAAAAACATTAATATTTACAAGTTTAATTAAAAATGCTCATTCATTTGATGTTATTGTATCTACAAAATGAAAGGATGGCTGGATTTATAGTTTTCTGAGATGTATATGTCTCATTCTGTAGGCTGGGGCCACCTCAAACCCATGTTTTACTTATCTAGTCCTCTGCTTCTAGATGGTGTGTACTTTCTATTATCACACCATTAATGCATATTACTTTGGAACTAAAATAGTTTTCACTGCAGAGTACCAATCTATTCAATTAAAAAGATACTCTTAATTCTCCCTATAGTTGGTATTGCCTTAAAAATATTAAAAAATCATATTGTATCATGCTTTTTCCCTCACTGTAAAATAATAAAAACTTGTCTTTTACCCTCAATTATGTCTTAAAGCAATGAACATAAAATATATGCAATGACGGGCTGGCACAAAATGTAGTGTGTCAAATAATGTTCTGTATTAATAGCACCATTGCAATATTTATTACATAGCACTCCATTACTGCTGATAAATAGTGATGGGCGAATTTGCGCCGTTTCGCTTCGCCGAAAAATTCGCGAATTTCGCGCGAAATTCGCGAAACGGCGAAAAATTCGCGAAACTGCGCCGGCGTCTCGTTTTCGACGCCGGCGCCCGTTTTTGACGCCGGCGCCCGTTTTTTTGAAGCCGGCGCCCGTTTTTTACGCCGGCGCCCGTTTTTGACACCGGCGTCCATTTTTTCGAAAAAAAATTTTTTGACGCCGGCGAATTTTTGACGCGAATTTTTGCGGGAATTTCGCGAATTTATTCGCTGGCGGCGAATTGCGCAAATTCGCCGCGAATTCGCGCCTGGCGAATAAATTCGCCCATCACTACTGATAAAGAAAAAAAAAACTTTCCTTTGAAACTCCCTCAAGCGTTTATCATCACAGGGAGTAACCCAGCATTTCATGTTTTAGTTTTGTTGCAGAGTTTATTGCCCCTCATGTTTCACCTTATCCACTTCACGGTTACTGCCCTCTCTTTCATCTTGTAGGTTATTTTTGAAACTGTCCTACAAGATGTCATTCTCTTTAACCAATTCTATCACTATACCCTGGCAATGTCCTAATGCCGATAACTGTAATAATGTACATAATATATGAAACATCTATAACATATTCTATAAGGAATATTTCCAGTAGTCTGTACTGAAATTTGAGTCAGAAACAACAGCAAAAGGAAATGTAATTAGTAAAAACATATGATTGGATTGGAATAGGATCCAATAGATAAATTGATAGAGAGACAGACAGACAGACAGACAGACAGACAGACAGACAGACAGACAGACAGACAGACAGACAGACAGACAGACAGATAGATAGATAGATAGATAGATAGATAGATAGATAGATAGATAGATTTTTTAAAAAATAGGGTGCTCCCATGTCTGTGCACCATGCTCCCCAAGGGGGCTAGCTCACAGTTTGGGAAGCACTGGTACAGAACCTCTATCTACCAAAGAAGATGAGAAGATGAGAAGACCAAGAAGTGGGAAACTCCACTATGATTCACATAATATTTGCAAATCTCTAAACAAGCCAAATGTTTATATTCCAATATCCATATACACAGGGATGGAGTTACTGTGCACTTGTTCCCTGTAACCTTTCCCTATAGAGATAACTGCATATTAACTATTTCCACAGTACTTTAAAGACAGGATATAAGAATGTTGTAGTCATTCGCCTACAAAAGGTGGTTTATAATTAGAAATCTCTTAGGATAAAAGCTTTAAAACGTTGTTCTCACATAACTTGTTTCACCTGCTACTTCAGCAGTTTAAATTCAGAATCTTTGTCAAGTCGCAGGATATTTGATATGTTCCACGAGTTGAAAGCACACAAGCAAAAGTCACTAAACTGCACAGAAATGCTCTAAATGTCTATGCCACAATATTACTGAAATTTGCAAAAACTGCAAACTTTGTATAGAAATATTATTATACTCTGTGAAATAAATATATTTCCCCTATCTCAGTTGTATATATACACTAGTATGTATTTCAGTTTCTCTGTCAGTTGCACCTGATTGGGCCACCTCGTGTTATTTTAATGGACAAAACTTCACAAAAAAACTAAAGCAACCAGTTATATTGAGAGTATACTCTCCCCCGATTATTTAGCTGCTTGTGGAATATAGACTGATAGTATTACCCTTTCCAGGAGCACAGCTACAGTACAACAAAGGCATGATCTTGATTATAAGCTAATACCTTCTCTGCATGTATAGAGTGACAGCTTCCCCAGAAACACGAGGGCTATCAGTGAGATATGGAGACCAGCTATTTACATATTGAGGTAAAGATTAAAAAAGAAGATTCTCTATTATTATTCACATCCAGGATATAACAAAATACACAAGCTGTTCTTTTAATTCCCTTGTATATAGCTATGCAAACCCCAGTTCTGAGTATTTTACAAGCATATTTTTAAGATAAAATGTATTTAATATTAGAAGATCCTCTTATCTGAATGTTTCAGTAGTTATAGACTTTGGCATATTTGAATAGAATAATCTAAAGTTTGAGACCCCTGTTGTATTTATAACACTTTTAATATGATGGACCTGAACATATGATACAGCCTAGTAATAATAATTACGTCAGCAATAAGGTAACCACTGCGCAAAGCCACAACTGTAACTATATTCCATTTTAAATTATTTTTAGGGCATATTTATCAAAGATTAACCTCCCCCTTTGTTTATATCTAAAAATCATGTGAATACATAAATATTAAGAATTTTACTATTTAATAATTCTGCCAATATCTTGTGCTTCTCTTTGTATTTATATTTGCAGTTTCTACTTACGGCAGAGCTTGCCACCACACGCTTATCGTCCATATCCGATACAAAGTCTCAAACAGCACAGATATTTAAATCTAGGTTATAATATTCACAGCTTTGGGTTTTCACTCTCTGCTTCACAGTATCTGGTTTTGAGATCTTGTTATGTTAGGTTGTATGAAAAGTGACAACCTCTAAATATAATAACATATGTCAGTCTCACTGGCAACGCCAGTATTAAAAAAGGGTTAGAACACTAATAGAAGCCTAAGACATATGGTCAAACCTGGAATGTTGTATAAATAATTGAAGGAGGACTCGCAGGACTTTAACACAAGACAGTGGGTTTACTGCACTGCTCACAAGAGTCATTAGAGATAAGGATCTGCTTCTCAAGGGACTCCCAGCCTCTGTATGTCTTTGAAGCTTATATCCTGTGTCCTTTTTTTAAAAGGGAATGCCATTATTTATTTATTTGTTTATTTATTTATTTATTTATTATAGCATGATTGTAAACAAACTCAAGCATTAATTTTCAGAAGTAGATAATTGAAAAATAATTTGTTTTATGGAACGGTAGCCTTGAAAGGACACTGAGCTAGAACAGAAAATGGAGCATATTTCTGGAGGTGTGTATGTTGATATGTGAGGTGTTTAAATAAGTCACATGTATGCATGCGAATGAATTGATGAGCATTGATCGTTCTGAATCTGTGCAGTGGCAAGCAGTGGATTTCTACAAATCTATGCTATTTAAATAGTGTATAGTGATCTCAGTGCATCTGTGTAAGTGAAGTAATGTGAACTGACCAGTTTGATTCTGTTTAAGTGGAACAGTATCCACTATGTGTGTGTGTTTGGAGATATTTGCACCAATGTCTGTGAATCTGGTCCGGTGGAGCACTGCGCAGGACTATACAAAGGCTGTGTTACCATGTAAACAAAGATTCTGTTTCACTACCCAAGATAAAATAATAAAAAATGCCTTTTGTTTATGGGTGGAGAGAGGGTATAGGATTATAATATTGGTGATGAGTACTGTCCATACTCAGCCAGATTCACTAGTTTGTTAAGGTCACAAAACAAGTTGGTTATTATTAGGTTTCCTCTCTCTTTGGACTTGGGCTGTGTTATGTTTTGATAACCGAGGATGAGTAGAGTATAACAAGGCTTTATTAGCAGCTCTAACACCACAAGCTGTATAGAAAGTATGCACAGTATAAGTCTTGAGCACAGTGACATCTACAGGCCATTTGTATCAACACCACAGGCTGCTTCATTCATTTTAAACACCCTTGTTCTTAAAATGCCCATTAAAAGTCACCCATTTGTGGGACTCAAGGATGTGTCAGCCATATATCCTGCTGAGAACCAGTCAGATTTGAAAATCCCATAGAACGAGCAGCGCATCTGTGCGTTGATGTGACCCCCATCTGATCGGTCTCCATGGGTCCTAAGTCACAGTGCTGCAATGTACCTTCTGTAGTTTGCTTATTGCTCAAAGAGAGACGACCATAATTTTTTTTTAATTTATAAGGGGGCCCTGACCATCAATAGCTTTTTTTATAACTTGTGTGTGTGGGGGGGGGGGTTACCTTTTGTAGTGCTGATGTCTGTGTGGTCTTTTAACTGGGATATGGGTGGGATCTGGGGTGGGGCTCGGGAGCCGGGGGGTGGGGCTCCGGAGCCGGGGGGTGGGGCCCAGGGGGCCTGAAAATTTTGTTGTATGGGGCCCCCTTGATTTCTAATGGCAGCCCTGAAACCAAACATTGCAGCGTGCATCAGAGTTTCACTTTCCCTGCAGCTGCTGTGTTTCTAAGTGACCCCTATGAAGTTACAAATTGTGTAAACTAATGTACAGCTCAAATTAGTGTGGTTGTAGATGCTAGGAATTGTTAAAAAAAACAGCTAAAGAGACACATGATTTATATTCTATATCTTCCTGATTAACATTAGCTTAATTACATGAGCTTTGGTCTTGAACCCCATTCAAGTAAAACAGGTTTAAGTTGCTAGTTTTAGACTCCTCCCCTTTCTAGGATCATTAAAATACAAACCTTTATTTTCCAAATATATATATATATATATATATATATATATATATATATATATATATATATATATATATATCCGAGCTGCCCTGGTACTTCCACAAATATGCATCTGCCTGTGTGGCAAGAGAGCTGGGCTTTCAGTTTGCTCTCAGCGTTCCCTCTGCCCAGCCCACTGTTCCGCCAGTGGGGCAGGGGGTTCCATTCTCTCACCCCCTTCCAGGTTCCTGTCCTCACATGCATGAAAATGTAGGGAGGGCCATATAGGGGACTCTAGACCCAGCCCTGCTTTGAGTCTCTCCCAAGCTCCCGGACCTGTTGCTGGGTGCAAATATACAAATTCGTTCTCATCCAGACTTTAGGGCATTGGCATCACCAGCCCTGTCAGCAGGGCTACCCAAGCGCCCTGTAGAAGCCAACAAAAAGCGACTGGGCAGGACCCCTTGGGCCCACGAGTTGTGTTCTTCCCCCTGGGGACTTCCTGGGGAAGGCATCTGCTGCTTCTCTCCCTGAGCGGGCCTACAGTCAGGGACACTCCTTCCCCCTGATCACTTTCGCAAATGGGCATCAGCTGGCGCGACAGGAGAGCCAGGCCTCCAGCCTGCCTTCTGCATGTCCTCTGCCCAGCCCATGGTTCCGCCGGTGGGGCAGGAGGTTCCCTTCTCTCACCCCCTCCCTGGGAGTGCCATGCAGGGGAGGCTAGATCCAGCCCTGCCTTGGGTCTCTCTCAAGCTACTGGAACTGTTTCTGGGTGTAAATATGCATATTTATTCTAATTCGGACTTCTGGAAAGTGGCCCTGTCCACCATGCTCTCCAAGAACCCTGTACAAGTAACTGAAACGCAACTGGGGACTTCAGGGGGAAGGGAAGGCATCTTCCACTTCTCTCCCCGAGCATCCCCAGGGTCAGGGACAAAGGGCCCTGCTCCTTCCCTCTAGGAACTTCCACAAATGGACATCTGTTGGCTGCATCTCACACATGCAGCCACAATGGGGTTAATGTTGCATGGTATGTACAAGTCCTTACATAAATAAAAAGGTACAGAGACAATAGCCACAGCAGCGCCTTCGCGTCTCATTGTCCTTTGAAAGGTGCCTCTATCTACATGGCATGATCCTCTTTCACCACACAGCACTAACATTAGCGTGACCTTTTTCTGCTAATTGGAAAATGGATGTTAAATAAACCCTGTCAGAGAATGTGAAGTGTTCTCCCTTTAGGCAGCCAAACAACCTCAGAAGGGGGGAAGAAGTTCTGAATCTTAGTTCCTTCTGCTCACACTGCAAAATCTTTATGACTTCGGAGAGCCTTGAATCGCAATAATGCTCCTCCAGTGCAACAAGAAGTAAATACATTTTTTCTTATGACCACTTTGGAGAAACACACAACCAGATTTGCTCAGTAGGGATAGATACTGGACAAGATAATGAAGAATGAGAACACATATGACAAGGCTTTACTGCAGCTGCTGTCACTTTAAAGTTTTTTAATACTTCAGAAGCAGGATATTGGGCCCATTTCCTTAAAGATATAGTGTCTCTTAAGGGACAAGTAAGGCTATAAAAAGATACCATTCCACAATAACCCTTCAAACACGGGATGCCATTATAACATTAACTAATGCAGATTGAGGATATAAACTAGGAGTAAGAAGGGTTAATTTGCACTTATGTAACCTAAAATATTAATGAAACGCCTGAAATTAACTTGTTTCTCCCTTATTTAGCTACTTAGTAGTGAGAAAAAAACGAAACATTAAATTTGATGTTTTTTGGACGGCTTTATAAATTAGAGGGCTTTTATAATATTCTAAATAACACAATAAAAATATTAAATGGTGTTAACTGAACTGCAAGACCTACATTCTATATCATATGCATATGTCACCCCAGTGCAGAAAAATATTTTTTGTATTTCTATAAAAATGCATATGGAGGTAGGTCTGGACTGGCAATCTGTGGGTTCTGGCAAATGCCAGAAGGGCTGCTATAAGGTCCCATAGACAGTCACTATTTAATGGGCTGGTGGAGGAATGTATGGAGGACCCTTTGAGGGGAGGACCTCCTGCACCTATTTGTAAAAAAGAAAAAAATTACCCCAATGTGCTGAAGGGCACTAATCTGCCAGCGAAATTAAAGAGGAGGGGGGAACAAATTGCTTCCGTGGTCAGCGCAAGTGCAGAATGTACTGAGAATGCACCAATCACAAAAGGATGGGGTGATGTCAGTGGCCCTGTGTCTAGGCAGCACCATAGCCAAATACATTCCAGCCCTAGTGTGACTCATATTTGCATAATCAGTGCTGCATGGATTGATTTAATTAACATCTTGCAAATCACTACCCTGCTTAGAAATGCCTTTGAAAAACATTGGATATTATTGTCAAATTATAGGCCTTTATAAGCAAACACCCAAATGTAGACCTTGCTATTTAATTACATTTCTAGTAACACTGACATTTTAACAAGAATGTATAAGCTAAAGGACTATTTTGTTCAATTCAGAACTAGCAGTGGAGTTGCTTGAGGTTGACTCCATGACTCCTTCTATCAGAATTACAAGTATATGATATAAAATCACCATATTTTTACAGAATCAGTGAGCATGCTAACAAAAAGTGTTGAGATTTGGTTCATATGTGGTTACCTGGGTCTACCTGAGGTTTAGCTTTCCTTTAAAAGCTAATTATTAGTGATGGGAAAATTTGTCCCGAAAAATTTGCAAAATGTATTGAAGTCAACGAAGATCAAAAAAAAGAAGGGCATCCTCGACATGGCACAAACAAAAGCTGGCCCATCTCTTAATCCAAATGAGGATGCAGCACTTGTACACCATCTAAATGTACAACATATTTACCTGCAACACACTGCATGGATGGAGCAACTGAAATATGTTATAGTGCAAATAAGGTCTTGAGCTGTATTACAAGGGGCATTGATTCACGGCAAGAAGGGGTCATTCTTCCACTGTAAATAGAACTGGTAAGGCCCCATCTAGAATATACCGTACAGATTTGGTCTCAAACAGTGCTCAAACAGGACATTATTGTATTAGAGAGGGTACAGAGAAGGGCAACTAAGCTGGTAAAAGGTATTGAAAATCTTAGCTATGAGGAAAGACTGGCCAAACTGGGGATGTTCATGCTGGAAAAGAGGCGCTTAAGGGGTGATATGATAACTATGTATAAATATATAAGGGGATTATATAATAATCTCTCTAATGATTTATTTACCAGTAGGTCTTTCCAGCTGACACGAAGTCGTCCATTCTGATTAGAAGAAAACAGGTTCAGCCTAAATATTCTGAAGGGTTTTTTTTTTTACAGTGAGAGCTGTGAAGATGTGGAATTCTCTCCCTGAATCAGTCTTACATTTGGATTTTGACAAATAACCACCTTACAGTTTTTAGACTACAGGGTCATTATAAGGCATTTGGCACACAGGATATTTCAAACACAGCTGTGCCCAGGCAAAGGCAGTCAAAGGGCACCAGTCTCCATTCCGATTAGACGATGTGAAATTCTCTCCCTGAATCAGTCATACATTAGATACATATTAGATACATATTAGATACATTAGATAGCTTTAAGAAGTGGTTGGATGACTTTTAAGCAAGTGAGGGAATACAGTATTATGGGAGATAGCTCATAGTACAAATTGATTCAGGGACTAGTCCAATTGTCATTTTGGAGTCAGAAAGGATTTTTTTCCCCATCTGAGGCAAATTGGAGAGGCTTCACATTGAGGTTTTTTTTTACTTCTTCTGGATCAACTAGCAGATAGGCAGGTTAAAAGAAAAGAGTTAAAAGGTTGAACTTGATGGCTGTGTGTCTTTTTTCAACCTAACGTACTATGTTACTATGTTTTTTGTGGGTCTGAAATACAATAGATTAATAAAGAAGACATACAGAATAAATGTACTAAAATGTACAAATTATAAAATGAACTTGGAAGTTTAATATATTTAGTTAATTCATTATTACACATGTATTTTCTAGCAAAAAGGCTAAAATGCAGCGTGTGTGTTAAATAAGGTGAGGGCACTACTGCCACACATTAATAATTGAGGAGGGTGTGGTAACCCAACAATAGATTCTTTGCCCCAGCCCATCAATGCCTTAAAGTCTCTTTGGTAGGTTCCTTATCAACTTCTAGCTGCAGGAACATTTTAGGGCTAGTCCACACGGGGAGATAGCGACGCGTTTGCGGTCGCGGCGACAAAGCGCAGGCGTTTTTACATAGGCGCCCATACAAAACTGTCGCCTGCGCCGGTCGCGGCGCTTTGTCGCCGCGACCGCAAACGCGTCGCTATCTCCCCGTGTGGAATAGCCCTTAAGGAATATTTGCCATTTATGTTGGAGGTAAGAAATAATGTATATATCCAGCTCTCTACATGCTGCTTTGGGTCTTAGAACATCAGCTAATTGCAGAACAGTCATTCTGGAATGACACTTTGTATTTTTCCATAGTGCTGTTAGAAGATGCACCTCTCATATCTGTAGGATCCAGAGAAAGCCATCCACACAGTTTGAATCAGTCACGGTCCATTTCTGAGCAGTGCCATTATTTGCTCACCTCTGGATCTCGTTTTGTTTTAAACAAGTCTGTGTAAAATACATGTGTTCACTGTGGGAGCCTGTTGTTTAAATGACTGATTAATTGTTTTCTTAGACTCTGCCCTGAGGAAAATAACAGACACCAAAGTAACAAACAATTTGCATGTTCCTTCTTGGCAGACATACTGCACAAAAGCTGGAGATGCATTTTAATCTCCTGCTTTCCCATACTTAAATCTATCTTTGCAGTTTGAGCCTAGCAGGACCCTTTTGGACCTAATACAGAAACAGCAACGTAGTCAGGGAGACACCACATGAGATGTGAGGGAATTGTCAATTTGTTGACAGTTTCATGTAGTCGCAATCAGCTTCTCTAGGTTCGTTGCAGGCCAATGCCATTGTAGAAGTCTGCATTGTCTTTGCATTTGCTCATGCAGAAAACACTGAACTAAATGGATATCAAGCAGTTCCAAACACTTCTTGTTTTGTGCACTATAGCATAAGACGTTTCTTTAACCCGACCACACATTCTTATTCTTTGTGTGTTGGCATTAAATATCTTTTTAAAATTAATTGCACATTTAAGGGTTATTTATTAAAGTCGGAATGCAAAAAACTTGAAACATCTGAGTTTTTCTAAACTATAAAATCAACATTTTTAGTGGAATAAAAAACTTGAATTTTCCAAGATTTATGATATCCTGAGGATGGAAAAAGTCCAAATCCAAAAATCCTCCATCTCAGACCTGCCGATGCTGTATATAAGTAAATGGCAGAGGTCCCTATCCTATTTGGAAGTTTCTATGGTTTACGCTGGAATTAGTCTAAAAGTCTGACTAATGTGGTCAAAAATCAAAAGAAATCTGACATTTTGGGAAAAAGCCTGAAGAAAAAAGTTTTTTTTCCCTGATCAGATTAAATTGTACTTGTTTTAAAAATAATAAATAGGGTCAAATCGTGGATTCTCGCTCCCCTCTGCCAAAGCAGCTATAGTGCATTTGTCTTATAATAATTTTTTGCATACATAATTCAAAGCTGGTACTACTTAGGATGTTTTGCTCATATCTGGATATAGCTTGACCAGGATTTTGTGTGTATTTCACCAGTATCAGGCTGGTGAATAGTAAACGCCAGGGATATATGTATAGTGTTGTAGCAAGAATGGTTGTATTAGTGTGCCAGCTCAGGAAAAGCTGGAGGAATGCGTCCCTGGAGTGAATGGAGGAGAGCACTCCTTGCTCCATTCCTTGCTCCATTAAGGATTTTCATCGCCAAGCTAGTGGTAGCTGGGTAATTAGGCTGCAGGTACGGTGTAGTTAAAAGGTGGTGTGAGACTACACCTCAGCACTCTTCCCCTTAATCCTATGTGAAGCTAGAATGCTAAGAAGCAAATTTTGTTCCTCATAAAAGCCAGCCAAGCTGCATTTAAACCGTGAAAGTTGATGTCAGTCTCCATCTCTGTGCCTTAACTCATTCCTTCTCACCCAATCACAGATACATCTGATTCTGCCAATCTTTAAATATAAACCAATGTGATCTGGCTGCTGGTCATTCCTTTCTCATGCAGCCCCTGGATTTATAGCAGGGAGATGAAATAAAGCTTTTGAATCCTAGGCTGACCTTCACAAGTAACATTGAGATGTCTTTATACCATCCCTGCATGTGAGGAACATTGCCGAAAATTGAAAAAAGGGTACAGATTAAATAGTGGATAACAGATAACACCATTATGTTCTACAGAGCTTATCTGCTGTGTAACCTGGGCATTTTCTCCTTTGAATGGCTGTCCCAATTGCTACACAGCAGCTTATTTACATAAACAATAGTAGTTTTTCTGAAGCAAATACAGCAATTTTACCAATGCAGGGCAACACAGCATTATACTTTTATTACTTTAAAACACTTTCATTTTTTTTTTTTATTTTACTGTTGCTTTAATGCATAGATGGCTTGATGGGCTCATCCTGCTATACCGAACATGGCAACCAGAACATCGCTTATAAATACGAAACCGATGCCTTAAACAAATGAACCATAGTGCAAGTATTAACTAGAGGTGATTACATCAAATAATAAATCAAAATCCAGAAAACTTTTAGCCATTTAAATGTTTAGAAATCACCTTTATATACTGATTCATACCATGCTGCCACAAATTAAGTTGCAATCGACAAACAATGAATTCACATGTAATTTCCATGTATATAAAATTGCATTTTTGTAATTGGGATTGCAGAAAGTTCTGGTATGACCGATTTCATCAATTAAAATTCATAGGCTACTTTAGGATTAAATTAATTTGTGGATAGGACTGAAAAATTTAAATACTTTTTATTGGGACAAACACCCCAATTTAATAGATGCGATCACATCAATATTTAAACTTTTTAGCTTCTCAGTGCAGAAACAAAGCTCATCCTGTTAAAAGGGAGCCCAAAATGAATTTCTATGCAAGCTAACTTTCCTAGTCAGTTTGATATGCAGTAGATTCCTGGGCAGCAGTTTTAAACAACTGATCAGTTTTATGCTTGGTTAACTTCTCATTAGGTCAGCATACTGTACAGTCAAAACCATCTTAATCTTAAATTAGCAGAGACATGGGAAAGGTGCAGATTAAGCTGGCCATAGACACAAAGATCCGATCGTATGAACCGAGGATTTGTACGATTTTCGGACTGTGTGTGGAGAGTCCCGATATTTTCCGTCCGGCCGAGATCGGCCGTTTGGTCGATCGGACAGGTTAGAAAATTTCTGTTGGCTGCCGATATCTCTGCGTGTATTGCCGATAGTAAGATTTTCAGTGGGAGACTGTCACTAGCTTTGTGGGACATAGATATCAAACGATTGCTGTCAGGGGCAGAACATTGGCTGATTCCATTATTCGTACGATCGGATCTTTGCATCTATGGACAGCTTTAGGAGACATGGCTTGGTCAGAGGCAATTGATCTTATGAATAGGGGAGCTGCCAGCGATTTGTAAGCCCAACACCCCAGAGAAGGAGGCAGTGTAAACCACCATGGGGCGGCTTTTAATAATTTACAGCTTCCGTACAGAAGTCTGATAATGCAAAAGCAAAGTGTCGAAGTCTGATTAGCAATAGGGAACACAACAGCTTAACCTCTAACATGCAGCTTTCTCATCTAGCTCAAATTACTGATCCTTATCTTGTAGAGCTGCTGCAAGCATCAGAAACATTACACCTTCTCAGGACTTGTCAATTTCTGTCTGCATCGTCACACAAACGCATTCATTTATCAAACCCTTCAGGAATCCAAACAGTAGACAAAACTAGTTTGGGATTTACTAATGGTTCAACACAGATCACATTGCTTTTCACAAGGGGGCATTTAACTTTTATTAACACTGTTTAGCGGGTGGTACACAGAGACTAGGAACTGTGGGAAGGCTGGGACCCCAAACTGAGTGAAAGAATATGTGTGTAGCTGTTAATGCTGCCTTTGACTTGCTGAGGGATTTTATTATTTATTGCTGGAACTAGATCTCTCAGTAGTTCAGATCTTACTTATATCATATATTACATTGTCGATAGTGTTACAGACACATACAGGGTAGAAGTAGCATCACTGGCTGTACACACACATACAGCTATTCAGCTCCAGAGTTGAAGGAATTATCTCTTTTGCACTAGAATGCATAATCTGGTGGAGGAAATTTAGAAAAGTGGAGATATTAATGCAAAATAAAAGAGGGGCATTTGTTAATGCCCCTCTAAAGATTTAGGGTCCCTTTTACAATGAAATGCAATAAAAGTATTTTATTTTTTTGCACTTTGCAGACTGTGTCCTGCATTGTGTAACTTGCTGCAGACTTCTGCATTGTGTTTCTGCACTGTGTCTGCATTTAGTGCTGTGTGCTACACCCAACCTGCCACTCACCAAAACAATTAGTATTGTTTTGGTGAGGGGTGAAGTACATAACCATACCCTCAACCACCACCCTATCCACCCCTAACTTACTCATCATTTACACACACAAGTTAGTGGGTGCCAGGAGGTGCAGCCCTGGCAAAGACCAGGGGCACAAACAATTTGTAAGTGTGCACTATGGGGCAGACTTCCGTGCCCTCCTGTACTAGTGACCCCAAGTGAAGTAAATGAACCATCAAATCCTTCTGCTCTGCTTGGCGGATCCTCTGACTTATATACAAACTATACCATGGTTACAAACAAATTCTTTTCAATAATGTAGGTAAGTTAGGATTCAGGGGTACATTACTTAAAAATGGATGATGGGCCCGGTATAGAAGGTGACCGGATTAAAGGGGGCTAAAGCAGGATGATCCCCAAAACTGCCGGGAGCCGACATGTTTGATGGTGGTTGATACATAGTTAAATACTAGGCAGCTGGGAAATTAAATTGCCAAATGACTATGCTGTTTCCTCCATATGTAATACAAGTTTTTATTTCATACATATTGTAACTCCATTTATCTTTTGGCAGCTAAAGAGATGCAAATCTGCACAGATTTTAGGAACATGTATAAATCTGAAGAGTAAAAGTTAAGCACATGAATGATTTTTCATAGTTTATTTATTTTCCCAGTAATATTTGCCATAGGTGGGGTCCACAATCAAGTGATCTGGCCAGTCAAACTGCAGCTGGGTAATACATTTTACAGTATCTGCCCAAATTTGAAAATAAGGCAAGCAGATAATCTATTATATAGCATGAATGGTCCTGTCCGCTAATGTTGCACTGCATAGGTTTTTTGCACTTCTTTTCTAAAAATATGTTCTGTTTAAGGGTGTAACATTATGCTATTATTAACCATGTTTTTGTAATTCCATACACATACCATAATCATTTGATTTTTCAGATCATATTTTAGGTCTCTGCAATACCTTTGTTACTCAGCTAAGCCTTTTGCTTTCATTTGCTACGCACATGTATCACTTTCTACTCCATTCACCTCCCCCATAGAACATGTCTATAAGCCTTTAAGATAAGGGGTAATTGATTACATTGCTATATCTAGTATAGGTCAATCTAAAAACAACTGGACTTGCTGAGTAATCAATGAAGACGTTTCACTACTCATCCGAGCAGCTTCTTCAGTTCAACTGACTGGTGTGGGAAGTTCTCGGCATATAAACTCTTCCACTAATCCATTTACAATGGCACATTGTAACTCTTCAAAGAGGTGACATCTGAAGAAACTCACAGAGGTGTTGATTCTGTGTAGTTGTGATAGGATTATCCAATGTGTCATGCAACTCCTAGATACAGGTGTTACTTGTGAGAGTTGCATGAATGGATGTGTGAAGTGTTCTGAATCCGCCGGGGTACAGATGTTAGAACAGCATTGTATGTAGCAGACAGGTGGTGTCGAAGGCCCCCACCTCTGTTCAGAGATGGTCTCTCCACCTTGACATGAATCGCCTCTTTCACGCCTCGTTCAAACCAGCGGTCTTCTTTATCCAAGATTTGGACCTTTGAAGACAAGGTCCAAATCTTGAAAGTCTTCATTGATTACTCAGCAAGTCCAGTTGTTTTTAGATTGACCTATACTAGATATACTATGACCTGGATGAATGAAAATCTTCATAGTCATGATTACATTGCTGTTTTTTGTCCTATGTGGCCAATTTCTGCAATGTCATAGGGAATCATATGGGAGCAGGATGCAGGACTGACCTTTATCTTTCCATATAAACACTTGAAAATACTAGAAAACTAGAAAGTATATAAAAGGGAGATCATATTTTTTAAAAACATGGACACTAAAATGCCCCAATTATTTATCAGTGTACAGGTTTCTATGCAAGTTGGTTGCTGTTATAATTCTACTTGTCACAGCTATCATTTGCTTGTCATTTTGAGTGCTTAGGAGTTTATTAGGGCAAAATAGCCAACTGGTAGGCGATACTTGGGTCCCATGAGTTTGTGACAATTGGTGAGTGACTCAATCTCATGTAACCACTTGACTCCTTGGTTTTACTAGCTGGCATAACTTGTGGCCCACAGTTAGTTTGTGATGGGTACTTACCGTAAGCATACCTTGAGTTCAATGTCTGTTGTAAATTAGACAATAATGTCAGGTATGTTATTTTGTTACTTTTGTCTGTTATTTTCTCATCTGTTTAATTAAAATTGAAAAGTGGGATTTGTATAGTTGTGGTGGTGATACTAGATGTGTAGGTGTCACCCTCTTCATTTTGATGTCATATCTGCTGGTAAATAAGAACAGACTATGGCTGGGTAGATTCTAGCTATTTTTACCGTACGATATCAGCATCACAGTATAGAAGAACACTTGAAATGTTTGTACAGAAAGATATGCGGCTTCTAGAAGAGCAAAGAGACTTAATATTTTTTAATTAACTAGGCAGTTTTTTTGTGTTTAAGTAAGAAGATAGAAAAGAACACTTTCAGTATTTTTCTGCAATGAAAAAAGAACATTCAGGTATCTATTAAGAACATTAATTAGCGCAGCATTTAACTGCAGGCTATAATACTGCTATCTTAATAAGCCATGCACTCCTGATATGTTTCTCTACTTAGTTGGGATCAGCCTGTTTCTTTACAATTGTTTTAAAGAGTCACTTAACATTATATACGTGATTTTTCCCTTTCCTATTTACAGAGAAATGTGTGAGCCTATTAATTAGCAGCAATCTGCTCTAAAGTGTGGATTTAACTGAAATTGAGCTTTGCTGGTACGAATAATGAGGAAAAACAGCAGCAATCAGACCAATTAGCTAGAATTCTGTTGGGGCCTTATTACAATAGTGTCTGGGCAAAGGAAACAGTGGTGATTCTCTGCTTATGTTTCAAAAAAAAAAACTGCAAAGCTAATTTATACACACAGAAACAAATACAGGCGCCATGGGTTTATAGTAAGAAATTAAAGGAACAGTGTACATTATACATGTTCTCCATAAACTATTATGTATTGTTTCTCCATTTTGCTTCAACTTTGCAAATGCTATCAGTGCATGGCTATATATTTTGTTTACTCTGCCTTTGGAATAAAGGTTGGGCTCTCCGATATTTTTCAATGCCTGTGTGTAGGAGCCCTTTTATTGTAGGTGAAGAAGTTGCCAGGATGGGATGAGCTGGTTTCTATTCCGCTTACATGCATTTTGTAAAGGATTGCACAGCACAGTCATATTTGATAAAATGTTTTTTTATAAAAAAATATATGGCAAAAGTGCAATTTTATTGCTGGTGGGGACTGGGGAGAATTCTGGGGATAAATGGAGTAGAATAAAGGGCCCCAGCTAGTGATGGGCAAATAAAATTCAGCAGACACGAATTTACAGTGAATTTCTGCATTTTGCTGCAAGAGAATTAATTCGCAAAACTGTGGCGATAATTTGACAGCGTAAAAAAAAACTCAACTACAAAAACAATTGACACACGTCAAAATTGGTGCGCGCATAAAAATCTGTGCACGTCAAAATTATATTGAAGCCCATTGACTTTTTAATGCATTTTGACCAGTCACGAGTATAAAAATTGTTGCTGCATCAAAATTGACGCACATGCAAATTATTTTGACGACCAATGATTTCAATACGTTTTGTGAATTTCACCATTTTGCTAATTTTGTTGTAAATTTGCTAATTTTCCGGCGAAACGGCAGAGATTCGCTCATCACTAGCCCCGGCACATGACAGAAAACAATCATGTAGGAGTCACAAAGCTGCTCCTACTACATTGCTTTCAGTGTTCAGTGTAATCTCATAGAGTTTGCTGTAGTTTATTTTGCATTGGTGTTTATGATATAAATGAGCTGCCCTGCAATTCGTATTCTTACGTCAGAGGGTGGACGGATACATATCAAAACTATTGTTAATCGAGAAACCAAACATGTTGACAGCTACAGTCAGAAATCCACAGTAATAAAACCAGATATTTCTTTTAACATCCTTGCCCGTGTGAGCCTGAGTCAGACTGAGCTTGTGATTCCTGTCCTTTCTATCAGCTTCATTAGTGACACCCACTGGTCAGAGCAGTGACTGAATGGAACGGAACTAAGGAACAGCCTTTTCATTCACATCTATAAAGGCAGCATAAACCTTCTGAATGTGAATAAAAGACCAGGGCAGGGCTTATAGACCAAGTTATTCTTGTGAACATGTTACGGGTTGATGTTATGGTCAAGATGGCATCTTAAAGGGGGCAACCCTCAGGTGCCTATAATAAATAGCCCCCACCCCCCCAAAAAATCCCTCACCCCAGCAGTTCCGAGGGGGAGGGGGAACCTTAGGCACATACCCTATTTTTCAGTGAAAATAATAAATCTGTAAAATGAAATGCATCACATTATGGGGCCCATTTTCTAAACAATCGAATTGCATTTTTTTCCAAGAATCTCAAAAAAATTGTGGATTTCCTATATATCTAAAAAGCTCTAAAATTAGTATTAAGTAAAAAAAAACACAAAAGCCTTTAATGCCAAATGGCAAGTAAAAAAAAACAAATTTAGAGGTAAAGATTTTTTTTTGCTAGGAATTGTCTGAAAAAACCGATTTACTGTTTTATACTTATTTGTTATATCACTATTTATGACCACTATACAAGTGACCACGATTAATGATTAGGCAACAATTAACAGTGTCTCCAGGTGGGTTGGAGATTGGAAGAAAAGTAGGAGATTTGGACAAGTTTACCATAAATGGACTGTGTGCTGAATTTGTGTACGGTATATGTTGACATTCTCAGAATGGTAAAAACTTCACCAAATGGACATTTTTTTTTCTCGCACCAGACACATTAAAGTCAATATAATTTTTTCAAACATAGTTTCTCCCACCAATTGCATTGGTGTCAAAGGGCATTTTTCCCGTGGTTGTTTCCTTTATAAAATAATGTGTTTTTTATCCGGTAAAACAAAATGCAGGATATACAGTAATTGTAGTGCAGAAAACTTTTATTTCCACTACAGATCCCTGACTAATTAACCTCATAATCCCATAATATAATGGATCCACCACCCCAGTCAGTTAGTTATCTTACCACATTCCCATAACCTCATTGTACTGGAAACTAGTGATGGGCGAATGTTTTCACCAGCCATGGATTCATGGCGAAATTCTGCATTTCACCATATGCCCATTTTTTAGTGAAACTGTGACAAAAAAAACAAACAAGAAAAGCCCATTGACTTTAATGCATTTGGACAAAAAAGTTGCCATAAGAAAAAAACACCCATTGATTTTAATGCATTTGGAGTATAAAAAATTGTCGCATGGAAAAAATTTTTGACTCCCATTGACTTCAATGTGTTTCACAATATTTTTGCCTTTTTGCAAATTTTTTGGCTAAGTTAAACGAGACAAATTCACTGATCACTACTGGAAACCCTACTGGACCTAAACAATGGCTCCATCCCTCAGCCTGTACCTTTATCTGTCCCAGGGGTCGAGGACAAGATAATTCTTGCTAACGCACCAAACCACTCCAAAATGTTATTAGCAAATGCCTCATGAAATTTGAAATGCCAATTTACCTCATAAAATGTCCCATGTGTCTGAAACATTTAAACCTGTGACCCAATACTCTATTTTGTGGTTCATTTGTTCAGCTTTGTCTATCTATTGTGGCTTCTCTATTCTTGTTCCACAAGTAACTTTTTGATTCTGTTGTGCACTAATGCAGCAGCAAAAGAGATCACAGGCATTACGGTTATTCTGATGCATGTGGTATGTGAAAATAAATATATTGCTCTGTTTCCAGAATTCATACACACCAAAATTATTTTTTGAAACTGGAATTTTCCATGGATATTCTGTTGCTTCACAAAGAAATACCTCACAACTAGGCCCCTTTCCCTCTAGACCACTCGGCTCCAGAGTATTAGGCGTTTATGTCTCTTTTGCGCTTCTGCAGTTAATGTTTGTAAAAGCGACTAAACTGTCAATAGGAAGAATATATTCCCTGTTAATACTCTTAATCCAATCTCCATTTTACCAAGGAGATGTCAAGTGAAGCAGAAAAATAGTTTCAGTTTCAGGAGTCGTAATGAAAACGTAACGGTAATAGACACATGAAGCACATGAATTAACAATTAACTTGCATGGAATTATTATTTTTTTGTTAATAATAGATGTTAAAAATGGATATGAATAAAAGAAATATGCCTTCTGTATGGCTATGCTAAGTGTAATGTCTGTCATTAGCTGTAATAAATGTCTGTGTGGAGACCATAGCTAGAAAAGGCCACATTTTCTTAAAAGCATGTTAAAATATTAATAGCTATATAAAATGGTATACTTATGAGTGCTACAAGTCTAGGGAAGGAATGCATCACAGTGGAAACTGTACTGAAAAAGCCAATCATTGCAAAGCAGACAAAGCACTGAGGACAGGCCTTATCGAAAATTTCCAAGCAGATTAATGCCAGTCCAGGCAATAAATTGGTACAGAATGAGGTTCTGTTTAAAGGCTTGTTCTGTGTAATTCAATTTTCTGACTGTAACATGGACAAGTGTATATCAGCTCACAGTGGCCACATTTCTCCAGCTGTTAGATACAATTTCTAGCATCCTATCCTATGCACAGAATATACAGGATTAAGCTATGCAATGGAACATAATGCAGTTTGATTTTTATTACTTTCTTTTATTTATATAACACTAACATATTCTGCTGTACAAAGTCCCTACCACAAGGGAGCTCTCTTTTGGAGTGAAAGTAACACTTTCTGCCATTACCCTAACCCCTATATATTTTTATAGTAACTATTTTGTGCACCAGATTTTTTTTGTCCACTTTGAGTGTGACTACAGGAAGAAAATGTCATGGCTGTTGAGCTGATAACTTGTAGGGGTTCAAACAATGCTTAAGGGATCCATTCCTAAGGTTAGTTAGCGAGAGACCCTCTTTTATTCCGTTCTTGTATATTTTTGCTTATATAGCATAATGACTGTGAAGACCATATTTCCATGTATCGTTTATCTTGTTGAAAGCCAAGGGTTCTTGATCAGTCTTGGTTGGATACGTGAGGGATGCAATGAAGAGGTATGAAAACCTTAGGATTTTGTGTTCCTAGTATCTGGGGCTGAGGTTTATTACAATAGACTTTAGAATTTCAATGGCGTGTCCCACACAGAGATACAGAGATGTCTGGGAATAACTGACGAGTTTCTCTATATGATAATGTCCCTGGTTACTTTTTTTTTATTGGATCAATTTGCTTTTAACCATAACTGCTTCTCTAATATATATATATATTGCTGAAGTAGCCGCACTAAAAAAAAAATGTTTTATTGTAGGTGAAGAAACTTTAGTTTAGTCCTGTGAGTGCGGCTACTTCAGTGACTATACACTCTTCATCATGTGGAACAATACTGACTGCTTTTTCGTGAGTGCTGGCATCTACTTCACTATATGTGTATATATATATATATATATATATATATATATATATATATATATACAAGTAGAAAATAGCGACACTCACATGTTTTTTAAAGTTGCAAAAAACAAAAAAGATGTTTATTGTGGCTCAACGTTTCAATCCCCCACAGGGATCTTCGTCAGGAGTGTACAAACCATAATGCCCCTGAATTTAAACCCACGTCCCATAAAATGGCGCCAACACCTGTTGCTAGGCAACTGTGGTAGCTGTCAGTCACCTATTGTATGTAAAGGACAAACTCGTGAAGTATATAGAAAGGAGAGGGGAGGAGGACAACCAGTGCGCAAAGGTGCGTGCGAAGAATATAATGCTTAATAGCAGGTGAGTATCTGATCAGAATACACTATCGCTGTGCCAGAAAAAACCACGCTCCTGTGCCTGCACGTCCTTAGCCAATCATAGGCTTTTACAGGTCCTTCACAGCCAATCCGGACCCGGTCCAATCCACAGCCATTGTCTGGCCTCCAATCGCATCGGCTAGTAGTGGTGGGTGTGCGCACTAGCGCAGTGAGCCTCTGTATAGCCACCTGTTGCCTTGGACCCGTCATCTGGCAACCCGAGTCAACTTATATAACAGGCGGCCACAGGTAACGCAGCTCTCTGCGTCTCCTGAACCGCCGTTGTACGTAGGAGCAGGCTGCCTGGTTACAATCACAGCGCGCAGGAGAAGTTAACCGCCTGCTGCTGGAAGCAACCAGTACAAGTCATTAAACGCATCGGGGTAGACTCGGTCGCATCTGGGTAGATATGGGAGCGCCCACCTTATGGGCTCAGCTCATGGCAGGCGGGTATACTTCGGTTCGTGCCCACATACTAGACATATTACAGTGAAAACGTACATAACGCCGGGTTACAGATTAGGCAAGCACGGTGGTAACTGACATGTTCAGCAGATAGTAGCAAAAGTTAAATAAAAACAACAAAGAAAATGCAGAGGGGAGTAGGAGGAGAGATACAGGAGAACACATTAGTATACTGATAATAATGTAATAATTTAAGCAGGCTGAAATTCGTGGGACAGACCAAATTGCAACAGTGTAGTCTCTGTCATATACCTAAAAAGGCAATTATGTAATAAATGTTCATAAGAAACATCCAAGTGGAAGTGTCTCATTAAGTCCTCGTGGGGTAACAGTGTCCAGCCGGTATATCCATTTCGATTCTTTCCTCAGGAGGGCCAGGTCACGGTCACCTCCTCTCGAGAGGGGGGGTTGATGGTCAATAGCCATACAGCGGAATGTGGGCAGCCCATGGCCCATTTGTAGAAAGTGTCGGGCGACTGGTTGTTTGGCTGTTTTTTCTTTTAACGCTTTGCTGATTGCAGATCTATGATTGGCAATCCGTTCTTTTAGCTGGGTTGTCGTTTTTCCCACATAATACAATCCACATGGGCATGTAACAATATAAACAATGAAGGTTGAGGTGCAGGTAAGTCTGTATTGGATCTTGAAACGTTTGCCCGTATGAGGGTGGGGAAAGTCCTTACCAATCAACAATGAACGACATGTGGTACAGTCCGGACAGCGGTAGCACCCTAGCTTCCTGTGTTCACTAAGCCAGTTTGTGTCCTTCAGGGTTTTACTACTAAAGTCAGTTTACACCAGAATGTCCCTGAGATTCTGATTTCTCCCATGGCCAAACATGGGACATGGGGACTGATGTAGCGATAAGGTAGTGTCCATGGAGCTAATTGGCCAATTCTTTTTTACACATTGTCTAAGTTTCTTGGAGATGTGAGAATGTTTGGTGGTAAAAATCAGTTGATTGTGAGTATGTTCAGACTTTTGTTTACTCTTTAGAAGGTCAGCCTGGGAATGCACCGTTGCCCTTTTGAGCTGTTGTTCGAGCAGTTCCTTACAGTAGCCCCTGGCCAAGAATCTATTGAAGGCTTCCCTAAGTTGAACTTCTGCTGTTCCTGAGTCACTGTATTATCCAGAGAAATTGCGAGTAGGGAATTGCCCTGATGGTTGTAGGAGGATGGTCACTATCAGCATGTAGGATGGTATTGCGGTCCGTTGGTTTTCTATATAGTCTCGTACCTAGGCCATCAGCTGTTTTAAAGATCAATAAGTCCAGGAATTCAATACCCTGGTCACTGAAGTTAAGTGTGAGGCGAATGGGATTATCCAAATTATTTAATGTGTCCTCCCTAGATCAGCAGCAGATCATCTATATAGCGAAGGTAGGCTATGAGTTTGTTTCCAGCTCTTCCCAAGATGTTTTTGTGCTCATATTGCAGCATGTAGAGATTGGCATATGACGGTGCCAGGGCACTGCCCATAACCGTGCCTGACACCTGTAGGTAGAATGTACTTTCAAACTTGAAGTAATTGTGCGTGAGGGTTAGTTCTAATAGTTCTATGAGGAATTCTGTTGGTACAGTTCTGTTCAATCTTGTTTCTAGTGCCTTTCTGCATGCAATGATGCCTTGATCGTGCGGAATCACAGTATATAAACTTTTAACGTCCATGGTTGCAAGGAGAAATTCTTTGGGTAAATTTTCTAGTTGTTGTAGCGTTTGTATAACATGGGTGGCATCACGGGTGAATGAAGGCATAGTGGCAACAAGTGGTTGTAAAAACGAGTCAATATAAGTGGCTACTGGCTGGAACAGTGAACCCACTGCCGAGATTATTGGTCGTCCAGGTGGTGCCGTCTGAGATTTATGAATTTTGGGTAGTGTATAGATAATTGGAGTCCTCTGGAAATCTGAGGTCATGTATAGTAGAGTGTTCTGATCAATCCATCCAGCTGCTAGGGCAGTGTGAAGAATGTTATCTAATTCTCTCTTAAACATTGTGGTTGGATCACCGGGCAGGGTTCTATATGTGGAGGAGTCAGAAAGTTGATGAAGTAATTCTTTTTTATAGTACTCATAGCTAAGAAGTACAATCCCCCCACCCTTATCTGCGGGGCGAATCACCAAGCTGTCGTCCTGTCGCAGAGTTTTAATTGCCTTTCTTTCTTCAGGGGAGAGGTTATGGTGGGGTTTGCTATGGTGTATAAGCTGTTCCATCTCCTTCGATACAATCTTGCCAAAGGTGCGGACTGCTGCTGGTGTGTTAGGAGGATCAAAGTTGCTGGTGGGTCTAAAGCATGGGACTACTGATTTAGGTGTGTCCCTAAAATGTTCCTGAAGTTTAAGTTTTCTCTGGAATCTGTTAATATCACTCAATATTTCAATGGGATCTGGTTTGGAGCTTGGAATAAATGACAGGCCCCTATTGAGAACAGCTATTTCGCCAGGGGTAAGGATATGCTGGCTCAGGTTAAAAATTACATCCGTCGGCCCCTCGGTGGTTTTGTTCCTAGGTTTATGCCTCCCCCTCCTGGTGTGGTTTCTTTGTCTTTTCCTCTGTCTTGTCGTGATCTAGTTTTTACCCCTAGGCAACGGGTGGCTATACAGAGGCTCACTGCGCTAGTGCGCACACCCACCACTACTAGCCAATGCGATTGGAGGCCAGACAATGGCTGTGGATTGGACCGGGTCCGGATTGGCTGTGAAGGACCTGTAAAAGCCTATGATTGGCTAAGGACGTGCAGGCACAGGAGCGTGGTTTTTTCTGGCACAGCGATAGTGTATTCTGATCAGATACTCACCTGCTATTAAGCATTTTATTCTTCACACGCACCTTTGCGCACTGGTTGTCCTCCTCCCCTCTCCTTTCTATATACTTCACGAGTTTGTCCTTTACATACAATAGGTGACTGACAGCTACCACGGTTGCCTAGCAACAGGTGTTGGCGCCATTTTATGGGACGTGGGTTTAAATTCAGGGGCATTATGGGTTGTCTGAATGTTTGTTTGTACACTCCTGACGAAGATCCCTTTGGGGGATCGAAACGTTGAGCCACAATAAACATCTTTTTTGCAACTTTAAAAAACCTGTGAGTGTCGCTATTTTTTTGCATTTACTCCAAACTGGCAGGCACCCAGGTATTCTCATTTGTAAACGGTGTGCACCTTTAGATTACAAATATATATATATATATATATCCAAAAGGATCTGCACTCGCAGGACTTATAAACTAAAAGTAATTTTTAATTTAGAACTTTAACCTGACGTTTCGGCCCAAACGAGAGTACCAAAATAGCAGTAATCGTGCCTTAAATCTGCATCTTGGCGAGAAAAAAAAACAGCAATTGCTGTGACATAATAGCATAGTCATTATGTACAGTATCTCTGAGGATCCACTAGTCTAGCACATAACCAATAAAAACTACATGAATTCACATTATTATACAAAAAAGACACTGAATAGCAATCTGCCACTCATGTGTCAATTTCTGAGCAGCTGTTAAATGTAAAGCATATCAGTGGTAAAATAGCTACTAAACATTGTATGCATACAGATAAAATAGCTTAACCACTCCAGGTACATAAATGCTATTCACCTAGATATTTCTTTTAAGGTAAGTGTAGTACTGATCCCCTTACTTCATGCGGTGTGACTCATTTTCTTTATCATTTCTTATTTGCTGTTTATTATTTATTCACTGTTTAATTTACAACTCCATATTACTTATTGTCATATCTCTAAAACAATCAATTTGATACTAATTGCCATTCTGCCTATGGTGTTGCCAAGGATTCTGTTGCGATGCAGTTACATATTAAATCTCTATCCCCCTTAATTTATAACACTATGTTCTATAGGGATCCCATTCTACTGTTTTAACTCTCACTGGGAAACTGACCTTGGCTCCTACTCACTCACATTATCCCCCTGTTATTCATTATACTGCTTGGTGATCTACCTTTTATGATCTCAGCGTACCTAGGCCCTCAAATCATAATATCAGTGGACATAGAAAAATACAAAAAATTAAAACTAAAAAACAGAACAAAGAAAAATACCAAGAAACTTACAGCCCTGAATTTATATATTATGAACCCAGAATAGGGACATCTAATTTCATTAACCCTTGTGCGTACACACTGTCTCCTGTCCCATATCAAAAGTGAAAAATCATTGTGAACACCATACACTGATACGTGCACCCTTACTTTTCCCATAAATGTACCCCTGTCTTAGATATATTAATTATTAAACTCCATGTTATAATGTGTCGTCCTCCAATCCATGTTGGAAATGTATTAAACGTCTGTTATGCTACTACCTACACAATTAATAAGCCCCCCAAATTGCTCAAAAGAATGTTCAAAAGAAGTGTTCAAAAGAATAGTTAAAAGAAGTGTTCAAAGGAAATGATCAAAAGAATGTTCTAAAGAAAAGTCCCAATATACAAGTGTCCCACTTCTTGGTTTCCTGCATCCGATCACTATCAATATATATTAGGCCAGTATAGGTGGCCATCACCAAATGAGCGGATCTGTGCCCAACATGCCAACATTGAAATGGGCGAGGTCGGGCTGATCCAATCGCGGATCTTCCACTTCATCTGTTAAAAATAGTTTTTTCTATTTTTCTTTGTAATGACTGATCGGAGTCATATATACTGTATATGCACCAAGACTTGCTTTTGTTTGGTATATGCAAGATACATTGGGGCCAGGCCAGGCGCAACTTCGCCGCACTTCGCCACACATCGACAGGCGTAGTTTCGCTAGTGCTCCGCAAATTCACTAAAATCCAAAGTTGCGCACAGGGGTATCGTAAGGTTGCGAAGTTGCGCTAGCGTTGATTCGCTATGTAAAGCGAAGTTACGCTAGCGAAGCCTAATTTGCATACGGCGCGAAATTCAAATTTCAATGGAGGAATACGTATCAGCACTACAAATGCCTAGAAAACCTTCAAATCAGCAAATAAAAATTTTATTTTGCCCTACACATGTGCCCACTGTCTAGGTAAGTCAGGAAATGTAGGGGGGAAGGAGGGGAGCCCCAAAAATATTTTCGATCTTTTTCAGCCTATCACCCATCATGTAGAAAACACGCCAGCGTTTTTTGGGACTTTTTTTTAAACAATCCCTATCTACTCTATTGCGCTTCGCCAGGTCTGAGGTGGCGAAGGAAGTCTAGCGTAAAAGGTAGCGTTCAGTACACTGCGCAAGTTAGTGAATTTGCATAGTTACGTCGCTAGCGAAAATTCGCCTGGCGTAAGGGTGCGAAGTAACACTAGCGAAACTACGCCAACGTTCGTTAGTGAATTTGCACTGTAATGAAAAATGACAAACGCTAGTGAATTAACGCTTCGGCGCTTAGTGAATTTGCGCCATTGTGAGGCTATTCGAGATATACCCTGATGACAGTTCCAGTAATAAACTAAAAGTCTGCTCGTAACATTGCAATGTGTCCTTAGTGCACAGTTTGTGCTACAGACATCCTGTGCTCAGGTCCCTCGCTATAGGGAACACATAGTTGGCTGGCTTTCTTGCTGCCAAACTTTTTGTAAAGCTATTTTCGCAAGCAGCTTTATATTCTCTGCAGTTAATCTATTTGATGACTGGAACTTCTTTAGACTTGCCAGTATTTGGCATCTTATACAATAGCTTTTGCAAGTTCAGCTTCCATGTGAGCAATGATAAACTAAGCATTGTGGTTAGCAATTATTAAATAACAATTTTGGGACAATATTTGAACCCATACCAAATACTGAACCTTCATTTGCAATATTCATGTTTATGAAGTCACACAACTGCAAGAATTCAGATTCTTTGGTTTGAGTGAAAGATTTGGTTCTGGCTCAGTTCTGCAAAGCATGCTGGGATTCATTCAAATCCAGTACCAATTCCATGATTCGGTGTATCCCTATAATTTATAGTGCTCAACATTACAGAGAGATCACTTAACTGGAAACTGTTCAGTGCTTTTTTTCATTCGTACTTTTCACAATCTGAACTTTTAATAAATTCAATGGCAATGGTGGTTTCAGAGTTTGTGAGTTTAGTCATGATTTCTAAAACACCTTAAGAAATAAGTCTCTATGCATGAATTTGAAACACGGGGTTCCCTTATTTAACATAGGTTAAACTTTACATACGTGCATAGTAAGCATTGTTATAGCTGCACTAGATTATCTAAAACTTCTGTGGTGCTTTGGCGCAAATATGCCCTCCTCCCCATGGTAATAAACAATGGCAGCAAATCCTTAAAGGGATACTGTCATGGGAAAAAAATGTTTTCAAAATGAATCAGTTAATAGCGCTGCTCCAGCAGAATTCTGCACTGAATTCCATATCTCAAAAGAGCAAACAGATTTTTTTATATTCAATTTTGAAATCTGACATGGGGCTAGACATTTTGTCAATTTCCCAGCTGCCCCAGGTCATGTGACTCGTGCCTGCACTTTAGGAGAGAAATGCTTTCTGGCAGGCTGCTGTTTTTCCTTCTCAATGTAACTGAATGTGTCTCAGTGGGACATGGGTTTTTACTATTGAGTGTTGTTCTTAGATCTACCAGGCAGTTGTTATCTTGTGTTCGGGAGCTGTTATCTGGTTACCTTCCCATTGTTCTTTTGTTTGGCTGCTGGGGGGGAGGGAGGGGGTGATAACTTGCAGTACAGCAGTAAAGAGTGATTGAAATTTATCAGAGCACAAGTCACATGACTTGGGGCAGCTGGGAAATTGACAATATGTCTAGCCCCATGTCAGTTTTCAAAATTGAATATAAAAAAATCTGTTTGCTCTTTTAAGAAATGGATTTCAGTGCAGAATTCTGCTGGAGCAGCACCATTAACTGATTCATTTTGAAAAAAAATGTTTTTTCCCATGACAGTATGCCTTTAATATCACTAACACTATAAAGCCTATACGACAGTCGGGCAGGGTTTTAGGTTACTTAGGAGTTTTTAAGCTCTGTGGGTGAGGGGAAAATGCTTGAATTTTGCCCCTTTCCCATTCTGGGAATCATTTACTGGAATTCATTCAAATCCAGTACCAATTCCATGATTTGGTGTATCCCTATAACTTATAGTGCTCAGCATTACAGAGAGATCACTTAACTGGAAACCTTAAGTGCTAAGCATTCCCAATTATAGATCCCATGTGTTACTTTAACCTAAAAAATAAAATGTACTTTCCAACCAAAATTGAGAACTTCCATGATGTGAATGAACTGTAAACATTGTGTACATATTGGACATATGGTCCATAGTCAACTGACCTGCAGGAAGTGAGTTAGATGCTAATCCTGCTATTGGCATCTCCATACAGAAATGAAAAATGTGTGAAGGATGCACATTCATTTTGGTTAAAGATGCTGCATTGTAGGTAGAAAACATTACTATTTGCTTCTAAACATTGCACTGTGTTTGTAAATATGCCCTATTGCTACTTTATTTCTTGATTTGAAGAACCCATTAACTGGTACTCTTCAGGCTACCACTTTTTCCTTTCTGGCACACAACATGAGCCCTATCTTGCTTTATTGCAAGTATTCTAGATATGCTCTTAATACCAGAGCCAGGGTCCCACAGGACAAATCAAGATCAATTACTCCTTTTCTGAAAGGCTCATTAACATCTACGCCACTGCTGCTTGGAATGCCTGTGGCTTAGTTAACAATAAGACTCATGGCACAAAGAAACAGTCTGACACATGTATTTCAGTCTGAAAACATTTAAAGGTGTGCTGCTTCTGGCTAAAACCCACTGGTCTCCGGCAGATTTAGTTAAAAGGATGACAGGCTTATTTGCCGGGTTTGGGCATTTTTTTCCACCAGCCAAACAACGAAAGAGAAGTACAAGTACAAATATGCCGCTGTAGAAACCCAGGCGCTATCACTATCTTTAAAGGGGACAGTAGATCCAGGGCTCCTCTATGTCAATAGACATACTTGTACTCAGTTTAACTTTTGCTACAAAAGTGACTACAACTGTGAGCAATAAACAGTGAACAATGACAATGAACTTTGTTGTGGGCATATCTGTGGATCTGCTTGCTGTCGAATGAAAGAAAAATACATACATGTCCTGCTCTACTAAACACATTTCCCTACCAGGGTTTATAAGTTCCCTAAAATGTGATAGCTACTGAATCAATATTTCCATTAAAGAGACCAGCTAACATTTCACCGTTTTCTATCAGTCATTCTCTGCACCCCTACGTGAGCCTGAACAATAGCTTAGTAAATTAGATGGGCAGTCTGTATACCATTCAGATTTTTTAACTTTCCTGCTGATAGGATATACAAATCTGCAGTGCAGATTGTTTTTTTTATGGGATTTCCTGCAAAGTATTTGCAAATCATTTAGTTCCTTCCTTTACTTCAAAACATCAACCCCATTAATAATAGTTAGTCAATAAGAGTCAAACAGAGGAAACATTTAATTGCTTAGTTCGTACAAAAACTACTATCCCTAAAACAGAAAGGAATAAGCACCATGGGTCCATTTCCTACACTAAATCCTATACTAAATCATGGATACATGATCAGTCTATCACATCATAAACCTCTCCAGGCTTTAGAGAAGTTTGGGAGAAATGGAATAAAAATGGAATAAAAATGAAGGGTTTCACAATGTAATATTCTTCATTAGCTATTGCATTTTGAATTTTAATAGTGCATAGTGCACACTGAAGCAATGCTTGAAGGTGATGTTCTCTTTTGGTGCAAAAATAAATCAAACTTTTAACTTTTTCAGTAAGTAGTTTTATTAAATACACAGAACACTGGTGCAATTCAAAACATTCCCAATGTTTCCCTACACTGGTGGATGTGGTTGCTAAACAGTCTCCAGGTTTACAAAAACTTTGTTAAAATGGACGCAAAGGAAAAATTGTTTGTACACAAAATTCATTTTTGCATTGGAAATATTTTTCAGTTCACAAATGTTGTTACATTTATATTGTACAGGTATGGGGTCCTTTACCCAGAAACCCGTTATTCATAATGCGCCAAATTTTGGAAAAGTTGTCTCCCATAGACGTATGTTGGAACACCGACTGAACTAAAATTCACTAAGTGGCGGATTTATCAAATCTCAGACGAGGCAAATCCTGAAGGCCTTTTAGCAGTTTAATGTTTTTCCCATTCATCAAAACTTTCAATACCGACTGTCAGAAAAGGTTTTAACAAATTAATACATTTAACAAAGGATACTGCACCCCCGTCTGTCATAATGTGTTGGACTGTTCTGAGCAGCGGAACACCATTCTGCTCAGTGGGTTGGCTATCCCCCATATGAATCCTTACACCACTATGCAAATTGGACTATTCATTCCAGCCTGCAAATAAATTGGTAAATAGAAATTTGCATAATATTTTGTATTGCAGTTATCACCCAGTAAGAAGTATAAGGGTACTTATGTTGTGCAGGGCCAGTTTAAATAAAAAATACAACATTTTAGTGTACCCAATGATATCTTTCTTTCTGTTGTAAAGCACTCTAAGGGCTTGAGGGCTTGAAAGAAAAAAAACATACTCAAGATTTGTGGGTGACTTCCTGTTAGATCCCAGGGATTACTGTATATGTTATACATACCTGTGTATCCTGCTATGGAGCTGATTCAATGTGATACATTTCTGGGACTCACGATAGATAGGTAGATAGGTGTGCAAATTAATCCAACAATTTAAAATGATACTAATGTCAGTGTTATGCCTCCTGCAACGTAACATGTGATAGTGCTGGATTCATCATCACATGGCCTCAGGATACAATTCACACTAGTAAGTGTCATAAAGGGCACTACCTCTGGCAAAATAGTTGAGAATAGGGTAAAGTATTAGGGCAAAGTGTAGGTGGATTAAGGGACAGAGGCTAGAAAATTGGAAAGGTTGCTATGATTTTTGGTGGTAATCTGAATATAGAAACAGCACCTGTGATCCAGTCATGTTGATAATTTATCTAACCAAATTAAACCACTGCAAAACTTGTTTTTAGAGGCTAAAACTTGCAGACTTCGAAAAAGGTGGGGTCACACTCTACAGGCTCAAGGTGTGTGCGTGTGAAGATGTGTAGAATAACAAAAATGATAGCACTCAACAGGTTTTAATAATAACAAAAACTTTTTTATTGGTAACCTCTCCCAATAAATTTACCAGACTACCAGTAAAATAATTGCTGCTATTTTTAAGACCTGTTGAGTAATACACCTTCTTGTAATTACTTTTTTTTATCAGCACCCAAGCATTTGATTTAAAGTGGTATGTGCACACATATATAATGACTTATTTGAAACCTAAGGCTCAGTGGATGCGGAGGTTATGGTTCAGCAACAGCTGAAAAGATGCAAATATGGTATCCTCTAAAACAGTTTACATATGAGTGACTAATTAACATTTTTACCAAGGCTGATATCTGGCCAATAAGATTCTTTGAAGCTGGGGGTTGCAATTAAATAGAAAAAACAATTTTGGTTTGAATTCATAGGTTGCTTTTTAATGTAATATGTAAAAAAGGCCAGCAATGTTGGTAGGAAAGTTCCTGGTAAGCAGGAGAGCTGGGAGAAGCGTCTGTGGATCTTATTTTGGTTCAGAGAACAAGTCATTTTCTGACATCTGACAAACTAAGGCTAAAGTGCCGAGTCTGAATACGTAAATGCAAGTGCTTCATCCTATAAAAGTACAGTACAACATGACATCCATCTTTCAGCTCAGGCCATTTATACAGTCCTGCCATACCATTTCCTAAGGATATCCTGGCCTTATGAATGCTCCATTTATTTTCCCAATTAGACTAATCAGTAAACAGGAGCTGGAAATGTCTGTTCTAAAGTTGTGAGATGGGATAAGCATGAAACATTAATAATGGAAAATGCACTTAGTTTCCTTAACCTCTTTGCTGCTAGCCAGACCAAAGATTTGGGCTAAGGAGGAAATCTGCTTATTGAAGTTATATGTGGCAGAACCACGGCAGTTCTGGTTATCTGAAATGATCTTCTAGCAGTAAAAAATGTGGAATAAAAACTATGTCTAATAACATAAATAAATACAACCTCCTCCTCCGTTATAATATAATGTTAATTCAAATAAGCACCTACCCCACAAACATTATAAAATGTCTTGTGCAAATGCATTAAAGTTTCTAATCAATAAAAACCCCTTCATACTGAGTCCCTCAGCAATGTCTGGGTCTGTTATCTCCATTGTCTGCTATGATAGAGGATAACTGAATGATATTTAATATACAGGGGATTTAGACGTTGAAGGACTAGAATAAAACCTTCTGGAATACGTTATTTTTGCCACTGTGATTCATAAACACTTGTGAACAAATGGAACAATACATTTAATCCATGCTAGATTACTTTTTGTAGCAATTAGGAGTCGATTAAGAGGAGGAAATTAGAATCACTGAGAGCTAAATCTCATCCAGTTGTACAGTGAATACACCAGATGTGACACTTCAGATGTTACAAGTCTCTTAGGAAGTGCTGGCAGTGCAACTAATACACAAAAACTGAAGACAAATTAGGGCAAGGCAGTGTAATATTTAGACATCTCAGGAACATATGCACTTGAGCTCTTTATTAGCATGTTGTGTTATCGCTCTGTATCACTCACACTGACAATGTGAGGAGCAGAGCCAATGCCAAGTGATGTCTACCTGAGAAAACACATTTTATAAATGACTCTCAAGTGGCAGATTGCTGATTGTGGCCCATTTTTCGGCTACTATTATGGAATTCTGTCTCAAACTGAATAAAGCGTGCATGTATGATTAACCCTATTAAAGTTGAAGGTCATATAATGCACAGCACAGACACTGAAGTACTGAATTTCACATTTCTTGGGTTAGTGTTTATGCTATCATTTTATTAACTCTGAGTACAGAGTGTTGCCTGCACATCTCTGAAAATGTTAGCCACAAATTGCCTTACTTCATGCATATGCTAATTAGCTTACATATGGGTGCATGGAGTGAAATTCCACCAAGGCAACTTAGCACATAGGGGATATTTACTAAAGAATAACTTTTCTCCTCATCTAACTTCACCAAAATACACCTCAATTTGCCAGGCATATTTTCCCAATATATCATATTTACAAAAAATCTTAACTACACTGCTGCTAGATAAAAAATGATCAATGTTTTCCTACAATAAATTCCCTCACAATTTGCCAATTTACTCCCCAATACTGTATAATATGGGGGAAATTTTTCTAGATAAATAAATGATGTATGTGAAAAATTAGCATGGAGGAAGTGACAGATAATGAGATGCAAAAGTGGCTGCTCTGCCTTTATAATGGCAGCTTACCAGCCAGAAACTGGAGAAATGTCTCTTGGGGAAAATACATTATTGTGCTCTTAGTAAATTGTAGAATATTTACTAGATACATTTGACAGAGAGAAATCTGTTGATTAAGTAAGAGCAATTTCACCTGGAGAAGGGAGGGGGATTTAGGCCAATGTGAAGTTAATATTTTTACCACTGCAAAGTTATTTCTCCAGCTCTTGTTGCCTGTACTCCTCCTCCTTAACACCTTTTTAGTAAATTGGTGGGGAAATTTAATATTTGGTAAAAATACACCAAATTTTCTTTCACCCATTCAGTAAATATGCTGGAAATAAGGGCTGCGTTTGTGGTAATAAAACATGGTAATTTGTGTCTGAATAGTGCATGTTGCACCATACTCTATGTTTGGAAATGGGCCCAATGCAGTTTATTAGTGTTTGCACTAAAGAAGCCTGCAGTATATTGGTGCAAACGGTGTATATTAAACAGTATATATATACATATATATACAGTATATATACAGTATATATATATATATATATATATATATATATATATATATATATATATATCAGTATGAAAGGCACCATACAGAAATGAGACAGCCACAAAAAATAAGACACATGTGGCAGGAAATGTCAGTTTCTCTTACCGCTTTCTTTGTGCGGGTTATTGCCACAGCCTAGAACATGTTCTAATTCAGAAACCAGAGCATTGATATTACACTGTACTTGAAACCCCTGCTGCTTTTGTGTACAGCAACAGGAAACTCTGGCTTCAGTCTAGGTTATGGTGACTAAGGCCAGATGTCAGAATATGAGCAACGGGTGAGCACAAATAGGGGCATATTTATTATTCTTTAAAAAAACTAAATTTGCCAAAATAATGGTGTAAAAAGCTGCGTAAAATATGCAGCGAGTTTATCAAGGTGTGTGTCATTTTCTGCCATGCGAACGCCAGATATGACGTTATTTTACATGGTTTCCGGCGGAAGTCACTAAGAAAAAACATAAAAAGCATAAAAAATTTACAATGTTTTTCACAGCGTAATAAATATACCACATAGATTTTCACACTTCAAAGCTATTGGTTCTGCCCACAGTTTAGAGATTATTAACGTATATGTGCATATAAGAAATTACACCCAGCTTGAAAATTTTCTCCATCAACTTTTGGCCTAGTCAAAACAGTGTTATTAATACAGTTTATAATGGTTATTATTCATTAATATTATTTTTCATTGCCCTACTTTATACTGATGGCAGCTTGAAAATCCTAGGCATTATACTAGCACAGGTGCAGGAGGGTTGGGAGTGGTTGGTAATTTATGCAAATTGGAGCTTATGACCTACTGAGAGGAACCCTGAGAATTATAGTTTGGAGTTAAGATTGCAGCTGTTGGGCATTTTGGGGGCTATCAGAGAGAAATTTGCTGGTTAAATAGTGGGCCATCATATGGACATGTTCACTGATAATAACCCCAACTTCTGCTATGTTCTACAGCAGAATTTATACATTATAAATTCCACCAGGTTGCTTATACCATCTTTATGTGCAAGGTGGAAGCTCTTAGGGGCAAATTCACTAAGCGCCGAAGCGCCGAACGCTAGCGTTACTTCGCTAGCGTTTGGCATTTTCGTAACTGTGCAAATTCACTAACGAACGCTGGCGTAGTTTCGCTAGTGTTACTTCACACCCTTACGCCTGGCGAAGTTTCACTAGCAATGTAACTACGCATATTCACTAACGCGCGCAGTGTACTGAACGCTTCCTTTTACGCTAGACTTCCTTCGCCACCTCAGACCAGGCAAAGCGCAATAGAGTAGATAGGGATTGCTTCAAAAAAAGTCTACATTTTTTCTAAGTCCCAAAAAACGCTGGCGTGTTTTCTACATTATGAGTGATAGGCTGAAAAAGATCGAAAAAATTTTTGGGGCTCCCCTCCTTCCCCCTACATTTCCTGACTCATGGCAACTTACCTAGACAGTGGGCACATGTGTAGGGCAAAATAAAATTTGTTTGATGTTTTGAAGCTTTTCTAGCCATTTGTAGTGCTGATACGTATTCCTCCATTGAAATTTGAATTTGGCGCCGTATGCAAATTAGCCTTCGCTAGCGTAACTTTGCTTTACTTAGCGAATCAACGCTAGCGCAACTTCGCAACCTTACACCACCCCTGAGTGCAACTTGGATTTTAGTGAATTTGCGAAGCGCTGGCGAAACTACGCCTGGCGAAGTGTGGCGAAGTGCAACGAAGTGCAACGAAGTGCGGCGAAGTTACGCCTGCCGCAACTACGAATCTTAGTGAATTTGCCCCTTAGTGTTGGGTGATATGAGGAGCTAAAGGATGTTGAGATTTCCCCCACTTTGGGTTAGCAAGGCATGTTCTGGGTATTGCTGTGCCCTGGTTTTCACTGATCACTTGACGTAGTTTGAAGTTATGTTCTCAAATGTTCAGACAGCTGAAACTACTGACCAGCCTCATGAAAACACATGTACTTTGGTTCTATGGGTTCCCACAAAGTTTTCAGTCTGATCAGGTACCACATTTTTAGGCACAGGTTAATGTAGAACTGAGTAAAATCTTAGGGGTAAAGAGATCATCCGCCACCCCATACCATTCTCAGCGTAATGGTGTGTGAAAAGTGTAAACAAAAGCCTGTTGAACTTTTAAAGAGACCTTTGCCAGTTGAGTATAAAGTATACATCATTTTTGTTATTTTTTGGGTGCACACTTATCACTAGATTTGTGGATCTGAGCATACAGAAAGCTGTAGCCCTGAATAGTGACTTCAGCTACTTACAAAGATGCTTCTGGCTGCCTGGGACTTGGTCCTGCAAGAAGAGGATTATATCTCCCCTTCAACTGACCAGGTTATATAGGGAAGAAGCACACTGACTTATTCTGACAAAAGCCTTTATCATATTTTATGGCAAAAGTTGAAGTGCTTCAACTTCTGAAATAAAATGTGATAAAGGCTTTTGCCAGAATACTGTAAGTCGGTGTGCTTCTTCCCTATAGATAACCTAGATGTATGTTTCACCTGGAAGCAGTCTGTAATGTGAATGCACCCTGTAGACAAGTAAGCTGTGTGAAGAAAGAAAGAAATTTTGCTTTCCCCTTCAACTGAGCCAGTGATGTTACATCTGGGGGATAGCATGTTGGACCCAAACCCAAGGTGAATCGGGAAACTAACACAACCACAGTGGAAACGTGAAACTAGGGGTGGATGCAGTGTCAGAGAGAGTAAATGATCTGATGTGCAGAATGCTCATGTGTTACCTACAACTCTTTCTCTAGATCAACCAATAGGCAAAGCAATGGACCAATGTGAACTAAGGACTAGGGTGTTGAGACGACCCTTCTGAAAGAGAACCAGGAGGATGTCAAGGCTCGGAAATATAGATAAATTGAACTTCGGGGTCACTATCCGATGCTGTCTACTCATAATCAAATCCCAGCCCTCATCAAGTATAAGACAGAAGAATGCCTCATTTCTGTTTGGGGGAGGTAAATGAAATGGATTATAATTTGCTAAAAAAAAATTTTAGTTTACTTTATTGTTCATGCATTTTTTGTAAAGTTTCTTTTTGGAGAAAATATCTGTGGTAGACAGGAGACAGTAGAGAGAGTAAATAATTCAGCCATTTTGGCAGTAGTTGGGTTAAGGCAGTGATCCCCAACCAGTAGCTCGTGAGCAATATGTGTTCTCCAACCCCTTGGATGTTGCTCTCAGTGTTCTCAAAGCAGGTGATTATTTTTGAATTCCAGGCTTGGAAGCAAGTTGTAATTGCATTTAAACTAAGTATGATGCCAATTGCCAAGTAGAGACTCCTGTAGGCTGCCAGTCCACATAGGGGCTACCAAACATTTATAGCCCTTATTTGGCACCCCAATGGACTTTTACATGCTTGTGTTGCCACCAACTCTTTTTACATGTGCATGTGGTTCATGGGTAAAAAAGATTGGGGACCCCTGGGTTAAGGGGAGAAGTGTAGGGAGAAAGAAAGGAACAAGATCTTAATAAGGCAAACTTACCCAGATTTGATTTGATTATTGTTTTTTAACCATATACAAGGGCAAACCCTATTTGTAATTAAAAAGCACTAAGTTTGCATAAGTGCAGCTGAGATTCCCCTCTTTCGGGTTCACATCAACCATTAAGGTAGTTGATTTTAAAAAGGAAAACTGCTACCAGCTCACAATTTACACCTTTTTAATTATAGTATGTAACTCCCAAAATCTGCAAGCACTGTTAAAATCATTATAAATCAATTAGAAGGCACTAACAATATTATCATTATAAAATTTTGTTCTGCAATATTTGCATTAAACATACAGAGAAAAAAATACATCTAAAAAGGGGAGTATTGTATTATGAGAGATTTGTTTGAAATGTTATTGTTTTAAGGCCCTTTTTTATTTTTAGAGTCTGTGTTTATTAAAGCATCTACAACTGTGCCACTAATATGAGTGAAGACAGCTAATTGCAAGGGATTACACATTAAAGGTGTCAGTATTTTCTCATACTAATTACTGAGGTGCAACATCTCGCATGTAAAACCGCATTAACCAGATTTCTAGTTTTAAAAAAGATGCCCTCTATAAAACCAAGATGTACCTCCCCAAGAAGAAGAATGTAGTTAAACTTCTCATGTATCAGGTTGGTATTACAACATTAATTAAAACTGTTTAAATCCTAAAATGTAATCTTATTAAATGACATTTGTTATTTGTGAAACGTGAGTAACATGAATTTCATACCATCAAACTATGGCTAGTATAGTGTTATTGCACGTAATGTAAAGATGCTTTGATGTAAATCCCAGAACTTTCCAGAGCTGTTCTCTCAGACTTTTGTACTTAAATATTAAGGGGCAGGTTTATCATGTTGTGTAAAAAAAAATGGTGGAATAATTCGCCACACATTGCGTATTGGAGTGTAAAAAATGACTTTTATTTACATGCTTTTTCTTTGAGCAACTTCTAGCGGGTCTTATTTTAACATTTTAAAATTTTATACAGTATAATAAAGAGGCCTCTTAATGTTTAGCCAGGGCTTGTATCCCAAAGCAACCAATGAAATTACTGGTATTACTACCTATTGATTGATTTGTATGGGTTAATAAACCTGGGCAAAACTGCAGCTATCCTTAGTCTGTAGCACATTGCATAACATTGTCTCTACCCTGTTTGAAAGTAGCAATGGTTGTGTTTAGGTGATGCTCTGCATGTTGGGAGGGTGGAACAGTTTATTTTGCACAATTAATGGCCAATTCATAGTAATGCAAGTAATGCACAGCTCAATCCTGCCTTCTGTAATTCTGCAAAAGCTTCTGGTTTTGGGTCTGTCACTTGTGATGCTACAATTAAAGTAAGCTCTTGTAAACCTGATGATATCTGGACAAGAAAACCATACATTTACAATATGGTTCTTTGGAGAGAAAAGTGGCTTCTTTAAAGTAAAACACTTATCCTGGCTGTTAAACACAATGGTCAAAGGTATTATAGAATGTTGCTGCTTCGTTGAATCAATACATGGGTAGCTTGTCATTACTGATGTATCCAAAATAGTGTAAGTTATTGGTCAGTGAGCTTGAGCCAAACTGAAGTCCTACAAATGCACCAACACAAACTACCCATCAAAGTTATGTATGGATAAATAATATCACTAAATATAACTTGGACTTGACTGGCAGAGCTGTCAGATACAACATTTAAGATCTTATGTTACATTTTTCTCCTTCTGCTGACCTTCCTACACATTTAATAGTTTTCATTGTGCATCTCTTTTGCTAAGCCAATAGCATATAGTATTTACAGTATTTATTTATTTCTTTTCCTTGAAGGACATGAACTAGAGCAGTACTAGAAGTGGGGTAAAATGAACATAAGACCTGTCTATTTCCATGGAAGGCAACAGTAAATATAAACATACCTCACAAATTCAATGGTTTGGCGAATTGAGTTTTATGGCTGTTGCAATGGGAAAACTTGCTATAAGTACATGTCATGGTGCATTTTTCCTGTCTAAATTGAGTCATTGTTGGTATGACCATTATAAGTCATTATTGAAATGACCACTATGATCCAATCAAAGATCTATACTTATTCATGGACTCTTTTCTTGCTTTTATACACATTTACAAGAGTGTAGATACATGTCCTGGGACTAATACAAGAACAATAGTGATTTGCTAAATTAGCGTCAGTCATTTGCAATTTATTTTAATCTCGCTGAATAAAATGTTCATTTAGATTCTGCAAATCATTTTTTTGATTATAAGAGAGACACAGGGAGATGTTATAACATTTTGTAATATAAAATAAATGCACTATATGAACCATTGTTCCTTTGTGCAGACAACTATGTTTTGTTTTGAGTGTATTTAGCATTGCTATTAGGTACTTCCAAAAGAGTTTAGCGACCCATTCGCAAGAACAGATTGCACACATTGGGGTATATTCATCAAAGAGTGAAGTTAGAGATTGCCACAGTCCACTAGAGTGAAATACCGCCTAGATCCAATAATTTCTATGTGATTGTCAAGGGCGTATTTATCAAATGGTGAACTTTCACTTTCACCCTTTGATAAATATGCCTTTAAAAATCCCATAGAAATTAAAGGACAGAGGCAGTATTTCACTCTAGCAGACTGTGGTGATCTCTAACTTCAATCTTTGCACCAAAAAATTATACATGATTGTGCTTGTTCTTTCATTTGTTTGTTCTTTCTTTTTACATTTCCCCATAAATACTGCCCCATCTTCTTGTTGTTTCACTTTCTCTCAAGCATAAATGTGTCATTTTAGCCATTCAAGTATAGATGCAAAATTATGTAAATCACTATATGTGATGACAATGCTTAGAATTAAAGGACTGTTAGGGAAAATTGCTTCTCCTACAATACAAGATGAATGCCATATTTGGAAAGCTTTATATATTGTTACTTATTTTGTGTACTTAGAGTTCTGAGAAACATCTTCAGATGACAGTTACTGCCAGCCAGTGATGATGCAACTCTTAGACAAGCTTCCTATGAGAACAAAATGAGTGACTTGCTGTGGAAATGTGGCTGATACTGAGCATTGAGTGGGTGTGACACCATTAGCCAGCCAACCCATGTTACTCATTTCTCAAGAAAAACATTTTTGGTTAAACTTTGTTAAGGTAAGCAAATAAAGCAAAAGAACATTTTTCTTTGGTGGTGCAATTAGCAGCAATTCAGTTGCAAACAAAAGATACAATCTGAATAAAGGGCAACGAAGATGCATGGAAACACCAATAAGAGTTCAGTTTCAACTGAGAATGACAAAATCAGTAAGAAAAGATATGCTGGCTCAACTAACTTTTTCTATGTGCTGCAATAAAAATATCTACAGTACCTTGTCCATGCCATGAAGTGGCACAGAACCTTTGGTGAACATTTAGGGAATATATATTGTATACTGGAAGGACTTTTGTGCTAGATACAAAGCTGCACATGTTTTCGACAGCATTTTCTACAATTTTTTCTGGATTTGATAAAATTGTGATTGAGAATAATTGAATATAAAAAGCCAGACACCTAAAACCTGGCAAGTTCTTAGCATTCAAAAGCAGTGCAATATAAAAAAAATTGTCCACCTTTCTTCTCATTTCTAATATGATTGGTCTTGCAAACCAATAGATTCTTAATAATACCCTTACAGCTCTTTGGGGTTGTCCTTATAGAACTAAATAAGACCAAGACTTATAGGCGCAAATTCACTAAGCGCCGAAGTGCCGAACGCTAGCGTTAATTCGCTAGCGTTTGGCATTTTTCGCTAGTGTGCAAATTCACTAACGAACGCTGGCGTAATTTCACTAGTGTTACTTCGCACCCTTACGTCAGACGAATTTTCGCTAGTGACGTAACTAAGCAAATTCACTAACTTGCGCAGTGTACTGAACGCTACCTTTTACGCTAGACTTCCTTCGCCACCTCAGACCTGGCGAAGCGCAATAGAGTAGATAGGGATTGTTTCAAAAAAAGTCACATTTTTTCTAAGTCCCAAAAAACACTGGCGTGTTTTCTACATGATGGGTGATAGGCTGAAAAAGATCGAAAATATTTTTGGGGCTCCCCTCCTTCCCCCCTACATTTCCTGACTCATGGCAACTTACCTAGACAGTGGGCACATGTGTAGGGCAAAATAAAATGTTTATTTGCTGATTTGAAGGTTTTCTAGGCATTTGAAGTGGTGATACGTGTTCCTCCATTGAAATTTGAATTTCGCGCTGTATGTAAATGAACCATCGCTAGCGAAACTTCGCTTCGCTTGGCGAATTAACGCTAGCGCAACTTCGAAAACTTATGCTACCCCTGTGCGCAACTTCGGATTTTAGTGAATTTGCGGAGCGCTCTCAAAAATACGCCTGGCGAAGTGTGGCGAAGTGCGGCGAAGTTGCGCCTGGCGCAACTTCGCATCTTAGTGAATTTGCCCCATAGTCTCCACGTGCACACTTCTGCTGCAAGGAATCAAAGACATGACTAAAACTGCTCACACTGGCAAGCTGAAATAGCCAATATGAACTATGAACTCTTATGCTGAAAGCACTGTATCAGAGTGCAGATCATTCACTTTTTCCACTCTGTTTTAGGGTGGCGGTAGAAGGGGAGATTAGTTGCCCAGTGACAAATCTTCTCTACCTCTAAATATTCTCTACTGCGGGCAACTAATCTCCCGAAAATGCTTTCCCGCTGGCAAGAATACGAATTGCTGGCGGGATGGCATTTGGGAAGATTAGTTGCCCGCTGGGCGACTAATCCTCCGGTCTGCCACCACCCTTAAAAGAAAGATATGTATGGTACAAAGTATGCTGAGGATAAGGATCTTTCTGTAAATTGTAAAACACTATACCTGAAGTCTGAAGATGAATGATATCTTAGTTGGGTTCAAGTACAAGGTACTGTTACAAGGTACAGAAAAAATGCAGTGCATTGTTAAAAATTAAAATTATTTGAATAAAGACTATGGGAGATGCCCTTCCCATAATTTGGAGCCTTCTGAATAACGGGTTTTCAGATAACTGATCCCATAACTGTGTTGTGTTGCCACTGAATTATTTGTAATAACCCCAGAGGAATCCGTGCATAATACATTTTGCAGAAACACATGTTCTTATGCATCACTGTATCCAAACAGATTAGGGTATGCTAAAATGTTGGCATTAAAGTGCAATGCATACTGGTACCTAGCAGAGCAAACTCAAGTACATTTTAAAGGGAGTGGTGTAGTTTTCTTCTTTTAAAGTGGGTAGACATTTCTACTTTAACAGGTACAGTATATTGTGTCAAAATCAAGAAAACTAATCCGTACATTTCTATTATTGATCCTGCAGGGAAGAGCATCATTACACTAACTTATTAGACACTCACAGCACACACAGCCATAGGCCTTTCCTGTTCTACAGATTTACTGCTACCCATTCTCAGAGATTTATTTTGTGTACAATGTGTACATGAAGATTCCATGTGTGCTCCAATTTATTTAGACTTTCTAACTCTAAAAACGGTTATAAAGCATAATGGTTTATGAAATGAAATATCAGATACTGTCCAGCCAGTAGGAAATAAGATTTTTTTTTAAATTATTTATAGTGGAACTATCTTAACACAGAATGTGGAGTTACTTTGGCTAAGAGTTTAATTTAGTCCTTCTGAAATGACCTGTGTGGTTTGGAAGACATAGCACTAAACAATGCAGACAAAGATGTCAAAATAATAAAGATACACATTTCAGATGCAGTATATTAAACTTCTTTGACTGCTGTTGATTTTCAAGGAGACGCGCATTCATCTTTGTTAAATTCACTTTGCCAAATTTGGCAGAAAATGAGTTAATTCTCCACATCAAATTTATATTTCCACATCAAATTAGATAAGAGCACTACAAATGGATGATAAAGTAGCCTAGAGATTATGTTGAAGAACTCAAGAATTTCATGGGCATCCACTCAAAATATCAAAGAGATGATAAATGATGTACTGAGACAGACTCTGAAAAGAGACACTACCTGTGCATCATACAAACCACTGCACTACAATATTAATAAAGCAGATACAGTATTGGTATTAATTATTCCCATAATAATATGATTTATACAGATACTTTTTCAGCAGAGCCCTTTTATGAATTATTTCCTAAAATGATCCCTAAATATTTGATACAGTATTTTTCTATTGGAGCTACACTATGGGAGCTCCCTAAATATTTGATATGTTCCTTTGGGAGCTGCACCGGTGTGTTTTATGGGAAAAATCATGACAACAAAAGTTTTACATGAAGGCAAACAAAAGTGCAAGTGCAATGTTAAAATGGACTCTACACCATTCTAAGGGGCAGATTCGCTAATTGGAGAAAAGTGGCCAGCGACCGCTTCACACCTAGCGCTACACTTTGGCAGAAAATTTGTTTGCTAATTCACAAAAATGCGGAGTGGGCGCCAAATGCTGGCGATTTTCGATAGCTAGCATTGCATAGCATACGCTAGCATTCATTTCTGCCTAGCACAACTTAGCTAGAGGTCTTGCGCTCAGGTTAATTTGCATACGGCGGGAAATTTGAAGTTGAATGGGCGTCTTTATGTTATATGTTGCAGCAAATACATTACATTTCCACTGTTAATTACACATGTCCAGGGAACCTTAATAAAGACAACAGAGTTGTTATAATGCCCTACACATGAGCCCACTGTATAGTTAATGTTCCATATGTTAGAAAACGTATGGGGGAAACCTGTTACCCAAAAAAAAAAATTCTACGACTTTTGCAGTCTATCACTCTGAATAAAGGAAAAGACGCCAAAGTTTTTTGAACTTTGATGCTTTTTCCACTCACAGAATATGATGTAAGTAACAGAAGATTGAGGAAGATCTATGCACTCCAATGTACTTCCCCTGGTCTGAGCTGGCGAAGGCACGTCTGGCGAAAGAGGTAACGTTCAGTAAAATCCGCATTTTAGCGAATTTGCGGAGTAATGTCCATTTGCCAGAGTGAATTGTCGCCTGGCAATAGAGTGTGAATAAGCGCTAGCACCTATCTCTTTCGCTAGCGAATTGGCGCCTGCGTCTGTTAGCAAATTGCTGATGTCCCTGTAGGCGTTTGTGCTTGCACTTCGCCCTTTAGTAAATCTGCCCCATAACACTTCTAAACTGGAGGGATTGCACACTCCAATAAATATACAGTAACATACTGTAGTTAAATAGCAAAATAAAAAACAAAGCATTTAAAATTGCAAGGGTTTTCGTCAGAACCTAAACAATTAGATAAAGGCAGGATTTCACTAATGTTGTTTGGGTGTGCGTGATCTATCCTTGATAACAAGCCTAAACAATAACCATGCATTTGCATGTGGGAGCGTTAGACTACTCTAATGAATTGCTCATAAGGTAACACATTGATTCAAGGAAAGAATGTAAGTAACACCACCCTGGATGCAGGCATCAAGCTACTCCATTCAAGGTGCTGGTGTTTGTGCTTAAACAGAGAACAGAAGCCTGCGGCTATTTGCCCTGACTTTTTTGCACTTTGCACACTGCGTGGGGCATTGCATATGACCCCATATCTCTAATAATTGTAGAAGTAAAGTAAAAGCATGGAAGACCAAGCAAACACAAATAAATAATTAAGAGTTTACTGTGTGTTTTACTAATTTATATAATGTGTAGTTCTTAGATCTGCTATACAAAATATGTCTTTTTGCAGTATGGAGGTCTTGCTTGCTGTGTATAGTTGAAGTTGACCTTTTATGCCTCTCCTTTTATGCTCCTTAAAATGGAAACTTTTTATACTAGCTGATGTCTCCTAATGGAGTTCAGATAAGGACAACTGTGAGTCTCTCATAGGCAGAGATGGGCAGTGGGCCAGACATGTGTTAGCAACAGTTCTGAAAAGCCATAGTACCTGATGCTGTGTGGTGACAGCACCTATCTTGTGCATAACTTTATAATATAAGCGCCAATACAAATAGAACCAAACCACAAACCTCCAAGGCATTCTAGGTATTCTGTTAACTTTCAAGAGATGGTGGAAGTGGTGAGTAGAAATCAGAAGTATCTACTTTCTCAACCAATCAGTTAATGTCCAGAGACGTATAGGGCCACCATGTTATATTCCTTTGGATGGGCTGAAATATCCACTGAAGTGAGGCATCATTTATTAGTTACAGTAGGTGATGAAGCTCATACGCATTCTGTTGCAGTGTAATTAAAGGCTTGTGTGTCTTAGCAAAGCAGGTCCAATGATTACTGGAATCCAAGCCATAGGTGATGTTATTCACCTACCCCTTCCAAACAAAGCAGGTTTAGGTGAATCCATGGGGTGTAGCAGATATAGGACCCCAGGGGTAGCAGTTTTAAGGCCATGAGTGCAGTAATAGAAATTTGTTTATAAAAGGTTTTAGAAAAGTTTTTAAAGGGGAAATATTTTTAAGAAGAAAAAAAAAAACCTCCAATTTATTTGCTCCAAAGCTGCTAAAAATCTGAATCCGAAAATACTTGTATAAGTCAATGTTTCTTGCTTGCATTATCTTCAAGGGTTTTGGGCTGGTTTTTCCTTCGATAATCAAAAACTTTGATAATTGATTGGTAAATTAAGGGGATTCAGATTTGGGAGTTTGGTCGATTTTCTTTATTATAATGAGAAAAAGTTTTATTAAATACCCCCATAAAAGTTTTAACTACTGAGCTTATAAAAGACTGCCACCGACCAGCAGTTTTGTGATTAACAAAAAAAATGTCAAAAGATAAAAATATTAACAATATAAAACTGGAAACAGTATCACTTTAAAATGCTGCTTATCTCTCAGCAGGACTGTAACTAAGTTTATATGTTAGCATGCCATAAATAGACTGTGGCTCGTAATTTAGATCACTTGCACAAAGGCTAAAGTAATACCAATATCATGTCTTTATGTTTTGAATTAAAAGCATATTTATTGTTAGTTTCTTTGACAGCCAAATTGAGAACTCCCATAATCCTCTATAGGCTTTCTGAGGAACTTGCTATTTTTGTGTAAAAGCCGATTGCATAGGCCATTTTCCTAAACCGTATGTGAGCTTATAGTTAAATATTTACAGATGCATACATGTAACATCTTCCTTACCAATAAATTACCAATAGTGTGGAAAATTTCCACTAGAAGTGTTTCATCTGCCTCCTTTTTCACATATGGTAGCGCAATCCCTAGGCTACTGCCATATGCAGGGAACGCCAAGTTTTAAGACTTATTGTCTGTAAGATTTATGGGGATGATCTATGATCAGCAATTTTTCATGTTCTCATATCATAAGCAAACACATAGGGCCAGTCCCTGCATATTCACAAGGAGGAATATTGCAAGAGCCCGTGACAGTGAATCTTGGGGAATCTGTCAGCGAAGCACAAACTTTAGATGATCTTTGCCATTCTATAACTGCAGTGCTAGTACAGGCTACAAACAGATAGAGAGCCAAGTGTAACTTATATTACTTTTTTTATAAGGAAGTATGTTTTATTGATTCAGTAGAAAAAACCTCCAAACTCCAATGATAATAGCAGGATTACAACATGTCTGAATGCTAACAAGACCAAGCTTAGCTTGATAATCGTTAAATAATGTTATACACTGGCATGTTCCCCCATATATATATTCTAGATCAGTGATCCCCAACCAGTAGCTTGTGAGCAACATGTGGCTATCCAACCCCTTGGATGTTGCTCTCCGTGGCCTCAAAGCAGGTGCTTATTTTTGAATTCCAGGCTCAGAGGCAAGTTTTGGTTGCATAAAAACCAGATGTACTATTCTCCTGTAGGCTACCAGTCCACATAGGGGCTACCAAATAGCCAATCACAGCCCTTATTTGGCACCATCCAGGAACGTTTTTCATGCTAGTGTTGCTCCCCAACTCTTTTTTTTTTATATATTCTTTATTTTCCATTTTTGAAATGTAAAGTACACACATAAAACATCAGGATTAATATAAAAGAGTTACATACATACACAACTTGAGTATATCAATCATGAAGTTAACACATTTTGCAAAATAAGAATCCAGGTGTAGCCATAGTCACCTATAGCCTTTCCATAATAATGAGTGCAGAAAGTTTGAACCATATTCCTTCAAATAAACTTATGTATGAGCGCTACGCATCAGTAACAAGGGGAGGGAGGGGAACACAGTTCCAATACAAAACCATTGGTTTCCCTCACAGTAAACGAGGGGGTATGCTAAACCCGAGCATGGGACATCCTATCAATTATCTCAAGGTCACCCTGTGCCTTCCTGTATATATAGAGAGAGGGACAGTAAAACATATTGCACATTCAATTGACAAGCATAGTAGTATATTCAGGGGTTTCTCTGAATACGATCCATGTCGACCATGTGCGGACAAAGTTATCCTGTGTTTTGTTTGAATAGGAGAGCAATTCTTCATTGCGCATAATACTGTTGAGTTCCTTAATCCAGTCCCCAACAGGTGGAGTAAGATGTTGTTTCCAATATCTGGGAATAACTGATCTGGCCGCTGTTAAGGCGAAAGCAATCAATGCCTTCTGCACAGTAACGGTTTGTGGAGGAGGTATTGATAAGAGTGCCATCCCAGGGTCAATGGGGAGGTCCACAGCCACCATCTTAGATATACATTTTATTATAGTAACCCAGTAGTTTTGGATCAGAGGACACTCCCACCATATATGCAGCATATCACCCTTGTGTAGATTGCACCTCCAGCATATGTCAGAGGAGTTCGGGAAAATTTTATGAAGGACTACCGGGCAGCGATACCAACGGGAGAGGATTTTATAATTGGTCTCCTGAGCTTTACAGGCTATTGCCATTGTATGTGTTAGCTTAAAGCTAATATCCCACTCTTTCTCGGTTATTCTGCGCTTGATATCATCTGCCCATTTTGTGGTGTATCCAGGTAACTGTAACTGTTTAAGATTGCGAATGATATTGTATATCTGCGAGATGGTATGTTGTGGTGGTTCCTTAGCTAGACAAAGATCATCAAATGGCGTCGTATCTGTTAATAACTTGGCCTTTTCAGAATGCGTTTGGAACCAATGTACTAACTGGTGATGCATCAATTTAAAGGAAAAAGAGTCCACTGGCTCACTAACTATAGTGTTAAGAGGGGCTATGCCATTAGAACTTCTAACTGAGGTAAATGTCAAAGTGTCTCGTCCACGTTTATGTAGAAACACCTTACTCAAAGTACCTGGAGGAAAACTAGGATTACCAATCAACGGGGTCATGGGTCCCGGGTTACTGGAGATGGTAATAGATCTGGATAAGTTATCCCACATAGAGAGCGTAAGTTGTGTAACTAGGGGGAACAGTTGCCTATTAAGCCTATCAGATATTTTCAGCCAAGGAAGCGCTGTTATGGGCTGTAGTATCTGGCTTTGCTCAAGCTGTACCCACAATTTGCAAGTAGTATGGTGGAAGCAGTCCACTATGCGCTGGCAAGTAGCTGCCTGGTAATAGGTTTGCATATCTGGGAGCCCTAAGCCTCCTTTTCGTTTGTGAGTAAATAGAATAGACCGTTTCAGTCTCGGCGCTTTATTGTCCCAAACAAATCAAATCAAAATCCTATTAACTTTCTGAAACATCCCAGGGGGTGGTTGATGAGGCACGGTCTGGAAGTGATACAAGTATTTCGGCAAAATAACCATTTTTATGGCATTTATCCTTCCAAACCATGACAGGTTCAACAACTCCCAAGAACTAATATCTTGTTTCAATTGAGCTAACAATTTGTTGTAATTCAACGTTGCCGTCTGGTTCAGATCTTTGGGGATTTGAATGCCTAGGTACTTAAGCGAGTGTGTTTGCCAGGAAAATGGAAAGTTCTCCTGTATTCGTCGGGCTTCCCCTGGGGTTAACGAAATATCCAAAGCTTCAGATTTTGTGACATTTACTTTAAAGTTACTGAACTTCCCAAAATTAGCCAACTCCGCAAGTAGGGGCGGGGTGGACAAGAATGGGGACTTAAGAAATATTAAGAGGTCATCCGCAAATGCGGCAGTCTTGACCTCCTGGTCTGCAATTTTGGGCCCCAATATCAACTGATTCGATCTAATTGCTTGCAAAAGGTGTTCCATCGCCAAGATGTATAACAATGGGGACAGAGGACACCCCTGACGTGTCCCGTTCGCTAATCTAAACGGTTGAGACAGCAGCCCGTTAATTCTGACCCTGGCAGTGGGAACGGTATAAAGGGCCATTACTTTAGACACAAAGCGCTCACCCCATCCCACCTGCAGCATTGCTGCTCTAAGGAAGGCCCAGCTCACCCTATCTAAGGCCTTCTCCTCGTCTAATGACAATAAAAGCACAGGGGTTTTCCCTTTTTGAACATTCTGTATAAGAGAGAAGACCTTCAGGGTATTATCTCTCGCCTCCCTCCCAGGCACGAAACCCACCTGATTCCCCAACTCTTTTTACATCTGAATGTTGCTCACAGGTAAAAAAGGTTGGGGACCCCTGTTCTAGATATACAGTAGTTTCAAGATAAACTAAAGATGGTCATATTCTAGCTGATCATCCAATGTGGCCTATTTCCCATTGTCCTGATTGTTGACAGCCCAAATGATCACAACTGCAGAAAGTAAAAAGGAGCCAAGATAACATTTTCAAACAGGGTAGGATCCCAGATCTAATGTGATCAGAGAGAATTACACAATGGTTTCTTATAACCCAAACCTAACCTGGCATACACGTCCATACAGTTGGGCAAACTGGCCAGCCAATATGTGCACAATAATCAGGATACCATCTAGAACTCATTTTATTGTGAATTCTAAAAGCAAATATGTCAAGGGCAATTCAGAGAAATGTTATAGTCCTAGGGTACACTCAATGGATGGACCATTATTGCTTGAAAAAACAAGCTGCAAGTGACTGCATATTTACCATTAAAATGAATGAGCTGTAAGCATTTTGTTTCCTATCTGTTGAGCTAAAAATCTACATTGAGACGGAAAAAAATAATCTGATTTGTGTGCCATTGCATTAAAAGTACATTCTCACAGAAACATAAAAACATGTTATTTACTCACAACATAGTCTTGTGTCTTGTGTTTTAACCATGACTAAAACATATTGCTTGTATGTGATCATTTTTGCATGTAATTTAAATGACCTGCACAGGGTCTTCCACTTTCTTTAGTCACTAAACTCTCTGATGACTGCAAATGTGCTTAATGCTCCTAAACATCACAGTAGGGGTAAATGCCCTACACACTCACATTCATAGAAAACAATCAATAAAGGCTTTTTAATCACTTCAGAAGTTACTGCAATCGCACTCTCCCTGCTAAACGCCTAAGGGTTAAACGAGGGGAGTATAACCTGGACAAGATTAGGATACAGAGGAAAAAGTTTTATGAATGCACACCAATCACTTAAACTGAAAGGAGATATTACTTTTGTAAACTGCTAAAAGCATTGCAATATCATCCATCATTACTAATTTAACATTGCAATCAATTGCTACGTTAGAGCTTACTTTACAGGAGCTGTTCCATCTCTAGGTTATCTAGGGTATTTCCCCATAACAAATCCACTAACGAAAACCTCAGATCTGCTTAATTATAAGTATAATCAGATGGGTTTTTTTTCCAGGAAATAAAACCAAGACAATTCCATCAGAGGAGTGCTGTGGGACCAGGAGGATGTTATTAGTTACTCAAGTAATATGCCTTCTGCTTTAGGAGCCAGTCTAATACGTTGTGTTTGTTCTGACAGAAGGCATTTGGAAAAAAAATCAATAAGATTGATCCCTCAGATGCACAGTTTTTCACGTGAATGTGGACTTATCAGCCTATTAACATAGTTCAGTGTAATTTTAAATTCAGAGAAAGGTGGTATAGAGTCACAAGGAGATTTAAAGTCTGCCACTGAGTGTTCAACAAATAAAAACAATGAAAGCAATGATCTTTTATTTTTAACTTTATGATTCAGTCACCCACATAAGAAAATATGAGGTTAATGACAAACAACTTTTCCACCATCATTAATGTGTCCATAATTGTCAGTGATAATAATGACATGTGCTGCTGAGTGACATGGTAAAAGCCTTGATTGTTTGTTAATATATACCCTAAAAAATTACATAGATTAATATTGAATTTGTATTGTTTTATAACATAGTAAAGTAATGATCCTATTGAAGATCATCTAGTAATTTCTATTTGACTAAGCAAATGGGAATGGTAGGGTTATTGATGTACCATGTTAACCCAAGAAAAATAAGGATGTACAAGTCTGTTGTCCAAATGAACAATTGACCCCTTCTGCCTTCTAACTTCACGGCAATGTATGGCTATGGCGAGGGAAGTGCATGTTCAACATCCACAGTAGTGATGGTTGGAATCCTAGGGGAATCTCACAGATGCACCACCAATATGCACCAGATGCACCATCAATGTATCTATATATAGTATCTATCTATAATCTATCTATCTATCTATCATCTATCTATCTATCTATCTATCTATCTATCTATCTATCTATCTATCTATCTATCTATCTATCTATCTATCTATCTACAGTATCTATCTATCATCTATCTATCTATCTATCTATCTATCTATCTATCTATCTATCTATCTATCTATCTATCTATCTATCTATCTATCTACAGTATCTATCTATCTATCTACAGTATCTATCTATCTATCAACAGTATCTATCTATCTACAGTATCTATCTATCTATCTATCTATCTATCTATCTATCTATCTATCTATCTATCTATCTATCTATCTATCATCTATCTATCTATCTATCTATCTATCTATCTATCTATCTATCTATCAATCATCTATCTATCTATCTATCTATCTATTTATCTATCTATCTAGCTATCTAGCTATCTATCTATTTATGGATCCAATAGCAGTTAGGCAGGTTTCCTTTGAATCAAAAGGTTCATGTTAGTGAATTATCATGTTATTAAGATTATATAGATAGGCCTGTCCATATGCATACTACTACTATACCATACAATTTTTTTGATTAGAGTGGAATTTCTGGAGAGAAAAAAAACACGAGAGTGGAAAGAAAAGTTAAACATTTCAACCCTCTGGGGTGATTGAGTGGCACCAGTCTTGTGCACAGCCTATTATGCCTAAGCATAATTTTTTCCTGTGAATGGACGTACTCTGTCATGAAAAACCTCAGTTAATCTATACAGAGCAGAAAGCTACAAGACAATTTGTTTGTCTGTGGCCTATGGATTTCCTGTTACTCTTGAAGCTTTCTGTTTAATTGCTCAGATAACTTCTACGCGCACTGATTCAAACCCTATACCTTGGCATGTTGTATACAAACAGAGCTTAACACTTTGCTGGCATCACGCTGCAAATAAGTCAAATATATACACCTGTTTGATCAAAAACTGTAAAACAGGAATATTTATGTTGAACACTGTTGCACGCCAAGATGATCTTTGCTCCACAGTATTGAGTTATTGTTGTCTCATGCTCATCCTTTTTACATTTATCCCCCTACTGAGACGCAACACATGGTGGGTGCCACAGAGCAGAAAAATTCTTTGAGTGAATTCAAAATATGTTGCATGTCAAATGTGTAATAGTGTGTGTCTTTAGCCCATCATTAACTCAGCTATTGAGATTGTCATTAACAGTTGTAAATGTTTCAGTATGTAGGCCTCCATTTGCTAAAGTACTTAGTGCTTGACATCAGGCATCATGGTGTGCAACAAAAGCACCTTGTGACACAAAAGAAAAGTGGAAGACATTACATAACGTAAGCCTAAAGCAACATAGAGGTGACAGGTAGAATTCGCTAGCGAAGGAGGTAGACTCTAGCGGTACTTCGCTCCCTAACGCTAGGCGAATTTGCGCTCTGGAAAATGGATGTAACTACGTAGATTCACTAAGATGCGGATTTTACTGAACATTACCTCTTGCGCCAGAATTGCCTTCGCCACCTCAGACCTGGCGAAGTGCAATTGAGTAGATAGGAGTTCCTAAAAAAAATAGTTAAACATTTCTTAAACAAGTCTTTAAAAACGCTGGCATCTTTTCCTTTTTTTCACTTCGACCCTTGATAAATTTGCTCCATAGTGTTAAGATGCTTCACCAAGCCAGATTTTTTTTTTATGGATGCTAAGTGGTTCTTTAGTTCACGATGTAAAAATCTACTCTTAAACTATGTGGCACATAGATCTAGTAGAAAAATAAAAATATCCCAGAGAACTGAAAAAGTGATTCACATATTGTTGTGTATCATGAACTCTTTATTAAATTGCATGTGTTTTGTAATAGTTTAAATGCTCATCTGCTTTTAATGATATAATTGGAAAGGGGGGGATAAATGAGTAAAAATATATTTTGTAAGCAAAATCAGTTTTGTCTCCAATTAGCAAATTAAACTAAAACTGCAAATTGGGCCTCCTGATATAATTCTTGAGATATGCGAGAGATGTAATGCCGGAGACAAACAAGTAGATTTCTCGGACAGTTTTCAAAATTGTTGTTAAAATGACATGATTGTCATAGCATGGGTGGCCCTTAAAAAAACTAGGTCAAAGAATTGCTTTATGTGATCGAAGATGCTTCAAAATTGAATGGCTAAGATGAAAAACTGTGTTATTTGGTGCATGTATTCTGGCATCTGGCATCTTTGAAAAACATGAGCAGCACTTCTTCTGAATGCTCTGAGGAACCCTGTATTTAAACACTGCTCAAACTTGTGGGATTTTTAAAAAATTACTTTTTTGACCCTGCTGGTTGATATTGTATTTGTGGGGTCTTTTTCAGGTGAATTTTAAAAAATGTTCAACACTCCTTAATATTGTTAACTATAAATATGAGTCTGCTGCTGTGCTCTGATAGAATACAGCAGTAGTCAAAAGGCTACATTTTGCACTTGTGAAATGCTCTATGGGAGACTTCCACACAGAAACTCACACCTCAGTGTTTCTAAAAAGGTCTGCTGGCCTGGATACCATTAGCCTGTGATTTGGGAGTTTTTTGGTTACCAGAACATGATGTGATTCCTGAGCCTTCTGGCAGCTGCATTTTTCAGGTGAAATCCTACAGTGACAAAATACCTATAACCATCATGGATCACGGTCAGCTTTTTTTGTTGTTGTTTTTGTTAACCGAAGGCCAATATCTAATCCCTCCAATTCCCATTATCATCAATCTCGCATTTTGCTCGTGCCTAATTGGTCATGCCCAAAGCTGTTCCACTGAGAAATGATAATCCCACTTAACCACTACTGGTCACATACTGACCGAGTTGTAAAATTCATTCATTTTCTGACACAACTAGATTTTCAGTTTATGTGTAGGCTCCCACTGACTGGTTTGACTGATCAAACTATATTATTTCACACCGTGATTCTAGTGATTTGCTGCATACTGCATGCGGGCCTGAATTTCCATGTAATGACAACTAGTCAGATATCCTCCTTGGGTACAGTCGATAAAGAAAGTGAGAAGACCAGAAAGATGGATGGAAGTGAAGTAAACAATGAGTCACTAAAGCAAGGTAAATTCAACAAGCAGCAATGCATTGGGAATATCATTATTAAGGGATTAAATAGTATTCAATGTACTATTAATAAGGTACAAGCACCTTATATTATTATAGTTACAAGCACTATTTTGCTGGTGGTATTTTATTTGAAAGAAAAGTTCTCTATTAAGCTTTATAGTTCCTTTAAGATTATTGGGGGACAATGTAATAAATGTCAATAAATAGCATATTCTTCATTATATGAATTCAATTTTAAGGCCTGCTTAAAGGAATTTTTCCACAGTAAAGTTTCATTACATATACTGCGCACTATAATATATGCAACCTTTCTACTGTTGCATGGGATCGCTAGATAATTTCAAGGTTTGAAAAGGTTAAATTCATGCAAAGGAAACATTTTTGCACATAGCAGACATTTTTAGCGTTGTGGATATTAGCATTACATAATCAAACTGCACATGTTAAAATAGGTTGCCTTTACAAATATGGCCATAATAATAGAGGAGTTTAAACTTGTGGCTTACATTTATCTATATTCTCAGAGCTGTGTATTTGCAGGGAACTCCATAGAAGGTTAGGAATATGCTTGTTCACAAGAGCTGCAGGCTGGGAAAGAAACTGCACCCTAGCAACCACAGGAAGCCATGACTAATTGTTACATCACCTGCTCATTCACATGCAGTTTCTTATCCCCTGTCTGCTAGTCTGTTATCTCTAATAAAATTTTAGTCATTCCCACGTAGGGGCTGCAAATCCCCCTTCTCTGTTGGGTCATTCATCCAATCATATTTCTAAACATAAGAGATGGAAGCGCTAAACTTTACCAGGCGATAGATGCTGGGTAAAAGATTCGCCCATCACTATTTGGTGATTTCATTTAAAAATTTGTCATTTTGACTCCCACAGAACTCTTGCACACTCAATTCTCAGATTTATTTTATTATTTATTTAGGCAGAATATTTTAAACTGGGTCAAAACAACTTGTAAACGATGGCATGCAATGTCTGTTTTTTCTTTTTTTTTTTGCCCTGCATGAAATTTGTGCTCTACAGCTCTGGAATGGATCAGATACAAAATCTCAATGACAACTCATTGAAACATAATTCCAAGCAACGTTCCAAACTACATTAAACATTTTCAGTGCATGCTATTGAAAGCTGCATTTGCTTAACTCCTGCTTGTTACTTTTTAAACAATGTTGCAAAAGTCTTAGTTCCCCAGCAAAGACAGGTCTGTTAATCAGCTGGCTTGTCTTACATTGTTTCAAAAGTCTCAGCCATCAGGGCAGAGAATAGACAGGGACAGACAAACACTGCTTTAAATAGCAATAGATATACAAATAACTTTTCTTTTATTTGGCAACTTTTTATTTTAGGATTGACTTGACTTAGGAGTCCTTAAAAGTTGTATGTTTGATACAGAATAGAATATTAACGTATTTGGACCCAGCAACTTGTCTTCTTCCCTCCCATGCTATTATAGTGTTCTAGCATGGTCCATTTCTTGAGCTTCTGTCGTTCATTTGCTTTATGCTCCATTAGTACCACAATCCTGCTCCTTTTCTCACACATGCTTGGCAGCTTTGGTTACCAATAAATACATTTCAGTTAGATGGTAGTAGACAGTAGTTGGTAGTAGAATGTAGCATGGCACTTAGTGCATTGCTTGGCTGATTTGTGTTGGCTGGTGCATAAAAAAGCCTTATTCTTGTGGCTAGTACCATTTCTGGAATGCACAAATTCAAAGAAATGTATTTATTGCCAAGTGTTTCATTGGCAATGAACATCCATCTAAACCAGTTTTAACACTTTTGTTTATTGCCATTTATATTTTTCCAATTAACTTGAAAGGGTTACACCATAAATGTGTAATATAATGAGGTAAAATAAGGTGATGGGGCAGCATAAAAGAAGGGTAAATTAGATTATCACCAAGGGGTTTATAGGGGAATATAATAAAAGGAGCAATCACTTTGTCTGATCACCAATTTGCATGTAGAATTTCCTGATCACCTGTTCAAAGGCAAACATCTTCTTGATTGCTATGGGTTACTGCTCCTGTGCAAACTTAGTGCCTTTCATTACATATGACGGGGGAATGTAATAAAAGTCGGTAACGGACAGTTATGCCTTTGCGCGAAAATATTTGGTTTGCACGAATTTAATATAGGCTTTGCGAACCCGGAAACAGTTTAGCGACCACTTCCGACAGAGGAAGACCGATTGCGAATTTTATAGTTTGCGCCAATGCACAGTAAGGGGCAGATGTATCAAGGGTCGAATATCGAGGGTTAATCAACCCTCGATATTCAACTGCCGAATTAAAATCCTTCGACTTCGATATTCGAAGTCAAAGGATTTTGCGCAATTCATTCGATCGAATGATGGGGACCTTCCCCATAGGCTAATATTGGCCTCGGTAGGTTTTAGGTGGCGAACTAGGGGGTCGAAGAAATTTTTAAAGAGACAGTACTTTGATTATCGAATGGTCGAATATTCAAACGATTTTTAGTTTGAATCGTTCGATTTGAAGTCGAAGGTCGTAGTCGAAGGTCGAAGTAGCCAATTCGATGGTCGAAGTAGCCAAAAAAACATTCAAAATTCGAACTATTTTTCCTCTATTCCTTCACTCAAACTTAATGAATGGGCCCCTAAATGTAATAACACTTCTTACAGAAAAAGTCGTTATGTTTGCTCCAAAAGATTACAACACCTTCAAGCACTTCTTAAGAGTGCGCTATTACAATTCGCAATGTGCAATTACAATTCACAATGCAATTACACTATCATATCACTATCACTTTGCAAGATGTAGATTTTTATTCTTATTGGTGCCAATTGTTTTGCTCTTTGCGACTTTAATTACATTCCCTCGATGGAGACTATTCTTCTAAACAGCCCAGAGTTCAAGACGTGCACTTTTATTTATGTGAGACTACGTAGGACTTTGGTTTACTGTCTGCCCGGTCAATTATGAGTACCATTTATCACATTTATCTTTGTTTTAAAGTTTCCCTTGCATAAATAAAACCCTCTAAGAAAATGAAGAAGAACTATTGAGTGTCTAACTCAAAAATAAATTACTTGCTAAAAAAAATGACATGACCTGGCATGTGGATCTGGCACGTGAATGGGTAATGGCAAGTACAAGTTTCAAAGTGCAACTGTAACACTTACTGAGTGATACCCTACAGATCTGCAACTGTACGTTATTAACCCATTGGGTTGGATAAAAATATATCCATAGAGTTAAATAAAGTCTATTTATAGCAACGGTTCAACAAAATCACTGCTGAATTTATTCTATAAGCCCTGTAATTCAAGTAGCATTTCCTTACCTGGTTTTCTCATTACACAAACTGCAGCCTCTGTCGTACTCATGAAGTGAACCAAGGGAATTTTGTGAGTGTTTGTTATTGTGGGAAACACAAAGGTTAACTAAGACTTATGCCATTCACCCACAAGAAGATTAGAATTTCTGTCTTTTTTTCAGCAAGTGATTTTATTTCTGTCCTGTCGTTTTGCTAGACAAACAAAATGTTCCTTTATCATCAACTGAAGGTTAGAGATGGTTAGAAGGAGTTGCTGAAATGTCACAAGTATTTGGGGCCTGCCTGCAGTGAATGCTGTACAGATAGAACTTGTTTTAAATTCTCCCAGATTGATTAAAAAAGATTAGAAATACAATTCTGCAGACAACATCACCAAGAATTTACATACCAATAAAAAACAAACTGCGGATTTATTTGTTGTACAATATGGAAAATCTTATGCAGTATACAGATATGTTTAGCTCTTGTGTGGCTTGTGTTTTCAATGGTGCATCAGCAAGTTTCCTGACGATTCGCAGAAAGGCAAAAATAAATATCTAAACCAAAAGAAAAACTAATCTGAAGCCATATCCTATTTGCCCCCAAAAGACCCACACCCATTAAGCTGTGTCCAATTGCTCTTCTAGTGCTTAGTGTCAAAGGTTTCCATAACTTGTTTAAAAGTGTGGTGCACCCTATAAAACATGTTAATATGAGCCTTTTCCCATAGCAGCGACCTGACTCATCAAGAATAACCATTTGCAACTGCAAAAGGTTAGCTGTATCTCACTTTTAGCCCTTCACAAAAGTGTGATATTGACACATGCATTTCTCATTACCATCTTACCATTTATGTGAAAAATGTGTGTGTTTCTCTTCTATGTACTTTGGTGTCTGTGGTGAGATTTTTAAGATCTACTGCTGCAGAGATTAATGTGAATTAAACAAATATTCTCTATATAAAGAAAAATATACAGATACATGATAAGATAGATAGACAGACAGACAGACAGACAGACAGACAGAGATAGATAGATAGATAGATAGATAGATAGATAGATAGATAGATAGATAGATAGATAGATAGATAGATAGATAGATAGATAGATAGAATTTTACATTGCTTGTCACCATCGTGGGTTAAAACATCTGATTGTGTTATAAGTGACAGCAGTCCAGTAATGATAATATATGGTATAGGCCAATTGTCCAACCTAATAACATCACAGATCTCTCGCCTTTCAGAGAAAGCAGCTAAAGGTGACACACTGGAGATATTGGCTGGAAAAGAAGGACACCAGTGAAGCATGGGATGTTTGGCATTATTTCTACTGTCTAGGAGCAGTCACTGTGCTCTTATAAGAGTTCTGCTTCCAATTAAAAGAGAATTAGCTACTGGACTTTAAAGGTTTTAGGGAACTTTTCTATTACATAAGAAAACATATTAATAATGACACAATGAGAAGTGATGTCTGAGTGAGTGAAATAAAAAGATAATTTCTTGTGCCCTTGTAGTAAATCTGAATTAGTGCTGATCAGTCTAGCTGTACTTTGCTACCTACAGTATAAGATACATCAGTGTTTTTTCGTATGCTACTATTCATTGGATGATTCAGGTTACAGAAAAAAATCAACGTCTTGATAATTATTTGGAGGTCTTCATTAGGCATGTTATGGATTATTGTTATCCTTTACTATGATAGTGTAAGATTCACTGAGAGATCTCTTCGGTTCCTTACCTCCCGGTGCGTCTCCTCCCGACTTCTAATGAGCAGGCATTCACTTTCGGATTGCGCACAATAGCTGCCTATGGACACTGGCGTATTGACACTGGGCATCATCCTTGGGTGCCAAATTTGAATCCTGGGCGCCAAATCCTCTTTAAAAGGCCAGTCCACCATTTTTAAAATGCCAAGCTGGTTCCAGTTATTTTGTTCCTGCTGAAGCGTTCTTTGCGACTTTGAATTCCTGTTTTTTTTTTTACTTCTGCCTGATCCTTGACTACAACTCCTGCTGCCTGCCTTGAACTTCTCGCCTGACTCGACTACATCTTTTTCTTAATCCTTGCCGGTACCTCTCTTACGGACTTGTTACGCACCTCCTTGTCGGGTTCTGCAGCAGAAAGCCTGGGGCCCCAAAAGGGTGTCGGTGAACACCAGAACCCACAGGGTTTACCTGTGCATCCGCAGGTACTTCCGCTGAACAAGGTTCCAGATAACGTGGTCATTACAGTTAGCATGGGCCAATATGGAACCTTCCCAGGCTCCTGCTTCCTCGACTGTAGAGGGGTTTTTCGATCTTATGATGAAGCGGCTGGTCAGCCAGGAGGCTCAACAGGCGCATCTTGCTCAGGCACTGCAGCACATCATGTCCCGTCTTGAGTCTCTTCAAATCTCTGGGTCCGCAGCTCATTCTCCTCCTGCACCTGTAAAGGTTCCTAAGATTCCTGCTCCTGTTCATTTGGAGGCGATCATGATGGTTTTCGAGGGCTTCTTACTCCAGTTCGATTCGGCACCCAATCAATTTACTTCAGAGAGGTTAAAAGTGTTGTATATCATCGCCCTTCTACAAGGCAAAGCTCTTGCTTGGGCTTCTCCGCTACTGGATAGAGATGATCCCCTAGTTCATGACCTCTGAACAAGGTTCCAGATAATGTGATCATTACAGATGGCACTTGTTTTACTCCTTACAGGGATTATGACATCATTCACATCAGTCAATCATCATTCACATCAGTCAATCGGCTGTTAATTTTATAATCTAAGGTCGCCATGAAAATAACACAGTACACAAGGGTCAATTTCATATTGGAAAAAGCAGGGCTGACCCACACTGAAACGGATCCACAGCACCAGAGATAATAAGTTAAAAAAATATTTTTATATATACAAAGTTAAAAAATGTACATCTGCATCTCCATCCACCTTATGTGTTTCACACCCACTTAGGGCACTTAGTCATGGGCTAAGAGGGGCTGCTCTATTCTTTGTACAAGTAGGTCATCAGTGGAGTAAGTAAGGCCCCCGCAGACCCCATAATGCGGGAGGGGGCCCGAGTCCTGAAGGGCCCTGGGGCCACCTCCGTATTGCAAGGTCACAGGGTGCCTTTTTTCCTGTTCCTTCCACATGGCAGTGGGCACACTATGGGTTAATCCCCCCTGCCACGTGATTGGACAGGTTTTCCTCTATAAAAAACGTACTTCCGCCACTGGCTGCCATCTTTATTGCTCCTGTCGCCCCCCCCTGAAGTCCAGCAGACTGCCTCTCTTCTGCTGAAGATCCTGAGCCGAGGCCTGAGTCCTTATGAGCTCTTGGAGAAGCCGATGGGCTTATGGCCAAAGTGTGCCTCCGGTGCAGTCAGCCGCAATGCCGCGCGGGCTTGGGATTTTGGGATTTTGCTCCTAAAGTGGATGCAGCAATCACCCGTGTGGCCAGAAGAACCACGCTGCCGGTAGACGAAGGTGTCTCACTCTGAGATCCTATGGAGAGAAGGCAGGAAGCTTCACTTAAAAGAGCTTATGTGGCCGGTGGAGCCACTTGCAAAGCAGCGGTAGCCATTACTTCAAGAGCTAACAATATTTGGCTTCAAGAACTGGAAGAAGCCATCAAAAGAGGCGAAGACAGAGGCAGACTCACCAACATGTTACAAGATATCAAGATAGCCAATGATTTTGTAGCCGAATCCTCTATGGACATGGTCAAACTAGCAGGAAAATCCATGAGCCTATCAGTAACTGCGAGGAGGGGTCTATGGCTAAGACACTGGAACGCCGACCCACAATCAAAACACAACCTATGCTCTCTACCCTTCAAGGGCAATCTCTTGTTTGGACCAGAACTGGATCAAATCATATCCAAGATGTCAGCAGGGAAATCACCATTTCTTCCCCAAGAAAGAAGAGATAATAGATCGGTCAGAGGCAGACCAGCTGGGGGGTACACCTCTAGACCCACGTTCAAGGATGCAAAACAATACAAACCAGGCAGACCTTTTTCCAGGCAGTGGAGACCAAAGGACCAGTCCTTTCCTGGTAAGGGAGTCCAGAAACAGGAAAAAAGAGCATGAAGGTTGTGGAGCCCCTCCGTCCATTGTAGGAGGCAGATTATCTCTGTTTCAGACAGAGTGGGCTCGAGAAATACAAGACACATGGGTGACGGACATCGTGTCAAAAGGATACAAGCTGGATTTAAAAAATTCCCCACCTACGAATTTTATTTCCTCAGACAGACACATGTCACCAGAGGGGAAAAAAGTTATTACCAGCATCATACAAGATCTGTTAGAGAAAAGGATCATATCAACAGTTCCCAGGGACCAAAGGTACCAAGGCTAAAATTCCCATCTTTTCCTTCGAAGGAAAACAAATGGAGATTTCAGAGTGATATTAAACTTACAGAAACTCAACTACAACCTCCATGTCCCCTCCTTCAGAATGGAGACCCTGAAGTCAATATCCCAATGCTTGGAACAAGGGGATTGGCTAGTGAAGCTGGATCTGAAAGATGCCTACCTGCACATCCCAGTAAAAAAGCTTCACAGGAAGTACCTAAGATTTTACATACTAAATCAACACTTCCAATACCGTGCCCTACCCTTTGGACTCGCCACAGCTCCAAGGATATTCTCCAAGATCTTGGCACCTGTAGTGGCCAAACTGAGACTAGCAGGTATACAGATCTTTGCATACCTCGACGATCTCCTGATCATGGGGCCCAACAAAGTACTTCTGAAGTCGCATCTTCTAACAACAACGTCGTACTTACAAAACCTGGGCTGGTTGATCAACTGGGAAAAAAGCCACACTCCAACTCAAGAGCTAGAATTCTTGGGAGTCCTAATAAACACTCGGACTTTATCTCTAAGCCTCCCAGCAAAGAAAATCCCAGATATCAAAGGAGCAACTCTATCGCTCATTCAGTTTCCCATGACAACAGCACGAGTATGTCAACAAGTCCTGGGGAAACTAGGATCCACTTCAGAATGCGTCAAATGGGCCCGAATGCACACCAGAGCCCTCCAAAGGGAGTTTCTCTCGAATTGGGACCACAACCAGACGAATCCCAATCAGCTCATCTGTCTAATCCCAGACATTCTAACATCTCTCAAGTGGTGGCTGCAGGAAGACAACTTACTCCAACCTGTGTGTCTTCTCCTGAAGAATTGGATAACCATAACAACAGACACCAGCAAGAAAGGCTGGGGTTCTCACCTAGAGAATCTCAGAATACAGGGGAACTGGAGGAAGGAAGAAATAATCAAAACTTCCAACTCAAAGGAATTGAAGGCCATACATCTGAGTCTTCTCAACTTCCAACACACAGTTTAGGGAAAGGCTGTAAGGATAAGGTCGGACAACATGACTGCAGTGACATACATCAACAAGCAAGGTGGAACAAGAGAGCTATTAACCTTGACCACACTTATGTACTCATGGGTAGAACATCATTTGTCAGATCTCAAAGCAGTACATGTTCCCGGCAGTCTGAACTCTCTAGCAGACAAACTGATCCGCTCCCATGCAGTTCCAGGGGAATGGGAACTACATCAGAAAGCTTTTCTCCTCATCCAGTCAAAAAGGGGTCCGTTTTCCCTAGATCTGATGGCAACGAACAAGAACGCGAAGTTGGCAACATTTGTGTCCTGGAGTCCGAACAGAACAGCAATATTCGCAGACGCATTTTTGAAAAAGTGGAACTTCCACAGACCTTACATATTCCCTCCGTTCCCCCTGATTCCCCGTATATTGGGCAAAATCAAGGAAGACCAAGCAGAAGTGGTACTGGTAGCCCCACTCTGGCCAAGAAGACCTTGGTTCCCCCTTCTCCTACGAGTCAGTCGAACAACCCCTCAGCCTTCCGATCTTCCCGGATCTCCTCAGCCAGGGAGTAATACTCCATCCTCATCCAGAAAGACTACACCTGATGGCATGGCTCTTGAAAGGAGAAACTTAAGATCTTCAGGATTCTCTGCCAACTCCATTTCCACCTTATTGGCAGCTAGGAAAACTTCTACAATTCAAGTATTTTGTAGTATGTTGTAGTATGGCAGAAATTTCTTGACTGGGAAAAGTCCAATGACATGAACCAGCTAAATATATCAGAAGTCAAATTAATAGAATTTCTTCAACTAGGGGTGGATAAAGGTCTCAGCAACTCAACCTTAAAAGATCAAGTTTCAGCAATTTCACACTTTTCCGACACCCCTTCGTCTCAACAGGCCTTGATCAGAAGATTTTTTCAAGGACTGAAAAGACTTAGACCTAAAGTCCGTTCACATGTTCCCCCATGGGATCTTAACCATAACTCCCTGACGAAGGAACCCTTTGAACCTTTGGATCAAGTACCGCTTAAGTTCCTGATACTCAAGATGTGTTTCCTGCTAGCCATTACATCAGCTAGGAGAGTTTATGAGCTACAAGCCCTGTCAGTACAAGAAGGTAAACTCTCCTTCCTCCAAGACAGAGTTATCTTAAGAACAACAGATGATTTTTGTCCTAAAAGAATCTCTGATTTTCATACCTCACAAGAGATCGTATTGCCTTCCTTCTTCCAAGACCCCAAGTCTGACAAGGAAACCCGGCTACATACTCTGGACGTAATCAGATGCTTGTCTATCTATTTAGACAGAGTCAAGCCCTTCAGAAAGACCGACTCCCTCCTGGTTATCCCGTCTGGGAACAAAGCAGGAACTCAGCCTTCCAAGTCTACAATAGCCAATTGGATCAAGCAGTGCATACACTCGACTTATAATTCTCAACATGACAGTGTACCCCACAAGGGCATTAGCTGCATCCTGGGCATTCCATTCCAGGGCTTCGGTGGAAGACATCTGCAAAGCAGCAGTCTGGTCCTCTCTTCACACCTTTGCTAAACACTACCAATTTGATGTCTTTATGAAAAAATGTTCGGCATTTGTTTCAGCGGTTCTGCAGTCTGCTTTACTTGACGATTAAATATTCCCTCCCAGCATTTTGTGTTGATCTTTTGTACATCCCATAGTGTGCCCACTGCCATGTGGAAGGAACAGGAAATGAGAAAATCAATTCATACTTACCAAGATTTTCTTTTCCTGGACTGTAACATGGCAGTGGGCACAGCTTCCCACCCTGTTTTGGGGGAGACTCCAGTAGGGTAAAGATGGCGGCCAGGGGCGGAAGTAAGTTTTTTATAGAGAAAAACCTGTCCAATCACGTGGCAGGGGGGATTAACCCATAGTGTGCCCACTGCCATGTTACAGCCCAGGAAAAGAAAATCTCGGTAAGTATGAATTGGTTTTCTCATTTACGCCATTGTTGGCAAGAGGCGATCAGACAAATGGTCGCAGCCCACTAGTATCGCACTGACTCGTGGAAGCTGTAAAGTGTTGGACTGGAGGGCTTTGTGTTTGTGATCCAGCATGATAATTAGAGCAATATTACCTTGTGTGTAACTTTTTTGGAGGAGGAGGTATTAGCAGAGCCAGTGAAACTGCCCCTCCTTGCCCCTGGTTTTGCTGTTTTGTCCCATGGTCTACCAGGGAGAGCATTGCCAGCATGCCCTGGCCTGAGGCGCACCATGCAGAAGAGCGTGTGCTTGGGCGTGAATGAGGGACACCTGGCGCTGCTCTCCCGCAAGGAGGCCAACAAGAGTAGATTTCTCAGCAAGAAGGCCATGGAGACCAGCAGGTGGCAGGGGAAGTGCTTTGCCCTGTAGCAGAATGTCCTCTTCTACTACTTCAACTTGAAGCAGAGTGGGAGACCCTCGGGGGTTTATCTGCTGGAGGGCTGCAGCTTTAAGAGGGTCATAGCACCCATAGTGGCCAGCGGGGGCAAAGACACCATAGAGAAACAGGTACATGCAATGCCAACCAGGGCACTAATCCAGGGTTGTCATCTGTGTGTGTGGTTGTTAGTTTGTAGGTGTGGCTGTAGCCAGTGGCAGAAGTACAAGTTCCTGGGACCCACAGCAGAATTTTCTATAGCACCCAAAACCTTAATGAAGGTGATTAGTTTCACAAAATTATATTGGTAAAAATCCCATTGGGTTCTATATTTCTGCCCTTCACCAGCATCAACAGGAACTGCATCCCTGTTTGTAATGGCTCCATCTGTTGCTTAGAGGTTTAGCTGAGCAGCTTTAATTATTTTGCGCGGGCTGCTTTTTACTCCTATTCTGGCCCTGATAGTACCCAAGTCATACCTCTATTCCTCAGTGGTGCTAGAGATAATTCTGAGGATCAATAAGTCAATTTTTTATTTGCTAAAATTAGAAACAGTACAAGTACTGTCACCACACCCCAGTAAGTAAGGATGTGTGCCTTCCAGGGCTTTTAGCAACTAGCAGAACTTATCATTACAGTAAATGGAAAGAGACTCATGGTGGTCTTGGACCCAGGCCCGGACTGGCAATCTATGGGTTCTGTAAAATTCCAGATGGACTGCTGTAAGGTCCCATAGAAAGTCACCATCTAGTGGGCTGATGGAGGACTATTTGGGCCTCTGTGACTTGGAATGCCAGGGCCGATTTTGACTCCCAGTTCAGTATTGCCAATTATTGTGTCTTGAGTGAGACAGGGTTGTAACTAGGGTTTCCACCTTTTCTGGAAAAAAATAACGGCCTTTCTATATATTTATATTTTTTCCCTATTATAACATTGGGATCATCCATCATTTTTACCAGCCAGGCCGGATTCGGTTCGGGAAATCCCTCTAATCTGGTATTTGGGCATTTAGAACAGGAAGTCCAATCCACCTTCTTGTGTATATTTTCTATCTCTGGGTTTAACTTTTTTGCTGACTTTTTAAAACCATGACTGAGTAGAACAGAAGCTCCCCTTTGATTTGACTCTGATGCATGTACCCCTATTATGGAAATTCCCAGATATAATTTTCTCAAGAAAGCCTCACTTCCAGACCTTCTTCTTATTCTAAAAGACTCAGAAGAAAGTTAAAAGGACATGTTAAATAGTTTTTTCTCAACCCACAGAAAATAAGAAGAATTAAGAAGAATGATATACCCAAAGAGCATATCATTGCCCCCAGGGGCGTAACTATAGAGGAAGCAGACCCTGCGACTGCAGGGGAGGCCAGGAGGTATAGGGGCCCCATGAGGTCCTAATTCATATACAATTTCAATAAATACTGGTACAACTGTTCAACCTGGGGGCCTGAAAAATAATCTGCTATGGGGCCCAGTAATATCTAGTTAAGCCACTGATTGCCCCCACAACCCTGCTTCTCAGAGAACATATGGAGATTACTCAGTGTCATTCTCAGACATGCTCAGGGACCCCTCTCAAACAGCTGATCAGTGGGTCCCTTTGTAGTTATACCATGTGACAGTGTAAAGCTCCAGGTTTTATTAGCTATCTGTCTTCTATAGAAATTCTTACTCTCAGCTCTGACCCTATTCTTTGCAGTATTATTGCGCATATATATATATGTATAATAATAAGGTGGGTATGCTAATGCTACCTCTAAAATCTACAAGGCTCACAGGATGCCTGTCTTAGCTGTTCACTAAATGCTTACTGTCCCAGCCTATGAATATCACACAAGAAATGAGATACCCTTTAGGCGTTAAAGAAAGCTAAAAAAAAATGTTATCTTTGATTTTTTCCATTATCTTTATTATATTTCCACTTCTAAATTTGCACTTTGGTGTTTTCTTCAGTTTGACAAAAAATATATGCATTTTTATTTTTGTTTATTCACTGTACTACATAAGCAACAATGTAAAGGAGTCCAGGGAATGTGAAGGAAGAAGAACACTTTACTTTTCTCAGCTTATATCAGACTGCATTATCAGTCAGTAGCATTATCTTCCAAGCTGTTAAACTTCCTTTATGTAATGGGCTGACTATCCACTGAGCAGCATGTATAAAAGCCAGATAACATTAAAATGACAACACCCTACATAGAAGTCTATAGAGCATATGTGCAGGTTATGGGAAACGTATTAATACGGACATCTGACCTGTGCTGTGCTCTGTTTTCTCCAGTCTCAGACCTGCCCCCCCCCCCCACCATTCCACTCCAGCTTTGCCTCGCCTCACTCCAACTCTGCTCCTACCCCTCTCCACTGCTCTGGGCCTCCTCTAAAAAATGGCCACTGGGTTGCGTTTATCGTAGTCCACCACTGGTTTGGGGCACTAAAGCACTGCAACTGGCCTGCGGTTTGGCTCTTCTTGAGTTAACAGTACTTATGAGTTAGACTACAGAACACAGTACAAGTTGTTAATGAAAAATTATGGTTAATGCAAACAATTTGTAGTTACATGTATTTAATAAACATTTTGTGAACCTTAAACTGAAAAAATGGTGTGTTTTATCAATGGTACCAGTGCACAGCCTATGTAAAAACTTATTTTTTTTGCTAAAAAATACATTATTTTTCTACCAAAAAATGATTGTAGGGCTCAACATACCCCATTTTTAGGAAGAAACATTTCATACAAGCAAGACTCCACAAGCAATATTCACTGTGCACTGGTTAGCACACAAGGGAGCCTATTTATCAAGCTGTGTAACATGATTCACTGTAACACCTGGAAAGCTGTGTAAAATAAATAGAATGTTTTAAAAATGAGTATTTCTCCTTATATGTGCTTTTACTCCATGCACGAGGTTCCCTAACATCAGATCAGGTAGCAGTATTTATTAAGGCATATATTTTTTGAGAGTCTTGGCTGCCATAATTTATGCCGTTATTTTATGGAAAAAATGTCAATGACTTTTTTCAAGGAACTACAGCTTTCTATAGACCACCTAGAATTTTCGGTGGGTTTAGTGCCCTACAGCACCTAATCTGTTGTATGTACTGTTCACCTGGTTGCATACAGCTGATTGGTTTCTATAGATTACTACATTTAATTCTATTTCCTCTTTGAATAAAACTTATTATATCTCATACATAACATGTGCCCTCTATTGGGACTATTAGTCTCAATTTATCCAAAGCTGTACATATGAAGTATAATGATTGTAGACTTCTTAAGTTACTGACTGTCTGGCTGTTGAATTTATGTGGGTAGCTCGGTCTTGGCATAAATTCACATAAAGGCCTTTTTTTCACTTGTAAGTTCTCTTTCATTTTACCCCTTGTTTATATAAACACAGAATCAGCTGCATATGGCTCACAGATCTGACTGGGAAGAAGCGCTAAGGTCTGTCTAGTCGACATATTTATAAACCGCAGGCACTTGGATGTTTTAACTATTTTTTTTACAGCTCTGAAAATGACACCGCTAGGAATAGTAGGTTTTTTTAATAATAAAAAACAAAATGCCAGCACAAACAGGGGAGAGAAGAAGAGTTTTGTACAACCACAAACATGTAGAACAGGAAATAGAAAGGTCTTGTGATCTGACTCTTCGTCTAGAGGTTTGTTCATCCATTTCCAAATTACAGAATATTGTACTTGCTACTTCATCTTTAGCTCTAACGCACAACACATGTTCAATTAAAGGAGCTGTCGCCTGGCTTTTGGTGTCCTTACTTCGCAGAAGAGCCACATATTCTTCTAGTGCTCATAATAGAGAAATATTTGCCCATATTTAATTACATAACAGTAGCTTGAAGTGCCATATCATACTTCGGAGAACTAAGATCAAGACTGAGAATTTTATCTGAATAACTGCCCAAGGGTACATATTTACTGGTACTTGGGACAGAGGATGTGGAGCACAGAGATATGGAAAGAAGGACTGGGACTGTCATCCCAGAAACATTTGTCCAGTGGTGTTACGCTAAAGACTGGTGATAGTGGGATTCAATACTATTTTAAATAAATGTTATTTTGTTTAAAATGTCATATCCTAGCCAGCATTATATTGATTAATGTTATTTCATCATTTGAACATGTTTCAGTCATAAGTATCCAAACAAATAAAACAATGTCTATCTGATTTATTGAAGGAGCAGCATTTTTAATTTAGGGATATTATTCTGTAGCTCCGGGGACAAAATGTTTGAAATCCCTCTCCATTCATTTTGAATTGAAATTGTCTAAATGTGCCTGATGCGGGGTACCTAGAATATTTAATTATAAAATATGAAGAATCATTTTATCCTGTTATTGCTACAGTAACATATACTTTACTGGTCATGTATAGGAACATATATATAGATTATAAATATTTTATAATAAATATTTTGTATAAACGGCATATATTCAAACAATTTGTTAACAATTATTTATAGGGTTTATTTTAAAAATATATTTTTAAGCATCATCATCCTACCTGGTACAGTTCCCTTTTGACCAAAGGATGAATAAAAAATGAACTAATAAGACAGGTTTTTCTTTTTTTTTCCTTAAACACAGAGCCCCAGATCTGCACCACACAAGATCTCAAAGTGACAAGTAATTTTCTCTGCCATTTTATTACTTTAGCACATTTTCTGGCAGTAGGATTTACACTGATAGTATTAGAGGCAGATCAATGTGCCAACAGTCAGGCAACAGTTCGCTTCTGTTATACGTTACGGTGCATTGCTGTACATGTCCTGTCTAACTTAGTAGCTGAATATTTACCTTCACTGAGTTGCTGAGATTTACAAAAATATCTGCATACTTTTTTTTTGACTCATTTAAATGTTAAATTCAGTACAGTAAAGCAATATGAGCCACTGAACAATGCATAAACCAACTCATTTAGTTTGCATCTGATCTTCAACTGTGTCATTGTGCCAGATCTGAAGGTACATTACATAATATTTATAAATGGGCTTCTCTGTTTATAATTACAATTATTAGTAGTTGTTAAAAAGTATTGATTCTTTAAATACAGAATCAATATTTTATGTCTGTGAGAAACAAAGGGATAAGTACTGTATTATATGTTTTTGTACAGTTTATCTGTGAAACAGACTGCATAAAAATGATGCCTTATAATTCAGTTCCTTACTTCTCACTGCATGACTTATTGTGAGGCACTATATGGAAAAAAAATATCATCTGTCACCAGGGACATATTTTGTCAAATCCACATTTTCCTGATGAAAAGTCACTTTCTTGTTCTGATAGTAACATGGCTAATCCTGCAAGTTGCTTTGTACAGATAGCTCTGATTGATGGATTCCCACACATTCTTAGACTTATGAACAAGGCACAGAACCAATAAACATACAATGAAAATGTAATCCGGTTACAAAATTGGAGCAGTGAATGCTCTGAAAGCATGTTTGATTGCTAGAGTTCTTAGGATATTCTGGAAGAGAACGGCTGAATTTACTGCAAGGCTTGTGCTGAAGTGAAAACAAGCATCATGGCAGGACACCTTACTATACTTTGCGTACATTGCACTGCGACCTTAAGACACTTTCAAATGGCAAGTACAGGGGTTTGTTCTGACATTCTTTTTCAATATTTGTTTGGACCTTTTTGCACTAAAGAAATTAAGATTACATTTGTGTTGTTATCAGGGGTCCACAACCACCGCCCCACGGGCTGTGCCGACTTGGGTGGCCTCTAGTCCCATCTGAAGTCTATAATAGCTGCAAAAACAATGAAAAAGACCCTAATTATTGCAATCCTGGCTCCCTGGCAAGCCATTGCCATGACAACAGCTGTGTGAAGCTCAGGAAGCTTTCAACTAATCGCGATAAAGGCCAAAATATTGTTTGGAAAGTTTTTTTGGTAAGCCTGAAATTTACCCTACGTGCGCCATCCCCCTAACCCCCTCCCCCGGTCCTCGTTGAAATAAAACTTCAACTATATATTTCATCTAACAAGTCCTTGGAGTGCAGTTCTTTTGGTAATGTATATACAGTATATATATATATACACACACACATATACACACACACACACACACACATATATGTATATATATATATATATATATATATATATATATATATAGATTACCAAAAGAACTGCACTCCAAGGACTTGTTAGTTTCGGCTCTTTGAAGATGGCCTGAGTGATCGAGCTTAACCGTTGAAATAAACGTTTATTTTTCACCTAACAAGCCCTTGGAGTGTGGTTATTTTGGTAATGTATGAATTATTGATTTGACCAGCACCCACTTCATAAATTTCATAAATTGCAGAACAGTGTTTGTTGGAAAACTATTAGAAAATGTCACCTCAGGTTAGAGTGACACTCTGTAATTCAGAAATTTTGAAATCTCTCACCTTGATAGAACATAGGCTCTTGGTTATTATGTTTACCGTAATCCAATAAAATGTTACAAATGGGAATAAGGTCACCTTGTCACTGCATGACTCCATGATAAAATTGCTTTGTGATGTTGTTATATTGGTGAAATGCTGTAAAATAAATGAAACAATGACCCATTTTAATGAACATAGGATGACGCAGGTGCTTTGGTTTAAGTTGCAATCTGCAATCCTTCACTTTCTAGACAATTTGTGTTATCGAATTGCTGGCTCCCAATTAAAAAGTTGATTTATATGAAAGAAATTATATAAAAAAATGATATAAGCAGACAAATCCTTCAGCAGTCAAATGTAGAACTATATCTTAGTTCCTCAATTGTACCTTTAACAACAACTCAACAAAAACCTATACAGCATATCTGCCTACCCTGGACTAGAAATTAATCTAGCCTCATAATGCTACTGAAAATAAATACTTTACTATATGAAAAAGGAGCAACATACTTTAGTCTATCAATTAAGCTGAAGGACAACTTGAACCACACAATGCACTTTGTCATCCAAAGATCAGCTTTATGCTTATTTCAGATATGGAAGAGACTTTTCACAAGAAGAGCTAGCCATGTGATAAAGTAGGTTTTTTATGACACATAAATAAAGCATGGGAAAAGCAAAGAGATGGTTAAGGTGATGCTGAAAAGATGTCAGAAAGGGAATTATTAAGCTTATCATAAACTATAATAATGTACTTTATCAGTTCTTGACAGTTCTGAAGGCCTTGATACCGCAAAGAGTGTGTATTCTAGATGATTCATAGAGACCTGGGAGGATTGATGTTCAAAGTATTTGTATGTTTCTGAGATGTAGGTTCAATGCACATAGGGACAGATTGATCAAAATATGAAATTCGAGTTTATCACAGGACAACTCACCCACTTTCTATTCATTCCACTGAGATTTTTAAAAGTGTATTTTTTGAATGGTGATCCTCAACTTTAACCATCCAACTTGCCCATTGATACAATTCTAAAAATGCCATAGGAATGGGTGCCTTTTCCAGCCATAAACTCTAATCTCACTTTAATAAATGTGCCCTTCAATCATAGCATTTGAATTTAAAGGAGAAGGAAAGCTCCAAGACAGTTTATTGCCAACAGATTAGCCACAATAGTGCAAGCTAGAACGCTATATTTATTCTGCAGAATGCTTTACCATACCCGAGTAAACAGCTGTAGACACTGTCTCTGTTTGTTTAGAAGCTGCCATATAAGCTTGGTGTGACATCACTTCCTCTCCCTGCTCACTTACAGCTCTGAGCTCAGATTACAGCAGGGATGGGAGGAGGGAGGGGGAGAGGAGCAAACTGAGCATGCTCAAGCCCTAGCCCTGGAGGTTTATGCTGAAAACAGGAAGTCTGATACAGAAGTCCATGTGTACACAATAAAAGGAAAGAAATGCTGTGTTTCTTTTGACAGAGGACTCAGAGCAGCATTACTTTGAGGGTTTACTGGTGTATTTATATAGACCTTTCTGATAAAGCTTACTTAATTTTATCCTTTCCTTCTCCTTTAATGTGGTGCGGAGGGTCGGGTGCACAAGCTACAGGGTACAAGCTACAGAAATCAGCACTCATAGGAAGGAACTGTACTGTACTTTAAGCCTTCTCTCAGTCAACATTATATGCGGGGTTTGGGAGCAACTTGCATCCTCTGGCAATCCTTCCTTTGTCTGTAATTAATTTTGCACATGTAAGTAAGGGGATTCCCATAGACAGTCCCTCGTGTTTGCAGTGCAGGCAGGTATAATCAACTCTGTATACACCTGCTTTTTGATTTTGCAGCATACAATGACTTTATAAATTGCAACAAATAATTTTAGGTAACAATGAATGCAAGGATTTTGTAATGATAGCACAGGGCAGCTGTATTATACAATAATAGTGCAGATGCATAAAGCAAAAAAAAAATGAAAGCAAAGAAAAGCAGTGAAGGCTGTTATTTTCATAAAGATGGTGGAGCCAAGGTGCTCAAGGGATGAAACACAACATCCCCCAGTGAGGACAAAGAGATCCCAACACCCACACATTAGATCTCAGTCACATGACACTGATGCATGCTCAGCAGAAGACAAATCGCACTCTGCGAATTGCTGGTGGAAGCTTATTTTTTAATTGGCTCAATGAAAGAAACTGACTTTGGATAAAAGAATGTAGAACACAGGTGCATATTAGGAGTCTTGCATCTCTCTAGTATTTAAACTACGTTGATATAAAATGCTTTGGAGTCTGACATGGCAGGCATACAAGGAAAGCTTGTTCGATGATAAGCTCTCCAGTCATGTATATATGTGTCACTCATAAGCATGTGGCACTCTTTGATAAGTGCATAGAATGTGTCTGCTATAAAGATAGTAAAAGCAGTATTGCAAACAGGGGCGCTGTACAGCAACTTTGTCCAATAACACTTCAGGTTTTGTAGAACTACAACTCACTGAATTCAAAGCTAGAAACTTAGTTTAACCTACTCTTATTAGGCAATTTCAATATTTAAAGGGATACTGTCATGGGAATTTTTTTTTTCTAAAAGAGTTAATAATGCTGCTCCATCAGATTTCAGCACTGAAATCCATTTCTCAAAAGAGCAAACAGATGTTTTTATATTTAATTTTGAAATCTGACATGGGGCTAGACATATTGTCAGTGTCCCAGCTGCCCCAACGTCAGTCACTCTTTACTGCTGTACTGCAAGTTGGAGTGAAATCATCCTCCTCCCTTTCCCCGACCAGCAGCTTAACAACAGAACAATGGAAAGGTAATGATTTAGCAGCTCCCTAACATAAGATAACAGCTCCCTGGTAGAACAACACTCAATAGTAAAATCCAGGTCCCACTGTGACACATTTAGTTACATTGAGTAGGAGAAACAACAGCCTTCCAGAAAGCACTTCCATCCTAAAGTGCTGGCTCTTTCTGAAATCACATGACCAGGCAAAATGACCTGAGATGGCTGCCTACACACCAATATAACAACCTAAAAAAAATACACTTGCTGTTTCTGGAATGAAATTTTATATTGTAGAGTGAATTATTTGCAGTGTAAACAGTGTCATTTAGAAATAAAAAAATAAACATCATAAAAATCATGACATAATCCCTTTAAAGGGGTAGTTCACCTTTTTAGGTAACTTTTAGTATGTTCTAGAATGTCCAATTCCTTACAATTGGTCATCATTATTTATATTTTATAGTTTTTGAGTTACAGTATTTGCCTTGCTCTTTTGCCTCTTTGAAGCTTTCAAATTGGGTTCACTGACCCTATCTAAAAACAAATGCTCTGTAAGGCTACAACTGTATTGTTATTGCTACTTTTTATTGCTCATCTTTCTATACAGGTCCTCTCCTATTCATATTCAATTCTTGTATTCAAATCAGTGTTTGGTTGTTAGGGTAATTTGAAACATAGCAACCAGATTGCTGAATTTGCAAACCAGAGAGCTGCTGAATACGCACTTGTTCTACTAAAGCATAGAATGTCATTTGTTATAGGAAGCAAATCAATCAAGTAAAAAAGAATGAAAAATTGGTTCTAAAACGATTTCCCCCCAAAACGACTCAGTTTTACACATGTCCAGGCACCAATACATTTTTTTTGCATTTTCCCAAAAGATATTTCCTTTGTAAAAAAAAAATATGATTTTATATAGAAGCAGCTTGTGCTTTAGCATTATTTCTTTAAAATCATGATAAAGTAAAACATGTTTAATTCAAAGCAAGCAGTGAAATCAGCCAATGCTTGTGCTTGGCATTACTGTCATCTTATGTTGAAGAGCCAGTCTCCAATAGAAACAGTAATGTGCAAAATAAAAGCCATGGCTATGATTATACATCTTCCTTTCTTTGGTGCATACTGTCATCTCTGAAACGGCAAAACCATTAACATTATTGATTGATAAAACATCAATCCAAGAGAAATGTAATTAAATTAAGATGTGTTGGAAAGAAGTCCCTCTTTGCTAAAGGTATAAATCTTGGGCATTAAGTTGACAAAGACAGTAGGAATTGATGTTGTATTGCTGACTTTATTTATTCCTCTCTCTGCCTGCCACCCTAATGGGTGAGCTCATTGTGAGGTGGAATGTCTGCTAATATTCCTGGATTGTGGAAGTATATACTATCTGGCCCGTTCCAAGGGGGGCATCTGCAGTATCTCTTCTGAAAGATCACTGGAGTTTTCAGGGTTAAGTAGATTGTTATGCTTTGGACAAGTTACAACGACTGATACAGTACTTATACAGAAGCTAAGCATCGATTAGGGTGCTGTGCAACAGTGCAACCCTGTGCAGGAAGCCTGTCCATGTTGAAATAATATATGCAAAACATGGAAGCACTTATATGTGACAAACATGTTTAAAACAACATTCAAAATTGGCAACTTTGTTTAAATGCATCTAACTAGATATAAACATTGATGTAGTATAAAAATATGTGCATAAAATCAGCACTATAAATTTGCTTGTGTATTTATGTATTTTATCTTTGGTTATTGTTTGCAGGCCTGATAGCCCCTAGGCCTCAGGGTCTTGCACCTGCTCTTCCTTGCAAGTGTGAGCCCCCCAAAAAAAGTGCACGCACGCCTGTACCAGAGCACAGGGGATTACACATACAGGCGAGTTAAAGAGGCTGGACGTCCCCCTTAGAATGCAGCTGGGTGGCATGCTGCCCCTAAAATCTTGCCGCCCTAGGCCCGGGTCTTTTTGGTCCTGTTTATTCATTACATTTTATATTTTAGAGCTCACTTTTTTAGGGTTGGGCAAAGCTGGCAAGCTACCATACCCAAAATATAAAGCAGCATTTGTTGCATGTTTTTATTGCATTTATATTAATGCACAGGGCCCTGAAACTGCCTTCTGCCCTGCAGCAGCCAGAAATTACACAAACCTAATTAACTTGCCAATAGAAAAAAGCATCCAAGTACACAGGTTTATGAGAAACTGTCCCTGCCCCCAAACCCCTCTGGTTTGTGGGTCCAACGTAAAGGACACATATATTTAAAATGCTTATTTGCACTCCTAGATACTAATGGAAGCCCAACATGAAGATGAGAATTAGAGTGAGCAAGTAAAGTATTTGCTTTCCTAGATGGAATTACTGCTGAATTGCAGCTAACATAGCGCTTTCATATGTCTGGATAACTTTTTAAAAGCAAAAGGGTGGACTTAAAGTTTTTTTAACAGTTCTTTTTTATTAAAGTGTACAAAAGTTATGCTTACATTGGTACATGAATAAAATATATACTGTGACTTTGTCAAAGTTGACCTCCAAGTAGCGCTTAAAGGAATTGTCCACCTTTCAACATTTTTTAACTTCAGCAGAAATAAAATTGGTAAGAATCTTTTATTTTTTACTGTTTTTCCAAAACTGATGTATAAAGTTTATTGTCTCTGGTGTTTCAGTCTGGTAGCTCAGTAATCCAGTTGCAGATCCTGAACTGTTACAATTTGCTACATTAAGTTAATAGATTTCTCAGCATCTTTGATACATTTCTCAGCCTCTGCGGAGCATCAGCCGAGCAAAAGATAAGAAATGTATCTACTAAATAATCAATTTAGAACAATTTACAGAGTCTGTGACTATTCTGGAAGAAGAAAAAGAAAGACAGCTGCAATAATCTGATGACACCATACCAGACACATTGTTGTCTCTGCCTTACATAATGTTAGATAAGGGCAGCTGCGCTACACATAACCAGCCAGATAAGTTGGTGGGGTAGATTGCTGAATTGCAATTTCATATTCTTTAAGTCAGGACAGAGGCTCTCTGCGCCCATTCCCAACTGTGCAGTTTTTTTTATCTCTGTCCCTGTGTAAGGATATCCAGCAACATGCTCTATTGCTCCTTTTGGGTCAGATTTTGGAAACTACACACAGTATATTTATTCTAGTATGTCCCTTTCACCAGGCCTAGTCCTATGTATCCTGGTATTCTGCAGGGGTGCAAGCTTCTCAAATGACCTTCGCTCAGAGCTACAGATTTGTATAAGTGTTACCAGTTAATTCTAATGAAATCAACTTGTCCCATAGTTTCCATTTAAAGACATCTGGAACAATGGACAAATAACCTAGCAATGCCTACAGGCACTTGGCTTGGGGATTCTTATATAAAGACTTGGATACATTTTCAATAGATTTTAAAATCGTATTTTTACATAGCTGTTTTCATAAGAAATTTAAGGCCCATGTGTTTGCACCTTAAAAGCTACAGGGGGAAAAAAAAACAACACCTTACCCACATTCACCAGTAAGATTTCTTTGAAGGATGATGTTTTCTTGGATTGATTACAAGGTTGAATCAGACATAAAATTAACAGGAAGCTTTATTAGTTTATGCGACTTTTATGGCATCTTTCAATTTAGAAGCACTTTCCTGTTATTCTGCGGTGTGATTTCATAGCAAAGGCTGTGATAGGCACTTCATACAGTAATGCTAGGTAAACAGTCTTGGAAACCTTATATAACCTTACAGTCTGGGATGTGGGTAGTGTTTATTCCTAGCTAACTCTCTTTGGGGAGCAGGCTAAATTCCTTCTTTATATTTTCTGCTTTTTACTGATTGCCTTTGGAAGCATTTTCACTTTATAACCCTAACCACATCATTCTTCATAATACAGAAATCAGTCATCGTCAACCTGCAGTTACCCAGCAGCAGAGAGACCACAATGCAACAACTCCCAGCATCGTCTGTCAGGCACTGGCTTTTGGTAATGTCAGGATTTGTAGTCCCAAAGGCAAGAAATTATATAATAGACATGGACATAGAGAAGGCTGTCTCATCCAGTCTACAACATATTCATCACCTCCCCCAAAAACCCCTATTAAAACTACATGTATTATCAAATTTTAATATATTTTTTAGAAATGGTTGTGAAACACTAAATCATCATCATCATTTATATAGGGCCACTGGTGTAACTGTAGATGAAGCAGACTCCATGGGGCTTTTCCGTAAAGGGTCATCCTCGATCATTTGTGGGTTGCAGGTGCCACACAATTTTGCAATTGTTTTTCATTTTTAATTATTTGTGTTTTTTTTAAGTTATTCAGCAGCTCTCCAGTTTGCAGTTTCAGCAATCTGGTTGCTAGGGTCCAAATTAACCTAGTAACCATGCTTTAATTTGTATAAGAGACTGGAATATGAATAGGAGAGGCCTGACTGGAAAGATGAGAATGATGAGAATTCAAAGTAGCAATAACAATACATTTGTAACTTTACAGAGCATGTTGTTTATTTGTAGATGGCTCCCATTTGAAAGCAAGTCGGAAGAAAAAGGCTAATGATTAAAAAAACTATTTTAAAAAAAATTGACCAATTGAAAAGTTGCTTAGAATTGACCATTCTAGAACATCAGATCAGAGATGCTTTTAGGGTATTTCCACTTTCTGGTATTTTAAGAAGGGCTACAGTGCTAATAATCCATCTTGAGGCTACCATGCTATTAAGTATAATTAAAAGTTACTTTTGACTGTGCTGCCTCTTTCAAGACATGACTTGAACATGATCTCTTTTTAAAACTCCATGATGATGCTCATGTCTGAGTCTACCCTTGAAAAAACTGCTGACTATATTTGGAAATCAGAGCTTCTCTAAAATTTAACCTAGAGTGAGGCCAAGTAAAATATTTTAGTGCATAATTTAAGGGTAATGGTTACACCAGAGCCATTGCTATTATAAACCAAAAGTTTCAGTTGCATATGTAAAAGTGTGTTTTCTATAGCAATGGGGCTGTTCTCTTAAGAGCAGGGAACCCTGGGCAGAGGAATGGAATCAGGGGGCACCAGAGAAACACCGAGAAGTGTGGGATAATCTCTGGTGGAAGAATATGTTAATGGCTGTATTTTATAACGATATTCAATAACATTAATAACAGTCATATTGTTACCTATTAATAACAACATGACTGTTATACCTATAAAGATCTCCTGATCACAGCATAATAATATGCCAGGAGTAGGGGAAATTATTAGGACTATTAACTTGCCTATAAACATTTTACAGAGGAAAATTACTTAAGCCTTTAGGACTGACTGGTTGTTAGAATGTACATTTAAAACATACTGGGGCTAATTTACAAACAAGGGGTAGGCTCTAAATTGTACCAATGCAGTTGTCCACATCAGCCACTTAGAGGTTTGCTTTTATTTTCTAAATTGTATTTGATTGTGCAAAATCAATTGCTGATTGGCTGCAATTAGCAACAATCTGATGTTTTAAACAAGGGACCAGCAAACGCAATCTGTTTATAAGTTCTTATGAGTTACTGGACAAGTAGTAAACTTGATCCCTATGTATTAAATGAGCCGTATTATTTAAGTTAGATAAGAATCAAGATCCATTGAACTTGGAGATTGATGCAGTATGTTGTACCTAATGTAAAAGCAGTTCTGCTCCAAGGCATATGAACACTAACAGCTCTAAGTCAAACAGAAAATAAATGTAGGGATATATATTCTCTTGAAAAATGTTTAATTGGATGGTATTAGGTAAGTCTATGCACTAAAGCAAATTGCCTCTAGTCTAGGTACAGAGGAATTATCTTCATAACCACTTAGATGATAAAGCAAAGTGGTGCATTAGTGTATCAGGCTCCAGAACATGCTTCATTTGAATATATATATATATATATATATATATATATATATATATATATATATATATATATATATATATATATACACATATATGTGTGTGTATATGATGGTGCACTGAATGCAGGTTTCTGGTTTTCATCACTGGAATACCAATGTATACATATGTACCTTTCAGAACCGACCGCATTTAGTGGAAATGACTGGGAGTTGTGCCAGATGCACATGAACATTTCAGTAAAATGTAAAATTGAAATAGAAATTTAAATTACAAAGACTTAATCAAGGAAGACATCAACATATTACACAAATCACATCTGAAAATAATGAACAGCAATGTATCTTCCCAACAGAATGCCTACAGTAACAGGTAGGTACCCTTGTTAATTAATGCTACTCATGTTTATGAAACTGTCAGAAAAAACTTTATGCAAATTTAAAGTATCCTAATAAATGACCATAATCGCAAGACACTATCATGAGTGGTACGGTATTTAAAAAATAATGATTTATTTATACTGTCCCTGCAGTTAATAGAAGCCTAGACAAATAAGATGAACAAGGATGCAGCTGGCTTAATGCAGCTAAAATCCATTTTTCCACTTAAAACCACAGTGAAAATGATATTCTGAGCCTGGAAAATGTTATTCTTATTATTAAATAAATAATTTTGACATTTTCTTTTTAAACGGTCTTCTCTTTCAGTAGAGACTTGATGTGGTCCTTCTAAAATTGCAGCAGATGTGGTGTGAGTAAGCAGGTCTCCATATGGGAGAGGGCCTTGCCCTCTCTTAACCCCACAAGTAAGCAAAATGTGTGACAGCTCATGGCACTGCAAGAGATCAATGGAGAATAAGAGATTTTTAGTCTTCTAGAAAAGAATCGACCAGTAATTTTAGTCTTTTTGGGTTAGTGAAACATAAAAGTAAGTGGTATACCCTACTAGTGGTATATAAAAGTGAGTGATTAGCCTGTTATAGCTTCAGGAATATCCACAGTATATTTAGAACTGGACGGACAATGCTTTAGCCCTTATACAATGTTTAAAGGAATTGTTCAGTATAAAAATAAAAACTGGGTAAATAGATAGGCTGTGCAAAATAAAAAATGTTTTTAATATAGTTAGTTAGCCAAAAATTTAATGTATAAAGGCTGGAGTGACTGGATGTCTAATATAATCGCCAGAACACTACTTCCTGCTTTTCAGCTCTCTTGGGGGCAAATTCACTAACCAGCGAAAATTCGAAGTTGTGCACAGGGTAACGAATGCTGGCGAAATTACCCCAGCTAAATTATGCTCAACAGTTCAAAGTTACGCTAGCGATGGCTAATTTGCAAACGGTGTGCAGTTAAAGTGCAATGGACGTATATGCTGCAGCAAATACATTACACTACACAAGGCCAGGGAAACTTAATAAAATTATATAAAGTTGTTATAATGCCCTACACATATGCCCACAGTATAGTTTGGGTGCCATGTGTTAGCAAATGTAGGGGGTAAGGAGTGTACCCCCCCAAAAGTCTTGAGGGGGGCCAAATGAGTTTTAATCTGAGCTGAATGCGGAGGATCAATTGCAAACTCACTGAACAGATATGTACCATGTGGTTCCCCTTCAAGTCGCTGACAAACTCAGAGTTAGAGAGCTGAAAAGCAGAAAGTAGTGTTCTGGCAATTATCCAGTCACTCCAGCCTTTATTCATTCCATTTTTGCCTAACTAACTACATTAGAAGCATTTTTTATTTTGCACAGCCTATTTATCCAGTTTTTATTTTTACACTGAACTGTTTCTTTAAGCCCTTATAGATTGTTACTCTAATGATCTTTTTCATTATGTGGGAGTAAATGTAAACTGGATACTGCCTATAACATTCAGCTACACTAGTACATGCAATAGAATTACAATGTAGAATTAAATAGTACCAATCGTTACAAGTTTATTCCTTACAATGTAGAATTAAATAGTACCAATCATTACACGTTTACTCCTTGGTAGTGATTGACTTTTTGGTTCCCTTTTACAGTTCTTACTCCCCATTCAAGTAGAATGTAAATCTTTCCAATGTGTCTGCTATCTAAGCCAGGACAGGCCTTCTTTCCTCAGCACCTGTCTGTTTTAACATTACATTTTATATAAACCAGGGGTGTCCAAACTGAGGCCCGAGGGCCACATGCGGCCCAGGATGCATATGAATGTGGCTCAGCTTGAAACGCTTAGTTTCCGAGGAAATAGGAGGAGGGGGGACTGTGCCCATTGCCCAGTTAGTAATAATAATATAATAATATGTCTATTTAATATCCAGGTGTCCCATATTCCATTGTATAGCTCCATCTGGTTATCCAACTGGTATTGTAGTTATTTTCTGTGTATTTCCTTTACTTTTACAAATCAAACGTGTTTGTGTATTTCATGTGTGGCCCCAGACAATTTTTCTTTTTCCAATGTGGCCCGGCAAGCCAAAAGTTTGGACACCCCTGATATAAACCAACAATTACTGTAGAACTGCTTCCTACTTATTTTTTTTACTGCCTGTGAAAGTTATATCTCTAGTGATCAAGTCATCCAGCACATCATGGTACAGTGTGTTTCAGCTGTCTTTCCAGGAATGAGAAATACCAGAGTTCTATAAGTAATTATAACATATAAGCCAAATCTATAGTATTTCAGTTGTCTTTGGCAGGCAGCCCTGAGGCAGCATGGGTGCTAAATGAGTTGTATCCTACACACACCCTTCCCTTCATAGGCAAATCCTTTGTCACACAGACACTAAGCATGGCTAACTGTGTGTCAAGCATGGAACCTCACAAATATCTCTAGAACAAAAGATTAATAGAGCACAGATTCAACAAAACCAAGCATATTTCAAAAGGACAAAATGCTGCCTGAGCAACTCAAAAAAATGTGCCCATCTGAGGGTTTGAGTTACTTATTGACCATGAACATTTGCTTTGAGACTATTGTTTTTAAAGATTTGGGGTTCCCAACTTTTATTTATACAGGCAAAACATCTCTTTTGAGAAAATGGCTTGCAAAAGGGAAGAAAGAGGGTTGTGAGTTCTCTCCAGAGAATTTTAATGTAGGCCTGACAGTTAGACTGCAATTATAGCAGTCAGGACAGCATGACGCATGCAATTTTCTGAGAACATTTAGTTGTGGGCACAGTATGTAAAGGAAGGCCTGTACTAGTCAATGGCAGGTGTAAAGTACATGACTCCCTTCTGTCTCTACACACTTTTTAGAAAACTTAATTTACTATAATTTGCACAAGATCGCCACTTAGGTTCTTTATGAATTATGTGTGAAATTGTCTGTCATCTCTGTTGTGCTGTTTGCACTTACTCACAGACATCGCTCACCACTATTGTATATTTATTTTATAATCAGTGGGGCTCATTTATAAACAATGGACACATTTTCACCTGGGCAGTAACTAGGGTTGCCAGCTGGCCGGTATTTTAACAGCCTGGCCGTTAAAACAATGGTTGATCCCAATGGTATTAATAGGGAAAAAAGATAAATATATAGGAAGGCCAGTATTTTTTTCCAGAAAAGGTGGCAACCCTAGCAGTAACCCGTAACGACCAATCCGTGATTAGCTTTTTTCAGTCAGCTGCAGGGTGAACACTGAAAGAAATCATCTGATTGGTTGCTATGGGTAATTGCCCAAGTGCACATTTGCCAAGATAAAATGGGGTCCACAGTTGTGCTCTCATTGGAAATCAACCATGAGCATGTAACCTTCTCCAAATTTTTTTTTAAATCTTTGCTTTCAGGATGTAGGATTTGTGGTACTTGATGTCAAAATCACATCTAGTACCAATTATTTAGGCACAACTGAGTTGCATCCAGGACCGCCATCAGAAATTGCAGGGCCCCATACGACAAAATTTCCTGGGCCCCCTGGGCTGTGCACACCGCAAGCCCCACCTACAGGTCCGCCCTCCCCACCCCACAGTAAAAAAACAAAACAAATATTGGTGGCTAGGGTTCCCACATGTTAATAAAAGATATTGTTGGTCAGGGCCCCCCATAAAAAAACATTTGTGGCCAGGCCCCCCCATTAAAACATATTGGTGGCTAGGACCACCCCCCACGTTATAAGAAAATTGGTGGCCAGGGCCACTTAAAGTCCATGCCTACCCGAAGTCAGCAACTCTCAGAAAGATGGGGGGCCCAGCTAATCAAGTAAGCGTGGTGTGGCCGGGGCCCCCCTTACCCTTGGGGCCCCCTACAACTCTCCCCCATGTCCCCCCCTGATGGCTGCTCTGGTTGCATCTATTGTGCTGTGGGAAACCTAGAGCTACAGTGTTTTCCAGCATCAATAGACATACTTGCCTCTAATTCACTGTGCATAAGGAAGTAAAACAAACCTTCCTCCTTAAGAAAACAGGATTTCTGTCCATATCTTGCAATATTTTCATGCTGGTCAACTGATACTAGAATTCTGGAATCACTACAAATACTAGAATAGTGAAATGCAAAGCCTATAAATTTTGCTCTGAAATAGCATATACACTGCCATATTTTGTTAGTGAAGCTCCTTTCCACTATGCTAAGCTGTTCTTCATAGAAAAAAGAAAAGGCCTCCCAATTTCTTCCAAACATGGTACCTGGACAGCTCCTTTGATGGGAATGGCTCCAATCCCATTTGTTGATGTGGAAGGCAAAAGACTGATACAAACAAGTTTTACCCCAGCAAAATAGACTTCATAAGCTCATCCCTAGAATTCTTAATGAATCAGATGTTAGTGGAGGACTGGCCAGTATATATAGGTATGGCATCCATTATCTGGAAACCCATTATCCAGAAAGCTCAAAATTACGGAATGACCTTCTCCCATAGACTCTTTAGACTTTTATCCAAATAATCCAAATTTAAAAAAAAAAAATTCTCTGTAATAATAAAACAGTACATTGTACTTGATCCAAACTAAGATATAGTTAATCCTTACTGGAAGCAAAACCAGCCTATTGGGTTTTATTTAATGTTTATATGATTTTCTAGTAGACTTTAGGTATGAAGGTTCAAATTGTAGAAAGATCAGTTATCCAGAATACCCCAGGTCTCGAGCATTCTGGATAACAGGTCCCCATACCTGTTTTAAACATCCATGAAACAGGCCTAGTATCTATTATACTGTATTATATTCTCTATTTTCTACCTAAGAAAATCTGTAAACAGATATAACATATTTTTTGACCGTTTGGTGTCATATTGAAGGATTAACTTCTTAAGTAAAGCTAAGGAGGACTAGCAAAACTGTATATTTTATCCACTTATTTTGTACAGTTTTCTGTATTCTGTAAGGAATCCACTTGAGTGGATAAGAAAGATGTAACCTATCATTTTAACACTAAATTACAGAACATTGGCTTTTATACATCAATAAAACTTCATGATTAAACCAATGCATATAGACTCTGTAAGATATTTGTGTCAAGTGCATTAACATTCAGAGCAGGAATTACGAATCGTTATAGCACAAAGGGGACATAAAAGGTGACATTAATACCATCTGCTTTAAGCGTAGGTTTATGAAATGTATGCCTTGCATCTTAAGCTATTTATGTTGGGTTTTAAAGTGGTCACAGCACAGTTAATAGTCAAATTTAGGTCGGAGGAATTTAAATATGAAATGCATAACTTGCCTCTTATGATATTTGTGCTGGGTTTGAAATTGGTCACAGCACAGTTAATTGTCAAATTAAAGGGGTAATTCACTTTTAATTCAACTTTCAGTATGTTGTAACTATAGTACGTACTATACTTAGTAACTCAGTAAGTGCTTATTTTTATTGTTATGAATTATTTACCCTACTTTTCTGTCTCTTTCCAGTGTGCATTTTAAAATGCTATTTGGTTGCTGGGGTTCAGTGACCCTGGAAGCCAAAAAAAAAATTGCACTGCAAAGTTTAAATTTCATTGTGATTTTTTATTACTTATTATGTTTCTGTTAAGGCCCTTTCCTATTGATTCTCTTGTCTGTCATTCAAACCGCTGCCTGGTTTGTGGGGTATACTGGACTGTTATCGCTACTGAGTTGCTGCATCCAAAACCCACTAAAAACAAAAAAAATTAAGAATGAGGATTTTTTTTTGACATGCAACATCAACCATTGGAGTTTATAGCTATCTTTTTCGTGGCAAAATCTGATGAAAACTTTTGTTCATCACTACACACAGGTTGTGTATTGATTTTGAGGACATTTATAGACAAATGTAAAACATCTAGTACCAATTATTTAGGCACAACTGAGTTGCATCTTTTGTGCTGTGGGAAACCTAGAGCTACAGTGTTTTCCTGCATCAATAGACTAGGGATGTAGCGAACGTCGGAAAAAAAGTTCGCGAACATATTCGCGAACTTGCGCAAAAATGCGAGCGGTTCGCGAACGGTTCGCGAACCCCATAGACTTCAATGGGAAGGCGAACTTTAACATCTAAAAAAGACATTTCTGGCCAGAAAAATGATTTTAAAGTTGTTTAAAGGGTGCAACGACCTGGACAGTGGCATGCCAGAGGGGGATCAAGGGCAAAAATGTATCTGAAAAATCTGCCTGTGTGTGCTTGGAAGAGATAGTGTAGGGGGAGAGCTGTTAGTGATTTCAGGGACAGATGATAGTAAGTTTGCTGGCTAGTAATCTGCTTGATACTGCTCTGTATTGGAGGGACAGAAGTCTGCAGGGATTTGAGGGACATTTTAGCTTAGGTAGCTTTGCTGGCTAGTAATCTACTGTTCTCTTTAAACAACTGCCATACATTGACCTTGTAGGCATTGTTTGCCCAGTTTTTTTGGACGCAGCCACTGAAGCACAGTTGCCAGAAAAAATATGCCATATAAATGCTGAAAATAGTCATTTTTCGCCATACGTTGACCTTGTAGACATTGTTTGCCCAGTTTTTTTGGACGCAGCCACTGAAGCACAGTTGCCAGAAAAAATATGCCATATAAATGCTGAAAATAGTAATTTTTCGCCATACGTTGACCTTGTAGACATTGTTTGCCCAGTTTTTTTGGTTGCAGCCACTGAAGCACAGTTGCCAGAAAAAATATGCCATATAAATGCTGAAAATAGTCATTTTTTGCCATATACGTTGAGTCAACGTATGGCAAAAAATGACTATTTTCAGCATTTATGTGGCATATTTTTTCTGGCCTCTGTGCTTCAGTGGCTGCGGCCAAAAAAACTGGGCAAACAATGCCTACAAGGTCAACGTCGTTGACCTTGTAGGCATTGTTTGCCCAGTTTTTTTGGCCGCAGCCACTGAAGCACAGAGGCCAGAAAAAATATGCCATATAAATGCTGAAAATAGTCATTTTTTTGGTCGCAGCCACTGAAGCACAGTTGCCAGAAAAATTATGCCATATAAATGCTGAAAATATAAATTTTTTTGGTTGCAGCCACTGAAGCACAGAGGCCAGAAAAATTATGCCATATAAATGCAGAAAATATGCATTTTTTTGGTCGCAGCCACTGAAGCACAGTTGAAAGAAAAATTATGCCATATAAATGCTGAAAATATAAATTTTTTTGGTTGCAGCCACTGAAGCACAGAGGCTAGAAAAATTATGCCATATAAATGGACAAAATATGCATTTTTTTGGTTGCAGCCACTGAAGCACAGAGGCCAGAAAAATTATGCCATATAAATGCAGAAAATATGCATTTTTTTGGTTGCAGCCACTGAATCACAGAGGCCAGAAAAATTATGCCATATAAATGCAGAAAATATGCATTTTTTTGGACGCAGCCACTGAAGCACAGTTGCCAGAAAAAATATGCCATATAAATGCTGAAAATAGTAATTTTTCGCCATACGTTGACCTTGTAGACATTGTTTGCCCAGTTTTTTTGGACGCAGCCACTGAAGCACAGAGGCCAGAAAAAATTAAACCAGTAGGGTTTGCACCCTAGTTTGTAACGGTGGCGGAGGGAGGAGGACGCTAAAGGACAGCTGTGTGTGGAGTCATGAGGCTTGAAGAGAAGGACAGCTGCATAGAAGTCAGAACAAGTCTTCCGGCGTGCAGTAACCCTCCGAGATCCACCCCTCATTCATTTTAATAAAGGTCAGGTAATCGACACTTTTGTGACCTAGGCGAGTTCTCTTCTCAGTTACAATCCCTCCTGCTGCACTGAAGGTCCTTTCTGAGAGCACACTTGAGGCTGGGCAAGACAAGAGGTTCATGGCAAATTGTGACAGCTCTGGCCACAGATCAAGCCTGCGCACCCAGTAGTCCAGGGGTTCATCGCTCCTCAGAGTGTCGATATCTGCAGTTAATGCCAGGTAGTCCGCTACCTGCCGGTCGAGGCGTTCTTTGAGGGTGGATCCAGAAGGGTTGTGGCGCTGCCTTGGACAGAAAAACATTTGCATGTCTGATGTTACAGACCGGCCAAAGGGCTTTGTCCTTGCAGGTGTGCTCGTGGCAGGATTACTGGCACCTCTGCCCCTGGAATGTTGATGAGTTCCTGAAGTGACATCACCCTTAAAAGCATTGTACAACATGTTTTGCAGGCTGGTTTGTAAATGCCGCATCTTTTCGGACTTGTGGTATGTTGGTAACATTTCTGCCACTTTATGCTTGTACCGAGGGTCTAGTAGCGTTGCGACCCAGTACAGGTCCTTCTCCTTAAGCCTCTTGATACGGGGGTCCTTCAACAGGCATGACAGCATGAAAGACCCCATTCTCACAAGGTTGGATGCAGAGCTATCCATCTCCGCTTCCTCATTATCAAGGACTGCATCATCCACGGTCTCCTCCCCCCAGCCACGTACAAGACCAGGGGTCCCCAAAAGGTCACCACTAGCCCCCTGGGAAGCCTGCTCCTGTTGGTCCTCCTCCTCCTCCTCCACAAAGCCACCTTCCTCCTCTGACTCCACTTCTGGCACCTCTCCCTGCGTTGCAGCAGGTGCCTGGGTTCGTTCTGGTGATTCCGACCATAAATCGTGCGCTTCCAGCTCCTCGTCACGCTGGTCTACAGCCTCATCTGTCACTCGTCGCACGGCACGCTCCAGGAAGAAAGCGAAGGGTATTAGGTCGCTGATGGTGCCTTCGGTGCGACTGACCATATTTGTCACCTCTTCAAAAGGTCGCATGAGCCTGCAGGCATCGCGCATAAGCACCCAGTAACGGGGGAAAAAAATCCCCAGCTCTGCAGATCCAGTCCTACCACCCAGTTCAAAAAGGTACTCGTTGACGGCCCTTTGTTGTTGCAGCAGACGTTCCAACATAAGGAGCGTTGAATTCCAGCGAGTCTGGCTGTCAGAAATCAAACGCCTGACTGGCATGTTGTAGCGCTGCTGAATGTCAGCAAGGCGTGCCATGGCTGTGTAGGAACGTCTGAAATGGGCCGACACCTTTCTGGACTGGGTGAGAACGTCCTGGAATCCTGGGTACTTGGAGACAAAACGTTGGACTATTAAATTTAACACATGTGCCATGCAGGGCACATGTGTTAAATTTCCCAGTCTCAACGCTGCCAACAGATTGCTTCCATTGTCACACACCACTTTTCCGATCTGCAGTTGGTGTGGGGTCAGCCACCGATCGGCCTGTGACTGCAGAGATGACAGGAGTACAGATCCGGTATGGTTTTTGCTTTCCAGGCACGTCATCCCCAAGACAGCGTGACAACGGCGTACCTGGCATGTCGAATAGCCTAGGGGGAGCTGGGGGTGCACAGGTGTGGAGGAGGAGAAGGAGGACCCAGCAGCAGAGTAAGAAGAAGAAGAGGAAGAAGACGAGGTAGAGAGCGATGGAGGAGTAGAGGTGGTGGCAGAACCGCGTGCAATCCGTGGCGGTGACACCAACTCCACTGTTGTTGTTGTTGTTGAGCTACCCATTCCCTGCTTCCCATTCCCAGCCATTACCAAGTTCACCCAGTGGGCAGTGTAGGTGACATACCTGCCCTGACCATGCTTGGAGGACCATGCGTCAGTAGTCATATGGACCTTTGGCCCAACACTAAGTGACAGAGATGCGGTAACTTGGCTCTGCACATGTTGGTACAGGTGTGGTATTCCCTTTTTAGAAAAAAAATTGCGGCTGGGTACCTTCCACTGCGGTGTCCCAATTGCTACAAATTTGCGGAAGGCCTCAGAGTCCACCAGCTGGTATGGTAAAAGCTGGCGGGCTAAGAGTGCAGACAAGCCAGCTGTCAGACGCCGGGCAAGGGGGTGACAGTCAGACATTGGCTTCTTACGCTCAAACATGGCCTTCACAGAAACTTGGCTGGTGGCAGATGACTGGGAATGGGAACAGGTGGTCAAGGTGGAAGGCGGAGTGGAGGGTGGTTCAGATGGGTCAAGGAGAGCAGAGGTAGAGCAGTAAGATGCTGGACCAGAAGGAGTGTGGCTTTTAGTTTGCCTGTTGCCTTTGAGGTGTTGCTCCCAAAGTGCTTTGTGCTTGCCGCTCATGTGCCTTCGCATAGAAGTTGTACCTATGTGGCTGTTGGGCTTACCAAGGCTCAGTTTCTGACTGCACTCATTGCAAATTACAATGCTTTTGTCAGAGGCACACACATTAAAAAAATCCCACACTGCTGACTTTTTGGAAGTGTGCGATCTGGCGGTAACAGTAGAAGTTGGCGGCATTGGCGGCAATGGCGGGTGCGTTGGCTGGCTGAACACAGGTGCCGATACATGTTGTTGCCCTACTGATCCCTGCGGGCTGTCCTCCCTGCTTCTTCTAAGTCTTATTCTCCTACTGCCTCTCTGACTCTCCGTCTCTCCATCTGAACTACCCTCCTCTTGCTCTCTTCTACTAGGCACCCACAAAACATCAATCTCCTCATCATCATTCTCCTCAGATGCATCAATTTCTTCTGACACATCACAGAAGGAAGCAGCAGCGGGGACCTCCTCCTCATCACTCATCATTATGTCCATCTCTGTCGTGTTCTCTGCCAGAATTAAATCTGGTGTAACGTCCTCATCTCCTTCATCTTCTTCTGCCAATAATGGTTGCGCATTACTCAGTTCAAGAAACTCATGGGAAAATAACTCCTCTGACTCCAGTGAAGAAGGGGCACCGGTGGTGGAGGAAGTGTTACGTGGGGTGGCCATAGCAGTGGAGGATGAGGAGGATGTTGTGGTAAAGTTAGAAACGGTAGAGGATGGGGTGTGCTGTGTAAGCCAGTCAACTACCTCTTCAGCATTTTGGGAGTTCAGGGTCATTGGCTTTTTAAAACTGGGCAATTTGCTAGGGCCACAGGATTGCATAGCAGCACGGCCCCTAGCACGGCCTCTGCGTGGCGGCCTGCCTTTGCCTGGCATTATTTTTAAAAAAACAACAACAACAAAAACTCAGTTGGTTTTCCTGGAAACGATAATACACACAGCTAGATGGCGGTTTGAAGAAAACACTGTGCAAATAATGCCTACAAGGTCAACGTATACACAGCGGTGGATACGGATTACGTAAAATATAAGAATGCTGCTTGAAAAAAAGTAACTCAAGTGGTTTTTCTAGAGACGATAATATTATCAATATTTAGACAAAATGTGAACAAGCTCACACAGCTAGATGGCGGTTTGAAGAAAACACTGTGCAAATAATGCCTACAAGGTCAACGTATACACAGCGGTGGATACGGATTACGTAAAATATAAGAATGCTGCTTGAAAAAAAGTAACTCAAGTGGTTTTTCTAGAGACGATAATATTATCAATATTTAGACAAAATGTGAACAAGCTCACACAGCTAGATGGCGGTTTGAAGAAAACACTGTGCAAATAATGCCTACAAGGTCAACGTATACACAGCGGTGGATACGGATTACTTAAAATATAAGAATGCTGCTTGAAAAAACGTAACTCAAGTGGTTTTTCTAGAGACGATAATATTATCAATATTTAGACAAAATGTGAACAAGCTCACACAGCTAGATGGCGGTTTGAAGAAAACACTGTGCAAATAATGCCTACAAGGTCAACGTATACACAGCGGTGGATACGGATTACGTAAAATATAAGAATGCTGCTTGAAAAAACGTAACTCAAGTGGTTTTTCTAGAGACGATAATATTATCAATATTTAGACAAAATGTGAACAAGCTCACACAGCTAGATGGCGGTTTGAAGAAAACACTGTGCAAATAATGCCTACAAGGTCAACGTATACACAGCGGTGGATACGGATTACGTAAAATATAAGAATGCTGCTTGAAAAAACGTAACTCAAGTGGTTTTTCTAGAGACGATAATATTATCAATATTTAGACAAAATGTGAACAAGCTCACACAGCTAGATGGCGGTTTGAAGAAAACACTGTGCAAATAATGCCCACAAGATCAACGTATACACTACTACAGCGGTGGATACGGATTACGTAAAATATATTATGGCTGCTTGAAAAAAGTCACTCCGGTGTTTTTTCTGGAGACGGTAATATTATGGATATTTAGACAGAATGTGAACAAGGTCACACAGCTAGATGGCTGTTGGTTGAATAACACACTGGGCAAAAAATGCCTACAGGGCAAATAATGCCTAAAAGGTCAACTTATACACTACTACAGCGATGGATACGGATTACGTAAAATTTATTATGGCTGCTTGAAAAAAGTCACTCCGGTGTTTTTTCTGGAGACGGTAATATTATGGATATTTAGACAGAATGTGAACAAGGTCACACAGCTAGATGGCTGTTGGTTGAATAACACACTGGGCAAAAAATGCCTACAGGGCAAATAATGCCTAAAAGGTCAACTTATACACTACTACAGCGATGGATACGGATTACGTAAAATTTATTATGGCTGCTTGAAAAAAGTCACTCCGGTGTTTTTTCTGGAGACGGTAATATTATGGATATTTAGACAGAATGTGAACAAGGTCACACAGCTAGATGGCTGTTGGTTGAATAACACACTGGGCAAAAAATGCCTACAGGGCAAATAATGCCTAAAAGGTCAACTTATACACTACTACAGCGATGGATACGGATTACGTAAAATTTATTATGGCTGCTTGAAAAAAGTCACTCCGGTGTTTTTTCTGGAGACGGTAATATTATGGATATTTAGACAGAATGTGAACAAGGTCACACAGCTAGATGGCTGTTGGTTGAATAACACACTGGGCAAAAAATGCCTACAGGGCAAATAATGCCTAAAAGGTCAACTTATACACTACTACAGCGATAGTAAAATAAAAAAAAGTAAAATAAAAAAAAAATGAATATTAAAAAAAAAAAATTACAGTTGGTGGTGCTGAACTACTAGGAGCAGCAGATTAGCACACCAGTCCCACTCCCCAACACTGCTAGACTAATAGCACTGGGCTCTTATAGTAGTAGTAGTAGTAGTAGTAGTAGTAGTAGTAGTAAAACAACAAAAAAATAAATAAAAGCAGTCCTTACAAGGACTACTGTTATTGCAGCAGTCAGCAGATGAGATCAGAAGCAGGACAGCTGCCCACTGCAGCTACATACAGAGCACTGCAGTAGAAGGTAGATTACTAGCCAGCAAAGCTACCTAAGCTTAAATGTCCCTCAAACCCCTGCAGACTTCTGTCCCTCCAATAACAGAGCAGTATCAACACGATTACTAGCCAGCAAACTTTCAACTGTCCCTGAAATCACTAACAGGCAGCAGCTCTCTCCCTACACTATCTCTTCAGCACACACAGGCAGAGTGAAAAAAACGCTGCAGGGCTTCGGTTTTTATAGGGAAGGGGAGTGGTCCAGGGGAGAGCTTCCTGATTGGCTGCCATGTACCTGCTGGTCTGGGGTGAGAGGGCAAAAAAAAGCGCCAACAATGGCGAACCCAAAATGGCGAACGTCGCGCGACGTTCGCGAACTTCCGGCGAGCGCGAACACCCGATGTTCGCGCGAACAAGTTCGCCGGCGAACAGTTCGCGCCATCTCTACAATAGACATACTTGCCTCCAATTCACTGTGCATAAGGAAATAAAACGAACCTTCCTCCTTAAGAAAACAGGATTTCTGTCCATACATAGCTTTTTAATGCCATTTTCACATGAATTTATTGCAGTATAAAGTATTAATAATTTACACCTCTTGGGGAGAATATATGAAAATACAGCAACATCCTAACCTTCTCACATTTTCTTAAATGTCGTTTATGTAATTCCTCCAACCAGTCACTACCAGCCATAGTAAATTTATTTCCATCTAATGTTAGAGATGTTTTGAGGTGCAGTATGGCCTATTATATTTGGAAAATATATATATCCATCCTACACCAGTAAATACATGTCATAAAACATGAAAAGAAACATTCCTTCTGCTTGTGCCAAAGCAAGCAGTGATCCTTTGTCAGACAAGCTGGGGTGTAGAAACACATAAGTCATTTCTTGAATAGAGATGGCGCGAACTGTTCGCCGGCGAACTTGTTCGCGCGAACATCGGGTGTTCGCGCTCGCCGGAAGTTCGCGAACGTCGCGCGACGTTCGCCATTTTGGGTTCGCCATTGTTGGCGCTTTTTTTTGCCCTCTCACCCCAGACCAGCAGGTACATGGCAGCCAATCAGGAAGCTCTCCCCTGGACCACTCCCCTTCCCTATAAAAACCGAAGCCCTGCAGCGTTTTTTCACTCTGCCTGTGTGTGCTGAAGAGATAGTGTAGGGAGAGAGCTGCTGCCTGTTAGTGATTTCAGGGACAGTTGAAAGTTTGCTGGCTAGTAATCGTTTTGATACTGCTCTGTTATTGGAGGGACAGAAGTCTGCAGGGGTTTGAGGGACATTTAAGCTTAGGTAGCTTTGCTGGCTAGTAATCTACCTTCTACTGCAGTGCTCTGTATGTAGCTGCAGTGGGCAGCTGTCCTGCTTCTGATCTCATCTGCTGACTGCTGCAATAACAGTAGTCCTTGTAAGGACTGCTTTTATTTATTTTTTTGTTCCAATACAGAGCAGTATCAAGCAGATTACTAGCCAGCAAACTTACTATCATCTGTCCCTGAAATCACTAACAGCTCTCCCCCTACACTATCTCTTCCAAGCACACACAGGCAGATTTTTCAGATACATTTTTGCCCTTGATCCCCCTCTGGCATGCCACTGTCCAGGTCGTTGCACCCTTTAAACAACTTTAAAATCATTTTTCTGGCCAGAAATGTCTTTTTTAGATGTTAAAGTTCGCCTTCCCATTGAAGTCTATGGGGTTCGCGAACCGTTCGCGAACCGCTCGCATTTTTGCGCAAGTTCGCGAATATGTTCGCGAACTTTTTTTCCGACGTTCGCTACATCCCTATTCTTGAATGACAGCAGCCCTGCCTTATCATGATTACATACATAGGGACTGACAGACATAATACTAACACACTCTCTTGGGAAAATACATTAATTTGAGAGATTTTGATCACAAACTTGGATAAAATTTGGCACATCTAAAGCTGGCCATAGACGCAAAGATCTTATCGTACGAATCGAGGATTCGTACGATTTTCGAACCGTGTGTGGAGAGTCCCGACATTTTTCGTCCGGTGGAGATCGGTCGTTTGGTCGATCGGACAGGTTAGAAAATTTCTGTCGGCTGCCGATAATATCTCTGCGTGTATTGCCGATCGTACGATTTTCAGTGGGAGACTGTCACTAGCTTTGGTTGGACATAGATATCGTACGATTGCTGTCAGGGGCAGAACATTGCTGATCTGTTCTTTAACTAATCTGACTGGTAAGACTTTGATCTGAATGGTTAGTGGCGGGTCGGGAGATGGGAAAGTCCGATCGTACGATGATTCATACGATCGGATCTTTGCATCTATGGCCAGCTTAACATTGGCTACATTTACATTATGTTTAAATCATTGTTTCTGAACTTCATGTGTCAAATGTCTGTAAACATTAAAAAAAGTTGCTCCAGAACTTTATTTCCATGAACACCATTATACACTGTGTAAAATATTAAGCAACGTAAAGGTAGGACTTTGCGGACAATTTCCGCGCGATCCGATGCGCTGTGCAAAAAGTTGGGATGTAGCGAACCGCCGCCGATGTGTTCGCGAACACCGGCAAAAAATGCGGACAGTTCGCGAACAGTTCGCGAACTTCGAACATCCGAAAATCGTTCGATTCGAACGATCGAAGGATTTTAATCGTTCGATCTAAGGATTTTCGTTCGACTCGAACGATCGAAGCCATTCGATCGAATGATTTCATTCGATCCAATGGCTTTGATCGTTCGATTCGAACGAAAATCCTTCGATTTTAGCGGTCGAAGGAATCGAATGGTCGAATGGTCGAACGATTTTTGTTCGAATCGAACGCGAACTCGTATTGGCGAACGTCGCGCGACGTTCGCGAACATTCGGCGGACGCGAACAGTCGAAGTTCGCGCGAACTAGTTCGCCGGCGAACTAGTTCGCCGGCGAACTGTTCGCTACATCCCTAGCAAAAAGCAGGCCTCACTTTGGATGCGACAGAAATAAGGTTAGTAATGGAAATGTCGGATGAAGTCGCAGCATTGATCCGACGCAACACGACTGTCGGATGCAGACACAGCCTGCAACTTCTGCATCCAACAGTCGTGTCGCCTCGGATCAACGATGCGACACCATCTGACAATGCATTTACTTACCTTACTTCCATAATGTTTTGATTTGACGCCTGCGTTTTTGCGCAGCGCGTCTGATCGCTCCAAAATCGTCCGTGGAGTTCCTCCCAAAAAGGTCAGCTTACAAAAACTGCACTTATTTTGCCCAGGTGAAGCAACCCATATCAATAAGATGTTTGCTTTTAAAAAGGTGACCAGAGAATACTTTTTGTGGATTAGTTGCTGGGTTACTGTTTCTTAAGCAACTTAAGTTGGCCTATACTGAATACTGAAAAATCTGCTTGTTTGGCACAGTCATCACACAAGCAAAGGTTTTCCTAGTATAGGACTAATCCCAATATCAGACTGATCCATCAATCAGATTGCATTGCCCGTATTCAAGCTGTATGTGCGAGGACTGAGTCAATGAGCTGACACGGTTTTTAAAACTGCCCAATTGAAATCTGGCTGATGACCAATATATTTTATATCTGTATATAGAGATAACTATCATTACAGTGTGTGTGTGTGTATATATATATATAGATGATAGATAGATAGATAGATAGATAGATAGATAGATAGATAGATAGATAGATAGATAGATAGATAGATAGAGCTGAGATTTTTAAACAAGCAGGCAGAAGCCATTTTGTGGACACTGTTATTAAGGCAAGCTTTCCATCATCTCAGAATCTTGTTTCTGCACCAGAATGTGGGTGCTGATGTCCATCCCCATGCACTGGCTACACAATTAAATGGCTCAGAGAACTGGGGGAATGTGTAGAAAGCAGTGATATCTAGGAAGTGCTGAATGGAAAGTGAAAGTAATGGCTTGCTCCGCCATTAACATCACCATTAGTACTGGAAATGTGTGTCTAATGCAGTGCTACAGTATATCTACAGAACATATTTACACCATTACCCAGGGCTGGAACAAGGGGCAGGCAGCACCTGCCTATGGCGCAATCATAGGGGGGTGGCGGGGTCACCTAGGGTGTCCACTTGGCCCAGTCCTGCCTTTACCAGCTGCTGGGGCTACTGCCACTGAAGTAGCTACAGGGTTCTCCTGCATCAATAGACATTTTGGGGCACATTTACTAATGGTCGAATATCGAGGGTTAATAAACCCTCAAATTCGACCCTCGAAGTAAAATCTTCGAATATCGAATTTGAAGGATTTACCGCAAATCCTACGATCGAACGATCAAAGGAATTTCCTTCGATCAAAAAAGCCATTGTACCTCGGTAGGTTTAAACTACCGAAGTATGTATTCAAATTTTTTTTTAAAGAGACAGTACTTCGACTATCGAATGGTCGAATAGTCGAACGATTTTTAGTTTGAATCGAAGTCGAAGTAGCCTATTCGATGGTCGAAGTACCCAAAAAAATACTTTGAAATCCAACTTTTTTTACTTCGAATCCTTCACTCGAGCTTAGTAAATTTGCCCCATAGGGTCAGATTTATCAAGTGTTGAATTGAAAATTCGAATCTTCGAGTTTTTTTATGCTTCAAACCGTTGAATTTAACTAGGCAGTAATTCAAATATTTAATATTTTGGATTCGGCCAAAACCCCGAATCCTTTGCGAAAGATTTGAATACCGAGCCGAATCCTAATTTGCATATGCAAGTTAGGGGTGGGAAGGGGAAAACATTTTTTACTTCCTTGTTTGTGACAAAAAGTCATGCGATTTCCCTCCCTGTCCTAATTTGCATATGCAAAATAGGATTCGGTTCAGCCGGGCAGACGAAATCGGGCGAATCCTAATCCTGCTGATTTAGGCCGAATCCTGGCTGAATCCTGAACCAAATCCTGGATTCAGTGCATCCCTACTTACTAGGAATAAAAGCCAAATCATTTTCTATTTGGTACTTTCAGCTCACTTTTATCTTCACTGAAGAATAAGATGAACAAAACTGCCAGATTTTTCCATATCTTATGCAATTATACGAAAAGTACAAATAACCTAATTCCTCTACTTAGAATCTTGTGTTGACAGAGGTCCTGTTATTGCCAGGTTTGCTTGCAAAACACGGCCAATTAAAAGCTCATTCCGGCTCATACAAGGTCAGGTGGAGCTGATAAGGCAACTGGAAAACTAGACATCAACCAACAGGCTGACTCATGAGGAATAAAATATTGTAACCGTCTCTCTTAATGTGACTCAAAAAAACAATACCATATATACAGTAATTCATCCTGTTTTATTTTCGAAAGGTTAAAGATAAATCTACCAGTATGATTTGTGCATTGATGAAAAATAAAAAGTTACAATGACATTATTTGATATAGAATGGCAATGTTTGGAATGAGGGGGCGGTTCTGGGAAATAGCAAAGCATATAGTTTACACTATATCAGATATTAACTACTTTCAATTCCCTCCTCAGCTTCTCAGTCATTGTGTTTTTGTTTTCAGTCAGGAGAGGCCTGGAATGTTGCCATGTATCAGATTTCTTTGTTGTTTACAAAAGCCTTATTTTTATTTCCATCATTCTTGCTGCGTAGCTAAGCACTGTAGGGCTAATTTACTATAAGGGTTTAAAGTGGAAAAAATGCAAAGAAAATAGTTTTGTCCACACTGCACCTTCCTCCCCTTATTTGTGCCATCCATTGCAAAAAGTTGTTAGAAAATTCTGGCCATATATTGTGCCTGTCATGGAAGGAACAGTGAGCTGGCTGCCTATGCTTTTTTTATCATTCATCTGAGCCCTGTACATAATAGCTGTCTAAAGCAGGTGTTAAAGGACAACTAAAGTCTAATTAAAGAAGTAGGCTTGACATGTTGAACATTATGTTTTGGGCTTCTGTAATAGCCCAAGGCATCCACAGCCCTTTAGCAGTAAAGATATGTGCCAATGAAGACTCTTCAGTAACTCCTCATCTTAAATTTTGCTGATTCACTGCACATACTGTACTCTGTGCTGCTGTCAGTTACTTAACTTAGGGACCGACTCACAATATACAGTACACACAGAATATAAATGTCACAATATAAGGCTGATTAGTAATTAATACAGATAATTGCTACATGGCAGCACAGAAACCAGTGCAACTAGCACCAACATTTAATAATCAGCCCTGTAGCATCAGCTTATATTACAGTATAACCTAACTTTCTGCTTGATAATTAGTGACGACCCCTAAGCTTAGCTTCTCAACAGCTGCTCAGAGCCCACTGAGCATGTGAATGTCACAGACACTTTCCAAGATGGTGACCCCCTATGACAAGTGTAAAGTCCTTGATCATTGCTGCTATTGACAGGCTGAACCTTTAGGCTGATGCAATAAGTGCAGTGTAGAAAATATGGTATTTTTAGCCATATTCATTTTAAGGGTTTAGTTTTCCTTTAAGTAAAATGCTCGTTAACATTATACTTAGATGCACTATTACCCTCAATGAACTGGTGCCCATTCATAACTTAAAGACAATTTGTGAGTACCAGAACCTGCCATTCAAAATACTTTAGACATAACACGATGCAACATTTCTAAATCTAATACTTACAGTAATTGTCCATGCTTGTGCACAGGGTTAGACTGCTAATATGTATTTGCAATACTATTTTTTAATACAAAAATAGGAAAAGTACAAACCCTGAAGCCTCTTCTGTAATTAGTGTCCTTAATTCTGTCTATTGAGATTCTGCCATTCTTAGTGCTAAAGATGCTGTGCAGGCTTTTTTTCTCCATTTTCGCAACTCTGAGTATTGACAAAATTGCATCCCAACAGACACTGAAATAACAATGGCATTGAACCAAAATGGATAAGATGAAGGAATTGATGGAACTCATGGCAGGTCATCTGATACAGTCCATTCACATAAAGGCAACATTTAGGGCATTACTTACCTCATGTCTTTTTTATTTTCTGATTTAAGCCTTAAATATTATACCTGGCACCATACTGGCAACTACAATTTGCATCTTCATGCAGTATCTTCTAGCTCAAGATGCCTGGAGGCCATACTTCGGAGTAACCGTTAAGCTGGCCATAGACGCAAAGATCCGATCGTACGAATCAACGTACGATCGGACTTTCCCATCTCCCGACCCTCCACTAACCATTCAGATCAAAGTCTTTACCATTCCGATCAAATAGAACAGATCAGCCAATGTTCTGCCCCTGACAGCAATCGTACGATACTTATGTCTGACAACACTAGTGACAGTCTCCCTCTGAAAATCGTACGATCGGCAATACACGCAGAGATATTATCGGCAGGCGACAGAAATTTTCTAACCTGTCCGATCGACCAAACGACCGATCTCCGCCGGACGAAAAATGTCGGGACTCTCCACACACGTTCCGAAAATCGTACGAATCCTCGATTCGTACGATCAGATCTTTGCGTCTATGGCCAGCTTTACTCTTTTTCTTTCAGATAAATTGAGCATTTTCAGGCATCCACAGGGACAGGTAAAACATTTTCCATTTCCCTTCCCTAATAGAATATAGGGTTAATTTTTCTTGTTCTGACTTCAGGGACCAATACATTGTATATATAACCTTTTAATCTGATACTTAAAGATGTTTGTGTTTTTAACCTTTTTTAGGAAGTTACCTTTCCCATAAAGTTACAAATTTTAAACAACCACTTGGACACTTGTTTTGGACTATTTTCTGGAATTCACATATGGATTATGGACATACACACAGTCTTTGTCGGATTTCTTTACTGGTTTATTATGTTTTAATATATGGTATATTGCTCTTAACTTTTAAGAAAAATTTCTTTATATAAAAAAATTTTTTGTAATACAATTCCATACTTTTAAATTATTAAGTATTGATTGCACTATTGTCACTTTTTGCAAATGGTAATTAACTTTATGCCTATATATACCTGTTTGCTTCACCTCTGCACTATGCTTGACAAAGGGGCGTGACCCCGAAACGTTGCACCTGCACTGCATTAAAAAATTGCAAGGGCTTGCCCTGCAGCTTCAAATCCTGTGTGCCGGTGTGCTTTTTCGTACATACTTCGGAGTAGCCAGAGTTTCCATTCTCATAAAATAATTAACCTTGTAGCTTCCACATAAAAGAATCTATAACCAGCGTCATGTGCACAGATTCTGCAGTTATAACCGTCTGTCTGCTATAACTCACTGCAGGCTTTATATGTGGCAAACAGTGTAGCTCTCGTGTGTAGTCACGTGTATACCATTTTTGACAAGTTTAAAACATTTGGATAAGGGTTTTTACCTGAAAGATATATGGGGCAAATTCCCTAACCGGTGAAAATTCGCCAGCGATGGCTTTGCAGCCATCGAAACTACGATAACGCCAATTCACTAAAATGCAAAGTTGCGTCCAGGCCAACGAATGCTGGCGAATTTTCGCTAGCGTTACTTCGGCAATCAAAGTGAAGAGGCGGTAGCATTGCCTAAGTTGCATATGGCGGGAAATTATAAAGTTACATGGACGTAAAGGTTGCAGCGAATACATTACATTACACAAATTCATGGAACCTTAAAGAAAATAGAGTTGTTACACATGAGCCCACTGTATAGTTTATTTTCCATATGTTAGAAAATGTAAGGGGGAACCCGGTTACCCCAAAAAAAATTTATGGACCTTTGCAGGCTATCACTCTGAAAAAAGGAAAAGACGCCAGCTTTTTTTGGGACTAAATATTGAGGAAGTCCTATGCACTCCATTGCACTTCGCTTGGTCTGAGCTAGTGAAGGCAAGTCTGGCGAAAGAGGTAACGTTTAGTAAAATCCGTGTCTTAGTGAATTGTCAGGGCAAAAATTTGCCTGGCGATAGAGTGTGAATGATCTTTCGCTAGCGAAGTTACGTCTGCGCCCATTAGTAGATCGGCAAAGTGCCTGAATGACGTCACACTGGAGAATTTTCACCAGCGTTAGTCACTTCACCCTTTAGCAAATCTGCCCCATGGAAATGCTCAGAAACCTGCACATTGGAACTGGTGCACCGTGCATCAAGTAAAAGTTCCTATTACAGCTGTGCACATTGGTTCCCTTTGCAGTTGCAGAGCTGAATTTCTGCAAATTGCAGTCTTGCGGGAAACAAATTGTAAGCGTTGAGATTCATATTGGGTGTATAACCTTTTACCTGTGTAACCTTATACCTATTACATCAACCTGCTACAATAACGGGCAATTATATGGTTTAGACACATTGCGCACCATCACCACTTCTCAAGCTTAAACCTGTGCTCCCCTGCATTCCATTCTTAAGTACTCAGCCACAGGGGAGAGCAGGAATGCATCTTATTCATTTAAAGAGGTCCAAACGAACAAACGCTTACACGCACCCATGTCAATACAGACCATTTAAAATTGTTATGTGCCTTCCTTCCTGCGCTCCCCTGCAGCTGAGTGCATTAAAATGGAATGCAGGGGAGCGCAGGTTTGATCACTTGTCAGTATGAGGCCTTAGTGGTGGTATTTAAAGGGGTAGTTTACAGATTGTGGTTAGTGTGCACATGGAGCAGATTTTGTCCAAAAACCTGCACATGCACATTTTCAGGCTAAAATCTTCCTGGACTGAACTGGACAGTTTGTGGTATACTGTATTTATCAAAGAGTGAAGTTAGAGATCACCACAGTCCTCTAGAGTGAAATTCCAACACTCTACATTCATTTCTATGAGATTTTTAAAAGCGTATTTATCAATGGGTGAAAGTTCATCCTTTGTTAAAAACGCCTTTCAAAATCCCATAGAACCGAATAGATAGTGGCGGAATTTCACTCTAGCAGACTATGGCAATCTCTAACTTAAATCTTTGAAATATAGACCCCCTTTGTTGTGTTATTAATTTGTTTTAAATACTACACTAAAGGCCTTATTTACTATCGCTCCAGATATTCATGAGCAAAGCACATGGGTAAAAGTCAAATGCAAGGCAGCCCTGTACTTAATGTATAAGCCTTGTGTCCATCCAGTATAAATGTATATAATACACAAAAGCTATGAATATCTTGTAAATTATATCCTTATAAACAGTGAGTTCTGATGTCATCAGTTATAAACGGTGAGTTCTGATGTCATTTCTGTCACATGACTCACTGAAATTTGTGTATTATAATAAATAAAGTACCCCCAGTTGTAAAATATGAGGATATTATAAGTTACCTCGGAGTTCCATGACCTGTATATGGTCATGAAACTCCTCTGCAACTTATAATATCCTTATATTTTACAAGAGGGGGGTACTTTATTCACTATATATACAGCATTGTGTGAACTGCCCTATCATAGCATGTTTTTAACGTCTACTGCCACATGGGGCTGAGATTCTCCTGATCAGCTGACCTATGTCGGCTCCATTGGTCAGTCTTAGTGCAGACACACAGAACAGATTTCAGCATGGAAACACATGACCATGCATTTTGCAGAATGCAGTAACTTCGGAGCAGACACAGGAACCAATCTATAGACTGATCATCTCCCACCAAGACAGAATAGCCCGTCTCGCATTAGGCTAAAGGCTATGTAGAGATATAATATCAGACAAGGGCTTCCAAAGAGAAATATAATAACATAAAGCCTACACGCATAACAGATGGTATATGGACTCATCAGAAAAATACAGAATATTGTCAAAATGACAAAAAAAAGAAAGTAATCAGACAATAGAGAAGCACTATTTGAGAAAGCCTAATTCCATGAATCTGTATCATTTTCGTTTTTTACATATGCTTTGTGGATATTCAAGATAAGACAGTTTAGTGATAACAAGAGAGTTAGAACATTGTGTTCGTTACTATCTAGGAATTCATCAGGTATAGCCACGTTAAGAACAAAGTAACAGACACAGACTTGTTCGGAAGAGATAATACACAGAAGGCATGAAAGAAGGGCCTTGTATGATAAAGTTTCATAGTGCCTTGGGTTGCTCCAGCTGTCTTTCAGTTAGTCTCATGACAAGTCTCTACTGCAAGTATTAACTACTACCAATATCATCTGACACAAAAAATGTCTACTCTCAAGTCAAAGCATACTAAATTCAACATTATAGCCTAAAACTACATATAGGCGCAAATTCATCAAGGGTCGAATATCGAGGGTTAATTAACCCTCGATATTCGACTGGGAATGAAAATCCTTCCACTTCGAAAATCGAAGTAGAAGAATTTTGCGCAAATACTGCGATTGTATGATCGAAGGAATAGGATTTCAATCCAACGATCGAAGGATTATCCTTCGACCAAAAAAACTTAGCCAAGCCTATGGGGACCTTCCCCATAGGCTAACATTGGGTTCAGTAGCTCTTAGGTGGCGAACTAGGGGGTCGAAGTTTTTCTTAAAGAGACAGTACTTCGACTATCGAATGGTCGAATAGTCGAACGATTTTTAGTTCGAATCATTCGATACGAAGTCGAAGTTGATGGTCGAAGAAGCCCATTCGATAGTCGAAGTAGCCAAAAAAACACTTCGAAATTCAAAGTTTTTTTACTTCGAATCCTTCACTCGAAGTTAATGAATTGGCCCCATAATCATTTTTTTCATAAAGGGTTAATTTAGCTTGAAGTAAACTTTTGCCATGTTAAACAATGGTCTGTTCTTAGCTTTAAATTGTTCATTACAGTTGTGGGAACTATCATCTAAAATGCATAGGACCTGGGTTTTCCAAATAAGGGATCTCTTGCCGTAATTTGGATCACTATACCTTAATTGTGCTGGACAATAAATAAATCCAATTGGATTGTTTTAGAACCAATATGGATTCATGCAGCATAGTTAGGATTAAGTACAAGGCACAGTTTTATTATTACAACTTTAAAAAAGGTAATTATTTGCTTAAAATGTAATTTCTTGGTTAAATATTGCCCAATCACCAGCCCTCTGTTGAATTCCAAACTGGTGAGCTGCTAAAAATATATCATCCTCTCATTCAAGCCACTGCCTGGTTGCAAGGGTAAATAATACCCTTATGAAAATAATCCAAAAACTAAATCATGAAGACCAGTTGCAAATTGTCTTAGCTTATCAATGTCTACAGTTATGCTAAAACTAATTGCAAAATGAATATGATTTCTTTGACCTGACTTAGTATTGGGGCACCTTGAGGATGAAATGGAGGACAGTAATGAGCTCTCCTATGCTAAAGTGCCACATTTCCTGTTAAAAAATGGGAGGTTTTGCAACCTACGGATGGGTTTTTGGTTTTGCCACTGTTAAGATGATATCCGAAGGAAAGTGTCAATATGATGGGGAACTCTCCATTAGGACAGGGGCTAATAAATTAAAAAGCACTTTTGATGCTTATGAAGACTAAAATTTTACTTTGTCTTGCTTCGTTCACTATGGTATTTAACCAACGACAATGCAGTTACTATTGTCTTCATTCATTTGCTTGGGTGCATTGCTGACAAATGAATACAAACACTCATAGTACAGGCATTTATTAACATGCCAATTAAAAGACCCTATTTCGAAAACAGGTATGGGACTTGTTTTCCAGAATGCTCAGGAGCTGGGGTTTTCCAGAAAATGGGTCTTTCTGTGATTTGGTTGTCCACACCTTAAGTCTACTAAAAAATAATTTATACATTAATCAAACCAATTAGTTTTAGTTTTGTCTCCAATAAGGATTTATTATATCTTAATTGGAATCAAGTTAAATGTGCTATTTTATTATTACAGAGAGAAAGGAAATACTTTTTAAAAATTATTAAAATGGAGAGTATGAGACATGGCCTTCCCTTTATTTGGAACTTACTGGATAATGGGTTTCTGGATAATGGGTTTCTGGATAATTGATCCCCTACCTGTATATGAATTTGTACAATTTTTTGGTGACATAAGAAAATTCTCTTTTATACTGAAACAGATTAGCTATAGTATCAAAGTGGCATAATACACGCTTCCTTTTGAACATGATAAAATTTGCTGAAGGCCCAACTCTTAGTTTATAAGCTTCTTAACTATTCCTATAAAGTGTTTGACATACATTCTATAAATATTATGAAACCAGCAGTTAACACTTCTCCACAGGCTGAAATCAGTAGATCCTAGATTCCATTATTTATTGCAGCCCTCTCCTCACTTCCTGTTGTCATGAAATTTTAATCAGGCATTTAAAATAAATAGGTATGCAGAGTCACTGTGCCTCTCTGAATGCACGCAATGGATGTTTTGGGTAAAGTGATAGTTCAAAGACCTTGAGAGCATTTATCCCATTCTTACTTGGCAAGGCAAGAGAAAATGAAAACACTAATACTGCCCTGGTGTAAACTCTGGAGGCACCATGAGGGGCATGCCAGGCCCACTAAAGTAAAACAGAAGAACATAAAGGGCTGGTCTCAGTGAAGTGTAACATGTATTGTAAAATTAGTACCTATACAGAAACATCCTATAACAAATAAACTGTATGCTCATATGGAACTGGAGTTTTTTTTCTATATTTTCACCTTTTTTCCCTATTGATAACTTTGACATCAAGTACCATTTTTACCGGCCAGAACAGTAAAATAACTATCCACCCTATATATATATTTATACACACCGGATTAATTTAGTGTTATTAAGACCAGGTGCTAAAAAGATTTTGTGGGGCTGTCAGAATGATTACCCTTAAAGGGGTCGTTCGTCTGAAAATTAGGGGCAGATTTATTAAGGTTTGAATAATGAATTCGAATTTTCGATTTTTTGGGGGTCAAAACTCACAAATTCGAATTTAAAACCACCAAATCGAATATGAGATTTATCACACCTCGATGCTGAAAACAGTTCTAATTCGACTTTTCTCAACATAAAACCTGCCGCGTGCATGTAGAAGGCAATGGCAGAGGTCCCTTGAACTACAGTATTTATAGTTGTAAATAGTGGCGATGAGCCAAATGTTTGCCAAGTTTTGCTTTGAAAATGATGCCCCTAGACTCCCAATGGCAGAAAAAAATGTTGCATGTCAAAAAAATGATGCACGTCAAAAAAAATTAATTGTTTCTGCTTTCAGTATCTGCATTACTGGCTCCTGTGCTGGATAAGTGATTGGGCCCAAGGATCTTTCTCAGGGGCTGTAAACTCAAAGTCTAAAGTCTGAACCTGTGCAGACTCACAAAGATAATGTTAATCCCTGCTAAAGAAAGCTCTGCACACAGGCAATTTTGGTGCTCAGTTTCTCCTGCTCTAAACTGAGTACAGTAATAGATTTTTTTTATAAAGGGAACCATGACTTTATAACAAAAAAATTTGTGTTTAAATAAAAAAAAAATCGAACCCGCTCCACTTGAGTCCTATTACATAACTGTGCTATCTACAGCAGTAGTTTTTCTCTGGTTGCTTCAATACCTGTGCAAAATTATAACTGTAATTGATACTGTAACCCAACATAGGTTTTATATAGTAAATATTTTTAACAATACGTTTTAGGCTTCTGTCAATGTTGCATCATCTAGTTTCCCAAATTACATTAAAAATACATTATATTTCCTTATTTGTAATGTGTATCCTGATTCCTAAGGAAACAATCATGAATGTAGGCAGATGGAGTTTATATATTTTATATTGTCTGAAACTGTAACAAACAAATTGAATATGAAGGTAGAAAAAGTATCTCACATTGGGTACAGTTAGCAAATTAATCTGATCATTAGGCTGGACAAGCAAAGGTATTTAATGCCAGCATAACACTCAGCAACAAGCAAGGTAATTTTCTCCTCTCTGACCCACAACTAAAGGGCAGCATTGTTTAACCAGTCATCTGTCCCTGGGTTGAATCCATTAGCAACCACTTTAATTGGATGCCTACAGATACTGCTTAAAAAGGGTTTACTTCTGAGAGGGCTAATAAAGAGGACTAGGTCTGATGATTGGAATGCAATTAACTGCAATTTTTCATTGTGGAAGACTTGTTAAAGCTCCACAACCAAAAATCAGGGTGATTTAGGGTGATTTGGTGTCAGTGGCCCTCTGACTTTTGCACTCTGTTTGGTTCTCTAAGGACACATTTATATTCATGATAAAAGTATATTGCAGTACTACATAATGGTAAAATTTGTTAGCATAGGGTTGAACATTCATAATGGCTGTTATGGATACACTAAGCTCAGTATGCAGTTTAGGATTTGCAAAAATTCGGTATTCAGTTTGGGATTTGCCATAATAAAAGCAATTTTTGTAGGATTCTATTGTGCTTAGCACATTCAAGCCAAACCTAAAGTTCATATCACTGTAAAGTGCTGGAAAACTGTTGGCAGCAAACAATTTCATAACAATGCATTTGGGGGGGGGGGGTCCTCAGATCTTTATGCATTTTACTGCTTGAATTCAGTTTGGTATTTGGCTGAATCGCTTGGGGAGGTTTACATTTTGGTTGAATTAAAAAACTGAGGATTTGGCACAATTTGACAGCTGTGTTTTCTTATTCAAAGTTCAATTATTTATCATATAGTTTTTAATATACACCCAGCATTTTTTCAGCATGAATAACCCCAATTTAATTAATAAGTTAGCTTAATGCAATTTCATATTCTCAAACTGTATTACAAACACTTGAGTTAGGCTAAAAAAAAGACACTAGTCGGACAATAGGCATTCCAGTATATTGCTTCTTATTACCAGTGTGGTCTACCTGCAGAATCTCTTCCAAAAAACTAGAACCCATGTCTTCAACAGGCCCAGTCAGCAACACGTTTGGCTGCTCCTTATTTGCATGTTTATATGATCTTGGGCAGGACTGTGTAGCTCCCAGGTACTGGGAAAGAAAACAGTCTCTCAAATATATCTGTTTCTGTCCTTGCTGCTAGTTTCTAGAGAGCAGCAAACACACTGGTACTTTGTAAAACCCATTCAATCTTCCTCGCTTACATCCTCCTCCTCATTCACATCAAAGGTTTCTGTGAAATTGTACAGATGTACTTCTGCTGGCTGGCCGAGATTTTACCATTAGCAAATACTTAACATAGATGTACTGTCAGGTGGAGTACTTTGTAGCTACTATAAGACAATTTGTTTAGTTAATTGTTTCTGCTTTCAGTATCTGCATTACTGTACCACTAAGAAAAAATGAAGCCAGAAATTATATAGTGAATTACATTATTGCTGGATTCTCTCATCTTTTCATTCATTGTTGTGAATAGCTTGGGCAACAACTTCCTACTTTGTGGTTGAAGCATAATCTGCCTGTCTCTTCTTAATATATGCAATTCTGTCTGTCTATATAATTTATCTGTGCAATCAAATCTGTTTGGCTAACTGTGACTCTGTCAGTCTAGATATCTAACTTTAATTCTTTGGGTAATGATGCTCATGGGACTTTAATGCCACTTTTAGTGAGTGATTTACATATCATTGTTTTCTGTGGGGACAGTGTTCACTAGAATTTTTTCCAAGAGGTTTTCATACGTTTAGGGTCAGTGAACGCACACAGATTCGGGGGAGATTAGTTGTCCAGCGACAAATCTCCTCTTCTTTGGGGCAACTAAACTCCACAAACTGCCTCCCACCGGCTAGAATGTGAATCGCTTCGTTTTCATCATGAGGCAACTTCACTTCCGGCGACTTTGGAAAACTAAGCGCTGTGAGTGCCATTTACATTCTAGCCGGCGGAAGGCAGTTCGGGGAGATTAGTCACCCCGAAGAAAAGGAGATTTGTCGCTGGGCGACTAATCTCCCTGAATCTGAATCTGAGCGTGTGCCCTGACCCTTTGAGCCCCTTTGTGTTTTTTATTCTGCCAGATTCCCTTATGCCTGTTAACAAGGTTACAGATAGAGAGAAAACTTTGTTTGTAAGATTCTATGTAATATTCATATTTTGTGCAGAGTTCAGGAACATCTGAAATTTTTCAGCACAATGTAGTAATGATACCTTGTGGCAGCCTAATTCATGCAGACATCTTTCTGTTTTCACAAGTTGAGATAAGCTTCAAACCACCATATATAGCTCAAACAATCTAGATGCTATAACCAGCTTATGTAGGAACATAATGTATTCAGTGTGAACCAGAAAACCCTTCCCTGCTTCCTAATTTGATTGTAATTGTGTGTTTTCTGATACTTTGTGCATCAACCCACATTAATATCCAGGCTCATGCATAATAAAATGCCCTATCCAACCCAGAAAACATTCTCCTACAGGGAAAAGAAAACAAAAAAGTAATCCGGATATTAAATAAAAATAATAATTTTGATTTGATTCTGTACTGCATATGCCTCATTCAGGCTTCTGTACTGAATCTTTATATACAGTAGCTGGATATAAACTACAGCAGCTGTTTTTTTTTACAGTGAGGTTGTTTTTCTGCAGTTTTTATTCTCATTGTGATAATATTGGGTAACAGGTTTAAGGTCAAATATTGCAAACATTTAAACATTACAGATATGCAAAATATGTAGAACTTTTCAAGCCAACTGTATCTTACAGGGCAGCTGTCATGAGATACGTAAATGGCAATATGATGAATGTCTACATGTCACTGCTTGGCCTTGGAGTTTTTTGCCACTTGCCTATAGCTATTATCTATAATGGGGGTCCCCAACCTTTTGTACCCATTAGCCTCATTCAATTGTAAAAAGAGTTGGGGAGCAACACAAGCATAAAAAAGCCAATTAAGCACCTGCAGAGAGTCCATTGGGAACAACAGCCAAAGGGTTGGTCAACAACGAGCCACTAGTTGGGGATCACTAATCTACCGTATACAGTGCCGGGCCAGGCCGCCAGAGTGCCCCAGGCAACCCAGACGGTCACTTCGCCCCCAGCTGCAGTGTGTGCAACTGGGGATGCACACGATGTCAAGCGCAACCGCGAGCGCACAGAAGCTACATCGGGTGTGCATGCGCAACAGGATTTAACCCTTGCAAAGGCTATTACATTTGCTAGCCAAATTGAAACAACAGTGGCAGAGGCTAAAACTCTCAGTAAGAGAACTGCTGAGAATGTACAGACTGTGAATTCAGCACTGTGGCCTAATAATGCACAGTCACAGGCAAAATACAGTGCTAAGGAAAGGGATTCACCTACACTGCAAAACCATGCAGCAAATACAAATAAAAAATACTGCTTTACAGTGCCGGGCCAGGCTTTTCTGCCCCAGGCAACCCAGATGGCCACTTTCCCCTAGCTGCAGTGCAGGCAACCGAGGAAGCGTGCGCTGTTGATCGGAACTGCGAACAAGCAGGAGCTACACCGGGTGCACAGGCGCAACAGGCGTGCGCTTAATGGACAGGCGTGTTGATTAATGAGTGCAACCAACTTGGCATTTTCACTGGGGAAACGATTGCCGGACTAGGGGTAAGCTATATATGAGGTATGTGCCTGGTGCCCCCCAAGCTTTGCGCCCTAGGCACGTGCCTCTTCTGCCTACCCCTAGTTCCGGCCTTGACAGTATATCATGGAATGTGCATGTTCCTTGCCTTGTAGAACTTGAATATATTAATGATGATTTTTATTACTATATTTTATCACTATATCTGAACATTATGTCCCATTGAATCTCACCTGGCTGAGAAGAACATCTTAAAAGTAAGCAGGTTATAAAGTTAGATCCATGTGATGGATACATTTAAATTAATCTTAATATTTTATCATCAGTATTTGAATGAGCTGGTCAGGGGGCCTCTCGGTAGTCAGGACCAAGGAGGGATAAGGGTTAAAGTACAAATAGGGTACAAATAGGATCAGGCATAATTGTGGTCAATATCCAGGCAGAAGTCCAAAAGGCAGGCAGATTAGAAGCAAGGTCAAGGTACAGGCAGGGTTAAAAGTCCAGGAATCAATATAACAGGAATTATCAAGCAACCAGGAATGTTCCAAACAAAACCTACAATTGGGCATTGAACTCGTGACCTGGAAGAGCTTTTATTTTCAGATTTTGCGCCTGGCGTTTGACCATTGCGCCGACATAAGGACGCCGGCGTTGATGTGTCGGCGCTGCTGTTCCCCAACTGTTCACTATAGGCTCTGCCATCTTAACCGTGATGCTGGAGTGGAAGGACGCACCAATGGGTGGTCCTGACAAGAGCCCTGATCACATTTTGTTAATATCTTGGACCTGCACACTCCACAATTAATGCTAGTATTCACACAGTGGTATTTGTACAAAAATATATATATATATATATATCTATATATATATAGTGCGTAATCAATGCATACAGAAACAGTTTTCTCTACAATTAAGGTAAGTCAAAAACATGTAACATCAAGTATACAATGCTTAATTATTACATACCACCACTCTGTAACATGAAAAGTAATCCTACATGCAAACAGACACCATTGTCAGAGAATGAGAATCGCCCCAACGTTTCGGCGTGAAAGCCTTTATCAAGGGGAAGCCCTGATCAGATATCAGTTAGGGAGAGCAACGTTCAATAGGCTGCCAGCTTGGTTAAACATGGCCAAATGGTCACCAGAAGTAGAATGTATAAGGTTAGATTAAGGACAAGGGCACATATTGCATATTAAATGCTTTTCTCTGCCTCTAATACACACTAGATGAGAACTGAATATAAGAGATAAGCAGAGAGAACCAAACTCATTTGTTTCTAAAAATATACAGTTTTTAGTCTAGTTATACTGTATTAACAAAGCAAAAAAAAAAATTTTTTAGAGTTAAGGGTTAGTTTACACAAGGAGATTCTCGCTTTAGGGTAAGGCCATACTGGGCGTTTTGGGGAGATTTGGTCGCCTGGCAACTAATCGCCTCGTCTTCTGAGCAACAATCTCCCCGAACTGCCTCAGCGTGTTTTCCCATAGGCTATAATGAAATGTCACCTGCGCTAAGCACATGCGGTGATGCATTTTCCGAATCCGCCGCGACTATCGAAAACGCATCACTGCGTGTGCTTTAACGCAATCTCCTGAGGCAGTTCGGGGAGATTGTCGCTCAGAAGACAAGGTGATTAGTTGCCAGGCGACCATACCTCCCAAAAACGCCCAGTGTGGCCTTACCCTAAAGTGAGACCATCCCCATGTTGGATTTGATTTCAAAGAATAAATAATCCCACATGCACATGAACATCATACATGAATATGTAGGATACTGTATATTTAACAGCTCTCTACATTTCCAGGGATAATTCCTCCACAGCTGAAATACTCTCTGCCTTGGCATTTGCTGACAGAAAGAGAGAAAAACTATGCAAGTACACAATATATAAAGTACCTATTGTGGAATTTCCACAGGCTTCATTTTAATTGGCTTCAATTTCTTTACCTTTTATGAAATAGCGTTTTTTTCTGGCTTGAATAAATAAGCTAACAGAACCAGAACAGTTTGTGTGTAAAGAGAGACAGTTTGCCAAATGTTTCAAAAAGAAAAGGTACATACTTCATAAAACAAAAAAGCAGTACCATGAGTTTGCTGGCCCAACCTCAGGAAATATTAAGGAAATTCCACATGTCTACTCCCCACATTAGGGACCCTATTTTCTTGTTTTGGTAAGTTTCTAGATATAAAGGGAGTATAACTTAAATGCAGACATATATTCCTCCTCCATTAAAGTACAGAAACTGATATGGTCTTCCCAGGGTGTTGGCTATGCTGCCAGTCTTAGATGGACAAGTTTAGCTCTAGAAAAACACAAGGCGTGTATTTTTTTAATGGCATGTCAACTCTTATCTATTATTTCAACATTTAGTTAGAATTTCGGGGAGTACTCTGCCCTTTATATGACCTGGCATGTGACTAATACAATACTAATGAGCCAAATCACTTGAATGTATATCCTAGGATGAAACCCATACACACTGTAGTGTTAACCCTTCCTACCAACACTTGCTTATGTCTGTGAGATTCGCAGATCTGTAGCTTTAGACCGGTTAAAGATACAGTACCAATGTACCATTCATTTAAAAAAAAATCGAATTCATGTTTATTTAGAATTAAATTTACAAGAGAATATAAACCCTTTACCCTTTTATCTAGAGACACATTTTAAAGTGCATTTTCACACCATTTTTATTTGCCCTGTAGAAATTAAGATCTTTATCATGTTCACTGTTACACAAGGGAAACTGATAGCCAGCACAGAACACAGTGGCTAAGCCCAGTCAATGCCCAGGGCATGCCACTGACATAAAATCACCTCTCACAGCTTCTGTCATAGAGAACATCATTTCATATTTGCTATTTGTACCTGGAATTTTAGTATCCTCCTTCAATTGGACATTACAAATAGGCCTTCATCCTCAGAAAGACAGTTACTGGGGGCTGAGGCATGGGTCTGGTACCTCTTTAGTCAAGAATAAATAAATCAATATAATAATGCAGGTATATCAAGAGGTTAGCTCTTCACAATAATAAAATCCCTGGCCGCTATCCAGTGTGAGTTAGATTATAAACCACATAAACCACGTTTTTTATGTTTTGTTCATGCCTATGGGACAGCACTGAATATGTTTCCTATTTATCTATAGCAGTTACTGTAAGCAGGGCCAGTGTGTGAGAACTGGCTGCCACAAGCAAAGCAGAAAGTATGTGAACCCAATTTAAATACAGTAACATTTGTGCATATTAGGGATTTTCAGTAGATGGGACAGCAAACAAAAGCCAGAGGGCCACATGTTGAACATTCCAGCCGAAAATCTAAGAAAATATCTTACACTTATTTTATCAATATATATAATTTTTTTGAAGCATTCCTAGCTGGCTGGTTCTAGTATAAAATCAGCCCTAATGCCAAAGCATGTTTATATGACATTAAAATATCCATATCAATAATGTCGCCACTTTGTGGGCCATCTAGTCTGTGAAAGGCCCAAGCATTTTGGAGATACCAAACTGCACTGAAAGGCCAATACAGGAAAAATGGATTATAGATGACCCCATATGCACTCTCATACTGTACAGGTACAAGATCTATTATCCCAATTGCTTGGGATGTAGGGTTTTCCAAATAGTTGTTTTAACCAAAATTTTGAGCACCAGACCATAAATCTACTAAAAATATTTAAGCAAAAGGTACTCTTTTATTACTACTGAGAAAAGGAATTAATTTTACTTTAATTACATTTGAATTAAATGCTTAAACTGAGAGAATGCCTTCATGTAATTCAGAACTTTTTTGATTCTAGGTTTTCAAATGAGAGTCCCATAAGGAAACATTTATATGTGGTGATCTGACCAATGTTTGATGAGTCAAACTGGCCTTATTGAAATTGTACATTTTGTTGGATACAATGAAAAAACAACCAGTGTATGAGGACAACTTTTGGTGCAAGCACAGAGAGTCTGGCTGCATACAGTCATTCATTCATCTTCAGAAGAAGCCAATATATTTCTAAGTAGCTATGCATTTAAACTTGGACATTTTTAACAGCCATTGGGCATGAAAAAATGGTCAGGGCTGAGACTTGAATGTGTTGTCTCACAATCACATTGCATTTCTATTTGCCAGATGTATTTAGAAACATGAAAAGTTCAAGTGCAGTTTGCTGAAGTTGTCACATGTTCTGACTCTGTTCTTTAAATTTGCCAAAAACTGCTTCTTGCCCTTCCACATAGTTGTACTTGGCACTAATGGATCCATCACACCTACTCTTGTGATGCAGTTGCAGTGTATCTTGAAGGTGACTGTAATTCCAGAGTTCCCACAATGGCCGTTGCCAATTGACAGAGCAAACTGGAAACAACAACTTCTGAGTCGAATATATGACAAAGCGGTATGACTTTTAATGCACCCAATGCAATTGCGTTGACAGTGACCATTTTTAAAGGGCATTATTTACCTATTTTTGGCATGCTCCAATAAAATAGTGTTTGCAGTTACATGTGCCACCAATTATGCTTCTCACAGTGTCCTATATAACAAACTATTCTTCGTTTTTAACAGGTTTGCTTTATCTCTGTAATAATTTAACAGTTGGTTTTACTTTTTAAACCAAATAAGCTGCTATAAATATATAATCATTGCAAAACAATCCAATGTCTGGTTTTAATGGCTTAATGCTTTCAGTAACCTTAAAACTCAGATTTTGTGAAATTTCCTGACATTCAATGGGGGATTCCCAGCAGTTTCACTTTATTACAATTATAAACACTTTTCTGATGCTTAATTGGAAGCCCATCTTTAGTTTAAACTAATAAAGCTAATAATAAATGAGGCACTCCCTCACTAAGTGGATGTATGGGTTTCAGGCTTTTAGATGAGGAGGCTTTCCATTAAAATCTTTTCTGGAATTTACACTTAAAAAAGACATGTAATCATTTCATGGTCCAAAACTGGACTAAACAATGCCTTAATGCACCATTTTCGTTCTTTGTGAGAATTTGTGAGTACATATGTTTAGTAAATAAGAGAAGAGGAAAATACTTTATCCCAAGACAATACATTGAGGCATAAGGATGAATTTTTTTCCATGGCAAATTTTGGCATGTTTGCCTCGAATACGCCAGGTGTATTTTCACAAAGACTGCCCATATCATAAATATCATAAAAATGCCCATATCATAAATATTCTGTTGCCATTGCATTGTGCCGAAAGCTTGTTGGAGAAAATGTTGCATTGAATTTATCCCATACAAGAGATTCACACTGGTGAAATTGCACCTGGTGAAAGGATATGAATGTTCACCAATGAGTTAATTCCCAAAGACTTGTCATATTCCTTTTATTAAATTGGCAATATTGTGGATAATTTTCCTGTTTGGTGAAAAAATACCTTACACCCTTTAATAAATATGCTCCAATCTGCTTCATAAAATAATGACATTTACTGTAAATGATACTTGCTAAAACTAATTTAGAGGTAATCTGTACAAATGTAACTGGACACAACAATATAAGAGAGAGAGAGTAAATCAGGTTTATGATGTGTTTTATTCAAGCAGATGTTTCAATCCTTTAAAAATCTTCTTCAGGGGAAAGAATTGATAGACAGCCATTACTGCTGCATTCATTTGATTCACAGTTCTAAAAATCATGTATTGCTAAATGACTAGTTGCTACATGATGCTCTTAAAATAATAGCTGAAAGCTCAAGGATCTGCAACACAGAAACCTTCTTGCCTTAAAGCCATGATTTACTGTAAAACAGCAACATAAGTACGTGTTTCTATTTCAATTCTCCCATGCCAATTTACAGGAAAAAAAACGAAATAACACATTCTTGTGCACTAAGTGAAATAGCTTTGCTACTAAACATATCTAACATGACATATTGCTCTTCACCCTTTTTAAATTTGATTTATCCGCCACTTTAATTTTCGTACTTGATTCATAGGTTCATTTCTATTCTGGATATGATTTATAGATCAATCTGTTTGCAGATATTTTTGCAATGTCGAGAAAAGAGCTATTTTTAAGTTGTGCGATTTTGCTATGAAAGTGTAAAACCATTGGCAAAAGTGTCAAATCAATAACAGCAAACTTCTCATGTGTTTGTGTGCTATCCACAGCAAAACCTTGTGATATTTATAGGTTTTTCAAAGTACACAGACAGTGGTCACATGTTCTTGAACAGGTAGTTGGGACATCAGTATCAGTTTTGGAGATTTCTATAAAATGATAAGAATGGTTTGCTTATTGGATATATTAATATTTAAAGCAATACTACTGGGATATATCATGAGAAATATGTGCCAGTATTTTCTATAAAGTCAAGTACCACAATTTAACGTGGCTGATACACATTGCATATTTGCATATTTCCTGGTACATATATAACTATCATTTTTACTTTTTCTCTCATTTGATCATACAGTAGCTCAGTTCCTCTGAAAAACAGCATGGCACATGCTGACTATTACTGTCATGGGGCTCTCAAAGAGAATCACAGTGATCAAAACCCTTAAAAAAAACACTTCCCATTAAAAAATCTGGAAAAATGTTGTCAGTGGTAGTCATGACCAAGTGGGCACCATTCAGGAACACTAAAATGTTGACAAACACTGTATGCCTATCATGGACAGTGTTTTCCATGGCAGAGAGTCCTCCATTATTTCAGACTGCTGGGTTTTCCAGATAATTTCCATAATTTGGTTATCCATACCTTAAGTCTACTAAAAGTAATTTAAATTTTTTGCCTCTTATACGTCTTATTAGATCTTAGGTGGAATCATGTATGAGACACTCTCATTAGTCACATGAAACCCTTCTGTTTGACCCATGGGTGTATAATTTGGATGGTGTGGATGGATAGTCAGCATATTGCCACTTAATGCTCGGAAGGATTTAAAAACAAATATATCACTGTTTGCAACTAAGAAAGATGTCTATAAGCAATCACAAGATCATTTGAGAAGTTTTGCCTACCACATCTTGTTTCCTACAGTCAGTCTTCGGTACCTGAAATGGTAAGGGAATACTATTCTTAGTCTGTTGGAAAAATACTGCAATATTCTATATACTGTAGTATAGAAAACAGTACATATACACATTATACTAAAGGTATAGGATAAATGAAAAATATGTGTCAATACTTTCTATAATGTCAAACTCCATGACTTAAAGCTACATGTTACACATTGAAAAAATGAATAAGATGTTTTGTGATTTGGATGTTTTGGATTTATGCTTAGTTAGTATCAAGTACAAGGTACAGGTACTACCTTATCCAGAATGTTCAGGACCTGAGGCTTACAGGCTAGTTCATCTTCCAGTAAGGATTAATAATACTTTAGTTTAGATCATGTTGAAGGGTGTGTTTTATTATAACAGCGAAAAAACGGAATAATTTTAAAAAAAATTTGATTATTTGGATAAAATGTAGTAGGAGATGAGCTTTCGGGATAAACCTGTATGTATATATATATTATATAAAGAAGATTACTATGTTATATAAAGAAGATTGTGTTATATAATGAAGATTTAAAGTATATGATTGACTACCTGAGTATCAGCACCTACATTTCTAATTGATTATGGCTGCCATTTCATTATGTAAACATTAGAAAGGGGGCAGCCTTAAGTAGGTGGTAAGAGGGAAATAATTTTAGCAACTAGCTGTGATTCATGCTGAAAGGCAACACCTATAATTTTGTGATCCTAACCTTGCTCTTCTAGAATGCTGACTAGAGAGAAGTTTTATCCTCACAGGGGTGTTAATATATACACAGAATGAGAAAGTGATCAGTCTTTTACACCACTATATAAAGTGGTTTTAAGAGAAAAACTGAAACTCTCAGTGAAGTAAGCATGTTTGGGGGCACTTTTTTCTGTGTTTTCAGGACTGCCATCTGGGGCTGAATTATTATTAACCTATATTTATATTATAAAGATATGGGACCCGTTATCCGGAAACCCGTTATCCAGAAAGCTCTGAATTACAGGAAGGCCGTCTCCCATAGACTCCATTTTATCCAAATAATCCAAATTTTGAAAAACAATTTCCTTTTTCTCTATAATAATAAAACAGTAGCTTGTACTTGATCCAAACTAACATATAATTAATCCTTATAGGCAGCAAACCCAGCCTATTGGGTTTATTTGGTGTTTACATTATTTTATAGTAGACTTCAGGCATGAAGATTCAAATTACAGAAAGATCCATTATCCAGAAAACCCCAGGTCCCGAGCATTCTGGATAATAGATCCCATACATGTACCACCAACATATTTCACAGTGCTTTACAGAAGTTATATATGCAAACCCACTATAATTCCATTCAATGTGCCATTGTGCTACCCAACATTTGTGATGGTGGCTCTGCATGTGTTTGTATGTAGGTATATTTTAAATAAATGTGAAAAAAAGTACAGTCCATATATTATATACATTATATTTATGTTTATTTGTAGTTATTTGATAGGGTGTCAGTGAGAATGGGTAGGGTTGCCAACATTTCTTGGAAATATACCAGCCTTCTAATCTATGTTCTCTCTTTTTTTATTAATAACATTACCACCAATATTGCGACTGCCAAATGGCAGCTTTAAATAATGGAAACAACATTATATTGCAGCATATTTTTTGAATGATGTCCTATTCTGCAGCAGGCACATGGGGAAATGTAATACAATTAGTACTAGGTATAGAAAGCTAGTACTGCAAATCAGGGGTAAGATTTATGAATGAAAGAAAAATGAAAGCAATTTAATGTATTTAAAACATCTACATGTAATTTATGGCGGTGGAGGGGCCAGGATCGCCCCTGATAATAGGGCTAAATGAAACAGGTTAAATAAGCTCTGTAGAGCACCACTATATGTTACACAGCTTATCTGCTATGTAACCTGAACCTTTTCACCTATGAATGGCTGCCCAATCAAATACTTGATATACTACTACTATACAACTATAGTAGTGTTACTAATGCAAACACATCAATGTTACCAGTGCAGGGCGACATGTGCCAAATGTCAGATACCCCCTAGTGATTAAAATTTCTTACCCCGGGTTAGACGTCCTGTTTGCTAAAAACTGCACATGTATGGGGTACATCTGTTGGAGCACCATGTCACAATCTTCTTCTACCTTTTCCATCTTTGCTGAGACCTTGGGCCGGATGCGGTACCGTAGAGTGAAACAGATCCTGGAATAAGAAGATGGAGGAGTGGAGCTTCCACAGTAGTAACAACCTTAGTATGTCATGTTAAGTCACACATATTTTGTAAACTTGAGTTATAATTTTCAAGCACAGAGTTATAATTTTCAAGCACAGAATTCTGGAATATATCAAGGAGCTGAGTCATAGAATTTTACATCACTTTTTAAACCACAAATGCTTTGCCAAATAAATTTTCCCATGATCTTGAGGCATGTCATTACTTCACACATTAGGAGCCTTCAAATATACAATTTATTTTCACAATTTGAAACTTATTTTGGTATAAACCTTTTCTACAATATTCCCCAGATCTTTCCTTTAAATAAGTGATCAGTGATTGTTTGCTATGGGTTATTAGAAATGGTGCAAACATTTACGATGTGCTACCCCATAGTTTATTGCACTTGTGGAGGTGGACGAACCTGAAAATAAATTGAGACAATTAGGATCACGTTAACTCTGTGGTCAAAATGAGGAACAACTGGCTTCTTATGCATTATAACTGTAAACGATATCACTATTCTTGTTATGTAGGCTGTTAGAAAGTACTTTAAAGGTACAGTAATGATGAATTTCATTAATTTGTTGCAGGGTGCGATGTAAATACATTGATTTGATAATTGCAAAGAACAAAGCTAATATCATGAATGTGCTTGGTTAGCAACTATAGCATATTAAGAATATTAACAAGCTACCCTGACATTTTTAATTTTTAGTGTAAAGTTTGAAGACACACGATTCTATGTAGATTATAACACAACCTTGAATATAATAACAGTCAGAAATCAGTCAGCACAGCAGCAAATCTGCCAGCGTATCTGCATCTCCGTAATGATAATTTAGCAAAAGGCTTTGTTTTGGATAAATTTACAAAAACACTCTGCCTCTGTTTGAGATCCAATATTACTGTTTGATATTCTGAAGTACAACACTATGAATGAAGGATCTCATGGCCAAGTCAGTTATTAGGATCTCAAATATTAAGTTTAGAAATTCCAAAAATAAGTTTGTGTATGTGTAAAGTGTGTTGTGCTGAAAGAGAAAATGTTTTGACTATATGGGGGTTATTTATCAAAGTCCGAATTTATCTTATTGTTTTCTGAAATATACTCCGACCAAATCCGCAGGTCTGAGATGGCGGATTTTCAGATTCTGACTTTTATATAAATCCCGAAAAATTTGAGGTTTTTTTTCCACTAAAAATTCAGATTTTATAGTAAAAAAAAAAAAAAAAAATTTTTCAGGTTTTTGGCATTCAGACTTGAATTAATTGTAGCATTGTAATCGTTCACCTGTTGATAGAACACATCTACTGAGAATTCTGGGAAGGGGTGCAGGCTGTAAGATATCAGGTATTAGGGCAAGATAGGGCAGTAATGCTTTATTACAAGGCTGTAGTTTTTTTAGCTGATGTTAAAGTATGGCTTCAAGCACCCAACAACAAATTAAAGGAGAACTAAAGCTTAACTAAAGAAGGTGGCTAGAAATGTTGTACATTATGTCTTGGGTTTCTGTGCTAGCCCAAGGCAACCACAGCCATTTAGCAGTAAAGATCTGTGTCTCCAAAGATGCCCCAATAGCTCCCCATCTTCTTTTCTGCTCGTTCACTGTACATTCCCTGTGCTGCTGTCACTTAATGAGCTTATGGACCTACTCACAATATACAGAATATAAATGTCAGGTTGATTAGTAATGAATGCAGATAATTATTGCATGGCAGCACAGAATGACAGAAATTACATGGCTGCACAGAAACCAGAATTTAATATTCGGCCTTGTAGTATCAGCTTATACTACAGACAAACCTCATTTTCTGCTTTTTAATTTGTGATGACCCATAAGCTTTTCTTCTCAACAGCTGCTCAGAGCCCACTGAGCATGTGAGTTTCACAGACACTTTCCAAGTTGATGACCCCCTGTGACAAGTTTGAAGCCCTGGAACATTCATCTAATTAAATACTGTGGGAAACAAGGCCAACAGTACATTTTGCTTATTTCACAAATAAAATAGCAAGTAGGTAGCAATCATGGGCCAGCTGTTTGAATATAAACTAATTGGTTGCTATAGGTTACTAGGGCATGGGCAAATATTACAAGGCTCATTTCTGTATGACTGTGGACACAATTGCAAGAGCTAACTTACATCTAGGGCATTGCTGCACTCTGAACTTTGCACTGACGTGCATGGCAGCCCTTTAGTGCATGTCTGCCATAGGTAAGCATGCAATACAGGGGTCTGCTGCACCTTGCACGTGCAGGCATTCCCTAGCCAAAGTTGTGCCCATGAATGATACAAGAGCAAAATATGTTTCAAGAAGAGATTTGAGAGAAGGAACAGATCAGGTCCAGTTTGCATCACAGCAACGTTTTTTTGTAACTCGGCAGTAAAGAGATTTTAGTTGGATACCACTGCATAAGGAGATCCTCCACTTATGTAGAATAGTTCTGCTAGCTTTTCTTGGCAGTATTATAATGTTAGAATGAACAGAGCCAATCACAGATGAAAAAAAAATATTGCCCTTCACTTTTTTTTTTATTTGAGTTTTTTTAAGAACGTATTAAATAATGGATTGCAATAACATTATTTTAACAACATGAATGTGAGAATGCATTTTTGTACAATTTGTAAATCGCTCAAATTAAATGACCAAAATAATCACGTTCCTGTTTGGTTTATGCCCGGAAAGCACTTTAGTTTTACTAACTTAGGAATGATTATCGGTACAATTTATCCATAATTCTCCACTAGAGTATATAAATTCGTGAATTTGCTGTGAAAATTTGGCGTCAAAGGTTTTTTTGATACTGGTGACAGAATTGATGCCGGCGATATTATGGATGCCCATTGACTTTAATGGGCTCCGGCGTCAATTTTGTCAAAATTGGCATTTCACTAATTTTTCACCGAAATTCGTGAAAAGGGACTATTCTCCACTACAAGGGAAATCATTAGCGTCACTTGTGACATAGAGATATTAACCTATCATAGAATTCATTTTGAACAAGATCAATATTATTGCTCGCATGCACATGACCTATCCTGCGGTAACAGCTCCTTAAGCAAGAAGAAAATATTGTCAAACAGTGATTTGAAGATTACCGTCATCTGGGTGCTGTGAACCACTGCTCCCATGATGCCCTGAGCTTGAAAGACCTGTGCTAAACTTCTTTTTTTACTTTTTGGATTAGTCTAATACTATGCATTGCTCCTACGGCAGGCATGCATTAAATACTCTTCTAGATATATTGTCATTGTAAACAGGTTTCTCTTCTTCTGTGTTCATTTGATGCTGCTGTAAATGTGTAAAACATTTAAGGCTTACTCACAGATTTAATTTAGATCGATTAAAATTCCCAGAATTCAATAACAGAAAACAGCTTGACTTTCCTTATTTTTTTAGTAGTTATGTAGCAGTGTAAAACATTACCTGATGCAATGTGTATTATACGTAGAATAGAAACGTTATGGTTCCTCAAAGATGTGATATTCAATCATACATGGTTTCTAGCTTGTAATCTATAAATAATATTTAAAAATTAGCTTGTTCTTGGAAATGACTAGGTTTTTTTTTTATGAAAGGACTGGAACATTGTGATTGTTAGGAGCATGGACTACCAACTTTCCTTCTGAGGGTTGCATTATTAAAAAAAATTTCTCTTCAGTAGGGAAGGAAGATTATATACAATGGACATTTGTACATAAGAACATATATACATATACACACAGTTTTTTTTTCATTTTCTTTCCATTGACAATCCCCGACTTACATTTGAGAATATATAAAATACTACCATAATGTGACCTGTGTCTTTGCAGGGTAATGTTAACAGCTGTGACAGTTTTGATGACTGTACAATATAATTAAATTCCAAGTGGCTAAAAATGGGTATCAGAGTATATAAATCTTCAGTCCTAAGGCTTAGCAGTACTGTGGGTATTTTGCTGCAGTCAACAGTTTTCATGTTTCTTGTTGGAGGGTATGCTTATGCTACATAAAATGCCACAATGTGACCTGAGGACATTTTGAGATATTTTGGCATGGTTCTGTCCAGTTTGATAGCAAAATCACAACAGAGTTGTGACCTGAAGTGAAAGAGAAGTCTCCTAGCAATTGTTCCAAAAGGCTAAGAAAGTAATGACTGGTAGACTGGTAGCATGTGTAGAATGGCCATGTTGGTAAAGCATTAAAAAGTCTAACAAAAGACATGCAACTGAAAGTGGTTAGGATATCTGTCATGAGCAAAACCCCAGTGTTAGTCCCATTAGAGATGTGTGTCACGACTGCTGTATTTCCATTGTCCTTAACCAATGCGGAATAACTGCAGGCCTCTGTTGGGAAGTGTGAGTCCAAAATAAGGAGGATCACTTGGGCTGAAGTTACTTGAGGAGCAGAGTGGGGAAGATCTCACTGAAGCTACCCGACTTTACTTCACCTGCAAATTAAAACAAAATAATAATTTCAGTTTTCAAAACACAGCTATCAGGAAACAATGATACATCTTTAAATTGGTAAGACCATAGGTATAAACCTGTTAAAATACGCAGTTTCAGCAGGAACATTCATATTTCAGATCATCAGGCTGTTATAGCTATTTCTTAGACCTAACAATAATGAATTATGCTCTTCTTTATTACAGTTTTTTGAAAATAGACAGATTTGGTCGTATAAACAATATTTACAATTTGGTTTATACCTGTCTGCAAAGGTAGAACTGCATAAATCCTTAGGTCTCTTCCCTCCAAACAAATGGCCACCAATTTAGTCACAATGCACAAAGACTCACTAGTGTGCATGCCCCTTCTATCCTGTTAGTTACTGATCCGATTGGCTGAATCAGGTCAGACAGTCAGATCACTGAAATTCAAATGGCTGGAGCATGTCCAGTAGTGATCAATACCTGCTCTTCCTCTGCTCTGCTTGTAATATCAATCTGACGTAGAAAGGACCTTACATGGTAAGAATGTCACAATTTCTCTGGCTTGAGCAGACAGAAAAGTTCTAAAAATCTATGCAGTGCCATCTTTGCAGGTAGTTAAACCAAAGTGTAAATATTGTTTAAATGGTAACATCTGTTTATTTTCAAAGCTACAAGATAAAAAATAAACAACCTTTTTAAATTAAACAGATACGCTATATGACCTAAAGCATGTGGACAGGGGCGGTCCTTAGCCATGGTGGAGTCCAGACGCAGACTTTAAGAGCTCCTCCACTGGATCCCCGATAACCCGACATTAAGCTACTTGCAGAGCAAATCACATTTCTCCGGGTCACTTCTGATTAATGCCGAGGCATGGGTAAACGTGGAACCCGGGCACAACGTACAACTATGTCGCCTTTCCTGCACAAAACTCCTGGCAGAGGCAAACACGCGAAGTTCCAAGATGGCGGCGAGGAAGATCACGCATCTCGTACTCCCCCGCGCATACCTACCTCACCCACGCGATCAGTGAGTATGTCTCCGGCACTCACCCCTACTCAGACTTCCCCGCAAAGGTCCCCACCTGATCCCTCGCAACCGCCAGAAGATCAGCCAGTAACGCCACAGATTTTAGCGGCCCAGTTAGCGACACTGCAGGACGCGCTGACTTCCACTATCACGCAGTCTGTGTCGGCGGCCGTGAATGCAGCAATCAAAGAGATTCAAAAGGATGTTAATGATCTCGGGGACCGCACAGATAAGTTGGAATCTTATACTGATGATATTGCTCAACGCCTGATGTATGTTGAGGAAGATAACGAGACTCTTCGAGGGGAAGTCTGTGATTTGCGCGACATGTGTGAGGACTTGGAGAATAGGTCGCGGCGTCAGAACCTGCGATTTAGGGGGATTCCTGAGGAAGTAACCCCTTCCGAGATACCGAGCTATCTTTCTGATCTGTGTGCGTTCATATGCGCGACAACCCCAAGTGAACTGTGGAGATTTGATAGGGCACATCGCTCTTTAGGCCCAAAACCTGCTGCAACGAAACCTCCACGTGATATCGTTGCCTGCTTTCATTACTATCAAGGGAAGGAAGCTATTTTGGCGAAAACGAGAGCTACTCGTGAATGGGCCTTCCGCTCCCACAAGATCCAGATATTCCAAGATCTCTCTCCGATTACTCTATCCAAACGGAGGGATTTGCGGCCTGTTACACAAGCACTCAGAGACCACGGCGTACCCTATCGTTGGGGATTCCCTTTCAAGCTGATTGTTGTACGCGCGGGCCAGACCTACACCCTACACAACCCCCGGAATGGGGACAGATTTCTCAAGGCACTTGGACTATCTGCTCGAGACCCAACTAAAGATCCCCTACAAAGAGGGCCCTCACAACCGTTAGCGCCTCAATGGTCCACCATTCGGCAGAAAGCTTCACCGCCACGGCTGGCCCTCAGCCCTTCGCCTCCTCGTGATGGGTGAGTGGCGACTCACACTAGCCTCATTGTTTCCAAGCTGGGTGTCTACCCTATTTTTCTACTTTATTGCCAGCAGCCACATATTGGATCCAGGGATGGATAGGCCTCTTTACCATCACGCCTTTTCTCTTTTTGGTCTGCACGACCCCTCCATGGATATTGATCCTCACCCCCCACCAGAGGGGCCTGTTTTGCTCCTCATAAGCTCTTGACATCTTGTCAGAGCTTTGTTCTCAATTTTTCTCTACAAGGTAACCATCAGATTCGGTTCTACTCAAGGCAGAGAAGACTGACATTTTTTCTCCATTTTTCCTTTTTTCCTTTTTTCTCTTTTTTCCTTTTTGTTCGTGGATTATAATGCTATTTTGGTTCAGATACTGGTACTTGCACTTTTGGTTTGGGAGCTTATTTTATATTTACAAAGTTCATGCTCTTTTCATTCTCGAATGTCAGGGTATTTATAATGTGCTTCAAGGGTCTATGACATGTTGTGCGGGGATGTGGGAGTCTGGTCGTTTATTTGTCCTTTCCTTCCCTCTTCAGGGTCACCATTCAGATGAGCTTAGCTTATCCTTACAATACTATGGCTAAATTTATATCTATGAACGTCAAGGGCCTTAATAGTATACATAAGAGGTATCTCGCCTTAAAAGAGCTCAAACACTCTCGGGCGGACATAGCCCTTATTCAGGAAACTCATTTTCATAAAGACAATCATAGCAAGCTTACCTCCAAAATCTACCCAAATGCTTACTACTCCTCTGGTCCCTATAAAAGGGCAGGGGTTGCCATACTTATTCATAAGGATTGTCCCTTTCGAGTAGACCAGACTCTCACAGACCCCAATGGCCATTTTTTGATGCTCAAAGGAATGTATGCTAATGTGCAGCTATTGTTGGTTAATGTATACTCACCTAACAAACGGCAGATCAGCTTTCTGCGAAAACTCATCGCCAAGTCCCAACAATTACACTCCCCATATGTGATAATAGGGGGCGATTTTAATTTGACATATTCTCAGGGGGCTGATAGATCGGAACCCTCACCAAACCAGATGGCCCATGCCCTCTCTACATCTTTTAGGCAGATTCTGCGCCAATCTCAGTTATTTGATGCTTGGCGAACTAAACACCCTCGTGATAAGCAGTTTACATTCTATTCACCCACCCATAAAACGCACTCGCGCATTGACTACTTTTTTATATCCTACTCTTGCCTACACTTACCTTATGATTCGGACATTCTGCCAATCACTTGGTCGGATCACGCTCCGATCACACTGACCATAGAACTGTTTAAATCCCCTCCCCGAGAACCTCATTGGCGTCTCAATGAAGCTCTCTTACATGACAAAGACATATTTGCTAAGATTGAGGGAAATCTGAAGGATTATTTTGCTATAAATGAGGGCTCAGTGGCCTCCTTAACCACGCTATGGGAAGCCCATAAAGCCACTTTGAGGGGCCAACTGATAGCACTGACAGCCCACAAAAAAAGAACTGCTAACGTTACCTATCTTACACTCCATAGACAACTTAGGGACTTGGAAACACAATACAACCTGACTCAGAATGACTCTTTACTGGCCCGGATTAGACACATACGTACAGAGCTGGCCACCTTACGGCAAAAACAGGCCGAGAAGGCCATACTTTGGACACGACAGCGATTTTATGAAAAGGCTGATAGACAGCATACTTTACTTGCCAAAAAGCTAAAAGACCAACAAGTCCAATATAGAATAACCTCTCTGATGACACCTGCTAGCCATTTAACCTATGACCCCAATCAGATTGGTTCCCTGTTTTACGATTACTATCACAAACTCTACAATTTGTCCCCGACCTTAACTGACACCAGGCTACATTCTGAGTCTATTATTGGTTTTTTAGAGAATTTAGCGCTCCCGGGTTTTACAGAGGACGACTTGGGGATTCTAAATAAAGATGTTACGATGGAGGAACTATCCTTCGCCCTTAAGACTATGCAGAGTGGCAAAACTCCGGGTCCAGATGGGTTGCCGTATAAATATTATCAACTATACCAACACATTCTGCAGCCTTACCTGTTAAAGCTGTTTAATCTATACTTACACGGCGAACCCATCCCTTCCTCTGTGCTATCCTCTTATTTGACACTGCTACCTAAGGACGGTAAAGACCCTACATTATGTTCCAACTACAGGCCAATAGCCCTCCTGAACTCGGACTTGAAGTTGTTCACTAAAATTCTTGCAAACCGTTTGGCCCCACTACTACCTCGGCTTATACATAGGGATCAGGTGGGTTTCATTTTGGGGCGCCAAGCTGGTGACAACACTAGACGTACTGTAGACCTACTTGAAATACTTCAGAGACGTAAAGCTAGCTCGTTAGTCCTTAGCCTAGACGCCGAAAAGGCGTTCGATAGATTGGACTGGACTTACCTTTTTAAACTTTTGGAACACTTGAATTTCTCAGGCCCCTACTTGCATGCTCTTCGCAATCTCTATAGCACCCCATCCACCCACCTAAAACTTTCGGGACAGTCATGTAAAGCGATCCCAATAAGGAATGGCACTAGGCAGGGATGTCCTTTATCTCCCCTTCTTTATGCCCTCAGCATTGAACCTCTAGCGGCAGCCATTCGGTTACATCCTGATATAGGAGGGGTTCTAGTGGACTCCGTACATTATAAGATAGCCCTATTTGCAGACGACGTCCTACTCACAATGACTAACCCACATGTTTCCCTTCCGAACCTCCATCATGTCCTGGACAGATATAGTAAGATCTCGGGTTATAAACTTAATATTAATAAAACAGAAGCTCTCCCACTCAACATTCCGCCCCAAGAACTTGCAGCATTACAACTTAAATTCAATTACAAATGGAGGGTGGATTCCTTGACCTATCTGGGGACCCAGATGGCAGCGACTCATGATCAGTTATATAATCTGAACTTTAAACCGCTCATTCAGCAAACGAAGACCTCTCTCATGCGATGGACTAATTACCCTATTTCTTGGCTCGGGAGGATAGCCGCTCTCAAAATGTCGGTTTTACCCAAATACCTCTACTTGTTTGAGACTCTGCCGATTCCGATACCTCCCAAAGTCTTTCGGGACCTACAGGCCTTGTTTCATGATTTTATTTGGGCCCATCGGAGCCACAGAGTGGCTAAATCAGTGATGATGACTCATACGAGCTTGGGAGGACTGGGGGTCCCCAATCTTCAACGATACTATGAGGCCTCACAGTTGCGGCAACTTCTAGCATGGTCTCACCATTTTCCATCCACCACCTGGGGTCACATTGAAAATTGTATGGTGACAGACTATCATTTAAATGTTCTCATTTGGGACCTTACCTTCTCTCCGCGGATTCCATCATCTACCCTCTCAGCCACCAGGCTTTCCTACTCTATCTGGCTGAAGACCCGGCTTAAATACAAATTGGTCTCCGCTAACTCATTGGTGACAACCTTTTTGAATAATCCGAGGTTTTCGCCCGGCACTGAGCCATCGTTTTGTGCCAGGTGGTCTAAGTTACAATTCTTTACGGTCAAAGACCTGCTCACTCCGCTCACTCATGGGATGATGTCTTACCAAGTGATTAAGGAGAAACAACCCCTAGCAGATATAAAACTATTTGAATACTTTCAAGTACGGCATTTTTTGGCTCCCTTTGTGACATACCTCAAATCGCATCCCCCCACAATGTTTGAGACTTTGGCCCTTCAGGGCCTACCACAGAAAGGCCTCATCTCCAGGATATACAATATATTGACTGCTCCTCCGGACTTGGATCCACCCAGACATAAGTATATGGATAAATGGGACCGAGATCTCCCACACCCAGTCCTGACAAAAGATTGGCCATTGATTTGGGACAACGCGAAACGTATGGTCACTTGTGTGCGACAGAAAGAACACATTTATAAGATTTTGACCTATTGGTACTACACCCCTGTCAGGTTACACAAATTGTTTCCACATCATTCGCCCCTATGCTGGAGGAACTGTGGGTCTCGGGGCACTATGCTTCATATCTTTTGGGATTGCCCAGTATTACAGCCACTGTGGACTGAAATCTCTCAACTCTTGAGCCGTATTTTCCATAGCCCATTTCCGATGGATCCCATTGTCTTATTACTAGGCAAACCTATACCACGGCTTCGCAAATGTGGTCAAGCCTTGGTAAACCAAATACTGACCGCAACCCGTCTGGCCATTTCCTCACACTGGAAAGACTCTATGCCACCTACTTTATCTGAGATAGTCACAAGAATTAATGCTAACAGAACCTTTGAAGCAGGTATTGCAATGTTGTCTAACACCATGGATCGGTTTATTAGTGTCTGGGACGTATGGGATTTGAGAGATTTAACTGCCAATGGGCCGCAAGGAATCCACCCCCCATCCGTCACCTAGCCATGAGAGGCCTGGTGGGTCGTTATTTGATTTGATTTTCCCTAGAGTAGATGTTTTCTTATCCTGATACGATCTACCCCAGATTTAGGACATCCGCTTTTCTCGCTGCTTGTCTCATATCTGCCTACTCTGACGATTGCTGTGCTGTACTAAGTTTCTCCCCTGGTACTCTTTCATTTATTTGTTTGCTTGTACCTGTATCTGTCTCCATTGTTTCTGCTGCACCACAGAAATGTTAAGCTGTAATGTTTAATATGATTTTTGTGAAACCAATAAAAATCTAAGTTACAAAAAAAAAAAAAAAGCATGTGGACAGCCATTACTGGAATTGGCTATTTAAGTCACATCCATCATTACATAGGTGATACTAAATCATACAACAGTCTTGTCAATTCTGTTCTTTCTACTTTGTGGCAACATTTTGGAGAAGGCCCTTTCCTGTTTCTAAAACCAAATAATGCCATACAAAAATCAGGTCCTTACAGAATTGTATGAATAATAGCAAATCCCAAGCAGGGCCGGAACTAGGGGTAGGCAGAGTAGGCACATGCCTAGGGCGCAAAGGTGGAGAGGCGCCAGGCACGTACTTACTCATACCCCTAGTCCGGTCCCTTCTCTGCCGACTGCCTACTTGTTGTCATCTGAGTGATAGCGCGTTGCTCCACGCATGCACACAATCGTCTTTTGCGTGCCTATTCGCACACCAGGATCTATTCGCGCGCACGCGAGCATCTAGCTCGCGCGCATGCGTGCACCCAGACGGCGCAGCAGGCGGGCAGGCTGCCTAGGGTGCCTTCCCAGCTTGGCCCAGCTCTGCCATCAAGAATGTTCTAACGTCTGTTGGAAAGTGTTCAGAGAAGACTGGAGTGGAGGATCCACATTTCTATTAGTACTCTTGGTTTTGGAATGAGATGTTGAACCGACAGGTGTCCACACACTTTGGCATACAGATTACCTGGATCATTAATTCTTCTAAAATTCACCTAAATTACTTTTCATGGCATTTAATAAGGCAGCAATTGAATTTCATGTAAATTATCATTAAAAACAATATGAATATGAATGTGTGACGTGCGTATTTTGGTATTTCTGTGAACAAGCAATAAAAATATGGACATGTGCCTGCTATGGAAAGTGCCATTTATGGAAACCTTCAGCTGTCCATTCCTCCACTGATGCCCTCTACTGCCATGCCATAACCCCTTCTGGCTTGTTGTAATGGGTTTTACATAACTAAAGGGCTATAAGAGGTGATATGGCCATTGTACAGGCATAGCTTAAAACTGTACATTGACCAAAAAAGACTTTCATGGAACTTGAGAAAGTAAAGAAAGTAAAATGGAAAACTAAAAATCCATTTAACTTTTTTTTTATTACTATTAGATAAATCTATAGGGAAAAATACAGAAAACATACCCAGTACAATACCCTGTAAAATATATAGTATGGGACCTGGCAGTGTCGGACTGGCCCACCGGGATACCAGGAAAACTCCCGGTGGGCCCAGGTGTCTGTGGGCCCTCATGCTGCTAAACATTTGGCCTATTTCATTGTCATTCTCTATTTCTTTATGGGGAAAAAGAGGCTTAATAATGGAAGGATAGATTATAACATGTTGAGATAAAAGACAAGAAGAATAAAGAGATTGAGTGAGGAGAGAAGGAATAATAGTATAGAAAGTGGGCCCACGGTCTAACGTTTTCTGGTGGGCCTCTGGCATCCCAGTCTGACACTGGGACCTGGAAATCATAATACAAAGCTGTAAGTTAAATGTTTATATACAGGTCATAGAAATCTAAGTTGACTTCTACTATTCTTAGACTGTTGCTTACAGGCTATTCAAGGAATGTGTATTTTATATATTTAATGTTGTATATTATATAGTAAGACATATATACAGGGATGGGATACATTATCCAGAAACCCATAATCCAGAAAGCTCCGAATTAAAGGAAGGCCATGTTCCATAGACTCCATTTTAATGAATTGAAAAGTAATTCCTTTTTCTCTGTTAAAAAAAACAGTACCTTGTACTTGATCCCAACTAAGATACAATTAATCCGTATTACTGTATAGGCAAAACAATCCTATTGGGTTTAATTGAATTGATTACTTCTATAAACAAGAAAACAGGTTTTTGAAAATGTTTATCTAGGGGTAGAGGCACTGTTTCCCAGAGACGCCTAGGATAAACAATGATGTATAAACTACAATAACAACACATTAAAAAGTTCTTTAATATATAAAATTAACTTTTTCCAATGTAACATTCCAGATTAGTTAAATTTTGGCCAGCCATTTTCCTAATAAAATATGAAGCACGACTAAAAAACTATAGAAAAACAAGCTAATCCAAAAGGTTCCAAGCCTGGTCAAACACACCGTCTGAGGTCACTGAAACAATAGGACACATATGAGCAGGTGCGCTCTGTAGAGTATTGTCTACATGCCTCCAATTAGTTTTTATCTATGTTTCAACTCAACTAAAGTACAATCTTTGGAGAAAGTGTCAAGTCGAGGGTGGAAAGTAATATATCTTGTTGCTGTATGTGTGCTGCTCTGCACATGAATTTAAAGAAGTGTCGCTTTGAAAGTTTCTTGGGCCTTTGTGTTCTTTGAATTTTAGTAGCCGAGATGTGCTCAGATCCAAATTTGAGCTATGCTTGGCTCAGGTGCATTTTCAACCTTCATTAATAATGTATTTCCTATTGCACAATAACAAATACTGTATATCTTTCTTCTTGACATGTATATTTGTTCTGTGGGAAGCAGGATCCCTGCTTTAAAATAAATAAATAAAACAACATTGCACATTGGACTTGAACATGTTTATACAATAAAAAATGACTTTCAACATATGTGACAAAGGGACACGTGTTTCTGTTTAGATCTGAAAGTATTTTTTTCTATTGATATAACATCTATAAATGTTAACTGGAAGTGTATAGGAATAACAATATTCTTAATGCAACAGCCAGGAATAGGAGCCATGTGTATGATTGTAGCTGAGTTGAACAAAGAGATTCAAATGTACATAAAGAATTGTTAAATATACTGCTGCTATCTAAAGTTCAGAACATAAATATTGGCGCTTCACCAAATGACTGTGAATACCTAGATCTGTTTAAACCGACTATATTCACAATAAAAAAAATGTAAATTAAGTAGAACTAAAGGATGATCATAGAAACTGAAAGCCAACAGTACTGCCTTAACATTTGTTTGGTCAGCTGTCTAGTGGACAGAACTAGCGTAACATAATTTTTGTGTTCCCAGGCAAAAATTCCAAATACTATACATCCAAACAGTAACGCCACAAAATAACTTTTTTTTAAAGGAATGACAATATAATGTACTGTTGGCTGCTGCATCAACCCCGCTACCCCCATAGGCTGCTCCGCAAGCCCCATGGTCCCCCCTGCCACAGCTACAACTCCCTAACCTCCTTCCTCCAGCGGTACCTTCTCTTCATGCGCTGGGAATGGGGCAGGGGGAGATTCGGAAGTACCGCAGGCAAGCAGTGTCGCAGACTGCCATGGGCCCACCGGGTTTTTTCCAGGTGTCCCACCAGCCCAATTCAACCCTGAACACTATTATAGTTTATTCAAACAAACTGCTGTGTAGCCATAGATGCAGCCATTCAGGCACAGGACACACTGTTTTTCCTAAATGTTTCCCCTCCCAAGAGCCAGCCCCAAGTTTAAAATCACAAGAAAATGGATGAAAACATTTTCCAAGAGAAATTTTCCTTCATTCTTGAGTGGCTAGCCTTCTTGATGGAATGCCTGAACTAATTGCAGGAATTTTTTTTCTCTGGACATCCATTCATATCTTCTTAGTCTATATCTAGAGGAAGTAATGTAATGAAAATATTTTATATGCAAATGCATACATTTACTTTTGGCTAATTGAGGTTCTGCTGATAAAAGGCATTATATATTTTACATAGAATTATACACAGGTTTTTTAAATGGAATCCATGTTATAAATGTCTAGATAGGCCCTTCTACTACAGAGCCTTCTAATAAATAAGATTTAGAAGACTTTATGTGCTGAGCTTTATATACGCTTTCTATAGGTTCTGGTGAACTAGAATATATATATATATATATATATATATATATATATATATATATATATATAATATTGGGACAGGAGTGACTACATTTCAGTGATATTAAGTTGCTTCTGCTTTGATACTACTTCCATTACTGCTGCTACCACTACTACCAATACCACAGATATAATGCAGAAAATAAAAAATGTTAATTCTGGAGGGGGTGGTTGCCACAGAAATTAATGTACACCTGATTTTGAAAAGTCCATAACAGGGAGAGAAAATTCACAAACATCAGTGTTCAGTGCTGGGAAACAAGCAAGGAGAACTTTGCAGTCCACCATTACATGTGGTACAACAAGAAAGAAAAATAGTTAAAAATAGTGATATCAAGTAGCATTTTATTTTGGGCATTGCTTTATTTAAAGTACTGCAGATGAAAGGCGGTGATGCTTGCCCTGTGGACCCTTGATAAATGGCTCTTTATTAAAATGGCTTTTATGTGTGCACTACCTACTGTGAAATGCAAAGATTTCATAAGTCAGCAAAGATCTGAATAACTATATATAGAAAATGTCACGTCTAATGTCCTTATACAGGTGACAGACTTCCAAGGTCACAGTCCCATTGTGCAGTAAGGTATACATTATCTCTGCAAATACACAAGTATTTCAATTGCTGGAGAGACAAACTGCTAGGGAAAATGACAGAAGACATGGAAAAATAAATAACACCAATGCTGCTGTAGACAGACAGACAAACTGGTGGGGATATATCCTGCTGGATACTAATGGGAAAATGGTAAAACATAACAATAGAGATATATATCACAGGGCATTCAGAGCCTGGGGAGTCACAGGCATTCTGTTATTAAGAGGTTATAAACATGTCCGGACTGAGAATTAAAATAGGCCCTGGCATTTCAGGTACACAGAGGCCCAATCAGCCCACATAGAGGCCCAAACAGCCCCCATCAGCCCACCAAATACTAACTTTCTATGGGACCTTATAGCAGCCCCTCATTTGCCAGAACCCACAGATTGCCAGTCCGGGCCTGGTTATAAACAGAGAGAGCTGGGCAGAGGAGAATGACAGAGAGATGTTGGGAAGAGGTGTTTTGTACAGGTGGTGGATGACCAGAAGCATGGTGTAGCTACATGGGTGCAGTTGTTGATCTTGTTATTTGGTGTATGAGAGAGACATTTCAAGGTTTTGTTTTCAGTGGCTGAGGCACAGCATAGGATTAAAGGGTAATTATAAACTCAGAGGCTGTGAATCACCCACAATCAAAAGGAGAAGGACTTCAAATCCTACAATACAATCAAACAAGGCGAGTCTACGGTAGTGAGGAACTGGTCCCAGAGAACACTGACAGGCAGACTATCATGGTTTCCTTTAAGAATATAGAATCAGTCAGTGTAAACAAAAAGATTTATATTTATTTATTTTGCAATTTTTTACATAGATCCAAATAAGTACAAGATATATGTATTTGAATAATTTTAAGGTGCATGTACATCTGATCCCTTTTTTTAAAAATTGCCTTGGGTCCTAATACATGTTCCAGGAATAATCACACATATGAAACTGGTAATGTCATCATTCTGGTTTGTTTATATTGCAGTTAATTTTTTCAGATAAATTATTCATTTTTCTCTATGTATAGCCTTGTACAATTGTAACGATCGCCGCCCGGAGCAGGCCCAGGAGCTCCGGGCGGCGCGTCCATCCTTGCCGGCGTCGCTCCCAAAATGGCGGCGCCCATGGCCGCCACGTGGGTAGCGGCGCCGGGCGATGACGTCAGCGCGCCGACGCCGGCGCAGGAGCGTCGATGACGTCAGAATGGCGCCAAATTTGAATATAAAAACTCCAACTAGACACCAGAATGGCGCCCAAGAATAGGATTACTTTCCTGAAGCATATCCTGGGTTCCCTGTGTGCCTTATTGCCTAATCTTGTTCCTGCCTTGTATCCTGACCCCTTGCCTGGACTTTGGACCTTGTGTGTATTCTGCCTGCCTGTGAACTCTTGCCTGATCCTGACTATTCTTCGTTTAACCCTTTGGACACCGCGACCTTGTACCCTCAAGAGGGCTTCCTCCTTGATCCTGACAACCTCCCTGGAGGGAGCTCCCGGCTCCCTGACAACAATGATCTTTCTCTTTATTAGCTAATTTTAGAACTGTATTTTCTAACAGCTAAAATAAAGTAGCAAAGCAAAGTACAGGAGGTCAAACTCCAAGGTCCATTCAAGTCTTAAGAGGTTAATTCTGTGCTTGGTATCAGTATCAAGGTCAGAGAAAATAGGATGGATTTCGCTAAAGGCCCAGGCTAGACCAATCCTCACCCAAGGGGAAGCTGATACCCTCTGGGTTAGCTGAGATCATAGCAGCATAGCTTGTAAACACAGTAAGTAGCTATATTTTTCAAAGCTGCTTCCTTAACCTCTCATTTATTATCTATCCTATTCCAATGCTGGTCCCTTTGCTGACGTACTTCACACTATAACTCAGTCTACGAATGACCTCACCAGAATAGCATCACACACTTGGTTCCAAGTGTACTTTAGTGGGGCTTGTACAGCTAACAACATGAACAGGACATCAAGTACATGATATGAAATCCAGACGCTAAGTACAACTGTAACATACTCACAAGTCACAACCATTTCTGAAGCAGTTTTCTCTCATGGAACAATGTTCAGTAGAGCTTTTAAAGAAATGTTAGCACAGGAAAACATACCTTAATGTTCAGGGATGTGGATTGTACTGTACTGTGTACTGTAATGTTAAAGATAACTTATAGTGGGGCATATTTACATATTATGACACAAAAGAATATACTACATTATATATATTAAAATATATGAAGGAGATTCAGCAAAACAATTATAGTTTATATAAACAAGCTACTCGCTTTGAATGGCTCCCCCATGGCTACACAGCAGCTTGTTTATATAAACTATAGTAGTTAGCATTAAAGGAACAGTAACACCAAAAAATTAAACACTTTAAAAATGTTAAGTGTTTTAAAGATAATATATAATAAAAGATAATAATGTGTTGCCCTGCACTGTTAATATTGGAGTGTTTGCTTCAGAAAAACAACTATAGTTTACATAAACAAGCTGCTGTGTAGCCATGGGGGCAGCCATTCAAGCACAGGACCCATAGTAGAAAACAGATACGTTTTGAAGAATCACATTGTATACTACAGAGCTTATCTGTTATCTGCTGTGTATCCTGTGGCCTTTCTCCCTTTTCATCTTTGAATGGTGGTCCCCATGGCTACACATCAGCTTGTTTACTAAACTATAATAGAGTTTCTGAAGCAAACACACAGGTTTACCAGTACAACACAACAGTACATTATGTTTTCATTACTTTAGGACACTTTAATTTTTTGGTGTTACTGTTCCTTTAATTAGTCTACTGCAAGGTAAGAAAATGAAAGCAAATATCTGCTTGGTATGAGCTACAATACTGAGCTCGGTGTTAGTAAATGAACCCTGGTCACTGCAGTAATAAATGATGTGAATGGAAAAGCATTGCTTGATTCTGTATGTTGATTATTAAAACAGTTTTTTTATGAAGCATTAGATCTATGCCATAACAGGTGTTCTCCATTGAGCTCTAGCTGTACTGCAATGTCCCATTGTTATATTTCCATAAACATTGGTACTGGCACAATAGGCGGCTGGCCTTCTTAACTAATAAGGCAAATGCCCATTTTGATGCTACAACATTAAATGGTAAGTATTTAATGATGATCCCAGATGGGCTACTTCAACGAACTTGTGAGTTCCTCTGTTTGACAGCTTTATTAAATTGCCTTCATGTTCCTATTTAATGAATTGTTTTGAAAATTATGAAGAAACTTCAATTTAGTATTCATTTTCAGTATGTTCAAAAGTTATTTCGGTACACACAGCAAATTCAATGATTTACAAAGTATAACATATAAGAGTTATAATTCCTGGTCAGCTTTCTCTTAGATTCGCATATGTCCTTAATGAGAAAAGGCTGAGTTTAAATTCAGTGCCAGTGGGTTCTTCTCCGTATCCTAAGAATCAGAATATACAGGCAAGCCTGAGAGACCGGTAATTGCAGAGGTTCTCCACACTAAAACCATATCAATATAATCATAAATGATGTTACAAAGTGCTGGTAACAACTTGCTATCAAGTCTATTAAGATCAACGCCTCATATGATGTACAATAATACATCAAAATATATATAATTCAATATAAAATATTTTCAGATTTAATGCCAGATTTGCCCACAGGTAGAATACATTTGTAAGAGCAGAAGTAATCGAGGTTGAAAATAAACATACATCAAGTTCAACATTTTTGTCCCAATGAAACCTGCCTAAAAAGGAATCTTAAAACATTTTCCATGAAGCCATTCTTTCTGTTTTAAGGATCTACTGGTAAATAAAGCATCAGAGAATTAATGGTATAGTCCCCTTATATATTTATTTATACATACTAATCATTCCCCAGCACTTCTTCTCCACGGTAATCAATCCCAACTCGGCCAGCCATTCTTCATAAGTGAAAAATTCATTAGATAATTAAAAAAATAACCAGATGATTATGACCCAAAACACCAAAGGAGCCTTCACAGTTTTCTTTCCGCTACTCTTTTTTTTTTTATCAATTCTTTATTTTTGAATATTAAAGTTATGGGAAAAGGGGGGAGGGGTACAGAAAGAAGGGGGGGAGGGGAAGGGGTATCCACATATCACGTTGAAACAAGTATACATTTGGTAACAAGAAACAACAAGTTTTTACTCAAGTAAGTGTAGCGATACTGATACAGAGTACAATCAAAGCACAGAACAGAATCAATTCACTACGTCGAGTGTCAGCATAGATGATATACCAATACAAATGTCAACATAACTATAGCAGGTCAATGGTATTCAGATTAAAAGACTTCCTCTGAGATAAAAGTCATCTGTCAGGAGAGTATTAACAAGATAGAGTTAACTAAGCCCTTTTATGTATTTTACCCATGGGGACCAGATTGTCCAGTACTTATGACTTTGATTATGAGTAAGGTGAGTTATCTCCTCTAATTGTCTAACGTCTTCCACTTTAGATATCCATTCTTTACATGAGGGGGCCTCCGTGGATTTCCATTTCATTGGTATCAAAGCTTTGGCTGCCTGAAGTAGGTGAGCGGTAAGTGGCTCTTTAAGTACATGCCTATCGTCGTGGCTCAAGTTCAATAGAATGGACTGGGGCTTATCCAGGCTTAAATTATGTAATGTTATATGATTAATGATCCTAAGGACCTCTTTCCAATAAATCTGAATAGCTGAACAAGTTATCCATATGTGTGCATGGTTCCCCTCAAGGGCATTGCATCTCCAGCACAACCCATTACTATTGGGGTACATTCTTTTCAATTTTTGTAGGGTATAGTGCCATCTAGTCAAGAGCTTGTATATCACCTCCCTGGTTTTAGCAGCTGTCGATGTCCTATAAGTAGACTTTCCGCTACTCTTAATAGTCACATTTTATATTGTGTTTTACTTCCAGTAGCCTTACAATGTTGTTATTTTAGTAAAACCTCTTCATTATAATCCTTAACTTACTACTCTGACTGTAAAAAAAATATTTTAATGTCTGCTATTGGATCAGGGCTGGACCAACATTTGATTTCAGGAATTGCTACTGCAAAAAGTCAGGGGAAGTTGCTATTGTCAAAATAATTTTATCCTCACTCTGCTTGTAAACTCTGCTACAGTTATAGGGCGCTATAAGCCTGCATAGAGGCAAGCACACCAACATTTCAATGGGGAAATAACATCCTTTCCCTTACAATCTTTTTATTCAAAACAATTCAATGGGACCACTGCACTATTGCTTCCACATGAAAACGACGGCATTGCATTGAACATCAAAACAAGTCAACATAAACAGGCTCTTGTCTGTTCAGCTTGGTAGGTAGATAACATGTCACGTGCTAAATGCAGGTTCTTTAATAGATGGTAAAAGAGCAGACATAATGGGCAAAGCCTGTTATTTTAAGTAAGCTTTTAAACATAGAGGAAAAATTTGAAAATGTAAACACAATATCAGAAACAAAAGTAAACAAAATAATACGGTGAAAATGCCAGGCTTATTTATATAGCCATTTCTATATGAATTGCTTTAAAATTATTTTACTCACTGCAAAATACATCTTAGCAATACAATGTATGACTGAGTTGCTTGAGAAAATGTGGGTGAAAATCATTTATTTCATGAGTGTTTAGATAAAATCAGTCTACAATAGATTTTTAGTAACAATCATAAAGCAGGTTTCGCAAAACAATTAAAGCACCCATAATATGTTTGTTGTCCTGCTTTAAGTAAATTCTCAGCAATACAAATTATAAGTAGTCATATGCTGTGCTCTGTGAAAAGTTATACCCTTGTGCTTCAACCTCAGAAGCCGGCCATAAAAAACAGCAGCTGAAAATGATTTTAGGAATAAAAATATACATCATAAAAACTCTTCATTCAAAACTAATTGTGAAGCATTTGCTGTCTTTTATTAAATTAGAACGAGAAGATGAAATAAACATTTTATACCTTCAGCTGCAAAGTGGGAGAATGCCGTGTGTTTGGAATTTTAGTGCCCTCTGAGTGTTGCAATTTATTTGCAGCGAGTGGGAAATAGACAGCGCGCATAAAATTCAGCAGATTCCCGCTAGTAAAATTATTTATCAAGTTAACAAGGGAGGGACCCTTCCAGTGACAACAGGCCACAGAGAAAAAGACATGCCTTTATATTTTACCTTTGGGTTAGTGAGCTAGTAAAAATGCCAACTAACAAGCACTTCACATAAACATGTCTTTGTAAATGAGCTGTATTGTATTGAGGAGAAGCACACAGAATTCCGACATCTCCCCACCCACCGTCCAAATACACATGGTCATTAACTGATGGCCCATGACTGGCACTGTTCTTATAAACATACCGCTCAATGCATTGTTGTGTTTCTATAAATGCATCGGCGTTCAGTGTTCTGTTAAAGCCTTTTCACTACCAGACAGAGGAGTAACCAATTGTGTACCAGCATCAGTTTTTAGCAGTTTCCCAGCTTATGTGCACTCAAACCAGCTTTCCAGAACATACAGTTTCTGAGCTATCACTAATATTTACTTCCCATCACCCTCAGCAAGCCAGCAGAAAATGATTGTTAGAATGTTTCAGCTTAACAACTCACAGTTTTGATTTCCGTGAGAGTAGTGTGTTTTTGACCCATTGGTTCCTTGGTACAGAATATTAACTTCTCTACCATCCAGATCTTAAGATCTCGCTAACTGTATCCCAGAAGGCTCCACATAATTAGACACACTCTAAACAAATAATTACTTGGCGAGACGCGTGGCACTTCTGCTTGCTGGGTCCTTTAGGCAGCAGGCAAGCGTCGCTGAAAAGATATGCACAGAAGTGGATATAAGCAATTGTCACAGTAAATACTTATTTGTGTGATTTGCTGCATTTTATTTTCAGCAATTTCCCTTACCATTTAGTTACCACTGGCCTCCTGCAATAATATTAGACTGAATTTTGCATTATGTATATAGATGAAAGCATGTTGCCTGCGCTCCTTCACCAAAGTAGCAAGCAATAACCCCATGTATAGTATGGGGTTTTTCCGGATAATGGAACTTTCCATAATTTGGATCTTCATACCTCAAGTCTACTAGAAAATTATTTAAACATTAAATAAACCCAATAGGCTGGTTTTGTTTCCAATGAGGATTCATTATACCTTAGTTTGGATTAAGTACAAGGTATTGTTTTTCTATTACAGAGATAATGGAAATCATTTTTAAAAATTTGGATTATTTGGATAAAATAGAGTATTTCCATAATTCGGAGCTTTCTGGATAACCGGTTTCTGTTTAAAGGATCCCATACCTGTACTGCATCTGCTATTGATGTGCTTTATAGACAATGGCTCTAAGGGATGCACTGAATCCACTATTTTAGATGCGGCCGAAAGATTCAGGCGAATACCGAACCAAATCCGAATCCTAATTTGCATATGCAAATTTGTGGTGGGAAGGGGAAAACATTTGTTACTTCCTTGTTTTGTGACAAAAAGTCATGTGCTTTCCCTCCCCGCCCCTAATTTGCATATGCTGCTGAAAAAAGGCCGAATCCTGGCCAATTCCCAAACCGAATCCAGGATTTGGTGCATCCCTAATGGCTTTGCACATAACCTAAATGTGATCTGTCATAGGACATAAAGAACACTGCATGGCCCAAAGCAAAATTAAATTATTTGCCAGCGCCAAAAAATTTTGGACGCACGTCGGAAAAATCCCTTGCGTCAAAACCGTCAACATCATCAATATGTTTTCTTAATGCAAACAACTTTGCGAGCGTTAGCAACCATGTTTGCTCCATTTTTGACTGATTAAAAACTTCAACGACTTTCTTTGCAAAGTTTGCGGCCAAATTGCTTTTGCAAATGTTTGCAGTGTATGTGATAACATTTTGCAATCGCGATCCATTTTTTGCGACAAAATATTTAACAAAACTCCAGAGAAGGTTTTAAAGGTTTGCACTGCGCAATTAAGGTTTGCAATGCAATAAAAGCCTAATGAAGAATATTACATTGAGACAGACTAATTTTTATTCGCAAATACTGTATGTCCTATATGTCAGAGTTGCAGATTTATATGGTGGGGACCATGAGATGAGTTCAGCTTGTGACAAACCCTGCAACACAAAAACGGTTAATAACAGAATTATCAGGAGAAGCTGAAATTACAAACAGAGGGGACTATGGAACCTTAGGCCCAAGTGCAAAATGTATTAAACCCTCAACAATCACAGCTTCTTAAAGGGCAACTAAAGTCTAAAATAGAATAATGTTAGAAATGCTGTATTATGTATACTAAATATAAACATGAACTTACTGCACCAGCAGCCTAATAAGACAAATGATTTATGCTTTCAAAGTTGGCGCAGGGGGCTGTCATCTTGTAACTTTGTTAGACATTTCTGCAATATCAAGTCTCGCACATGCTCAGTGTGGTCTGGGCTTCAGTTGGGAGGTTAAGCTTAGGGATCGTCATAAATTATCAAAACAGCACAAGTCAAATAATATCTGCCATAGAAGCCAATACAGCAAGGCTGATTAATAATCATAATATAGAGACTGCACTGCGTCTCTGGATACAAATCTCTACAGGGAATCCAACAATGCTGCTCGAGTTCTGGGAAGTAAGAAAGTATGATCGTTTACCTGCACAGCAGTTGGGGACCATCTGACAATTCCTATCAACAGCAGTAAAAGAAGGGGGAATTGCACTGCATACAGTCAGGTTTATGATAAAAACTGTAGACATCTTTGAATTAAACTATATTGGAGATAGATTTCTTTTTCATTAAAGAAAGTAAAAATGGGATTTTATATTTTTGCCTTTACATGCCCTTTAATTCCAAACCCTCTATGAGCCCATGTTCCTTAACCTCTTTACATGAGATTGTGATATACCCCTATACATTGGATAAAGGTCAATGTGTTTGTGTCCATTGGAGCCCAGTTAGGTCATAGTGACAAAATGTTCTTACAACCTTCACATTCCCTGTCGTTACATCCCTGCCAACAACATACAGTAAAGGAAAAAAAGTCACAAATCTATGTAACGTTATTGATATATAAAGTATAATTTTTAACTTGTCAGGTGGAAATTCCCAGCTTCCTCTTCAGCAATATACACATTTTCACCTTGTTCGCTGTTTCTTAGCATGTGTTAAGAGCACTGGATTCATGGAAAATAACAGTGGATTCGGATCAATTTGGGGCTTGCATTTAAGCAATAACAAACTTCGTAAAAGCTGCAATCATCCAGGTCTGAATGAGAAGGTACACAGCAATAACAAAAGGGTAAGAGAGAAATTATTACTGGCATCCAAAGGGTAAAGGATAATTTCCCCAAACAACATTTATTATTATAGACAGCGCAGTGGCTTCATAACAGCAAGCAGCTCTATTTTAGAGCATCAGCTGGACTATGTTCAGCAGTCACATAGGAATCATTAAGACATAAATGTACCAGTGCTGGGGTGACAAGCAGATTCTTTCAGTTGAACCCGATTACTGAATGCTGGCAAACATGATATATTGTATTGTTGTTCTGAATACTTGTGATAGCAGTCCACAAAGTCATGCACATATTCACTGGCATCAGGCACCCAAAACCTAAGGCTGTCACTGGACAAGGGCCAATTAAACACTCAGAAACAAAGTTTGTTGGGAGACACAGGAGCCCCCCACAAGTCCAAAAATAGTGACTGTTGTGTAGTGGCATCTTACAACTTGCAGTTGCCAGTCTGGGACTGGAGAGACAGATAGATAAGCTCCTTGTTTAGACAAAATCATATGAATATTCATATTCATTACTATGAATATGAATCAAAAACAAATTGATCATGTACTTTGTCAAGAAGATCAGCTAGTGGCATTAATAAGTCATAAACTTTCACAGCACCTACCTACAGTATGTGCCTTACTCATTGACATCAACTTGATACATTTTTGTTGACCTCCCTCAACACAGCTGGCTTGTTGAGATACAAATGTTGTTAACCCTATCTACCATTACATACTTTACATTTACTATTTTTTTAAACATCAAATCAACTTCATTGGTTTGAAAATATATTTTCTTATCTGCTATTTTTATTTTTTAAGTGTCATAATATATTACCTAGTTATGCTGCAAAATGGGAGAGAATTAAATATTTTTTTAGAATTTTTAAAAATAATGTAGGAACTTATTCAGCAACGAGGATGCAAAAATCAGGTTATACGCTTATGTCAGGGTGGTATGATACTACAAATTTGTTGCATAAAATGTATGGTACATCAGGTACAACTAATTCACTAAAATCCATAGATTAGTGGAGAGAGAGTATGACCCACAAGTTGCACCTTCCCACTGTGTCAGTCTGAAATCATATCATTAAATAAAACTTAACTTTTACTTTTAGTCATTTAAAATAATAAACCAAAGAATGATGGATAAAATAAAGATTAGGAGCAAAAAGCTGTTCTTACTTGAGGTCATCAGTTTTTAAACGTTATACAGAAAATAGGATTATAGCTGGGTTAATAATCGCAGTTGATATAATCACTACTAAGTCAATTTGTGGTTGCGTCGTGTGGTAGGATGAGGTCAGTAGTGTATGAGATTTTATTGTAACACCGCTGCTCGTTCACTAAAATCCAAAGTTGCGTCCAGGGCGCCGAACGCTGGCGAAGTTGTGCTAGCATTGCTGCGCCAAATGAAGCGAAGTTGCGCTAGCGTTGCCTAATTTGCACATAGTGGGAAGTTCAAAGTTCAATGGACGTATATTTTGCAGTAAATACATTACACTACACAAGCCCGGGAAACCTTAATAAAATAAAATAAATTTGTTATAATGCCCTACACATGAGCCCAGTGTATAGTTTATGTGCCATATGTTAGGAAATGTAGGGGGGAAGCCATTTACCCAAAACAAAAATTACACTCTTTTGCAGCCTATCACCCTGAAAAAAGGAAAAGACGCTAGCGTTTTTTGGGACTTAGAAAAATGTTCAACTTTTAGGAACTCCTATCTAATCTATTGCACTATGCCTGGTCTGAGGTGGCGAAGGCAAGTCTGGCGCAAGAGGTAACGTTCAGTAAAATCCACATCTTAGTGAATTTTCGTAGTTACGTCCATTCACCAGAGCGCAAATTGCCTGGCGTTACGCTAGTGACCATTAGTAAATCTGCGAAGTTCCAAAATGACGTCACGCTGGCAAATTTTCACCAGTGTTAGTCACTTCGCCCTTTAGTAAATTTGCCCCTATGACACAGAATTCAGATATAATTGTTGATGCATTGACAACAAAAATTAATAACAGCAGCCAGAAATATGATTCAATGTAAGTAGAAATTAAAGGATCCTATTAGCACAATAAAATGGTATAATTCTGTAGAAAGCACCAACCCATTTAAATATACGGAGATCTTGGTCTACTCTGTGTGCCTGATAGTATAAATATTTCCTACTCTAGGGTAATGGCAATTACTATACAACATCTTTCTACAACAATGTACTGATATATAAATATATATATATTTAAAGAATGAAAGTATGTTGATTTATTTTCTCTCTGTTTCTTATTACTAATATTATTGATAGTGAGCTGGAATTGTACAGCTATATTTATTTGTATTCTCATAACTTGTTTTGTCCCTATTCCACCTTCCTTCTTGTCTCAGTACAAAACAGGACAAATTCAATAATTGGTAAAAAAAAAAGTGTCAAAATAATCAACAAATGTCTAAAAAGCATTCTATATGGATGCATACAGAGCCCTTTTATCTGCACTTTTTAATATTCTGAAGAAAGAATTGTCCTATTTTTAAACACCTTCACTCTTTATATAGATTGTCTAGTCTAGTACAAGGCCCTCCTATATCTGAACACTTGTTTATGAAAAATAGAGTCACTCGAAGATGAGGCCACTGGAATTGTATTATTATTGTATGTAACTGTATTGTTTGGGGGCAGGAGAAGCATTTAAAAATAAAGTTGCTAGATCCTCTGAAAATAAACTAGAATGGCAAAATGTAATTATTTTTCTTTAACTGATCTACAATGTTACTAATATCCAATTTCATTTATAGCTAAAATGTGCATCTTGTGTCTTTGAATCTCCTCTTCTCTGTCAATCTCTACCTGCTCTTGCTCTTAATCTTTTATTTTCTGGGAAAGCATGAACACAAGCATACAATTCTCGCTATTAGATGATGGCTCCCACAGGCCCTCCCCACATTCAGTGCCTTAAATTTTACAGCGTATCTTCTCTGTACTTAAATGTACACATACATTATTTTCCATGCTGTTGATTCGCTTAAAGTGATACTGACACTAAAAATATCTACATGAAAAAAATTACAAGAAAAGTTACCTAGTCATGTTAATTTTTCTCTGATAGTTCTGCTTTTGTAGGTAATTGTTACTTAAAGTTCCTAAACCTGACTGTTTTCTCAACCTGACTGTCCCTTCTCAACCTGTCAGTTATAGTTTCTAATGCAAACAGATATGGCAGCCCCATCATAGGGAAAAAAGGGGGTAAGAAAGGCAATGAAAAAGCACCAGGCAGTTACTTTTATGGCAAAATTATAAATAATATTCAAAGATAATGTTATGATAGCTATTAAAAAAGTTTATTTTCTGGTGTCAGTATCTCTTAAAATATTAGTCAGAACTGACAATTTCACATCACTCTTATGCTATGGGCCATATTTTCTCTTATTATTGTTGTTGAGGAATTATATTGATACCTTTAACGTTACCTGTTGCTGACTGCAAATCCTTTCCATGGGAAAACAGTACGACATCCCCTAGGGTAAAGCTGAGACAATACTGATATATGAAATTGAACAGCTTTTTATCCAATCAGCAGAGAGAACCCGCCCGAAGTACAAATAACTGATGTTTTATAAGTTTGCCTACAATTATTTTTTAGCATGATGGAGACCATATCTGCCTAACTGGAGGCTCATGGGCCAGATGTGGTTCTTAAAATATGGTTTGTATAACCTCAGCATGCCCAAGGGCTCCACACATGTGTCTGGAGGACAACATCATTTTAGTACAATCTGGCCACTGAAGAGGGTATATTGTGGATGTAGCCCACTATATGGCAAGACACAAAAATGTAGAAAATTACATTGTACAATAATCCTGACTTTGTCTCCAGCTATTTTTTTATTGGCCCATATCTTTTTTAGTTATCCAGATTTTTTTTTTCCTTTCAAACTTCAGGGTGGAATATTAACTTCTATCTGGTTGCTAGGCATGTTGTCCCTAGCTACCATGCATTAGTTTAACCCTTGTTAAGTGATTGTTGGTACTTTGATTTAGCAGCACACTGTTTTAACAGTGTTGTAGATTGTACAATCCCTAGTACTAAAAGTCAAGTGGATTTAATTGTCATTTCATCCATATACAGAAATACAGTACATAGTAGAAATGAAATAACTTTCCTCCAGAACCCATGGTGCTATACATAAGACTATACTGGGTACATCAACTGTGGGTTATTGAGGTGAACAACCCTAGCAGGTACACGGTCCCACTGGGCAATGTGGATATACAAGGTAGACAGTATTTCAGAGGTTTATTTTCAGTTCCTTATGAATGTATTCAGTTCAGTCCTTGGGAGTTTAGATGCCTGATGGCTTGTGGAAATAAACTGTTGTGCATTCTGGAAGTCAGCGCCTGAAAACTGCGATATCTTTTCCCGGATGGCAGGAGGGTAAAGTGATCGTGTACAGGGTGGGTGCTATCCCTGTACAAAGGGTTAACTATAACAATAATAGATGAACATAAGCAACAAAATACAAATTAAATCTAAATTCAAAATAACATTTTTTTCTGGCTGCTGGTTACTGCCCAGCAACATGATAGAATTGGACAGAGCACACAATATGATCCAAAAATTAAAAAAAAAAGCAGCTTATGAAGTTGATTCATTTTGTCTGCAGTAAAAAGGAAACTTCTTTAATAGTTTCCATGGTGAGCCGTGCAGCTCCCTAAAAAATGTGCTTGCAAATGGCTGCATTGTCCCAGCGAGAGCACCTTCTAGCTGTGCAGTTATGTGCCTGCCTCTCCAGAGGTTCAACAGCTGTTTAAGACTACAGCCACTCTCACTCACCTCAGCAACTGCAGCTACTGTCTCCATCTACAGTACATTGGAAGAGGTTAATCCATTTATTTTTAGCTGGTGACTAGACTTCATTTAAACCCTACATGAAAAAAAAAATGTTTGCATAATACAGAATTTACAGCTAAATTAAATGTACTGCAAATGTTAAATAAACAAATGCTAGCCTATGTAATTTTATCTACCTAAAAGCTTTCTCGGCTGCATGCTAGCAAGTCCATTTTTCATATCTTATTACTGACAGCAGGAATGAGAATGTGGAAAGTGCAGGGAACTTGCCACACGTCATGTTCTGATCTGTCCAGAGAAGTCATATTGTACTGTCCGTATATATCACCACATTAATTTCTCTTTCTCTCTTTTAAAGCAGCACATACGTCTTAATTAAAGAGATAAAGCATAATCTGGTTCATGCTGGAAAAAAGATAATCAAGGCTTATCTGTTAACCAAAAAACATTTAAGAGCACCTTAATATCCAGTTTAATAAACAGAGGTAAATGCAAGAATATTCAATGAGATATATTCAATATTCAATCAGATGGCATGGTTTATATTAAAATCTGCTTTGGTGTCATCTATTGATAAATTACAATTAGGTCCCAATATTATTATAAAAGACCAGGGGCGTAACTACAGGTTAGTAGGCCCCACAGCAAATTCACTTTAGGGCCCCCAATATTTCCAGAAGTTGACCTTTTTACCAATATATGTTGAAATAGCTCAGTATTTAGGGCCTCTTGGGCCCCCTATACCTCCTGGACCTGCTGCAGCCGCAGGGTCTGCATCCTCTGTAGTTACGCCCCTGTAAAAGACACAATGTGCTAAATTAACTCATGCACCTGTCTGTGATAATCACAATGCAGATGCTACAGCAAACATACTGTACTTCTCCATGAACGTGTATTAATTCACATTTTGGATTAAAATCCATTCTTACTTTGTAGAATATTTGAAGTCCAGCACCACAAATGTAATTTACTTACTTGCTGGTAAAAATGTAATTTATGTTATTAATAGGGAAAAAAAAAATAGGAAGACCTGTATTATGTTTCCAGAAAAGGTGGCAACCATATACTTGAAACACACAAATTAGGGTGAAATAATATTTTTGTATTGTCAAGGGAAGTGATTGAAAGCAAATCTGCATGAGTTTCACATAGGCAGCAAAGAAAGGTAGAACTTATTTTTCAGAAGAATAGGACTGTCACCTCAATGGTATTTTACTGACCTGATCAGTAAAAAGTTTGCTTCATGCTAATGTTATTAATAAGGAAAAAAATAGGAAGGCATGTATTATTTTTCCAGAAAAGGTGGCAGCCATATTTTTGAGACACAATGATTGATGAAATCTATATTTTTGTATTGTCAAGTATACCCTGAATGGCAAGTGATTGTAACAAAGCAAGCAGTAAATAAAGGTAGCACCTATATACAAGAAGCTATTTACCCTAAGACAGTGCTGTAATACAAGTGGAGTGATGCAACACAATATAACTGGTGGGTATTTTCTGTATATCTGTTTATTCCCATTTATTCGTCTTATCTTTGTTACAGTTAAAAACCATGCAGGGATTATATAACCTCACTGAACAGTCTTTTTTTTTTTTTACTACTCCTAACTGTTATTAGCCTGCATTTCCTGAAAGAGTTTATTTGACCAAATATATGTAAAAAATCTCATTTATCCCTGAGGAAGCGTTTCGTCTCAATTTTCAGTTTTTATTAAATGCTTAGTCAAGTACCGGAACAGCAGTTCAAAATCACTTACAGCCAGTTGTACTGGCAGCAGAAAATACATTTTTCAAAAGAACAATGTTAACGAAATAAGAAAAAACCTTTTCCCACACATTTATTAAAGCAGAAGCAAATAGCAGTCACTGAGGGCTAAGGGAGATCAGATCATTTAACAACATAATATACATTTACCTTTGTAAGATAATCTTACTTTTGTAAGATAATAACAAAGGTAAATTAATCAGCACACAATACACATGAGTCCTAGTTTGAGGATTGTACTGGAAATTACTATATATCATGGAGTACTTGATCTCATCATCATTTTGATTGTTCTGGCGTTTTGACCTACAAATCCTAAATATAAGCTTATGTTATTCCAAATATTATTTCAAAACATACTAATTCACTTATCTTAAAGGGAAAGTTGACTGGAACAAGGATTGGTCATTTCCTTTTTGCAGTTACAAGAGGCGCAGTACTTATAGCCTTACAGTCACATCAATTAATGGATTGTGCCAGCAGTCACTTCATTTATATGTGCTGCAATGGAACTGTGACACAGGTCATGATTTGTTGCAGTAGACAAACAACAGAACTTTACTCACAAAAATAGTAGCAATTTTCCTTTAAGCTCAGACACATTTAGATATTTTTTCTATCTCAGTTTGCCACTTTTCCACATTGGCACTACCTGTGCTGAAAGATGTAAGGGGCACTTTTGCACCGGCTATGTAAACCATCTGTTTGTACCGATGCATTTCACACACTGGTATTCTCATTGGCACAATAACCGCTGCTGACAACTGCGGGTATTTATCAGTTTCAGTACAAGCAAGTATTAGAACTGATGTACAAAGCACTGAAGGCCTTTATTTCACTTACAAATATGGCCAGCAAAGCTCTGGAGTCATTCATGCTGTTCTTTTGCCTGATCTCCTGGTTTGTAAATTAATTTCTGAGAGCAATGGTAAACTGCTGGGTCTCTTAGCGCTTGAAACATCATAATGTGCATAACTGTCATTAATATGTCTGTGCATACACCCACACATACGTTTTAAGACAGGCTAACAGCCAACACAGTTCGGGTATGCCAAGTATATCATGCAGAACACAAAACCCTAAACTGCATCACTACGTATATGTGTATGCTAAATTTAGGGACATGTCCATGTAAGCACGCATAAAAAACACATGCACAGATATGCCTGGTAAAAATGGCTCATACATGAGTTAGTACTGCAAATCTGTACAATGATTGATTCAAGTATGCAAAATATGTACAGAACATTAAGAGATTCCTTAAACAGACAAAGCAACTACATAACTCTCTAGGGCACATAAAGTAGATGAATTACAAGACAAAGGTTGATTTCTTAAAAAATAGCAGTTTCCTGCAGTTGTCCTTCCCTTGCACAAACTCCCCATCTGACCAGAGGTCTCCCCTGCCTCTCCCACATCTGTCAATCATCTCTTGCTGATGAAATTTGATTTCACTCCCAACAGTAACCTTAGACTGAATATTTCCATAGAGGCTGGAGAAGCAAATCCTTACTTTAACTGATAATTAACCCTTCATAGGCAGCTTTTCTTAACCAAAAAAAAGGAAAGTGACAGCCCACTTAACCCCTTTTGCTGCCAGTGCTGGTTTTAATGTCTCACTTTGCCTATATTTAATTAAACATGGATGGCTGCCAAGTTTGCACAGAGAGAGAGAGAGAATATGCAGTAGAATCTCACCAGTTTCAAGACTTTTTCTTCACAATATATTCTAATTGAAGCCTTAATTAAAAAGGACTGTTTAACTGTACTTATTGTTAATTTACATTTTCATAACGGTTCTTTCCTATTAATGAACCCAGATGCAGTAAAAGACACTCTTCCCTTCAGCTGGCATGCCTTCACTGCTGTACCATTCCCACTAAGGGCCATATTTATACAAGGGTGAATAATATTTTTTTTTTTTTTGTACACCAAAATGCTCATTTGTCATACTTACAATTTAATTAATGTCATAAAACGAGATATTGCTAATATATCAGCTAACCAGGGAATTTATTAAAGTGTGTTTTGTTTAATTTGCATCAGACTTATACTGAAAATTATGCCATTATTTAACACCACTTCAGACCTGGCATAAACTTTTATAATGCATAGGAATTGCATAAGAAAATTACACAGATGTATAAGTATTTATAATTGCTGTAATTATACTGTAATTGTGGATAATATAAGGGTGCTGATGCTTGCTTTATACTTATGTAACTATCAGGAGATGTGCATTTCCAGTGGTGTTCCCAACTGTCACAGACATAAAGAGCTAGCTATCTTTTTCTCTTATCTTTGACTGTAACTGTGGAAAATCCATGGGTCATGGTGCTTATTTAATACATCAGTGTAAATATTGGGATTAGGAAGGGAACTCTCTGAGACCCTCTACAAATGGGGCCTGCAGGGAGGCTTATTGCCCTGCCTATGAGAAGAAAAGGGCAAAGGAAGACCAAAGAAAATGGCAAAGGAAGACCAAATCAATGGCCCATACTAAGCTATTTAAACTAGCTATTTATTACTTTAATATCCCTGATAATGGAATTGATTGCTCTGTCAAAGATAAAGGGATGCATGTGCAAACATCAAAATACAATCATTCTAAAGAATTTAAGAAAAGAAGACGATACATTAAATCTATAACCTCTTTTCCATAAAAACACCACCACCTACACATATGCAGATTGCTCCAGACGTTTGGCACCATGACAATTAAGAAAACCATTGCAATAAGAATGAAATATTGCACTGGAGACAAAAGAGGCAATGAATGGACCAATTGCTATAAGATGAAAATTTAATGCAATGGGCAAAACTTTTTAGGAATATATACAATTGATATAAAAAAATACAAAATCTCTGGCAACTCATATTAAACTAACAAGCAAGCTACAAGAAAATATGCAAAGAATAGTGTTGAGAGGATATATACATATTTATTAAGAAGATATTTTTTATTTTAACTACAGTAGTTAGTGTTGGAAAATGGCTTTTTAAAATATTTTAGTGGAACTTGCAGAGGGTAATGTAATCATTCTATGATCTGAACCCCTCTTTTTAATTAAAATCCCATTAGTTTCTTAATGAAGGGGCAGATTTATAGAAGTTTAGCACTTTTCTGACAGTCCAGAAAGGGTTAACAAACTAACACATTTATCAAAGCAGATCACATTCATTTTCAGAGAGTGTCTGTACTGAGTGGCAGGTCAGCAGCTGCAAATTTGCAGTGGAAAAACAGGCAAAGAGCTGAGAATCCAAGAGTATTCATCTCCCTTTGCTAAACATGCCCCACCATATAGAGAGTTATGGGTTAAACATTCTGCTGTAGACCTTTGCTTGTATTGAAACTGTTTTGAAACTTTATTTATATATGAGTCAATCAGCTTCCACCACAATTAGCATTATATAAGTCTTATTTAACGTAATCCCCTATAAAACATGGTGAATGTTTTTGTTCTGGTCTATATGATGATGAGGAAATACACTCAGTATGCGCTCAATTTGAACTCCATAATGAGTATGAAAAAAGCTACCCAAAAAAATTGCACTACATATCATTGTAATAATTAGCAAGTAATAATAATAATTAGTGTTATATATAAGGATAACAATAATTATGATTATCATCTTGCTTCTTAAAAAGAAAGTCACAATGAAGAAATTAAAACGTCTTCATAAGTTAGAACTATTATCAAATGATGTCCCATAATAAAAGAGTATTATGAGTAAGGATGTACGGTATATGAGTGAAATGTATTATAAACCTCCCCCCACCCACTATGGCCTGCTATTATTTTATCCCCACTTTAAACTTTAGCTTGAATATAAAAATAAGGCATGTTACAATAATATAAGACTTCTAGAATTTAGTTTACTCAAGGATTGTACAGGTATCACCTTTCCAACAGACAAGAAAATTGTTCAGTACTTGTGCAATCATTAGCCTTTTCACCCTATTTTCAGTATGTGTTTTAGAGAATTCAATAGCTATTTGTAAAGCTACATGTACCGTGTGCCCTTTTTTCTTCACTTCTCCTTTTTTACAGCCTCAGAATGCGAAGAGAAGACATACCTTTGAACTTCAGCCATCAATGATTTTCACATCACCGATGCGGAGGATTCCCGTGTGTACCTGGGCGAGCATATATATCAAAAGAAACAAGAAGTCATGAATATTCACCCGATAATACAGAGAGAATTCACACTTGCATTTCCTAAATACACTGATTGTATCTAGTCTTGGATAATAAAACATTAATGCAAACATCGTACATGCAGAATTTCATCTGAAAGTTATCTGATTTGGTGCTTAAAGGGAAATGAACATATAAAAATAAAAGGAGGTTTTGTGCATTGGAATAAATATGTTCAAAGGTGCGTCCCTTATAAAATAATTTATTTATTGCGCGCTCATTTAAAATCAATTTTAAGCATGGCCTGTAGTGAAATTCATTACAAAACAGCCGGGATATTGTTGGGAAATATTGTAATAGGTACTGTAAGTCAGCAGCGAGAGCGCAATAAGAGTATATAGATCAGATCAAAGTAATACAAAATGAAGGGTATCTAAATCATCAATATGCTTCAGATCTTGATTCACACTGCATTAATTAAAGGGCAGTAACATGAAATTTTAAGAGAATCCCGATATAAAATATACCTAATTCCTGGTCGGACAAAATACAGTACAAATATTATTCACACGTGGCCGGTGTACATTGGAGATTTATAATAATTTAGGGGATCAAAGTATATTTAGCAAGCAGACTGAATAACAAGACGGTTGGCATATTTGTCTGGGGACCTAACGTTATTTTAATCTGAAGAAGAATCATTAAGGCTTCTTTGCAACCAATACACCGATAAGTAACATGATATAGGAGTGTTCCAGGCAAATATTTACATACGCTAAATAACAGTGAATATTTGAATGTTTATTAAGCATTTTGATAACACTTTCCCATTTACACGACAAAGCAATAATTCTATATGAGTAGAAACATGACATCCTAGTTATCTATAACTGGGAAATATATTGATAATGACTATGACATGCAGATATTCTCTTTTTCTATTAACATTGGATACCCCGATATGGGCTTTATTATCCAGAAACCCATTATCCAGGTTGCTTTAAATTACAGGAAGGCCACTTCCCATCGACTCCATATTAATCAAATAATTCTACCTAATTTCCTTTCTTATTTCCTCTTACTCTGTACTTCATCCCAACTAAACTACATGAATCCATATTGGTGGCAAAATAACTGTGTTGGGTTTATTTAATGGTTAAATGATTTTTAGAAGACAAAGGATATGTAAAGTCTATATAACTGGGGGGGGGGTGCCAAAATTTTAGGAACCCTGCAGTGAAATAGACGTTTTTCCTTGGGCCAATTGTTCTCTTACATGAAAACTTCACTGGCCAATGAAAAAACACTCTAAGGGGGTTATTTACTAAAATTCAAATTTTTATCATTATTTTACTAAAACAACTTTAACCAAACTCCCATCCACAATTTTACCTTATTTATCAGTAAATTAACTCCAAAAAAAATTGGTGCGGGAAAAGAAAATCGTATTATTTGGATTATTGTATGAACCTAGTGCAAATCATGATATCTTCCAATAGTTTTTTTTCCCCATGAAAAAATTGTGTTTTCCCTTTTAAAACTCTAAAAAAATCAGACTTTAGTAAATAACCCCCTAAGTGTTGCACTGTCATCTCCTTACCATAAGACCTTAATTGCGCTGGCGATAACACATGCACAGTACAGTAAATCTTGATGGGATTACTCTATTGCACATGTACAAACAGGAATTTGCCCAAGGGATGCAAGGAATGCCTGTTAAACAGCAGAAAGGTAAGTAAAATGCCAATGCGGCACATCGACCTGGGAAAAAAACTTACATTTACATGTCCTTTAAGGAGTGTTGATCTTAATCTCTTATCCAGAAAACCACATGCCCCAAGCATTTTGGATAACAGATTCTATACCTCCGTACTCAAGATCTCTTCTATTTTCATGCCTAAACACATTAATACATTGAAGCAAAATATTTGGTGGAATTTGTCATTGATCTTACAACTGGAAATTGTATTTAGTCAGTCCCTTTGAAACTCAAAGGGTTGCATATTATTTAGTACAGGTAACCCGGATTGATACTAAATACACAATGGAAGTGAGCGTGATTATTATTCTGAATTTTGACCAACAATTGAAGCACCCAATGCAGTTTTCATAATACTGCATGTTTCACAAATCATCTTCCTTGCTCTGTATAAAGTGTCTCTGTGATTTCCACTTGTGGTGGCATTTTTGCAGGACTGAATCGGTGCTGCCTTATACTCTAAATATTGGCCTAGTGCCCAGGATCTCTTAAAGCAGATGACATTTTTAGACATTTGGTGTCATTTTCCTCAATATGACCTCTACTTTCATGCCAGGGATGAATCCATCCTGTTATAAATGCATTCAGTTTCATGAAGGAAAAAAAAATCTTTTCAATTTTCACACCTGAATTGCATCCAAATATTAAAAAAAATGAGATGAAAGAAAAATCATTTTTCCTGCTATCAATTCCTTGACATCCAGGAGCAAAAAGTCAAAATATAACTTTTCTAAGCTCCTGACATGACAGTGTCAGTAAAAGTAGTCTTTCTGGCCATTAAGTATTATGGGATATCAACCACAAATCATCTTAACTTGCTTAGCTGATGTATTAACCATATGATACAACAATACAGAGTCCTACAGAGTCCTACTCAGTAAGGCAACTGATTGCCTCCAGGGACAAACACACATAGGCAAAGCAAGAGGCAAAGTTAAAATGATGTAACAAAGCACTATATCCATCAGAGCATTACTTAAGCCCTATGTACAGGTCTCACATAATGCAACATGCACTGAATTTTCCTCTAAGGAAATCCACAATATAATCCTACCATACATCATAGTTTTTTCATAGCCATCTTTTTGTCAGCTTTTCCCATTGAGTTTACAGCAAACATTTTAATCTTTTATAGGCGTAGTCTTAAGTAGCTTATGTTGCTATCTATGTCATTTCTAAGTTGTCTAGGCCTTTTGTTCCCAATGAACTTCAGTGGATTTTTTAAAGTGCTTGAAGGGGTAACACAATGGCTTAAATTCTGACATTACTCTTCTAGAGATTTATACACCAAAGCTTTTAAATTTACAAACTTTGCAATATGTTATTTTTGTAAAATGATATGCAAGGTCACTAGACATTGAAATTAATTTGAAACAGGGGTATAAAAAGAGGCAGCAGATCCAGTTGATGGTGGTGGTCAAACAATGCAGAACCACTGACTTGACTGCAGGAAGCCAAGGCCATGTCGCCCTCTCAACCATCCTTCCTTAAGCGCAATTGCGCTCTCTGCACTAGAAGAGCTAAAATGCCAATTAAAAAATCAGAATTTCGGCTCTTAAAGTTACCAACCAACCCTGCCCTGGTAAGCTGCAGGGCACTGATGCCTGCAGGGGCGATCCTGTCCCCTCCGCCGCCTGAGGCAGCAGCAGTTGCTGCTGCCCCCCCCCACCCCAGAAATTCGCTCTTAAAGTACCAGGAACAGCATTTTTGCTGCCCCTGGTACCTAGTGGGGTGCTGCTGCCTGAGGTGACAGCCTCAACTCGCCTCATTGGCGAAGCACCCCTGGATGCCTGAGGCAAGTTCCTCAACTTGCCTCACTGCTCGAGCACCCCTGCTTGACTGATGCACAGTTACTATGTATGGGTTAAGCTAGGTCTTAAAAATCTTTCACTTTAGACTATTTGTTAGGCCCGCTGCCCCTAATGTTATATATGAAAAAAGCAAGGTGGTGAAGGGTAAGTTATATTGGAACTATATATTTCTAATATTGTTTCTAATTTTTTATTGAGATAATTTGATTTTCGAGTTCATCTGAGTTATTTTAAACTCCCATAAACTCCCATGAACTAGAAATTTGACCAATTGCAATTTATTACGTCTTACATAGGCTAAACAGTCAGAATTCTAAGGGCTAGTGTATGCTAAATTTCAAAAATCTAATTTGAATTTTAAAAAAAACTTGAATCAAAGTTTAACAAATCTGTATTCGAATTTTCACTTTTTTGGCCATAAAAAAAACTCGGAAATTCAAATTTTCACTTTGAACCTTGATAAATCTGCCCCTTAATGTTAATAATGGTGCATGGAGTTTATCCATAAGCTTTTATTATTACCCTCTGTCTTGCGCTGGCTATATTGAAAAATCACCTGCGTAAAGCACACAAGGATACTTCTGGCAACTTCGGAATACGAAGCGCGCGTTTTAGTGCAGGTGATTTTTCATTATAGCCAATGCAAGACAGAGAGAAGGCGTTCGGGAGATTGGTCGCCGCAAAGACGAGGCGATTAGTCGCCAGGCGACTAAATCTCCCCGAATCTCCCAGTGTGCTCCTACCCTAAAGAGTAAACAAGCTACTACTTAAAAATAAAATTCTTTTCTCAGTCTTGTAACATTCCCGGTAAGAAAATAAAATATATGTAAATAATCAGGTAACCAGGAGGAAATTACCCTCAAAGTTACACTGATTCCATGAAAAGACATGAATCTTGTACATCTTGTGGGCTGAACTGTTAAAACTTGAATATTTTATCCTGGCAGACACAGGCTTGTCCCTAAGCATACTAACTTTTTAGCTACTACTAACACTGTCAGGAAACTGCAATATTAATCCACATGATTTTTCAATTGCACTTCTGCATGTTGCAATCTGCAAGATCCCAGCTCTCTGGTGCTTTCTCCAAAGCTTTTGCAACAGTAGAAGCATCACACTGACTCGGCTGACAACCCTCTGCTATCTTCTGATTTCCCCGTGGCAAAAAGATTTCTATCACTCTCATTCTGAAAGCAAAAACGTAGGACTTAACTTTACCCAGTCGGAAGAACAGAAGCTGCAGTGCTACAAAATATAGATCCTTCATTGTATACTGAATCAGATTACAGGCCTTTGGAGGGAAAGAGCTAATAGGAGGTGTGAATAGAGACGATTACCTTACTCTTCCTATGCAAACACTCTTACACACACTGGAAGATGTTATTTCCTTGCAATGTTACTCCTGAGACTCACAATTCCCCTACTGAGGCTACTCAGTAACAGCCAGTTAATTAACAAGTCATCATATGCCTTTCTCTGCATCTCGCTTTGCCCTTTGTCTGCCACACAAATCTGCAACTTACTTTGCTGTAATGAGAAGCAGGCCCTTCTGGTAACTAAAAGGTTACAAGAAGCCTGTCTATTTATGTATAAGTATATATAGAACAAGTTTTTGAAACTCCTATATTATGTTAAAAAGGAGGGGAGCAGCATTCAGAATGATTCTTCATATACACCAAATGTAAGAAATAGAAAAAAAATACTCCTGTTGGGACAGAAACATAAAATCTCTTAAATATAATATAAATACATTTAGCATTTTACCCTGCATATAGATTTCATGTTTCTATTGTCCTTGTTTTTTTAACCTTTGGTCCCCAGATGTTGCTGGGCTACAATTACCAGAATGCCGTCACCCCATATGTTTGGGGTTATGGTAATTGTAGTCTAGCAACATTTGGGGGGCAAGATTAAGAAACAGTAACACACACAAACACATATAAATAAGTGAAAATAACATTTTATGGCAAAGCTTCAGTGTCACTTAAAGTTCTCATTTGTAGGACTTGCAGCAATGAAAACAGTTTACTGGGCACATTTACTTAGCTCGAGTGAAGGATTAGAAGGAAAAAAACTTTGAATTTCGAATGTTTTTTTTGGCTACTTTGACTACGACTAAAAATCGTTTGACTATTCGTCCATTTGATAGTTGAAGTACTGTCTCTTTAGAAAAAACTTCGACCCCTACTTCGCCACCTAAAACCTACCGAGCATCAATGTTAGCCTATGGGGAAGGTCCCCATAGGCTTTCTAACAAATTTCTGATTGAAGGAAAATCGTTCGATCGATGGATAAAAATCCTTTGAAACGTTAGATTTTTCCTATGATCGTTTGAACGAACGAATATAGGTAAATCCTTCGGTTTCAATATTCGAAGTCATTTGGGGCAAATTCATAAAGATTCGTAGTTGCACCAGGCGTAACTTCGCCGCACTTCGCCAGGCGTAGTTTCGCCAGCGCTCTGCAAACTCACTAAAATCTGAAGTTGCGCTCAGGGGTAGCTTAAGGTTGCGAAGTTGCGCTAGCATTGATTCGCTAAGCGAAGCGAAGTTACGCTAGCGATGGTTAATTTGCATACGGTGCCAAATTCAAATTTCAATGGAGGAATACGCACAATCACTACAAATGCCTGGGAAACCTTCAAAACATCAAACAAAAAAATTAGTTTTGCCCTACACATGTGCCCACTGTATAGTTAAGTTGCCATGAGTTAGGAAATGTAGGGGGGAAGGAGGGGAGCCCCAAAAAAAAATTCAATCTTTTTCAGCCTATCACCCATAATATAGAAAAAACGCCAGAGTTTTTTGGGACTTGAAAAAATTTGAACATATTTTGAAGCAATCCCTATCTACTCTATTGCGCTTCGCCTGGTCTGAGGTGGCGAAGGAAGTCTAGCGTAAAAGGTAGCGTTCGGTACAATGCGCCCGTTAGTGAATTTGCGTAGTTACGTCTGTTGTGAAAATTCACCAGGTGTAAGGGTGCGAAGTAACACTAGCGAATTTACGCCAGCCTTCGTTAGTGAATTTGCGTAGTAACGAAAATGACCAACGCTAGCGAATTGACGCTAGCGTTAGGCGCTTAGTGAATTTGCCCCAAGCGATTTTACTTTGACGGTCGAATATCGAGGGTTAATTAACCCTCGATATTCGACCCTAAGTAAATGTGCCCCTAAGCGTTGCTCTCAGAAACCCATTTCTGTTTATGAGTATCAGTAACATTAATTCTCAAAACAATTTCTAGAAGATCAGTGGTGCTGTAACCTCTTTGGAGCAAATGCATGTAGTAAATGAAAATGGCTAAATATATGACATACTGAATAAGAGTTAATATTGCAGGCTTGCAATATTGGGGTATTTGGTTTTGATCCTGACCATTGCTGTGCTCCATTTGTAGGTCTTGCCTGTATATCACATTTAATGTAATGTGTACGGTAGGAAAATCAGATTGGCAGCTCCAGTGTCGCATCTGCCAAGTGGCAAGATGAGAAGCCTTCCTAAGGGGAAGGAAATAAGCTACCTCTGGGAATTTTGAGAAACTTTGTTTTTTTAACCAGAAATGTATCTCTTTTAATGTAGAGGGCCTCAATCCAAGAGTAGGAACTGGAAGTATATAATATATATATATATATATATATATATATATATATATATATATATATATATATATATATATATATATATATATATATATGTAATAACAACCATAAAAAATCATATTCATGGACAAAAGTAATTTCAGATTGCAGACTGTGTGATTTGTATTAAATTTGTGGTGCAGAAACTGGAAGACATGTGTTGTCAGAACACAATTGGAGTTGGATTTAAAGGCACCTGCTGAATACTAGACTACAATGGACACTGCTTAACAAATGACACTTGGACCTTCAGATGACATTTAACTATTGTACTGTTTCACAAGAACCTGCATGTGTCGATCCGTTCAACAATCTACAACTATGAACAACTAACAAAAAAAACAGATTTTAGCCATATTAAAATACCCTTTTATAGGATAACCCAACACATTATTTTATTAATTGTGGTTGGGATACAGCCCTGCAGTAATGCCACAAGAGTCCTACATCAGGGTGGATAACCTGACATTAGCTATTAGAAGGATGTGGGGAGTTGTAGAGCAATCACATCTAGAGGGTTGTAAGTTGACGTCCTTCTCCGAAATACTCTGAAGAACAGTGGTAGATTACTGCTGTCAGATAAATAACCAACAAACCACTTAGCGGCCACAGCTATATAATAATTTCAAAAGAGTGAAAAAGGTGCCACTGAAAATATATACAGAATAAAAATAGACTATTCAAAATGCTTGTGTGACTAGATGGATGTCCGCAATAATATGTATTCAAACCAATTTAATTACATAAGTGATTGTGTTTCTACATTGTGGTGTTCCACTTTATATAAACACACACACACTCTCACACTCACAACTGCCTTTGTTTGCAGCTAAATCCTTGAGGTCACACAGGTTAGGCAGCTGTTGAGACATATTCAGGTCTGCACCATCATTATGTGTCCAAAAAAAATCTTTGGGGGTTGTTTTATCTATTTGTATCTCTTGTTGACACAAAATGGCTCAGATTTACAGCACATTACATTAACTTTAAAAATCCAGATGCACAAAGTTAAGCCACTGCTTAAATTGTTGCAGTTTTCCTGTTGCAGGCTTGGACGTTTTAACAGTGCGTCCCCCAGAGGTATAATGATTTAACATGGAGTGGTACTTTAACTCTATCCACGTTCAATGATAAATACACAGCGGCAGTGGTGCCTTAAATTAGCAGAGCCCTGGGAAATAGAAAAACACCTTGAAACATGTTTTTTTTTAAAAAGTTAATCTGATTCAGTTCAGGGTCACCTGGAAAGTGCTTATTCCAAAATACGGACATTATCATGCATTTCAGAATTAGCAATGCCATTTGTACTTCTTGTCACTGCTGTTAGTTACTTGCCTTAAGCTAACGCTTCTTAATTGCATGTTGCAGCTACATGTTTATGCCTTCACACCAGCTTTCTATAAAGAGAGGTCAATCTCAGAATAAGGACAGGGACGGAGCATATTCAAAGCAACTGAATGGGACATAGAATGCTTAGAACATAGGGAAAATGACTAGACTTGCTCAGTGTGACTTGCATAAACTTTACACAACAGTTTGGGGATTGAGATGCAATGAGCTGCTATCTCTATAAAATAATAGAGAGAAGTCTTGAGATAAATAATTATCGAGAATCATATGTGCTCCTTAGCGTGTGACGGGATGACCTTGCAAGCCTACTAAAACTGCCAGTCTGACAGTGAGGATATAATACAAAAAAATGTGTATTGAATTTTTAAATAGGAAAACACCTTCCGAAAATCTCATTATGTGTCGACTTCTGCCTAAATTGAGTGTACTGTAAATGATACTTACTCCTCTCTTTCTGATCTGTGAATTTCTCCTGTTTAATTCTCCTTTTTTCTGATTTCACTGCAACCTAACATGCATGTCTTTTTTTTAAAAAAATTTTTATCGTTCTGCAATCTGATTTATGTACCTTCAGTGACAAATGGAGGGTTAAAATGCACCGCCCATTGCTTAACAGGAAATGTGATTATACGATAGAATAAAGACTAATTAATATTAGTGAAGGTGTGTGCTGGATGTAAAAATAGAAAGATAAAGCACAAAAGCATTAACCCCATTTCATTAGCTCCCTTGTGTTACTACTCAAACAGCACTTGCTCAACTTAGTCTCTATTTAAAGGACTTGCTAATGCCCTGGCACAAATGCAGGTACCTCCATTTCACTGATCATTTGCAACACCCTGTTCACTATTAGATTTCCCCAAGTTTATGCAAAAATAACATCAGAAATTCAGATTATAAATATGGCTTTGACCCTTGAATATAAATATGGCTTTGACCCTTGAGGCACAAGTGCATCAATATTTTACAAGAGCTGCACTAAACTTAGAGAGAAATCTGCCATGTATATGGCACTATAATAATACCCACTATTATCTTGCTAATAGCAATAAGTAATTCTAGAGAAAATAAGTCTTTTATTTGAGGGGGCTTGAAAAAAATTATTATATATGCATATTTATTTTCAGGGGAAAACTATTTTTTTAAAGCAGTATTAGCCCCTAGAATATAATTGGGAACAATGAGATACATTACAAAGCATTGCTAATGGCACCTGCAAAGTTTACTGTTCAGAACATAAAAGACACAAAAATGTTTTTCACTATTTTGTTTTTTAATTACTAGTCTGTAGGCAGTGGGGTCTCCACAGACTGGGGTCTTCAACCTGCTGAATGAGACAGGGTTTCTATTCTGTATTCCATAGTCAAACATAACTAATACCCCATTTTAAACGAGACACAAATAGTGTTCAACAGAATAATGTCCTTGCCAGTTAGAGAAACTCCATGCCACATACAATTCAAACTTACTTTCAAAACTGCCATTGTTATCTGCAATTTGTTAGCTGCTCTGTTCTGAATTCATGTATTAATATTGTAACCACTTAAGTGCCAATAGGTTCTATTTTCCCCTATGGGAAAATTGCAATGTACGGTGCATGTTGCGGCCATGACTCAAAGGGTTAAAATGTGTTCATTTTACATTGTTTCAGCTTGTTCTGTAAACAAAGCAGGAGGATGAACTTTATCCAGTGGAACAGAATGCAAATAATCAAGCAAACCTATATTCGATTGCATGGTGTTGGGGGGTACAGTTTTTGGAGATTTTCTTCAGTTCAAATGTTCCTAGCACCAAAAGTGTGATATATATGTTCTAATTTCTATGCAAATTATAATTTCCTAGCAAGACCTCAAAAGCATATTCTAACGGCCTAGCAAATGATTTTATAGTTGCTGCCAAATGTGCTCTAATGGTTTTAGTTAATCAAATGAATACAAAGGTTGAGGCCCCCTATGTATAAACAATTTTATAACACACTGACTGCCTTATGTCATCTGGCATCAAACAAATATTGCTCTTGCTTCTCAAGAGACCTATCCCCACAGTACCTATGGATTAAATAACTATCATATTCACAGACCACAGAAATTAACAAGAGCCAATCTGAGGTCAGTCGCTATTGAACTGCAGTGCCTGATCGCTTGTTGGCAAACTTTCTGTACGGTGGAATGTAAAATGGACACGGAGATTAGCAATACTTTTTCTGGTATACAGAGGCTCTGTACAGCGCTTAGAAACATATACATTAATAAACGAACATGTCTAATTGCTATAACAAACTTTATTTAAAATGGTAAAAAACAAATATATTCTACAAAATGCTTAAAATCAAAGCGCTAATTCTGTTAAATCTCCTAAAAAATTACAAATGGTCCCTTTAAAAAAAACATATACTTGGCAATTCAAAAATTATATTTCAAAACTTACTTACAGATCCTTGGCCAAAATCACTATTGGTCATGGTAGGAGAAAGTGAAATGAAATTATCCAGGGGAAAGAAAAATGTGCAACCAATACTTTTTTTTTTTAATTTGCAAAAAAAAAAAACCTATTTCTCAACAGCTGCACGCCATTCGGAAATAGATGTCCTGCTATTGCCACCAATAAAAAAAAATAATCCTAAAATAAAAAAAAAAGTTCTTGGCTAAACCCTCATTTCTTAAACAGGTGTTACGGAGTTAAAATGAACAGCTTGAAAGTTGGTTTTTCTGAAACGACGATTTCCTTTCAGAGCTGGGTAGACTTCGAGGATAGCAATCTGTGGCATTTGAAAAGATAATTCTAATGTACTCTATACATAATTTACTAGCTCAGTCCAGGAAGCAAAGAGTATTTGATACTGTATTTGCATTCAAGGATATATTTCTCAAACATTATGAATGATCGCACATCAAAGACTTCCATGCTGCAGACAAAATTCTGTGGTAACCAGCAGATGCTTTGGATAGTTTAAAAGGTGCACTTGTATTTACACAGCCAAGAAAACTATTTCCTTTTTTTTCTGTTTCTAAACATACTTTATTAGGCTGAACCCTTGTGTTTGGGGATTTAATGCTAATAACTACTGGAAGATTTTAGCAGCAATTCCATTTAAAATAAGGCTTTTTGGTTGGGGGGGTTCTTAAGAGAATTGTATGTCTCGCTAGTATACACTTCTTATAAACAGAGGTTTGCACCATGTTCAGTTCCAGAAAAAAAAACATCAACCCAAGTATTTTAATTATGTGATAAATCTACATGATGAACAGCAAAACTTATAAAATGTGCCTCTGAGAACATACACTTTATAAAGGTCATTGTTTTGGTCCTAAAATCTGGGGATCATGTTGATTTTGGTAACTTTTTAAAATAAATAAATGGAACACAATTTTTATTATTTAAAGCTGCTGAAGCTTCACATGCTCAAGTGAGCTTTAACTCCATAATCCAGCATCATGCATTTACATAGTGCAGGCGCACAGTATAGACATATTTCCTCTCCTATGTGCTTAAAAGTTCTGGATAGACAAGGATTTATAAAAATAAATCTCTGGCCATCAATGGGTAAATGTATTTTTGCGGGGGGTAACTAAGTATGAAATGCAAAACAGCTCATCAAAGAAAATAGTCTTGGCAGTTCATGAAATCTGCAATCTTACTGAAACGCTACCTGGCATTATATAGACAATTGCACCCTATTATAGATTCCCAATGAGACTGCATGACACTCCTGATATATATCCCACAGAGGACTGCAATCACTCACAGACGGCTCTCGAACTCATCGATAGCTGATCAAAATCTAACATGGCGCCACACCGTAAAAAAAAAAAAAAAGAAGTCCCCTAACATTATTGAAAAGCTGCTTATTAGATCAAATGAGATACCTAGCAGCCATCTAAGTGTAATTAAATCCTGCGACACAGCACACAACTGACCTACTGCATACGCACCAAAGCGCAAAGGATTTCCATTTTGTTCGCCCTTTTTTTCGTTTCAAACATCAACCCAGAGACAACGAGTTCAAGAAAAACATTTGGCACCTTTACAAAGACACAGCCTTATACAGAGGTCTTACCCACTGTGGTTTTTTAGATTTTATATAAATGAACCTGTCGAGATGTTAAGAATTCAAATGTAATGGCACCTCATCTAAATACAGTTCTGTTCTCATACTGAAGTCACTTCTTTAGCAGACCTTATAATTATAGCGGTGGTTTTTAGTTCGTAGGGGGGAGGAAATCTGCAGTTTTAAGTAGGATGGTGGACAATTAAAACCCACTTAATGCAAAAACAAATTTACAGGAAGCTACGGCCAAACTGTATGTGAAACAGAATTATCTGTGTGAACATGACTCCATAGATTTAATAAGAGGGGATATCCTAAGCACACAGCTGAACCCTCCAAACCCATCCATGTTTATCATCTGACTATACATTAACAAGAATATCTAGAATATAAGCCTAAATTAACTAAAATATAGATCTGTAATCACTATACAAACACCGGTGTAACACAAAAGGTCAAATGGCAAGAGGTGACAGTTTAGTGATCATTTGATCAGGGTCAAGTGATCAGGGTCTGACTTTGAGTCTAGCAAAGGACTTCAAAAAAGAAATGTGCTGATGAGGAACATAGTTTGGGGGGAAAATATGACTTGTTCTTGGATTCAAGAATGTACCTTTTATGGCTAGCTTTTTGAATTACTGTGTGATCTCATGTAAATTCATCAAAATAAGGAAATTTAACCATTAACAATGTTAAACACTACTCTGTGGTTGCAGGGATTATTTCTGCAATTTATGAGCTTTGGTTGCAGCTCATAGAAGTTTGTCCTGCTATCACTAAAAGCAGCGTCTCTCTCTCGCTCTCTCTCCAAACCATGCAACACATTCCTGACATACAGTACAGGCGGCATCATCAAAAATCCTGGCGTGCCTAAGGTAAGCCCATTCCTATAATATCCCCTGGCAACGTAATAAGGGCAATAAACTGTTTACATTGCAAAGCTGCTGCCTTCATTACAAGGGATTGTTATGAATTAATCAGAAGGCTGACTGATAGAAAATGGCCTTTCACACAACTACCATATAGTGTGGGAGGTGCCCTCAGAATTAAACTGCCCAACAATGAGCCAGACAAAGTAGCCTCATGCTATTAATACAGCTATTCCTTCTTAAACTCACAGGTACGAATGAATTGCTGTCTAAACAAACTTTTGATTTCTACAGGATTTTTATTTAACAAGTCCTAATATGCTTTACTGTAACATTAACCTGTGCACTGCCATAGAAAACAAGAAACAGTACAGTACGGTGTATACGTAGCACATGCCACACGCTCAGGCTTCGTATAGAATCAAAAAAAAAAACTGCAGTTTATTATGGTAGATTATTTTTTGTTTTTTTCTGTCAATATAACCACAGAAGTGAAATTAAACAAAGCACAAAATACATCACATGTTTTTCGTTAGTAACTAAAAATATAAAACCATTTTGCACAGCAAAATATGTAGAAGAAGGAGAAAAAAATAAAAGGAAAAGTTAACTGACAGCTTTCTATATTTATTATGGTAAGTTTACTCATTTTTAAAAGACATAATATCAGTCCCTGAAGAGAGATTTTTTCCTGGTTATTGCCTTTAAGACTGTGGAATTTGTGAAGTTACAGAAAATCCAGTTCTGCACCACAAACTGTAAAAAAACAAGCAAATAAAAATTGCCATTTGTTTTAAAATTGTGTGATAATGCCATTTTTTTTTCCTTTTTCTGTTTAACAACTGCATAAATCTGTATTAGCGTTCTAAACAGTTTTTTGCATTTATTATATGTTTGCAGGTTATATCTTAGTGCAATTCAGTCCCAAAAATTTCAGTTTTTTTTCTGAGGAAAAAAAAAAAACAAAAGCAAAAAACAAACATAGTTTTTGAATGTAAAATACCTCTAAGTTATAGACAGAGGCGCCTCCCCTTTTAATACTTTGGTTTTGAAATACAGTCAGTGGTAAAGCAAGGGTTTTTCCACATACCCAACTTAAATGTAAGTTGCAAGCACATGCTGCAAATGAAAAGCTACCTTCTCTGCAATAAACACACCCCATCGCAATTTCTAACCTCTCCAAACATCACAATAGTAAACAATTTAGTGCATCAATCTTTAAAAGGTTCTACAGCTATGACAGAGTTAACTTGTTCCAATGAATTCCCTTTCCTGTAGTATATATATATATATATATATATATATATATATATATATATATATATATATATATATATATATATATATATATATTCACTGGGCTAACAGACTGTATGAAACAGGAGTAAGACTGACTACAATCCCATTGCATTCCACATTTGACAGTAACCAAATGCAAAATTAAAAAAAAAAAAGATGAATATTGGTTTGAAAAATAAATTTGAGAATGTTTTATTAGCTCACAGCATTAGTCCCAGAACACACGACTTTTAAAGACATCTTTTCAGAGTTCCTGATTTTTTTTTTCTTTTGCCACATTTAAATAGGAAAATCCATTTTGCCATATTTAAGAAAAAAAAAACTGTGCATATTTATTCTTAAGTGGAGTCTTTTGCATATTTCAAAAAAAGCAGTTTTGATTTTTTTCATTTTACCTCTAGCGGATGCAAACTATAACAGGGGAGGATGGATGTCTGCACTTTTTTGTTGGGAACTCAAAAAAGTGATGAGGCAATAAAAGAAAGCAACAGAATGATGAATATCATGCCAATAATCTCCAGAAAGTCCATTTCCAAGGAAGAAAATAAAAACAAAATCAAAGGAAAAAAAAAATAATAAAAACCAAAAAATAATTATACCATACATGTCCAGCATGCAGGACCTTCTTATATAATATATTGTCTCTTTTCCATAAAGTCTTTTGACAATGACAGTTCTTTGTTGCTAAAACAGATTAGCAAGCATAATGCATGAGATGAGGATGGGAGTTTTAATGGCAGGCCGGTCTCATTCATTGGGGCCAAAAACTCTCATGAAAACACTGAAGTCGGATGCAGGCTTCAATTTGGCAGGTTGCTTTAACGCTCCTTTTACCGAGGACAGCAACTCTCTCGAAAAAAGGATGAACTCGGCCACATATGCTAAAAATTCACATTTTTGTTTTTGTGTGTTATTTTATCTTTTATTGCAAGCTCGTGTGAAGAACTCAGGGTGGTAACATTCTGTGATTTTTCTCCCTTTCTCTCTCTTTGTGTGTGAGACAGCAAAGCTCAAAACTCATGACCTTCAAAACAAAACAAACAGAAAAAGAAAGCATAAAGTGGATGGTAGGATTCAAAGAGCAAACTTCATATGGGTGCGAAAGAGGAGGAGAGGTGGGATTTGTGCAGCCTAATGGCGAAACTAATGATAAGAGATGTCAGATACAACTCCCCAGTGCCCTGAATATACAGTAGAACCCCCATTTTACATCCCCTGATTTTAAGTTTCCCTCATTTTACATTGTTGTTTTGTGGTCCCACCTATTTATTATGCATAATACATTTCCCTGATTTGACTTTTTCCTGGATTTTACATCATTTTTTTCTGGTCCCCTGTCAAATGGGGGTTCTACTGTATACTTTTTATAGAGACCCCCATTCCCCTAAAAAATAAAGCTGCTGGATGGTGACATTGACCTGCCCTACTGTATACAAGTTAAACTATCCCAGAAAATTTGGGGTTGCCATGGGGCATTATTAATTGATAGCAGCAATAAGTGGGTGAATTTGCTCAAGTCCCCTACTGTTTCTGCACTAGAGGGTTAAAGATGAAACAAAAGTGAAAAGAATGGGGGAGAGTGAGGCGGGTGCCACTAAGTTATCAGCCTTTGGCACTGCAGCTGTGAAGGGACTACAATTAGCAGCAGCAGCATCCCAGGTGATGGCTTACTGAGAGTTGTAGTTCCAGCAATGTTGAGGTGCCAAAGGTCGTCTGAAGCTAAAGGGAAGAGGACTAGGGGCAAAGTTCAGGGTTAGAGGCGACACTCACATGAAATACTCCGGAGAGGAGGGGTTGTCGCTGTTGCTGGCGCCGTTTTCTCTGAAGCCGCTGCCCAACAGCTTCTCGTACTTCTCCTTGTAGGCGTCCCTTTCCCGGAGCAGCCTGGAGATCTCCAGCTTGAGGTGCTCCACTTGCTGCAGCAGTTGACTCTTCTCGCCCTCCAGGACGTGCCGCTGCTGAACCCTCTTGAAGCGGCAGGACTGCGCGTAGCCTCGGTTCTTCAGTGTCCTCCTCTTCTGCTTCAGCCGGATCACCTCCTCTTTGCTCACCCCCCTCAGGTGCCGGTTCAGTTCCCTCACGGACATGGTGACCAGCTGCTCGTCCGAGAAGCGATCGTCAAAGTGCAGGTGATGGTGGTGGTGATGATGGTGGTGGGAAGCAGGTGGGTGCAGAGCCCCGACCACCGAGGACGCAGTGGAGCTGCCGCTGCTGCCGCCGCCTCCTGTCCCAGGCTGCACCCCGACTTGGTGCCCCACGGAATGGTGGTGGTGCTGGTGGTGGGGGTTCTGCGCTGCAGCAGCTGCGATCACAGCCGAGACCACCGCCGCTGCGGAGCCCATGTCCTCTCCGGGCATTCCCCCCGACGAAGCGTACTGCTGCTGCCCCCGGGCAAAGCCATCGTAGCCCGCCTGGAGCTGCTGCTGTTGGTTGTTGTTACTTATCAGAGCTTCGACCGCGTCCTCCGGGCTGAAACCCAGCGCCTCCGGGTTGATCTGCTGGGGGTAGGCGCTCATCCAGTAGTAGTCTTCCAGGTGGCCCTTCTGTTCGCTGCCGGAGCCCGGGCTGGGGGCTGAGAAGCTCGGGGAAGGGGGCACCGAGCTGCAGGGCGTGCTCATCGGGGTGGAAGACAGCGATCCCCCGGCGATCAGGCGGCCGCACTGGCTGATGATGCGATCGGTCTCCACCGGCTCCTTTTTCACTTCAAACTTCATCAGATCGAAGTCATTAACATATTCCATGGCCAGGGGACTAGTGGGCAGGTCGGAGCTGCTCATTGCCAGTTCTGATGCCATCCTTCTGCTGCTGCTGCTGCTGCTCACAGTCCTACACGAGGCTGCCACAGGGGACACCAGGCTGATGCTGCGGTGACCCGGCACTGGGTGAGCCAGCGTGTTCCTTTTGCCCCCGCACTCTCAGCAAGTAGCGGCAAAGGGGCAATCATGCGCCAATTACAGCAGCCCTGCCTCGGGCTTGGCGCACAGATGCATCTTTTTATTTCACTTTCTCGGCTCAAAAGAAGCAGTTCAAGTTGCTTTCTGTCTTTAACACTTCATTCCCAGAAACCGCCGCCGCTGCTACCGGCAAACTTTGCACAAAGGTACAAGTGTATCCCGAGCTTTAGGTGCCCGTGCTGGTGCCTAGGTGGGAGCCAGAGATCCACTCGCAGCCAGAAGGGGATTTTCAAGGATCATTCAGCAGAGCACTTTAAAAGCAATGCTGAGTTTTATAGCCGCCCTGACGTCACTCCCTCGCAGCGAATGGACTGGGGACAGCAGGCCAATGGGAGCGCCGATCCCAAGCTTCATTTGCATAATAGTATTAGAAACTTTGGGGGGGAGCTGTCAATCACGGTGGATCAGCTGACTGTCAGACGGGGGCTTAACTCTTGCTGCTGCCTTGGCAGGAGTAACAAGGGTTAAGAGCAGAGGAAGAAACAAACGCTGTGCGTTCCCCCCCCCCCAGTTTATCAAAGCAGATGCTGCTAATCGCCTCATTGCTCTGCCTGGGCTTCATCTTCTTACTACTGCAATGGCAAAACCTTCATGCCAACTTTCTCCCTCTCTCATTTTATTTTTGGAAGAAGACATTCATTGCCAGGAGGCGTTGCTGATGCTTTGGTAGCAAAAGGGTTACAGATTGGCTCTGCCTGGTGGAACTGTAAGTAGATACATGCACTGTACTTGTTAAGTGGCTGCTGGAAGCCTCAAATTTGTGCTTTTAAGGGAGAAGATATAAAAGAAGTAACTTGGGCTTTATGGACTTTTTTTCTGTGCAGAGCCCCCCCCCCCAACTCCTTATTAGAAAGGGAGGGGGATTAGAGATAATGGGGGTCATTTATAAACTTTGCGCAAGGCAGATTGGTTCGCAAAGTGAATATATTTGCCCTGTGCTTGGTTATATTTATAAAGCTTTTTTTCACAATGCGAATGTTTATAAGAGCTTCTTAAATATGTCAAAAATTTGCAAATCGCCAATATTTATGCGCACACTCTGTGACTGAATTACGCCACGACTTTGGTGGCGGAGATAGTATTCGCAAAACAGTTTTGCGAATTAAGTCACTGTCAACACTATTTTCGTGCACAACAACCTTGCGCATTGGGTGCGCTTGCGCAAACTCCCACCTCATTTGCGCGCCGTTTGCGAACATTTATGGGCAATACGACCATTTCTGAAACAAATATAAGCTGCATGAACTTTATAAATGACCCCCAATGTCTCATTCATTGGTGCATATGTGCTTAACCCTCTCTTATTAAAGTGTAAGCTCTGTGGCACTGATTTATAAATCCATACAGATGAATCTGAATCAACGCAGTGATACACCTTGGTCCCTTAAGGCAGTGTCTTTGGCATCTTGTGTATTGCACAGGGTATTTATATAATATCATTCCTGCCCTCTGCATAGTTCTGTTATACATTAACAAGACAAAACTGGAGCAAGTCTCAGGCCAAAGTGATTTTTTTTTTTCAGATGAAAGTGATCTGTTCCCTTCGAGGAAATGCTTCCCAGTGATAGATAAGTAGCAGTTTGCCCCAATATTGTAGTTTTTTTACTTGATAAATATGGCCTTTAATTATGTTCTGTGTGCTCATGATCTTTCTACAAAACACACATGCACGCTATATAAACACTACCAAAATAAACATGTAAATATATAAAAGGTCAACGTGCCAAGCAGGCGGTGTCATTTATTCAGCAGACAATTTATGTGCAAATTCCCTCACTACATGTAGTAAAAGAAATACAGTGTACATTAATTATTTGATCTGTGCCTTTGCACTGCTATGAAATATGGATGGCTTGTGTGTAATAATGTGCATCAGATGTGTGAGGTATTAGCGCTCACACAGAACAAGGAGGTGCTGAGAGTAGTGGGTTCATTATAGGATCTGCCTGGCTCTTCCCGGCACAGTCTGACAGTGTCATTTGATCACTGTTACCTGGCTCTCTCTTGCCCTTTGCACTTTCACATGTGAGTTAACTATTTTGTACTTGATTGTGACAAGTGGTGAAGCAAGTGCAATATGTTCCTGCGGGCTATTTCCAAATTGTTTCGTATGTGACTTGGTTAGGTATGAAAAAACAGATACAAACTCTTTAAAGAGATACTGACACCAGAAAATAACCTTTTTTTTTTAATCCACCATAACATTATTTTTGAATGCTATTTATCATTTTGCCATAAAAGTATTTTTTCTGATGCTTATACTCGAGTATAAGCCGAGTTTATCAGCATCCAAAATGTGCTGAAAAAGTCTACCTCAGCTTATACTCTTGTCAGTGGGCAGTAGCTGAGATTGCAGTCACTTTTAATCATTCCTATACCAACAGTTCACTTGGGGAGAGATTGCAATATCCCACAATGCCCTCTGTTGGTTATATGAAAGAATAACAGTGTGCCCTCTGTTGGTTATATGAAAGAATAATAGTGACTGCAATATCACACAGCGCCATCTGTTGGTTATATGAAAGAATATCAGTGACTGCAATATCACACAGCACCATCTGTTGGTTATATGAAAGAATAACAGTGACTGCAATATCACACAGCACCCTCTGTTGGTTATATGAAAGAATAACAGTGCACCCTCTGTTGGTTATATGAAAGAATAACAGTGACTGCAATATCACACAGAACCCTCTGTTGGTTATATGAAATAATAACAGTGTGCCCTCTGTTGGTTATATGAAAGAATAACAGTGACTGCAATATCACACAGAACCCCTCTGTTGGTTATATGAAATAATAACAGTGTGCCCTCTGTTGGTTATATGAAAGAATAATAGTGACTGCAATATCACACAGAACCCCTCTGTTGGTTATATGAAATAATAACAGTGCGCCATCTGTTGGTTATATGAAAGAATAACAGTGACTGCAATATCACACAGCGCCCTCTGTTGGTTATATGAAAGAATAACAGTGACTGCAATATCACACAGCACCCTCTGTTGGTTATATGAAAGAATAACAGTGACTGCAATATCACACAGCACCCTCTGTTGGTTATATGAAAGAATAAAAGTGACTGCAATATCACAGAGCACCCTCTGCACATGGTAGTGGGACAATGCACACAGTAATCCGTTTGGCAATTCTCTGTCACCATCAACTTTGCAAAGAAGTCCGGTTGATCGCTGGGGGGGTCGCTTTGGCAGAATGTGTGCTGCTTGGAGACAGGGCTGTAGTTGTGTCTAGGCTTATACTAGAGTCAATAAGTTTTCTCAGTTTTCGTAGGTAAAATTAGGTATCTCGGCTTATACTGAGGTCGGCTTATACTCGAGTATATACGGTACTTTTCTTACAGCCATGTTCAGGGGGCTGCCATATTTGTGCAGCAGGAGTCTGCTAGCATTATAAACTCTAACTGACAGGCTGAGAGGGGACAGTCAGTTTGGCAAAACAGTCAGGTTTTCAGGTCAAGACAAATTTTAGTGTCAGTATCACTTTAACGTAGGTTCCAGTCAAATTCAGTGTCCTTATATCAAGTTAGTACTTTCCTGGCCTATACCTTGGAGTGTATACAGGAAGTCATTTTTATACTAGTCTATATCTATGTTCTACAGACTAGATTGTAATCAATTGCCTATAACATATTGTGTAAAATACTGACACCAGGGCTTTCCACTGCCCTAAAAATAAATCTTCTTGCAAGGTAGAAGTGTATAAATCAATCCAGTTGCACATTCATGTGTTAAAACCTCCTTTCCATGGGTTGAACGTTTGTTAGTTTTATGAATCCTGAAGGCACTGAATTTACATGTACCGATATGGGATAAATTAACAGGAAAACCGTTATCCAGAAAGCTCTGAATTATGGAAAGGCCGTCTTCCATAGACTCCATTTTATCCACATTTTAAAAAAAATGATTACTCTTTTCTCTGTAATAATAAAACAGTATCTTGTACATGATCCAAACTAACATACAATTAATTCTTATTGAAAGCTAAATCCGCCTATTGGGTTTATCTAATATTTACATGATTGTCTAACAGACTTAAGTTATGAAGATCCAAATTATGTAAAGATCCGTTATCCAGAAAGCTCCAGGTCATGAGCATTCTGGATAACAAGTCCCATACCTTAAGGTATCTCATAAATTCTAAATCAATGTAAAAAGTTTACATTCTTATAGATGTTTTTATTTGTCCTGCTGAATGTGCTCAGATTGTATTTTCAGTGGATGTTCTGATTTATATTAGCCTTATAAGAAAAAAAATTGTATTGTATTATTGCTTGTTCAAACCTCCACAGTGCCACCTATTGGCAAATGTCATTTTTATTTGATCTATTTCCAGCACTGAACTTCAGAGAGATGTTACGTAGTATTCTAGTTTTTTGTAGGTTGTTGTGTTTCTAAAAAGGCAATCATTTTGCCAGAAACTATGGATTGCTTCTTCCTTAGTAACTAGATCTGCTAAAATATCTACTGTATGCCTGCAGTAGGTTAGTACAGTAGGATTTACATGTTTCAGAATAAACTGTATAGTAAAAATAATGTTACTTGAATGGGCAGTCAGTGTAAATAATAGTAAGAATATATATTTGCGGAAAAACTAATCCATAAAAGTATTCATTATTCAGTATGTCACATTGTTAACCCTTTAATTTTTTTCATTCTTTTCATTAATTTTTTTAAATTTTTTCATTCGGTTCTGTGCTGTCACATTTCTACTGCAAACTCGCACAAAAACAAAATTGTTCTAGGTAACAGGTTAAACAGTTTGTTATTATTTCACTTACCTGGTTTAAAACATTAAAGCCCAAGTTTAATGACCGCAGAAAACAATTGCTTTTGCCTAAATATAGCCCTTACAAAGAAACCATCTTTATAGTATCATATCATATTTATTCAACTTGTGCAGACTTGTGTCTGAAATTCTTTATAAGCATGAATATTCTTGCTTCCTGTATTTTTTATTATCATCATTATTATATACAGTGGTGGGCCAAGCCGACCGGGCGCCCCAGGCGACTCGGGTGGCCACTGCGCCCCCCTCCGTGCTCCCCTCCATGCTCTCCTCCATGCAGTGAACATGGACTAGGGGTAGGCAAAAAGTCAGTCCCCCTTTCGTTGTTCCGTAGGCAGGTGCCTCTTCTGCCTACCCCTAGTTCTGGCCCTGATTATATAAATAATACTCTAAAGGGGTGGATCTTGCTAAACTAAAGTAAATAATTCAGTGTTCTTGAGAGTAATTACTGATGGTCAGTAGACAAAAATTCTCCAAACATATGTTTTTTTTCTTTTTTTTCAGGGAGGAAAGCAGATACCTGTTGTGAATCAAGGTGCTTCAAGCTTACAGAAATACATATCTCTGAAAAGAGTGAGAGAGAGAGGGGGGGGGAATAATATAGTAGTTTTGGCAAGGATGGTTAAACTATATTTACTCTATGATCAAATAATAGATATTCAGTATGCATAGATGATGTTCTGGCACTGAAAGCAAAGCTGAAAAAACATCAACCAACCCTTCCACACCCTAATCAATTAATCCCTTTTCTCTGTGTGGGCTAGGTCTGTATGTGTGCTGCTTATAATCATGACGAGTGGTTGACATGACCAGCATCTCCATTCATGTTTTGCTTCCAAGAGATCTAAAACATTGACTGTATCATTTGCTTATGTCTGTCTGGACAATGATAGAGAAGGATGCACAACTATTATTCAGCTTTGCAGGAAAGTAGGCAACAAGTAACTACTTAGTACAGAATTACTGTTCACCTTCCCATGCTTGAGTGCCTTATCATTTTACTGCTGGTTACACATGGGGTGTCTTTCTGCTGTATACATGATCAACCTATGGGGCTGATGATTGATAAGATAGCTGTTACAGGTTGCCTGGCTCTGTATTTGTGAGAATGACTGTTTGAGCTGCTTTATGTCTTGCCATTACAGAAGGATTCTTAGTATCCTTCAATGAAACAGTCCCTTTGGTAGTCATACATGGATTTCACTGAAGATTATGAAAATGTCCTCAGTCAAGGCTATCAATATGGCAGCTCCTGTAACAGGCAAATAAATAAGGTGTTTGCAACTTTTTAATCAGATCAGTTTTTAAAATATGGAAATACCTACCTTTAGCAATTCTATTCCTATAGGTGCTAATACAGAGGCTATTGAGTTTGCAGTGTGCAGCTAGCCTTACTGTAACCACAGAAGATGACCCTACAGTGCTGTCTTCTCTGCATACCAATAGACCCAGCCCTAAATTAGGATGCACATGTGCATTGTTCAGTTTAGCCATGGCTATGCTGCAGCAAATTAACATCTGGCTGATAAAACAACATGTGCAGTTATGCTTCTTTATACAGATTCTATTTCATATACTGAGTCAAAATTATTGTTGGCTCTATATTTGTGAGCCAAATCCGAAGCTTGGAGAATCTCAAACATTTCTAGACTTGTGAAATCATCTTCTAAATCTAATGAATGGAACTCTGATCTTTTCATACCCAATTAGACCTCTGCTTCTTTAAGTAAGCAGTTATCTAACTACACCTTTATAAATAGAAAGAAAAAAATCCCAAGATATGAAACAGATATGGGACATTTTAAAAGGAAAAAAGTACAGAGGCAAATCTTTACAACTGCTACACGTGACTGGGAGCTGATTTAATGGTAATATCAATTGGATTAAAGTTACTTGTAATTCGGTAATAAATGAGATGTCTCTGGTAAGTAAGATAAAGTGCCCTGCTATTAAGTTGTTTATCTGAACAGTAATTCTCAGAAACCTGACTTCTGACACTTAGTCATATATTAAACCTACTTCTTGAACATTGCACTCTCTATTTTTATATAGGCAGCCCTCCCCCCTCAATCTAACAGCCAAGGCAATGTCTGCTCGAGCAGCAGCATGCAGTGAAACAAAGCATTTCAGGCCATAATTGAAACACTATAATTGCCTGTAGAATTACAAAAAACTGTAGTAGAATTATTACTTATTTATTTTTAAAGTGCCAAGAAATGCTCTAGATTTACAGTATATACAGATTCCTGTGCCAAAAAGTCACAAATAAGCAGAGGCAAATGTGTGAATAGGAAAATATAATTAATGATAAAAAAATTAAGTGTGGTAGATACCAACATAGAACTATACTCTTACACATGTAGTATTCTCTTACACAATCTACTGTAACTACTTCACTCAATATAGTCATTGTAACAGTAAATGAAAAAGGAAAAATACACTTTAAATATAAGTTGAAAATATGTTAAAGTCGCATAGAGCAAAACAATTCGCACCAATAAGAATAAAAATCTCGCAATGTAATATTGTTACTTAAAATGTTATTGCATTGCAAATTTTAATTGAGCATTGCGAATTTTAATTGCGCATTCTTAAGAAGTGCTTGAAGGTGTCATAATCTTTTGGAGCAAACCTAACGACATTTTCAGTAAGAAGTTTTATTACATTTACTGCACATTGGCTCAAACTATAAAATTCGCAAATGGTCTTCCACTGTCGGAAGTGGTCGCTAAACAGCTTCCTGGTTCGCAAAAGCTATATTAAATTTGCGCAAAGCAAAATTTGTTCAAGCAAAGGCATAACTTTTTGTATTGCGAATAGTTTTTCCGTTACCGTCTTTTATTACATTCCCCGCAGTCTTGCTGAACTGCCAACAGGCAGTGTCAGACTGGAACACTGGGATACCAGGAAAATTTCCAGTGGGCCCAGGTGTCAGTGGGCACTTTTACTTATAACCATTTAGCCTATTTCATGGTCATTCCCTATGTCTTTATGGGTAAAAAATGTGTTATAATGGAAGAATATAGTAAGTATATATAAAAAAACAAGTAGAATAAAGAGGTTAAGTGAGGAGAGGAGGAATAATAATTTGGAACCTGGGCCCACAGTCTAAGGTTTTCTGGTGTGCCCCTGGCATCCCAGTCCGACACTGCCAACGGCCATAGTGCAAAGGTGGCATAAAGCTGTCTGCAGACACACATTTTTTTAAAAAAAACAACCCTTTTAAAATGGTTTATTTCTCTACTGCAAAAAAAAACCCCAATCTATGGTCACAGTTCTTGGGATACAATATACTGTAAGCCAAGAGCCCAACAGTAGTACATTTACTAAGTACAGCTTGAAATGTATGTTCGTATTTACATTATTATCCTGGAGGGTAAACTGTCATATTACTTGACTTTAGTGAGGTAAAGTAGAAAATTAGTCTTTGCAAATTATTTAGTAGGGAAGGCAATATTTCTTTATTTAAGGTACAGTTTTCCTCTTTGTTCTTTCCACAAGAAGCTAAAATACTTTATGTGGAAGTCTCAACCTCAGTCTAAATGCTATGCTATTTTTCCTAGTATGTTAAAGGAGTTGTTCACCTTCCAAACACTTTTTTCAATTCAGTTGTTTTTAGGTTGTTCCCCAGAAATAAAGACTTTTTTCAAATACTCTCCATTATTTATCTTTTACGTTTTTTCCAAAATCTAAGTGTAAAGTTGAATGTCTGTGTCTGTGGTGTTTGAGTCTGGCAGCTCAGTAATTCAGGCGCAGACTCTGAACTGTTAAAATTTTGCAACATTGAGTTGATCCATTTCTCAGCAGCATCTCTGGAGTAATAGCAACAATTGTATCAAGTCTAACAACTGCCTGTAATGGAACCCAGAGATTCTGCTCAGCAGGGACAAAGATAAGAAATGTATCAACTAAATGTATCCATTTAGAACAGTTTACAGGATCGACGACCCCCTCCCCTCCCAGAGCTGCTTCAGAAGGAGAGAAATGACAATTTACACTTCAATATTAGAAAAACCGTCACACATAGAAAATAGAAAGTCATTGGAAAAAGTCGTTATTTCTGGTGATCTATCTGAAACCAACTAGTTGTTTGAAGGTGAACAACCCCTTTAAATGTTTTTTAAGGCTTTAACTGGAGTATAAAGTTTGTTTTTTCTTTTTTTCCTTTTGTACAGTTGAAACGCCAATACATGAAGAGAAGAGAACACAGCTTTTAAAGTCATTGAGATACACCAGAGGAATAGACACAGGGATGCTAAATAAAGCACAGTTCTTTTCAACTTGTTTGTCAGGTTGTGTTCATTTATCTTGTCAACTCCCATGATGCCTGCACCAAGGCCTTGTAGCCATATGTGTTAGCACACCTGCTATGTGTGTGAGATCTGCACTGTAGAATGTTCAAGTACGTACACCATTCCTGTGTTTCATTAAATTTTGTAACAACTGACACTCTTTTTGTTTGGAGAATTAGTGTGCCCATGCAGGGAAGATTGGTTGCAGACTGAGTTGGAATGCAAATATGCCTTGCGTTTAAGGGTTTTGCTAAAAAGCAAATTATTAGACATCACTTGCAATTTCTGTACAGATTTCCAATGCAATTTTCTCTTCAGTGCAGCTGGGAATTTGGTGGAGTGCCAAAGGGGATATATACACATATAAAAAGACTTCTTTTGGTCTGCTGATTTACCCTGAAAATGCTAAAACACATTTTTACCCATTCTTTCTAAACAGCTGTGGAAAAAACAGCTGTGGAAAAGCTTTGCTTTACAATTTTTCTTAACAGGCCACAAGATATGAAAACATAACTTGCATTTCTATAATTTTTAAAAGGGAGCTGCTTTATGTCTTGCCATGACAGGATTCTTAGTAGACTTCAATGAAACAGTTCATAAATGAATTCTATTGAAGCTTAAGAAAATGTCCTATAAGGCTAGTCTATAAGGCTATCAATATGGTAGCTCCTGCAACAGGCAAGAAATAAGATGTTTGCAACTTAAACTTAGCCATATATAGTATATACTGCATTTAGTTTTGATGGTATCATTAACACGTTCCACTGGGTGGAAATGAATCACACTGCAGATGCAGAGGGCTCCGTCAGCCCTTCCACGCTCTGGAGCCCCGTGCTCCGACAGCCATTCCATGCTGTGGAGCCCTACGCTCGGCAGCCCATCCATGCTATGGACCCTGCGCTAGGCAGCCCTTCCGCAATGTGGAGCCCTGTGCTCCACCAGCCCTTCTACTGTATGCTCTGGAGCACCACGCTCCGACAGCGCTTCCATGCTGAGAGTGGCGAACATTTTTTGATGCCCATTTTCTGGCCACACCCAGGTTATGAAAGTTTGAACACATTTCTATGGTTTTTATATGTTATTTCAGTTTTGCTTAATGAAGGTGAATTACCCTTTAAATTAATTGTTCAGTGTAAAAATAAAAACCGGGTAAATAGAAAGGCTGTGCATAATAAAAAATGTTTCTAACATAGTTAGCTAGGCAAAAATGTAATGTATAAAGGCTGGAGTGACTGGGTGTGTAACATAATAGACAGAACACAACTTCCTGGCTTTCAGCTCTCTTGGTTTACACTGACTGGTTTCCCTGTTTACCAGGCAGTAACCAATCAGAGAATTGAGGGGGGGGGCACATGGGTCATACCTGTTGCTTTTGAATTTGAGCTAAATGCTGAGGATCAATTGCAAACTCACTGAACAGAAATATACCATGTGGCCCACATTCAAGTCACTGACTAGCTCAGCGTTATAGAGCTGAAAAGCAGGAAGTAGTGTTGTTAGACATCCAGTCACTCCAGCCTTTATACATTACATTTTTAACTATATTAGAATTTTTTTTTATTTTGCACAACCTATCTACTGAGGCAACTTTGAGCGACTATTGAAAACGCATCGCCGCGTGTGCATTAGCGCATGCGACTTTGCGCTATAGCCTATGAGGAAAAACGCAGAGGCAGTTCGGGGAGATAGTCATGCAAAAGACGTGGCTATTAGTCGCCAGGCGACAAAATCTCCCCGAATCTCCTTGTGTGGCCTTACCCTTAAGTCACATTTTCCCCAAGAGACCTGCGTATCTTAGATTGTTGCAATTGTTTATTTGCTTATCTTAAATTGTTACAAAACTATCTAAGTGCACTTTCCACGTATGCTGGGCACTCTGTCAAAAGCCAATTAAGTTTTAGAAATAGTGTATGTTTTTCTGGCTGTTCAGTGCAGGAGATCAAAGAGAAAGTCGGAACATTTCATTAACGATCAGGGACTGCGGGTTGAGCTGTCAAAATCAGAACTGTCACATGAAAAACGGGACAATTGGGAGGTATGGACCATGAGACAGAATTGTTTTACCGATTTACAAACTACATAGCACAATAACATTTTAAGGAGTTCACCATTTTTCCTAACTTGAGTTCTTTCATACTTTCAGATTTCTTTGAGTTTTCTCGATGTAGAATTCTAAAGTACATTAATTAAACTCCCGGGAAAACACATATTTTGTATTGGAAACAAATTATTCATATAAAATGGACCTTGATGACAGGTGACTTCAAGAGAACCACAAAAAGCAGGCAAATGTGCTTGCCTAAATGCTGAAACATGCTATAAAGGGGGATGCAGAAAGAGCCCTCAGCAGGCAAATCAGCAACTGACACCAAATACTGTCAGGAATGGTGGGAGATTCTCAGTAGATGTATAGATTCTCAGTTATTAACACGACAAGCCAAAAACATTCAGGCAGGGTGAGTCATTGGGGATACAATTTGCTATGTAAGAACAAAGTTATGATCATCTATATACCAGCCAAGCTAGCAAGTGTGAATTACATAACACTGTGTCTATGTTATTATCCCACAGCTTTTGCTAGGGGGTATTGTGCAGCGACAAATCACCATTTGTGACATAATCATAAATCCTGTCTGTTAGCAGTCACTGCTTGCCAGCGCAACGCTCTCCTTGCTTCAGCAAGCATTTAAATATGTGTCTGTAAGAGATTATGGGGAATGTATTAACGTGTTGCTGGTGTTAAAAGCATCAAGCTGACTCTTCTAACTTAAACACATGCACTTGCATATATACTGAATTACTTAGACAGGGGACCAGGGAATGTGCATTGATTAATTGGCCAAGTCAGTAGCACTTCTATTGTACTTTAAACATATTTTAACTTAGCCTTAATAGTGCACCCACAACCACCCTTTTTTGTATTTGAAATGACCCTTCTAACTGCCCGAAACATTTTCACTGTTGTGGAGTGGAGAGCCAGAATTTTGTGTCATTTAATCCCCTTGTCCTCCTTGCGCCTCGCTAATTGGCCAGCTGCACATCTCTACTATTTAGCTCTTATTTTTACAATATAACTAGGGGGCTATACCGTTCTCCATATGTCAAAGGACTGTCCATGATCTGCAGTACAGCCTTCAGATTAAAAATGGAGATAGCTGCATCACCTCACTACTACTAAAGGGCAAAGTGACTAACGGTAGCGAAAATTCACCAGTGTAACTTCGCTAGTGAAGGAGATAGACTCTAGCGGTAATTCGATCCCTTACGCCCAGTGAAGTTGCGCTCTGGGGAATGTACGTAACTATGCAAATTCACTAAGATGCGGATTTTACTGAACTCTTGCGCCAGACTTGCCTTCGCCACCTCAGACCAGGCGAAGTGCAATAGAGGACTTCCTCAAAAAATAGTTGAAAATTTTTCTAAGTCCCAAAAAAACACTGGCAACTTTTCATTTTTCAGGGTGTTAGGCTGCAAAACATCGTAATTTTTTCTGGGATACCTGGCTTCTAGGGATGTAGCGAACGTCGGAAAAAAAGTTCGCGAACATATTCGCGAACTTGCGCAAAAATGCGAGCGGTTCGCGAACGGTTCGCGAACCCCATAGACTTCAATGGGAAGGCGAACTTTAACATCTAAAAAAGACATTTCTGGCCAGAAAAATGATTTTAAAGTTGTTTAAAGGGTGCAACGACCTGGACAGTGGCATGCCAGAGGGGGATCAAGGGCAAAAATTTATCTGAAAAATCTGCCTGTGTGTGCTTGGAAGAGATAGTGTAGGGGGAGAGCTGTTAGTGATTTCAGGGACAGATGATAGTAAGTTTGCTGGCTAGTAATCTGCTTGATACTGCTCTGTATTGGAACAAAAAAATAAATAAAAGCAGTCCTTACAAGGACTACTGTTATTGCAGCAGTCAGCAGATGAGATCAGAAGCAGGACAGCTGCCCACTGCAGCTACATACAGAGCACTGCAGTAGAAGGTAGATTACTAGCCAGCAAAGCTACCTAAGCTTAAATGTCCCTCAAACCCCTGCAGACTTCTGTCCCTCCAATAACAGAGCAGTATCAAAACGATTACTAGCCAGCAAACTTTCAACTGTCCCTGAAATCACTAACAGGCAGCAGCTCTCTCCCTACACTATCTCTTCAGCACACACAGGCAGAGTGAAAAAAACGCTGCAGGGCTTCGGTTTTTATAGGGAAGGGGAGTGGTCCAGGGGAGAGCTTCCTGATTGGCTGCCATGTACCTGCTGGTCTGGGGTGAGAGGGCAACCCAAAATGGCGAACGTCGCGCGACGTTCGCGAACTTCCGGCGAGCGCGAACACCCGATGTTCGCGCGAACAAGTTCGCCGGCGAACAGTTCGCGCCATCTCTACTGGCTTCCCCCCTACATTTCCTAACATATGGCACATAAACTATACACTGAGCTCATGTGTAGGGCAATATAACAACTCTATTTTATTTTATTGTGTAGTGTAATTTATTGGCTGCAACTTTAACTTCCCGCCGTATGCAAATTAGCCAACGCTAGCGCAACTTTGCTTCTCTTGGTGAAGTAACACTAGCGCAACTTCGCCATCATTCGGCGCCCTGGACGCAACTTCGGATTTTAGTGAATTAGCGTTGCCCTGGCGAATCTACACCTGGCGAAGTGTTACGATGTGAGCAAAGCCATCGCTGGCAAATTTTGAGAGGTTAGTGAATTTGCCCCATAAAGAGATACTGACATCAGAAAATAACATTTTTCATTATATATCAAAAACATTGTCTTTGGAAGCTGTTTATAATTTTGCCATAAAAGTATTTGCCTGATGCTTTTACATTACCTTTCTTACTACCCTGTTCCTGTATGAGGGGGCTGCCATATTTGTGCAGCAGTAGTCCGTTAGCATTAGAAACTCTAACTGACTAACATGACTTATAGGTAACTTTTAATGTAGAATACTATTTTGAAAAGAACATTTTTAGTGTCAGTATCACTTTAACTCTTTGTTACTCTTAAAGGAAAGCTATACCCCCAAACCATGTAGGTCTCTATAGAAATATATTGCATGAAATAACTCATATGTGAAATCCTGCTTCATGTAAATAAACCATTTTCTGAGGCAGCACACACGCCATCACAAAACGGTGGTTCAAGGTAAGAGATGTAAAAAGGTTATGTTCATTGAAAAATATATATACCAGTTTGGTGAGATTCTTTAATATGCCAATTAATTTGATATAATCTTTTTGTTGCTTTAGTATTTATTTTGGAGGTTTAGTTTTCCTTTTATTGTGCTGAGTGGTCTGTTCATCGTAAATGTGCTAACCCAAAGTTCACTCTTAGCATGTGAATGTCATTGGCACAAGGTAAAGACACAAGTAGAACAGGCAGTATGGATAACTGTGTAACCCTTTAGCTGTTCCTATTAACATTGCTTCACAGTACTTACAGTACTTACAACTTAACTGTCGTATGTACTTTCTCAAATTGATATCTTAATATTGATAATAATGCAATGCAGGAGATATCAAACCATTCGATCAAGGCTCCTTAGTGTTCATTCAAGTAGCTCTTGTATCTGGGGTCTGGCCATGCTCTGCACTAAGTGCTGATGCCTTATTGGCAGCCATAGAGTAGGAAGAAAGCACTCTCTAACTTGTGCTTCTGAAAAGTATGTTCTGGTGTGGTCTGGTGGCAAGAGGGCAAAAGCCTACATGCTGGCAGCACCATAATTATGGGGTACACAATGGTCCATGTGTTTTTGACCTTTACTTATTTTCCAATTTGTACATTGCCTCATTTTTATAATAAAAAAAAAATCAGAAATAATAGTGCAGTTTTTCTAAAATCTATACTCTCACCATCTAGTGGCCATTTTCATGCAGACTAAGAGAAGACTTGAATTCTACCCAGGCTCTTTGGAGAAGTTACAGCTGCTACTGCCAAATATGGGGTAAAAGAAGTCAATCTGGGCCTCAGCCGAAACACGAATAATCTTTACAAGTGAGGCTGTCCTTCTGTGATTAGCTTTTAATTCCCTAAGCCCTATATTGTGCTCATTGGTTGAACTCTGATTGATTTCTTCCACTTCTTTGTGCTTGTTAATGAATGTACATGTCCAATTTCCAATGACCTGCATCAATATGACTGTACCAGCCACAATTCTTACATGTACCACCACCAATAATATTATAGCCTTGTGTCTCTCACCCAAAACTCAGTAGTAGGATAGAGTTGCTTTGGTGTCACTCCATAAAACCTCCAACCTAGAGAAATAAATGCAAGTGTAATGATTTTGCTTGTTGAAGCAATTAATGCAATAATATTCCATGAATTTAGGGCAACTCATGTTGAATATATACGTAAATCTCATCCCAGGCAATGTCCACTTTTAGAATCCAACATTCTATTTTATTAAGCAGACACTTATGGAAAACTTATGGCATTTGTTTAATAAAGTATCATAGTAAGGTGGCACATATCTATCCATAGAAGCCTGACATTTATATTTTGGGGTCATATATTAAAATTTATGGATGACCTGCTAGTACAACACACACATTGTAATATCCATGTTATCCATGTAATAATTATAGTGTTTTACCACACTTTTATTGGCTTGTTATATTTTGGTGATGCTGAATGAGTCTTTCAGTGGATGGGTTCTTATGCAGATTGCTCCTCCCCACCACAATTGGGTGTCGGGCCCTTACATACACCAATTTTTTGAAGAAGCAATACCATTAGATACCAGATACCAATACTTATAAATTGTGTGGTCCCAACTTCTTACAAAGGCTTGTTATACAAATTCTGTAGGCTGCATGCCTGCAAAGTCTAATCCCAACATGCTGCTGCGCTCTCACATGAGGATTAACCCTTGCATACTTTAATCTGCTCCATAGTGGAGGTAGATTATGCATGGGGTAAAGTTCAGCTTCAAATAACTTTAATTATTAATTACCAATGATCAAAACATTTGCCTCTGCGTTGCTTGTAAATAGAATTACTGACCTAGAGTGCATATATCTGTAATCTTCTAATGGCTTCATTATGCTTTGGTGTAAATTTAATAGGGGCAAAGTGTATCCCAAATCCTTTGAATCTTACAGCTCCTAATTGCTGACAGAACTGTCAAATTATATAAAGCTGACACATGGCTAATTATAACCAGTAAAGTTTGGCTTATAAAAAGGACATTTTTATATGTGTATAGCTTGGAACAAAGAGAGATATGAAGAAATATTTAAATACTGTGCTCAACAAAGTTTGGCAGTATGTAATACTTCAGTGTAGGAGTGGTTGCTACTTAGAAGCCATTGCCAATAAATAACCAATAGCTTTATTTTTTCACATAGATAATGAACAGGGAAAAAAGGAAAGCATTTTGGACTTTGGTTCTGTGATATTTCTCAACACATAACACATTGCCACATAGCAAAATAAGAAAGTAATACAATGACTTACTATCTAGCAGTAACCTAGATCTATATTTGCTCAGTATCATCCAATATGTCTCCAATTTCTCAGGATTACAGTTTGGAAACTCGTTCTCATTGTTAATAGAGACCTGGACCAAGAAAATCCCAGGCCTAAACATAGTCATAAGTAAGAAAGAATAGAAAATATGCCTTCCAGACTGAGATGGAATCCATTGGCCTATGTCTCCCTTGACCTTTTTCTCTTTTGGGTGTTCCAGAAGCATGGCTAGTGTTACTTAAAAGAGCAATTATCGATTAGATCACTATAGGTTCTTAATATAGGAGATCCCATCACCACTTACAATACAAACGGGCAGAGCTTGTCCCACAAATAGCAGTCAATATACAATCTATCTGCACCGCACATAGACTCAAACCAATCTACCAGAATGCCAGAAAATCTACTTTCTAGATCCATGCTTCAGTCTTCTGTCTTACTCAGCTATTTGATCTTCACTTCACTTTCTAAATATTCCTATTATTTAGGAATAATGGCAACTTATACAATATAGGTCCTGTAACACCATTTTCTGGGCTGATCTCCTGAGGAAGCTACGGAGACAATGGATGGAGTGAAGACAGCCTTCAGAGGATACAGTTGGCACATCTGATTACATAGTACTTAAGATAGTACATAATACATATGCATATATATATGTATATATATGTATACTGTATACAGGAGCAATGGGGCACCACTGGAAAAAACTAATTTGTAATGGTTGTCATGGGTGTAGCAACTAAGAACACAGAAGACAAAGTGAGATGAGGTGGGAAGAAAACAGTAACTCGTGGTGTAATGAATAGACAGCAAAGTGAATTAATACATGCAAACCCCACATAAATACAAAACTGTGTAATATGACTTTTTAACACTTTAACAGTGTGGGTCTCAGCTGTGCTATAACGCACTATTAAAGTCGATGTATCTGTACATGATAACATTCATTGTCAGCAACATGATGACAAGGACCTTTCTCAAGACTGAGGCAGAACTAAAACCTTGACAATAAATCTCAGTTATTATTAAGCCACTAAATGTCCTCTTTTGTATACTGTATGTCCTTTTTTTGTACTATGTACAGTACATCTATCTATCGATATATCACCTGACACTTAGGGGGTTATTTAATTAAAGTCTGATGCCAAAAACCTGGAAAACTCATGTTTTTTTTACTATAAAATCTGAATTCTTAGTGAAAAAAAAACCTTGACTTTTTCGGGATTAATTATACCCTGAGGATGGAAAAAGACCGAATCCGAAAATCCAGCATTTAAGACCTGCCGAGGTTGCATATACAGTAAGTCAATGGGAGATGTCCCAAAGGTATCTTGATCTGTGCTGGGTTTCGTGGAATAATCCAAACATTTTTTGGTTTTCGGGCAAAAAGTCTGAAAAAGAGTTCATGCGAAAAATACCAAAAATTCATCAGATACAAATTTTTCACTAATATTTTGTGTTTTTTCTTTTTTTGGGAAAATTGATAAATAAGGGGAAAAAAACCTGTGCGGATTTGCTCGGAGTAGTTTTCAGAAAATAATGGGATACAGTAAATTCGGTTTTTGATAAATGGGCCTCTTACTGTTTCTGTATAGGTCCTGTATGCTATAACAGCATGTGATTTAAGGGTCAATTTCAATATAAATTAACATGAATGCTAAAAAAAACAATAATATTACATTTATTTCTCTTGCTACAATATCTCAGCAATACAGAGAAGTGATATTATTAAGAATGTAGAAATCCTATGCTTCCAGATGGTTAATGACCGTGCTAGAAACAAGATAAAGATAAAAGGTTGTTGTCTTTAATTTTAACTGTAAAAATAATAAAACAAAGAACACTAGACTCCTGGTTGCAAATACCAGCTTGGTGCATCATACTTTTACCTTATTCCTTATTTTAAAAAACATTCCGAAATATACTGAAGATGTACTGTATTTGCACAAGTAATTGCCTAATCCTAATGTATCTGAACAGAAACCAGATGCAGTTAAAAGCACATTAAAAGTAGCCTTAGAAATGCACTCTTGTTTTTTCAATATATCAATTTGCATTTTTTATGTCTCAGACTCATTTCATCTTCTTTGCTAATCCTGAGGTTTGCTGTCACCAGATTCTTTGCCTTAACGAGTCTTGTCAGCTATACCTGCCTTGTTACTGAAATTAGAATTCGCTGGAGTAAGAGAGACTGGGTTGGAATAGACACTGGTGGTTTAATGGAAGGATCTGCTTAAAAGCATTGCTGTCCCACAGGACTTACCAAGAACAAATAGGGACCCAGATAGTGGAATCTATAATGGAGGTTGTTAATAGGTAGGACAAGGATTTTAAGCTGTGAATACCCATTCCTCTTGAGAAATGAAATAGGAACTAGAAGGGAAAGGGCCATATTGATGTTTTTTTGGTTATCCTAACCAGTAAATGAATTATTGAACATTCTGAACATTATTGTTTTAAAGCAATATAATCTAATCATGCTTTTCTACTAATTCAGTGCTTCAGTAACATTCCAGCATAACATTTGCATTTCAATTAATTTATCACGCAAAATAACCTTTCATATTCTTGCACTAAAACAAAAATTACAGGATTTATTTCAGTGATATTGTGGGATATATTGTTTTATTTCATTCAGTTTAAAAAATGAAAATGTATAATGCATAAATATGATTTTTACAATACAATATTTTGTTTCTTTTATACCAGAAACCTGCAGCTTTCATAATAAAATACCAGAAATTTAAAGGGATACTGACTTAATTTTAAAATAGACAAGTATAATTACACAGTTTCCTGAGGATGACACAGCCCACCACTGCCCCTAATCATAGACACTATCTGCACAGTACAATTTGGTTTGCTAACAATATTTCACCGTACATGCAACCTGACCTTCGTAGCATCTAATGTAATGATTCCTACACTATGGGGCAGATTTATCAAGGGTCGAATTTCGAAGTGAAAAAACTTCGAAATTTGACCATTGAATAGGTGTAGTACGATAGTCAAAGTCGAAGGTTTTTTCCTTAAAATTAAAATCGTTCGATCGCATGATGAAATCCTTCGAATCATACGATTCGTACGATTTTACAAACAAAACCCTTCAACTTCTCAAAACGTACCCAACAGCTCATATAGGTTATAGGAGCTTCCCCCATAGGCTAAAAAGCAATGCGGCAGGTTTAAGGTGGCGAAGTGTCGAAGTCGAAGTTTTTTAAAGAGACAGTACTTTGATTTTCGAATGGTCGAGTTTGTGAAGTTTTTTCAATTCAAATGGAATTTCGGCCTATTGGATGGTCGAAGTACCCAAAAATTACTTCAAAATTTGAAGTTTTTGAATTTGAAAATTCACTTCGACCCTTGGTAAATAGGCCCCTAGGTAGTTGGTCCAGTAAATACTTTTTTTTAACGAATAATATTACATTCCACCAAATAAGTGAGCAACTGCTCACTGCTTTAAGGACAGGACCTTGTGCTAACTATTCACCTGTAAAACAGACAATATACCCTAATTGATAATTTAGTATTGGAAATAGTATTGTTTCCCCACACCAGAGTGTGGGCTTTATTAGCTGGTACTTCCAGCAAGGGAAACAGTTATCCCCCAAGGAGTGCCCTTAAACACATTTAGTGAAAACAATACAGTATGGTTTATATATTTTCTCGGAGAGAAAGGTTTATCTGTATATACCTGTACTAAATTAGCCTTTACATACCTGCCATTATTGGCAAGTATAACTGACTGTATGGCTGGTGACCTTTCTCTTTTACATTTAACTCACATCTTATTCAAAAGTAAAGGAGGAATTTACTTCATACTTAATGCCCATTAGCTAGTGTTTTCTAAAAGGACTAATATTATAGTATCATCTCTTTCTTCTACACTCCATGTATACACAACATTCTGTTCTCAGCCAACTAGTACACTTTGGGGCTTATTTATTATGCTTTATAAAAGGAACCCCACAAAGTCTAAAAAGCTGTGTAAAATAAACAAATGAATAAGGTCTCTAAACTGTCGAGGTTGATTACAGTTACACCAGATTTTTATGTGGTTGCCGAAATGTGTACAAATTTTCCTCCTTGGCTCGGCCCTTTTATTGTATGCAATGTCATCATACAGTGAAACCATAGAAACATGGACAAAATAAGTATTAGGTTACAAGTAGGAATTCCATCCAATTGTTGCTGTGCTGTTGTGGAAATGGACTACAGGCTTTTAAAAGTATCAGTTGCAGTGCCAGGTCCCAATATTATTTTAAAAGCAACTGTTTGGCAGCTTTTTTGTTTTAAAGAAATTAACACTTTAATTTTTCTCTTCCATTTAAATTGATCATCAGAAAGAAAATAGTGAGAATTTTTGGATCTTAGTAAATAACCCCCTTAATGCATTTTACATTATATTATATGCAAATTAAGATATATACACATTATAAAACGTGTGAATATATGTATATATACTGTAAATGTGTGTATCCTGTATATATAATGAACAATATATGAAACATTATTTTTCACATCAACAGTTGGTGTTTCTATTACATGTGAGATATGATGCTTTCCAAAGTATTCCTGAGGAAAATCATAAGGCAGATATATTTTTATTGAATATGAATATATTATATATAGCACATATATGTATTTTTAATATAAACAAATGTTACCCTCCCAATGTCTTTTGTTTTATTAATACTTCAGAACATGGGAAATCGGAGTGAAAACATTTATCAGTGACTAACCTTATGACCCTGTGCTTTCCAGTACAGTGAAAAGATGAAAATAAATCTGTTCTAATTGTCTTGTTTTTCTTTAATTGGCTTGTACAAAGAGGCATGTCCCTCAGTGTTAATTACTTCATGTACAAATGTGGGCCTTCATACATTATCATAGTCACTACAACAAAAAAAACATCAAAATAGAAACCAGAACTCATTGCTCTAAAAGCCAAAGTGTGTCCCATGAGGTTGCGCTCATTTTGGTCAGGTTGGATAATTTAGCTCATCGGAGAGGCACTGCATCGCATGTCACCAGAGAATCCAAACCCTCTGGGGCAAATTCACTAAAGGGCGAAGTGGCTGACGATAGGGAAAATTTGCCAGCGTGACTTAATTTCGTCATTTTGTGGCGTCATTTACTTTTTTAAGGGTGATAGGCTGAAAAAGATTGTTTTTTTGGAGTACCCTCCTTCCCCCCTACATTTCCTAACATATGGCACCTAAACTATACAGTGGGCACATGTATAGGGCAAAATAACAACTCTATGTTATTTTATGAAGCTTTCCTAGCCTTGTGTAGTGTAATGTATTTGTTGCTATATATATGTCCATTGTACTTTAACTTGGCGCCTTATGCAAATTAGGCATCTTTGCTTGACGAAGTAACGCTAGCGCAACTTTGCTACCTTTCGCCTCCCTGAGAGCAACATCGGATTTTAGTGAATTCGCAGCGCTCTGGCGAAGTGTGGAGAAGCCAACACTGGCGCAACTTTGAAGGTAAGTAAATTTACCCCTCTGAGTTTTCCTGCTCTCGTTATCCACAAGGCAAGGCTGATTGAACATATGTTATTAGATTTAAAATGCTACTTATTTATATGTATTGATAGCTGCATTTTTAGACATTTCTATATTTCTTTGGCACTAGAACACGCTGGTATAAAACTGATTTGCAAAGACTGTGATGCACTGAATGCACCAGGACTGTTTTTGAAACCCAAACTGCTTTGGTTCAGAAGGATATCAGAATAGAACAATCCACATACACCTCCTGACTCCTTGCCTTTTAAGGAACAGTTCAGTGTAAAAAATAAAAACTGCGTAAAAAGATAGGCTGTGCAAAATAAATAAGTTTAGTTAGCTACAAATGTGATATATAAAGGCTAGAGTGACTGGATGCCTACACAACTTCCTGCTTTGCATCTCTCTAACTCTGAGTTAATCAGTAGTCTAAGGTGGCCCACATAGGACATACAGTATCTGTTAAGTGAATTTGCTTTTGATCCTTAGTATGCAGGTCATATTCAAAAGTTATGACTCATGTGGCCCCCCTCAAGTCACTGATTGGTTACTGCCTGGTAACCAATCAGTGGAAACCAATCGATCTGCGAAGAAGGCAGTTGTGTGGCTATTATGTTAGATATCAGGAGGCATGCCCAAAGTGCAGTGGCTCCATGAAATAGGATAGCATACATGTGGATGTGACGAAACTGGCAATGATTTGGTGTGGCCTGTATCATGTAGATATATTTTTGATGTGCTAGCAGAGTAAAGGCCAGTGTTTTACATGCAGATGAGTTTATCAGAAATAGAGAAAAAGAGGCAATTTGAATGTTCTGGCAAATGGCCTTGGGTTGCCTAGACCATAAACTAGAACATGGGAGTATGGTGTTGATCCCTGTTGCTCATCTGGCACTTTTCATTGATGGTAATGAATATAGAAAGTTCATTGTTTTCCCAGTGCCATATTAGGATTAAGAGAAAATCGCTAAATCGCAGCAGTGACTAATAAATGCCTCTATTGACATCCACTGTAGCTACAATCAACAATAGGTGTCTCGCAAAGCATGTTCAATTACGCATGGTGTTTCAAAGAAAGTCTTGCCCCAGCCTAGATCTGTCATTTGAGAGTTTATTTATTTTCAATAAAGGAAATGAGAAATATACTGAAGAAATCAGACTGCTTTGTGCTGCTGGAAGATGAAACCCAATGCGGATTATTATACATCTCTGAATTATAGGCAAATCACTCGTATTATAATGAACAGAAATTAATTGATTCTCACAGAGAAAGTTTTGGCTTCTATTCCTATGAAGATTCATCCTCTCTGTTATTAGGAATAATTTATGGTTTTCATTACCTGTATTTACCTCATAAATGTGCATTTTGTATTCATATTTATGTAATGTATTATGCCTGAGAATATATATCTGCTGCATTTGCATAAATACTCACTTACCTCATGAATTACTTTAACATAGTTGCCTTTTTAAGACTTAGGACAAACATATGCACAATGCATTCCAATGCAGGGTTCTTCTGTAATGAATGCTTGGAAACAGGAGGGCTGTAGTGAGAGGGATTTAGGAATGAACTGTAAATTAGGAAAACCTGGGGGACAAACACTAAGCAGTGAAAAAAGGCTTTGGTAGAGAATGTCTTACACAGCACTTTGTTCTGTGGTGCATTATTTTCCACTAAGCTAAAGAGGCTTCATTTGGTTTTAAGAGGAGCTGATTTTTCTTTCTACACCAACCTAACAACAATCAATGACTGTCCAGTCCTATGCATTGAATAAGTATGCTGAATGTAGCTGCCATACTGATTAAAAGCTATACCACCTACCCCTAGTCCTGGTAAATAACTTTACATTGTACAGATATATTCAGTAGAAGTTCATACCGCATAGTATCTACGTGATAGGCCAACTAAATCAGTAATTTCTTTTTTACTGTGTCACATGAAAAGCTTGCAAAACAGATTTTCCACTTTGCTAATTAAACACGTGCATCTTTTATTGCTTTGCTATTTCCTTTTTTCTGTTGCCAACGTTGTATCATTCTTATCCTGTTTAAATACTTCTGCAAGCTCTTGCTGAAAGAGGGCCGTTGGTGCCAATGTTTTCACTTTATAAGAATGGACATACTATTCTCTTATTCAGTCTAAACAGACCCAGAAAAGTACTACATGCTAAATTCCTAGAACGCTATGTTGAAAATAATATTTCATGTGGCCACTCTTATTGATCTACACAAGTACTCTGCGTGTCTAACGCTTACCTTGCATGGTGTTATATTTGTTTTGGACATAGTTTGGACATCTTGGCTGACTTGCACCATCAATAGTTCTTACAGATCCATTTGCAGCACATCTGTAACAGAAAGTGTGGCAGTGCCTCCCATCCAGTGTCGGACTGGGATGCCAGGGGCCCACCAGAAAACCCTAGACCATGGGGCCACCAGAAAACCTTAGACCATGGGCCCATTTTCCAAACTATTATTCTTCCTCTCCTCACTCAACCTCTTTATTATCTTAGTCTTTTATATCTACTTAATATACTCTACTCTTCCATTATTAAGGATCTTTTTTCCCATAAAGAGGGAATGACCATGTAATATGCCAAATGGTTAGAAGCAAGAGACCCACTAACACCTGGGGCCATCAGTAGTTTTCCTGGTATCCCAGTGGGCCAGTGCGACACTACTCCCATCGGTGAAAGGGGGTCACTTGACCCAGAAGGGAAAATTTTACTGAGATCAGTGCTGCTAGCCATTTGCAGATTGACAAAATGTACAATGATCTTCCCTACTGCACAGCTGCTTGGTCTGATCAAATTCAAACAGTATGTTCCCCTCTTTAAAGATACTTTGCTCAAAGCTGCTGTTAAAGCAAGTAAAGTAAACATTTGGCTATATTTCATATTTCAATATTAAGGCCACCTGTGCACTTTACAATGGCAAATATTAATTTTTTTCAACAGCAGACAAAGCAGGTCGGACCCTTTCAGTACAAACAATGAAGGGTTTCTGTGTAGAATAACCTATGCCTATATGTGTTATTAAACATGTGTAACAATATACAATGAAAATAGATAACTATTACTAAGTAACTATTAAGCACTGAATACAGGTTTTTTTATACTTCTGAATTTCCTTAAAGCACTTTTGGTTTTGGAGTTGCCATATTGCAATCAGGCCCGGATTTGTAGAAAGGCCACCGAGGCCTGGGCCTAGGGGGGCAGGATTTTAGGGGGTGGCATGCTGCCCAACCACACCCACATTGGTTCAAAATCACTGTGGATACGCAAGAAATACAATAGTTTTTTAAATTTCCTGTACGAGAATCCCCATTGCTCCGGTCCCGATGATGAAAATTTTCCTGAATAAAGGGGAGGGGATGAGGGCGACGAACAGCAGTGGGCCTAGGGGCGCCCGCTATGTAAATCCAGCCCTGATTGCAATGTTAGAGATTAAGGGACAAATTTACTAAAGGGCGAAGTGAGTAATGCTGGCAACGATTCAGAGTGCATAGATCTTCCTCAATCTTCTGTTACTTACATCATATTTTTAGTGGAAAAAGTCCCAAAAAAACTCTATTTTCTTTATTAAAGTTCCCTGGACTTGTGTAATGTAATGTATTTGCTGCAACATATGCGTCCATTCATCTTTATATTTTCCCGCCGGATGCAAATTAGTCTCAGCGAAGACCTCTAACGAATTTGAACTAGGCATAATTGAATGCTAGCGCATTTTCACTTTGATTGCCGAAGTAAAGCTAGCAAAAATTTGTCAGCGTTCAACGCCCTGGACGCAGCTTTGCATTTTAGTAAATTAGCCTTGTCTTAGCGAAACTTCGCCTGGTAAAGTGTTGCGATGGCTGTGAAGCCATTGATGGCGAATTTTTGCCTCTTAGTAAATTTATCCCTAAGACTATGTCCAGGGGTGCTTTGCCAATGAGGCGAGTTGAGGCTGTCGCCTCCGGCGGCAGCATCCCACTAGGTACCAGGGGTGGCAAAAATGCTGCTCCTGGTACTTTAAAAGCAAATTTTCAGAGGAGGGGGGGCGGCAGGCAGCGGAGGGGCCAGGATCGCCCCTGACTATGTCCCTGCAGTATAGACACACTGGTGCAAATAATGTTATCATAAATCTGCCATTTTGCTGCACTGTACAATCTCTGAAATATGGGAAAGCACCACATACTAATTCAGTCTGACCTTATTATTCGAATAACAAAATTAATGAATTAAAAAGAAGATAGATACTTACCTGGCAGCATTTACATCATAACATTCATAAGTGCTTTACTAACACCAATGTTTCGCCTCAACCACCAGCCGCTGTCAGGCTTTTTCAACTTATATATAACTAGGTAGATATACAACAAATTGGGGCATAAGTGCTAGTGAAAATTCGCCTGAAATTCAATCTGCAGGGAGATCACCAATTTACTAACAGGCATAGAGGACAATTTGCTAGCAAAAGAGTACATCGCTACTGAAGTTTTGCGCACTTTCTCCAGGTGAGTTTTCACTCAGACGAGGGAACATTATTCCCTAAGTGTGAATTCCATAATGTTACCCCTTTTGCCAGAGTTTCCTTTGCCAGACCTGGCAAACTGATAAGATGAAGCTTCAACCTCCTCAATCTTATGTCATTGACTACATCCTGTATGCCGAAAAGTTATAAAAATGAAAAAAAAAAAAACGCTGGAGTTTTTTCATATTTTAAAGTGGGATTGTATTTAAAAGTTGTGACTTTTAATTTTTTTTAACCATTTGAGGGGCATGCCACATTAATTGTAGCAAATTAACAGTGTGGCGAAGCCTTCGCAATCAAAAATTTCCACTTTTGTGAATTTGCCTGATAGATAGTATCAAAACATTTCAGTACACATGCACAACATAAATTCATGAATACTGGGTGTGTAATAGAGCTAAGCAGTGAGGCTGTTCTGCCGCTCAGCTCCTCACTCAATGCAAGTTCCTACTAAGACAGCACCAGTTCATTCAGCTGCAGGGGACACATTATGACTTTGAGACCCACCAGGGGGTTGCCAATGCACAGTAGAGTTAGCACACTAGCAAGGCAGTATTTTTTTTTTACAGGACCACGGTATACCATTTAAGAAAATGCAAGGGAAGTGGGATATAAATTTGTTGATGCTCAATAAAATCACCTCTGTTCGCTAAGACATCACTGCTTAAAATAAAATTGTAATATGAAGGCTGATGTGTTTTTAATTGTCTCTAAAGGGATCCTGTCATGGAAAATATTTTTCAAAACGCATCAGTTAATAGTGCTACTCCATTTCTCAAAAGAGCAAACAGATTTTTTTATATTCAATTTTGAAATCTGACATGGGGCTAGACATTTTGTCATTTTCCCAGCTGCCCCTGGTCATGTGACTTGTGCCTGCACTTTAGGAGAGAAATGCTTCCTGGCAGGCTGCTCTTTTTCCTTCTCAATGTAACTGAATGTGTCTCAGTGGGACATGGGTTTTTACTATTCAGTGTTGTTCTTAAATCTACCAGGCAGCTGTTATCTTGTGTTAGGGAGCTGTTATCTGATTACCTTCCCATTGTTCTGTTGTTTGGCTGCTGGGGGGGGGGGGAGGGAGGGGGTGATATCACTCCAACTTGCAGTACAGCAGTAAAGAGTGATTGAAGTTTATCAGAGCATGTCACATGACTTGGGGCAGCTGGGAAATTGACAATATGTCTAGCCCAGGGGTCCCCAACCTTTTTCCAACACAAGCATGAAAAATGTTCCTGGGTAGTGCCAAATAAGGGTTGTGATTGACTATTAGTAGCGCCTATGTGGACGGGTAGCCTACAGGAGCCTCTGTTTGGTTGGACACCTGGTTTTTATGCAGCCAAAACTTGCCTCCAAGCCTGGAATTCAAAAATAAGCACCTGCTTTGAGCCACTGAGAGCAACATCCAAGGGGTTGGGGAGCAACATGTTGCTCACGAGCTACTGGTTGGGGATCACTGGTCTAGCCCCATGTCAGATTTCAAAATTGGAGCAGCACTATTAACTGATTCATTTTGAAAAAAACTATTTTTTCCCCAGATAGTATCCCTTTAATAGTTTGGCATCAAACAAACTCTGCAAATTCTGCAAATTCAAAAACAAATCTAAAAACTCATCTATTCTTTTTTTTTTATAATCTTTATTTATAATTTTCAAAAGGGGAAGGGGGGGGATACAGAAGGGAAGAGGGGGAAGGGTACAGTGTCATGCAAGCAGTAGTCATACAAACCTATATTTGACTTAGGCAAACACAAACAACAAGTTCTTGCTCCGATTAGTTCACTATGGAGCCATAAGGATAGTACAATCTTCTAAAGTAATCCAGATCAGTAACCAGACATTACCCAGTGCCTATCTTATTTGTGTAGGCTAACCAAGGGGACCAAAGTTTCCAATACTTGGGGCTGTCAGAGTGCAATATATGAGTAAGCTCCTCTAATTTTCGTATCTCCTCCACCCTAGCCACCCATTCTCTGAGCGTGGGGGGATGGAGATCCTTCCATTTTCCCGGTATCAAGGCTTTTGCTGCTTGGAGTAAATGAGAGGTAAGTGAGTCCAGAACGTGTACAGAAGTATTGTCGGGTACATTTAATAGTAATAAAGCATGGTGTTCTATCAGAATTTTCTGCCCCGTGATTCTATGTATTGCTAAAAGAATATCGGTCCAGAAAGTTTTCAATTTAGAGCAGGTCAGCCATATATGTAGATGGGTGCCCTCTGCTGCATTACATCTCCAGCATTTACGTGAGGCAGAAGGATACATCTTACTTAGTCTCGATGGCGTGTAGTGCCACCTTGTAGTCAATTTGTACATGGCCTCTACGGATCTGGATGCTCTAGAGGCCTTATGTATAGATTTAAAAATTTTATTCCACATCTGTTCAGTTAGGGTGATCCCCAGCTCCCTTTCCCAAGCTAGACAGAAAGCAGGTTTATCTCTAGGTAAGCCGTTTAACAACATCTTATAGAGTCTGGATAATAATTTAGGATAGAAAAAAAAACTCATCTATTCTTATTGGTCCAGGCTCATGTCAGATTTTTCTGTAATAAAAAAAATTAAATTGGTGGTGATCCATAATTACATGTACACAAAAGGTCATTTCATAGCATGGAAAATCTCTTATCTCTATATGCATAAAAAAAGGTCCCTTGATGCTTGTGATATGGTCCTCTGACTCACGCTAATCAGTTGTAAACTGCTTAAAAGCTATTAAACATTTTCATGTGTAACATTTCAAATCCTTGCGTAATTTCATAATTACAATTTAGAAAAACTTCTGTATCAGAAACATGTACCAACAAGATAATGGTTTGGAAATGATATATGCTTTGAGGCATGAACCTGCTTCAGCGATTCTGCTCAGGGGCTGTTTATTCCGGTTCTTTTATACATAGATATGACTGCAGTAAGTAAGGGGAAATCATTGTTCATCAAACTTTGTGCAATGAAGAACTGTATAACTATGTATGGTATGAGTTCAATTTCTGATATGGAACTGGCTTGAGAAAATTACATTACATTCTGAACAAATAAATGATAATATTTTACAAATAAATAAAGTTAAAGTTGCAGAGTGCAGGGTAAGTTATTATAAAAGCGGTTAAAGGAAGATTGATACTGCAATGCTTACACAGACCCTCTCATTATCTAGCATATTTTATTTCTGAGGGTTTCTGCCTGTGTTCCCATACATACCTCCACTCACCGTACACCAGTGCAGACCATATTGCCATACCTCCCAACTGTCCCGTTTTCTGCAGGACAGTCCCGATTTTTGCAGATCAGCCACAGTACCAGATTTTTATTAAAATATCCTGAGTTTCTCTTTGAAATCCTACACTGATGCTAGAAAAAGATACATCGTTTCTGAAACTTAATTAAATAAGAGCCCTGAATACCCAGGACCTGCACTTAGATACATTTGTAAATGTTTAAGCTAAGCAGGTCTCTTGAGAGAACTGAGACTCACAGCTTAAAGGGCCACTGCTCTGAAAACCTTTTTACTCTTAAAATCAACCTCCTCATATCTGATATCCTTCTTTTTTAACACTCTATCAATTCCTCTTCCACTTGATAAAGTGCACTTTATCCACTGGCAAATTTGTTCTATGCAATCTGCTCTGGAACTGTTCCTGAATCCCGACCAACCCAAGTAAGAAAGAGACAGTTGACCCAGAAGCCTTAGCAAAAACCATGCCTTTACCCTCCTACAACCTGGCTCATTTCAGCCAATGGACATCTTTCCCTTTATCTCTATGTCATTCACCCTGCCATTCTGACTCCCATGGCTTCTTTACAATGTAAATATAACTCATAAAAGAAAAAAAAACTGTTTTATTATTTTATAAAATCCTTCCAACCAACCAACCCCCACCCATCTCAGCCGAGTGATACAAACAGGTAGAATACTTTGACATTGCTGAACTGGCTAGAACAAAGAGTACTGGTCAAAGAGTGCTGGTTCTTTCAGTCATGTTGGATGTGGCAGATGCTTAGAAATATTGCACCAACCCAGCATGACACAAATTAAGTAATTAACTGTTTAAGTGGATTGGGTGGAGCAATTTTTTTTACTATTAATACTGACATAAAACTAACAATTACTTTCAAGGATGGATCAGTATCACTTCATGCGAGTGAAGCACAGTCCTTCCACAGCTGTCTTCTATTTTACTGCCTGAGAAATTGGTGGTGATGATCAACACCAATATCTTGTGCAAAATCTGTGTGGAAGATACCAGGTTTTTTTGTTGAAGCTGTTTGTTGTGCAGCTGTGACCTACTGGACACCAGTTCAGAATCTACTTATACTGTAGATGATGGTCTACCATTTTGGCATCAATGCTATAAGGTACAAGGGGTGTAGCTAAAGAGATTTCTGGGGTTGTCACCACAACTGGGAACATAGGTCCTAGGCAGTTTCATGACCACAAAAGAAGAAAATGGATTATAAAAGGGACAGTTTGCAATCCCAAAAGGAGGTTGGATGGAAAAAGGTGGTATAGATATAATCTATTTATGTGGAGTAGCATGGTGGCACAGGGTGAGTGTTATGTCTACATACAATTTATTCTAGTTCTGTATAGGTGATAGATAGTATAGAATTAAGAAACTAGTGGTAATTGGATAGGTGTCATGGCAATCTTTTCGAAGAATTAGCAGATTAAAAAGGGGAATATGAAAACTGACAAGGAATCCGAAGCCTTGTACAATGAGCTTAACCACAAGATCCTAAAGCCTTCTGCACCTTCATTGATACTTCTGAATTTAAGTCACTTTGCTATGGGCAGCTGCCTGCAAATATATCTCAAACATGAGAAGCCTTTAATCATGTCTTAAAGGGTGAATTCAAAACAATTCTGACAATTCAGACACATATTTCAGCAGATGATCTAGAGCAGGGCGACCCCCTTGTGTGGCCCCCACCTACCTGCTGTGTTTGCTTACCATGTGTAAGCTTTAAATGGTATCACTACAGATATTAACTGGCCCCTGCATTGCTTAAACCTCAAACTCAGACTGATCCCCTGTATTGTTCACACCTGTGATCCCCCTGCATTGTTCACACTGGTGACACCTCTATTGTTCACATCCTAAAGCCCTGTATTGTTCTACATGAGACCCAGACTGAAACTTCCCACATTGTTCACCTGTTCACACTTTATACAAAATGCTAATGGGACACCAGCAATGTGTCACTGTATGTAGTACATCTTAGAGTGGTCCTGATGGGTTTCCCTGTCTCCTGCTCTGCCTTCCCTATGCTCCCTGTGTGTGCCATACTCTGCCTGTGTGTGCCCTGCTCTGCTTGTGTTTGCCCTGCTCTGCCTTTGTGTGCCCTGCTCTGCCTGTGACATACTCTGCCTGTGTGTGCCCCACTCTGCCTGTGTGTGCTCTGCTCTGGCTGTGTGTGCCCTACTCTGTCTGTGTGTGCCCATCTCTGCCTGTGTGTGCCCGGCTCTGCCTGTGTGTGCCCTGTTCTGCCTGTGTATGCCCTGCTCTGCCTGTGTGTGCCCTACTCTGTCTGTGTGTGCCCATCTCTGCCTGTGTGTGCCCGGCTCTGCCTGTGTGTGCCATACTCTGCCTGTGTGTGCCTTACACTGTCTGTATGTGCGCTTCTCTACCTGTGTGTTCCCTGCTCTGCCTGTGTGTGCCATACTCTGCCTGTGTGTGCCATACTCTGCCTGTGTGTGTCCTACTCTCCCTGTGTGTGACATACTCTGCCTGTGGAGCATAAGCCTGGTATTTGTTCTGGGGAGTTGTTAGCATTTGAAAAAAAAATATTGTTAGGCACCCCTGAGGTGTTTAATCATGTGCTTGAGGTGCTTTGTTATCCACAGGGGATGAGGAGGTATATGGATTTAAGGGTTTGTCTTAATATGACAACTTTTTCACATATGAGTGATATCCTTGCAGTGAGCACAAATTATTTGTTTTTTTGGTGTGCTACTACAATTAATGTAGATATGGCCTTGTGGTGAAATTGGGTGTGGTTTAAAAATAGGGAGTAGTCAACACTGGCTTCCATTATTGGCCCTCTACCATGTAGGCCAGAAAAACTTCGGCCCTCGATAACACAGAAGTTGGACAGCACTGATCTAATGTGTACTAGCTTACAAATGAATATGTTTTTATGTGTAAGTAGCTCCTCACTGTAGGTAAGGCTAGAATGATAAAAAAAATTTAAGTTTTACACTTGTACACTTGTAAAACATGGATCACAAATTACTTAAGGAAAAGAGATAAAGTCATAGCGTGGCATGCTAGAGCAGGTGGTGAAATGTACAACAGGAAATAAATCAGATTGTTTAAGTTAATGAGATACAAACTACATATAAACAATGCATACTAGTTTATTATGATATACCTTTATCACCTGAGCGTGCACCCCTTTTCACCGAAAATTTAAGCATTTAAAGTAAGTAGAGCAAGGATGGTAACATAAAACTGCTAAAAATTTGAATCTGAAAATATTCCAGCTAAAACCTTTTGAAGTCAATGACCGATGGTCCCCAAATCGGAAAATGTGTTTTGCCCTCATGATTATCAAAAGTTTCAGCCTGTTTGACGCTGGTTTTCATTCGATAATCCATGATATTCAAAGTTTTTGTTTCTTAATGAGAATAATTTGAGTTTTTCGGGTTACATTTCTAAGAAGTAACGTGATTTGAATTGTCACTCAATTTCACACGAATTGTTAGTAAATTAAGACAGATCGTGGATGGGAGTTTGGTTGAATTTTTATTACTAAAATAATTGAGTTTCAATAAATAGCCCCCAAAGTATACAGTTTAGTATCCAGTACAGGTATTTAGAGCAAATAGACAATAAGCTGTTTGCTAGAATCAATAAACATGAAAAAAAAGTATAAAAGCAAGATATGTGGGGTGTCATTAGCATTCATTGTTCTACTTGCAGCTGGCTTTAAAAAGCTAATCACTGATTGCTATAGGTAACTGCCCATGGGCAAATTTGCCCAATGTTTATAAATGAGCCCCAGTATGTTTTGCTGAATATTTAAGATCCTATGGGTATATTTATCAAAGATTGAAGTTTGAGATCATCACAGTCTGTTAAAGTGAAATACCTCCTCTCTCCATTCATTTCTATGGGATATTTAAAGGCATTTTTATGAAAGGGTGGAATTGACAGTTCCACAGCATGACCTATTGGTAACTTTTAATGTACATTCATATTTTAAAAAGAAGTTCTTTAGGGGGTTATTTACTAAACTCCGAATGTAAAAATCACAAAAATTGTGATTTTTTCTTATAAAATCTGACTTTTAAAAAAACATGAATTTTTCAAAATGTATTAAACCCAGACGATTGAAAAGTCTGCATCAGAAAATCCGGCATCTCAGACCTGTCGAGGTTGCATATAAGTCAATGGGAGAAGTCCCAATGATTTTTTTATGTGCGCTGGGTTTCGGGCGATACCCCAAAGTTTTTGGGTGAAAATTAAGAAAAAATCTTTAAAATCATGAAAATCGGATGAAAAAGTAAAAAAAAAATTCTGTAAATTAGATTTTTCTCCTGCAAAGCAAATTTTTGGGAAAATGTAACAATAAATAAGCATAAAAAAACCAAACGGATTTGATCAGAGTTTGTAGCAGAAAATATTGAGATAAATTCGGACTTTGATAACCCCCTAGTGTTAGTATGAACAGGAACGTTTTTATGGCAGAAAATAGAAGGATTTAAAAATATATATAAAAAAAGCCACTGCTAGCATAAATGTTAGAAAGCATTAACCCTTTAACTGCTTAATCACCTTGAGGAAATCTGGTAATACAGTCAATACAGTAATACAGTAATATTATCATGCACCGTGGTGTAATGCTTTCAGAGAGGGAGCGTCAGCTAATCTGCTGCTTTACAAGCCAGATAACTACCTTATTAGTTTACACTTCGCTCATGATTTTTGCTCAAATAATATTCAATATAAATGTCAAATGTCTGATCTAACTAGACACTTACATGCTGCATTGTGTTACTGATATTATTCACAACAACTTCATTATCGAGTGCATGTCTGGTTTCAGACACCCTGTAGCATTTTGTACAGTGCTGTAATTCTCATGTAATGTGTAAAGATATCGCCTTGTCCATGTCTGTTTGAATAACATGCACTGTAAAACCTGTTTGTCATATTATTTATTAAGCAAACATGAGCTGCAAACAAAGCCTTTCAAAATAGAATAGTATTTAATAGAACATTTTAAAAATATAGATTTTATTAATAAGCCATAGTAGATGACAAGTATTTGAATAACAATAAGAGTTTATATCTCCTGATAAAAGTCTTATGGGTTCTTGTTAAACAGCTTTATTTAGATGGATATATCAGAGAATATTTCATTGCAATTATTTGTTTTACATTTTCAGTGCAGTTCCTTAGTCTTGTACAAATGTGATTAAACCTACCATCTTGAAAGGTTCTCTGCAAATCATGGAGAAATATATATTATTTGATATTATATTTAGCAGGAGATTGTAAAGCTTCTCCATCAAACATTTTAATATCAAGTACACATTTAGCTCTTGGACCAGCACTTTTATGATCCCTCTAGCCCTGAGGGTACTAGTAATTCTGAGGGACATCTCTTTAAAAAGGCCTCCTTTATTTAACATACCAACAAAACAGTTCTTCAGAAGGGGAATGGGGGGCCATGCATAGCAGGGCCTGAAGGATAAGCAGCATAACCCAGACTCAATTCCAGCCATGATGGGACATAGCAGGTAATAAATATAATATATAAATAATAAAGTACAGATCACAGGTTTGTTCTGAACTAGGAGAGTTGTGGCTAGAATATATAGGCTGTACTTTTGTTATTGCTTGACAGATTTTTTTGTAGCTTAATTGTGTTAAAGGAACAGTAACACCAAAAAAATTATAGTGTCCTAAAGTAATATAATGTACTGTTGTGTTGTACTGGTAAAACCGGTGTGTTTGCTTCAGAAATACAGCTATAGTTTATATAAATAAGCTACTGTGTAGCCATGGGGTCGGCCATTCATAGCTGAAAAAGGAGAAAAGGCACAGGATACATGGCAGATAACAGATAAGCTCCGTAGTATAAAATGGGATTCTTCTGAACTTATCTGTTATCTACTGTATGTCCTGTGCTTGAATAGCTTCCCCCATGGCTACACAGCAGCTTGTTTATATAAACTATAATTGTTTTTCTGAAGCAAACACTCCAATTTTGCCAGTGCAGGGCAACACTACATTATATTGTCTTTCTTTAAAAAATACTTTCATTTTTTGATGTTACTGTTCCTTTAAGATTTGGTTATGTGTATATATATATATACATATACACACACACACATATATATGTGTGTGTGTGTGTTTCTTACTATATAACATGTTTTAACTAGTAAAGCTATTTCCAGTATCATTCCATTAATATTTCACTCATTTTAAATGTTAGGTTAGAGTGAGTAGGCATCGGGTGCTACTTAGGTCATGACAGTAACAAATTGTAGGTAAAGTTGAACCGAGTCAAATTCAGACACATGACTTGTTAACCTCTCACTTCCCAAATGGAGACTTAGATGAAGATGATCTTGAGCTTGTATCCTATCATACACAATACAATTATAGTAGGTAGAATGCAGCTTTCATTGCCTTGAAGTTTCATGAGTTATGAAGAAGGCAATACCCCAGTCACATTATATTATACAGAAGTTCCCAAAGTGTGGGACTGCAGAAAGCCCAAGCAGGTGAGAAATATATATCATTATTATACAAGGATTACTGGGGGTTGTGACAATGTGTCTCATATGCAATAAATCATTATTATAGGAAAACCTTGTAGAGATAGGTTAGATAGGGCTTCTAATTTACTAGACCCTTGATTCCTTGATGGCTTTTAATGGCAGACTGTAACAAGAGAGAGGATGGCTTAATGACCCCGATGCCTATGGGAATTTCTAGGGACAAGGGTCCAACTACTGTGGCACAGTAGCACAATACAGTTCACCACACTAGATCTGATCTAGTTAATTTCCACCAACTAAGAACATTGTGTTACAACCCTGGGCTACCATGGGATCCATAATTCTATAAGGAGGTCTAAGGAGCAGAGTGTTTATAGTTTCCTCTGCTGTTTGAACTGAAACAGGTCTATCATTGCTGTAGCCTATGAGTCTCTAGAAAAGTATTTTACAAATTGTAGGCATGATGTAATCCCTTGAAAATATATGCATATTGAATCGAATCCTTTGGTATTAGAGAATACAACACAGCATGACTTGGCCTGTGTTAAAAAATTATTATTTTTAATAGAAATGATTCATTTTTTAACACAGGCCAAGAAAAGTCAAGACATTGAGATGTCTTGATAAAGGACCTCTGTGTGGGACAGAAACGTCAACTTACACCATAAATTTTTTTGCATATAAATTAAGTCCCGTAAGTGCTCTTTGTTCTTCATGCTGATTTTACATATTGTGACAACACATTTGCTTTTTTGCCTTTTTTTGGGGGGTGAGTGTCCTTCAGACTTTCTTACTCCCTCCCCCCTCTCTCCCGGCTTGATGATTTTATCAAGGTGGATAGTAACTGTTAGTGTCCCTTAAGAGCTGTCCTTGGCCCCAGCTAAGGGGCAAATTCACTAACCTGCGGAGATGCGCTAGCGAAGCCTTCGCCACAATTCGCCGCACTTTGCCAGGCAAAATTTCACCAGGACACCACTAATTCACTAAAATGCGCTAAGGGAGGCGAAAGGTAGCGAAGCTGCACTAGCATTAATTCGTCAAGCAAAGCGAAGTTACGCTAGTGATGCCTAATTTGCATACGGCGTCAAGTTAAAGTACAATAGACGTATATGTAGCAGCAAATACATTACACTACACAAGCCTGGGAAGCTTCATAAAATAAAATAGAGTTGTTATTTTGCCCTATACATGTGCCCACTGTATAGTTTAGGTGCCATATGTTATGAAATGTAGGCGGGAAGGAGGGTAACCCCAAAACAATTTACGATCTTTTTCAGCCCATCACCCTTAAAAAAGTAAAAGACGCCAGTGTTTTTTGGGACTTCGAAAAAAATTCCATTTTTTTTGAAGCAAGCCCTATCTACTCTATTGCACTTTGCCTGGTCTGAGGTGTTGAAGGCAAGTCTGGCGCAAGAGGTAACATTCAGTAAAATGTGCAAGTTAGTGAATTAGCTTAGTTACGTCCCTTCGCCATTGCGCAACTTCATCTGGCGTAAGGGTGCGAAGTAGCGATAGAGTAGGTCCACCACCTAACCTTAGCTGCTTCGCGCTTTAGTGAATTTGCCCCTAAGGTTGGAAATACAGAATTGAGTTAAGAATGATAGAAATGAGTAAGGAATTCACAATTAAATTATACTTTGAGGCACGGGATATTAAGAAGGTGGGGTAAAAAGGGGCAAAGAAGTGTTGACATTGATTTTTTCTAAAAAGATGACGAGTGACAAATGAGAAAAGGAAGGAAGCATAAGATGATATGGATAATACTGAAAAAATGCTGTGTATATTATGGTGTGGTTCTCCATAAAGAGAAAATAAGTTGGATGCAAAAGGGGCAATGTACCAACTGATGATTAATTAATGTTTCCTTTGTTAATATTCACTTCTTGTACTTATATACAGTTAGTCTCTGCTGTGTTGCCTTCTTCCTGCCTCCTGTTCCAAATTACTAAACTAAAATTTAAATTTTCTTCTACTTGCTGATGCGATTCTGATATTGTTTCAGTTTCTCAAAAACTATATTACATTTGCGAGGTACTGCTTATCCACAGCACAGTAACCTGTCCAAGTCTTTACTACCACATCACATGCCCTGAAAAAGGTTCTGGATTAAAATTTTCTGAACTGGATTTATTGTTACATCTCAGTTTGATTTTTGAGCATTAATAAAGCAGCTGCTTGGTGTTAATACTGAATAGCAATAACACTTGGCAGCAGAGCTTCTACACATGGAATTTAGGGGATTCTTTATTAAAGTCAGATTTTTTTCTGGTCGGATTTTTAAAAGGGGAAGCATTTTTTTCCGTAGAAAAAAGAAACTATAATTTTCACTATTTATTAAACTCTGATGGTGTTATCTAATGATTACCATTTACATGTTCCCTGAACGCCACTTTCTACATGAGGTTTTAATTAATCAAATTTTCTGGACATAGTGTGTTTTAATTTATTTATAATAATGCAGGAGAAGAGGCCGCAACTGAAGGAGAAGAAGAAGTCGCTATCGCAGAAGAAGGCCATGGAAGAGAGACCCCTTAGTTGCAGGTAAGTGCCACTGACCACCAATGCGAGCCCCTCACCCCTGACCGGCAATGTGGCCCCTGACCACCAATGCAGGCTCCTCACCCATGACCCCCTGTGCGGGCCCCTGAATTCCCATGCGGGCCCCTAACCTGTTCTGGGGGATGGCTAGGGGGTTATAAAAACAAAAGGCCCATCTGTAAGCCACTGTGCACCAATGAGGGCCCCTGAATGCCCGTGCAGGCCCCTGAATGTGGGCCCTGACCTATTCTGGGGGATGCCACCAAAAACAACACTGGTGGCAAGGCCCCTCTATAAGCCACTGACCACTAATGAGGGCCCCTGACCCCCCGTGATTTTATTTACTGTTTCTGTGCTTGTCCTTGTGACCGGTGGGAGGGGCCTGGTTAGGGGAGGGGTGTGTTTAGGGGGAGGGGTGTGGTTAGGGGAGGTGTGGCAAGGGGGCCCAGAAAATTTTGTTGTGTGGGGCCCCGTGGTTTCTGATGGCGGCCCTGGCCCTGGGTTTCGTTCAGTAATCCAAAGATTTTGTGGTTTTCAGATGATAATCCAAAAAATTCGCAGTTTTCGGGGGTCAAATCGAAAAAAGTCTGAGTTTTTGGTGACAAATCCAAAAACGTAAGAATCAAATTTTCTCACGATTTTAGTGAGTTTTTTTCCTGCACCAGATTTTTTCGCAGAAAAATATAGTAAAAAAGTGTGCGGCAGTTTGGTCGGAGTAGTTTTAAGAAAGTTGTGAGGTATTTGAAATGTAAAATTTGAAAAATACAGCTTTATAAATATGCTGTTCATTTTGCACACCTACAGTACTTAGTATTTTTTGAGAATTGAACCACAATTTTTTTTTAACGTATATAACCCAGGGGGTTGTACATGGACTTGCGAATTGTACTGAGCTACTTTAAATAAGAGCAAGGACTGAATAATGTTTGGAGACTATTCTGTGTCTTAACACTGTGTGTGTATTGGTGTATGGAAACAGAACTGTAAAAGCATACTGTCCATCTATCCGGAACTGCTGTGGATGTGTCATGAACACTGAACATTTTGTTTTTCATGATTAACTCTTTTATTATTAAAGAGAAAAAGGAAATCATTTAAAAAAATGTCGATTATTTAGATAAAATAGAGTTTATGGGAAATGGTCTTTCCATAATCTGGAGCTTTCTGGATAATGGGTTTCTGTATAACCGATCCCATACCTGTACACACATATATATATATCTGATATACGTGCAACATCAAACATGTCTATTAGATAAAATAATTATAAACCATTAACATTTATCCACTAAAGTATTATATAATCTAAATTTGTGTATGTCAGAGTTAGGCTAGGCAAAATTCCATTCAATTATTTTATGTAATATATAATATATTACTGCAAAGTTTTATATAGGGATAACAAAAAAGATTAGTGTATCTCATTGGAGCCCATCCCATTATGGCATGCTGGAATGTACCAATATATTTGCTCATACAGTACAATTGTACAGGGCTGGATTGGAGCTTTGCTCTGCTTACGGAACACAACCAAGCTATATTGGTTGTTGTAACAATCAGTGTTCTTATTCAATCAGACTTGACATGTAGGCTTACAGGGTTACAAATGTCACACAGGAAAGAGAATAGGATCAGTATTTTATTCTGAAGTGTCAGGAAACAATTGAGCACAGTTATATAATGATCAACTGTTGGATTGTCTGCATTTGTTGTGTTATTATAAATATTTTTAAATCCTGCATGTTGCATATATATATATATATATATATATATATATATATATATATATATATATAAACATTCACAAAGTACCTGCACTCCTTCCTTGCTGTTCAAACGTGGGTGCTTGGTCAATCAGAGTATTTAACGTTCAAAGTGGACCAGCACACCAAAATCTTCAATCAAAAGAAGTTTATTTCAACATCACTCATGTGTCCAACGTTTCGGCCCACATTAGGGCTTTATTAGGGCCCACATTATGATCCTTGATAAAGGCCCTAATGTGGGCCGAAACGTTGGACACATGATTGATGTTGAAATAAACTTCTTTTGATTGATGTGCTGGTCCACTTTGAACGTTATATAGTGAATAAAGTACCCCCTTTTGTAAAATATAAGGATATTATAAGTTACCGAGGAGTTTCATGACCATATAAAAACACGAGGCTGAAGGCCGAGTGTTTTTATACGGTCATGGAACTCCAAGGTGACTTCTAATATCCTCATATTTTGCAACTGGGGGTACTTTATTTATTATAATACACAAGTTTCAGTGAGTCATGTGACAGAAATTACATCAGAACTCACCGTTTATAACTGATGACATCAGAACTCACCGTTTATAAGGCTATAATTTACAGGTTATTCATGGCTTTTGTGTATTATATATATATATATATATATATATATATATATATATATATATATATATATATATATATATATATGATTGCAAATTAGGTATAATTTCTATTTCGGGGTAAAAATCCAATTTATAAACTTTAGATGCTTGTGAATCTTACGAATCTTTCATTATATTGTGAAATGGGTTTGTTGTAAATTATCTAAATCACTTGTAAAGCACATCAAAGAGCTGGACCAGTTGCAAGGGTCAAACTAGCATGGTCACATGGCAGGAACTCACCCAAATGACTTGCAATGCACAAGGATGTGAGTTCTGATGATATAATCCAGCTCAGACCGCTGGACCAAAACTAAGGCATAGATCACTTGCAACTGATAGATGTGGCACTGCTAGTTTCACCCAGTTCCTGTTTTGATTCACAGATGTGCACAAAGCTCAATGCCTTGATTTTAGCACATCTAAAGCAGGGCACTTATGCAGACACCCAAACCTGCATAATAGAAACCCACTGCTCGGTTATATTGACCAGACCAGATAAGGCTAAATTGGGCCATATGGCTCATTTACCATGCAAGACCCAGTTGTGACCATGCACAAATGGATTTATTTAGTGCACATACTGATGTCATTCATTTGAAGTACTTACATTCAACCTCCCTCCTTGCACTTCCCTATATTTGTGTTCAGTACTCTTGTTCAAAATCACTGCTGGTTATTCCAGGGTTCCCACTATGGCCTTCATCAATATGTAGAGGTTGGCATAATTTTGCATATAGGCATTTCTGTATATATATATATATATATCTGAATTGTTTTATTTTTAATTTGTGTTTTATTTTTAATTTGTGTTTGTGAATTCAAATTGTTAAATTGTGTAAGGGTAGAGAGAGAGATTCGGGAGATTTAGTCGCCCGGCGACTAATCGCCTATTCTTTGGGGCGACTAATCTCCCTGAACTGCTTCCCTGTGTCTTCTGCCGGCTTTAAAGGAGAATTCAACCTGTTCTGAAAGAAACCCATACCCCCCCACCCCAGGTAGACCCCCCTCCCTCCTCCCCCCAGGCTAACTACCCCCCCGGGGAGATGCCCCATACTCCATACTTGCCGCAGATTCTTCCAGCAAAGTTCCACATGGCCATCTTCTGCGTCCTCTGTAAGCGGACCGTGAGATCGATATTTCTGCGCATTTGGAGCAGTTTGCTGGTTTGTGCAACTGCACATGCATGGAATTACACAGAAATTGACGATCTTGCAGTCAGCTTACGGAGGACGCAGAAGATGGATGCGTGGAACTTCGTTGGAAGAATCTGCGGCGAGGGGTAAGTATGGAGTATGGGGCATCTCCCAGAGGGGGGGTAGTTAGCCTGGGGGGAGGAGGGAGGGAGGTCTACCTGGGGTGGGGGGTAGGGGTTTTTCCCCCACAGGTTGATTTCTCCTTTAATGAAAAAACGCCTGCGCCAATGCACTAGTGGCACTTCGATTTCCGAAGTTGCCCAAAGTTTACTTGTGAGGATGTAAGGGAAATTTGCCACATTATTTTGATAAATATTTTTTAGCAAAGCTGAAACTTGCCATCTTTTTTTAGAATATAACCAGAAAGCAATAACTGAACAATTGAAAATCATTATAATGTATTTGAAAAGTAAATGCGTACAATTAATTTACTCTATCAGCTTTAACGGTTTACCTAGAAAAGTCATTACATGTTCTTGCAGTGTCACTATGTCTGTTACAAGTATTTATATCTACAGTATTTATGGTCAGACTGGGCTGGCGGGACACTGGGAAAAAAACAGATGGGTCTCCAGCTCTTGTGGGCCCCGCTGGCCCAGACCCACTTGTTCCTGCCGCAACCTTCCTTCTTCGGCCCTGAGACAGTAGCCATGGTTGTCCTCAGGCTATTGCCTTATTTGCATACAACAATAATTGTCATCAGTTGTTATGTATGTATGGATCCGCTGAATAACATATACATGGATGCCACACAAGCTTTAGAGCAGCTCAAATTTTTTTAGAAAATGCAGTGGGATATAGGCACACTTAATGAATATGTGTTATTAACAATAATAATAATAATAATAATAATAATAATAATAATAATAATGATAGACAGACACACACACATATTAGAGAGCACTAGCATACACATACAAACATGGTTTTAAGTATGGAAGATGTATATAAAAAATGGGATATATAGAATTCAAAATAAAGGCCCCTAGATAAATAGTGTTCATTAGCAGCATTTCCAGCATGTGTATTAGGCTATCCTCTAAAAGGCTGCTTAAACAAGTATGTCATCAAGATACTCACAACCATGTAATCTTATCTAAAGTTCTATCTATCAGCAGTGCAATGTTCATCTCTCGCAGCTGTGTCACAGAATCAGATCACTTGGCTGACAGAGAATGAGAGAGGGGCGTCAGTGCTAGAACCTGCTTATGATTGCAAGAAAGGAGGCAAATTAAAAGATAATATTTTATTTTTATTCACACATTAACCCACTGAAGGCCATAATCTGTAGCCCCACTTTAAAACTCAAGGCATCAGCAGGAATACAAGGAAAATCAGCAGCAATTGTACTAATATTTTTTTCTTCTGTGGAAGTTCCTTTCTGTTTGTCTTTGAATGCTATAGCGTATAGCGTTACTCCTAGATGGTAATAGGCAGAAGAGTGCCATTTGCAACACTAGTAATCTGAAAACTTGGTTTCGTCTGGGCCAACATAATAGATAAATCGATATTACTTAAGGGGACTATACTTATATTAGAGGTATTGTGGTGTAATGTAATCCCCATGTTAATGGACCAATCCCTGTAGGAGCTATGATAAATCTTCTGGGTATTGAATAAAAGTACCCCCAAACTTCTGGATGTACATATATTAATACTCGAAACCCATTATCCAGAAAGCCAATCTCCCATATAACCCATTATATTCAAATAACTTCAAATAACTTTTTCTCTGCAATAATAAAATAGTACCCTGTACTTGATCCCAACTAATATATAATTAATTGTAACTAGAGGCAAAACAATCCCATTGGCTTAAATTAATGTTTAAATGATGTTTTAGTATACACTATATGGAGATCCAAATTATAGAAAGACCCCTTATCTGGAAAATCCCAGGTCTCAGGCAGTCTGTAGAACAGGTCCCATACCTGTACAAAACTGACCTAGATAATATGAATTATCTTCATGGTATAGAATTATAACAGAAATGAATTGCATTTTAATTTCCCAATAATACAATTTGCTTGACATTTTTCTGCCTGTAGATCTTTTTCTCTGACAATTTACAGAGGAAAAAACCAACACTGCAAAATATCAGTTAAAATGCTCAGCATGAATCCATCTCTCCATCCCAGTAAAGCACAATATTCCAGAGAGCAATACATTGCACTGTTGAACATTGAACCCTTGTGGGGATTTTTGAGTGATCAATTGATTGACTGATTGGTTAATTAAGTATATTTGATGTGATATATCTAGCACACTTTCAATCTCCCTCTTCTCTATCTAAATGTAATTATCAGTATCTAAGTTTTGGAGCATAATTGATTTTACTTTTACACCCAAGTTCCCAATGTAATCCTCTGGGCAGCTAACACAATGAAAGAAATCCAATTATTATTAAATTCTGGGTATTGATGACTATAGTCATTATCAGGCTTGTCAAAGGCATGAGTGTAGTTGCTCATAGGGGGTCTATGTGCAACCAAAAGTAGATGTATAAGCACATACAGTACAATTTAATTTTAAATCATCTTACTTTCTTAATAGGAAGTGTATTTCTTTTTTAAACTATGTGTTTTATAGAAATGAGTTTATTCTTGTAGTGTTACATTCTGGTATAAAAAGTACATAGAGGACTAGAGTATTACCATTTTCTATGTATTAACACTACTTCTTAGCCATACTGGGCAGGACTGTGCTAGCAATAATGTGGTTGAAAAAATAGACTAATATTTGTTTGATATACTTGACCACTCACATTTTCAGTCAAGAACTCCTGTCTGTGGGCCAGTCGAAAGGAATTATATTAGCAATTGTATATACTCGAGTATAAGCCGAGTTTTTCAGCATCCAAAATGTGCTGAAAAAGTCTACCTCGGCTTATACTCTAGTCAGTGGGCAGTAGCTGAGATTGCAGTTACTTTTAATCATTCCTATACCAACAGTTCGCTTGGGGAGAGACTGCAATATCACACAGCGCCCTCTGTTGGTTATATGAAAGAATAACAGTGCGCCATCTGTTGGTTATATGAAAGAATAACAGTGACTGCAATATCACACAGCACCATCTGTTGGTTATATGAAAGAATAACAGTGACTGCAATATCACACAGCGAGATCTGTTGGATATATGAAAGAATAACAGTGACTGCAATATCACACAGTGCCCTCTGTTGGTTATATGAAGGATTAACAGTGATGGCAATATCACACAGCGCCCTCTGTTGGTTATACGAAAGATTAACAGTGATGGCAATATCACACAGCACCCTCTGCACATGGTAGTGGGACAGTGGGACAATGCACACAGTAATCCGTTTGGCAATTCTCTGTCACCATCAACTTTGCAAAGAAGTCCAGTTGATCGCTGGGGGGGTCGCTTTGGCGGAATGTGCGCTGCTGGGAGACGGGGCTGTAGTTGTGTCTCGGCTTATACTCAAGTATATACGGGTACATAAAAGGACAGTCCCAACCAATATGTTTGTACTACGGAAATTAGATGGTCAGTCAGTCAGAGAGGTCTGGGCATTTTGACTGGGCAGGCTTTAAGGTGTGGTTGTATAGTACCTGTTATTTTAATCTGACATTACCAGTTATACAGTGTTTTTGTTTTTAACCTCACAAAGGTTTTGGCCTTTACAGTAATGTTGCCTTGTCTGTGCAAAGGACAATCTTTTCCCAAGGCTGAATCTTATCTGAAATCATATTTATTAATGTATTTATTAATGTGGCCTCTCCTGACAAGTCTCTGTAGGCTCCAGTTATGATCTGATCATTGACCCAGGGGTCAAATAACCGAATCATCCCAATTTGGCCCACCACATTGATACCCAAAAAGGCTAAAGATCTGCTTGTTTGACAACCTATCTATAATCCATGCCCAGCAAATGTATTAATCTGAAATTAAAATCTTTGTGTTGTGTAGCTAATAAGTCATTCATCTCTGTGTAGTTAAGCAGTATTATTTGCATAAGAGGCACACCTTTTGTGAGATATTCCTAATAAAAAATTGGAAATATCCAAGACCCTAAAATGAGGTACAATCTCTTCAGTTGTATAGATTTAATTATGGCCTTATAAATGGAATATTAAGGGCAGTGTAATGTAAACTTCTTCAAAAATCTTTTAGTTCACCTGCCATTGAGACTTACTGTATTTTTTTATTTACAGCTTTAAGGGACATGTCCCATCAGAAAGAAAAGGTATAGATATAGTCAATAATATTGTAATTTGAATTCAGAACCACTTTCTAAAGCTTCTGGGATGCAAGTGATGGCAACTTTTTACTGTAGGTTACTAACAAGATGACGACTACTTACTGCATAAGTTAGATCTTGACTGTAAAGTCATATTAGTTTTAATTTCATTTAATTACACTAGTATAATGTGGCTAGTTTAGAAAAACAGAAATTCCTTGAAAGAATTGTACATATGTATGCTTGCAGTCTGCAAATGTAGACATTTCAGAAATATGTCTTCCATAAGAAAATAATCGCATTTCAGCTCACTAAATGCTGCCTTTGGGAGAATGTTTTTTTTTTTGTACAAGGTAGGAGAAAAAATATTTGTCCTTCAGATAATACATATGTAAATTTTATATTTAGGAAACAAAGAGATATGTTGGTTTAAAATGTTCACTTCAGTAGGACAACAGGGAAATCCTTTTTTTGGGAAGAAAATCTCTACACTTTTAAACCTTCTTGTATTGTGTCACTAGTGTTATTGTATTGGTACATAATTGCCACAAAGCCACAGTAGGAGGAAAGGTTGTTTAATGTGAATACAAGGTAAGTGGTTGAGTTTGGAAAGTCTCTGGTGTTTCTTTCTATGTATATCCTCATTGGACAGATTCCAGTCATTCGGCTGCAGCTGTACTCCTCTGAATAGTGAATCAAACAGCCTCAACTCTCTTGTTTCAAATTATATGTAGGGTTTTCCTGATCATTTTCCTTCTTTTTTGTTAAAAATCATGGCAAATTTAGCAGCACACAACCCTACTTAGCGATCAAACAGCAAAAAGTAATATTTTGAATTTTAAAAAATACTGAACTATAAAGGTTCCATGTTCAGAATGTGTTAGACTAGTAAAATAAAAGGCACATTGCTGTTTGTATAGGAAGTGTTTTATTTTAGTTAACAGAACAGTTATGTAATGGCTGATATTTGTCTAGGAAAAGGAAAGGGAAAATTTAAGGCAGCCAGCAAATTCCAGAGTAAAATATGGCTAATTTTTGCACAACAGATTTGCACAACATAATTTTACCTTGGCTGTTACGTTTTCTAAAATGAATATGCATTATTATAGCTACATAGGATTTTACGTGGTAATGTCAGGGGTTCAGGTGGCAGTGTGTGGTGAGGTATAACAGGAGATAACACTCTGATTAAAACATTGATAGTTAAAGGTGTCTTTTGTAATCTCATTTACTTCATTCAGTGAATGACAGACTGAGCAGCATCCAGGTATTTTGTTCTGGACTTCATCTCTCTTATGCAGAATAACCTTTTACACTTGACACAGAATACAGAATTCCTGACAAGTTGGTAGGGAATGACAAAGAAAAAAGGAAGAGTGAATAAAAGTGTTAAAGAACCCTAGTAATAAATAAACCTTTTGTGAGATATATTAAAGAAAGAGCTAACTAAGCCTCTTCTGTTTATTCTGTCTTTCATAACAGTACAATCTAGCTAGACTGCACACCCAATGATCTCAGTAGCCCAAGATTTCTAAGTCATAGTTTAAACTGTCTGCCAATATTGCTTTGGTATTCATAAAATAGCCATATGACATTCCTCATGTAATGGAAAGCAATTTAATTGAACATGTGTGTCCCCATTTTACTTTCCGTTTCCTACCTAATTTTCGTAAATTATTTCAAAATGTTTAACATTCTGCTTTTCTAATGTCAATACTATTGCATCCCAAGTATTATATTAAAGCAAAAACAAATTATATTTATTTTGTTTGTCTTTCTTCCCACAAAGCCTATCATACAGAGAACTTGGAGAACTCAGCGATAATAGTTGACCGGCCTGTGGCAAAGTAACAGACAATGCATTGTAAGAACTTTCCTGAGAAACAGACATCCTGCATCCAAATGAAATACTAGATTTGTCTAGTGTGATTTGTTGGTGATTTGCAAATGATGCCCGAATCAAAAACATCACACCCACCGATCCTCATAAGCTACTGTACAAATACCAACTCAAACACAGCTGCCGAGTGAAGTATTGACATCTTGTGTGCCAAACTGCAATGTTAAGAATTATTCATCATTTTAGTAGGACTATATTGGATTATGTTATTGTCTTACATTTCAACCTCTACAAGCAGAGAGAGTTTTAGACTCTACAATGGAGGAATTTTCCATTTTGAAATGTATTTTGGTTGGGATTAGAGATGGCGCGAACTGTTCGCCGGCGAACTTGTTCGCGCGAACATCGGGTGTTCGCGCTCGCCGGAAGTTCGCGAACGTCGCGCGACGTTCGCCATTTTGGGTTCGCCATTGTTGGCACTTTTTTTTGCCCTCTCACCCCAGACCAGCAGGTACATGGCAGCCAATCAGGAAGCTCTCCCCTGGACCACTCCCCTTCCCTATAAAAACCGAAGCCCTGCAGCGTTTTTTTCACTCTGCCTGTGTGTGCTGAAGAGATAGTGTAGGGAGAGAGCTGCTGCCTGTTAGTGATTTCAGGGACAGTTGAAAGTTTGCTGGCTAGTAATCGTTTTGATACTGCTCTGTTATTGGAGGGACAGAAGTCTGCAGGGGTTTGAGGGACATTTAAGCTTAGGTAGCTTTGCTGGCTAGTAATCTACCTTCTACTGCAGTGCTCTGTATGTAGCTGCAGTGGGCAGCTGTCCTGCTTCTGATCTCATCTGCTGACTGCTGCAATAACAGTAGTCCTTGTAAGGACTGCTTTTATTTATTTTTTTGTTCCAATACAGAGCAGTATCAAGCAGATTACTAGCCAGCAAACTTACTATCATCTGTCCCTGAAATCACTAACAGCTCTCCCCCTACACTATCTCTTCCAAGCACACACAGGCAGATTTTTCAGATACATTTTTGCCCTTGATCCCCCTCTGGCATGCCACTGTCCAGGTCGTTGCACCCTTTAAACAACTTTAAAATCATTTTTCTGGCCAGAAATGTCTTTTTTAGATGTTAAAGTTCGCCTTCCCATTGAAGTCTATGGGGTTCGCGAACCGTTCGCGAACCGCTCGCATTTTTGCGCAAGTTCGCGAATATGTTCGCGAACTTTTTTTCCGACGTTCGCTACATCCCTAGTTGGGATTAGTTAGACTCATATGTGGTATATGATTGTAAGAAACTGTTTGGTCGAATTAGTTTAGTTGCTTTTACATCCTTCTAGATTAGTCTGTAAGTATAAAAATAACATATTGTAAACTGTAGTTTTTGTAAGGTTTGTTTTAATAAAACCTAAAGTTTCATTGTTAAACAGTAGATATAGTATATTGTGTTGCTCAACTGAAATGTGATCCCTTATATTCTGCAATCAAAAGGCTACATTTAGATTTAAGATAATTGCTCTCCTGAAGTTATATGGAAGCACATTGATTTAAAAGACTTAATCATAGTCTCTCTTATTTGATAATACAACTTTTCTTCAATGGATAGTATTTAATATTTTACAACAGTGATTGGGTGTTGGAGATGCCTGAAGGGCTTTCTTTGCATTATTTTATGTCCTCCCTGTTTCTGCACTGTTTTTCTCTGGGTGCTTTAGTAGGTTCATTGGCTATTGATGAAACTGACCCAAGTGTGAGAATGTGCACGTGTTCGTATGGTAGGAATCTCAGAGTGCAAATCTACTATGGTTAAAACTGATGCAACTGATTATAGGGATTCTGTCATGGGACAAAATGTTTTTTTCAAAATGCACCAGTTAACAGAGCTGCTCCAGCAGAATTTTGCACTGAAATTCGTTTTTCAAAAGAGCAAACAGATTTTTTTTATAATTCATTTTAAAATCTGACATGGTATAAAACATGTTGTTTCCTGGTGCCCTCAGTTATGTGACTTGTGCTCTGATCCAGTAACAGTAACACCAAAAAATTAAAGTGTTTTAATGTAATGAAAATATAATGTTGTGTTGCCCTGCACTGGTAAAATTTGTGTGTTTGTTTCAGAAACACTACTACAGTTTATATTGTGCTTTGTAGCCAAATCAAAATATTTTGCTTTGTAGCCATGGGGACAGCCATTCAAGTCTCAGGTCACATAGCAGGTTACATAGCAGATAACAGTTGCACTCTGTAGAATACCATTTAATGTCATTACAGAGTTGATCTGTTATCTGCTAAGTATCCTGTGTCTTTTATTTTTTTCAGCCTAAATGGTTGCTTCAATGGTTCTCTTTTTCAGCTTTAACTATAGTAGTCTTTCTTAAGCAAACACATACCTTTTTCAATGCAGGACAACAGTCCATTATATTTTAATTACTTTAAAACACTTTTGTTTTTTGGTGTTACTGTTCCTTTAAGTCATTCTTTACTGCTGCACTGCAAGATGGAGTGATATCAACCCTCCCTCAGCAGCCCATAAACAGAACAGCAGAATGTAACAAGATAACAGCTCCCTGGTAGATATGAATAGTAAAAATCCAAGTCCCACTGTGACTCCTCCAGTTACATTGAGTATGAGAAACAATAGCTTATCTGAAAGCAGTTGCAATGGGAAGTGCTGGTTCTTCTGAAAGCACCAGGCAAAATGACCTGAGATGGCAGCCAACACAACAATATTACAGCTAAAAAAATACACTTGCTCTTTTTAGGAATAAAATTTTATATGGTAGAGAATTATTTGTAACTGGCAATCTATGGAAATATATTGTGTAGCTTTCTTAAAACCACTAAGATGTGATGTGTGTTTCTATTAGCTGTTTATATAGGTATATGGTCTATATATATAACCACACAATGCTGTACAATATATTGACTTTTAAAATGTTTTAAAGTCAAAAATGGGCTGGGAATTGCAATATAATGCAGATATTGCCCCCTCAGTCATTACATTTTATGTTGTTTCTTATGCAAAACTGTAGAAATATGATCATGTAATACACTGTTGTACCCTAACAAAGGGTACTATATTGTGCTTTCTGTTAAGATGTGGTGACTTAGATCACTGGTAGCAGAGTTTTCTTGTCATTGTTCTTTTTTCGATTTCCCTAGGCTACTGCAATGCAACAATACAGTAAATCAGAACTGGGAAAAATGTATCTGACAGGATTATGAGGAGACAAACTGGAAACAAGCATTTGACACTGGAACTCTAGAAAGCTATAAAACTTTAATTCGATGTGAGCATTAGTCATGAATCCTTTTGAATTAAGGATTCATATAGAACAAACAAAAACTCATGTCACAGTAGAAAAGTTTCAACCTTCCTGTAAATGCAACTTCTCTCATTATTGGGAAAAGTAGTCTCTTAGGGACCATTGACCCAGTCTCTATTTAAAATTACAAAATACTGTCAGACATAGTGTCACAGCATATACGAAGGACACGCACTAAGGAAAATGCTGCATGGTGGCTCTTTTTTTCTGTAGCTTGCATAAGTGAGTAGGCACTAATAGATTTGACTGTCAGTTATTCACATGAAGCATTTTTTATAAGTGCTTTGAGATTTTTTTTTGGAGGAAATGTTCTATACAGAGCTCTATTGTTATTGCAGCTGATACTGTTTATTGAGATAACACCAAGGGACTAAAAACATATGCAATAGCAAAATTCTAACAGTACTTTGCCTGTAAATTGCATGGAGATACTTATGTTCCTCTTGTTTCTGTTACAAGAAGATCACAGGTAAATGTTCATAGACATCTGTGACCATGTCCTTGTATCAGGATAAAATGGGTGATTGCTTATGTAGCTCTGGGGGATTTTTATAAACTCATTATCAAATTGGAAGTGGAAATGAAAGGATTTAGATTCTGGTTAAATACTGATGAACTAAACAAATAGCAGAGGTTGAAAGTAAAGTAAACCTATCAGGAAAAAACAGACTCATTTTCGCAGGCTGTGTTGTTGTGCTATTCCTGTTTATTTTCTATTATTTCTAAGGTTAACTGAGAACAACTATTTGAGGTGCAATATTTAGGAGAAGACTTCATGTGTTCTTTCCTCTTTCCTGCATTAGTAATTTCATATCTTGATGGAATAAGTTGTAACTTCTTTACTCGCTTTTAAAGGGAATCTGTTGGATAAATATATTATCCCCAACCAAAGGTGCGGGCCAATAGAGCCTGTACTCAAGTTGAGGGTAACAGTTTTAAAAAAATGCCCCCCACCAGCGTTAGGTCACCCACACCGGAGGGAGCTCCCGGTGCAAGTAGCCATGTTGGGACACACTCATGTGCATAATGAGCAAATGCCTTAACTTGCTTATTACGCATACTCGTGACATTCAAAACTCATTTGTGCTAGCATCTAAGCAGTGTTGGAGGGAATTTTTTTTTAAAAAAAACTGCTGTTACCCCAAACTGGATTGCTTGCTCTTTTAGCCCACAACTTTGGTTGGGGATAATATATTTAGCCAACAGGTGCCCTTAAAGGGAACTGTCCCCCAGACATAAAAAAACTGTATAATGAAACTCCTTTTCAAATGAATCACATGAACCCCAAATCATTTTTTTAATTAAAACATTCATACATCTTATAAAGCTATTTAAAAATCTCAGCTCATTATTGCCTGCCCCACTTCTATGCCTTAGGCAGGCAATTTTAATTCTGCACTCACTAGGGGGCAGATTCATTAAGGGTCGAATTTCGAAGTTAAAAATACTTCGAAATTCGACCCTCGAATTGAAATCCTTCGACTTCGAATATCGAAGTCGAAGGATTTAGCGCTAAACATTCGATCGAACGATCTAAGGATTTTTTGTTCGATCGAACGATTCGAACGATTTTAATCAAACGATCGAAGGAAAATCCTTCGATCAAAAAAAGCTTAGCAAGCCTATGGGGACCTTCCCCATAGGCTAACATTGACTTCGGTAGGTTTTATCTGCCGAACTAGGGGGTCAAAGTTTTTTTTAAAGGGTAAGTACTTTGACTAACTTTCTTATGCACTATACTGTATGGAGTGTAAATAATATATTTTAAAATTAAAAAGCAAGTTGCAATTGTTTAGGTCTCTCTTTCACTAGTGAATTAGCATGCTTTTCTTGTTTAGGCCTTTAATGAATCTTGTTAATAAGCAAACTTGGTTCTTTAATTGGCAACCCTACTGTGCATTGAAATTTACATTCAGAAGAATAGCTGAGCAGTGTGGGTGTTGTTAAAATGTCAGAAGTAGGCATGAAGAGGCAAGTAAAATGGTCTTTTCAGAATTTCCATCTGTTTCTATTTTACGATCTGTACTATGTGGCAGGAGCATCAAGGCAGCTAGGAAGCAAATCTGTATTCTTGTTTATATTATAGCTGTCAATAGCCCAGAACAAACATTGGAACCGTTAAGGAAATACTGAATTCAACATGCAAAAGAAAAGACAAATTAAAGACCAAAGGCAAATCAAAAGCAGACAAAAATATATATATATATATTTATATATATATAAAATTTATCATGCTGAAAGTATAAGAAAATTACAGTAGCATTGTTTAGATTGAAAGTCTAATAATATTTTCTCCACAATATATATATATAAATATATATTTGCCTCTGAGAATGTATGTGATTAATTAACACTATAGCATTTTAGTTATATTAATAATTATAATTAACATTATATGATATTTTAACAATGCTTAAGACTTGTAAAAATAAATAGGCTTAGTAGTTAGCAATTTCTTTTCCATGTTTGAACATGAACAAACTTTATTTGGGTTAATGGGATGTCTCAAAAATGCTTCTTAATAAATATACGTCAGTATATTCCCCTTGTAAGCAATGAAAGTTGTCACAAAACAAAACCTTTGTGGTTTGACAGAAATGTTGGTGTAGAGGTTGAAGCTAAGAGCAAGCTTCCTCCTGAATTCCTCTTCCACCAGGCTGAACCCCCGTGCACTTTGTAAGCCCCAAAAATAAGATCCTGGTAAACAAAAAGTTGAGAGCACTTCTCTGGATGTTTTTGACCAATAACACCAGCCAGCACCGAGAAGACTTGCAGCCAATTCCCAAATGTTTTAGCGACTCTAGGCTTTCTGTCCTCGCTTTTGTCATAACGCCTCTCCTTATCAACCGTCACTTGATCAGGCCAGATCAGAGACCAAATAATAATGTACTCATTATTCCAAATTTTTTCCCTGATCTCCGCTGACAAATGAGAGCCCAGCGGGCTAACCCCACAAAAATACAGATCTTTGTATGTACCATCTGATGGGGGTTCAGTCTGTGGATTAGGACTAGTGGCATCTAATTTGCCCAAAATTTTTTAAGTGCAACAAGAACTTCACTATTTTGTTCACCAGCCCATGCCCCCCGTACAGCCATACACACCAGATCTTGAGGGCAGGGGTGTAGTAGCAGCATGACTCCGCTGTTGAAATGTGGTGACATCCTGGCACGAACTGTGAAACTGGTGGGAACCCCGGTGTGTTTTGCGACGCTTGCTCCTCTGCAGATCCTCTGAACTCCATGTGAGGAAGAGGAGGTGGAGTATGTCCGTGGAGACTCCCAAGAACAGGAGGATACTGGGGATTGGACCCGTGAACCTCGTTTACCACTGGTATCCCTAGGGGGCTGTTCAGCTCTGTTCTTATATCTTCCAGTGGAGCTATGGCGAATATGCCTGTCAGCCCCCTGAGATGTAGAACCATGCTCAGCTACGTTAGCTCTCGAACGAGGGGTGCTATGAGTGGTGGGTATAACATCAGCATCATGGTGGAGAGCCTGCTGAACCTGAGAAAACCCCCCCACCTCAGAGTCAGAACAGTCTGAATTATGGGGTGGGGTACTATCCTCAGAGGAAAAGACTGGGGCAACCTGTGTATGTACCACAGCTAGATCAGTTTTATTGCGTGCCCCAGTGTGCTGTGTTGGAACTACGGTTAGAGGGACAGTCTGTGCTGCAGAATGCAGCCTTCGTGCAGTTATTAGAGGGAGGAGGGGAGCTGCGTGAATCTGCCCATGCTGCAGGAGACAGCCTCACTAGCTGTACAGGATTGGCAGTGTGAGGGGGAGAGCGCACTGCGGCGCGTGCAGAAGCCTGTGCTCTGGTGACTGGGGGCCTAACTGGCGTGCTGAAGAGCTGCTGCCACCGGGTTAGCGTGACCCGCAGCAGTTCTCCTCGCAGCAGTCCTGCTGCGACCGGTCACCGATTCAGCTGGAGGGGGAATCAGCTCTGCTAAAAGCTGATCCACCCAGCCTGACTCTTGCTGCCTAAGTCTTTCCCTCACCTGGGCCTCTAGCGAGGCAGCCATTGCGGAGCACAGGACATACTGATGGCAGCAGCTCCACCAGCGCTCCAGGATCCTGAGGGAAGAGGAAGCAGGTAAGGAATTCCTTGTTTATATAACTGCCCTCCCCTTCTGCTCCCACCAATGCGCTCTAGCCTACTACCCCTGGCCTGCCATCCCTCCTCCCAGTCATTGGCACCCTCGCTACACCCTTTGGTGCCCTCCAGAAATGTTGGTGTAGAGGTTGAAGAGAACAAAAGTGCTTCTAAGGCCTTCAATTTAGCCAGGACAACTGAAACATTTGTCAGGTACAAGGAGACCAATAAATCGTGCAAAAAAGTTCCCAGACTAGCTAAGATCAATATGGAAAAGGGTAGTGCAGCAAGTAGTAAAATGAATTTAAAGTTATTTTTTAAAATATGTAAAAAATAAAAAAATTAAGCAGGAAGGGGTGAGACCCTTAATGTTGTGGGAGGATCAGTTGGTCGATGAGAACAGAGAAAAAATAGAGATTCTGAACTGCTATATTTCATCTGTATATACAAATGAGGAAACAAATAATGAAGCTTTTATTCTTAATAGTTCCAATTCCAGTAATACAACTAATGATGCATAGCTCAAGTAAAAAGAAATTCAAAAGAGACTAAAATAATTGTGCCATCATGGTTTTATGCTAGGCTAATTGAATTCCCATTTATTAAGTCAGTGAGCAGGAACCTAGACTCTGGGCTGGCAGTGGATGTTATCTACTTAGACTTTGCTAAAGCTTTTGATACAGTACCACATACTGTAGAAGATTAATGGTTAAATTAAGGAATATTGCCCTGAGACATACAAAGGATTTTAGAGGAAAAACTTAGATCGAACGATCAAATAAAAATCGTTCGATCGAATCTAACGATTTTAAGTGATCGATCGAAGGATTTTTATTCGACCAAAAAAAACTTAGAAAAGTGCTGGGGAAGGTCCCCATAGGCTAACATTGGACTTTGGTAGCTTTAATTTGGCGAAGTATGAAGTCTAAGTTTTTTTTAAAGAGACAGTACTTTGATTATGGAATGGTTGAATAGTCGATCGATTTTTACTTCAAATCGTTCTAATCATTCGCCCTACATGTGAGAGTTTACAAACTAAACTTGGATAACTGGATAAAAGATAGATCAAAAAAAGCGGTGTTAAATGGAACACATTCTAGTTGTTAGTCGAGTACTGCAGGGGTCTGTTCTTTTAACGTGTTTATTAATGACCTGGAGGTGGGCATTGAAACTAACATTTCTACTTTTGCTGATGATACTAAATTTTGCAGAATTGTGCAGAATTATTTACTAAATTGGAAAACTGGGCTGCAAACTGGAAAACGGGTCCAATGTTGATACATGCAAGGTTATGCACAAGGCTATACAGAAATAATTTAAATGCAAGATATACGCTAAATGGCAGTGCGTTGGGAGTTTACCTATTTGAGAATGATCTGTGTTTTTTCGTAGATAACAAGTTGTCTAATTTCCGGCAGTGTCATTCTGTGGCTAGTAAAACAAATAAAGTACTGTCTTGCATAAAAAAGGGCATTAACTCAATGAATGAAAACATAATTTTGCCTTTTTATAGGCCCTTGGAAAAGCCTCACCTGGTGTATGCAGGGCAGTTTTGGGCTTCAGTCCTTAATAAGGATATTAATGAGATGGAGAAAGTGCAGAGGCATGTGACTAAACTGGTTAAAGGAATGAAAGTTTTACATTATGAGGTTAGACTGTCAAAGATGGGAAAAAGATACTTGCAAGGGAACAAGATTACACTTTACAGGTACATTAGAGGATATTATAAACAAATAGCAGGGGACCTTTTTTCCACTTAAAGAGGATCACCGCACCAGAGGCCACCCCTTTAGATTAGAGGAAAAATACTTTTATTTGAAGCAGCGTAGGTGGTTCTTCACAGTGAGGACAGTGAGGATCAGGGATGGGCGAATTTGACCCGTTTCGTTTCGCCAAAAATTCGCCGCCGGTGAAATGTCGCTGACGCCCATTAAAGTCTATGGGCGTCAAAAAAAATTTGCCGCGCGGCGAAATTATTTTGTCGTGCGTCTTTTTTTTTTTGACGCACGTCTCCATACAAGTCTATGGGCGTCATTTTTTCGGCGAAACGAGGCGAAAAAATTCGCCCATCCCTAGTGAGGATAGTGAGGTTGTGGAATGCACTGCCGGATGATGTTGTGATGCCTGATTCAGTTAATGCCTTTAGGAGTAGCTTGAATGATTTCTTGAAGCACAATATCAATGGCTATAGTGATACTAAAAACAACATTTAATATAGATATTTATATTCCCAGTTTATGTGCGAATATGGAGGGGTCACTGTTACTGTGTGTATGTATGGCCACCTGCATTCTGCTCTTACATGCACCTGTGTCAGTATAGGGTCTGTGTGCGTGGGCCTGTGTAAAGAGCTGTGGGCATTCCTTTCTGCGCTCCCCTGCAGCTGAGAGTTTAAAACACAACACAGGGGAGTGCAGGTTTGAGCGACTGTCTATATGAGCCCTCAAGTGTAATTAACATAGAACACTGTTACATTCAAAAAACCAAACAATAGTCAATTCCACAATGTTTATAAAAATAATTGAATACACCACCAACTTCTACTGTGTTGTGCTCAATGGACACAATGATGTAGAAAATCAATAGTGAACTGTTGTTTGACCAGATATTGCAACACTAACTGGGACAAAAAACTTCCCTGCTATTAACTGTTAAAGTAACATTAAACATAGGATTGCTCAATGACAGTTTTTAAACTAGAGGTTTGTGTATATTTTTCAAGGGATTATGTCAAGATTTTTATGATGTCGTTTTTTTTCTAAATTACACTGTTTACACTGCAAATAATTCACTATACTATGTAAAATTGAATTCCTGAACCAGCAAGTGTATTTTTTGTAGTTGTAATATTGGTGTGTAGGCAACCATCTCAGGTCATTTTACCTGGTCATGTGCTTTCAGAATGAGCCAGCACTTTAGGATGGAAACGCTTTCTGGCAGGCTGTTTTTTCTCCTACATAATGTAACTGAATGTGTCACAGTGGGACCTTTTTTACTAGATTTTACTATTAAGTGCTGTTCTTAGATCTACCGGGCAGCACTATAATAAATATTGTAAAACCGCAATCCAGATGACAAAGATTGGAAACGAGAAGCACATTGAAACAGAGGCTAACACTAACCCTCAAAAGTATGTATAAATAGTAAAAAGATGCAGGTTGACAGGGGCGCTCCACCAATGAGGCGAGTTGGGACACTCGCCTCAGGCGGCAGCGCCCCCCTGGTTGCCAGGGGCGGCAAAAATGCCGCTCCTGGTAACTAAGAGCCGAATTTCCGGTTTTCAAACCAGAAATTCGGCTCTTCTAGTGCAGAGAGCGCTATTGCGCTCTCTGCACCAAGCGTCGCGGACCGCCCCTGCCCTCTCCGGTGCTATAAAGGTTAGTGCCGTGGGGAGGGAAGGGGCGGCGAAAGAAGGCCGCCTCAGGCGGCATTATAGCAAGAATCGCCCCTGCAGGTTGAGATTGTTGTTCCTTTAAATAATGGTTCCAGTATGGTTGTAACAGATACAAAAAAGGAAAATGTGCTAAATCAGTTCTTTTCTTCAATGTATACAATGTATGGAGTTTCCAGGGTCACTTCATAGCTACACTGTTGGCTCAGCTCAGTGGCTGACTGAGGATATGGTTCATAAAGCTTTAATGTGAACAAGGCACAAGGGACAGATGGCATACACCCCCGGTAGTGATGTGCGGGTCTGGTTTTACCTGACCCGCACCTGCCTGATATCCCTCCACCTACACGCGCCCAACTTCTGGGTTCCTTTTATAGACCCGCACCACCAGTTCACTTCCCAAAAGGGGCGGGGCTAGCAGGCGCACGTCTATAAAAGTTGAACCTGGAAGTCGACATTGTAAGGTCGCGGGCAGGGAAAGCAGGCAGAAGAACTCAACTTGGACCCGCCTGCAACCTGGAAAGGGGGTTGCGAGGTCGGCCCGAACCTGACCAACCTGCTGGACCGCATATCACTAACCCCCGGGTTCTAAGAAACCTTAGTTAGACCTGCCTCTATTTCTCATTTTCTCAGATTCACTTTCATCTTGTATGTTTCATATGGATTGGAGGAAAGCTGATGTCATTTCAATATTTAAAAAGGGATTACGGGTTCAGTCTGGCAATTATAGAATAGTAAGTTTGACATCTGTGGTGGTCAAATTATTTGAAGGCTTGTTAAGGGATCACATTCAAAATGTGGTCCTAGTGAATGCCAATATGAGCAGCAATGATTATGGCTTTTATGAAGGATAGGTCATGTCAGACAAATGTGATTGCTTTTTATGGCGAGGTAAGTAAGATGCTGGACAGTCGTGGAGTGGAGCAGTGTCCCCCAAACAACTGCTTTCTAAACTAATGTCTGTTGGGCTTAATTACAGTAAGTCGTTTGTACATGGATCGGAAACTGGCTACAGGATCAAGTACAGAGGATGGTTGTTAATGGTACAATGTCTACTTGGAGTAAGGTTCTTAGAGGGGTTCCTCAGAGCACGGTATTGGGTCCACTTTTATTTAACTTATTTAACTATGCAGTCCAATTAATTCCATACAGAATGCAGCAACCTTGCAACTGGATCTTGACAAATTGGCAATCTGGGCAGATGGTAGATGATATTCAATGTTGATAAATGTAAAGTCATGCACCTGTAAAAATATGCAAGCCACTTATACCCTTAATGGGTCTGCATTAGGCAAATCTATAATGGAAAAGGATCTTGGAGTCCTTGTAGATAATAAACTTGTCTTTAGCTAGCAATGTCAGTCAGCAGCATCAAGGGCAAATAAGGTCTTGAGCTGTAAGGGGCATAGGTTCACAAGAGGAGGGGGTTATTATTCTACTGTACAGAGCACTGGTAAGGCCCCATCTAGAATATGCCATACAGTTTTGGTCTCCAGTGCTCAAACAGGAAATTGTTGAATTAGAGAGGGTGCAGAAAAGGGCAACTAAGCTGGTAAAAGTATGGAAAATCTTAGTTATGAGGAAAGACGGGCCAAGTTGGGGTTGTTCGCACTGGAGAAGAGGCGATTAAGGGTTAATATGGTAACTATGTATAAATATATAAGGGGATCATATAATAATCTCTCTAAAGCTTTATTTACCAGTAGTTCTTTCCAACTGACACGAGGTCATCCATTCCTATTAGATGAAAGAAGGTTCCGTCTAAATATTTGGAAGGGGTTTTTTTTACAGTGAGAGCTGTGAAGATTTGGAGTTCTCTCCCTAAATCAGTTGTACTGGCTGATACAGTAGATAGTTTTAAGAAGGGGTTGGATAGCTCTTTAGCAACTGAGTGAATACAGGGTTATGAAAGATAGCTCATGGTACAAGTTGATCCTGGGACTAGTCCGATTGTCATTTTGGACTCGAGAAGTATTTTTTCCCCCTCTGCTGCAAATTGAAGAGGACTCAAATGTTTTTTTGCCTTCCTCTGTATCAACTAGCAGGTAGGCAGGTAATATATAGACGTAAAAGGTTGATCTTGATGGAAGTTTTTTTTCAACCTAACTTGCTATGTAACTATGTAACCATGTAATCCAGTGCAAACCATTTATCATAAGTAGATAAATGACTATAAAATGATCCCAATAGATCACTGTAAAATATAAATGCACATACACAGCTCCAAGTAAGCTGCTAAACTATGAATAATAAGGTTAACAGAATAACAGAGAACATGTAATAAGAGGAGCAAGCAGTGCTGACAGTGGCTAGAAAAGAAGTCCTTGCAATTTCAAAGCTTACAAGTTACCTTTTTAATGAGAGGCTTGCAGTGCCAAAATGAAAGTAATGTAGGTAATGGCTGCAAGCTTCAGAACTGACAGCAACAAAGGTTTGTGGAAAATGGTATATGTGACCATAAGGCATATGCCACACAGGGAAGTTTGTAACTGGTCAAAAAATGATTTATTTGCAGAGGCATGCTATTAATGAAAACAATGGAAACTGTTTATAGCAGCTACAAGGACTCAGCTACAAGCAAACCTGGATTTTAAAGGACCAGTAACATCAAAAATTTTTGTTAAAAAATTCATTAGTATACAACGAAAAATAAACAACAAGGCAAATTAAACTTTTAAATAGCAAAGCCTTTATTAAGAAATAACTTACATATACTCCACTTCCTGTCCTCCTCAGAAACGGCGAAAAGGCGACCATCCATCCTGCAGTGTTTGATTTCTCCTCCTTGGCAATTCTACTGACAGCAGCGTGTTGGCTGGTGGAGCAGGGTTTGTGCTGGCTGTTCGGATCCCTCTGGGGAAGGCTTCTCTCGGCTTTCTTTGGTATCTTGGCTGCTACCCAGAAGTGTCTCTTCTTCTTGAACTTTGCCTTGTGGCCCCTGGAATGTCCCCTGGAATGCCGCTTGGTGACCCGTGCTAGTTTGCTAATGGCCGACCTAGCAGCGGTGGGTTTCTTATGTCTGTGCACACTTCGCAAAAGGGAACTGAGCGCACAGCACCTTGCCGCACAAAGCTCCCCATGGGCTTGTTTGTACGGGAGCTTCCGTGCTGGCATTGCGATCTGCCATCCCTCCCCGCGTCTCCAGCCTGACTGACCACTACGCGATTCTCCCGTGCGCCACTCATTGCCTCTTCCGCAGCAGCCAGAAAGAAGAAGAAGAAGAAACCGCCGGGCCGGTGCAGCCAACTGGTGCTGACACGATTCACAAGCTTGTGGAGAGGAACTGCTCACATCACGGCTCGTTCAGACCTGCAGACGCTGAGCTGGAAGCACAGGCATAAGAAACCCACCGCTGTTAGGTCGGCCATCCGCAAAGTAGCACGGGTCACCAAGCGGCATTCCAGGGGACATTCCAGGGGCCACAAGGCAAGGTTCAAGAAGGAGAGACACTTCTAGGTAGAAGCCAAGATACCAAAGAAAGCCGAGAGAAGCCTTCCCCAGAGGGATCTGAACAGCCAGCACAAACCCTGCTCCACCAGCCAACACGCTGCTGTCAGTAGAATTGCCAGGAAGGAGAAATCAAACACTGCAGCATGGATGGTCGCCTTTTCGCCGTTTCTGAGGAGGACAGGAAGTGGAGTATATGTAAGTTATTTCTTAATAAAGGCTTTGCTATTTAAAAGTTTAATTTGTCTTGGTGTTTATTTTTCGTTGTATACTAATGAATTTTTTAACAAAAATTTTTAATGTTACTGGTCCTTTAAAGTAAAGAATGGATGATATGCATTTGCAGGATAGAAGTGGATAAAGTAAAAAAGCAAGTTATGGGTAAAAAATAGTTGTATATTTTAGCGTAATATTTGAAAAGGATAAATATTTGCAAATACTAAAAAAATCACAGTGACTGGAAGGGTTCAGAGCCATGCCATCCACTGGGCCTGGAGATAGGTAGATGCATGTTTTTCTTAGGGATGGGCGCATTTGGGTTATCTCCACCCGCTCAAAGGAAATCTGGTGTCAGTGTCTTCTTTACAGATACTGTATACCACCCAGTTTTGCCATTAAATATTTATTACATAAAATAAAAAAACAGAACAAATGGCATCAAGTTCAACCCCTCCAAATGAAACCCATTGTACATTCACACATTCACAATGACCCATCTATACATTCACATAAACAAATATGAGCAGGCCCGGATTTGTGGAAAGGCCACAAAGGCCCCGGCCTAGGGCGGCAGAATTTTAGGGGGGCAGCATGCTGCCCAACCACACCCGCATTGGTTCAGATGCAATGGGGATTACCAGGAGATATAATAGTTTTTCAAATTTTCTGTGTACCAATCCTGAGTACTCTGGACTCAATGCTGAAAATTTGTGTATGTGCATAAAGGAAGGGGAGGAAGGGGAGCAATGAACAGCAGCGGGCCTAGGGGCGACTATGTAAATATAAGCTGCCTCCCCACAATCTTAGATGCCATGGGGAACAATGTCCCATGACTTATGCTGCCAAACTGCACCTGAGTTAAGTGCACAGTGAACCTCATTTAGTGCAAAGCTGCACCAGGGCAATAACTGATGCAGTAATCCTGCCACAGTTTAACAGGAAATCTTTCTTGCAATATTGCACCCTATGCTGAAACACAATTGGTCCCTAACTTTCAATGGACACATCCATTCTGATTCGCTGAATCTAGCAAGGAAAGGGTCAGTAAGCTTGCAACATGTTACAGTAATATCAGGGAACCATATCAAGCCAGTGCAGCCTGACACATTATGTGATTGAGACATAAATAAATTATATTCCTCAAAAAAAGCTGTCCAGGCTCTTCCAATATGAACTTGGCAACAGTTTTGTAGCTTTACACAGGTACAGAAGAGGCCTATAAATCTTTAATATACACATGGAACGATGAAATGAAATTAAGTTGAGATTCAAGGTAGACAAGTGTTTTTTATGTCCACTTGCCTTCAGCACGCTTATTAAATATACATAAAGGCATACAAATAAATGCTGTATACATTTTTTCTAATAAATAGATTTTTCCAGGCCCTTAATTTCCAAGTTATGAATTTTCTCATGAAAGAGTGCATTGGGCTGACATCACACAGGCGCCTGCTTGTTTTAAACCCCCAGCTTTCCCCCCCCCCAATTCAATGTACTGAGGTACTACAGGCACGCAGATTTTTCTGTCACTTGATGTAATTGTGACACATGCTGTCCTTTGAGGATTGTTCTGCACATCTGTTTATTTATTTATTTCACCGGATGAAAACATGGAAAATCAAAATCTGATAACAATTCAAAATAGCCTGAAACTTGTTTACCATTGCCCGCTCTCCTATATTATACAAAATACATTATTTAGTGACTTGGTTTACAGTACCCAGTGTATTAAAGGAGTAGTTCATCCTAAACTTTTAGTATGGTGTGGACAACAATATTCTAAGACAATTTGCAATTATATATTTATTTATTTTTTATAAGATGCACATTTTGGGTACAAAACACATTATTTAGTGACTTCGTTGACAGCACCCACTATATTAAAAGGGTAGTTGAACTTGAACTTTTAGTATCATGTGAACAGCAATATTACAAGACAATTTGCAAAATATATATATATATTTTTTTAATAAAATATGTATTATTTTGTATATTTCATATATTCTGAAGTTCTTATACTGAAAATTCTAAACACTATATCTAGCAAACAGTAGCCTCGAAGTTGCCAATAGCAACACATACTTGCTTTATTTTTCAAACTGGTAGCAAACCGAACATGTAATTGCTATTTAGCCCTAATATGTTTTTTGTTTGCTGGGGTCAGTGACCCCAACCTAATTGACTTTTCAGTTGTAGGCTGGAAAGAGCAAATTCCTCTTATGGTTAAGATTCAATGAGTGCATGTGTTAGATGTATTAAAAAACAATCAGTATATGTGTAACGGGGCACTTTAAATGATTTGAATGGAGCGCTTTAAATGATCTGAGGTCTGTCTGTGGGCTGCAGCTAATGCTGGATTGCAAATCTAAATCTACTGTAGGTACAGAGTGCAGCTTTGGTAGGAGTAGTGGCATAACTAAATCTTACTGGGCCCCACAGCAACTTAATTTAAGGGCCCCAACATATCTGGAGGTTGTCCTGTTTTAACAGTAGATATTAAAATTGCTCATTATTTGGGCCTCGTGTGGCCCCCTATCCTGGGCAGGGTCTACTTCTTCTGTAGTTACAACCCCAGACTCAGACTGGCAATCTGCCCAGGCAAATGCCAGATGAGTCACTCCTTTTATGGTAAGATGGGCAGAAAGGAGCCGAAGTCACAGAGGAGAACAAAGAAGCTGCTGTTGCCTGGGAGGAGGAGGAAGATCACCTGGCAAATTTTAATTTTAAGTTTACTCTGAACAGCAATGGTCTTTTTTTACTGTATACCACCAAGATATTTATTTCTGGATTTTGCTTATATATAAATATATAAATACGTACTCTATATATACTTTTTTTCAGGCTAAACTACTCCTTTAAGTGTGTTACTTGCAGTAAGTGATGGTTTTATTTGTGTTTGCCTTCCTAGTCACATGTTTGTCTGTTTTCTCTCCCTTCAGTAGCAGCTGTGAGCACTTGAATAGTAAATCAAGAACAGTTCACTGTTACTTACACTTATTTCAAAGATTTCCTATCTAGGTCTATTTCCAGCTCTTGCAATCTGTGTGCAGGCAGACCGCCTCTATACTAATTCTGTACAGAAAACACCTGACTGACATCTGGCATTTCACTTCAAAGTAACCCATTAATTTAATTTTATATATATATATTTGTTTAAATATATAAATGTTTTCCGGCAGTTCCTCTGAGGGTCCCATAATCATAAAGCTCATTTATTCATTTCTAAAGTGTAATTAAACAACGAGTGCCACTTCAGTTGAGGACACAGATCACAGCAAGGAAAACCAGATTTTACCTGTGCAGACTTTTTACACATCAGTAAACGGAGAGACAGGCTAATAGGTGGATAGAAGGACAGACAGATACATTTCATAGATAACTAGGCTGCTATCTAGATAGCAAATTAAAATAGGGATCTTTAACTTTTTTCCCATCAGCTCTTGTTGGACGTTCAGCTCTTTAGTTTGCTTCCTGTATGGTCATTCTATAATTCCCCATCCAGAATCTCATCTGCCCAAATGAATACTTTTTCACTTGTTCCAGCGAAAATTTGCCGGCGTCAAAAACAAGATGCCGGCGCCGTTTCGTGAATTTTTCACCGTTTTGTGGGAAATTTGTGAATTTTTCGCGAGGCGAAACACCCCAAATTCGCCCATCACTACTGGTTATTCTGTTGCATGCTAGCAAACTCCATATCTACATCACACCTTGTGCCAACATGGAAGACGATTGTTCAGCTTCCATGAATGTAACATAAAAGGTTAAAACAGAAGGAACAAACATTGCCACTACAGACTCACCTACAGGAATTCCCTGCCTTTAAGTAAGGATGTAGCCTGAAATGCTTGAGGCTGATGGCTTCCTGTAGCAATCTTTGCAAACTACAATAAAGCAGTGTGTCCTAGAGTGCCAAAACTCTTGTTTTTGTTACAATATGGTTAGCCTAATGCAGTTTTCAGTCCAGCAATCCAAATGTGCATTTGCAGTGTTGAGATGGAATGAGTGATTTGGGGTAGATATCCTCTACAATATATCCTCTTAAGAGAACTGTGGGAAGAATTGGAATTTGTATGAGCCATTGATCTTGTTAAATACTTGATTAAAAATAGCTGCAATGCAATATTAGAGCTGTTTACATGTGTTTTGTACTGTGTCCCTGTTTTTTAAACGTTTAGCTGGTACATCCAATTTAAACATAATTTATGTATGCAAAATATCTGAAAATTATTAAGGACCTCTAGTTGGAGTGATCTGCTTTTTTTTACTTTTTTCATCCTACCTAAATAGTTTAATTCCCAGCATAAGAGCTGCTATTAATAGTTTAAAGGTGATAAAAGGAAATCAGAAAGTCCTTAACATTGCCCAAACATGTTTGAAATGCGTCTTCCTATTTGGTTAGCAGATAGAGCAATATCCAGTTGGTGATAACAATTAATTATATTTCTAGGGTTTGAACATTTCCTATAAGTTCTGTTCTGAAATCATTATTTAATCTAAAATGGGAACTTGAAAAAAGGTTGCAGGAGCCTGAAAAGCTAGGAGAAACAAGGAAAGTTGGCGATGCAGTCTATATGGGAAAAATGCTACAGTAGGTTTTGAGCTAGGCGAATATAGTCCTTAGATGGTCTTGCTGGGTTCTACATAATAATTGTTTAGCAAAGAGAAAAAAAGCATTTCCTCTTTAAGCATGCAATACAGTTTTTAAAAAAGTGAAGGCACATTATGACAGTATTAATACATCACTAAAACTGGAATTGAAGAGAAACAGTAAAAATATGCAAACAGTAACTATTAGCCATAATACAAATATAAACTTTCTTACTCAAAATCTATTAGAAAGCGTAAAGTGAGACGCATATTTACTGGATGCAATTTACCGCAGTTCTTAAAATGTCACCTTAAAAATGTTTATATTGATTTACTGTTTGAGGTGTTATACACAGTTTTCTTAACGAGCAGAACCATAAAATTCAATTCGACATTTCTCAGTAGAAGAGAATATGGCATGTTTGGTGTCATCTCTTAGAAGATACTTTATTTTCTTCCTGGATTATAAATCAAACTGATTTATATCAACTGCAGTGCTAAGTACTATCTATCTATCATCTATCTATCTATCTATCTATCTATCTATCTATCTATCTATCTATCTATCTATCTATCATCTATCAGTTGTATCTATAGAGAGATCGTTTATTGAAGAACAGGATTCTTACTCTTAAAGACCTCAATTATTATTATTTTGCAAGCTAAAGGAACAGCAGAGGTAAAGCAGTATGCCATTTTATACAGGTGAAAATGTAATTTAAGCAGACTAAGATCCTTGCACATAATTGGAGTGTGGCATCCGGAGGCCCACCATGGCTGTGATTTCATGGGCCCTTCCCACTGCGTCCACCAACTCCCCCCACCCCATGTGCATCTGGCCCATACCCTTTACCTCCTTAACTTTCTGTTTGAAGGTCCAGGCAGCAAGCCTGGCTCTGGGCAGGGAGAGGGGACACTGGGCCAGGGGAGCCCATGAAGGCCAAAGCCACTGGGTTTTTTCCCTATGTCTTGCTGACCCAGTCCGACACTATCCTTGCAGATCAGTGAGGGACTGAAGGAGGCTGCAATGTGTGCCATCCATCTACATAAAAGCCAAGTAAAGTGAGGAACTCTAAATAGAAGTTGGCAAGAGAGCTCTTCAGGGAGAGCTATCATGGGGGTGAAAGAGGTGCCAGTTGACTTATAGCTCTAGGTTAAGACTATGAAGCTACAATTTTGCCCAGACACTGGCATATTACCATTCGTTAAGGGAGAGCACTAGCATTGTAAGGCCTGCTGTAGATCTGTACAGCCCCTGAGGTTCTGGGACATGATAGAATATTATGAAGTTTAGAATGCAAGTCATGGAAAGACTTTACATGTTTTTTTCTGATAATAAGTCCTGTCCTAGAAGAGACTACAGTCTGAAATGTGAGAGAAATCTTATTATGAAAATGTAAATTTCTCCATGTTTAGTTTGTTTGCAAATGAGCCCGACCAGCATAATTTTAAGGAGGAGGACGTAGATCCCAAGGACTGGAAAACTGTGTTCCATTATATTCCAAATAAAAGTTAGGAGCCTATTTATTAAACCACAAATTTTGAACTTTTAGAGGAAAAAAAATTCTTTTTCTAAATATATTATGCTTGAAAGCTGCAAAAAAATTGAATTTGAAAATACTCCAACTAAAACCTGTAGAAATCACGTAGAATCATGTCCCTTTAACATGTTTTTCGCCTTCATGACCGTCAACAGTTTCTGGCTGTTTGATGCTGGCTTTCATTTGATAATCCGACTAATTCAAATTTTTCGTTAAATAATATCAAAAATTTAGTCTTACCTGAAATTTTCGTTTTCTTTAGTCCGAAAGGCAGCACAATAATTGGGTAATAGATGCCATTTCCCCTGATAGGACAGAATAATAAACAAGCTTAATTAACCCCTAGAAGAGAAACCTCCTCCCCCCAGGCATCGGTGTGGTGGTAAATGACCAAATGAGACTCCAATTTCACCATGAAGCAGTGAGTATTGCAGGATTTAATCCTCAGACGGTGGTTCATACCTGCAATTTTTCTTGTGTGTAAAAATGTTTGTTAATTCCTGAATTACAATGTCTACCATTCATCATATGAATTCTAACAGCATATATGGTTATTATTATTACTATGTCTGCAGGCATAAGTACTATCATGATATAGCCATACAGTGTGTTACACTAATCACACCCTTGCTCTCCACCAGGATTCTGTACCACAATACCTGTATTAAGCAGTATCATAATACAACATATCATATGTAATGACCGCATTCAAACTAAGTGCATGGCTATCTTCATTTTGCTACCATACGGCAACATCTGCATTAACCTGTGATACCATGAAGCTGCCATGCAACAAATGGAGCTCCCTATACTATCATAGTGTAATGGCTGCATTCAAACAGGATTAGCAGAATAGCCATGCGGTGTATGGATTAAGTGCACTTCTGCACAGGGTGTTATACTAAATGTTCAACTACAGCTCCCTATTCTACTATAGTGTAATGGCTGCAATCAAACCGGATTAGCAGAATAGTCCATCCAGCATTTGGATTACGTGCATTTCTGCAGATACTTATTACTATATTACAACTTATGTAACTATATGCTATTGGTAATCAAAGTTATCATTGTATAGCCATTCAGTGTGTTGTGCTTCCATAGTTCGCTATAATACCATATCGTCACGTCTGCATTTTACCAGTAATAGCAGAATAGCCATTCAGTATATGGATATTAAGTGCACTTCTGTGTTTCATTAATACTTATTTACAATTTATGTAATGATATGATCAAAACTATCATTGTATAGCCTTTCAGAGTGTTGTACTAAATACTCGCCTACAGTTCTCTATATTACCATATTGGAATGTCTGCATTTAACCAGTACTAGCAGGATAGTCATTGAGAATATGGAGGCCAGTTGAAGTCCTGCAGTTCATACAACTATATAGGTCTGCAAACATCAGTATCATGATATAACCATTCAGTTTTACTAACACACCCTTGCATTATACTAAGGGCACCCTTTACTTCACTTGTTGCCTTACTATGACATCTGCATGTAACCTGTCCATAAGGTCATACATTCAATTTATGGATCTTATGTGCACGACTGCAGTTCACTTTTTACTATACTACAAGTTAGGTTGCAACCAAAGTTATCGTATAACCATTCAAGGTGCTGAATTATTTGTACTGTGCAATTCAATATATTAACATATTGCAATCTATACAGTTGACAGCATTTAAGCAGATGAATACAAAGAGCACTCCAGAAATACAATTGGGGCAAATTCACTAACATTCGTAGCTTCGCCAGTCGCAACTTCGCCGCACTTCGCCGCACTTCGCCGCAGTTTGCCAGGCGTAGTTTCGCCAGCGCTCTGCAAATTCACTAAAATCCGAAGTTGCGCACAGGGGTAGCGTAAGATTGCGAAGTTGCGCTATCGTTGATTCGCTAAGTGAAGCGAAGTTACGCTAGCGAAGGCTAATTTGCATACGGCGCCAAATTAAAATTTCAAAGGAGGAATACGTATCAGCACTACAAATGGCTAGAAAAGCTTCAAAACATCAAATAAAAAATTTATTTTGCCCTACACATGTGCCCACTGTCTAGGTAAGTTGCCATGCATCAGGAAATGTAGAGGGGAAGGAGGGGAGCCCCAAAATATGTTTCGATCTTTTTCAGCCTATCACCTATAATGTAGAAAACACGCCAGAGTTTTTAGGGATTTAGAAAATTTTTTGACTTTTTTTGAAGCAATCCCTATCTACCCTATTGCGCTTCACCTGGTCTGAGGTGGCGAAGGAAGTCTAGCGTAAAAGGTAGCGTTCAGTACACTGCGCAAGTTAGTGAATTTGCGTAGTTACGTCGCTAGCGAAACTTCGCTAGGCGTAAGGGTGCGAAGTAACACTAGCGAAACTACGCCAGCGTTAGTGAATTTGCGCAGTAACCATAAATGGCAAACGCTAGCGAATTAACGCTAGTGTTCGGCGCTTCGGCACTTAGTGAATTTGCGCCAATTTGTTTACCACATTGCAATTTCTGCAGACATCGGCACTATTACAATAGCTATGTAAATGTTAAAAGTAAACATTTTCGGAAGTTCACTGCTATGACATTACAGCGGTGAAAATAGTTTCATGATGGATTGTCTGAATTTTTTGGTTTATGCACCATATTAACATAGTGCTTGAGGTCTTTTTATTTCCTTCTACAACTACCGTACTTAGTATCTCTCTAGGTTAATCCAGCTACTATCACATGCCAATTTCTGAAGTATTTGTACTGTGTTTGTGGCTTTTTCCGTGTTTCTATCCTACGGTGTACTCTGTAGGTTATCTTGACTATGCTCAATAGCTAAAGGTGGCCATAGACGCACAGATAATATCGTACGAAATGAATTTTCGTCCGATATTTGTTGCGTGTATGGTGGAAAAAGAGCCAACCAATATCGGCAGAAGATTTTGATCGGGTGCCTTTGAAGGGACCCAAACATCGCCCATTGTTAGTGCTGAATCAGCTCTACGCGTGTGTATTGAAACGAACGATCTTTCTATAAGTGACATATAGATCCAAACATACAGAATACAGAACTGTACTTTTACTAATGTTCTAGTTAAGGGGTTATTAATATAATGTAGTTAAAGTCCCTATAATCCCTCAGCATGTGAGGTATGTGGGTGTAGATTGTAGCTAGTGGTACCTTGTCCATTATGCTGCATTAGTTTTTATACGGCACTGCAGTTTACCACCATTAAATCATGACCTTGTAGAGTACAAGGGCAATGCATTCAGGAAACTTTGAATTTTATTGTCTATATTACAAAGATCCTATTACTCCTTTACAGTTATATTTTTACAGTTATATTTTAATGGTATTGCATCTGCAGTTTACCATTTCAAAAGAGTGCTTAGAAATCTGTTATTATGTGATATTCAAATGATTGCAAATTATCATTGCTGTTACCATTCCTAGGCTGTCCTACATTCTTTTATCTTTACCAGTATAAAACTGTTACTGGTTAGGGAGTATCATTTATACCACATGCAAAATATGGTTTCTGGAGAAAGATCTTCCAGGAAAAAGCGAAAATCCAGATATAATATTTGTTCAGGATGTGATCAGCCATTGCCTGAAGATTATTCTCAGTCACATTGTGAATCATGTATTTCAAGTGGCCAGTAAATAACACGGAACAGTTTGTTAGCTGGTTAAAGAAACTGTTGTCAAAATATGTTGATGAAGTCAGATCAAATATAAATACACGTATGTCACCTGCTGACATTCTAGAGATTTGTAATCTAGTTTAGAATCTTGATTCAGTTGCTGATAGTGATTCTTCCTCATTAGTACAACACAAATCTAAGGAACAGTTTTATTTATTTTAGGTGGAAAACACACCCAAATTAATAAAAAGATTCTAATCGATGTTTCCTATAGATGCTAAGGAGGCACCCTAGGAGGAGCCACTTCAGGTGGATGTTTTGATCGCAAGACTTTCTAAAAGAACAATAATTCCTGTGGAAGAGTCACCATTTAAAGATCCTTGGATAGGAAAGCTTATATGGCAGGGAGGAAACCTCCAGCAGAGTTAAAAGCATATTCAAGGATAGTGTCCACTTCTTGGGCAGAAAGATCACAAGTGCATATTTGAGATATCTGCAGAGCAGCCTCTTGGAGTAATGTACATACTTTTGCAAAGTTCTACAAGCTTGACATAGCAGCCTCTCAAGAAGCAGTCTTTAGCAGTACAGTTTGGGTATCGGCAGAGAAATAATGATCCCTCCCTGTGTTTAGCTTGTTATATCCCAATTGTGATGTGCTGCCTGTAGGACGTAAAGAAAATCAAAAATTTAGTCTTACCTGAAATTTTCCTTTTCTTTAGTCCGAAAGGCAGCACAATAATCCCTCCCGATAAATTTAAAGTAGTGGTGTGTTTTTATTTAAGAAGCTAGAAAATGAACACTGATGCCTGGGGGGAGGAGGTGACTCTTATAGGGGTTAATTAAGCTTGTTTATTATTCTATCAGGGGAAATGGAATCTATTACCCAATTGTGATGTGCTGCCTGTAGGACGTAAAGAAAATGATGAATTTGCGTATTTTGGGAGACAATTTGAAAAAGTCACACAATTTTGTTGTGACAGGTAGTCAGGGCCAGGTAGTAGTGAAATTATCTGTGGGCTGGTTTTAAGTGTATATTCTGTTTTTTGCAGGTCTTGTTGTAAGGGGATCTCCACCCAAAACACAATTCTAAGCAACTTTCCAAGATACATTAAGAATTGGCAAATTGGCAATGGTTTTAAATATATTTGCAGTTGAAACCAGTATTTATTTATCCCTTTCTGTTCAGGCTTGAAATGTATTTTCAGTGTTCAGAGCAAGGTGTGCAGAGAATATAAATAATATTAAGAGTGTTTATACTGTATGTAATCAATCAAGGTCATTCATGTTCTATGCACAACACTAGGAGGGCAGTTAGAGCTTACAGTGCTTAATGAGTAGTTGGAGTTGTGTAGCGAATAACTTTTTGGGTTACTACAATACTGGACTGGTTTTGTTAAGGTACAGTCTATAAAGTTATGATGCATAGCAATGTAATGGAACGGGATCCACTGTGCCAGAGGAAATGAGCATAGAACATGAGCTTTTCAACTGACAAGATTGATAAGTGTTGTAGGTGTTGTAGCAGTTTAGATGGATATAACATTAAGGACAGAGTGGAAGATATATAGGAGGATATATTTTATTTGGAGCTATAATGCCTAAGGAAATTATTACTGGAACATGCTATTAACTTCCCAGGAGTTTAAGATAGTTTAATAAGGACTATTGTAAATGGGAAATGCTTCACAAATATATCAGGCTGTAATTATGGGCAACTTCAGTTCATATTATAATAAGCAATGGGGTAAATAAGGCTAGAAAAGCACAAACATTTATGAATATGTTAAATTACAACTTTTTATCACGGTTAGTTCAGGAACTAACTTGGATGCATGGTCTTTTGTTTGTAGTAATCAACAATATAGCAAAATTATCTCCAGCACTTGTAGGCATCATAATGTGGATGTCTTTGACAGACAGGCAAATAAAGAAATAGCAAATTTAAATGTGCAAAATTAGGTGGTAGCATATCAACTAGAGCCAGATCCTTGTTCCTGGATGAATTCAAGTGACTTTAGGCCATGTGACAGAAGGTTGCAATTTTTTTACACTGAAATTTTACTTTGGGATTTTCATAATTTGCATATGCAAATTAGGGTTCAGATTTGGTTCAGAATTCAGTCACAGACTTTGTGGAGGATTTGTTATTTGGCCAAATCTACAGAGATAAACTTTGACACTCTCCCAACTTCTCTACCTGGCCCTGAAAGCTGCCAACGTGAAGGAAAATTTATGCACAGGGATAGTTAGAGGGGGGTTGTGGCTTAGGGGGGCAGAGGGGGCTTTGCAGCTGGGGAGCCGGCTGGCAGCACTTGTGCAAAAAAGCATTAAGAAAGATTAAGATTAAGAAAACATCTGTTTAATGTGGTGTTAAATTCTTGGAGATCCTTTTCCTCTTTTATCCTCAACTACTCAAGAATTTTTTTGCACTGAACAGGTTCTTCTCTTAATGGCCCATATTCAACTAGATTGTAATAGACCTATGCCATCAGCAATCTCAGTCTATGGGGACATTTGTAATTGAATTAGGAGTTTCTGATCTACCTGAAGGGGGTTATCTATCAAAGTCTGAATTTATCTCAATATTTTCTGCTACAAACTCCGATCAAATCCACTAAGGTTTTTTACGCTTACTTACTTTATGTAATAACATTTTCTCCAAAATTTGCTTTGCGGGAAAAAATCTGTTTTTCGCAATTTTTTCGAACTTCTTCATCCGATTTTCTCAATTTTTTACCCGAAAACTTCATAATTTAGTAAATAATCCCCTTAATGTTCTGTTCTGGTCCATTTTTGATGTTTTTACGCTGCTGTAAAATTCACCAAAGTTTAAATCCTCCACCCTCACTTACAAAGTCATTGACATTGAAAGTGCCCTTTTTCCTCATTTTATACCAATGATAAACATCAAATGAATGATGGCAAATTGTATACATTACACTGAACCATTGACAGCTACATATCTATTTTGTATCCTAATATCTTTGCTGTATTTGGATGCTGTTATATATCACATGCACATTGGGTGGAGGATATGCAATCAAACTAGCATGAAGACTATTCAGTTCACTATGATTGTCATCAGCTGCAGCTTATTATTTTGTCAAGGATCCCTCCTGTTTATCGATGACAAACAATGTGCAATCACTTTCTATTGATTGTAAATCATTTTGCATAGACTGTCTCTTTTGGCAACATAACACTGTGCCTTTTATCCATTGCTGGGCACAAGAAAGTCCATAGCTCAATGATGTACTAACCTCAGTCAACAAGTGCTATAAATGATAAGAAAAGTTGAGAATGAATACGATCAAAACAGATAATCACTGGAAAACAAATTATTCAAGAAGTTGAGAGGTGCCACATCTGCTATAAGTCTAGCAACCCACAGCAATAATTAAAAAGGTAGCATAGGCAGGCCTAGTATTTCAAAGTAACCATCATATTGATTTCTAGTTATTCAAATTGGGGCAAACTTTTCTCCTGTTATTGAATTGATATGCAGAAATCGTTAGGTCCCCACCCGTGGATGCTATATTGCAGGCAAAACAAAAAGTGCAGTGTGCAATTCAAAAGGCTCATTTACAAATGTAATTTTATTTGGCATTTTTAAAATATTGATGTGAAGGTGGCTGTACATGATAAAATCTTCAAACTGGTCCCCACCAGACAAAATAAGCAGTTTATTGGCCTGTGGATAGAGCTCTACGAGCAAGTTACACTGAGGGCCTTTAAAAAATTGTGTTAAAAAATGGGATCAGTCTGTATTACCTTAAAGGAAAACTATACCCCCCAAACAATGTAGGTCTCTATTAAAAGATACTGAGTAAAACAGCTCATGTGTAAAACCCTGCTTCATGTAAATGAACCATTATCATAATAATATACTTTTTTTAGTAGTATGTGCCATTGGGTAATCATAAATAGAAAATTGCCATTTTAAAAAATAAGGGCCGCCCCCTGAGATCGTAAGATTCACTGTGCACACATACAAACCACATGTAAGGTCACATGAGCCAATTAACAGACAGAGTTCTGCCTTTTGCTTCCTCAATTCTTCCTGTTACAGTTAGTGTTGTAGTATTTCTGGTCAGGTGATCTCTGAGACAGCACAGATAGAGTCACAAAATGGTGGTTCAAGGCAAGAGATGTAAAAGGGCAATATTTATGTAAATATATATTCCAGTTTGGTAAGATTCTTTAATATGTCATTCAATTTGATATAAACTATCTGTTGCTTAAGTATTCATTTTGGGGGTATAGTTTTCCTTTAAGTACCCAAGGGACATTGATCCACTGATAGCATAATTAGGTTAAATGCTAGCATATTCCATAAGAGACCTGGGGTTTTCCAGATAAGGGGTATTTCTTTAATTTGGTCCATGATACCATAAGCCTTATAGAAAATCATTTCATAATGATTTTACTTCCAATAGGGATTTTAATAAGTACCTTAGTTTGGACTGCATTTACCAGTACCTTTTTGTGTTTTTGGATTAAACTGTTTATTTGCATATTTGCTGCAAGTTTGTTCAGAATTTAAGTTACCAGAAATTTTATCATGCCTAGAAAAACCTCTTCTGCGGTACAATTTAAGGCACTATGCAATTCCAAAACATTCCAAGCATATAGTTTACTGTTGCACGAATGAACAAGTGTCGTGTGCAATTTTCACAATAGAAGTTTTTTACTAGTCAAAGGTACATGTCAAATCAAGAGAGCACTTATAGGAACAGTTCAGTGTAAAAATAAAAACTGCCTAATTTCCCCACGTGGTACATGTCCGAGGAATTGGCAGGGAGAAACCCAATAATGATTAAAATTTAAAAGCAATGGAATTGGTAGCAGTTCAAGCGGCCTGCCATTTAACAGGACCTTGTATATAGTTACATAGTTACATAGTTAAATTGGGTTGAAAAAAGACAAAGTCCATCAAGTTCAACCCCTCCAAATGATACCCAGCATCCATACATACACCCCTCTACTTTTAATTAAATTCTATATACCCATACTAACTATAGAGCTTAGTATCACAATAGCCTTTGATATTATGTCTGTCCAAAAAATCATCCAAGCCATTCTTAAAGGCATTAACTGAATCAGCCATCACAACATCACCCGGCAGTGCATTCCACAACCTCACTGTCCTGACTGTGAAGAACCCCCTACGTTGCTTCAAATGAAAGTTCTTTTCTTCTAGTCTAAACGGGTGGCCTCTGGTACGGTGATCCACTTTATGGGTAAAAAGGTCCCCTGCCATTTGTCTATAATGTCCTCTAATGTACTTGTAAAGTGTAATCATGTCCCCTCGCAAGCGCCTTTTTTCCAGAGAAAACAACCCCAACCTTGACAGTCTACCCTCATAATTTAAGTCTTCCGTCCCTCTAACCAATTTAGTTGCACGTCTCTGCACTCTCTCCAGCTCATTTATATCCCTCTTAAGGACTGGATTCCAAAACTGCACTGCATACTCCAGATGAGGCCTTACCAGGGACCTATAAAGAGGCATAATTATGTTTTCATCCCTTGAGTTAATGCCCTTTTTTATGCAAGACAGAACTTTATTTGCTTTAGTAGCCACAGAATGACACTGCCCAGAATTAGACAACGTGTTATCTACAAAGACCCCTAGATCCTTCTCATTTAAGGAAACTCCCAATACACTGCCATTTAGTGTATAACTTGCATTTATATTATTTTTGCCAAAGTGCATAACCTTGCATTTATCAACATTGAACCTCATTTTCCAGTTTTCTGCCCAGTTTTCCAGTTTAGACAAATCACTCTGCAAAGTGGCAGCATCCTGCATGGAACCTATAGTTCTGCACAATTTAGTATCATCTGCAAAAATAGAAACAGTACTTTCAATGCCCACCTCCAGGTCATTAATAAACAAGTTGAAAAGCAAGGGACCTAGTACAGAGCCCTGCGGTACTCCACTAACAACATTGGTCCAATTAGAAAATGTTCCATTTACCACCACTCTTTGTAATCTATCTTTTAGCCAGTTCTCTATCCAAGTACAAATACTATGTTCCAGGCCAACATTCCTTAATTTAACCAGTAACCTTTTGTGTGGCACTGTATCAAATGCTTTAGCAAAGTCTAAGTAAATCACATCCACTGCCATCCCAGAATCGAGGTGTCTACTTACATTCTCGTAAAAAGAAATTAAGTCAGAGGTAAGCCCGTGAGAAAGTAAAGATGATATCTATTACTATAGAAAAGGTGTCTTAGTCTGTTATATGTATCAAGTAATGTGGGAATGGGCCGGGAATCATTGTGTGTAGGCCTACTTCCTTTATATTTGTAACCCTATGTAAGAGTATAACACTATATGGCATTTAATTTTGTTTATTAATATATTTTTGTTGATGCAAATAAAGACATTATAAAAAAAACTGGCTAAATAGATAGGCTGTGCAAAATAAAAATGTAATCTATAAAGGCTGCGACTTGAAGGGGGTCCACATGGGACATAACTGTTCAGTGAGTTTGCAATTAATCCTCAGCATTCAGCTCAGATTCAAAAGCAACAGATATGATCCATGTGCCCCTCCTCATGTCACTGATTGGTTACTGCCTGGTAACCAATCAGTGGAAACCAAGACAGCTGCAAAGTAGTGTCCTGGCTATTATGTTAGACATCCAGTCACTCCAGCCTTTATAGATTACATTTTTGCCTAATTACTTTATATTGGAAACATTTTTTTTATTTTGCACAGCATCTATTTACGCAGTTTTCATTTTTATACTGAATAATTTCTTTAATTCTGTTTACTTGAAGAACAGCGATGCTTCTTTCTCAGAACAAAATGGCAAATTCGTTTCCTGACACTTCCTTTTAACCTGTAAGTGAGCTGGACAGTGAAGGAAATTGCAGAACAGCAGAGTCAATGCTCTCTGCTCTCTCCCAACTCAAAGAAAATATGAAAGATTTATTTCTGCAGATGGGATTCCCCATAGGCAGCGTAAAACCCTGATTTGTGCAATCCATTGGGTTTACATAACTACAGTATCTTTAACTGTCCTTCTGGGTGGATAACTCTGGCTTTGAAGTAAAATTCAAAAGGACAAAGCATGCAAACGGGAGGAAACATCATTTTAAAAGCATGATACATTGGAAACAAATCCAAGACATGTTACTACACCATTTATGAAGAAAACACTTTGGAATGAATGTTACATATTTACTGAACTCCGAATGCAAAAATCCCAAAATAATCGTGAATTTTTTTTATAAAATCTGACTTTTAACAAATCACAAATTTTTTGGAATTTATTAAACCCCGAGGATGAAAAAGTCTGAATCTGAAAATCCAGGCATCTCAGACCTGTCAAGGTTGCTTATAAGTCAATGGGAGAAGTTGCATTGATTTTTTGTGCTCTGGGTTTTATGCAATACCCCGAAGTTTTTGAAGTTTTGGGATGAAAATTCCGAAAAAAAATCACGAAAATCGGACTTTGATAAATTACCCTATTATGTTTTATTATTTATATATTCCCTAACTGCAAAGTCCTTTATTCTGTACCAGGGAATATTAGAATGTAAATACCATACGAAATAGGTTTCCCCCCTAGGCTCAGCCAAGGCAATTTGGGGGTGGGGTGGGTCAACTGGTAGTGATATATTGGATGAATGCTTGTATGCAGTTATATGTTTGATACTGAACTACCATAGTATTAAATGTGTCTGTAATAGGATTTTGAGTTATGAGTTTCACCATAGAGCTATTTAGGCTGTGCCCCAACACCAAGGGGGTTATTTATCAAAATCTGAATTTTTATTATTATTGTATATAAAAGGTCTAAACAAACTCAAATCCATGATTTGGCCTTATTTATTATTAAAAAAGCTTAACTTAATCGGATCGGGGAAAAACTCAATAAAATAGAGTGAAAATCCGAGTCGTGCCATTTTTTCTCCAATTTTTTTGGACTTTTTCCTGAAAAGTCTGTATTTTCTTGATTTGTGCCCGAAAAGCCCGAAATAGTAAGATTTTCGGCTAATTCCAGCACTGACCATAGAAACTTCCAAATAGGACAGGGACCTCTCCCATTGACTTATTCACACCCTCAGCAGGTCTGAGATGGCAGATTTTCAGACTCTGACATTTTGCAGCCTTGTTGTATAATACATCTTGAAAAATCTGAGTTTTTCTTTTTCACTAAAAATTCTGATTTTATAGTAAAAAAAAACCTCGAATTTTTCGAGTTTTTAGCATCTGGGCTTTATTAAATAACCCGCCTACTGTGGCAGTGGGACTAACAGAATTTAGGATCCTCTTCATACTCGTTGTGGAAGTTTTATTTAGCCTATAGTTGCACTCTGCACCACTTAGTCCTTCTTGTCTTTCCTTCAAAATCAAGAGCAGCGCAAACTAGAGGACCCTGGGGCTACCACCACCTCCTGATCAGTAAGTAGCTCTAGGGTTCCATTCACCCCACCAAAAGAATTGGGCACAGATGTCACTCCAACACGGAACACCAGAAATCACGCCAGGTGGACTTCCATGCAATTGCCAAAGTGCATCTCACCCTTGTGACTGCAATGACACTGGGGATTTTTGGGGGAAAATGCTGCATTGTGGGAAAAACACAGTGATTGCTCTCAAAATTGCCCTTTGTTTACTGCACTTGCACAAGTACACATGCTGTTTTCATTCATCCTGTTGCTTTATTTAAAAGTCCTTTGCATTTTTGTTTGCATCATATAAAAACTAGGGATGCACCAAATCCAGGATTCAGTTCGGGATTCGGGCAGGATTCGGCCTTTTTCAGCAGGATTCGGATTCGGCCGAATCCTTCTGCCTGGCCGATCCGAATCCTAATTTGCATATGCAAATTAGGGGTGGGAAGGGGAAAACATTTTTTAAATCCTTGTTTTGTGACAAAACGTCACACGCTTCCCCTCACACCCCAATTTGCATATGCAAATTTGGATTCGGATTCAATCTTTTTCAGCCGAATCCTTCTGTCCGGCCGAACCGAATCTGAACCTAATTTGCAGTATTCAGCCGAATCTTTCACAAAGGATTTGGGGGTTCAATGCACGCCGAATAAAAACGCAAATTAGAAAGCATGATTTAGTTTGAAATAAGTTTTTATGTGTTCTTTCTTTGGTAAAACACTTCTGAATAGATATAGAAAAAAAGATAATCCAAATTACAAGACAAAATAGTTACAGAAAAAAAGTCACAGTGCATTAAAGTGTCAGCGAGTGCAAAACCCATCAGGAATAATTATTAAACCCTTGAACTCATTAACTATGTATTGGTGATGTTGGGCACAATGGTCAGAGAGTGAGCTGTGGAACATTAAGCTCTAAAAATATAAAGAAACTAATTTAAACGTTATATGAAAAAAGCTGTTTATCTGGGCCATTTTGAATATTAACTAGCTGTTTATATCCTGACCATGAACTGTTCAGGCTCTCTTGTCTGACTATGTACCAAAATACTTATCTTTCCTGGTAATATGAAATTATCTGCTATTGAACTTCCTGTACAATGGATTGTTGTTCACATTATCATATTTTGAAATAACAACTTGCCACGTGAGATTGCTCAAAAATAAAGAGTAATGTTAAATCTATGTCAGCCAGGGACATACAAATACAAATAATATCTTTTATCTTTATAGCAGAATTGTTTTAGAAAATAAAGGAGGGTCACAAGACATTTATTTCACTTATCTCACTTCTTTTGCTTTTATATTAATATGCAATTGAATAACTTTGCATTACCCTATAGTCTGAGGTGATCCTTAAGCAAAGAAAGCTATAGGAACACAGGTTGGGTGACTAATACATTGGTTATACACTGGAGGATTGTGCATGCAGATTTTATTAGTAGATCAGAAATGGATGTGTAAGATGTATATAGTATGTGTAATAAAGCAAATAAAGGTATGGGATCTCTTATCCAGAATACTTGGGACCTGGAATTTTCCATATAAGGGATCTTTCTGTAATTTGGATCTCCATACCTTATGTTTGCTAAAAAAATAATTTTGCCTCCAATAAGGTTTATATCTTGGTTTTTGGATGAAGTCTATATTCGAGAGAAAAGGTAAATAACTTTTCAAAATGTTAATTATTTCTTTAAAATTGAGTCTAAGAGAGACAGCATCCCATTATTCGGAGCTTTCTGGATAATGGATTTCTGGATAAGGGATATCATAACTATATATATATATATATATATATATATATATATACATACATATATATATATATATATACATATATATATATATATATATATATATACATATATATATATATGTGTGTGTGTGTGTGTGTGTGTGTGTGTCAAGGAGATCCGAACACAAATTTTTCTTTTTACTGAATATTTATTCCACGGTGCATTCCAACGTTTCAATCCACATTTGGATGTTCCAATAAGGACACATTATATCTTAGTTCAGAGCAAGTACAAGGTACAGTTGTATTAATACAGAGAAAAAGGAAATAATTTTTAAATATTTGGATTATTTTGATAAAACGGAGTCTATGGAAGACTGCCTTTCCGTAATCTGAGGCTTTTTGGATAACAGGTATCCGGATAATGTAATGTCATAATGTATTCAAATTACAATTAATTAACAAGAGGCATTCTATTGTGTGGTTTACATTGAACAGAAAAGTTAGGGGCAGATTTATCAAGGGTCGAAGTGAATTCGAGGGAATTTTCTAAAAAAATTCGAAATTCTAAGTAATTTTTTGGATACTTCGACCATCGAATAGGATACTATGACTTCGAATTTACTTTGACTTTGATTCGTAGTAAAAATCGTTCGACTATTCGACTATTCGACCATTCGATAATAGAAGTACTGTCTCTTTAAAAAAACTCTGACTTCAATACTTCGACAACTTAAACCTGCCGAAGTGCTATATTAGCCACAGCATATTTCTAAGTTTTTTGTATTCGAAGGAAATTCGTACTATCATATGATAAAATTGGTTTGAACTATGGTGCGATCGATCGATTTTACTTAGATCGTTCGATGACCAAATTCGGTAAAAAATACTTCGACTTTGATATTCAAATTCAGTAGTATTTTAATTCAATGGTTGAATTTCGAAGTATACCTCGAAATTGGACCCTTGGCAAATCTGCCCCTTAATCTGAATATTAAAACTTGTAATTTATTGTTTTTAAATGTTATAGGAAGAGACAGAATATTTTTAAAAAGCACAGGGAAAGAGGGAAATGAAGATTAAGAAAGACACCACTATGATTATATTTAAATATTACATGTTATATACTGCTGTTTTTCTTTTAATTAAATTGGACATAGAAGTATCTATTCTTACAGTGTCACATTGCCGGATAGCTTTAAAAGCTCCTTAAAGTTGTCCTGATGTTTGTGAATATTTACATACACATACACATACATACATACAAAAAGCTACAGTAAAACAGTAAAAAGGTAACTATTCTAGAGCTTCAAGCTAGTGGTAACATTTCACAGGCCTCATACTAATTTAAAAAATATCATAAGCACTAAATACATATACAGGGGAATGTAATAAAAGTCGCAAAGAGCAAAACAATTCGCACCAATAAGACTAAAAATCCACATCTCACAATGTAACATTGTTCCTTAAACTGTTATTGCATTGCGAATTTTAATTGCGCATTGCGAATTTTAATTGCGCACTCATAAGAAGTGCTTGAAGGTGTTGTAATCTTTTGGAGCAAACATAACGGCTTTTTCAGTAAGAAGTTTTATTACATTGACTGCGCATTGGCGCAAACTATAAAATTGGTCGCTAAACAGTTTACGGGCTTGCAAAAGCTATATTAAATTCAGCAAAATTTTTTCGCGCAAAGGCATAACTTTTCACATTGCGAATAGTTTTTCTGTTAGCGATTTTTATTACATTCCCCCGATACTGTACTTTGCACTGCTTGTGTTTGTCTATAGTCTATTGAAGACTTAAGTTAAAAGTCCCATTGTAGTTGTAAATTGCAGGATTGGATATATATCTCACCACCCCTTAATTTCTCCCCATAGCCTAACAATACTCTTTTCAATCTACAAACCACTGTGTTTGTTTTAGTCGGCCTGGCCCCTGACTGTTTCTCTTACAATGAGCCCCAGTTTATTTTCTTCAAAACGCCATAATATTCTTTGTTTGTTTTCATAGTGTAACCTATCCATGTTTGTTTCTTTAAGCCCCATATCTGTGTTACAAAATACATTTATTCCACTGCTTTTCTCTATCCCACGCTTAGTACTGTTTTTTGCCTCATTCTTTTCCTCTTTCATTTCTTCACCTTCTTCTAAAAAAGACCCATAACAGCCTGGAGATTTTTAGTTTCTACATAAGTCTGTCTGGCTATAGTTAATATAAATGTAGATTCTTATTATTTCATGAGCTTGATCTTACATTGAAAGTCCAATATACCAGACTGAGATTACAGTATGTAGTTTCTCTATCTTATAACATAAAGATAAGGAATGATAAAAATTGAAGCACAAGGCAATATCTGGCAGACATTATATTTATGTTCATTTTTCCTGGCTGGTAAAACCAATTCAAAACCTAAGGATCAGTATAAATATAGTGGGTAGGATGAGACAGATATCCAGAGTTTGTATGATTCTTGGACCTTTTCATGATATCACGTAAGACTCAACACCTGGAGGAACATGTTGGAAGTATTGCTGAAACAGCCTATTGTAAGTTTTCACCACGTTGCATAACCCATAGCAACAAATATGCAACTAGCATTTGCTGGTTATATGACCTGTTTTAAAAAAAAATATAGGGGACCAGAGAAATCCTTCCACTGTTTTTCTGTCTGTGACATCATCCAGCCCAGTTACAGGCTGGAGAGCTATCCGATTGGCTGGGCACCCCAGTACATCCTTGGGAGAGAGGGTGTGTCTGACTTTGGAGCATTTTGCACAGGGTCTCCAACAAAGCTTAACAGGTGTTGTATGGTGACAGATCCAGCCAGAACCAAGTCTTGTGAAACTGTCCAATCTGTTGCATCTGTGAAAGTACAGAAAGAGCCCATCCTGTTCCCTGCCAAGCTGCTAGAGACTCAGAAGGAGAAAGATCCCACTGTGAGATTTATCCTGCTGCCGAGCTGCCTATAATCTCCAGTGTGACTGCCTCTGAGAGCACCCCAGTGAGCCACCCAAGGGAGGATACTGGTAAGGATACAAATGTTGGGCCCCAATTTGAAGACAGGTCTTGTGCATTTACCTGCTACATGGGAGAGGCTGCTTAGTTCCAAAGGGAGAGGTAGTGCTACATGGGGTATAAGAGCTCTGGGGAAGGGACATTTCAATTGAACTGAACTGTATGGTTATTAACCCCTTCCAGAGGATTGGGACTTTGATAATAAAAAGGACTGTGTTGGAGAAACAGTCAGGTACCTAATAGTGAGTTAGGTAGTATCTCCTGTGTCCCAGTGCAGGAGTGTATTGTGTATAGATTGCCCAAGATCTTTTACTACTGTTTATATAAAGTTTATATCTGTTTCAATTGCAAACTGTGTGTGTTTATTTTTTCTAGTGTAAGTTCCCTGAGGTGTGCTCCTCAGTTTTCCCTGGGTGGAGGCACTGCGCTGTAAACCCCAGTCCCCAGTACTTTTCATGTGCAAAAGGAACTCAGGGCCCCTGGATTGCCAAGAGTTGGTTTAAAGAGACAGTAACCAAATTAGGATTCCACAAACATCTGATTGATTGTTGGAGGTTGCTAGATCTAGAGCAGGATTTATAAGGCTCATTTACTATTGCAGCCCTTGCTTCAAGAGCACTAAACAATTTATGCACCCTATGAACGTGCTCTGTGCATTGAACTAATGGGTGCAATGTGTCTGGGACAGTAGTCCTAATGCCATTAGAATAATATTCCCAGAATTACCAAGTACTTACCAAGTACACCTTCTTTCAAGTCTGTGATCTTTCTTTAGGATTTTGCCCTGACATGTGCATTACCACTGCCATTAAAAGGAAAGCCTAATGCATATTTACATAGGGAACTATAGTCTTAGCTATATTTATCCACCATAAAATATATTTATTGACAGTACAGCGTATAAATACACTCTGTAAAACAAGAGCTTTTTAGTGTTCCCCACCCTTAAAGTAGATCATACAAATTCTTACAATGCTAAAATCTAATTATGTTAAATTTTGCAAGCATTACTGGTAGTAACACCAAACATTTCAGTGTCTATCATATTTCCCTCCTAATCCAAAATGTGCGAACACTGATATCTCTGTGCCCTGGAGAGATCTGGGGGACAGTGTCAATTGGCAGACCAAGAGACATTCTTTACTATTGTTCACATCTGCAGCAGTACCACAAACTTCTACCTTCATCCCCTATATTTGGCTTTCTTATTCTATGAGCTTGTAAAAAGGAAATAGATAGTGATGGGCGAATTTATTCGCCAGGCGCGAATTTGCGGCATCAAAAAATGGGCGCAGGCGTAAAAAACAGGCGCTGGCGTCTCAAATGAGACGCCAGCAAACTTTTTGCCGTTTCACTAATTTTGAGCGAATTTCGCAAATTTTCCGGCGAAGCAAAACGGTGCAAATTCGCCCATCACTATAAATAGACAGAAAGGGAATTATAGTGCACTTTATTTTCTTTTAAATTATTTTTTTAAAAGATCTGTGATACAGTATGACACCTCAATAATTTTGCATATATACACCAAAGTTCCTGAACAAATAAAAATAACTAATAGTACATCCAACCTAAATCACTGTGTCATTCAAAGACTATAGAGTAATCATGTGCCACTTGGAACATCAGGAGTTACAACAGGAAATTATAAGTATGAGAGGGAGAGATAGAAAGTGTTGGAGAATGCTTAATCAACATTAGAGATGTCGCGAACTGTTCGCCGGCGAACTTGTTCGCGCGAACATCGGGTGTTCGCGCTCGCCGGAAGTTCGCGAACGTCGCGCGACGTTCGCCATTTTGGGTTCGCCATTGTTGGCGCTTTTTTTTGCCCTCTCACCCCAGACCAGCAGGTACATGGCAGCCAATCAGGAAGCTCTCCCTTGGACCACTCCCCTTCCCTATAAAAACCGAAGCCCTGCAGCTTTTTTTCACTCTGCCTGTGTGTGCTGAAGAGATAGTGTAGGGAGAGAGCTGCTGCCTGTTAGTGATTTCAGGGACAGTTGAAAGTTTGCTGGCTAGTAATCGTTTTGATACTGCTCTGTTATTGGAGGGACAGAAGTCTGCAGGGGTTTGAGGGACATTTAAGCTTAGGTAGCTTTGCTGGCTAGTAATCTACCTTCTACTGCAGTGCTCTGTATGTAGCTGCAGTGGGCAGCTGTCCTGCTTCTGATCTCATCTGCTGACTGCTGCAATAGCAATAGTCCTTGTAAGGACTGCTTTTATTTATTTTTTTGTTGTTTTACTACTACTACTACTACTACTACTACTACTACTACTATAAGAGCCCAGTGCTATTAGTCTAGCAGTGTTGGGGAGTGGGACTGGTGTGCTAATCTGCTGCTCCTAGTAGTTCAGCAGCACCAACTTTAATTTTTTTTTTTTAATATTCATTCTTTTTTTATTTAACTTTTTTTTTATTTTACTACCGCTGTAGTAGTGTATAAGTTGACCTTTTAGGCATTATTTGCCCTGTAGGCATTTTTTGCCCAGTGTGTTATTCAACCAACTGCTATCTAGCTGTGTGCCCGTGTTCACATTCTGTCTAAATATCCATAATATTACCGTCTCCAGAAAAAACACCGGAGTGACTTTTTTCAAGCAGCCATAATAAATTTTACGTAATCCGTATCCATCGCTGTAGTAGTGTATAAGTTGACCTTTTAGGCATTATTTGCCCTGTAGGCATTTTTTGCCCAGTGTGTTATTCAACCAACTGCTATCTAGCTGTGTGCCCGTGTTCACATTCTGTCTAAATATCCATAATATTACCGTCTCCAGAAAAAACACCGGAGTGACTTTTTTCAAGCAGCCATAATAAATTTTACGTAATCCGTATCCATCGCTGTAGTAGTGTATAAGTTGACCTTTTAGGCATTATTTGCCCTGTAGGCATTTTTTGCCCAGTGTGTTATTCAACCAACTGCTATCTAGCTGTGTGCCCGTGTTCACATTCTGTCTAAATATCCATAATATTACCGTCTCCAGAAAAAACACCGGAGTGACTTTTTTCAAGCAGCCATAATAAATTTTACGTAATCCGTATCCCTCGCTGTAGTAGTGTATAAGTTGACCTTGTAGGCATTATTTGCCCTGTAGGCATTTTTTGCCCAGTGTGTTATTCAACCAACTGCTATCTAGCTGTGTGCCCGTGTTCACATTCTGTCTAAATATCCATAATATTACCGTCTCCAGAAAAAACACCGGAGTGACTTTTTTTCAAGCAGCATTCTTATATTTTACGTAATCCGTATCCACCGCTGTGTATACGTTGACCTTGTAGGCATTATTTGCCCTGTAGGCATTTTTTGCCCAGTGTGTTATTCAACCAACTGCTATCTAGCTGTGTGCCCGTGTTCACATTCTGTCTAAATATCCATAATATTACCGTCTCCAGAAAAAACACCGGAGTGACTTTTTTTCAAGCAGCATTCTTATATTTTACGTAATCCGTATCCACCGCTGTGTATACGTTGACCTTGTAGGCATTATTTGCCCTGTAGGCATTTTTTGCCCAGTGTGTTATTCAACCAACTGCTATCTAGCTGTGTGCCCGTGTTCACATTCTGTCTAAATATCCATAATATTACCGTCTCCAGAAAAAACACCGGAGTGACTTTTTTTCAAGCAGCATTCTTATATTTTACGTAATCCGTATCCACCGCTGTGTATACGTTGACCTTGTAGGCATTATTTGCCCTGTAGGCATTTTTTGCCCAGTGTGTTATTCAACCAACTGCTATCTAGCTGTGTGACCGTGTTCACATTCTGTCTAAATATCCATAATATTACCGTCTCCAGAAAAAACACCGGAGTGACTTTTTTTCAAGCAGCATTCTTATATTTTACGTAATCCGTATCCACCGCTGTGTATACGTTGACCTTGTAGGCATTATTTGCACAGTGTTTTCTTCAAACCGCCATCTAGCTGTGTGAGCTTGTTCACATTTTGTCTAAATATTGATAATATTATCGTCTCTAGAAAAACCACTTGAGTTACTTTTTTTCAAGCAGCATTCATATATTTTACGTAATCCGTATCCACCGCTGTAGTAGTGTATACGTTGATCTTGTAGGCATTATTTGCACACTGTTTTCTTCAAACTGCCATCTAGCTGTGTGTATTATCGTTTCTAGAAAAACCAACTGAGTTTTTGTTGTTGTTGTTTTTTTAAAAATAATGCCAGGCAAAGGCAGGCCGCCACGCAGAGGCCGTGCTAGGGGCCGTGCTGCTATGCAATCCTGTGGCCCTAGCAAATTGCCCAGTTTTAAAAAGCCAATGACCCTGAACTCCCAAAATGCTGAAGAGGTAGTTGACTGGCTTACACAGCACACCCCATCCTCTACCGTTTCTAACTTTACCACAACATCCTCCTCATCCTCCACTGCTATGGCCACCCCACGTAACACTTCCTCCACCACCGGTGCCCCATCTTCACTGGAGTCAGAGGAGTTATTTTCCCATGAGTTTCTTGAACTGAGTAATGCGCAACCATTATTGGCAGAAGAAGATGAAGGAGATGAGGACGTTACACCAGATTTAATTCTGGCAGAGAACACGACAGAGATGGACATAATGATGAGTGATGAGGAGGAGGAGGAGGTCCCCGCTGCTGCTTCCTTCTGTGATGTGTCAGAAGAAATTGATGCATCTGAGGAGAATGATGATGAGGAGATTGATGTTTTGTGGGTGCCTAGTAGAAGAGAGCAAGAGGAGGGTAGTTCAGATGGAGAGACGGAGAGTCAGAGAGGCAGTAGGAGAATAAGACTTAGAAGAAGCAGGGAGGCCAGCCCGCAGGGATCAGTAGGGCAACAACATGTATCGGCACCTGTGTTCAGCCGGCCAACGCACCCGCCATTGCCGCCAATGCCGCCAACTTCTACTGTTACCGCCAGATCGCAGACTTCCAAAAAGTCAGCAGTGTGGCATTTTTTTAATGTGTGTGCCTCTGACAAAAGCATTGTAATTTGCAATGAGTGCAGTCAGAAACTGAGCCTTGGTAAGCCCAACAGCCACATAGGTACAACTTCTATGCGAAGGCACATGAGCGGCAAGCACAAAGCACTTTGGGAGCAACACCTCAAAGGCAACAGGCAAACTAAAAGTCACACTCCTTCTGGTCCAGCATCTTACTGCTCTACCTCTGCTCTCCTTGACCCATCTGAACCACCCTCCACTCCGCCTTCCACCTTGACCACCTGTTCCCATTCCCAGTCATCTGCCACCAGCCAAGTTTCTGTGAAGGCCATGTTTGAGCGTAAGAAGCCAATGTCTGACTGTCACCCCCTTGCCCGGCGTCTGACAGCTGGCTTGTCTGCACTCTTAGCCCGCCAGCTTTTACCATACCAGCTGGTGGACTCTGAGGCCTTCCGCAAATTTGTAGCAATTGGGACACCGCAGTGGAAGGTACCCAGCCGCAATTTTTTTTCTAAAAAGGGAATACCACACCTGTACCAACATGTGCAGAGCCAAGTTACCGCATCTCTGTCACTTAGTGTTGGGCCAAAGGTCCATATGACTACTGACGCATGGTCCTCCAAGCATGGTCAGGGCAGGTATGTCACCTACACTGCCCACTGGGTGAACTTGGTAATGGCTGGGAATGGGAAGCAGGGAATGGGTAGCTCAACAACAACAACAACAGTGGAGTTGGTGTCACCGCCACGGATTGCACGCGGTTCTGCCACCACCTCTACTCCTCCATCGCTCTCTACCTCGTCTTCTTCCTCTTCTTCTTCTTACTCTGCTGCTGGGTCCTCCTTCTCCTCCTCCACACCTGTGCACCCCCAGCTCCCCCTAGGCTATTCGACGTGCCAGGTACGCCGTTGTCACGCTGTCTTGGGGATGACGTGCCTGGAAAGCAAAAACCATACCGGATCTGTACTCCTGTCATCTCTGCAGTCACAGGCCGATCGGTGGCTGACCCCACACCAACTGCAGATCGGAAAAGTGGTGTGTGACAATGGAAGCAATCTGTTGGCAGCGTTGAGACTGGGAAATTTAACACATGTGCCCTGCATGGCACATGTGTTAAATTTAATAGTCCAACGTTTTGTCTCCAAGTACCCAGGATTCCAGGACGTTCTCACCCAGTCCAGAAAGGTGTCGGCCCATTTCAGACGTTCCTACACAGCCATGGCACGCCTTGCTGACATTCAGCAGCGCTACAACATGCCAGTCAGGCGTTTGATTTCTGACAGCCAGACTCGCTGGAATTCAACGCTCCTTATGTTGGAACGTCTGCTGCAACAACAAAGGGCCGTCAACGAGTACCTTTTTGAACTGGGTGGTAGGACTGGATCTGCAGAGCTGGGGATTTTTTTCCCCCGTTACTGGGTGCTTATGCGCGATGCCTGCAGGCTCATGCGACCTTTTGAAGAGGTGACAAATATGGTCAGTCGCACCGAAGGCACCATCAGCGACCTAATACCCTTCGCTTTCTTCCTGGAGCGTGCCGTGCGACGAGTGACAGATGAGGCTGTAGACCAGCGTGACGAGGAGCTGGAAGCGCACGATTTATGGTCGCAATCACCAGAACGAACCCAGGCACCTGCTGCAACGCAGGGAGAGGTGCCAGAAGTGGAGTCAGAGGAGGAAGGTGGCTTTGTGGAGGAGGAGGAGGAGGACCAACAGGAGCAGGCTTCCCAGGGGGCTAGTGGTGACCTTTTGGGGACCCCTGGTCTTGTACGTGGCTGGGGGGAGGAGACCGTGGATGATGCAGTCCTTGATAATGAGGAAGCGGAGATGGATAGCTCTGCATCCAACCTTGTGAGAATGGGGTCTTTCATGCTGGCATGCCTGTTGAAGGACCCCCGTATCAAGAGGCTTAAGGAGAAGGACCTGTACTGGGTCGCAACGCTACTAGACCCTCGGTACAAGCATAAAGTGTCAGAAATGTTACCAACATACCACAAGTCCGAAAAGATGCGGCATTTACAAACCAGCCTGCAAAACATGTTGTACAATGCTTTTAAGGGTGATGTCACTTCAGGAACTCATCAACATTCCAGGGGCAGAGGTGCCAGTAATCCTGCCACGAGCACACCTGCAAGGACAAAGCCCTTTGGCCGGTCTGTAACGTCAGACATGCAAATGTTTTTCTGTCCAAGGCAGCGCCACAACCCTTCGGGATCCACCCTCAAAGAACGCCTCGACCGGCAGGTAGCGGACTACCTGGCATTAACTGCAGATATCGACACTCTGAGGAGCGATGAACCCCTGGACTACTGGGTGCGCAGGCTTGATCTGTGGCCAGAGCTGTCACAATTTGCCATGAACCTCTTGTCTTGCCCAGCCTCAAGTGTGCTCTCAGAAAGGACCTTCAGTGCAGCAGGAGGGATTGTAACTGAGAAGAGAACTCGCCTAGGTCACAAAAGTGTCGATTACCTGACCTTTATTAAAATGAATGAGGGGTGGATCTCGGAGGGTTACTGCACGCCGGAAGACTTGTTCTGACTTCTATGCAGCTGTCCTTCTCTTCAAGCCTCATGACTCCACACACAGCTGTCCTTTAGCGTCCTCCTCCCTCCGCCACCGTTACAAACTAGGGTGCAAACCCTACTGGTTTAATTTTTTCTGGCCTCTGTGCTTCAGTGGCTGCAACCAAAAAAACTGGGCAAACAATGTCTACAAGGTCAACGTATGGCGAAAAATGACTATTTTCAGCATTTATATGGCATATTTTTTCTGGCAACTGTGCTTCAGTGGCTGCGTCCAAAAAAATGCATATTTTCTGCATTTATATGGCATAATTTTTCTGGCCTCTGTGCTTCAGTGGCTGCAACCAAAAAAATGCATATTTTCTGCATTTATATGGCATAATTTTTCTGGCCTCTGTGCTTCAGTGGCTGCAACCAAAAAAATGCATATTTTCTGCATTTATATGGCATAATTTTTCTGGCCTCTGTGCTTCAGTGGCTGCAACCAAAAAAATTTATATTTTCAGCATTTATATGGCATAATTTTTCTGGCAACTGTGCTTCAGTGGCTGCGACCAAAAAAATGACTATTTTCAGCATTTCTATGGCATATTTTTTCTGGCCTCTGTGCTTGAGTGGCTGCGGCCAAAAAAACTGGGCAAACAATGCCTACAAGGTCAACGTCGTTGACCTTGTAGGCATTGTTTGCCCAGTTTTTTTGGCCGCAGCCACTCAAGCACAGAGGCCAGAAAAAATATGCCATAGAAATGCTGAAAATAGTCATTTTTTGCCATACCTTGACTCAACGTATATGGCAAAAAATTTATATTTTCAGCATTTATATGGCATATTTTTTCTGGCAACTGTGCTTCAGTGGCTGCGACCAAGAAAACTGGGCAAACAATGCCTACAAGGTCAACGTATGGCAAAAAATGACTATTTTCAGCATTTATATGGCATATTTTTTCTGGCCTCTGTGCTTCAGTGGCTGCAACCAAAAAAATTTATATTTTCAGCATTTATATGGCATAATTTTTCTGGCCTCTGTGCTTCAGTGGCTGCAACCAAAAAAATTTATATTTTCAGCATTTATATGGCATATTTTTTCTGGCAACTGTGCTTCAGTGGCTGCGTCCAAAAAAACTGGGCAAACAATGTCTACAAGGTCAACGTATGGCGAAAAATGACTATTTTCAGCATTTATATGGCATATTTTTTCTGGCAACTGTGCTTCAGTGGCTGCGTCCAAAAAAACTGGGCAAACAATGCCTACAAGGTCAACGTATGGCAGTTGTTTAAAGAGAACAGTAGATTACTAGCCAGCAAAGCTACCTAAGCTAAAATGTCCCTCAAATCCCTGCAGACTTCTGTCCCTCCAATACAGAGCAGTATCACGCAGATTACTAGCCAGCAAACTTACTATCATCTGTCCCTGAAATCACTAACAGCTCTCGCCCTACACTATCTCTTCCAAGCACACACAGGCAGATTTTTCAGATACATTTTTGCCCTTGATCCCCCTCTGGCATGCCACTGTCCAGGTCGTTGCACCCTTTAAACAACTTTAAAATCATTTTTCTGGCCAGAAATGTCTTTTGTAGATGTTAAAGTTCGCCTTTCCATTGAAGTCTATGGGGTTCGCGAACCGTTCGCGAACCGCTCGCAATTTTGCGCAAGTTCGCGAATATGTTCGCGAACTTTTTTTCCGACGTTCGCTACATCCCTAATCAACATCCTCATCCTATCCATGGACCCCAACCTGTGCTGTTTAACCTTAAACCAGAACTGCTGGGCCAGGGGACATGACCAAGTCATGGGAAAGAAATCAGCAGGGTGACACCTGGGGCAGTTCTCACTTATCGCTGGGTTCATTCTATGGAGGTGGTAGAGCATAAGGTAAGAGCGGAGGAGGAATTTCAATTGAGTCAGTTTATCCCTAGTGCATATTAACCCCTGGGTTTTGGTTTCCAGCACATCCTGACAAACCTTATCAGTAATACCTGGGCTATATCTCTGGCATTTGCTGTAAATCTTTCTGAATGGGGGGGGGGCTGCTGATATGAATTAGGTTTTTTTCTAATTATGATTATCTAATTTTTCAGATTATGAGCCTGAATCTCTAATCTCAATGGATCAGTATTAAACGGTTGTGTGCCAAACTGGGTAGATGCAGCAGGTCGTATTTGAAGATATCTAAACAGAATTTTGCGGGGGAGATAAAATCTCTCTTTAAGTTCAGGGAACTGCAGCAACTGTACATCCGTTATTTTATATGAAACATATTTGATGTTAGTCAGGTGCAGAAGTTTGGGATTACACCACAGTGGGTGTACTTTGAGTGGATCTTTGTTACCTAGGGAAAAGACTCTGGTTGAACTGCCACGCCTGAACAGTTGTCTTCATAAGAGGAATCACCTGTTGCTGCTGTACAGTAGTTTTTTTAGTCCTGCAAATGAATTACTTGGGCCTCCAAGGTTCTGACTGCTAATTTTATACCTTACATTTCTTAACCTTTGGTAACTGTGTTCCTTTAAGAATAGGGCATTATTAAATTCATCATCATGTACTCTCTAACCAACTTTGGTAACACTCAACTCATTCGGTGAGCTTCTTTATGTGTCAGTTGTGCTAATGTTGTTTTGTTTTGCTTCTATAATACAGGTCTTCAGATATAGGGAACTCTTTTCTTCCTGCTGTGGTAGTGAAAATATGGTTAAAGGGAATTATGGGGAATGTAGCCTGTCTAGGTACAACTCATACAGCATCAGGACTATGAAAGCAACAAAACTGCAATTTTTAAACAATGGGTGGCATTACTTTTCTGTTTTGGGCAGCCCTAGGGTTAATGCCATGCTTCTGTATTGCCTGCTCATCTAAGGAATAGAAGTGAGAAAACTTCTATTTTAAACCAGAAGTTTCCTACATACATAATGTCATCTGCCTATTTTTTGCCCTTGTTTAGTGTTTTGGTTCTGTGGAAAAGAACTAAAAAGAGAGTGCACACTAGTACAGAAAAATCACACATGGACCTCAGCCACACACACCAATCCCCACAGGCTTTGTAGCATTTGTTTGCATTTCTGTCAAAGTTAAGACACTGATATGACACTACCTTTATAAAAGCACTATGGCACAACTAGGGAATTATTATGTAATGCTGGCTTTTTCTGATCTCCCTTCTGCTACCCGACACTTTGTGTCTTTGTCTGGCCCTTCCTTGCTTCGGATGAAGGCTTAACATATCCTGTGAATATTTCTGCATTCATTGCTAGCAGAACTGAATGGTTATTTGTCTCACCATTTGGAATTTCAATGCCACTTATCTTTTGAAGACTAAATTTGTTTTGGAACGCAAATGTTTTTGTTTTCAAATTTTTCCACAATCAAACTAGGATCAGAGTCCCATTCAAAAATATGCTTCAATGGCTGTTTAGTTCTCGTTTCCTTATGCGGGTTAAGATTTGTTTCTTTAACTTTTTCACTGCTAGGATAAGCATGTAGCACATGCCAGTGCATTGGTTTTCATGCCCTTCTGGCAGTTCAACATACACAGTGATTTATCCTGACTAAACCCAACTGCAGAGTTAATCCCTTGTTTGCAGTGTTTGTCATAACCTTTATACTCCAGTGCATTAGCCCCTACTTCCTTTTCTATGCTGGATTAAGGGCCTAATGAGTCTGGTGTTGCAAATCATAATGAGTTTGCTAAACTAAAAAACAAATGTGGAATGTACTAAAGTAGGCATGCACAGTTTTACAATACAAATTAGTTCATTACTTCAAGGTATCTTTAATAAATCAAGATACCTATTTGAAATATAGTAAGGTATGGATGGGTACATGGTGTGCACAACACCATTCCCTTCTTATACCTTAAGCACACAGTGCAAAGCATGCAGAGGAAGGCTGTTCTGCATAATTATTTTGACTGTTTGTCTGTGGCTAAAATCATACCTGGCATACATTTACTAGTTTATTATTTACCTTCATTATAATTTTAGATGTTTTATTTGTCCCTCATTGACTAAGAATCATATGACCCTCTAATAATATTGTGCATGTGATTAGAAAGTATATGTTAAATGATTGCAGTCACACAAATATATTCGCTACTAACATTTCCCTACTATGAAATTTAAATCACTGTTTCACTATTTAAAGGATCAGTTACAACAAAATATAAAAAATATTAATTTAACATGACATACAATTATTTCTACCCTGCACTTGCATGATGTTGGTGTGTGGTAGTTAGTATTCATGACTTTCAGCACTTGGGTTCCATCCAGTGCTTTCTACAGAGTGCTACTGTTGGTTTCTTCTGCTCACTCTGGTTATATCTGACCCAGGTGTTAGAGTCAGAATTCACTTGCACTAGAATGTGCTACACCTTGTACCTTATGCACCAAAGTTGGCATAACCAGCCAAGTTGCACGTGGAATTAGGACATGTTGTCACAAGAGTTGTGAATGGCATCTTTATCATTCTTAATACATTATAGCAGCTACCACTGTATCTAAAATATATAAAAGTAGCCCTTATATGTAAATGTAATTTGTTAGTGGCCATTAAATAACTATCTAGTACCTAATGCTAGTACTTCTTATTTTGTGACATTAGTTGACAAAAGTGGCGCATTTACCTGTCCCTGCACAAATTGCTTTTACTAATTCTGATTCAGTACAGACGAGTTTCATTTGAATTAGGCTATTCTTTAGATATTAGATTTTGTGTATGTTAATTACCTATTTCTGTCTCTCTTTTTCTGTCCATTTCAATATTTTTATGCAACAGTAAAACACCAAAATAGTAATAAAATGCTAGAACTGGCAAGTTTGAGATACATATTGAATGATTCAAAGCACCCTTATAAACATTGACAACATGTATTTTTGAATAGATTTAACCAGGTTCATGTTAGGATACTGTAAATTCTGGTATAGTAATTTGGTATAGTGTAGATAACTTGAATTTGTCCAGAGACAGTTTCCAGTCTTTGGATGATGGAATATTTTCATTGATGACAGGGTGCTCTGCCAAATTCATCACAATGACTTGATTTCTGATCAGTGTGAATTAGCATCAAATAATTTCATATGATTTCATAATTTCAGTGTAAAAGAGAAACTTCTATATCATAAGGATACACAGAACAATGCAAGACCTATGCAACTTGTCATAATTGGCTTTGTGATAAATTGACCATTTGCTTCTCAAATTGCTTGTTCCTTTTGTAAAAGGGAAACTAACTTCCCCATAAAGGTTTAGGACAGTGATCCCCAACCAGTAGCTCCTGAGCAACATGTTGCTCCCCAACCCCTTGGATGTTGCTCCCAGTAGCCTCAAAGCAGGTGCTTAATTTTGAATTTGAGGCTTGGAGACAAGTTTTGGTTGCATAAAAACCATGCATACTGCCCAGCAGAGCCTCCTGTAGGCTGCCAGTAAACATAGAGGTTACTAATAGCCAATCACAACCCTTATTTGGCACCCCCAGGAACATTTTGCATGCGTGTCTTGCTCCCCAGCTCTTTTTACATCTGAATGTTGCTCATGGGTGAAAAAGGATGGGGACCCCTGGTTTAAGATATATACTGTCTTTGAGTCCAGGAACTGACAGTGAGTATCCATACCTACCTAATCTTCATATCCTCATGGAGTCTTTACCTTGTCCTCTGTCAGTGGGTTTGTTTGCTCTTACAGCACACTGATCATGTAAAGTGCTGCCACTACCAAGGAGAGGGCTTATCAGCCACAGAAAAAAATTGAGCTACAGAAACAATATTGGGTGATCTGTACCTTTGATAAATTTCATAAATTTCAGTATGAATGAACTGCTTTGAATCAGCCAATTTTATAACCCCATTAAATAAAGGAGAGTTATTTGTGAACTAGAAGTTTATAGGTTCAATTCATAACTCACTGTTTATACAGTAAATCCATATCAACAAGTAGTGATGCACATATAAGCCTGCATATATTGTTCCATTAAACCCCTCCAAATTTACAGCTTGAAATAAACCCCCAAATTTACAGCTTGAAAGTCGCTTGCGCAATTATTTCCTCCAAACGTGTTTTTTTCTTAGAGCGAGACAGATGGGCTATAACTTATTCACTGTTGAGATTTGTTGAACATGATTTATACTGCAGTATAAGTAACAACTGATAGATCCAGCAGCCAGTTTACTCATTTGCAAAAAAGTATCTCTATCTTTTAAATAACAGCTTAAGTTCTCATAAAATGATAATCTTATAAAGAAAGCATAACATAAAACCAGCCTGGCATGTATCCAGGCGTGGGCTAATTGTTTCACAAGTATACATTCCTCAAACTCCCCACTGATTGGGAGGCTCCAGTATAGTTAGAGAGTCTTACAGCTATTCTTAACTTCCCCATCACTTGGACTTACACACACAGAGGGTCAGCGAACAGAATAGTACACTGAAAAGACACATGGTGAGCTTTGTTCACAAATAACTGGTTTGCTGGCTTCCCCTTTAGTCTTATACCAAGTCACTGTAAAATGCACATACAATGAAAGTCTTAATATGACTATTGAAAGCTAAGTAAGTCAAAAATAAAAAGATATCTAAAAAAAGATATACAGACAGGGTATGATTTGTCTATTTAAAGTGCAGTATGCTGAGCAATAAAAATACAAGTGACTGAATGGATTGGTTATAAAGGGTTAATGACTGTTTACAGTGTGAATTTACTTTGCACAGTGAACTACACAAACTGGGTGATCAATGCAAAGGGAAGACTTTGCTTTTTTTCTTAGTGGCTAAAGTTAATAATACTGTTTTCAATATAAAATTATTTAGGTTTTCTCGAGATTTCACTCTCGAGATTTTGGTGTTCAATTATTCTTTACATTTTGTGTTTTTTAATTGTTTTTAATTGATTCGACTTTGTGGGTATGTTTTAAGAGGGGGGAGCAAGAGCAGAGAGACAATGAATAACCAAGAAAGCAGATCTGAAAGTGGTAAAGGTTTAGGGCAGAGACAGACTAGAAGATTCGGGGAGATTTAGTCGCCTGGCCTCACAAGGCGACTAATCTCCCCGAATCTCCATGTGTGTCTCTGTCCTTAAAAAGGTCCAGTAAGATATCAGAGACAAGAGAAATACCAAAAAATACACCAATATGTAAAAGCTACTAAGTTGTATTGTCATGTTATGATCCACAATGCTCACGCGCCAAGTAAATTTAAGAACAATAAGGCAGATGTTCAAAACCTTTTAAAGTGCTTTATGCTGGCATTTCTAATTGCCTTTACCTCTGTCCAAATTGTTGGGACAAAACTATTTAGTACATTAGGTGCAGTGTTTTGAAATGCATTTACCTTAGGACCTATCATTGGGCATGCTGTGCACTAATTTAATCATAAAAATTAAATTCAATCAATTCAATCCCTGCGTAACTGCTACAATAAACACCCAATTCATGTCATATTATAACTGCTAACATTTATGTGTAGGGAAATGAAGACAGAATTTCAAACAGACTGTCAGCAAACTGGCTACAATGTGCCTGCTGGTTTGTATTTTTTGAATGCTGCTGTCGTGAAAGATGGATAAGGGTCTTCTTCCTTCTGTGTATTCCCAATTTTATTTTTTGCAATGTTTTCCCCCTATTTGTACTATATATACTATTACTATATAGTAATAGCATATGTATATACATACGTACAGTACATGGGTACATTAAGTTTCTATGATACATACTGTAGCTTTCTCTCTGTTCTATTTATATTTTTCACTTGTCTGGCCTCACTACAGCAGAAAAAGGCATTCAACAGAAAATTCAAACGAATACTGTTTTTCCTTTGTTGCTGAATAGCAGAAGTATTATTGGTTAACTTTGAATGTGATACCATGCCTCAAGGCCACATGGAGTTGGTGTATTGAATTAATACTTTCAGTAATTTTGATTAACTAGTTCGCGCGAACTTCGACTGTTCGCGTCCGCCGAATGTTCGCGAACGTCGCGCGACGTTCGCCAATTGGTGTTCGCGTTCGATTCGAAGTAAAATTTCGTTCGACCATTCGACCGTTCGATCGCTAAAATCGAACGATTTCCATTCGTTCGAACGATTATAAGCATTCGATTGAATTAAAATCATTCGATCGAATAGCTTCGATCGTTCGATTCGAACGAAAATCCTTCGATCGTACGAATAAAATCCTTCGATCGTTTGATCGAACGATTTTATCGAGCGTTCGAAGTTCGCGAACTGTTCGCGAACTGTTCGCTTTTTTGCCGGTGTTCGCGAACGGCGTTCGCGAACACATTAACGGCAGTTCGCTACATCCCTAATTAATAGGTTTTAATGCTAAACTACCATGAATTCTGGCATCCAAGATGTCCAAACATAATGGGAGACATTAATAAAAAAGAAAAAAAGGCAGGGAAACATTGACAGGTTCTTGGAAGTATGTGACAGGCACAGATTAGTATTGATAGAGAGCAACAATGTCCTTCACTTAGAAGCAACTTAGAAGTCTAGTAAAGCAAAGTGACCTATCAGCAGTGAGATTTTACTGGATTTAATTCACCTAATGTAAGTAAGCTGTATGAAAGCAAGCATATCAAAGGTTGCTATATACTGTGGTATCCCCTTAGTACCAAATACTGCTGTTCAGGCAAATTTATTTCATTATGGGATATTGATAGATTCAGCAAAATTATTATTGTAAGTTGATAATGGCACAGCAGGGATGGGTTTTATCTTTCTTTTTCCTTGTTAAAAATATTGCATTTTATTTTATAAACGTGGCTTGATGTTAACTATGCAACATTTTTTTAAGTAAAACTATAATTATAGTGTCTCTTTAGTGTACAACCTGCCAATTTGGGCTTTTATCCAATGTACAGCTGGCACTTGGGCGGGTGCAGTTGCCACAATGATGACTCTGCAGAGCATATATAGTGGCAGATGCTGCAGTTTGCAGTGAATTGTTGATGGGTGGGTGTATAGTCCACTGCACCCATACGTTGTCATTTGGCATCATTCCACTATTGTAAATGCATTCAAATGTATTTAGAGCAGAATATATTGATTGTTTGCAGAAAATAAAGTTATTTACGCTATAAGGTAGGTGAGGGAGATGGTGTAAAGGTACAAGAAGAAGACATAGTAAAAAGACAGTGAGCAATGGTGAAGAAGAGGAGAATTTAAGATGAATAAAGTAGAAAAGAGCCAAAGACAGCAAATAGATAGGCATACAAATAACGTGACATTAAAACATCATGCTAAAGTTGACAGAGTGGGGGATTAAGTTATTTCAAGAACTTTTTGTCTTGTCCTATACCTTCAGGCTGTGCATACAGCTGGACAGTAGAACTAGTCTAACAGGATAACACACAGCAGTTATACTTCCCTACAGCTACAATGAAGAAAAAAACCTTCCCTTGAGCTGCTGTGTGTTCTTGGCACACAACGGCTGGTTTTGCTTGCATAAACTCTGAGCTTGTTTTTATTATTATCAACATGGAGAAGAGTGAATTTTAAAACATTCTGGACAGCTGTGGGATCAGAGCAGAGTTGAGGGGCAGGTTTGTGACACCCTGCAGCCCATTGGCTCAGTCCCTTAGCAACAGTGCAAAAAGAACCAATCAGCACACTTGTATAACTGGGCCACGTTCCAGCCGATGTAAGCTGAATGCCAAATCCTGTGCAAAAGACTAAAACAATGGCACTTTTAAAAACTTTGAAATGAAAGAATTATTTTATCTGTCTTTCTATGATATTCTCCTCAACCCCTCCTTTGTGATATTCTCCTCAACTCATTTATCAGTATCCCATTTAAAAAGTTAATGAAATGTTTTCTTGGGCTATCCAGACCCTAAGTACCGTAGTTAAGTGTCCTGCTAGTGATACGAGAATGGGTTACATTGCAACTCACACTTCAGGATCAGGGCCTTCGCTAAGTGGAAGGTTTCCTAAAGGGTGTAGTAGAACTACAACTCTCAGGCTAAAGGGTGTAGTAGAACTACAACTCTCAGGTTACTGTCTAGCAATTAGGAATGATTGGACGCCGGTTCTTATAGTAAAACAAAAAGAATGGTAGTTTATTTGTTCTAGACAAATGACCCCAGGTTTACTTACATACAATGAGGTATAGGCAGATGTAACATCATATGCTACAACAGGTTGGATGACACAGCTGAGGAATGTGACTCCCATGAGGCATTGTAGTCAAGTACGTCAGTACATCAATCAGTACATCTTCAGACAGATATACCTCAAAGTGGTTCGGATCCCACCAAGTGGAGTGGTCAGGGAGAATTAGTCTAGCCTGACACCCTATCCACTGTAGTCCCTTCACTAAAGGCAATCTAGGAGCCTTGGGAAGCTACTCCATGCTACAGATCCTTGATGGAGCACGCAACTGCTCTTTCTATATAAGCTCTCAATCTTACTCTCCTAGAGAGTCTATAAGAGATATAACCTATTCTAGCTAACCTCATTCATGGGGTTCCCTGGCCCCAGACACTAAAGGTGCAGGTCCCTTTAGGGCAATGGCTTTACTGGGCCTTGGTGTAGCCAGGCTCAATGGGAACATCCAGTAGTTAAGAACAAGTTATTCGAACAATAGTGTGAAACAAAACAATAAAGGGGAAAATTTAATAAAAGTGCAAAAGTTTACTGTTGGTCTAAATAACTTTCTAAGATAGAAGTGCAAATGTATGGATTTCTATCTGATCCAAACATAACAATAATCCTTAACATAGCTATAGTGTATTTGACTGTGATTTAGCTATTGATTAGTCTGGGCTGCTTTCACTTTTTCTGAACTTTTAGCATGATGCAGAGACTGATATTCTTAGACAGTTTGCAATTATTTTTCATTTTGCTTTATCTCTAGGGATGGGCGAATTTGACCCGTTTAGTTTCACCATTTAAGTCTATGGGCGTCTTTTTATTTTGACGCACGACGCCATACAAGTCTATGGGCGTCTATTGTTCCGCAAAAAAATTTGCCCATCCCTAATTATTTGAGTTATTCAGCTTTTTATTCAGCAGCTCTCCAGTTTGCAATTTTGGCAATCAGGTTGCTAGGGTTCAAATTACCCTAGCAAACATGCACTGATTTAAATGAGAGACTGGAATATGAATAAGAGAGGGCCTGAATAGAAAGTGGAGTAATACGAAATAACAACAACAGTAAATATGTAGTCTTATGGTTTATTTGTTTTTTTAGATGAGGTCAGTAAACCCCATTTGGAAGCAATGTGAAAAGTTATGCCTTTGCACAAACAAATTTTCCTTTGTGAGAATTTAATATAGCTTTGCAAACCCAGAAACTGTTTAGCGACCTCTTCCTGAAGGGGAAGAAGGTTTGCAAATGTTATTGTTTGTACCAGTGTGAATATAATAAAACTTCTTACTCAAAAAGTTGTTATGTTTGCTCCAAAAGATTACAACTAGTGATGGGTGAATTTATTTGCCAGATGCGAATTCAAGGCGAATTTGCGCGTTTTGTTGCTAGCAAATAAATTTGCGAATTTACCGCAAAAATTCACCGGCATCGCAAATTCGTAGCCAGTTTCGTGACTTTAGTGGGAAATTTGTGGCGAATCTAAATGGGACAAAGTCTCCCATCACTAATTACAACGCCTTCAAGCACTTATTCCTTCCATCCCCAATTAAAACAAACACACACCACTGGTTTGGAAAGAGATGGCCGCAGTTGTTTATTTTAACACAGTAATAAGAATAAATAACGTGTATAACATTTTAACCTTTTACTAACCGTTTGTATAACAAACCTTTAACCTTTATAACATTATAACATTATAACATTATTCCCCCACCCGGTGGAAGGGGAATGGGGGTGGGGTGGCTGTACCCCAACTGTCAAGATAGGTTCCTGTTCCATTTCTCCCAAGCCCTAAACCGGGCTGCCTACATTCCCATGAGGACCCAGGCCTACTTTGCTACTTCCACTCACTTTGAAATACTCCCTTTTAACTTCCCCTGGGGGTCCTTGTAAAGGTACCCTCCACCATCTGCGACTTAAACCACCCATCTATAGGGAGGGAGGGAGGGAGGGAGGGCGAGATGTTGCGTCCTGCTGCCTCCATGTCCCAGCGTTGAATGGTAAGTGTTACCACTTCTCCTATAGTAAACGCGAGCCCAATGTCCCTCCAGCCAAACACTGCCTGCAAGGAAAAAAGGGGGCGGGGCCGGTGCACTCCTACGCACCGTCAAGGCCCTGCTACCCCTATCCGGGTCGTGGGGTCCCATTCTAAGGAAGAATATGACATTGCGAAATGCTAAATTTTTATTGCTTTCCTGTTTACAACTTTTATTATATTCCACCATCAAAGTTTACATAAAGTTTAACTAAACCTTTAAATAGGAACTTGCATTATTATATAAAATAAAGTATCCACCTATACTGTGTGATTGGCCTTAATTTTTTTCTTGCATGTATTTAGATATACATTTTTTGCCATCTCCAACAAACACAATCATGCTGCGATTTGCAAATTCCACCAGGTCCTTATTTGATATAAAGTGCCAAGAATGTAGCCCGTGTTCTGCTGGAGCAACCATTATTTGATATAAAGTGCCAAGAATGTAGCCCGTGTTCTGCTGGGCATTATCCTTCTTTGCTATGACCTGCTATGCCCGGCTATACAGAGCTTTGCCAGTTCTGAAAGGCAGAATGACCTTTGAACCATTGCAGAGAAAATACAAAGGGCACAGCAGAGCCGTGAAGGATAGACAAGGCATAGAATATTTCTCCCTGAGCAGGATGCTTTCAATTGATCTATAACCAATTACTTATTAAAATGTAATTGAACTGCAACAGATTGTAACGTATGCTAACTAATATGTAACAGTTCACAGCTATTTCATTAAGCATATTTAATTGGATTTTCAGAAGATAACTAATAAGATTAAATGGCAATAGGCTTTAATAGAGTGGTAAAGATTATAATGATATTTAATTGAGTCAGACTAACTTGTTATGTGGCAATTTAAACCCTATTGAATTCCTTTATTTATTATGCCTATTTCATTTTCTTTTTAACCTTTTCCATACCTGAGTGCTGAGATGCAAACGTGCCTTGAGTTATAACAACAACACCTATGCAGATGCTATGGTTTTAAGAACCTGAAGTTTTCAGGAAGTTAATATGCAGCTATTACTATAACATTAATATATACATTACTTTACCAGTACCAATACTGCAATTTTCCGTCGTACTAGACTGCTATAAATTATAGAAAATGTGTCTCGCAGTTACATTTATGCCATATTCGATTCTCTTTCCAAAATTGCAATATTGCTTATTGTTAAAGAATAAATAAACCAAACCATCTGCATGGTATACAGTATATTGCTTGCATTACAGTCTCAAACAGGTAGAATTCTGTTCTGGATGTGATTAATGCAGTATGAGTAATTGAACATGGCTTAATTTACTTTGTTTTGTGTGTCTTGTTGTTACCTGCTGGGTCTCTTATTTAATTTCCTTGGATGAAGCTGTATTTCTACCTTTTTATCTTTTCCTTTGCTGCCAAGGACTTATAATAGTACAAGACACAGTCCTCTGTCCCAGATTGTATTATTTTGTTATTTGTCTCAAGTAGTAGATTTATTCTAATGTTATGATACAGCATCATCAACCCAGCAAGGAAGGATGTGTTACCGCCTTGTCCTTTAACATATCATAATTCATAATAATTATATTTGTGTAATTCTTTTGTCACTTAAAAATCCTAACTAAACCTGTCCACCTTTTCTTAGAGTGTTTATGGATCATAGAACTCTGGGAGAGGTATTCCAGTTTAGCCTTTCCTCACTAAAGGGAGACCAATTTATAGTTCTCATGTATGTAAGATGTCACATCCAGGCCTTTAATAAAACTTGCTATATTGTGGAGCAGTGATGTAACTATAGGGGAAGCAGACCAAACAGTCGCGTGGGGACAGTTAAAAGCGCTGCCTAGAACGCAGGGTCTGCTTCCTCTATAGCTGGAAATGATTCAACCCCTTCAACCGCTATCCTAGCTGTGAGTTGGAAGGCAGGACATAGGTGAAGTTGGGGTAGGCCAGGTCACATTGCTGTGTACCAGACCCCTTCAAATATTGTCTTGCTCGGGGGGAGGGCTGTCCACACTAGTTACACCACTGTTATGAAGGAAAATGTATCTGTATTTGTTTTTTTCAGGGGAAATTCCAGAATTAGCAGCCACATCATATTGGTACTAGGGATGTCGCGGACTGTTCGCCGGCGAACTTGTTCGCGCGAACATCGACTGTTCGCGCTCGCCGAATGTTCGCGAACGTCGCGCGACGTTCGCCATTTTGGGTTCGCCTTACCTGGCGCTTTTTTTTGACCTCTCACCCCAGATCAGCAGATACATGGCAGCCAATCAGAAAGCTCTCCCTCCTGGACCACCCCCACACCCCCTGGACCACTCCCCTTCCATATATAAACTGAAGCCCTGCAGCGTTTTTTCATTCTTCCTGTGTGTGCTTGCAAGAGCTAGTGTAGGGAGAGAGCTGTTACTGATTTCACTGATTTCTTTGAGGGACAGTTGATAGTAAGTTTGCTGGCTAGTAATCTACTTGATACTGCTCTGTATTGGAGGGACAGAAGTCTGCAGGGATTTGAGGGACATTTTAGGTTAGGTAGCTTTGCTGGCTAGTAATCTACCTTCTACTACAGTGCTCTGTAGCTGCCTGCTGTGGGCACTGATCTCTTCTGATCTCATCTGCTGACTGCTGTAATAACCCAATAGTCCTTGTAAGGACTGCTTTTATTTTCTTTTTTGTTGTTTTACTTTGCTACTATAACAGCCCAGTGCTATTAGTCTAGCTGTGTTGGGGAGTGGGACTGGTGTGCTGCTGTGCTGCTCCTAGTAGTTCAGCAGCAGCAACCCGAGAAATTTTTTTTTTTTAATATACATATATTTTTTTTTTCTTTTACTTATCTTACTGTTCTTTAACGTGTACAGTGCTGTTGCTGTTCTTCATAGTAGTGCACCAATAGTAGTGCACTTGCAGGCATTATTTGCCCAGTGTGTTCTTCAAACAACAACCATCTAGCTGCGTGAGCTTGTTCACATTCTGTCTAAATATCAATAATAATACCGTCTCCAGAAACACCACCCGAGTGACGTTTTTCAGGCAGCAATAATATATTCCGTATCCACTGCTGTAGTAGTGTATACGTTGACCTTGTAGGCCTTGTTTGCCCAGTGTGTTCTTCATTTTCAAACAACTGGCATTTAGCTGTGTGAGCTTGTTCACATTCTGTCTAAATATCAATAATAATACCGTCTCTAGAAACACCACCCGAGTGACGTTTTTCAGGCCGCAATAATATATTCCGTATCCACTGCTGAAGTAGTATATACGTTGACCTTGTAGGCCTTGTTTGCCCAGTGTGTTCTTCATTTTCAAACAACTGCCATCTAGCTGTGTGAGCTTGTTCACATTCTGTCTAAATATCAATAATAATACCGTCTCCAGAAACACCACCTGAGTTGTTGTTGTTGTTTTAAAAATAATGCCAGGCAAAGGCATGCCGCCACGCAGAGGCACTAGGGGCCGTGATGCTATGCTATCCTGTGGCCCTAGGAAATTGCCCAGTTTTAAAAAGGCAATGACCCTGAACTCCCAAAATGCTGAAGAGGTAGTTGACTGGCTTACACAGCACACCCCATCCTCTACCGTTTCTAACTTTACCACAACATCCTCATCCTCCACTGCTATGGGCACCCCACGTAACACTTCCTCCACCACCGGCGCCCCTTCTTCACTGGAGTCAGAGGAGTTATTTTCACATGAGTTTCTTGAACTGAGTGATGCGCAACCATTATTGGCAGAAGAAGATGAAGGAGATGAGGACGTTATACCAGATTTAATTCTGGCAGAGAACACAACAGAGATGGACATAATGAGTGATGAGGAGGTCCCCGCTGCTGCTTCCTTCTGTGAGCTGTCAGAAGAAATTGATGCATCTGAGGAGGATGAGGAGATTGATGTTTTGTGGGTGCCCAGTAGAAGAGAGCAAGAGGAGGATAGTTCAGATGGAGAGACGGAGAGTCAGAGAGGCAGGAGGAGAATAAGACTTAGAAGAATCAGGGAGGACAGCTCGCAGGGAACAGTAGGGCAACAACATGTATCGGCACCTGTGGTCAGCCGGCCAACGCACCCACCATTGCCGCCAACGACGCCAACTTCTACTGTTACCGCCAGATTGCCAGCTTCAAAAAGGTCAGCAGTGTGGGATTTTTTTAATGTGTGTGCCTCTGACAAAAGCGTTGTAATTTGCAATGAGTGCAGTCAGAAACTGAGTCTTGGGAAGCCCAACAGCCACATAGGTACAACTTCTATGCGAAGGCACATGAATGGCAAGCACAAAGCACTTTGGGAGCAACACCTCAAAGGCAACAGGCAAACTAAAAGCCACCCTCCTTCTGGTCCAGCATCTTACTGCTCTACCTCTGCTGTCCTTGACCCGTCTGAACCACCCTCCACTCCGCCTTCCACCTTGACCACCAGTTCCCATTCCCAGTCATCTGCCCCCAGCCAAGTTTCTGTGAGGGCCATGTTTGAGCGTAAGAAGCCAATGTCTGCGAGTCACTCCCTTGCCCGGCGTCTGACAGCTGGCTTGTCCGCACTCTTAGCCCGCCAGCTTTTACCATACCAGCTGGTGGACTCTGAGGCCTTCCGCAAATTTGTAGCAATTGGGACACCGCAGTGGAAGGTACCCAGCCGCAATTTTTTTTCAAAAAAGGGAATACCACACCTGTACCACCATGTGCAGAGCCAAGTCACCGCATCTCAGTCACTTAGTGTTGGGCCAAAGGTCCATATGACTACTGACGCATGGTCCTCCAAGCATGGTCAGGGCAGGTATGTCACCTACACTGCCCACTGGGTGAACTTGGTAATGGCTGGGAAGCAGGGAATGTGTGGCTCAACAACAACAGTGGAGTTGGTGTCACCGCCACGGATTGCTCGCGGTTCTGCCACCACCTCTACTCCTCCTTCGCTCTCTACCTCGTCTTCTTCCTCTTCTTCGTCCTCTGCTGCTGGGTCCTCCTCCTCCACACCTGTGCACCCCCAGCTCCCCCTAGGCTATTCGACGTGCCAGGTACGCCGTTGTCACGCTGTCTTGGGGATGACGTGCCTGGAAAGCAGAAACCATACCGGATCTGTACTCCTGTCATCTCTGCAGTCACTGACCCCACACTAACTGAAGATCGGAAAAGTGGTGTGTGACAACGGAAGCAATCTGTTGGCAGCACTGAGACTGGGCAATTTAACACATGTGCCCTGCATGGCACATGTTCTGAATTTAATAGTCCAACGTTTTGTCTCGAAGTACCCAGGATTCCAGGACGTTCTCAGGCAGTCCAGGAAGGTGTCGGCCCATTTCAGACGGTCCTACACAGCCATGGCACGCCTTGCTGACATTCAGCAGCGGTACAACATGCCAGTCAGGCGTTTGATTTGCGACAGCCAGACTCGCTGGAATTCAACGCTCCTCGTGTTGGAACGTCTGCTGCAACAACAAAGAGCCGTCAACGAATACCTGTTTGTAGGACTGGATCTGCAGAGCTGGGGATTTTTTTACCCCGTTACTGGGTGCTTATGCGCAATGCCTGCAGGCTCATGCGCCCTTTTGAAGAGGTTACAAATATGGTCAGTCGCACCGAAGGCACCATCAGTGACCTAATACCCTTTGCTTTCTTCCTGGAGCGTGCCGTGCGACGAGTGACAGATGAGGCTGTAGACCAACGTGACGTGGAGCAGGAACCGCACGATTTCTGGTCAGATTCACCAGAACGAACCCAGGCACCTGCTGCAACGCAGGGAGAGGTGTCAGAAGTGGAGTCAGAGGAGGAAGGTGGCTTTGTGGAGGAGGAGGACAAACAGGAGCAGGATTCCCAGGGGGCTAGTGGTGACCTTTTGGGGACCCCTGGTCTTGTACGTGGCTGGGGGGAGGAGACCGTGGATGATGCAGTCCTTGATAACGAGGAAGCGGAGATGGATACCTCTGCATCCAACCTTGTGAGAATGGGGTCTTTCATGCTGTCATGCCTGTTGAAGGACCCCCGTATCAAGAGGCTTAAGGAGAAGGACCTGTACTGGGTGGCAACGCTACTAGACCCTCGGTACAAGCATAAAGTGGCAGAAATGTTACCAACGTACCACAAGTCCGAAAGGATGCTGCATTTACAAACCAGCCTGCAAAACATGTTGTACAATGCTTTTAAGGGTGATGTCACTTCAGGAACTCATCAACATTCCAGGGGCAGAGGTGCCAGTAATCCTGCCACGAGCGCACCTGCAAGGACAAAGCACTTTGGCCACTCTGTAACGTCAGACATGCAAATGTTTTTCAGTCCAAGGCAGCGCCAGAACCCTTCTGGATCCACCCTCAAAGAACGCCTCGACTGGCAGGTAGCGGACTACCAAGTATTAACTGCAGATATCGACACTCTGAGGAGCGATGAACCCCTGGACTACTGGGTGCGCAGGCTTGATCTGTGGCCAGAGATGTCACAATTTGCCATGAACCTCTTGTCTTGCCCCGCCTCAAGTGTCCTCTCAGAAAGGACCTTCAGTGCAGCAGGAGGGATTGTAACTGAGAAGAGAACTCGCCTAGGTCACAAAAGTGTGGATTACCTGACCTTTATTAAAATGAATGAGGGGTGGATCTCGGAGGGTTACTGCACGCCGGAAGACTTGTTCTGAGTTTCTGATTCTGACTCCCCATGCAGCTGTCCTTCTCTGCACGCCTCATGACTCCACACACAGCTGTCCTTTAGCGTCCTCCTCCCTCCACCACCGTTACAAACTAGGGTGCAAACCCTACTGGTTTAATTTGAATCCAGGTAAATCCTGAGTTTTTCTGGCCTCTGTGCTTCAGTGGCTGTAACAAAAAAAAAATGAATATTTTCAGCATTTATATGGCATATTGTTTCTGGCCTCTGTGCTTCAGTAGGGATGTCGCGAACTGTTCGGCGGCGAACTTGTTCACGCGAACTTCGACCGTTCGCGTCCGCCGAATGTTCGCAAACGTCGCGCGACGTTCGCCAATTTGGGTTCGCGTTCGATTCGTTCGACCATTCGACCATTCGAATTCCTTCGACCGCTAAAAATTCGTTTGAACGATTGTAAGCATTCGATCTAATGAAAAGCATTCGATCGAATGGTTTCGATCGTTCGATTCGAATGAAAATCCTTCGATCGAACGAAAATCCTTCGATCGAATGATTAAAATCCTTCGATCGTTCGAATCGAACGATTTTAGCGGGTGTTCGAAGTTTGCGAACTGTTCGCGAACGTTCGCATTTTTTGCCGGTGTTCGCGAACACCAAATCGGCAGTTCGCTACATCCCTATGCTTCAGTGGCTGTGACAAAAAAAAATGAATTTTTTCAGCATTTATATGGCATATTTTTTCTGGCCTCTGTGCTTCAGTGGCTGTGACAAAAAAAAAGAATTTTTTCAGCATTTATATGGCATATTTTTTCTGGCCTCTGTGCTTCAGTGGCTGTGACAAAAAAAAGGAATATTTTCAGCATTTATATGGCATATTTTTTCTGGCCTCTGTGCTTCAGTGGCTGTGACAAAAAAAAGGAATATTTTCAGCATTTATATGGCATATTGTTTCTGGCCTCTGTGCTTCAGTGGCTGTGACAAAAAAAAGGAATATTTTCAGCATTTATATGGCATATTTTTTCTGGCCTCTGTGCTTCAGTGGCTGTGACAAAAAAAGGAATATTTTCAGCATTTATATGGCATATTGTTTCTGGCCTCTGTGCTTCAGTGGCTGTGACAAAAAAAAAGGAATATTTTCAGCATTTATATGGCATATTTTTTCTGGCCTCTGTGCTTCAGTGGCTGTGACAAAAAAAAGGAATATTTTCAGCATTTATATGGCATATTGTTTCTGGCCTCTGTGCTTCAGTGGCTGTGACAAAAAAAAGGAATATTTCCAGCATTTATATGGCATATTTTTTCTGGCCTCTGTGCTTCAGTGGCTGTGACCAAAAAAAGGAATATTTTCAGCATTTATATGGCATATTTTTTCTGGCCTCTGTGCTTCAGTGGCTGTGACAAAAAAAATGAATATTTTCAGCATTTATATGGCATATTGTTTCTGGCCTCTGTGCTTCAGTGGCTGCGACAAAAAAAAATTATATTGTTAGCATTTATATGGCATATTTTTTCTGGCCTCTGTGCTTCAGTGGCTGCGACAAAAAAAATTTATATTGTTTGCATTTATATGGCATATTTTTTCTGGCCTCTGTGCTTCAGTGGCTGCGACAAAAATTTTTTATATTGTTAGCATTTATATGGCATATTTTTTCTGGCCTCTGTGCTTCAGTGGCTGCGACAAAAATTTTTTATATTGTTAGCATTTATATGGCATATTTTTTCTGGCCTCTGTGCTTCAGTGGCTGCGACAAAAAAATTTATATTGTTAGCATTTATATGGCATATTTTTTCTGGCCTCTGTGCTGCAGTGGCTGCGACAAAAAAAAAAGAATATTTTCAGCATTTATATGGCATATTGTTTCTGGCCTCTGTGCTTCAGTGGCTGTGACAAAAAAAACCCAAATTTTTCAGGGTTCTGCAACAGTGGCAAAATCGCATCTTTTATGGTCACCGCAGGTGATCAATAAAGTAGACCAAAACTGGGCCCACACTGCAGAATCGGTGTTTTTTGGTTCGCTTCACTGTACATTGAATTACCTCTGCCTGACCGTGCACGGTGACTGCTAAACACACCACTACAGAAATATTGCGACCAACAGGACGAACATCCTGGAGGTGACAAGCTCAACTAGTAATTAACAACTATTATTTGCTCACTTGACGGTATCATTCATTAAAGCTCTTTGCGTTCTTTTGCGTTGCAGTAAGCGCCGCGTTTCGTCTTTGCGTGTGAACAGGCTGTAACCTTTACACGACTTGATTGGCATGTAGACGCCGGACGTTTTAAAGCATTTTATTACACAGGTTTAGAAATGTAGTGTGATTTCTGCCCTTTACAGCACAAAACGCAGCGCTGTGTCAACAATGTATTTTTCAGATACATTTTTGCCCTTGATCCCCCTCTGGCATGCCATTGTCCAGGTCGTTGCACCCTTTAAACAACTTTAAAATCATTTTTCTGGCCAGAAATGTCTTTTTTAGCTTTTAAAATTCGCCTTCCCATTGAAGTCTATGGGGTTTGCGACGTTCGCGAACCGTTCGCATTTTTGACGCAAGTTCGCGAATATGTTCGCGAACTTTTTTTCCGACGTTCGCTACATCCCTAATTGGTACTTCCAGCTAAATTGCAACATGCATTGTGTTTAGTACAACTTAAAGGGTTTGTTCACCTTTGAGTTAACTTTTAGTATGATGTACAGAGTGATATTCTGAGACAATTTGCCATTGGTTTTCATTTTCTATTATTTAAGGTTTTTGAGTTATTTAGCTTTTTATTCAGCAGCTCTTCAATTTGCATTTCAAGCAATCCGGCAGCTATCGTCCAAATTACCCAACATGCACTGATTTGAATAAGAGCCTGGAATATGGATAGGCAAGGGGCTGAATAGAAAGATGAGAAATAAAAAGTAGCACTAACAATGCATTTGTAGCCTTACAGGGGTCAGTGACGTCCATTTGAAAGCTCGAAAGAGTCAGAAGAAAAAGGCAAATAGCTATAAAAAATAAATAATGAAAACCAATTAAAAAGTTGCTTAGAATTGGCCATTGTATAACATACTAAAAGTTACCTGAACCATAATGGGGTGCAAATTTATATAGTGTAAATCAGGGCCTTCAATGGGAGTATTTATTCATTTGGCACATTATTTTGTTGATGGGTACTACAGCACTTTTTAAATGTTAAATTACTAGATTTGTCTGTTGCTGATTACTAGGGGGTTCATGGTAAAGTTGCTGTACTGTGTTAGCCAGTAAAAATGTTACAGGGCAGCCCTTTTGAAAGTGGTATAAAGGTGATACCTTTATTTAAGGGGTTCATATTACATGCTGTTATTTTCCCTTACTTGTATCTTATTAACAATATAATAAAGGTTGTGCTTTAGCTGCACTTTTTTCTGCAGTTTTGTAAACAAGGACATTAAAAAGTAAAAAATGCAGTGAAATAATCTTGTCATGTCCCATTATTTCATTCAAAAACCTATAAACGATATTAAGTATAAAGGTATTATGTTATATTAGGGCTTCGGCTAATGTAGTTCAAGAATATAACAACAGACCCAGGAGTATAGAAGTGAGGGTGATAGACATATTTTATGTCCAGTTTCAATTTGCCCATTTGAAAGATATCATCTACATGTCATGAGGGGGTCTAGAAAGTTCTGAAACTGTACAGTTTCCTGCTGAAATCCCCAAAATCCAAGAGGTTCCTATTTCTAGTCTATTTGTTTATTTTCCAAAAGAACAAGAAGATCCATGCACAATGTCTGCTAAAGCAATTTCCCTCATAAACCAATTTGGTTTCAAACACATAAAGGATCATGTCTTAATAATCCATTGCATCTCTGTGCTACGAGGCAAGGAAACAATTTAATTTTGCAGAAAGAAATGTATCGCTTAACTTGGAAAAAGAGGAAAGTAAAAAACTGTCCAGACGTACCAATGTAAAGGTAACAGTGAAGTTTAAAAGTTATACAAATATCTCCATTTACCTATATATAGTCCAAACACTTTTAAATATTTTGTAGATAGTGATGGGCGAATTTGCACCCTTTCGCTTCGCGAAAAATTCGCAAAACAACGCCAGCTAATTTTCACCAGAAAAATCCTCGCAGCCAATTCACGAATTTATTCGCCGGCGGCGAATCGTGCAAATCAATATTTGTAGACAGTCAGTTCTGTCATATTTTAAGTATTCATAAATAGAGCCCTAATAGCCATATGGCATTATCACAAGTTGGGTACAAATTCATTTTTCTGTATAAATAATAAAAGGATTACATTTAATATGTGCTTGTTTAAATCAACTCTTATATGACATCTTTTCCCAAAAAAAAAACAATCATGGCTCTGATACCTTTGAAGATGCTGTTGGCATGACCCTCCTCTTGCACCTGAAAGAGTTAAAAAATTTCCTCTGGCATTTTATGGACTGACAATTTAATTCTGACATTTCAAAATATTTTGGCTCGAAATAATCTTGTGATATGTGAGCAGTGTTATTTGGCAAGAGCAGATGCTAAAAACTGATGTTGCATCAACAAGCAGCGATGCATTTAGACACAAATCCATATGGAAAGCTGAAATATTTGGCAAACAATGGCTGTAGCTTTAGCATTCAATGTGTTGTTTTGTTTCACGTTTCTGGCGATCTTTTGAATTTGCATGTAAGGGAAAGAAAGCAAACAATGATGCACAGTACAGTCCACAATATACCCAAATTTATGAGACCACTACTGCCCCATTGTTGTGGCCACTTGTAGTAAGCTGTGTGATAAACAATCAATTGTCTCTCAGAATGGTCTAGTGGAGAATGGCCTAATGGAACTGATCTGACTAGCCTACAGGTTTCTTGTTGGAGGTTTGGGGAGTACATGCTAAGTCTGCCAGATGAAGCAATGCCTTCACACATGCACCGAATAGGGGTCTCACTAGTGGTGAGCTTATATACCCCATTTTGCTGAAAAATTTGCAAAACATAAACACAAATACAGTGGCACCAATTTAATTAATTCTTAATCACACCAGACATGCTGCTAAATTCATTTGACAAGTGATGAGCACAATTTTTCAGCAGGCATGGATCCTCAGCAGAATGATGAATTTCTCTACCAGCAAATATTTTCTCTGAAAAACTAAACCAAAATTTTGCCACAGGAGTGAGGTAAAGTGACAAGACGGTGGTGAGGAACGAGGGCAGGGCAGACAGACAAGATGCCTAATGCCCCCAACATTGTGCCCTAGGAACTTGACTCATGTGCCTACCCTAAATTTCAGGCCTGCAAATCAACATATGCGTGCCCAGCACAGTTTTGGAGGATTTTACGCAAAATATTACTGGATTGTGGAAATGTAAAACAAGATATTTGTTACCCATATTTATTGCTCATTAATCCCTTGAACATTTCTGCTCCCTCTGCAGCTTATACAGTTGGGACACATGGGGTGTGTTTTTTTAACTGGACTCCCTTTATTAATGATTAGGGTCATATTACTGTACCATCTATAAATGGAATTTAAAAAAAAAGAACAAATAATTGGCCTACAAGGGTTAAATTCTATCCTTCAAATAAAAAGATGCACAATATTTCACCAGTAAATTGATTAATAATTAAATAGATGTCTGTGTATATATGGTGCCTCTCTACTTATAAATCATTATTTATTCCTGCCTTTTACTTGTATATGTGTGTGTATATATACATATTTACACACACATATGTATGAATATGTATACAAATCACAATTTCTTTTATAATTTAGAGCTGCTTAATTAAAGGAATAGTTCAGTGTGAAAATAAAAACTGTGTAAATAGATAGGCTGTGCAAAATAAAAAATGTTTCTAATATAGTTAGTTAGCCAAAAATGTAATATATAAAGGCTGGCGTGAACAGATGTCTAATAAAACAGCCAGAATCCAACTTCCTGCTTTTCAGCTCTATAACTCTGAGCTAGTCAGCGACTTGAAGGGGGGCCACATGGTACATTTCTGTTCAGTGAGTTTGTAATTGACCCTCAGCATTCAGCTCAGATTCAAAAGCAACAGAAATGACCCATGTGGCCCCCCCTCAAGTCTCTGATTGGTTACTGTCTGGTAGCCAGGGCAACCAGTCAGTGTAAACAAAGAGAGTTGAAAAGCAGGAAGTAGTGATCTGACTGACTTGTTATACATGAAATCACTCCAGCCTTTATACATTACATTTTTGGCTAACTAACTATATTAGAAACATTTTTTATATTGCACAGCCTATCTATTTACCCAGTTTTTATTTTTACACTGAACAATTCCTTTAAGGGAAATTATCAACTCTTTGCTCAATGTGGCACCAAGCATATTACTTGGTCCTCCTCGGCTTATGCAGTGATGAATTGGATTGAACATTTCTCCATGAGCTGTATTAAAATATTTACAAAAATAAACATTGTTATCCTTGTAGCCTGCACATGTATACCCAAGGCAATAATGGCGGTGGTGGCCAGTGTTGAGCTCTCTTAATGTTCTGGAATGATTGAATTATTTAGGGATATTGAGCAATTTTTCTGGGAATTCACATTTGCAAGTTAAATGCCTGGATACAAATAATAAATTGGAGGTGAAGATTTATTCCTTAAAAAAAAACACTTGGGAAGTGAGAACAGATCAGATCTTTTCTATTTCAGTCCACAGAATGTAAATAATTGTACATATCTGTCATGAGAAGAGCCTTTGCAGACTGGTTTTAGGGGTGGGCTATATTATTAGAACATGGGAAATGCTTTGATGAATGTGTAGAAGACGTCCAAATAAATGGTAACTGGGTGATAGTAGAAATATTGGAGGCATTTAAAATAAACTGGTATGGTAGGCTAAATGGCTTCTTGTAGAACGCCACATTCGTCTGATCGCTTTCTGAAGAGGAGCGCAAGGGGAGTTTCGGTAAGTTATTTCTTAATAAAGACTTTGCAATTTGAAAGTTTAATTTGTCTTGGTGGTTTTTTTTTCGATGTATACTAACAAATGTTTTTACATTTTTTTTTATGTTAACGGTCCTTTAAGCCTACTAAAAATATAATTTAACTGTTAAATAAACAGTACAGTATTGTTTTGCCTCCAATAAGGATTAATTATATCTAGTTAGGATCAAGTGCACAGTATTGTTTTATTTTTGCAGAAAGGAAAGATTTAAAACGTTTAAAAAGAAATGTAATGATGGAATTATTTGATTAAAATGGACTTTATGGGCCATGACTGTGCCCTAATTTGGAGTTTTCTGGACAACAGATGCCATACATGTAAAAGTTAGATAATTGTTAATACAGGTATAGGGCCTGCTATCTTCATACCTTAAGTCTACTAGAAAATCATGTAAACATTAAATAAATAGAATGGTTCTGCTTCTAATAAGGATTAATTATATCTTAGTTAGGTACAAGGTACTATTTTATTTTTACAGAGAAAAAGGCAATCATTTTAAAAAATCTGGATTATTTGGATTAAATGAAGTCTATCGGAGACATTTTATCTGTAATTTAGAGCTTTCCAGATTACGGATCTTTTACCTGTACCTTTTTACATGACTTGTAAAAGCTGGTACTTGGGAGTATTCTAATGCCTTCCAAAATCAATACGTTTTGTTAAGATTACTATGAGAACTAAAGAATGCAACTATGTCTAAATGATTGTAATTTATTAAACAACATATACTTGGCACAAAATGTTTATACATGTATGGGACCTGTTATCCAGAATGCTTGGGACCTGGGGTTTTCCAGATACTGGATCTTTCTGTAATTTGGAACTTCATACCTAAAGTCTACTAGAAAATCATGAAAACATTAAATAAACCCAATAGGCTGGGTTTGCCTCCTATAAGGATTAATTATATTTTAGTTTGGATTAAGTAAAAGCTACTGTTTTATTATTATTACAGAGAAAAAGGAAATCGTTTTTGAAAATTTGAATTATTTCGATAAAATGGAGTCTATGGGAGATGGCCTTTTCATAATTCGGAGCTTTCTGGATAACGGATATGGATCCTATACCTGTACTGTATACTCTATATTGTTTTGATTGTGCCTAGCAGACCTTCTTCTTGTGACAGAGTTAAACTGAGCTGCTCTATTTATATCTACATGGAAACAGTAATTTGATTTTTCATAAAATCACAGAATAATAATAGAATACCATCTCAACAGCAATAAAACATACATGGCCTTGGTGCTGAGGAGCATTTAAGGCCTAAGGGGAAAATTTACTGGCAGCAATATATTCCTGGCCATTGTTACTAGACACATACATTTGGCTGGACAATAACTGGAGTCGTAATTATTTCTCTATAAATTTACAGAAGGGATTTCAGCAAGGGAAGACGTGCACTACTGATATCCTCTTTCTGTGTTGGGCAGCTGTCCAGTTACTAATCATCTTAGTTCTACTGGTGCTGAGTGTATTTAGAGCTGATCTGTATTTCTCTCCATTGTAATGTTTGCTGAGGAAAGCTGTCCAACTGGCAGACATCAGAGGATTTCATACACTCCTGGTTTCAGTAGCAAATGCCCAAAAATTGATCTTCTATCTCATTTTCTGCAGAGTTTTCACTCTAATTAAATGTCCAACATGATAAAATATCCATTTTATAGAAAAGAATAACAATGCACTAAAAGCTCATTTACCAACACAGGGCAAATTTGCTCCTGGGCAATAACTCATGGCAATCAAATGCCTACAGTAAAATCTGGAGACCAAGGGGTAGCATGGTTAGATTAACACTACCAAGTAGTGAAGACCAATTACATATGAACATTATTTATGCAGAAACTAAGATTCACCTGTTCCAGGGGTAGACTGACTGGGCAGTAAAAATGTTGTTGTTAAATAAATAAAACCAAAACCATACCTGCCTATGATCTATTGTGATCATCACACAGTATATACATTTTCATTTTTTATTTCCCTGGACAGTTAAAACAGTCATACAGCAATAGCATTCTATAAATATTTTTAAAATTGCAAACATTGAAGAGTAAGAAGTTAGTTCCTGTCCCACAGGAAGAGGTGCGGCTACTGGCACGTAAACACCCATAGGCACAAAACACTGTAGCTGGAGGACAGCAGTTTGGACACTAAGTTTAATCATGAATATGTTTCTCATCTAAACATCTGAACACAAGGACCCTAAGACTTTGGCGTCAGTTTACTAAGGTGCGATAAACAGCGATAATAGCCTGTGCCAGAAAAAAATGCCAGAAAATCTGCAACAGCATGTTTACTAAACTGCAAGCACTTATGTCATTATGAATATTCTGGTGAATATATATATATATTTATACACATATTACGTAAGTTGTCTCGCAAGGTTTACTAAAGATTATAGACAGAATTGTCATCAAATATAGACAAAATTGTCAGCAATTTTTATCGCAACCCAGAGGGGTCCTTTTTCTAAAGTTTGTAAAAATTATCTATAACCCATTGCCCATTATTGCTGAGAATATTCTTGTGACAAAATTAACACTGCTCGCATGTTTACTGAAGTAATTTGAAACAAACGTGTCTAGCGATAAGTGGCGTTAATTACATAGGGTATCAGTTTGTGTTAGTATTATTTCTGGTGAATTGCGAGTTTTTTGTTGCATAATCTGCTTTCAGGCTTTTTTTTGTCAACACTGCCAATGCTCACACTGATGAATATATATATATATACTGTATATATATATATATATATATATATATATATATATATATATATATATATATATATATATATATATATATAAAAATATATATATACTGTATATATATACACACACACACACACATATATACATATGTTTGTTGCAAAGTCCCGCACACCAATGTTCATTTCATCAAAACAGTGATTTTATTCAGTACATCAATCCGATCCTTGAAAAAGGCCCAAATGTGGGGCAAAACGTCAGATTGATGTACTGAATAAAATCACTGTTTTGATGAAATTAACATTGGTGTGCGGGTCTTTGCAACAAATCCACATATGAATATTTTGACCCTGCACCCACAAAGATTGGAAAAAGTACAGTTTCCAGAGTGCGGCCACTTGCTACAGATTATCTATATATGTTTATATGAAATAGCATTTATTATCAGTTTATAATGTATTATATGGCCAATTGTGTACTTTCATGAATAAATTATTTATCTATTTTCTAATTTTAATTACATACATTTTTCTTAATTAATTCTCTAAAAATACATTTATAAGTATCATTCTTCCCCAGTGCAATCACTAACCTTGCAAGACAACTTATGTAGCATGAATGCAATAGGCATTAATATATACAGTTTGTTCGCCAGAACATTCACAATGGCAGATTTCCTCACAGTTTAGTAAACTTGCTCTTGCGGATTTTCTGTCGCTTTTTTCTGGCGCAGGCTATTATCACTGCACCTTAGTAAACTGACGCCTGAGTGGCTAGGAATTTGTTTATTTGTCCTCCACAGAAACGTGTGTTTCTTTTGCAGATGGAGATAGGTAGATGGAGATTCTGCTTCTTTCATATCAAATATCCTGCTTGGATAGCTCCTGAGTACAAACAGCATTCACTTCCTGTAGTATAGTAGTTTCAGCAGGAAGGGCCTTAGTAGGTTTGTCACATATCCGATTTTGACCCTGACAGCCCGGTTTTTTGAAGGGCTTCCCGGGTCAAAACTGCCTTCCCGGTTTTCCAAATTAGGATATCTGATATCTGGAGGTATTTTGATTCTAATAAATAAACAAACTCCTAAAATGGAAAATTTTAAATTTTATAATAAAATGATAAATAATGCAAAATGTTTTGGTAGACTTTGCACATCATTTATTAATGCATTATCATATAGACTCTGCAATAAGCTCAAGGTCCTGACATGCTAAAAACCCACAACCAAATGTACTGCATCTATGTGTTTTAGAGTGTATTTTACTTATTTGTTTGGGTTAGAGGAGGAATTCTGTGTGATTAAGTGGATGCTGCAGCTTTATTATTAACCTTTTAACAAAGGGAGCAGAAAGTATTTAAATATTTTAAAGAAGCTGATCACTGATCAATTTGTGTGTGTACATGTCGTTTAAGGCATGTGAATTCACTTACCCATATACACAGTTCCCACACCAGTTCAGGTATTGATACTTGATTATATCATTTACATCTTACGCTGAGCCCCCATTTTATTATATTATTTTTATTATATTTTATCATATTCTTTGTGCTGCCTCGAAGAACACCTGGCCAGAAATACTGCAGCTCTTACTGTAACAGAAAGAAGTGTGTGAGCAAAAGACAGAATTGTGTCTGTTAATTGGCTCACGTGACCTAACTTGTATCGTTTGTTTGTGTGCGCCGTGAATCGTAAGAGCTCAGGCGGTGGTCCTTGGTTCTTAAAATGGCAATGAAAGTACTGTATATTTTCATGAAAATGGTTTATATTACATGAAGCAGGGTTTTACATATGAACTGTTTTATGCAATATCTTTTTATAGAGACCTACATGATTCGGTGGTATAGTTTTCCTTTAAGTTTACTACTAGTCATACTAGTATACTAGCCAATCAACACTGCCTGCCACTTAACCCAAAATGAAATGAAACCATGAAACCAATTGTCATGACTTGTGACTGCAGATACTTACAACCCAGTCAGCTTAGTTGCTATAATAAACCCCAGACCTAAGGCCTAAATAATCAATCATTCCGTGTGACATTCCCTGTGACATTGCAGACTAGTATTCCAACAGCAAACACCCTCAACCTTAATTATACTATAACTTGAACAATTGTTTTTGGGGTGAGGGGATAGAAAAGAGTTGCTTCATTAGGGGAAACCCAGTTCTAGTGAGCACCAGTGATGGGCAAATCTGTGCCGTTTTGCTTTGCCGAAAAATTTGCGAAACACATTGAAGTCAATAGTCGTCAAAATAATTTTGACAAGCGTAAATTTTAACACGAGCAACAATTCTTATACGTGCGACTATTTGGTCCAAATGCATTAAAGTCAATGGATAACCGAATACTTTTGACGCGTGACCATTTTTATGCACGCGACAATTTTGCCGCGCGAATTGTTGCTGCAGTTTTGCAAATAAATTCACTTGCAGCGAAATGTGAAAATTCGCAGCAAATTCGTGTCTGGTGAATTTATTCTCCCATCACTAGTGATTACTAGAATACCTTCCCCTAATCCCAATTTTGTAACATTGCCCTATTCTGACCCTGTCATTATTATTTCCTATAAATTGCCCTGCTGGTCTGGGGGAATCTGTGATTTGGGAAATGCTGAAGTGAGAGATACCAATGGTCGTGTAAGCACTGCGTATCTTGACAGCACTATATAAATAAATGATGATGATGATGATGATGGTCGTGCACACTGAGGGACAGGTTTATTAAACTGGAACTTTTTCGTGTCATGTTTATTGACTCTAAAAACCCGAAAAAGTTTAAAAATGTGTGACTTTTCCGGGATTCATTATGCGACAAAACGGTGACAATTCAGAATATGAAAATACTCCAGCTGAAACCTGTTGCAATCATGCAGACATCAATGGCAGATGTCCCTTTTACAACTGGAAGATCTTTCTTTGATTGGTGGTTTTTGGGTGTTTTTGACGCTGGCTTTTGTGCAAAAAAAAAATAGTTGTAGTTATTGAGAGGTTAAATAACAAATTGCCCAGACCAAATTCAGTTGTATATGCTCTGAGCGGAGCCTGCCAAAATATAAGCAATCAAATACGCTTTTGCTTTTTAATATATTTAACGGGAGAAACTAAACTTGAAGGAGAGGGTTGTTAACTTCATATCATTAAACTCCTATAATGATGTGGTATTGTTTTACTTTTAATATTCTGTTAAAACAGAAAGAAGAGCGAAAAAAAGCATGCTGCATATTACGTTATAAATGATACTTCCAAAACTCATAAAATATTAGTTTCTGGATCAAACACAAAATTAATGGCCAGGGATACTTTTTTGTTACTTTGTTTAAATTAATTTTAGAATTTCATGATCCTATATAGGTTAGTTTTCATAGGTAACCAGAGCTTGTAAGATACTGTATATAACTGCATTGACAGGCAAAATTCAGACTAGGAAGTACCGTATATACTCGAGTATAAACCGACCCGAGTATAAGCCGAGGTGCCTAACTTAATTTACGAAAACTGGGAAAACTTATTGACTCGAGTATAAGCCTAGACACAACTACAGCCCTGTCTCCCAGTAGTGCACATTGCGCCAAAGTGACCCCCCATCGATCAACCGGACTTCTTTGCAAAGTTGATGGTGACAGAGAATTGCCAAACGGATTACTGTGTGCATTGTCCCACTGTCCTCCCTCTTTGGCTCAGGTCGATGCCACATGAAGGAATAGATAAGCGCAGGAAGTCCAGATGGGGATTTAAGACTGGGAGCGGAGGGGCAGAGGTTGATTTGCCGCTGTAGGCCCCGGGCTCCCCAGTCTGATGCTGGCTGTTTCACTGATTATCTACTCTTTTTATTATTCACTTCTTTTCACTCTCTAAGCCAGGCTTGAGCATATTGTTACTTGTGACTGCATCTGATTTGCCTATATCGTTTCAGTAACTTGTTTCTTTCTACCGGCGCATGGGGTAATGGCATTCCAGTAGACAACTCTGTTGATATCATAATGATAGACTGCACTACCATGAATTGTGCATTCTAACACTTATGTCATCAGTACCATTTGGCTTTCCGAAATTGCATGTACATTTCATGGGCAATAACACTTGCAGCAGTCTCCAATTTATCACCAACAACAACATATATGCCTGTCCTCTTAATACAGAGGGATCTCACAATTTATTCTTTTTGCTGTGTTTTAGTGCTGCAAGATAGTTTTCCATCTTCTCCAGCTTAAAGACAGCCATACAAGCCATACAAGCAGAAATTTAGATGGGATTAATTAATTAGGCTACCACCATGGACAAGCAAACAGTATCTGATATTATTTTGATTGTGGACCGCTGGAAAATTACAGCAAGCCTTTGTCTTCTACATTATTGTCTCCAGTATTATTATAATCAGATTATTTACAAAGCACCTGCATTGTAAAATGTATTGCTTTATAGGTTTATCGATTGACATTTATTTATTGTTGCCCATTGGATTGTTTAGTTGTAACTAATTGTATTACCCACAAAAGGGGAAAAATGGCAACATTTATACGAAGAGACCAAGGGAAGAGAAGGGAGAAAAGAAGCTGATGCTGGTTTATGAGTACTTGCATCAACAGAGAATAAAATATAAAATAATCTCAGGGCCACGTGGCCTTCAGGATTTAGCAAAGTATCAAATGCGTTAAACAGGCTATTCAAGATTCAGGCAATGATCATGGCAGGTAGCAATCAGGATGGTCAAAAACAGGCAAGAAGTCAGGATAGGAACTGGATAATTTGCAAAAGTAGCAGAAATTAGAGGGCACTAAAAAAAATTAAAATCTACAATAGTGCCCTAAATTAGGGTCTCTGGCACAGTTTTCACATTTGGTGCCAACGTATGAAGCGATGAAATTACCTGACTGAAGCTCTTAACAAGGCAGGTGAGAGGAGCAAGCAGCAACTAAATGTTTACCACAGATATTTGGGAAATGTTTTAGTCATACTGACAAATATTATATGTATCCTCTTTTTTCTGCTACTCATAGTCATGAGGTTCACACATGAGGAAATTCAAAAGAGACTGGAACATGTTAAGATAAACAAAGGTCCGGGGCCAGGTGGCATTCATTCCAGGGTAATTAGCGATCTTAGCTCTGTGATTGCCAAACCTCTTTACTTAATTTTTCAGGATTCATTGAGGTCTGGCATGGTGCCAAGAGACTGGGGAATTGTTAATGTTGTGCCGCTATTCAAAAAGGGATCCCGTTCTCAGTCTCTATACCAGGGATCCCCAACCTTGTGAACTTGTGAGCAACATTCAGATGTAAAAGGAGTTGGGGGAGCAACACAAGCATGAAAAATGTTCTTGGGGTGCCAAATAAATGCTGCGATTGGCAATTTTGTAGCCCCTATGTGGATTGTCAACCTACATTGAGGCTCTGTTTAGCAGTACACCTGGTTTTTATACAACCAAAACTTGCCTCCAAGCCTGGAATTCAAAAAGAAGCTCCTGCTTTGAGGCCACTGGGAGCAACATCTAAGGGGCCGGAGAGCAACACGTTGCTCCCGAGCTACTGGTTGGGGATCACTGCTCTATACTATAGGCCAGTTAGTCTGACTTCTGTGTTAGGAAAACTTTTTGAAGGGTTAATAAAGTATAAGATACTGGACTTTATAGCAAATCATGATCCTATGAATCTGTGCCAGCATAGTTTTATGCAAAATAGATCTTGCCAGACTAATCTAATTTCTTTTTATGAGAAGGTAAGTAAGGACCTCGATTCTGGGATGGCAGTAGATGTGATTTACTAAGACTTTGCTAAAGCATTTGATACAGTGCCACACAGAAGGTTACTGGTTAAATTAAGGAATGTTGGCCTGGAACATAGTATTTGCACCTGGGTAGAGAACTGGCTAAAAGATTACAAAGAGTGGTGGTAAATGAAACATTTTCTAAATGCAACAGTGTTGTTAGTGGAGTACTACAAGGCTCTGTACTAGGTCCTTTGCTTTTCAACTTTTTTATTAATGACAGGAGGTAGGCATTGAAAGTACTGTTTCTAATTTTTGCAGATGATGCTAAACTGGGCAACAAACTGGATAATGAGGTTCACTCTTGTTAAATGCATGTTATGCACAAAATGGCAGTGTGCCGGGCATTTCCTTAACTGAGAAGTATCATGGGGTTTTTGTAGATTAGAAATTGTCCAATTCTGGGCAGTGTCATTCTGTGGCCACTAAAGCAAATAAAGTTCTGGCTTGAATAAAAAAAGGGCATTAACTGAAGGGATGAAAACATATTTATGCCTCTTTATAGGTCCCTGGTAAGGCCTCACATGGAGTATGCAGTGCAGTTTTGGACTCCAGTCCAATATAAATGAGCTAGAGAGAGTGCAGAGATGTGCAACTAGACTGGTTAAAGGGATAGAAGACTTAAATTATGAGGGTAGACTGCCAAGGTTGAGAGGGGACGATTACACTTTACAAGTACATTAGAGGACATTATAGACAAATAGCAGGGGACATTTTTACCCATAAAGAGAATCACCATACCAGAGGCCCCCCCTTCAGACTAGAAGAAAATAACTTTTATTTGAAGCAACGTAGGTGGTTCTTCATCGTGAGGTTGTGGAATTGCACTGCAGGTGATGTTGTGATGGCTAATTCTGTTAATGCTTTTAAGAATGGCTTGGATGATTTCTTGGACGGACATAATATCAAAGGCAATTGTGATACTAAACTCTATAGTTAGTGTAGATATGGGTATACACAATTTCTGTGAAGGTATGGAGAGGTGTGTGTATGGATGCTAGATTTTTATTTGGGAGGGTTAAACTTGATGGACTTTGTCCTTTTTCAACCCGATTTAACTATTTAACTATGTAACTATTTATTTAAATAAACTGTTTCACCTTGGTTCATCAAGTCAATGAATTATCAACATGAACTCAGAAAACAGCTGTTTGCACTAACTGTTTATTTATTCTTGGCAGAACTTGTGATAACTTTATTCTTAATTATTTCAAAAATTATCATTTTAAGTGAATAGTCTCAACTAAAGAAAGCAGTAAGAACATACTTCTAGCTTACTGTATAATGTATAGTGTTTTCCCTCCATGGGCAACTGTACCACTATTTTTATGTGATTTGTATAAGAACTATGGCTATTTACATTCTATTTTTTGACAAATATTTCTGCCATGTAACACTCGAGAAATAACAATTAAATGCAAAAGATATGTTTAGCATGCTCCCTATTTAATACACATTGAACAAGAGGGGTCTGCCCCTTTACCTCCTTACTAAAAAAAAAAGTTGACCAAACTCCCAAACCTGAATCCTCTTAATTTACCAATAATTTACGCTTGACAAAATTGAGCGTCAATTCGAATCATGCAACTTTTCTAAATTGTGGCTCCCAAAACTCGACTTTATCGAATTGTCAGCCCGAAAAACTCAAATTTATCGGATTATCTAATGAAAACCAGCGCAAACAGCCTGAAACTAGAATCCTGAAAGTAAAAAACATTTTCCAAGTGTTAAAAGGACCACCTGCCATTGACTTCTACATGATTTCTACAGGTTTGAGCTGGAGTATTTTCAGATTTGGATTATTAGCAGTTTAAAAGCATAATAAATCTAAAAAAAAAAATCAAGTTTTTTTTTTCCTCTAAAAATGAGGTATTACTCTTTAAAAACTCGACCAGAAAAATGTGAGCTTTAATAAGTAAGCCCCCTAATGCCTGTTCTTGTCCCGTACTTTCACTTTGAAGATCTGTTTTTTGTTCTTTAAAAGGGATACTCTGGCACTATATACAACATACCCGAAAAATGTCAAGTTATTGGCCTGGGCAAAACTGGTATATACATACCCCAAAAGGCCTAAAGTTGCTGTGCTGCAAAATGTGACGCTATAAATTATTAAAGGCTGGGGACTGAATACTTATGTAAACAGCATAACTTAAATTGTTCTTATTAAGGTTTTCTTTTAACTTAAAACAATAAAACATTAAAAAATTAATATGAAATGAAAAAACAAAAGTTCAACATTTCAATGCATATTTTTTTTCGGTAAAATTATAGAGTTGGCACATTAGAGAGACTGGTCATCATTTACACATTGTATGAATCACTATCTGAGTAAAGCTGTCCAAGCTGTCTCTATCACATTTACATATCCTTTATTTTCTTGGCTATGCAGTTAGGAAAATTAAAAGGTATATCTGATTAATTGCTTTGGATTCCTATACCCATGCAAAGCTGCAACTATGCTAGTAAAAGAGGACTTTGAGCTGTTTCTGTATTTGTGTAATGTGTGCAACTTGGCTGAAGCAAAACTTATAGACGACACCACTTAAATCTTTTCAAGGAAATATGAGGTTTTGCAATGCTATACAGTCACGGTGCTTATGACAGCTCAGTAAAGACCCACTGGCCATGGAGCAATATTTTTCAACCCAAGTTATGTATTTAACTATGTAATACAATGAGAATCCATCATTTGTGGCATGTCTACACAACTAGGATAAAGTTAGATGTATTCTTGTCTATTAATGGAAATCCAGAATTAATAAAGGAATGTTCCACTCTAACAAAAATAAGGCAAGGTGAAAAAGTGGGCAAACATTTTAAACAAGAGACCTAGTAAATTTAGTTTGAAATGTGTTATGTTCATCACAGTCAAAAGCAGCCAGCAAAACATTGCAGATTAATGTACAATTTGAGAAAACATTCTGAGCTCAAACTGAGGGAATGTTGTGTTCTACAGCCAGTTGGCAGCACTTTAAAGTCGTCATATTGTAGAAGGTGCTTTTTGACTTATGTTTAACTAATGTGAAATATAATAAGAGCCACATTTCATGAAGCACTTTGCATGGTTTCAATTCCCAAAATGTCCTTATTTGTGAAGGAACACTGTATCTGTTCATATACACTTGACAATATCATATTTTCTCCCATAAAAATTCCACGTCCTGGAGATATAGGCCAAAAACAACCCAAAGAGATATTCTACACGTATAAACATATGACAATTTTATATTTGTCGAGAGAACACACCAGCAAGTAAAAACTCCTATAAAGATGAACTATAAAAGGGACGCTAATGACTGGAAAAGTTCTGTTGTCATGACAAGGAGGCTAGTATGTAGAGCTAAAGGCCCTTCAGCTATTTGAATGGAACTCCCAGGGTCCTCTGTGTTGCTGGCTAACATCAGTAAAAGGGTGGCATGTTTGACATCCTTACTTAATACTGCCTCTTCTAATTACATAGGATTATCAATGAAGGAAATTTACTAAAGTGGCTAACGCTGGTGTAATTTCGCTGGTGTAATTTCGTCAAGGAGATAGACTCTGGCGCAACTTCACACTCTAACGCCAGGCAAATTTACGGTCTGGCAAAAGAGCGTTACTACGCAAATTCACTATTCTTTTGATTTTACTGACCGTTACCTCTATCGCTGGACTTGCCTTCGCAACCTCAGACCAGGCGAAGAGCAATAAAGTAGATAGGAGTTCCTCAATAAAAAAGTGGAAAATTTTTCTAAGTCCCAAAAAACACTGGCGATTTTCCTATTTAAAGGGTGATAGACTTAAAAAGATTGTACTTTTTTTTTTTTGCAGGTATCCTCCTTCCCCCTACATTTGATAACATATGGCAACTCAACTATACATTATAACAACTTTATATAATTTTATTAAGGTTCCCTGGCCTTGTGTAGTGTAATGTATTTGCTGCAGCATATACGGCCATTGTACTTTAACTGCACGCCGTATGCTAATTAGCCAACGCTAGCGTAACTTAGAACTGCTGATTGTAATTTCGCCAGCGTACGGTACCCTGTGCGCAACTTCTGATCTTTGTGAATTACCGCTGTCCAGTCAAATTTATGCCTGGCGAAATGTTGCTCTGTGAGTGAATTTGACCCATTGTCTTTATGGCATCTATAAATCTGATGAAGATGTTTGCTACAGCAGTATTTAAACTAATGTGTAAATGAAATGGTGTAATCTCTCAGATTTAGTCATAATTATCTCAGGTCCTTCAACCAGACATAACTACATGGAGGCTTGTCATTAGCACAAGAGGAGAAGCAATAGTGACAAAGGTTCATCTGCTCACAGTCATCAAATTTACCTGTGGATCCCCAAACATCTGAGCTGTGAATGTATCCCGTGGACTGACATTGAGAAAACATTCACAATGGGGTGATTATAGGATATGCTCAAAATTGCAAAGTATGCATTTAAAAACACTTTTCATTTTCTTAAATGGCATATAGTGATAGATTGTTCAAAATTCCTATCTTCATGTGTACTAGTAGATGTGTCCTATGGTACGTCATGCTGCATTGTCATGCTGATTTTATCCATACACAAAAATTAGCAATACCACAACTGTATAATTAAATTAATTAGATAATGTTTCTGCAAGGCCATTGGCAACCTGATTAAAATTAAATCAATAAATAACTAACATCTGCTGCAGCACCAGTGTTAGAATGTATATTTTTAGCTTGTGCTAATGGGACACTTGGAAAGCTACTAAATCTTTTTAGTCACTAAATAATTCTAAGTTTATCCACTATAGTTTTCTTAGTTTACCCCTTAGCAGCAACAGTCACTTTTATTTTGTATATTTATGCTTTATGCATTCATTGTTACAATGCATTTTTATTACCCCGGTATGTTTATGCAAGCTTTGCATTAATATTAAAGTTTGATGATTGATTAATGGTTTCTTCTGATTTATGTTTCGGGGACATACAAATTATTGAAGGGCAAAGAAATCATTTGAATATTGAATATATAAGTATATCGTTTAAATGCAGAAATCTAGGTTGCCATGTAGACTGGTCCCTGGAAGTCTCTTTCTCACCACCTTAAAGGGGTTGTTCACCTTTAAATTAACTTTCAATATAATGTAAACATTGATATTCTGAGTCAATTTGCAATTGGTTTTCACTTTTTATTATTGGTGGTTTTTGAGTTATTCAGCAGCTCTCCAGTTTGCAGTTTCAGCAGTCTGGTTGCTAGGGTCCAAATTACCATAGACACCATGCATTGATTTGAATAAGAGACTGGAATATGAATAGGAGAGGTCTGAATAGATAAACGAGTAGTAAGAATTAGCAAGAAAAATACATTTGTAGCCTTACAGAGTATTTGTTTTTAGAAGGGGTCAGTGACCCCCATTTGAAAGCTGGAAAGAGTCAGAAGAAGATGGCAAATAATTCAAAAGCTATAAAAACAATGATATTCAATTCAATTGACAATGAATGTCAATTTAAAAATTTCTTATAATTAGCCATTCTATAACATACCAAAAGTTAATGTAAAGGTGAACGCAACCCATTATGACCAATTCAACTTTGAACTTTGTTTGTGTGGCCCTGTGCCCAGATCAGTTGCTCTAGTTGTACTTCCCTCATATTTATATACTGAATCTGTAACCTGTGAATGAAATTCTCCCTTAATACTTATAATCGTAATATTATATAGAATATTATATAGAATTGCTGCTATTGTCTTATTGACCATTTTTAAGACACTAAGTTGCTGGAATGGATTAAAAAATCAATTAGCTTAATCAATCTAAGAAGGATTCAGGGATTATTGTGTATAAGAGACTTTGCAACTCTAGGCAGTGTCAGTCAGAGGGGTTCAAATTTGCACCTAGGCAGTAACCCATGGCAACCATTCAGATGATTGCTTTCATTGTTCAATCTGCAGCTGGATGATAAAAGCTAATTGCTGATTGGTTGCTTTGAGTTACTGCCCAGGTGAAAATTTTTCAAGTGTTTATAAATAAGCCCCAATGTCTGCTAAAGTGAATAAAGTATCATCTTGCAGGGTAGTCCAGCAGCGTAGAGGGCCCAGTAAGGCCCTAATTCATGAGAAATTTTATATGAATATATCTTGGTAGAATAAGTCAATTTAACATTGGATTTGCTGTCAGGTCCAGTGACGTCTAATGCCACTGGTAAAGCCCCATAAAGAATATTCAATCCAGTGTGTTAATAGAATGTTACTGATATAAAGAAAATCAAGCTTCACTCATCCATTTGGGCAGTTGGTCACAACAAGTGGAACAATACAAAAGTAGCCATGCACATTTTTGGCTATCTGTATGGTCCATATGTATCCATTTGGCCCATGGGCCACTTATATACAGATTATTGATAGCACTGGTGGGAGGTATGGAATGCCTAGAAATTGTTTCACCAATCTCCTTAGTGGAAGCTGACTCCTTTCTTAGTTTGAACTGAAAATGTACAGTGGGGAGCTATTAAATATACATCTGCTGTTCCAAAATATGGTTTAGAACTGCTCTGGCTGCTACAAACAAGTGATTTTGTGTCTTTATGATTAGAAAGGTGTGGGTTTAACTCAATGTTCTGTTTATAGTTCAAGGTCATAAGCCATGCAAACCTCTATTGATCAGTGGCATTATTTAAACATAACCTACTGTATTTATTTGCTCTGCTCAACTAAGTCAAACAAAAGGGGACAGTCTTTAAGTAAACCTCTGCGTGACACCACTGCCGTGTGGTTCACTCGCTGGGGATACAGATGTTTTCGATCTGTACAGTTTGTCTCTCCCATCCATATGAGCTGAAGCAGGCTGATTTGGGCTGGGAGATATGCCAGAGACTAGACTCATTATTAACCCATACCTGCTTGCTTTGAAACAATCCATGAATTTCTTACTTTCACCAAAGGAAAACCATTTTTGTTTGTTTTTTTCCCTTTACATTGTGTAACCTCCAGTTAAACAAATGGATGCTTTTGCATTTAAAGCGAGTTTAGTCTACTGCAACAGATTCAGCCAGACAGGTACTATATACAGCATGTTAAGGGACAGTTCTATTATATATATGTGTACATGTAGTTGCCAAGGAATTTTAGCTAAATGTCTGTAATTAGTCTCAGGGTCAGGGTCAAGTAGAAACAGTTGTCTCATTCTATATATTTTTTTATTTTTTATAGTCTGATAGTTTTAAACCAAAACAGACATGGACTGCTATTGCACTATGGTTCAAATAAAGACAGACTGTTCTGCTACTGTCCTATTTATTCTTATACCATTAATATTTAGTTATGATTAATGTCATTTATGTACATCCATGTCTCTGAAATTATTCTAAACATAAGCTCATACACTTCTAGTCAAAATATGTTAAAGATGGTTCCATTTTGTAAATGTTATTGAAACAGACAGCAGAATGCGGCAATAGCAGAGCTATGCATGTTTCATTACTGCAGCAGGGCTGCATTGAAAGGCCTTCCCTGTTCTGCAGTCAATGCTTGATGCTATAAGATATACTGTCCTCCTTAAAATGACAGTCATACCATTTTAAACATACCTTTAAAATGGCTGATTAATGTATTCAGCTGTTTTGGCTCAGACTTTTCAATAGGAATTTTTAGAGGATTTTTCTTTCCTAAGACTCCCACATCTAAATTGTTCTAAATTTGGAATAAGGCGTCCTAGTTCCAACACTCCAAATAATTTAAGTGGTGAATGTAAAAATACACTGCACAAGCACATGTGTATACTAGTTACCTGTAATCCAAGAAGAAAACACCTAAAATAATTATGAGCTATGAGGATATACCCTGTTGCTTTTTTTAATATAAAGTAAAATATGAAGCCATGCTTTGCAGTAAAAATAGAATTCTCTGGATTTAAGCTTGTGAATTAAAGTTGCAATAGTCTTTGCCTTAGCGGAAAGTCTGAAAATTGGGCAAAAAGACATTACAAAAATGTACCGCCATGTTTCCTCGCAAGGCAACATGTGCAGATGACTGGCAGTGACAGCTTAACTGGCTTGCTGTTACACCTAAATGAAATGCAGGAAAGGTTACCAAAACAAAAGCATTTTATTTGGCCAACCAGCAGACATTATCATGCCAATATATCCTAATTACTGTGAAACATGACTATTATCCAGCTGTAGAAAAAATAGTGAAACACAACTTGAGGGGACTGCATTTTAGAACCACAGAGGCCAAATTGAGTCCCCAAATATAAATGGTGAACTTGCCGAACTATTTTATAGAACTCCAGGCTAATTGTATAGGTCTTTGCATGAATTGATTGACTGAGATTTCACTATGTTGTATTATTGTAGGTACAGGATCTGTTGTAAAACACTACTGAACCCCTTTCTAGGGTTTGCACTTATGGGATTGGTGAAACAGGGACCATGCAGTCTGGTTTTAAATTTTGGGTATACAGTACAGATGTATACTCTGCTAATGAAGCTGTGTGACAAAGATACTTACCCATTGAGCAGCAATGGACTCTAGTGCATTAAAAAGGGGGTTTTATTAGTCCATTACTAATGGACTTAATTGTAGGCCAATTTGACTAATAAAAGCCCTTTTATATGCATCTTAGTCTCTTGCTGGGTGAAAACCATTGTTGTGCAACTTCATTTGCAGAGTGTATATTCTTTTATTCATCTAGGCACTACAGCAGTTTGAAACAGCACCACACAATCATCATAATCATGTTTCCTTTGCCTACAGAGCTAGAGCTATGGATCTGAGACTACGACCAGCTACAACCAGACCCCTCCTGGACTCCCCTGGAGAGTGGCATCTAACCTTAAATTTTTACAATAATTGCATAATACACCTCATGTAGGAGGCTCAATGTATATTTTCACTGCATTGCAGTACACTGTAGCATAGTTAAGCAATTAAGATAATCGACATGTGTATAAAATGCCTTGGAATTGTTTAGTGGATTAGCACGCTACTTTCTTTAGCTAAGGGTAATTTTTACAAAGTTATTCAGTACAGATGTAGTCTTTTATTAATCGTGCGAGCATTGCCCAACTTAAATATTCCAGGTGGATGGGTGCTTGAACTGCTTAAAACCCTTGCCAGGGGTAAAGAGTCATGTTTAACAGAATATGATGAGGCACTTTCAGTTGCAAAAAGTGAAATTAATGTTTAAAGACCTGGCAACGTTTCAGGCTCTATTCTGCCCTTTCTCAAGGGGCAAAAATCAAGGGGTTTGCGATAGGCCAAAAGTGAACCAGAAACGTTACATAGTTAAATAGTTAAATCAGGTTGAAAAAAGACAAAGTCCATCAAGTTCAAACCCTCCAAATGAAAACCCAGCATCCATACACACACCCCTCTATACCGTCACATAAATTATATATACCCAGATCTATACTAACTATAGAGTTTAGTATCACAATAGCCTTTGATACTATGTCTGACCTAAATAAACAATCATTTCACTTTTGCAACGGGAAGTGCCGCAATTGCTATGCAGTGCACACTGCATAGCAATACTAAAGATGAGTGAGGCCAAAAAGTTTTGTGTAGCTATTGTGTATGCTTGTTCTCACATAGTGAATCTGACTGCTGGTAGTTTCATCTGGCCATCTGAAAATATATCTTTAAAATGAATTAATGGCCATGGCTGGGCCCTCTGGCATTATCTGGGTCCTGCTTCTGAATGAACCATAGTTGCTAGTCTGAACATGGAGAGGTCTTGATAAAAGATATTGATGTCAAATAAATGCATGCAGGTGATTCATTATTAAAAAAGGAATGATTTGAGAATAGTATCATATTAAATAACAGCCGCTGAGTCAGATTATAAATATTGTGACACTAAAAGGCGGAATCACTGATATCAATCACCCTGACTACAGTCATTCTCCTCTAGGAACAGGCACAATCAGACATTCTAATTTGACTTAGAACACGATTGAATTTGGGCTGCGAAACCTGATTCTTCTTATCAAATTAATCATGTTTTTTTTAAACCAGATGAGTGCTGGTCCTGTTAATACGCAAGGCCAATTGTAAAAACTCCTCTCTAGAACATAAAGTAGTTGGCACGGTCGGCACCCTAAACCAGAACTAATGCCAAGCTCCCTGGTCTCGGCTCGGCTTCACCAGTAGTGTGACCGCCTTTGGCTTCGGGAGGAGCCCTCAGCGTACTCAGATGACACCTGGACTTTTCGAGAGGAGCAAAGAGAGGAGTTCTGGCAAGCAAAGGGGCACGACTGTAGTAAAACAAAGTCTTTGGACAGAAGATCGCAGTACAAGGCATTAGGCAAAGGAGTAGTCAGAACAGGCCGGGTCGAGGCAGGCAGAGAGTAAACATTATCAGGCATGCAAGGGTCAAACCAGGGAATCAATCAGAGGGTTAATCAGAAGCGGTAGTCAGTAATCAGGCAAGGGTCAGAATCCAGAAATCAGAGTAGTCAAATAGCCAGGCAGGGGTCAAAAACAGGAATCAAACAGGTTACAGAATATAGCACAAGGCTCAGAAGCACCAGGAACAAATCACGGGCAATGATAAACTGTAAGAATGCCCTTTAAATACTTTTTGAATTTGGCGCCTCTCGCTCTGACGTCATTACGTCAGCGCACATGCGCCTTTAAATCAGAGTGCGCATGCATGCGCGCGCACTAAAGAGCCGGCACAGGAGCAGCGCGGCGTGACGGGCGTCCCCGTCGAGGGGGCGGCAGGCGTCCCTGCCGTCCCCCCACTAGACCACCAGGAGAACGTATTTTTATCACAGTAGTGTGGTTTGGCAGTAAGTAACATAAAGTTATTTGTTTTTTCCTTCCTTTCTGGATCAGCAAGGATAGGGTAATTCAACACGCTGGTGCTCTAAGATGATGGGTCATAGGTTGCAGGTTACAAAGTCTGGCTGAAAATTATTATTTAACAATTTTCAGTACAGATTAATTCCCATATAACCATACCATATCAATAAAAAATAGCTCTATTTGCTGAAGGGGGGTCTGGAATAATGCAATGTGCCTGCTGCCGGAGGTTTTGATTCTTTAGTTCTTCCTTTATAGGTAAGCTTTAGGTAATGTTCCTGTCAAATTAGAAACTAGTTCATATGTCTATTGGGGTCTTACCTGGTCCTACAGTTTGGTGAGTGCAAAGACCCTACTCACAGCAAGTCCTGTGTTTGATGGAGAAAAGATCTATAATATTATAACATAACAATTAAACAAAAGGCCATTTAAATATTATTATGGACACATAAAGCACTGCGTATCTTATCGGTGCTATATAAATAAATGATGATGATAAAGCATCTAGCCAAAATTAAAAACTTGAAAGAGTTTTGAAAGGGAAATTATACTACTGCAATTAAAGACTGTATATTTTTTGTTGTTGTGTTTTTAAGAACGTAATGTAGAGTATTGAGAAGGGTGGGACATCATAGTGATAGAAACCAATTTCATGATATCAGTGCTGAATATAACGCAAAGTTTGATTTGGTGGCATCAAGTTTAGTGCTTTCTGGAAGATGTTCAATGTAATGAATTCAGGATGAAATCTGGTAACAGTACAGTATAAAGGAATGAAAAGGTGTAGTTAACAGGAAAATGATTTGTCGCTGACATTACATTGTTATTCCATCAGCATTCCTGCTCTATTTGGCTCAATGTTCCAGAGAAGTAATAGTGATGTATTACTTGAGATATTACTGTCATTATTTTACAAATGCTTTATATCTCTGATACATGTAGATTTTGCAAAAAAAGAAGTGGGCAGCTGACTGCATTTCAGGAACAGATGTGATTCAGTAAGATCACAAGCAATTCTCTCTTCTGGTATCTCGTTTTGTTTTATAACAGCTTCTAACCTCCAGTTTTTCCAGAGCTGTCAAATCAAATTGATTTTTAGTCATTTCAAGTCAAGCAAGATCAGTAGTTGGATCCCACAGGTGAACTGCCAGCATATCCATGAAACCTCTCTTGTTGGCCTAATTACCCAGTTTTTTAACGATAGAAAGAATTTGTTTGTGTTGCTGATGAGAGTTCTTGGGATGGAGACTCTGAAGGCTAAATCCTTTATTAGCCCTGTGATACAGCCTCAGAACTATCAAAAAAAAACACTGCACAACGCTTGCCACTACAGAGAGATGCTGCTGCAGTAGGTTCTTTGGATAGAAAAGAAATTCAAGTTAAAGCTGAAATAGTTAATAGGCTGCAGTGGTGATTCAAATACCTCAAACAAATTAAGTTTTGAAAGCTGATTAGTATTGTTAGTAATTGTTAGTAATTATGTAAAGCATGTTGGGGCATTGTTGCTCATTCTGCAAATGGGACATACACAGTGGCATAACTATAGAGGAAGCCACAATCACAGTAAGGACCTGGCTCGTGTAGCATGGCAGAATCAAAAAGACTACAACCATTTTTCACTGTGAAAATAAATAAAATTATATGGTTCTTGATAGCATGCATCATATTACCAACCCCTCATGGATGAAATTAATTTCTAGGTGTAAAACGAGGCATCCAAATTATCTCATAAAAACAACCCATAAATAGCTTAAAATTCCAAACCGCTCCTTCGCAGTTCAGTGTAAATGGCAACACAAGTGTTAATATATTCAAACACAATATAACAACCCATTCTAGTTAGTTTTTAAGAATTACAGTTATGTAGTACTATACATGAAAAATGTATTTGTATTCAATAAATTGGTAAAATTGCAGAGTGTAGTACAAAACAAGGATAAAACTGATACATCCTTATAAAAAAATACAAGGAAAAAAAATTGTATAGCAGAAATGTGTTTCATCAATGACCAAAGATTTGTGGTGGCTGAAATTCTTGGTGGTGTTAGGAGGGTTTTATAGGCAATGAGCCATGTGTTCAGAGAAGTCTGTGTTCATTCATAAAAAAAAGAATTGCACAGGAATATGGTGCTAGGAAACCCACCGTTTTCAAACAAATGGGTATGGCTTTTGGAGCAGAGGTTGATGCTCATTTAACAGATCTATTGGAAATTGCCTAGGACACTGTGAACCAGGAAAACATGGGGAGCAGTAGTTCTGGCTAAAGATGACTACACCAGTATAAAGAAAGAACAATGCTTAAAATTCCAGTAGGGAATACTTAGCATTGCTGCCTCATATCACCTGGAGTCCTGGTTTGATTTTGACACTGGTTGTATCTAAGTTGTATGTTCTGCCTGCCTATTTTAAAGGACCAATATGCACCAGTAATCAGCCTGAGCTCAATAAATAGGCTTGTGTTGTACTTCTGTTCTGCAATCACTAGTGTGTTCTTATTTGGGTAAAATGGAGGGATTGCTGTGAGCTGGTTATATTTGTACAGTGACAACCAGTGACTTTGACAGTAGCCTAGTTATCAACTTCTTATATATAGACATGAGATCATTTTTACATTCTACACGTTTAAATAACTTTCCTGATTCCGTGGAGCTGGAGGGGAATGCAATAAGGTAAAGATGAGGGAAAATATCTATTAAAATTCTAATCAATATATGTAATCTGTTATTTGTATAGCAGTGACATATTAACCAATTGGTTTACAGTAATTGTTCAATCATGTGCCGATAAAGCTTACAATATAAATTCTTTATAGCATTCACACAACCAAGGGTAAGTTTAATCAGAAGCCAACTAACCTTCTTTTATGTTTTTGGGGTGTGGGTAGAAACCAAAGTACCTAGGGGAAATCCACATGCACATTAGCAGGCCCAGAATCAAAAACTGCATGGTAATGTTGCATCAACCATTTATTTATTGGTACAGGGCTTGGCCCATGACTGTGTAACTGAATAAACTGTACAGTATATGTATACATTTCATTTTTCTTTGTTTTCAAATTATACGGTGTAAGTGCAAATTGTGTCACACAAGGCTCATCATCTTAACTGGTTTGCCTGATTTCATGCTTGACTCCCAACTAGTGATGGGCGAATCTCTCCCGTATCGATTCGCTGAAAATTTGGCAAAACGGCTAAAAAATCATGAGATTATTAGAAAATAGAGCAATTCGAACGTTTTCACGAAAGAATCGAGCAATTCGAACGGTTTCACGAAAAAAATCAGAAATTAACGCCAGCGAATTTTTAACGGCAAATTTTTTCTTGAGGTTCGCAAATTAGGGAATTCGCAGCAAATTCGTGGCCATCTGTGAAGTGAAGGTAATGTGGACCACTGGCCCTCCTGATCTCTACATCAGACAGAGAAGTGATTACAAAGAGACATCACCTCCATAGATAATTGACAAGAGTGTGATGAGACTCCTCACATACAATCAAATCCACTCTTTTAGCAAAAAGCACAAAACAAATGTCTTTTCAGTGACATCATTCATTGTCATCATTTCATTGCCCCTTAACATTTTATTATTAACAAATTGCACAATTCTTCTCAAAACTCTTTTTCCAAACATTAGCAATATCGCTGACTGTAATTCCAGGACTGTAAAACTTTTGCTTTTTCCACTAAATCATTTTGAGAAATATTCTGCAAAAGGAAATATATTATCTTGGATGTATGCAGCCTAAAATCAGCTCTGTTATTTGACCTGTGCTGTTTGTGATAATGTTTGTCATAAATAGTCCTTCAATAACATGTTTCTTATTGTTTGAGATCAACTTAACATTGAGAACAAGAAACTGTCTGTTCTACGTGTCTAGGACAATAAGCAGTGGTTGATCTGTTAATTTCCTGGTTCATAAACTAAAGATATGACAACATCCTTCCACCACAAAGGTCTTCTGATAGCTTTTGTTTTCGATCCCTGCTAGCAGCCAAGAGATAGCACCTACAAGTGCTGCTAAAATTAGATTTGAAATAATATTTTGTAGAAATGAACTTTCATTTGGCTTAACCCTCTTGGTCTTTTTATTTATTTGGAAAATATATATGAATGGAAAAGCATCAATTCATAAAAGTGCCCCTGAACCCGTTATCATGGAAAAGCCAAAACATTTGCCTCTGAGTGTAGCTATTATTTAAATTTACCATCTGAATTAAAATGTGTCAATGTCTAAATAATAATGGCAAGCACAATAAGGGGCTTATTTTTAAACCTCAAATTTTTGTGGTTGAGGTTTTTAAAGGGGAAAAACTAAAAAAAATTTTAGAGGGAAAAGATTTTCAAGATTTATTATGCTCTGAAGCTGCTAAAAATTAGAATCCAAAAATATTCCAGCTAAACCCTTTTGAAATCATGAATGGCAGATTTTGATTTAACAATTGGGACATGTTTTTTACCTTCAAGATTCACTATAATTTTGGCCTGCTTGCGCTGGTCTTCATTCAATAATCTGATAAATTCACGTTTTTGGGGCAACAATTTGATAAAATCACTTCGAAAAATCTGCACAATTTGAATTGAAGCTCGATTTTGTCACACCGATTTTTCTAAGAGAGGTTTTATTGGTAAATTAAGGTGATTCAGGTTTGAGAGTTTGGTCAATTTTTTTTTTTTTTTTAATAAAGTTAGAAAAAGTCAAGTTTTAGTAAATAGTCCCATAATATCCTGTCCAAACTAACATACGTTAAAAATAAATTACATGTTACTAATGGCACCTTTACTGAAATAAGTGACTTGCATCCCTTTGGCATTTTGAAACGATTGGGGTTATGTAATAAAAGACATTTACTACATGTCATGCATACAAAAGGGAGAGCTAGTGGTTACTGAACCTAGGCAAACTAAGTGCCTGTTAGTATATATATATATATATATATATATGATAGTATGAAACCTCAAATTAGAAGCATCCAAAATGATACTCAAAGAGATGGGAGACTAGTCAATAAGAAATATGTAGACTGTGCATGTCTTTTCTTTCTTATGTAAGACAATTCCTTGAGCCAGATATATTATTAGAGCAAAGCCTTTGCCACTAACACCCTTTTTTCCAGAATAAGGAAGATACGTAGTGATGGGCGAATCTCCCACGTTTCGCTTTGCCAAAAAATTTGTGAAAAATTTTGAAATCAGAAAGTTCACGAAGAAAAACGGGAAATTCTAACTTTTTCATGAAAAATCGTGAAATACGAACAGTTTCACGAAAAAATAGAGCAATTCGAACAGTTTCACGAAAAAATAGAGCAATTCGAACCTTTTCATGAAAAAAATCAAAAAAATCGTGAAATTCTAAGTTTTCACAAAAAAATAGAGCAATTCGAATGTTTTCCCTAAAAAATAGAGCAATTCGAATGTTTTCATTATAAAATTGAGCAATTCTAATGTTTTCACGAAAAAAATCAGAAATTGAGGCTTGCGAATTTTCACCTGCAATTTTCGCAGGAGATTCGCAAATTTATTCGCCGGCGGCAAAACGCGGGAATTCGCTGCAAAATTTGTGCCATTCTAATTTATTCGCCCATCACTAAAGATACGTTATATTGGGGTTTTATTTTTGAAATGATGGATCTCTCCTGCTTTTTTCTTCTTTTCAAGCAAGCAGGAAATGTAAGCCAGCAGCACTATGTTCCACTCCATAATTGCATTCTGTGTGGAGAAGCCTTTTCCAGGACTGGTACACTGCTGCTGTTTTAATCACAAGGCTGTCTATTTGTATGTTAATAGTTTCATCCACGCTTTATTAGGGCTGTTGATGCAAAAGAAAAAAAAAAGTCATATGCTTTACAATATTCAGGCAATGCTATTAATCTGCAATGTAATTTTTTTGTGGCAGCCTTAAACCATTTTAGCATCCTCTACCCTAAATCCTCTTAATGAAATTATGAAGAATGACAAAGTGCTTCCTTTCAGAGAGTCAAAGGCTGTTCCAGTTGCCTTTCAGCTTGTTCATTCACTGGAACTGCCGTAAATATTCTGCTCCACAGGTGCCTACCTTTGCAATAACATCATCCTCAGTAATCGATTAAACCCTTCCCAAACTGTGCTCGGGCTTGCTCTTTGAACTGAGCTTCTAGTAACACAGTAATGCAAAGAGTTCATCTGACTTTAGAATCAAGTGCCTTCAATTTGCTTCTCATTCTGTTTGTGTTGTTACATTGGAGAGAACAAAAAAATTAGTTCCTCTGGTGCAGCAATCAATAAAAAGTTCCAAATGTGTCTCTGACAGATACTGTTTTAATTACAGAATTTATGTTTCTGTGGCACCAAGAATGATGAATTCCAGTGAACATCACCGTTTTCATGAGATTGTTCTTTTTGCTTTTGAAACACAGTATTTGAAGAACGTTTTTACAGACACTTGGGTTCAAACATTTCCTGTTCTTTATATGTTGGTTATTAGTACCATTAATCCCTATGAGTAGTCATGGCCAAAGGTATAGGACACAGAATGCAAGAACGTGTTTCAAGGGCCTGATTTGATCTGATGAGAAAAAACCCACCTGCAAAGATTTTCACATAGATCCCATTTTACATCTGAAAAATAATCAGAAAAAAAATCACATTGAACTGAATCTGGGCCAACCACTCCTGCATACTATTAAGTTGGTGATACTAGACAGATTCAGTCCCAAATTAGCAACTTATCTGACCTTGTCACTACCTGTCTCCCGAGTAGATATCTGCCTGAAATTTGGTGTCTAGTGAAGATCCATTTGGCTAAGGACCAAATGGAAGCCAGGGACCAAATGATTGGGTCAGTTCAGCCAGCTTTACTTATGTAAATGTAATTATTACACACTTATGTCCTACCCTATATATGCAAATTAGTCATAAATTTCTTGTAAATCATGTAATAATGTTATTGTTTTATGGTTAAAATTATAATACTGCCATATGCTGTCAGGTTGCCAGATGGTACAATCTTATTTTTTGCAATGATATTTAAATACATTTTTGGTATAGTGTAGACCAAGGGGCATCAAACTCTTTTTTGAGCTACATTCAAATGTAAAAAAAGTTTCAAAGCAACACAAGCATGCAAAAATTTCCTAGGGGTGCCAAACATAGGTTGTCATTGGCTATTGGTATCCCCTGTGTAGCCTGGCAGCCTACAAGATGATATGTTCGGCCGTATTCAGATTTTATTTGAAACTAAAGCTTGCCTTCAAGCCAGGAATTCAAAAATAAGCACCATCATTGAGGCCACTGGGAGCAACATCCAAGGTATTGGTGAACAACATATACTATATAATATATAATACGTTTTGATGTAATTTAAAGTAAACAGCAAATTTTAGATGGAAAAGGACTAATCTGACCTGTTTTTCTTTTTAACTGAACTGACTAAAATCAGATCCAATGAAGTGGCGGCCTTCACAGAACACATTAACTCAGTGGACAATAACATCAAGTTCACAAGGGAAGATGTCCATGAGAACAAACTTGCTTTTTTGGACTGTTTGATATGTATCCAAGAGGGGGGTAACTTGAAGACGGAAGTATACAGGAAACCCACTCATACGGATCAATATCTGTTGTTTGATTCCCACCATCCACTGGAACACAAACTGGGTGTCATTCGAACCCTGCACCATCGGGCGGAATGTGTGGCAACTGATACAGAGTCCAAAGACAAAGAGCAAAAACATCTCAGAGGAGCTTTGAAAGCGTGTGGCTACCCAGACTGGGCCCTTGTCAAAACAGCAGCAACCAAGCCCAAGAGGAACACCAATAGAAATAACCGCCCGGAGACACATAGTAGGCGAAACATAGTCATCCCATATGTAGCTGGAGTGTCAGAGAAACTCAGGAGGATTTTCAACAAACACCATGTCCCTGTGTTTTTCAAACCTAGCAACACACTGAGACAAAAACTGGTACACCCAAAGGATCAAACACCAAAAGAAAAACAAAGCAATGTGGTATACGGAGTCCAGTGTAGCGAGGATTGCACAGATCTATACATCGGGGAGACAAAACAACTGCTCTCCAAACGAATGGCTCAGCACAGGAGGGAGAACTCTACAGGGCAAAACTCAGCTGTCTTTCTACACTTAAAAGACAAGGGACACTCCTTTGAAGACAGCAAGGTCCAAATCTTGGATAAAGAAGACCGCTGGTTTGAACGAGGCGTGAAAGAGGCGATTCATGTCAAGGTGGAGAGACCATCTCTGAACAGAGATGGGGGCCTTCGACACCACCTGTCTGCTACATACAATGCTGTTCTAACATCTGTACCCCGGCGGATTCAGAACACTTCACACATCCATTCATGCAACTCTCACAAGTAACACCTGAATCTAGGAGTTGCATGACACATTGGATAATCCTATCACAACTACACAGAATCAACACCTCTGTGAGTTTCTTCAGTTGTCACCTCTTTGAAGAGTTACAATGTGCCATTGTAAATGGATTAGTGGAAGAGTTTATATGCCAAGAATTTCCCACACCAGTCAGTTGAACTGAAGAAGATGCTCGGATGAGTAGTGAAACGTCTTCATTGATTACTCAGCAAGTCCAGTTGTTTTTTTTTTTTTTTTTAGATTGACCTATACTAGATATACTATGACCTGGATGAATGAAAATCTTCATAGTCATTTTAACTGACCTATTTTTCTTTTTAACTTTGCATACTATTGATGATTTTACCCATTGTTCTTTACCTGTTATAGTACAGCAGTATTATATATTCCCCTCTTTGTGCTTTGTGCAAGGAAATATCTACCTTCCCAACAGATTCCCAGCGGAATAATGTACAGCTCCTTTAAAGGGAAGGTATTGCCAAAATCATCAGTAAATGTATTAGGTTAGAGGGTATTTATGCTTTTGAATAGGACAGTACTGTATACTACAGTCATAAAAAGCCCTTACATTGTCTTTTCCAGCATAGATTGTGTCCTGTTAACTACAATCATTGTGACAATCAGTTAGGCTGAGTTATCAAGTTCATAACATTTGGACTTCTGCATTCTAGGACAATTTGTCTTGGTGACCTGGTGGCACATAAATACATAACTAGAGAGTAATGGGTTGCTCCAAAGATGATGAGGGCCTTGACTCTTGTGAGTCACAATGTTAGGTTTTCCTTTAAAAGGATTCTGGTCCACTAGCTTCTTTTCATTATGAATTGTTGCTTTGTCAGGCATAGAATGGCAGCAAATGAGCTGCAACATCTTTCATTAAAACAGAACTCCTTGAGATTGCCAGCCCTGTAAACCTATTCATCTAAGAAATATCCATTTACCAATAGAAAGGTTGTGATATCTCCACTCGTTAATGCCATGGGGGCTTGTAATGTGTTTAAATCTCAGGCAGTACGTATTATATATTGAAGGTAATTCTTATTTTACACAGTTCTAAAATTCCCTAGCATACGTATGGGATCTCTTATCAGGAAACTCGTTATCCAGAAAGATATAAATTACAAGATGATCATCTCTAATAAAGTCAATTTTAAGCAAATAACTCAAATTTCTAGAGGGTGATTTATCAAGCTCAATTTTTTTCAACAAATCTATTTTTTTTTGTTCTACACCTTGAAAATTGTAATTATGCTCTGAAAAACTGATATATTTGAAGTGCAAATATGCCAAGTTCATGTAAAAGTCAATGGGAGATAATTCTGGCAATGTCAATGGGAGCCATTTCCAATTTGCTTCAATGCAATCCTTTACCCACTGAAAATGATAAATGGAGTAAAATTTCGAGCTATTCAATTTATTTCCTATTTTTGTTTCTATAGATTTTTTAAAATTTTGATTGTTTAATAAATAAGCAAGCATTCTTTTTTTTAATTAGTTTATTTGAAACCTCTAATATTACACAAACATGAATTTATTAAATAAACCCATTAAAAATTATTTCCTTTTTTCTCTGTAATGATAAGACTGTACCTTGTATTTAATCCCAACAAAGTTGCATGATTTTTTGCACATATTTGTGGCAAACAATTCTATTTGGTTTATTTACTGTTTCAATGATCTGGTAATATGCTGTATGTTATGGAAAGATCCCTTATCTTGCAAACACAAGGTCCCAAGCATTCTGTATACACATACCTGTATAAGAGGAACTAGATGACAGAAACAAGGATGAGGAAACAAAGCATGAGAGGGGTGCATCTTAGCATAGTACCACCAACCTGCTTGTGTGTGGACCTGATGTATGCTATAGTTTACCTTGTACATTATCAAAGTTGAGGTCATTCCTTCCTTTTACTACAATTTGCATGAAGTAGACTAGTAACTAGTGTTCCTTCTAAGTTTTGCACCCAAAAAGTTGTGGTAAATACAGAGAATTGTGTGTGACACATGACTTATTACTTATTCAGTCCCATCTACATTTCTGAGCACACATGAACGTTTAATTTTGCGCACACGGCTGAACTATAATCATGAACTTTTTTTTTTACCAGACTAGTAACATTTCTTAATGTGTTTTTGGGGCATATTTATCATCATATATCAAATATTAATACTTTCTTATATGCATACTGTTTAGATCTCTCAAATAAAGCTGAATGTATTTATCTATCAAACTAATGCTAAGATTTTTCATATAATTAGCTTTAACTAGGCCCAGACTGGCAATCTGGATTCTGGCAAATACTAGAGGAGCTGTTGTAAGCTGCCATATACATTAACTATATAATGGGCTGGTGGTGGGCTGCTTACGCTGTAATTGAAATGCCAGGGCCTATTCTGAATCTGGACCTGGTACTCACCTCCTTTATCAGAGGGCAACTATTGAATACCCAAGTTCTGCCAGAGCTGTGGACTGTCATAGCCCACTCCTTCACTTGTAAAAAGCTATACTGAATTATGCTGAGATGCAGACAGATGGGCTTTTCAATGCTACATACCTGGAATCTGAGTCACCACAATGCCCCACTTCTAGCTGCCATATTACCTATTTGCATGGAAATTTGATGCAGAAGGCTCCAAGACAGGACATTCAGGTATATGTGCATTTATTTGAGATGGCAGTGGCACTAGGTAAATAGAACTGCAATTGACTATACTGTACCTTCTGTAACCTTTGTCAGAACACTGAAGACAAATCCTGACCTGGATCTAAAAAAAACAACAATATTTCACCTTTTCTAGGGCTATATACTGTGTGCCTCTGGTTGTTATGACATCAGAGCTACTATCAGGAGTGGGTTGTATAGGAAAATGGAATGGTTTAACACCCTCTACCTAGTTTCTGTTAAGACAGATTGGAACTGGGTGTACAGTTAATCCCTAAAACAAACTAAATGTAAAAAAAAAATCAAGAAATAAAATATAAATAAAATATTTAAAGTCTGCTGTATCTGGTAGCAAAAAGAACAGATTTTACCCATACTGTTGTTCTCATTTTACAAATTAACATGTTTCATACACCAGTACACTAGCCTACATGTGCACATGTTATTTGCCCACTTTGTAACTATAAAAAGAGTGAGAGATGAAGAGGGTAATTCATATATAGAACTATGACACAAACACTGTTGATCTCGATTAAACCATTGGCTGAGCCTTTCATACCATTTTCTTGTTTTAAAGAGAGTCACAAGAGCATTTCCTTTATCTTCTCAATGTTGGCTCTGACTGATTGTTGGTGCATGAGATCTCAGCCTACTCACAACATATTTATGACAAACAATTTCCTTTTTTTTCCAGTAGCGCAGATGTTCTCTATATATGCAAAATTCCAGCATACTTCTTATTCTGACATGTCTTTGATAGTCTTTTTATTCTATTATTTAAATACTCATTAATGGGAAAATCTATATTGCTATATTTAACAAAACTATTTTATGTAACCTTAACATAAAGCATGAAACAGGAGGGTGATTTAGACAAGCTGTTTGTTGACAGTGTCTTGAGATCTACTGATCACCAGCTAAAGGTCTACTGGTAGATCCTGTTCTAAATTAATAGCATCATGCTATCTACTTGTTCACAGAAAAGCCATAACACAATTACTGTACATATTTTAAAAGAATGTGCCTGAAAATATATATAAGAAGATGTAATGGTCGCATATATAATGGGCCTGTTACACACTTGTTTTTCACTCCCTACTCAGTCTTTACCTGTTACTTATTAACAAGATAACATGGTGGTAGAAAGAGAAGTTTACAATTAAAAAGATGCTCATACTACTTAGTGAAATAAGGACTAATTCGATTATTCTTCAGACGTTCTTGTTATTTATTTGAAATATCAGTAAATAATTAGCTTGTTTTGATGTTTTAGATTATTTTTCACATTGCTTGACTGCCACAGCATGAAGAGTCTAAAATGGATTTTGATCTTTTCACAAAGGTTGCCCCATTCTAAATGGAACAAAGGGCTATGCAGACAAATAGACAGAGAAACAGATAGATAGATATATAATAGATAAGTATGGTATATGTGATAATGATTCTGACTTACAGAAGATGATAGATGTGATAGTGATAGACAGGTAGATAGATAATAGATACATACAATATATGTGATGATAGATAGATAGATAGATAGATAGATAGATAGATAGATAGATAGATAGATAGATAGATGATATATTGATAGGATAGATTAGATAATACTAATTATAAATAAATATATAGTTATAGATAAATATGATATATGTGATAACAATAGACAGATAGATGATATAGTGATAGACAGGTAGATAAAAGATAGACATGTTATATGTTAAAAATGATAGCTAGACAGATAGAGACAGACCAACAGATAGATAGATAGATAGATACTATATATATATGTGATAGCGATATCACATAGATAATAGTTAGACATGATATATGTGAAAACGAAGGGTGTATACATAAATGATAGATATAATAGCTGTGATAGTGATTGACAGATATTGTTTGTAGTTGTTATATGCAGACCCCATGAGAACGTACCATATTTAATACCCAGATCAGAAGAATGAGCCCACCAATGACCAGACCACTTCAACATATATGGGTCACTGGCTGATATGGATATTCATGCTCCTCAGCTCAGTGTAGTTTTCAACCAGTTGCATTAAGGTGTGCATATTTTTTTTTAAAATATTAAAGAATTAAAAATGTAGGCGCAGATTACAGGCAGTTCCCAATTAATAACATTTACAGTATTTATAAAAGCAGATTAATTTGTCAGTTTATCAGAATTAGTTTGTCTACTCCGAGATTTTTGTTCTATGGGGTGTTGGAGCTGACATAAAAGAGATTATTTTACTTAAATATAAATGGGTAGAGGTGTCTACTACCCCTATAGCTGATCAATTAAATGTGCATACCTGCTTCCCATTTTTGTCTCCTACTGCTAATTACTGTTAATAAAGATTACCCAAAGTTTTCATGTAAGGCAACAATTTTTTTTGATACTGTATAGAGAGTTGTCATGATGGACAATGAAAAGTATATAGAATTGGCAAAGAAAAAAAAAACTTTGGATACATTCATCTGTTTCACGTACATTCATCTGTTTCATGCTGGTAAATGCCATACGAATAGTTGGAAACTGTGGGGTTAGTGTGGGTTTCTACAAAGCCTCTTTTGAGGGTATACAAATAAAGGACTGTGACAATGAGGAAGGAGATGGCATTTTAGGAATGTGGATATTTAGAAAATGCCAGGCAGTGAACAGACAGAAACATTACATTCCCTTCCTAAAAATGAATAAGGAGAATCAAACCCATGTGCTTTCCCATAGTGAGAAGGAAATCATGTTGTCTCGAGATATGCAGAGGATGTCTGGTTAACCTTTGCTTTTTGAACAAATCTATAGGAGAATAAAGCTAATATTCACATTGTTCTCATATGAGAGAAATTTGCCGTGCTTTACAAATAATAATCTGAAAGCTGGTTTATAAAACAATATGTTGCAAAACAGAAACATGGATATGTCTTTCCTTACCAATATGTATACATATACACAGTAAGGCTGTCAGGAGCTTCTGTGAGTTATAGTTTAATATTTGAAGTGCTACAAAAGTCCCCTACAATGGAAATCCAGTGAACTGCCTGTCAGAGATAAACCAATATCATGCCATCCTGCCCAGTGATCATGAATAAATGAATGGCATTTGAGGTACACAATCACAATGGATAACTAATACCATTTAATTAAAACCATCTTGAAGTATTTGGAATGGCTTCTACTGTTGATTAACAGTGGGAAACAATTTCAGTCGGAATACTAAAACAGACTGTGGTAATAAGAACAATGGAGTTTAAAGGGGCAGTATGCTTTCTTGTTCAACATGAGTGCGTTACATTTTGCCTAATTAGTTTTAATCGCAAAAAAATCTATGGTTTATGGTATATGGTATGGTATATTTCTTATGCTAAACAGAGTAAATAGGAAAACTAAAGCTACTTTGCCTGTTTTGTTAGCAGGAGTTTATTATGCATGGGGATCATCTGTAAACTTGGAATCTAATTATCTATCTTAGAAGGGTACAGTATGTTCAGCAATTTGTTGCACTGATTTTCTCAAGGGGATAGTGCAGTAGCAATGACTTCATATTCTTTGGTTTTCTGCAGAATAATATTTCTATAGCTGTGTCTCTTTGCTGTCACAGTGTCATGTTATAGTTGTGACATAATTTATGTTGTATAAGTATGTAAGTTCCTCAAACTGAAAAGTAAAACAATGTGACATAATATGTCTAGTGTATCTTATTTAAGCTTTTATGGTTCCAGAATCCAGGGCAGTCATGTGCATGGCCCATAATGCATTTTCAGATACCAGAGGGATACCAGATCAAGAACAGATTCAGGAACAACTCAGGAACAAGATCAACACGGCACGAGGCTGGGATAAGGCAGATTGGCCAATGGTCCAGCAATTGGGAGACTGGGAAGTGGGCTGTTTTTGATGTTTCAAAATGTTCAGTTGTAAAAGAATAGTAAATTCTCTAGTGTTCATATTATATCAGTAACAATTGCCCTGCCACTACCATATACAGTATTTAGGGTTAAACTGTAAATATATTAAAAAGCTAAAAACAGATTTGTATTTTCTTTCTACTTGTGGAAGCAAAAAATGCATTTAAAAATGTGAACCTTTTATAAGAAAATATTTGAAATACCATAACCAAAAAAAGAAACAGAATGAATACAAATGACTCTCACTGAAATTGCAAGAATCTTGACCACATGAAATGCTGGAACATTCACATTAATGAGACATTAAGAAAAAGCTATGATTGTCTCAGATTTTAGCCTGAATGAGACATACATCCATCAAGTTCAGGGATTCTTGAGGTTTTTGCCTGAGGCAAAGAGTTCTGTTAAATAACATACATTAAAACACATCACTGTACCTATTGATACCCTAAAGGTTTCTAAAGTCATCTGAGTTCCTTAGAAAAATGAGAACCAGTGGTTCATCTATCACACACAGGGGGGACATGTTCCTTAGTCTTTAAACTCTTACAGTAAAAGAAAATATCAATTTCTGAGGATGAGAATAACATAGCCCTTGAGAGGTGGTTGCTCCCCCTTTTCATTCTTGACTAATGTTAAAAAAAATCCCTCCATAAATCCACAGCCATTTTCTGGGATTGCATCTCTTCATGTTAAGATGACATTTTTTAAAACAGATTTTAAAACCTTCTAAGTTAAAAGTACAGCATTAAAATGAAGGTTAGTTTCAAAGGACCTTATTAGGGGAAATTGTATTTGTTATTTAACTGTCAACAGTAAAACATGGCAAAGAGTTTTTTACTCTTTTAACTCTAGTTAAATCCTGTATGTCATTAAAATATTATGACTTTTGTCTGGTATACATGTATGAAAAGCTTGCCTGCATTCCTCCTAGATTTGCACTGATTTAGTTCTATGCATTGACATCTTGCTAGAAACTTCAGTCATCCCATTAGTAGGAAAACTAATACGGTTTGTAACATTTATTTTTGTTGTACATTTTCTCTTTATTTATCAATACATTTTCCCGAAAATTTTGCTGGGAAAAAAACCCGTAAAAATATCGAAAAAAGTTAATTGCGCAAATTTTTCTTATTTTCCACCAGAAAACTCGTTTCTTTTCTTTTCTGTTTTTTGCTGGAAAACCACAAAATCTATGGATTATTGCACAAAACTCAGTGCAGATCAATATATCTTTTGGAATTCTCCCATTGACTTATATGCAACCTCGGCAGGTCTAAAATGCCAGATTTTTGGATTCAGACTTTTTCCATCCTCGGTGTATAATAAATCCCTAAAAATTTGTGGGGTTTTTTTTCAAAAAAAAAATCAGATTTTATGGTTTTCGGTTTTTTGGCACTCGTAGTTTAATAAATAACCCCCCTAATGTATTGGGAAATATACTGACAAATTTTCGTACAGAATTTACACCGGGAGAAAATTCAACACATTTCTCTTGAAAAAGTTAACTAATTTAATATTTATTAAATATGGAGATGTGTTCTGTAAATACACCTGGTGAAGTAAGGTAACTTTGATGGAATATGAAAATGGAATGATCTTAATAAAAGAAGTCTGTACCCCTAATAATTCTGTCCATAATGTTAATTCCATTACAGATTTTGTTTTTCTTCAAGTCAATATTTCTTCAGGCAATATGATATAAGGTAGTACAGTGGATAGCTTTACTGTCTTGGGGTGCTGGGGTCCTAAGTTCAATTCTAACTAAGGAAGTATCTGCAAGGAGTTTGTCTTTTCTCCCCATGCATCTGTGGGTTTCCATTAGGTACATTGGTTTCCTCCCACACTCCAAAGATATACAGTATAGACAGATTAATTGGCTCCTGATACAATTGGCCATAGTGATGGAGACTGTAAGCTCCTCTGAAACAGGGACTTATATACAATATCTATAAAGCACTGTGCATTATATATGAACTGTATAAAATACAGGATACTAATATAACATCCATGTACGTTTACAGCCTGACCCGGGTAAAGGAATAACTGCGGTCAGTGTTGGCTTTCAGCAGAAAATAAATTTTAAAAGCAGGAACAGTTGGATGTATAGGAAGGGCAGCTCAAGCCAGCATAGCTTGTTAAATCTCCCATTTCAATGTATAAAACAGCATCCAGTACATTTGTTTCTATAATCTTAGGTCAAGTGGCAATGTGTCTGCAGGGATACCAACATTTTCTGGATCTGACATTTGTAATGAAAGTTAATCATGTATAAAGAAACTGTTTATTGTAAATTTGCTGATGACAAATTCCAATAACCAAGACTAGTCAAACTAAAACTCCTCCTGTTACAATAACCAGGTACCGTATATACCCAAGTATAAGCCGAGTTTCTCAGCATCCAAAATGTGCTGAAAAAGTCTACCTCGGCTTATACTAGGGTCAGCGGTACCCGACCGGAGTAGCTGATTGCAGTCACTTTTAATCATTCCTACACCAACAGTTCACTTGGGGAGAGACTGCAATATACCACAATGCCCTCTGTTGGTTATATGAAAGAATAACAGTGTGCCCTCTGTTGGTTATATGAAAGAATAACAGTGGCTGCAATATCACACAGCACCCTCTGTTGGTTATATGAAAGAATAACAGTGCGCCCTCTGTTGGTTATATGAAAGAATAACAGTGACTGCAATATCACACAGCACCCTCTGTTGGTTATATGAAAGAATAACAGTGCGCCCTCTGTTGGTTATATGAAAGATTAACAGTGACTGCAATATCACACAGCACCCTCTGTTGGTTATATTAAAGAATAACAGTGATTGCAATATCACACAGCACCCTCTGTTGGTTATATGAAAGAATAACAGTGCACCCTCTGTTGGTTATATGAAAGAATAACAGTGACTGCAATATCACACAGCACCCTCTGTTGGTTATATGAAAGAATAACAGTGACTGCAATATCACACAGCACCATCTGTTGGTTATATGGAAGAATAACAGTGATTGCAATATCACACAGTGCCCTCTGTTGGTTATATGAAAGATTAACAGTAACTGCAATATCACACAGCGCCCTCTGTTGGTTATATGAAAGAATAACAGTGACTGCAATATCACACAGCGCCCTCTGTTGGTTATACAAAAGATTAACAGTGATGGCAATATCACACAGCACCCTCTGCACATGGTAGTGGGACAGTGGGACAATGCACACAGTAATCCGTTTGGCAATTCTCTGTCACCATCAACTTTGCAAAGAAGTCCGGTTGATCGCTGGGGGGGTCGCTTTGGCAGAATGTGCGCCGCTGGGAGACAGGGCTGTAGTTGTGTCTAGGCTTATACTAGAGTCAATAAGTTTTCCCAGTTTTCGTAGGTAAAATTAGGTACGTCGGCTTATACTCGGTCGGCTTATACTCGAGTATATACGGTAATCTGATGGTTCTTACAATAATACAGAATACACTTAACTTTGGTTTCATTTAATTGTTTTTATTTTATTCAAATTATTAGCACAGAAGCACAGCAATGATATACACGGTAACCTCAGCCAAATTGTAAATGTATATTTAACCATTAAAATGTCCGTGTTTGACACATGGATACTACTGAGAAAAGCCCTAAGTGTTGTAGCATTTAAAATATAGCTATGGTCTCACATGTTTGAAAACCCAAATGTTATAGAGAAAATGTGATCTCTATATAGAAAAATCTATATAGAAAAATAAAAAAAGCAAAGTAACAGGGGGATTAGACAGTGCTGTTACTTCTAGGGGCCCAGGGGGTACAAACACCCATGGGCTGCACCCCTTTGAGTCACAATTAGGTATATTGCTGAAGGCAGGGCCGGATTTACACAGCGGGCACCCCTAGGCCTGCTGTCGTTCATTGCCCCGTCCCTACCTTTTTTCGCTCAAATTTCATCATTGGGATTCATTGGGACTGGAGCAATGGGGATTGGTGCACAGGAGATTTAAAAATCTATTGTATCTCCTTCTCAATGTGGGTGTAGTTGGGCAGCATGCCGCCCCCTAAAATCCTGTCGCCCTAGGCCCGGGCATAGGCGGCCTCTCCACAAATCTGGGCCTGGCGTACAGGACAGCAGGGGGCATTTTCCTGTGCATTAGTTCGGAGGGGGCAGGGAGTTGGGGGGCTCGGGCGCACATGCGAGCTGGGACTGGAGCAGAATAGTCACTGGGACTGGAGCAGAATAGTTGAAAGCAAATAGGGAGGAGAAGAACAAAGGGAGGAGAACAAAGGATGTGAACAGAGCAGCCATGAACAGTTAAATAAGGAGGCAAAGGTTCGGACAAGCCTGGACAGAAGGAGCATGGTCAAGAATCTGTAACTATTCACTTACCAAACCTTCAATATGATCAGCAAAGGAGGAGAATAAACATGGACCAAAACATATTTTTTTTGGTTCAAATACTGAATCCTGCTGAAATGCTCTGAATGAATTTGAACAAAATTTGAGAAAAACTATATGAATTGTGAAGAAAACATTGTCACATTAAATTGTCCAAAGCTTTAAAGTCACAGTTAAAGGAACAGAAACACCAAAAAAATTTAAGTCTTTTAAAGTAATGAAACTACTATGTCCTGTTGTGCTGCACTGTTAAAACGGATGTGTTTGCTTCAGAAACTCTACAATAGTTTATATAAGCAAGCTGCTGTGTAGCCATGGGTGCGGTAATTGAATTGATGCCTATAAGGCTACATAGAAGCCTGTTTATATAAACAATAGTTGAGTTTCTGAAGCAAACACACCAGTTTTACCAGTGCAGGACAACACTACATTATATTGGTATTCCTTCCAGACACTTTCAGATTTTGGTATTACTGTTCCTTAAAGAATTGGTAATGAAATACTTTTTTGCAAAGTATTGTGGGTCCTGACAAGGGCCTGGGTTTATGTGGGGGCCTAGACTGCTGTGAAAGAGACAATGCATCCACAATTCTGCCTGCAAGCAAAAAATGTTTACTTTGTTTACATGAGAAATGAAACACTAATTGATGCTCAAATTAGAGCAAAAATATCCATGCCCTGCTGAACTGCTATTTACCACCATGATCTTCTACGTTGTCCACATGATCCTGGACAGCTGGTGCCCAAGGTTTTATAACCTTATAAATGTAATTTCAGTGCCAAATGGCGTTGTAGGTTACATACCCTTTGCTTCATTACTCCATATAAATGATCTCTCTCTTAGGGGCAAATTCACTAAGATTCGTAGTTGCGCCAGGCGTAACTTCGCCGCACTTCGCCACACTTCGCCACAATTCGCCAGGCGTAGATTCGCCAGCGCTCCGCAAATTCACTAAAATCCGAAGTCGGCACAGGGGTAGTGTAAGGTTGCGAAGTTGATTCACTAAGCGAAGCGAAGTTACGCTAGCGATGGTTAATTTGCATACGGCGCCAAATTCAAATTTCAATGGAAGAATACGTAGAATCACTACACAAGCCTGGAAAACTTTCAAAACATCAAATACATTTTTTTTTTTTGCCCTACACATGTGCCCACTGTATAGTTACGTTGCCATGAGTTAGGAAATGTAGGGGGGAAGGAGGGGAGCCCCAAAAATTTTTTCGATCTTTTTCCGCCTATCACCCATAATATAGAAAAAACGCCAGCGTTTTTTGGGACTTAGAAAAAATTTTAACTTTTTTTGAAGCAATCCCTATCTACTCTATTGAGCTTCGCCTGGTCTGAGGTGGCGAAGGAAGTCTAGCGTAAAAGGTAGCGTTCAGTACACTGCGCGTGTTAGTGAATTTGCGTAGTTACGTCCGTAGCGAAAATTCACCTGGTGTAAGGATGCGAAGTAACACTAGCGAATTTACACCAGCGTTCGTTAGTGAATTTGCAAAGTAATGAAAATGCCCAAAGCTAGTGAATTGACGCTAGCATTAGGCGCTTCGCGCTTAGTGAATTTGCCCCTTAGAGAGGCTGCCAAAATGTGTCATAGAATCAGATTTGAGAAATAAATTAAGCCACTGTCATTGTGCTAAAGTGGAATTTGGAGTATCTGGGTTTCTTTATGGAGGAGGACACAGTTACAGACAACAATCCAATTAAAAAGAGACATGCGACACAATATTACATGCACATATGTGCCTGGGAACCTAGAAGTGCAACCGTTGACCAGAGCATCAGAGTATAAACTTCATGCTCAGAGATTGAGTGCTACAGTAAAGAATGATAATTTTACAGTTAAAATGTAGTGTTTTTTACATATGATACAACTCTTTAAAAATCCTTCACTTTACTTTCTGTGGTTATAACCACTTTGGCAGGACCTCGAGACTGGGAAAACCATTCAGTCCATTAATAAATGTCATGCTTTTGTTTTTAAATATGTCAGAATTGAAGAACATACAGCTTTTGGTAGCTGAATTATCCATCACATAGTTGCAATACCCAAATGTTCCGCTAATTCTGCCAAAAGTCCACATGCCGAACAAGAAATATCAGGATTTGGTCTACAGAGATTTGTTTGTATTTCTGGCTCATTTACTTAAAAAGAAAGAAATAATACCAGTGAACTTTTTAGTTGAAACTTGCACTTTTGTGTACAGGATAAAGTTCTCATTTAAGAAGACAGCAAAGAAACTAAATTAATATAGTGAAATACTGACAAACACTATTAAACCAGCTATGAATATATTCTGTTATATAAACCACAGATTCTTGGTGATAAACAATGGCACTGCCTGTTTCTCTAATGTTTTCACACTCCAAGTGGACAGCTGCATCCCTAAATCCATTGTAATGACACTGTTGTTATAGGTATTATTGCTCCTAAAAGCATAAAATATGCTGCAATTAATGCATAATATAAGTCAACATTGTCATGTTGACGTCTCCCGCTGATATGGTTACTTTCTGGGTCTATATCCTGCAGGACATATGAGCTTACAATATATTGCATTAACTTACACATTATGCTTAGTAGTCTGCAGGTTTTTGGACTATGGGAGGAAAACCACCCAGACAATCTCCTAGAAGATGCTCTGCCTGGAATTAAACCTAGGACCCCTCTCTGCAATGCCACTGTGGTGCCACTATAGGCATATGCTGATTTTTTAAATATACTAGAAAGGAATACACCATGAACTTTTATTTTAAAAGGCTATAACTATGAATACGTTACAATTTTTTTGAGTGCAAAATTGCAAAATTAACATTGCATCTTTATAAAAACGCCCACCTTTTTCCCTGCAGCTAAAATATGTATCAGCCACTGGTTTCAAGATAGAGGAATTATTTACCTAGCCTCACTGGAAGACATAATTTATGTCTAAGGTGATTGTATTGATTTTATTAGACTACATGTATGGCCTCTGTCATCTTTAAACCTGTTATCCAGAAAGCTCCAAATTACCGGAAGGCCATCTCCCATAGACTCCATTTTAATTAAATAATGGTCATTTAAAAAATGACTTCCTTTTTTTCTGTAATAATGAAACAGGAACTTGTATTAGATCCCAACTATGATATAATTAATCCATATTGGAGGCAAAACAATCCCATATTATTCAGTCTATATAGGGGGTTATTTGCTAAGACTCGATTTTTCCACATTTTTTATAAAAACAAATTCCACCTAACTTCCAGTCACAAATTTATATTATTTCTAAAGAAATCAGGTCAGAAAAATCAGGTAGTGAAAAAAACTTGAAAAAATGTGTGACAATTCGAATTGTGCAAATTGTCACAGAAAAACTCATTTATTTGCGTTTTTGAGCAAAAACCAGTGTCGAACACCCCAAAACTCTGAAAATTCATGATGTTTAAAAACATCTTCAGATGGTTAAAGGGACAGCTGCCATTGACTTTTACAGGTACAGTATGATGGAGTCTTTTCAGACTTCTAGATTCGGGGCATAATAGATCTCTAATAATTCGAAAAAACTTGTCTAAAAAAAATCAAGTCTTAATAAATAATTCCCTTAATGTTTAATTTATTTTTTAATAGACTTTAAGTATGGTGATGCAAAATACATAAAGATCCCTTATTTGGAAAACCCCAGATCCAGAGCATTCTGGTTAACAGGTCCCACACCTGTACCTGTCATTGCTAAAATAACCCACTATGTTATTAAAACTAAGAACCAAATTATAAATTATTTTTAAAGAAAAAGCATTACTTCACAATATTTCCCCTATAAAGGTATTGCATTTGCAAGATTTTATGAATAGGTTTATTACTTTTGCTGTTCCCCATCATACCCTGAACTTTTTCCACTTGCTCACTAATCATTATACTGCAAGAGAAAACACCCGAGACTACTTATCCAATCAACTCCAAGAGCTCTGTGTTTTTTTTCCAGAAAATTAACCCGTGCACTTCCACTTTATGATTATGTTTGATGATTATGTCCATCTCAGTAGTTCTAAACTAAATCTTTTACTATCATCTCCAAAGTATAAAGTAATAAAAACAATCAGTCTTCATTCTTTTCACAGCAAACTAAATAAATAGAGCATTGCTTAGATGATGCCTTTGTTTGATGTAATTTTATAAAAGAGATAATGTTCAGAGAATCTTTATAATAATTTTTCATATGTCCTTTGCAAAGATTGTAATTAGAAGTCTAGAAAGGTCAGGACAGTAATGATAAGTGCCTGTAGAAAGTACTTCCAGGGGGATGGGGGATGCTGTTTGCCATCGCATTGAGCAGAGGGAGCAATTGAAAGAGACTGCCAAGAATCTGAGCATTCACATACTGTAGAATCAATAAGTTGAGTGAGTACAGGGGTGACTACAGACATATCTATTTGCTTATGATGGTAGTCCACAAGTGGCCCAGAATAGTGAGGCATTGCCCAAGCATGCAGCTAGCATGTTCTTTGTATGTTGAGAATACATCCCTATGGTTCAATAAACTACCTTGAAATATAAGAAAAAGTATCATTAATCCATAATGCACTCCACATGTTCAGTGAGTGTATACTTACCCATCAAATATTCTGGTCCACTTTGGTTCTTTCAGATCCTGCTCAAACTTATTATGTGTCTTTGTCCTTTGTCTTTATTTGATGCTTGCCACCTATTCTGATCTCTTGCCAGTCCATAACTATAATATTGTCTCATTTGGTGATTACCAGTCTGATCTCTGAAGTGAGTAGGTTTCCTGTTGGTACTGTTGGTAGAGGGGCCCAAATCACTAGAAAGCGGTACTAGCGTGGGTGTTTGTAGACTCCAGGTTCTAGTCCTAGAGAATGTTACACTTAGGGCATATTTATTGTGCAGTGTAAAAAACAGTGGGATAATACACCACACATCGCCACACTTCACTGAGTACATTTTTTACACATTTTTTGTTACAGTGATTTCCGCCGGGAGCAATGTAAAAAAACGGCACACACCTTGAGAAAGACTCTATTTATTTTACACAGCTTTTTACAGTGTTAGTTTGGTAGATTTTGTTTTACACAACATAATAAATATGCCCCTTAAAGTTATATTTACTACTGATACCAAGTTAACAGCGGCACCTATGCAGCAGAGGGAATCTTTAAATTTGAGCATTATAAGAAAATCATTTGAATCACATGATCTACACCACATCACGTCAAACCTAAAATCATAGACTTTTTTTTGTTGAATGCAATTCCACACCAGACCAAACTGTGATTTATAAACCAGGAAATTAGGTCAGACTTTACTCTATTTATAATATTCCCAAAATATGTAACATACACTTTTCCCTGACATTTCTTCCACCTTCTCCAAACAGTTCAACTTTATTTTTGTGGTTTGAAAGAACTCTTTTGGATGATGTTTACCTAGCTTGAAGCAGTGTGATAAAATATAGCGAAAAGTCCTATGGTTTCCCCAGTGGATAGTACATATATTTTGTACTACTAATCCCCCCCCCACTTTTTTTAGGATAGACTTCAGTTCCGTGTTCATGACCTGTTTCGTTTCAAGCTGATGTAAAAAACAGATGGTCATTTAAGGTGAGGGGCCGTGTAGAAGTGAGACAGGAGAAGGAGGGAGAGACACCAGGTTTCAATGATCTGGTTCTGGCTAGAAATGTGTGCTGAAGTGTTTTATATTTTTTTAAAGGTTTTATTGATATTTAAACAGTTTTGAACTTATGTGAACCAATACATTAAATGTTGTATAGCGCTATAGGATAGCCTTATTCTGGATCAAATGAATCACAGATAAAAATATTTAGGCATAACAATTATTTCCAGTAAACATCAAAACTTTAGACAAAGAGGTCTAGGCTTAGTGAACCTACATCATCTAAACTTATCAGCTTAGCTTTCTTTTCAGGAAGTTATTTTTACCTGTTCTTTTTCAGTCCTTTTAAATCATTCTACAGTCTAACAACATCAAGCTCCTTTGCAATACTTTCCAAGATGGCTCTTTCTGAGGAAAGGGACGGATAAATGAATAGGCTACCTTAGGCTATAGATTTGTTAGAGTATAGCGTAGCCACAGTCTCCAGGGGTCCCCCTTTTGTCCCGACTCTGTATTCCCATTTCTCCTTGGGTAGAATTCACAATGTCAAAATCCGCTAAAAAAGCTCGGGAAAACAAGAATGCAGCATTAAGGGAAAAGTGTAGTAGATTATCGATTGTTGTAGTATCACAACTTCCCAACTTACTATAGGGTGTCAGGTTACTCCTTACATTCACCACATGTGTGCTTTAAGTTAGGTACTTACAAACGTTTAAACTTTAAAACACACTCATCAAAAAGACCAAGATGGAATTGTCACAGGTTACTTTATAACAGTAAAGTAGATGAAGCAAAACACTCACAGCTCCATCCGTTACTCGCTCCTCCTCACTGTCCGTCTCCAGTATGCTTTCCGCCTTTCACCCCTCACAAGTACTCTCAGTCTTAATCACTCTCTGCCTACCTTAGGCTATAGCCTAGGGACAAAGGATGAATAAAGACCCAACTAGCTTTTTCAAATATTATTATTTCTTTTTACCAAGGTCTTAGAGAGCTCAAACACACACCACACACCACACATGCATGTGCCTTGCCTTGTCTGGCTGTCTAATCTTCTCCAAGCACTAATCCAATAAATATACCGTATATAGTTTTAGCAGGGTATACAAGTTATATAGTCCTTTACTCACATACCACCTGTGCTCCTGCCCAGCAACAATTTTGTCTTGGCAACTTTTTTTGTCTCAACAACTTTTTTGTCCAAATGCATAAAAGTCAATGCCCGTTTTTTCTTATAGTGACTTTTTTGTCTCAATGACAATTTTGAAGCAAATTTTTGCCACTTCACAGGTGCAGAATTTTGCTGCAAATCCAAGCCTGATGAATAAATTGGCTCATCACTAATGAACACTCCATTGCAAATAACTGAATAACTTGACAGCCGTGGTCAAGCTGCAGCTATAGTTTTCGCTCTTGGTCATATTACATCATAAAATGCACATTTAAAAATGTTTGTGTACCTTTAAGAGCTTTACAGTAAAGGTTCAATGCCTTATCTAAAAATATGGGCATAGACAATGAATTTAAGGAATACAGTGTACAAAATAAACATTGTGTCTATCCTTTTTGTTTGCTTATATTTCTCCTTTAATTTCACTAGTTTATAAATGTCATAACAAGCTCCTTAACAAACGCTGCCCCCTTTTATTAACTGATTTATTTTTAATTCAGTTTTTTTGTTTTATGTTTATGACTAGTGATACGAGCATTGTATATATATGTATGTAATGTATTGGTGCCAAATAAATGTATATGGATCATATTTATTTCATTTGAATGAAATCCAAACTACTGTTAACTGTATAACAAGGATTTGTGTTAGGATAAATGAGAGCTGATTGGTTTTGTCATTATGAATGGCCTGGTTTGTGTTAACATCTAGATAGAAAGCCTTGCTGCATTGCTGCAACACCGACCTCATATTACAACCATTCCTTTACTTAGATCCTGAAGGCTGATAAAAGAGGGACTTTATACATTTGTTAAAAAAAAGTATCTGGAAGTAGCAATCTTGCGGTGTCAGCAGGTTTATTACACCTAAATGACCTCTAAAGAGTGGCACTTTTAGACATCCCAGCTCCCAATCTGCAAACTTCTGCTTTAGTCTGTCCTAATGTGAACTAAAGATGTGTAGATGTTTATACAAACTCAGCAAAATAGTAAGTGGCAATGGACAAAAATGGAGTCAGACACCTTGAATGACTGTATTTTCACTTACATCCAACATTTTGTCTGTACAGGTAAGGGATCCGTTATGCAGAAACCTGTAATCCAAGAAAAAATATTTTCTTTTTCTCTAGGAAATAATTAATCCTCATCGAAAATAATAATTACTTTTTTCTTTGACAAGGTCTTGGGTTAAGGAGATATTAGTAACCTTGTAGTAAATTTGTTTTATAGATGGATTGCGGTAATTCTAAATGTGGAGGTCTTGTAGCTTGTAGATATATTATATGTGTATGTATAGCTTCAAGCTGCAAGCCAATATATAACTATATATCCATAGTAAATTATCCATGTATGAGCTATATATATTTATATAAAATAAATACACAGTATTTATTCATGACTCTTGTCATTATGGAAACTTTGTCACCTTCTGCTGAGTGGCAGACCAGGCAATAGGTGGATCTGTTGACGTTGATCCAGGAGTGTGTCATCATATCAGGGTTATGGCACAGCAATTACCATGCCATTAATGAAAAGCACACAGCTGGCAACCCTACATTGAAAAACTGATCAAAAAGGCCTTCACAGGCTGCAAAACCATGGTTGAGAAATGTACTGCATCAGAGGGACACAGAGACTCTTTATTTGGATCTCCAAAAATTATTTTAGAGGCTTTAAAAGGTACCTATGGGCCCAGGGCAAAGTGTTCATTTGTGGGCCCATACAGCACAGAAAATAAATTGTGGCAGGATTACCCGCAGGCTGGTGACTATGAATGTAATGAGTCAAGAAAACAATAAAGCAACAGAGACCTAATTTTATGCTCATTGCTGGAAAACAAACAAGCAGAAAATGAAAAACATCCCAACTATAGCTTATTCCAATGGAAAGTTAAAGTAAAACAAAAGAAACAAAAATTAACATGGCTTTATTGTAGCACTCCAGTTGTTTAAAATAAATGTTCTGCAATTTCTGGGGGTACTTCACTCACAAGGTAGCACACATAAAAGGTCTAATGATGGACCCCTGTTTCGATGGCCCCTGGACAAATGGACCTTTTGCTCTTTGATATACAAAGCCCTGCCTCAATATAATTGTTAATGTCTGTGCTACAAAAATTAGAGGTTGCTCATCTCACAGACATGATAACCCACTGTTACAGTGAACAAATACATTTCCTGGTGTTACTGTCCCTTTAAGCATCAATTAATTATTGGTATGTAGGCTGCAATGCACAACATGGCTGATGCTGCTTATGTTCTATCTCTCTGCTGTTTCATCCATGTTTTTGTAAAAGCCATGTATAAAAGTCAAACTATATTGGTAGTTAACTTATAGGTTATTATGCCTTGGCCTACCCAAGTTATGATTAACACTGTGCTGTTAGTCCCTCGCTCTTACAGTAATAATATATTTTGAGATCTTGTGGTCAAGGAACGAGACTTAGAAAACTCAATATACTATTTAAACAATCATGTTGTGCTGTGGTCACCACCAGGGTCAATTTTGTTTACCACTAATGTGTAGCCACAGATGCAATGCTGAAAAGAAAGCAGGAGTTATGTCAGAGTGGCGTTACGCATAGTCCAGTACAATAGTGAATTAGATAAGCCACAGGCATCAGGATTGGGGCACCGACATGATTCACAGTAGTGGATTGGCCGACAATGTTATAGTGGTTGGCCTGGAATCATCTTTACCCTTAGTTTCCCTCTAAGACATTAATTGAGCAATGTGTAATGAATACATGACTTTCATTTTCCTGCATCTTAAGAATACACATTACAATAAAATGCTCCCTGTTTTAAAAAGAAGGAGAAATAAAAAATAAATCGCTTGCTTGCCACTGGTATAAACATATGGAAATGTAGGATTCCTTGCCAGGTTACTGTGTAAGAATTCTTTTAGAAAAGATCAGAGAATAGTAGAAAGAGAACAGAACTTGAAATCAGGTTAGCCAGGCATCATTTGATACTGGAAAGTAACCACTAAATGAAAGCTTTTCCTTCCTTTTAGAGCTTCCTGTTTTAAGGTTGGGTTTATTGATTTCCGGATCCTAATGCCACAAGACGTGCAAGTTTCGCACTAAATTGTTCTCTCTCTCTCTCTTTCTCTATCTTGTTTTTTTTTTTTAAATTGAACTGATTGGGGCTCTAAACACTTTAGTCATTTAGTTGATAGGTTGACACTGCAGAGTCTAAAGCCAATTATTTTTCTAATGAAGGTTTATTGGTGTTGTAAATTTCTATAGGCTATTTTTTGTATAGGTATAGGATCTATTATCTGGAACAGACTTTCGTTTTTTTGGATACGGTGTGGATCACAATGCCTTAAGTCTGCTAAAAATATTTAATTATTAAAAAAAATATAATAGGATTTTTTGCCGCCAATATTGATTCATGCAGCTTAGTTAAGATCAAGTACAAGGTACTGTTTGAAAAAAGGAACAGTTTTAAAAAAAAAAGTTTTGCTTAAAATGGGCTCTATGGGACATGGCTTTCTTTTATTTCTGAGCTTTCTGAATAAGGGATCCAATAACTGTACTTCTTTCCAATATGGATGATAAATTCTGTCAACTCGTTGAATTTGATTTTTGCACGCATCAATAGGGGGAAGGTGATTCATTAGGTGTGAGTCCATTGTATATAGGAGGTACAATTTGCAAACTTAACCTCAGAAGACAGTTTTTAATTCTAGGTCTCCTTTTATCCAGGCCCCCTGAGTTTTTATTCAGCAAACAGGAAGCAACTAATGTTTTGTTCAAGTATTAAGTAAGCAAAGAGCAGAATTTATTGATTCCTCTGTTTTTTTCTGAATAGCAGTATGATTAGGTTTTCCACCTGTTCGTCTGTTTGAGTCTCAACTTGACAAGGAGCCTCCTCAGTTGACCCTTCTCTTTCAGCCCTCCCACTGAACCCCATTCTTACATACATCACTGAAACACCAGGAGCCAGAAATGGGGTAAAATTGCCACAGCATTTCTTCACATTTTATCAGATAAATAGGACCTTGCCAGCCTCACGCCAAGGCAATATTCAAAGTCAGAATCCATAAGAGATTGCTACTACGCTCTGCAGTTCCTCAGTGAAGACTTGAAATCACACTATGTCGATATATCCACCACTGATTATTAGGCTGCCTCTATCTTTAGATAGGATGGCCTCCAACGTGCAGTACTCTGGCAAGGCCCTACCGCCAGAACAAGCCCAACTGAAAACCTGCAGACTACATCTGATCCAAACTACAGTAAGCTGGCTATGCTTTATATACTTAACCATTGTTATATGGAAACCTACAGTACTAGACACACACACTAATATCTTCACCTTGCAGCACTTTTCTCTCACTCTGCTGATTCTCTCCCAGCATGTTCTCTGCAGGCCTTCGAGGTGGGGACTCCTCTCCCTCCCTGCACAGAGCGACACAGAGGAGAGTCAAATAGACATAGCTACCCTACAATACATATGCGTATGAAAGAGTTTTGTATAGTTTTGTATTATCGCTTTCCTACAGAATTAAAAGATAATTTCCTCATTTTACCCTCTACTGTCCTGCAAGGTCATTTGAATGCACAAACAATAGTTATTTTGACACTAAATCCTTGAATGATTTCATATTTTTTTACCAAATTTGAAGACTAAAATTTGTTTAAAAGGTCCTATCAGCCTACAATCTATATGTGAAACTTCAAACACATCTGACAGAAAGTCCCAAGCCACACAGCAGCCTTTCTAGGTCTGAGCATGAGACATTTGCACTTGACTTCAGAGCTCTGCTCTTACTTGGTTCAGTGACAGAAAACACAAATAACATCTTCTCTGAAGCTACTTTTTCAATGCTGAGCATTGACACACTGTCAAGAAAATGGCAAAGGCTTGTTATGAGACAATTGAGTTTGGTAGTATATCTATAAATCCAGGATGACAGTTACATTGAGTAGTTGTTGAAGTTAAGTGAAAAACAAGATTATAAACAAACTGACTAGGGCACTGAGCCCTACCAAGAAACCTTGCTGGAAGCAAACACGGGGGCATCGTCTTACCTGGCCATATTTTTATCACTTGTAAAAAGTACTCATTTTTATTTACTTGGCATGGGAGAAGTCGGTACTCTGTGTTAAAATCTGTGGATAGGGGTTGAGGGAATTATTTTGCCTGTTACTGATTTGTTGCTTCCATTAGTGCTAAAATGTTTTGCAAATCTGCACTAGAATTTCACATTGCATATTGTTTAGCTAGAATTTAGATAAAAGTTCATTGACTCCAATGCATTTGTCATTATAAAAAAACACCCACTGGTATGAGAAAAAACACTAATGGAATCCACTGCATTTGATGAAATTTCAGTGAAATGTATTCATTTTTTTTGCTACAGCAATATTTCCATTTAAACAGGGTGGTTTTGCTCATCATTAGTCAGGATGCATCAAATCATTTTTGGATTTGGCTGAATATTGAATGCTCCACAATATATTTGTCCAAACATAAAGTCAAATCTGAACCCTAATCTCCATATTCAGAATATTATTAATCTAAATAATACAATTTCATCATTTTTGAACAAAGAAAATGTTGTGTTTTAAAGTCACATGCCTGTTCTGCCGAACCCCAGGGATTCAACTGATTCCTGCACCCAGTTCTGGATTTGGTGCATTCCTAGTTAAAAGTAGGTTTTTATATGTAGGATGCCATTGTAGTAACAATCATAAAATGCTATTTTAGAGCAATCCAATGGGTGTTTAAGAATTTTTGGGTTCTATGGAGTGATTGTATAATTTACATTTTACCATACATAGTAACATAGTAAGTAAGGTTGAAAAAAGACACATGTCCATCGAGTTCAACTTTTTTTTTTTTTTTTATTAACTACCTATCTGCCAGTTACATATGATGTGTAATAATTGCACAATGTGCTAAAGAAGAATAGAAAACATGACACAAGAGACAAGAGGCACTACCAAACCAATCATTAATTTATCTTTGCTTGGGGAAAATTAACCAACCCTATAAAAGTCCAGCCTGGATGCATGATGATAGTGTGATTTATTCATGGGAAATTAGAGTAAAGCAAATCGTTTTCTCGGGTCACATATAAAATTGTATATAGATTTTGTTGTTTTAGAGCATTGGTAATTTGTATACTACTAACTCCCCCATCTCTTCTATATTTGATGACTGCTGCTGTGTCTCAGAGAGAAAAAATCTAATTACAGACAAGGCAATCTGGTTCTGCAGGTCTATTACTGTATGAATATATATGTGCATAACAACAATAATATTTGATAATCTAGTATTATCTCGGACCATTGTATGATATATCCTGAAACATTTATTCATAGATCACTTTGTTTTTAGATTTAAGTCAAGAGAATGAGATATCTGAGATAATTGCAGTGAAATGGCAGAAAAGTATACACAAAAGCAACATTGCTGCATTGCTGTACTTACAATCTGCACATATACATTTCAGCTCTGTGTTGTTTTTAATATGATTTCTACAATTATACTTTTAATAAAGTATAATAGTAGTATGGTTCATGAGAGACTACAAAACATTTTGTTCAGACTATTTACAAGAAGCAACAGGGTGTCTAGTTCCTGTCATCTCCATCATACATCTTCAGGCATGGAGATTGGAGCCCAATTACAGGCTGATATTCAATCAATACCACCTAGAACAGGAAGTAAAGGAGTAGGCCCTTGGGATCTACAGTTCAAATTACTCCTCTGTTAATTCTAGATAGCTGCTAGTGATAGAATGCACTTCTGGAAGGTGGGGGTGGGACTACATTCCTTAACCCTTCCACTTTGGAAAGTGAATACATTCTTCAAAAACTCCATATTTCTTCATTTAGAATACTTACAAGGCAACTTTGCTTGGCTGTGTAAGAGATCAGCTAGCATTCAGATCCAACACTACTATAGCATTGTGTCTTTGGCATCCAATTCACTCAGATACCAGCAACCTTTGAAATTAGGAAGGATAAGAAAAGGATAAGAAAAATGAATGGGTCTGATCAAGTTACAACTATAACAGTTTAATCAAAAAGAACAAAATGCTCACCTAAACGGCCTCTGGTCATGCCCAACTCCTACTTCATTAGGCCAACACAAAATACTTTCTACATCTACTTCAAATTACTAGGGCAACGTCTAAACAGATAAAAAAAAAAAAAAAAAATATATATATATATATATATATATATATATATATATTACTAGAGTCAATAAAATGTCTGTTCATGGAAATAGAACATAATGTTTGTTTTCTGTTGGATAATTTGCACAGGCTGATAAACACAGAAGATAAAGAGATATAGTTGGAGACAGAGAATAATCGCAAGCCCACATTTGCATTCCAAGACACAATATACAGAGGTGGGGTCATAATAAATCTCCTTTAGGACTAGATTTATGCAGGATCTGGAAGATGGATGACAGGCATACATCTTCGGAATGGATATGTGTGTTTTATTGGAATTAAAATGTCTGTAATTTCTTGGGTTGTTGAACACTTTCCATGCTGGCCAAAGTTTAAGGGATCGCATGTTACCACTCCTGATACCCCACAGAATAAGCCTTAACCCATAAACAACATTTCAACACTAGAGACCAACCCACATAAGATATTAGAGGTGCAAGTGTCTGGTTCAAAATGGAGGCATTTGTTGTTTAACTGTATTTTATGGAATAAATAGTACAGCAGCTCTGTTACTTAAGTACAAACAATAAAGCTGTTTGTGCTCAGATATACTGTAGTTGCATTATATTATATATATATATATATATATATTAGTTATATCATATATATATATATATATTATATATGTTATATATGTTTTTAAAGGGTAACACTATTCACCTTATATGATATTTCTGTTTCCTTTTATGTGTTTTCTTTGACACAGGGTTATTTAAAATTTAGCTTCACAGATGCTGGTGATTTCTTGCTTAGTGGGTGTTCCCTTTCGCTGACACTTGATTGGGTGAGTGCTAACAAAGTTTGGCTATTTAAACTGATGTTTTATAACAGTCATGGTCTTGATAATGGTCTTAGGAGGAGCATGAAATGTCGGCCTGTTTTAAAATGTTTTCTAAATAAAATATTAATTTGTTTTTAAAAAAAAAAAGTTCCCGGTGTGCACTCGCCTAACATGGACACGTATGTATAAATATTTTGCTAGTAGCACCCGGGTCAATTGTCCACCAATAGTGGTGGGCGGTTGAACTATGCAGTTTTACCACCTAAGGCAAAGTGTTTACATTGTCTTGTATAAAAAAATATCCCTATGAAAAATGTACATCAATATGAATGCAAGGCAAAGCAGGAAACCACTAATGGATCATCACAGTCATCACCTTAACTAACAATGTATTCTTGCAGGTAAGTTTGTTTTGTAGTCATCTGATTAAAAATGTATTTGCACCACCTGGTCCAGGTGGTGTCACTACCCTTTAAGTATGCCCCTGAGAATAGCTGCCAAATTAATGATTAACATATTCAGATATGGGACCTGTTAGGGAGAATGTTCTGGACCTGGGGTTTTCTGGATAATATATCTTTACATAAATCATATCTTCATACTTAAGTGTATTAGAGAATCATGTAACCATTTTTCTTCCAGTAAGGATTAATTATACTGTATATTAGGTGGGATCAAGTACAAGCTACTGTTTTATTATTACAAAGAAAAAGGAAATATTTAAAAAATGTGGATTATTTAGAAAAAATGGAGTATATGGGAGACTAAAAAGTAAAATCAAGTGTAGCAGTCATCCAAATCTCTGTTACTTTATTTTCTTTTTGTCTTTAAGACACTGGCAAAACTGCTTCATTGACTTTGCCCTTAAGATGACAACAAGGAGCCTTTTTTGAACTCTAAATGACAGCTGAAAGGGATAATTGCTATCTATAGTGCACTGTGATCTGTGTTATTCACATCTCAATAGATATTGATCATTTAGATAACAATACTTTGCTTTTCTTAATGCTTCCACACAGAGCTCCGAAAAAAGATTACTGCTTCAGTGAACTCTGCTTCTTACAGAGTACAAACTTGCTGAGTTTCTTCAATATCAAATTTGCTTTCCTCATCCAGCTGTGTTTATTGAAGGCTGTATCAAGTATGTAAATACATTCAGATGCTGGTGGGGTTATTTTAATACAATCCGTGTAACACTTATCAGCTTACTTAGAAGAGTTGGGTTACCATGAGAAAGTCAAGAATTTGCTGCAGTAGTTTTGCCAGCTAAGCTGCTGGATAAGAGATGAGCACAGTAGCATATTTGTCTTCATTGAGCAATGAGTAGGAAACCACATATATATTTGACACGTTTTGTTAAAAAAGAGATATCAATTCATTTTCTGTTACTGAATTTAGACTTTATACACATTCTGTCTTTATTACTTTTTAAAGGAGAAGGAAAGGCTAAAATTAAGTTAGCTTTATTAGAAAGGTCTATATAAATACACCAGTAAACCCTCAAAGAGTCCTCTGTCAAAAGAAACACCTCATTTCTTTCCTTCTATTGTGTACACATGGGCTTCTGTATCAGACTTTCTGTATTCAGCTTAAACCTTCAGGGCTAGGGCTTGAGCATGCTCAGTTTGCTCCTATCCCCCTCAGTCCTCCCCTCCCTGCTGTAATCTGAGCCCAGAGCTATGAGTGAGCAGGGAGAGACTACGGCAGGATGTGATGTCTCACCAAGCCAATATGGCAGCTGCTATCCTAAACAAACAGAGAGCTTTTACAACTGTTTACTAAAATATGGTAAAGCATTCTACAGAATAATTATAGTGTTACAGCTTGCATTGTTGTGGCTAATCTATTGGCAACAAACTGCTTCAGTAGCTTTCCTTCTCCTTTAAAGGAACACTATGCAGTACATTAACATGCTAATCCTGTCTATATTTTTATGATATCCCTCTGCATATACTAAGTGAACTGTCTTTGCTATAGATGTTACGTTTCCAGAACCATTGACACAAGGTTGTACCCCATGGATCAATAAGGCAAGCCCCTAGCTAACTTTTAGCTAACTTACTCCCTTGTTCAATACATTCTACATACAGTATTACATTTCAGACTTCTTCAAGTTTAAAGCAATGAAGAGCTGCTGATGTGACATTTGCATTAAGAAGCTTTGTGAATCTTATGGCACTGGTTTATTAGTTGACTCATACCCATCATAATTCATGATGGGCAATGCCATTAAGGTTTTTAGAAAATTTATAGATACAGTGTTTCTTTTGAGATCCTAGGCACAGATGCATACAATAAAACAGAAAGTAAACAAAGAGCCAATGGTGTAACCCAGCAGGATCAGGCTTCGCAGCACCTTAAGCTTCCTCCACACTAGTGATGTGCGGGTTGACCCAAAACATGCAGTGGTCTGTGGGTTGACCAACAGTTAGGTGGGTTTGTGTTGAAATTTGGCCAACTGCTGCGGGTTAGGATTGGGTGCAGGTCCTGCAATGGCAACATTTTTCGGGTTAGGGTTGGTTTTGTGTTAAGGTTTTACAGGTTAAGGTAGGGTTTTTCCTGAACTACACATCATTATTCCACACCTCCCACAATCCCCTCCATTCCACCACACACACACACCTACTCACGTATTCATTCATTTTAAACTGGTGGTAGAGTTTAAATCTTAGACTGCAGACCCTGCAGTTCTCCCACCACAAAAGTACATGCTCATTACAACTGACGGTGCAAAGTGCAGGGCAAAAACCTGATGCTGCATTTTGGGCACTTTTACAAATGCAGATGCTAATTTGCCCCAATTCAATGCCTGCAAGTTACATTGTACTTTGTTTTGCAGGGCGCCCTTTATAACTGTGAGGAAAATGCTGCATTGCAAGTTGCAAAACATGGTAATTTGCAACAATATTTTGTAATGAATTAGTAATTGAGTCCACTTCTCTCTTGTGAAAGTTAAGAGCCATGCCTCCAATTAAAGTAAATTCCTTAATTACTTCAATAGAATAGAGAAAAAAATGTTTCTGGGGATTTTTCAAGTACAGCGTCCAGCATTCTCTAGGTTGAAGTTTAGCAAGGCATAAAGGTTCACAAACAAATTTTCCATATTATAAGGCCATATAAAATTGTAGAATATGATACACACCTGAGATAAAAGTCTGTGTAAAGTTACTGGGAATCAATATAGCTACAGATGTCTTACTGTTCTTGATATATAATATTGCTCTTCATTTTGTGGGGTGTTATGCACTATACAATATTGTTGGGGTCCCTTTAAAATAAATGATAATTTTATTCAACGAATAGTCAACAAAAATATTTGAAATGTGAATAATTATTCCTCTTGTTGCTTTGAATGCTTATAATACAGACAGAAGGTATGCATGTATTGAGAAATACTGTACATGGACACAGAGAAGCTCTTCCAAAGACTAAAGATTTGTTTTGTCTTTTAAAAGCCGCTTGAATGAAATCACATTGATGCCTTCTTTCCGAGTTCTTTCTCCCACACCAGCTGTAATATAATGACTTGTTGTGCTTTTTCTGAGCTCTGCTTGTTCCTACATTATCATTTCATTGCCTTTCTTTTACTTTGTGAGCTTCACAGAAGAAACAGATTTACATGCAGTGCAAGTGGGTGGGAAATATGAGTGCGAATAACGACAGAATTAAAGAGAAACAAGGGGGAAAACACACCACCCATTTAGACAATATTTGGAAACTAAAGTGGTCATTGATTTAACTTATCTCCGTTTGCTCAGACAGGTAAAGTCTAGAAGATGATTTTTGTTGCACAATACATTTGTTTGTTAAATTTAAACTTACAAGGTTTTTCTTATAGGAGCAACATGGGCCGATAAGCTAAAGCTGTATCCTCAAAATACAAGCAAATAATTATTAGTTCATGGCAAGTACAACATGTTCTTTCAAACAGGTTGGTACAGTTGAGGGCTTAATTCTACTTCATAGTTCAATTAACTTTGATGTCTAGCAGACTAGAAGCCTTTGTATAATAGTTTTTAAGGCATTACAGTATTCAGAGCTGCAATATGTTGAATACACTAGAAAAGCTGAAGCTAAAAAATCTACTTAATATGCCTGGTTTAATATTATCTTGAATCATGGGTTCCAGCTTGATGTATAGAGGAATACTCACATTACATACAGTATTGACGCCATTTTAGTATAAAAGGATTTAACCTTGACTCATACTTTAATTATTCTGTGTTATTCTTTGTCACAGTAAAGATTCTGGTTCATATGTTATATTGTTTATTAATACAATATAGTAAATATTATTAAACCACTCTGATATAATGGGTAATTTACCACTGGTACAAGTGGTAATAAGGAGTGCAAAGTTTTAGGACCAAAACACAAATTACTTACACCTGTACTAGTGGCAGGTACAACCTGAGCTCCACATATAGGGCCTGATTAAAAATTATCAGCAAGGTGCAGAGTTCAAATACTGTAGGTGCAAGAGAGCCCTGTATTTAACACACATGATAACATGCATTCCCCAGCACTTTCTAGCTCGAAAAAAATAATGTGCAAGCTAGTGACTTCAAGAACAAGACCTCCTGTATAGAGTGCTATTTAATCCAGGCAGGCCCTCCTGTATAGTGCAGGCAGTACTACATACAGTACAGATCGTGGCATAACTCTTTATATTACATTCTAGAAGTGCAGAGAGTTGGGATGTTGGTGCTAGGTATGAGGTGCAAAAATCCTCAGGGCCAGATTTCTACTGAGGGTGGAGGGACTGGCATCCTCCATTGGGTCACCCCTTAATTTGTGCCGTCCTAGGTCATCGTCTAGGGTGGGCCTGGAAATCATGGTTCTATGTATCTATATCTTGCTATTTTTTGTTGAAGTCCAAATAGGGATTGCCAACTTTGACCAGAGGAACAGTGGTTAGTGTCAGTCTGTGTATGGCCAGATTACATTACTATACACTATACACAATACAATATTTCATATTCAAGACTGCATTAAGTTACAAAATATTATTTTCAGTTAGCTGTTAAACATAATTCCTTTATGGAGATAACCATTTTGGTAACACCAAAAAATTAAAGTGTTGTAAAGGAAAGACAATATAATGTTCTAGTGCTCAGCACTGACAAAACTGGTGTGTGTGCTTCAGAAAAAAACTATAGTTTATATAAGCAAGCTGCTATGCAGCAATGGGGGCAGCCAGTTAAGCACATGACACACAGTAGATAACAGACAAGTTCTGAAGGATCCCATTGTATACTACAGAGCTCATCTGTTATCTACTGTGTAACCTGTGCCTTTTCTCCTTTTTCAGCTCTAAATGGCTGCCCCCATGGCTACACAGCAGCTTGTTTATATAAACTATAGTTGTTTTTCTGGAGCAAACACACCAGTTTTACCAGCGTAGCTCAGCATTACATTATATTTCCATTACTTTAGGACACTTTCATTTTTTGGTGTTACTGTTCCTATAAGGACACATATAAAGGTCCTATGCAGTAGAGGATCAAATCCATGCCCCAAAGCCGACCTACCATGATGGCATGAGCACTGATCAGAAAAAGATAAGGCTGTCATTAAGGCCCTTAACCAGGCTAATAAAGGTGGTTCAGTTTTATTTTAAGGCAATTCTAGCATGGCACACTTGTATTGGTATGTATGAAGTAATAAATCTGTTCTTTGTTTGTGAATCACAAGTACATGTTTATATCTTTATGATATGTGCATGTGTATATAATGCTATATGGTGCTTAAAATGAGTGTAACACTTGTGTAATGATGAGCATGGATTAACAGATAATGATCACGTCCCATATATTTGCTAACTCCTGCTCAAAGGGCATGTAATTCTTTGCTCAAATATGTATAGTTATTTTCCTGAAATCAGGGTAGAGGTGATTGCGTTTGTCATTTCAATGGTTAAGATGTGAAAAGCAATTAGCTTGTTTGCAGTCAATAGAAGAGGCAAACAATGTACCAGTGCAGTTTACATCTGCTGATAACTTGTGCAAATGGTGACACAAAATTAAGCATCTTATCGTTAGAACATGTGCTTCTGCTTGTAGGCTGTTGATGCCACAGTTTGAGGTCTGGCATTAAAACTCATATTACCTGCCAGGGACAAGGTGCACACAAGTCATCTGTGCTTATGAACATGAAAGAAGACAGTGTGTGCCATGCCTTAATTATAGTTTATCGCATTCTACTGGCTTAAAATTTCAAGGTTTCAGGTATAAAGACGTTTTAAAAAATAAGGGTTGAAATAGAGAAGAACTATCCCACCACATAAAAGAACGTTCTTCTCAGAAAATCTGGGGTTTTAACGACTTAAATGGTGAAATCAATTAGTTGGTAGAAGAGGTTAAACTATATAGTAGTAAAACCTGACACAAAATATGTTTGAAAAATAAATAGTCTTCCAATTGAGTTGTATTTCTCAGAGAATTACAAACAGATTTACCAGGCCTGTGAGGTGATTCATGATGGCTTCCAAGCCAGAGATAGGAGGCTGATGTATTTGATGAAGTGCTGGGTGTCATAGTAATTTATTGATGCCTGGCTCATCTGCTAAATCTGACAGCATAGGATTAAAGGAAGAATCCTTGTTAGACTCCTTTGCAGACAAGATACTGGGGAAAACAAGCATATATGACATTGTTAACAGTGCAGATTTGTAACATATCATAAATTTAAACTAGCAAAGCTTTTCATGGATACTCTTTTGAGTTCAGCCTGTTTTGGCAAATGAGCTGTGTTTTTCTGTGTTTTATCCTGTTACATAAATGTACACGTTTTTATTTGATATAAAACTTATTTGGCTTGCATTTGTGCCTGCCAATGAACTCAAATCTGAAACTTACCAAATTTGTGTCAAAATGTTTAAGAGACATTGGACCATAAACAAGCACAACAAGATACTGTCTAACAGCAGTTTAGTGGAATAATACTGGGGACAATCTATAGCATCTCCTTCTTTTCTGAACCTGCTCTTCCTCTCTGTCCCCCACTGATTGTGCTCTATTCAGTTTATATCACATAGTCATCCAAAAGATTTTAATTTGAAAGTTATACATTTTTCCATTGTCAAATTGGGTTCTAATGTGTTCTTTCTGTTTTTATTGTTCTTGTGATGAAATCAACATTTTCTGTGAAATATTAAAGGCAATGTAAATCAAAATGTCTTTATATTTCGAGTTTCTTTTCATAGACAAAAAAAACAAATTTACTGACTAAAATATTACTGTTTGGAAAAGTCCTGAGTACAATTATCACAAAAAAATACATTTGTGTAGTTAAATGGAGAAACAGTTAAAGAAAACAGGCTAAATAGGCTAAATATAAATGATCAGCTTCTCATAAACCTGAGCTCAGTTTAAAAGAGCTGTCCACCTTTTACTTTGTGAAGCTGCAATTTTATTGCTATTGTTACTTGTAATTACTCATTTCTCTTTTGGGTCTCCCCTATTCATCTTTCAGAAAACTTATTGGTAGTCATGTTAAGCTGGACCCTATTACCCAGAAAACTGTTGACATTCCATACTGGAGAACAAAAAAAACCCCAAAAACATAAATAAACAATAAAACATGAAAACAAATAGCATATTGTCTTAGAAAATGAATGTCTAGATTCTACTTAAGTTCATGTGTAGGTGAACCACACACACACACACACACACACACACACATATACATAGAGGAATAAATCTAAACGCCCCCCCCCCCCCCCGTGCTTAGTGCCCAAAGTGTTAGGCTTTATTAACTTGTGTTTTACTGTACTTGTGTTTTACTTTTATTATACTCAAAGTATATCTAACCTTTGCGTGTTGCAGAACATAACATCAACCATTGCATCAACATCTTCATATTAAAGTTTACTAATGACTTGTTTGAGGAATATATATATATATATATATATATATATATATATATATATATATATATATATACAATGAAACAACATAATATATATATATGACCACTTTAAGGATGTAACATACAAGGCCTGAAATTCCTATGGCTAAGAACACAAAGTATTCCAGTCTGTGAATGTGATTAATATGAAAGCCATATGAGCAAGAGTTAAATATGACATCCCATGTTTGTTTCTTCCTATTCAAGACTTTGCAAGGACTGTACTCCCATAGTTTATTCGACTTTCTGCCATCAAAATACCTCTTATGTAGAGAAGCTTACCTTCATTTAGTTTAACGTAGTTTCAGAGTGCTGCCAATTGCAATAAACTATACTACATCTCTAACCTTGCTCACTTCTGCTCTTGCCCATTCCCACACTTTGCGTCGCAGTCCCTTCTCCTTTTAGATTGTAAGCTCTTTTTTGCCAGGGCCCTCTTCACCTCTAATATCAGTTATTGGTTGCTTTGTATGTAATTCTGCATGTTCAGTGTATAAACCCATTTATTATACAGCACTTTAGAATATGCTTTACTAACACATTATTATTGTTGTTCTTGTCATATAATAATAATAACGATAATAATAATTAATCTCTAAAATCTACACAGGTTCATGGTCTGCAAGAAAACTTGTTCAGATGCATTTTTAAATGGTCATTGAATAAGTCTGCTAGGGTATTAGTTGTTATATCCTTGGGGATTCTCTGTTAGTTTGGCACCTTATGTCAAACGCCACACCTTTCATTATAGCAAATTACTTTCCCTGGCTCACAACTAAGTAACTTTGTTCAGATGCATATTTGAATGCCTATTATAAAGTCTGCTAAGGTATTAGTAGTTATATCCTTGGGGATTGGCACCTTCTGTCAAAAACCACACCTTTCATTATAGCAAATAAACAACATGACTTTACCTGGCTCACATCTAAGTAAGCATATTATGAACTGTAATGTCACATATATAAATGGGGCCTCATACTAAACCAACCCTAGTAATTTAAAAGCAAAAAGCTAGCTAAATATGCACCATGGGAGTCATTCGTCCTCATGGTTTTCTTTCTCTCTAAAGAGAAAATATACAACCCACTTTCTTAAACAGAAGAAATGCATAAGAATAAAGCATATTGTCATAAGGATGTGCAGCCTACAGCTGCTTAAAGCAACAGTTCAGAGTAAAAATAAAAACTGGCTAAATAGTAAGGCTGTGCAAAATAAAAAAAATGGTTCTAATATAGTTAGTTAGCCAAAAATGTAATGTATAAAGGCTGGAGTGACTGGATGTCTAACATAACAGAACAGAACACTACTTTCTGCTTTTCAGCTCTCTAACTCTGAGTTAGCAACTGAGCCTCAGCATTCAGCTCATATTCAAAAGCAAACATGACCCATGTGCCCTCCCCCCAAGTCGCCGATTGGTTACTGCCTGGTAACCAATCAGTGGAAACCAAGAGAGCTGCAAAGCAGGAAGTAGTGTTCTGGCTATTATGTTAGACATTCAGTCACTCCAGCCTTTATACATTTAATTTTTGGCTAACTAACTACGGTATTTTAGAAACATTTTTTATTTTGCACAGCCTATCTATTTTTTTATTTTTATATCGAACAATTCCTTTAAGGCTGCAGGCATGAAGTGATCTCTAAATAAACCTATGCAATTGCTGAAGAGCTTAAGTTGTCTGCTTATTCTGCCTCGTGCTGTATGAGATGATGAATTTCATACAGGTGTCTCAGTCTTTAGAACCAGGTGAGGATTGATGGTGATCTGCACAACAATTCATCACTGCAGGCAGGTGGCACAGTATTGGAATTTTAGAAATCTGTTCCCGATCACATCCTCTGCTGGGTGACTGTAATGACCCTATTTGTGATGTGTTACTGAAAATCAATGAGCAGCATTCAAGGTCAATGTACTGTTAGGAAACTCTTTAAGGGCTGATGGATGGATTGTATTCATTCAGAATAAATGTGAGAAGACAGTGACAACTTGTAATCCTAATATTTGTGCCAATTTTCAAAGGCAGACTACCTCATTGTTAGAGAAATCCTATTCTCTCTGCTTTCTTTTGTTCTACGGGTGTTTTATTCTTCTAGCTGTTCTAGTGCTTCAGTTATCTTGTGTATCTTGCTCATCAATTAATGTTTTGTCATGTCTATAATCAACTGCTATTCTGAAGGGATCCTTGCACTGGACAACCTTAAAAGGGGTTTATTTAAAATAAATAAGAATAATAATTTCCTGACCTACTGTATATCATTTTCAGCAGCCAATGTTGGCTCGGGCAGGGTGATTTTTTTTTACTGAAGACCTGCAAAATGTACAGTAAATGCAAACTCCCTCATCTACTCTTTCCCTGCTCTCAGCCATATTTCTACGAATGAGCAGACACAATGTTATTGAATGTAAAACTGAAAGACACAGCATAGGTCATTTACATAAAGCAGAACATATATTAAAGCGACACCACATAAACTGTTTTCCAGTGACATTGTCCAGGTACATTGATGATTGTGGTATTATGCAAAGATGCTACACTAACTGCATGTTGCCGGAGACATTTTGCTGACAAATGCTAAAATAATTATCCATTTGGGATAGGTTTTACCGTCACCCTGAAATTATTCAGTGGGAAAAAACTATTTAATAGAATTATATGCTTCTGCCTGATTTATGAATGAATAGTGAAAATCACCTGCGCCATTACAATGACAAAATGCTTTTTACATCCCTTTTGCTGAGAATATCAGCAGTGCTCAGCATGCCAAAATGCAGCATCTTGTTTCTTTTTACATTGTAGGTGACCAGAAGCTAATTTGCAAAAGAGACGATCATCCCGCTTTATCAAACAGTCGTTTATTTTAGATATGGTGCCATAATATGTCATGTACATCAAATCAAAACAGGTGTTATTGCTTAAAGTAATGTTATGCACAGATTAATTGCACCTGCTTAGCATTAATATTAAAAAGGCTGTAAATGATGAAAACCAAAACAAAAGAAAGTTCTAAATAAAAGTATTACACTTATCTTACAAAAAATACATCTGTTGAAATACATCTGTTGAAAATTCCTTTTATGTGTCTGTGGTACTGTATAACCCTTTTACTAAATGAGAGGCTATAACTGTTATGTTAACAGGACTGCAAAAGAGATAATTGCTTGCAGGATGGGTGTTGACAAAATAGAAAAAATACACAATTTCTATGTCTGTGTTAGGTCCCGCCTACTATTATATAGCCTTAGATATAAACCAAAGCAAAGAAGAGAAGGCACTTAAAGTGGCTTTATTTGACAGACATGATCCTCTTGTGACTCTTTAGATATATGTATATGTATATGGAAGTAGGGGTAGGCAGAGTAGGCACGTGCCTAGGGCACAAAGCTGGAGGGGCGCCAGGCACGCACCTTCTCTGCCTCTGCTATCCCCTAGTTCGGTCCCTGCTGTGGCCGACGTGCGCGTTTGCGCAAGTGCTCATGCGCGAAAAATACTAGTGCGCATGCAAGAAAAAAAAAAAAGTGTGCATGCGTACTTGTATTTTTCGCGCATGCGCAATCGTGCAAACGCGCACGTCGGCACACTTGTGTATTGGGCGCTTTCCCGGGCCAGGCTGCCTAGGGCGCCTGCCCGCTTTGGCCCGGCACTGTATGGAAGAGAAATAATCTTAAAGGGGTGGTTCACCTTAAAGTTAACTTTCAGAATGTTATAGAATGGCCTTTTCTTATCAGCTTTTCAATTGGTCTTCATATTTCATTTTTTATAGTTTCTGAATTATTTGTCTTCCTTATTTTGTTTCTTTCCAGGTGTCAAATGAGGGTCACTAACCCCAGCAGACAAAAAACAGTTGTTCTTTAAAGGAACAGTAACACCAAAAAATTAAAGTATATTTAAGGAATGATAAAACAATGTACTATTATCCTGCATTGGTAAAACTGGTGAGTTGGTTTCAGAAGCACTTCTATAGTTTATATAAACAAGCTGTTGTGTAGCCATGGGGGCAGCCATTCAAGCACAGGAAACACAGTAGATGACAGATAAGTTCTGAAGAATCCCATTGTATACTACAGAGCGAGAGTATCTGTTATCTGCTGTGTATCCTTTGCCTTTTCTCCTTTTCCAGCTGTGAATGGCTGCCCCATGACTACACAGCAACTTGTATATATAAACTATAGTAGAGTTTCTAAATCAGTTGTACCAGTTCAGACAAAAGTGCAATACTTGTTCAGTACTTTAAAACATTTATTTTTTGGTGTTATTGTTCCTTTAAACCTGCAATTTTCTTGCTTTTATTTTGCTTCATTTTATTAAATATCCTTCTATTCCATCTCCTTACTATTCATATTACAGTCTTTCATTCCTACCTGGTTGCTATGTAATATTAGACCATAGATATCTGCTGAAAATTCCAAACTAAAGCACTGCATAAAGCATAAAGCTAAATCATTAAAAAAAGAAGACCAACAGCAAATTAACTCATAATATAATTTTCAACATAATACTAAATGTTAAGTTAAAGGCAAACTACCCCTTTAATCTTTCTCTTGCATGTCCTTAGACTCAGAGTCCTCATACTGCAATATTAATACATGAGAACATCATCCTGTTTTAACACTACACTAACCAATTAAGTTTTGCATTTTACTATTTTCCTAGCAGCTGGCTGAACTAAGTTTATCACTGATTTGGTGCTGGGGGATGTATGGGTTGCACAGCAAATGAGCCTGACTGTGTTTTTACCTTGCGCTTCATCTCATCTCCATTCTAATTAACTGATATTTTGTGACCAGTAAAAAATCGTAACAATTTCTTGAAACAAACCTCTTTGAAAGACAAGAAGCATGTGGCAATATTGTACTACTCCCATAATGCTCTTTAAGGACAAAAGACAACTAGAAATAAGTTATATATCAAGAAACCGTTTGGGTTTCTTGCTCAGCATACATAAACAATATCAGCCACCCATATACATATATTACAGAAATTTCCAACCTCCAGTCAATGTGTCAATGTGCCACCATTGGGTAAAAGTTCAGTGTATGGATGTAAAAGAAAATTGACAAGAGCAAATCAAAAATTGGAAATAGAAAAGATTGTCAATTTACAATGTAACACCATACATAAGGGATGTATTTGATTTTTAAGTTATTGACACATGCCCTTGGGACCAAAAGGCCTTCTGGTATTAGCCAGAACTGATGATCTTGGATTGAATATTATTGAGCCTGTATGTTTATATTAACTTGCATATATATTTTATGAGCATTTTATGTTTTTTTGTGATTAAAATGTGGTCATATCAAAGAACAAATAAATACAAAGGTGATTAAATTCTTTTGTAAAAAAAAAAAAAGATTAACTAAATAGCGTATTATACTTTTATCAAAGATACATTTAACTTTCCTAGCCTTTTAAAAATGTGTCATCTGCATAAAAAATCACTGGGACATAAAATGATGTTTGTAAAGTTTTATGAAAGCTATTCTGGAGTATGGCTATAGATAATAGCACATTTCATGTGGCAAACAAACCATAATTTAATGAGAAAATCCATGTAAAAATAATTTAATGTAATATACCATATTATATATCTTATAATACTTTTCTTTCTTTGAAGTGAAGTATGTCTGCTTATGCATATTCAGGTGCGCATACAAAGAACTTGCAATATATTTCAAGAGTCAAAAATACCACCGAACCACTACCCCACCCTGCTGCATGCACTGTATAATGTTCATATTGTAGTTAATAACCATAACTAGACGTTTCTGTTGTTGAATTACAACTATACACTTAGGGGCATATTTATTATGCTGCGTAAAAAGAAATTTGCTGAAAGAACAATGTAAAAACCTGTGTAAAATAAATGGAGAATTTATCGAAGTTTGTGTTATTATCAGTGTCGGACTGGGACACCAGCGGCCCACCCAAATACCTTAGACAAGGGGCCCACTCTCTGTACTATTATTCTTTTTTTCCGCCCTCAAGCTCTATTCTCCTAGTCTCTTTTCTTTACATACTATATTATTATTATTCCATTTATTTAGCCTCTTTGTTCTCATAGAAATAGGGAATGGCCAGGAAATAGGCCAAACATTTAGCAGCATGAGGGGCCACTGACATCTGGGCCCACTGAGAGTTTTCCTGGTATCCTGGTAGGCCAGTCCAACACTGGTTATTATATGCCATGCGAATGCCAGATGTCACATAGTTACTTTACATTGCTTCCAGTGGAATTCAGATAAGAAAGAACGCATACATTTTTTTTAGTGGTGAAAGCTTGCAATGTGTGGTGTATTATGCCACCATTTTTTAAACAGTATAATAAATATGCCCCTAAATTGGTACTTGAACAGCATGAACAGCAGCTAGTCAAATTTTGGCCATCAGATTAGTGAGGTTTTTGATGCACAACTGGGTGGTAGGTTTTGAAGTTCTTTAAAACTACAATGTACCAATGAGTGAAAGTTCATCTAAGAGCAATTCCACCCCAAAAAAAAACACCATTACATTTATAGCAACACCTACATATTATTCAGTAAACTTTCACATCACATAGGTATATTTGCTGATTCGTATGTAAGAAACTTTCTTTAGTATTCATAGATAATTGTCCGATGGGATATGAACATGTGCTGTAATATCCAGACCAAGAAAAATAAAAAACCACTATGACGGAAAGTGTATAACACAGATGTGGTGTTTTCATATCTTTGTCTCAATAGACATTGATAAGGCAAACTAAATTATGGCTTCATGTTGGCTATATGTTGAATGTACAATGTATTTCCCAGCCAGGTACAGTATGTCGAAAGAGTGAAGAGTCTTCTATTAACAGGATACTGTCACCATTCCTTTCTGTGTAATTGATGGGAACATTGAGAAATCATACTGGGATTTTTATTTTGCATGGGTGAACCTTTTTCATTCAGAGTTTGCAAATTATTTTTGTTCGTTACCATCTAAGGGGGTGTAAAGGGTCAATAATCAGTAGTATTGTAACGTTATACATAATATTATTATACCGGTTTGCAAATCAGGTGCTTTATCAGAAAAATAATTCTAAGAAATAGTGACCCTGTTATTTTGTGCATGCTATTTCTGAGAACACCACATATTTCTTACCATATGACCCCCTGTCTTAAAACTAATTTGACCTACTCATTTTTCCTGGTATTGTGAATTTCTAGTAGGATCAGTCATATGAACCAGAATATTCTATATATAGGTATGGAACCTGTTATCCAGAATGCTTGGGACCTGGGGTGTTCTGAATAACTGGTCTTTCTGTAATTTGGACTTTCATATCTGAAGCCTACCAAAAATAATTTAAATATTAATTAACCCGTTGACTTCAATAAGCTGGATCCACAAGAGTTCAGAAGATCTAACCAATTAGCTTGTGGATCAGATATATACCCAGAAAAGCAAGCCCAATGAGTTTAAGTTCAACTTTCATATTTATGTCACTAGTGATCTAGGTTTTCTCTTTGGCAAGAACTACATATTTGTACCACATGTCACCCAGTTAAATCCAGTGAAAATCGAAAGCCATGGAAAGTGTTTAAAATCGTTCTTAAAAATATGTACAAACAGAGTAGACCTGCATAGCAAGCAAAAAAAATGCTTGAAAATTATAGAAGTTCTCATGCAGTTCTACTTCTCATGCAGTTCTACTAACTGCCTGTTTAAAGTTTTGCCTTGTTGTCATATACATCAATGGACTTTTCTAAGGCCACTGAAATGTAATATTGTTTCATATATTTCACATACGTATGCCTGGAATATGCACTTTAAAATACCGTGAACTAGAGCTTTTGCATATTACATTTTATATGCATATGTGATTAATTTCTTGTCAACATTTTAATATTGTTCATTGTTTAAATAATCTTTACTTTTTTAAAAATATGCCTACTTATTTCCATGATATAAACTTTGAGAATAAATCCTTGTAAAGTGCTTTAGAGCATGTCCACAATGATTTGTAAAGGGTCCTCCACTCAAAAAATTGTTTTTTTTTTTGCATAGTGAAATAAATTCAATTCTAAGCAATCCTTTCCAATAAACAATCATGTAGTTTATGTGAAGTTGTAGTAAATAAAAACATACAGGCAGGTAAGTTGAAAATAATATATAAAATCTACTGAGTGTGAACTTGATGACAGCTCATGCAGTCCCCAGCGGTGGAACCCATGAAGAATTAATCTCAGGGGGGACTCAGGAATAAACACCTGTATGCAAGGGTCCTAAATGACACAAAGAATAAAAAAGTATAAACAAACATTGTTCAATTACATTTACAAGTAACTTTAAAACTACTGGTAATCTTTAGTTCATTCATATAACGGAAAACTGCTTCGAATTTCACTTCTGTAAATATATCCGTTTTTTTTAGGTAAGACCCCTTTAAGCGACAGTACTAAAAATAAAAAGGAGAAACAATCCATAAAAACTAAATGGAGACCACTGTTTTAAAAGCAATCAGTAATTGGATTCCAGTACAGCTAACAGACTTTCATAATTTTTATTAATAATCCTGCTGTGTCATTTACCTGCAATACCTGTAAAACAATATAGGAAACAGACTTTGCTCACAATCAAAATCTAAGCCTATGATCAATGTGAGATTAATTACTAAACAAGTAAAACTAAGGGTTTATTTGGATTTGAAACCCCAAATCTTTTTGTTAATCCTTATGCATAGACTAATTAAATTGCAGTAGTTAATGGTAAATGGATGAAGTGATTGAATAAATGAATCACATTCATTAAAGTAATGAATTAAACTGTAAGGAGTTATTTCTCTCAGCGTTTAGCCATTTACCGCAGCAGCAATTCAGAAATGTTTGCTTTGCAATGAGAACGGAGTTAATATATTTCCCAAGCATTAAGAATCATTTTGTGTAATATTACCACACTACACCAAGAGATGCACGACTTCCCTGCTTTTATGAGCTTGACATCACATTTAGATGATGAAAATTAAAGATATTTGCGGATGTCACAGAATCCAACTGGCAGATCCAAAAAAAAATCTAGACAGAGAAGTGGTGAAGCAGACAGCTTTAAAAGCCAAGAAAACAGAAAAGCCAAAAACTAGATTATAATATATATAATGGAATATAATCTGCCTTATAATTAATGGGTTTCAAAGTAAAAGGAGATTTAGTAAATCAAAAATGAATCAAGAATGACATGTATTAAAATTTACAGAATGGCACATGAGGGAGATCCAACTGGAGGTAAAATATTGCAGATATATTCATGATTGTAAGGTAGTGCTAAAGTAAGGGGCAATCCATCAAATGTATCACTTATATCACCAAACTTTATGACTTTAACATTCATACTATGGCTACAATTACTTCAGTTTTAGCCACTACTTTGGAGTCTTGGAAAAAGATCCAAACTATCATTTATTTGACCACACTTTCCAAAAGCAGACATGGGAAAATCGGTTACATTGAGATTATGTGTTCTGATCCCTCATACATATACTTTTTTTTCAATGTAAAGAGTAAGTCATTGGCACAAAGACATTTCGAAGACTATCAAACTAAGGAACCTGATCATTATAAATTTATAGCAAAAGAGTTAATGAGCAGAAGCAGGGGATAATTATTCAAACATTTAAAATACTATACTTTTCCCCCTTGATATATAATGAAACCTTTTTCTTTAAGTATTATTGTGTTGGATTCCCTTTGTTCTTGGTGCTATACCGTATGTCTTATATTGTAAATTGCTTATTTCACTGAACTGTTTTAGTACTGTATATAAAATATGAAAACAATAACTGTTTTTGATTTCATCACAGATAAGGATACTATCAAACAGGTTAGGGTTTGAGTAGTGCATACAATTACCACAAGGACATGCAGGAGAAAATAGCATTATGTTTTGTTTAAAATTATATGAATACATTGAAAAGATTACTTTACAAGCTTTCAGATGCTGTTCTTCATTCCTTAATTCTCTCCTTCCTGTCTCTTCTAGTTATCCAAAGTAGACTCAGCTGTTCACTTTGTTTACCAGATCAGGTTCCGGAGTGACTCCAATTGCATGCAGTTCAATGGCAATTCTAATTTGTCAGGATGATCTCTCTCTCTTTTCCATATATTTTACAAGCTTAGTTGCCCTTCTCTGGTCCCTCTCTCACTCAATAATATCCTGTTTGAGCACTGGAGACCAAAACTGTAAAGCATTTAGATGGTGCCTTACCAGTGGAAGAATGACCTCCTCCTGTGAATCAATGCCCTTTTTTAATACAGTTCAAGACCTTATTTGCCCTTGATGCTGCTGACTGGCATTGCTTGCTACAGCCAAGTTTATCATCTACAAAGACTCCAAGGTCCTTTTTCATTATGGATTTGCCTAGTGCAGTCCCATTAAGGGTATAAGAGGCTTGAATATATTTAATCCCAGGTACATGATTTTACATTTATCAACACTGAATCTCATTTGCCACTTAGTTGCCCAGTTTGTCAAGATCCTGCTGCAAAGATGCCGCATCCTGGATGGAATTAATTGGGTTTATACATTACTTCCAATACACTCCCCAAGTCATTAATGAATAAATTAAATACAAGTGAATCCAATACAGAGCCCTGAGACATTTTTTTGTCATGTTTTTTCACCGGTTCTTTTCTTAATGCATTATTCTTACTCTTTTTTTAGCAGCAAAAATTTGGCAAGGAAATTTTGCAGCAGTTTTGTGAAAAAATTGCAAATGGCAAACATGGAATTTTTCTGTGAATTCATGCTTTGTGAAACAATTTGCTGTTCACTACTTAGAGGAACTCACCTAGTAGTAGCACACAAACAAAACAGTTCCACACTAGAAAAATAACAGATAAACATATGCAAACAGGCAATTGGTGAAAGCAGACAAATGCTTCTCTAATGGCATATATGTCTTTATTCTGTAGCCTTCACTGCTGAATTCCTTGGCTGACAATCAACCACTTGCTCCACAGCACTTTTGGTGATGTTCACACTTAATTCAAAAGTACATCAAAGTTGTCATTCTCTCATTACCTTTACATATGTACTTTGGCAGTGGGAATATACTTTTAAAATGTGGCGGACATTGATGGGTGAATAAATTTGGCAGGTGCGAATTCCCAGCAAATTTCCACGTTTTGCCAGCAGCGAGTAAATTCGCGAAACTGCTGCGTAAATTTGCTTCAAAAATAGTTGGACGCACATCGGAAAAGCCATTTGTGTCAAAACAGTCGCACATCAACATTATTTAATGCCAGCATCAAAATTGACTCAAGCATCAGAATTGACACCGGTGTCAAAATTGCGCGGCCGTCAACATTTGTATTTCGCAAATTTTTTGCCATTTTGCAAATTTCACTGTAAATTCGCAAATTTTTCAGCAAAACTAAACGGGACAAATTCATTCATCACTTGCTGGATAAGAACATGCTCCAGTGTTGTGAACTTCATAATGGCTAGGCTAGAGGATGCTGACTTGGTAATAGAGTCTTTTTGTGCTCAGGGGTTTTTTACACTCAAATTCATCAACATCATTTATTGAAGCATAGGTCCTAGAAACAGCAGCCACTCAAGCATAATTTTAATATAGATGTAATTTCTGTTTCTGAAATCTGTTTAACTTGATTTATTTTATTCAAGGAAAGCCCTGGAGCTATAAGTGCAGGGACTGCATGACAAGGGATCTGAATAACTAGCCACCAAATTATACTGGTCTAGGTCAGAGATGTGCAGAATCACATGTAGCTGTGTTTAGGTGAGAAGGAATGAGTTAAAGCAGGAGATGGCCAAGCCCAGGGGCAGAGTAAGAGAGGACGTGATGTCAGGGGAAGAAGCAGTTCACTTCCTTATCTTTTGAGCAGGTAGAAACATCCCACCCTCCCTCTCCTATTTTGGAAATTTTGTGAAATGTCAGTAGTTTTCTACTTTATATTCTCATATTATCTATTAATAACTGAATATGGATGTTTTCATGAAAGCGCTGTTATAGTGTGGTTTCTGTATCTTTACACATTATAATTGTGAGAGTCTGTATTGTATTTATTTATGTTAAATTAATGTGAATCGCTTGATTCCAGGGAATGTTTCTGATTGCTTTTGTGGTCCGGAAGGAATTTTTTCTCTCTTGAAGCATAATTGGCACTGGCTTCGGGCTGGTTTTTTTACCTTCCTCTGGATCAAAACAGTGCACATGTGATATTATATTTACATTTTTATTTGTCACAGCAGTGGTAAGAACTTGCCAGAGTACTGCACAGGTAAGACAGAGAAAGGAGGTTCTCTCCTGTGACTGCACAGTGGATTGATTGATACAGACTCTACTATTGCTTGTGCTAGGGGGCACCCTGCTTGGATTTCCTATTATCGACACACTGCAGATGCAGGTCCGGCAGCAGGGCTGATAAACTTCTCTCATGTTGGTGGCAGAACATAGTAGCGATCTCTTTTTAAATTCTGACTTTAGAATAGGGCCTTGGGTTAAGCTGGCAAGGTCCTATTTATTTAATAGAATGTGGCCATTTTACACCAATCTCTGTCTCCTGGTTTCAATAAGGTATAAAACAAAAAATAACTTATAAACTCCTCCTCAGAACCTTCAAAGCCCTTCATTCCTCTGCACCTAACTACATCTCATCTCTTGTTTCTCTATATGTTCCTGCCGAAACCTCCGCTCCTCTCAGAGCAACCGATTGGTTGTACCCCCCACTACTACTGCTGTTTCCCGTATCAAACCCTTCTCTCTTGCGACTCCTTATATTTGGAATGCCATTCCTGAATCTCTCAGGAGAGAATCCTCCTTTGGTGTTTTTAAAACGAAACTCAAAGACTACCTCTGGGAGTACCTGGATAATACCTGGACTGGCACTTATATAACAGTGTAACAAACTGTAACCCACAGCACCTTAATACCCCTCTGAATTGTGTCTGTATGTTACCCTCCCATTTAGACTGTAAGCCCTACGGGGTAGGGTCCTCTAGCCTTTTGTTTCCTTGACACTGAGCACTTAATCTGCATTGTAATTATATTTTATATATATTTGAATTGTATTCTAATAATGCACTTATTGTTACTTTTTATTCCAATGACCCCTTGTTTGTGACTACTAATTTATTGTTTTGCTGTACAGTGCTTTGCCCTCAAGGAGCGCTTTACAAATACAAATATACATACGATATACATACATGTAATAATGGGGTCCAGTGGGATAGCTCAAGCTGAAGGGTCATATTGAGGAGTCCCCTTGTCATGTCTGTTCTGCAGCACTACAAGTATAGTTTTATATCTAAAAACCTAGGCTCTTGGGTATCAGTCCTGTGTAAGTTTTAGCAACCCTGCTCCAACCATGAAACCCTTCTGGTAAAAATGACCAGTTCTGTTAGAGTATATTAGCAGAATGCTATTAGGCATATTTAATAAGAAGTGCAGTGAACACAGTGCAATTTTAGCACACCATTAATGCTTTAGCATACCATTAATGCTTTTGCACATGCATATTTAGTTTATCAGGTGCAAGTCTTGGCTTGTTGGTGATTTCATATCGCTCCTAGAACACACAATACAAATGGCATAAGGGTCTTAGTCTATTGATCTAACCAACTCCCTGGAATTACCATGATGTTCCAGATGGTGTTAGCTGCAGGGCTCCCCCAGTGCCATAGTATAGGTATAGTAGACTTGCACACAATTCATTGGAAGTGATAGAATGAACACAATTGCAAGAAGAGTGTTTGAACCCAGGTTACTTTAATGAGTATTATCAATACATTCACAACCTTGCAACCATTTTAGTTACAGACATTATATTTTGTTTTAAAGTCTTGCACTGTGTATGTCACTCTAAAACAGCAAATAAATAACTCCCATAGCGGTCATTAAGTACTGTCCTTATATACTGCTATTCATAGGCTTCAGAACCAGGGGGGCCACAGGGGCCATGGCCTCCCCAAAAAAAATTCTCCTGGATTTTTTTTTTTTTTTTAAGAATTCTGCTTATAACAGCTTGAGCAACCTTTTTCAAAATACTTGCGCCAAAACCCGATGCCATTATCATTTATTTTGGGGCTGAAGAAGCCGAAAGATGACTAAAACTGGCCAATCGCGTTCAGCAAATAAGCTGATCCTGCGCTTACACACTGATTGCTGAGAGAGAGGATCTGGTGTGCGGCTCTGCGTGGATGAAGACGTTCTGCCTGCTGCTCCGTCTCCAATAAACTCCGTACAGACAGACACGTGATGTATTGCTAAAGATTTAATTATATGCTGCAGAGGTTTCCCGTGTGTGTGTGTTTAGCCGGAAAATGGGAGGGGGCATGTGTTAGGGGAGGGAGAGATCACAGACAGCTGGACTTGCTGCACCTTCCTTCTGCCTAGTGCCGGTCTTAGGCTAATGAGACCTATTGGGCCCAATCTGTCCCCGTGCCCATGGGGCCCCCACCATAGCAAAATCTTGTAATTGACTTCCTCCCACATCAAACATCAAATTCATGGAATTCATCCTTTAAGTTCTGGGGTATTATACATGGAATTGCAAATGTGTCTTTTGGCTTTTATAAAATAAATTGCATTATTAAAAAGAAACATTTAGCTATCTATATATTCAATATTTTTCCTATAGTGGACATGGTCAAAGGCACAATTCAGCAGGAACAGCCCCTAAGTTTGCTCATAGTCTGTACAGAGAGATCCCATAAAACTGTGGCAGCATAGGTATTCCTCTGTACTAAGCACAATTCAGCAGGAACAGCCCCTAAGTTTGCTCATAGTCTGTACAGAGAGATCCAATAAAACTATGGCAGCATAGGTATTCCCTGTACTAAGCACAATTCAGCAGGAACAGCCCCTTAAGTTTGCTCATAGTCTGTACAGAGAGATCCCATAAAAATATAAAAGCATAGGTATTCCCTGTACTAAGCACAATTCAGCAGGAACAGTCCCTAAGTTTGCTCATAGTCTGTACAGAGAGATCCCATAAAACAATGACAGCATAGGTATTCCCTGTACTAAGCACAATTCAGCAGGAACAGCCCCTAAGTTTGCTCATAGTCTGTACAGAGAGATCCCATAAAACAATGACAGCATAGGTATTCCCCGTACTAAGCACAATTCAGCAGGAACAGCCCCTAAGTTTGCTCATAGTCTGTACAGAGAGATCCCATAAAACAATGACAGCATAGGTATTCCCTGTACTAAGCACAATTCAGCAGGAACAGCCCCTAAGTTTGCTCATAGTCTGTACAGAGAGATCCCATAAAACTATGACAGCATAGGTATTCCCCTGTACTATTTACCATACAACAGGAAGGTTTGAGGATAAATCTTTAAAAATGCACATATACTGTGAAAATAAATTCCTGCATTTTGTATGCAGTTGAACTCTAGAAATAAATTAGTGAAATGTAGTGAGTAATTATCATGGGGCAGGAACCCTGTGCCAGATGGCAAAACTCCATTTAGGGGGCCCCACCAAAATGGTTCCAATTGGGCCCCGCAGTTGTTAAGACTGACCCTGCCTTCACCTCTTCCATGTGCCTCATCGATGGAGCGGCCGCAGTGAGCTGGCTCTGGCTGCGGCTGCACATTTGCAGAAGATGATGCCATGGTGACACAGGTGCAAGCTGCGACACCTGTCAGCCTGAGTGAGCCCCCCACCGCTCGGTGCCCAGCTGCTTCATGAGTGCATTCAATAGTGGGCTTAGAACAATCAAAGGGCGGGGGAGGATACCATTGCCACTGGTACTCGGTCATTTTGTCCTCAGCTCTTGGAGGACTACAAGTCCCTACTTCCATCACCATTAATTACAGGCTGCCTGATGTTGGGAGTTGTTGTGCAAATAGAGCTGCTAGGCTAGCCTTTAGCCTAGCAATCCAATAAGCACAATGGGGAAGCCGCAACTTCCCAGAAGTTACATTCATTGCACATCATTCGGTGGAGAGCTGTGAATGATGTGCAATGAATGTAACTGCTGGGAAGTTGCTGCTTCCTCATTGCTGCTCATAGGATTGCTAGGCATGCATTTTGATGTTTTGCTGCCCTACTGCTGTTTACTCTTTCAGTGCCACAGTGATGGGCACACATGCTGTTAGTCCTTAAAGGCCTATGTGTCATTTGTGAGGGGTAGGGTCTATGCCACAGGTCACATTAAATTTCCACTGTGCCATTCAGTCTGGGGGTATTTATACATGAAATTTCCTGAAATGTGAAATTGAAATTCCCTGGAAATTCAGTGAAAACACACGGGAAAGTGGGTGGAGTCAAAGGGGAGTGGCTAAAAGGGGGTGTGGCCAAAAAAATTGCGGCGCGCTACGCGCGCCTCCATTGCTCCTCTTCCTGGCCCCCCCAGCTGAAACCATCTTCTGCTGCCTATGCTGCTATTAACCCATGGTCCACACTGTTCCCTCAGTCTTAAATTAGCCTTTATGTGCTCTAATGTAAAACTTTTTCTCAGTGCAGAGTGGGAATTCACATTCATGTCACTGCTGCATTGTACATTCCAGGCAGACTGGCATAACAATGACACAGGAACTCAAATGCTGTACATCCTTAAAACTATTTGAAAAATTGCACAGCCCCAAAAGGTGAACAAATCAAACATAGAAACGTGAAACTTGCAGAATGATTTTTCTCATCAAACAAACAATGCCCTTTATATGTATTTGCACTTGTTAGTAGTGATGGGCGAATCTATGGAGTTTCACTTTTACTTTCTACTCTCACTTCTAATACTACTCAGTCTATATTGCTGTTTAACCAAAAAAATAACATCTATAGTTTATGTCAGGGGTGTCCAAACTGAGGCCCGAGGGCCACATGCGGCCCAGGATGCATATGAATGTGGCCCAGCTTTAAAAGCTTGGTTCCCGAGGAAATAGGAGGAGGGGGACTCTGCCCATTGCCCAGTTAGTAATAATAATATAATAATACGTCTATTTAATATCCAGGTGTCCCATATTCCAGTGTATAGCTGCATCTGGTTATCCAAATGGCATTGTAGTTCTTTTCTGTGTATTTCCTTTACTTTTACAAATCAAACGTGTTTGTGTATTTCATGTGTGGGCCCCAGACCATTTTTCTTTTTCTAATGTGGCCCGGCAAGCCAAAAGTTTGGACACCCCCTGGTTTATGTATTACTAATAGCTTACTAACACAGACAACTAATAATTAATCTGAACACATAATATCTGGGTGCTTTGTAACCCAAGTTAAATGAATAAACCATATATTTATGTGAATGAACTAAATATTTATGTGTAAATGTAAGGAATCTGAAATACTATGTAATTTTGTGTGACATGAGGGACTCCAATTGAGAATTGTCATAGTTGCGTCATATCCAAACAACTTCAAATACCATCTGAGTATAAGATAAATGAAAATAAATATACAGTTTAACAGATTTTTTTAATATAAAAAAAAAGAATATTAATAGCACAACAGTCTTAAACTTATTATGAGCAACTAAGAGATCACCGGATCTTAGTGATTAGACTGAAGGAGGATTTGAGTTATACCTCAAACTATTAATTAAAGTCCAGCGCTTTCTGTAACTCCCTCCTCATGTTTGTGACCTGCTGGATTGGCCAGATGCCATGTCGTAGAGGAGGTGGTGCTCATCTATTTAAATAGCAGCATCAGCTGCTGCTACACCCGCCATGTCTCCTTCTGCTCCTTCGTGCTGGGGACTGGGATCTTCTTCAAGTGAAGGAGGTGGAGGTACTGGAGGACCTGCAGCAGATTCTGTTGCCTCTTCCTCTCCCTCTTCAGCTACCTCACCCTCTGTCCCTTCTGCAGCGGATCATCTTGGATCCACTCAGCTGGCAATAAAAGAATTTCAGTTTGAGTAACTACAGTAGTTACATGACACATCTCATCCTGTAAAGTTTGAATTATACAGGATGAGATGTGTCATGTAACTACAGGAAAATTAAATAACATCTACAGTATAAGAATGGCAGGTTTGGGGCGGGCAACACCATTATGATTTTTTGCAGCAGATAATAATGTTCATTTGATTTACTTGTTCTCTGCAGTTATATGACAGTTAACTGTTACTGATGTTACACTATTCACCTAAACACACTTTTGCTTAAAAATAGCAAAATAAATAGGAATCAAGTAGCTTTATTGTAGTTACGAAGAGAAATCTATTTATTCTGTTTAAATAAATCTACCTTTATTTGCCAACTATACAGCAGTATTAGAAGTAAAATTATTGTTAGCCTTGGTACATGCCTAAACACACATTTGCTCAAAAATAGCAAAATAAATAGAAATCCAGGGAATTTATTGTAGTTAAGAAGATAAATCTATTTATTCTGTTTAAGTAAATCACGAGGTCTGCGTGCTGCTGCTTGCTTGCCAGGCGTGCCAGGTGGCAACCCTATTCATAATGCAAACCTTCAATACAAGTATAACACAACACCAGCATTAGTTGAAGACTTTGAAGAGATCATTAATTGTGTTATTTGTATGATGACTAAGGCAGTAGGACTTCAGAGACCTCTTTTGTGTACTTGCAAACATACCGGCCTTCTTATATATTTACAAGTTTTCCCCAGGGCCGCTTTTGCCATCAGGCATGGTGAGAATTTTGCCTCAGGCACCACAGAGCAGCCAGTTACCAGGGGTGTAAAAAGCCGCCTCTGGCAACTTTAAGACCTGATTACCAATTTTTAAAACAGAAATTCGGCTCTTCTAGTGCAGCGAGTGCAATATCGCTCACTGCACTAGCCATGCGCCCCCCCCGAAGCGCCCCTGGTTTTCCCTTTTAATAACATTGTGGTCAAAGTGGTGCGAATTTTTCAAATCAAAAATAATAACTCACAATTTTGTGTCACAAAAGAAAGAATGCCTAGGGGAGTGAGCCAGAAACTGGGAACGACAGGGCCATGGCAGGGCTACAAATGATGATTATGGGGTTGTAGTTCCTCGGTTGCTATTGGGATGGGTGGAGACATGAGGGGTTAAAAGATGAAGGAAGTGAAGAGAGAATGCTCTTTTACCTTGAACAGCTCCTGCCCGACCTCCCCAGAATAAATGGGGTAGCTGAGTAAGGGGGAAGTGTTGCATAATGTCCCATTGGACATTGGTAACAAGTGTAGGGTGTATCAGGGGTTAGGCCTATGGCCAAAGTGATGGATAGGGCCCGATGGAAGTGCATGAGTTACGGAGGAAAGCCGCGCCTAGGAGGGACAGCAGATGGACCCCTCACTATTGGGTACAATTCTTTGCAGCCTTCAGTGGCTATCAGATGTTAAGTAAGTTAATAGTTAAATATTTGATATTTTGATGTGATTGTACAAAGATTTTGGTTTATGTTGGTTGTTATTTATGTGGTTTAATAAGTAAGCTGTGGCCTTTTTCACCCAAGATTTCACATGTGTTGTTTGGTATGTTATTTAAGGAAAGGGGGGAGAAGCTTGGTGTTGTTGGGAGAAGCCCATCAGATTGACACAGCTCCTGCCAAGAATATGACATCTACAGTGGGTTACCTGCTACACACAATATTGTGCTGTGATCAGACAGAAACACACATTCTTCTTTTCTGAATGGTAGTGATGCCATCATTTTAAGTGGGCCTGTCACCCAGACACAAACATGTGTATAATAAAAGTCATTTTCAAATTAAACATGAAATCCAATTTCTATTTTTTATTAAATCATAGCTTAATAGCTGTTGTAAACTCAATTAAGAACCACAGTTGTCAATCAATGCCTCAAACATAGAGGCGGGGCAGACAATTACTTTCACTTTCCATTCAGCACTTCCTAGATGTCACTGCTCTCCACACATTCCTGAGATGATGCAAGGCTTGACTTAATTACAATGTCCACAAAATGGCTCCTGCCTGCTTGTTATAATTATGAACTCCCAGACTGAAGGAAACAAGATTCATATAATTTATATAGTGTAATTACATTTTATTTTGCTTAACTAATGTGATAAAATAGGATGCTGGATATTTTTTTTGGGTGACGGGTCCCCTTCAACACTTTGCACATTCTAGAACCTAGCAGTCCATCAAGTTCCCATCAGTGATACTGAAATGAACAGGTGCTGAGCTATCACCTTGAAGAAATAACACTGACTTGCTTGTTCCTGACTGCAGCTGAGAGACACTGCTTTTGCCCAATAACATTGCACTAAATGCCATTCATTCACTTTCAGGATAGCTTTACTTTTTGGATCAGGAAGGTCTTCCCCCTTCTTTCATTTACAGTGCAAGTTAATTCCCCAGAGCATCATCTTACATAGACTTTTAAATGTCATCTGAACCTGAGTATGATTTGTATTTCTTAAATAAGTATTGGTGCTTTCCCTCACTGGAGAGCTTAGAATAGCTTTAAAAATTTTGAAACCTGTTTGTGTGCAAGACAGAGCACAAACTAGAGGCATATATTCTCCGCATCAAACAACATTGCAGTCATTTAAAGATATAGTCCACAAACATTTAAGTTATATATATAACATATATTAATAATATTTGATATATCACTTTTATTACCCATTTATAGGACTACCTTACCTTACTGTTTTTTTTTCTATTTTGACTCAACGTATACACATTTTCTGTTTGCTCTCCCCCCCCAGCTTTTATAAAGATATCACTGGCTTAGCTTACAGTTTTAGCCTTGCTTGAACAGCCTTTGCTCCACTGGCAGCTGGAGCCGTTGTACTTATCACCTATAACAGGCTTCCTATTGCATTTAAAGGCCTATTACAAGGAGCCAAGAGGGAGCCTGATCAAAAGAGTGTGGTAAGCTGTACAGGCTATTGATGGCACCCTCCATAATTGAGACAACTTCACAAACTTAACACTTAACCCTGAGTTACTGCGCTGAATTCTAAAAATAAAATGATGCATAGTGGTATACTATTGTACCCCCTTGTCAACATGAGTTCAATAAACAGGGCTTGTGCTTAACATATTTTTGTCTATTTTTTTATTCATGAAACATCTGATTGTTGTTATTTATTGTGCTAAAGAGGGCTAAGTGGAAAACTGAAATGGTCCATATTTGGTCCATGTGAGGTAGATATTTAGATTATCAGTGTATAGATACTTACCTTGTCTAACAGACTGATTATTTGTAAAATGGTAATCTAATTATTTACTTTGCAAGAAGAAAACATGGCGAGGCTTCAATTTCCCTGTTTGCCCTGATTAGCTCGGCTCTTAAAACACATTAATAATTAGTTAATGTGTTCAATACAGCGATTATTACAGACATTATATTTTGTTTTAAAGTCTTGCACTGTGTATGTCACTCTAAAACAGCAAATAAATAACTCCCATAGCGGTCATTAAGTCCTGTCCTTATATACTGCTATTAACCCATGGTTCTGCAATCACTATCCCATCACCAGTGTAGTTAAATTGTCTAGTCACTCTACACTGGTTTTCTCTTTCCTCACCAGGTGTTTCCTTGTATTACCTGTGACTTAATGGAAACTCAGTTGGTTGGACAGCTAGCTGTTCCCAACATCATATTCACAGAAAGAGAAATTACATCTCTTTTGGCCAGAGTCCATTACCCTCCCTTTCCTTTCTCAACAATGCTGCCAATTTATCCAAGTGGTCATAGGGTTTATCTTCACATATGGCCAACAAGATGAGGTTGCTCCACTAAAACAATAAATAAATATAACCATCTAATTTTTCACAGTATAATATGTGTTTATAAGATTGAAAAAAGTTGGTGTACAGCTATAGTCATAAATAGGCAACATTTAAAGCAACGTTACCCTTTTTAGATGGAGTCACAGAGCGCAGCACCGAAAGTGAAAACGCCAATGTAATGCAGACACTTTTAACATTGTCCTCATTCCTCTGGAAGCAACAAAGTATTTGTGAAGTATCCTTATGGAAAACCGAAGTGATATTTCTAGAGCAATCACTGATTTCAAATAAACTGAATTAAACAAACAGGAAATCAAATTTTGATCTCTGTTTAAAGGATTTTTCGGTCTGGACCTGGAAGCTGCGGTATTCTGGAAAGAACAGATAGGCCAGTCACTCCATGCCTTTGATCCAATTCACATATTGGAGCTCACATTCCACAGGAAGACTGTCCTGTGGAAAGGTATTTAATTATAGTAAGCCTTGTAGGAAGCTCTCAGAGCAGGACACAGAGCAGAAAGGATACAAGCCTGTGTGAGGAACTCTCAGAAGGGCTGGGGGTGCTGTCTGCCACTGCACTGTGACCAAGTGACAGAGAGTTTTGAGTGAGCCATCAAAGAAAAGCCAGGAGGCTGAGCAATCCCCCCCAAATAAGGATTGTGAGTTAAGGGGTGACCCCAATATAACTGTTTTCTTACTGGTAGTCCACAAGGGGCCCAATTTAGTGATGGAACTTGTCAAATGTGTGCCCAGTGGGCAGGATTTATTTTTATGATTTGTTTTGTATCCTGAAATGGTCACCCCTGTGTGTAAATAAACTGCCTTAAAGAGAAGTGTCTGTTGTGGATCCTGCAGGCTTACATAGCTTTTTGAGGAGTGCATATATTTAGTTTATGTATATCAGAGTAGGTGGAGTCACCCACACTTAAAACTCAAGCTTCCCCCCCCCCCCGGCTGCATCACACTTATCCCTAAGGTTCGTTCTGCACACCAGCTGTCAACCAACTAACCCACCACGAGCTGCCACAACGTCTCAGTCTGCACAGCCACTCACTCCCCCTGCTTCTGACTGTTCCCTCACTTTCCAGTTGAGCCCCCTACCAACTGCACAGAGGGTACAAACCCCACCTTCCTACAGATAGTTCAGACCTACAAGCTAAATCAGGGGGGGTGCCTAAAGCAGTTTTTGGGAAGGCTCAGCTGGAATAATAAAATAGTTAAGACTTCAAGAAAATGTCTACTTTTACTTCTAGATACTGAAAGATTATGTGTATAGTTTGCTACAAAAATGGTCACCTATAGCAATCAATGACAATGTAGCAAATAGGTCCTACATCCAACTGTGCTTTTTCCAAAGTACAGGGGATACAGAGTGGTCCGTAACCTTTAGTGAGCTAAGGAGGACCCAGACCAAAGTTTTGACCTCCAATCTTTGGACCAAAAAAGCACTGCTCTGTAATCAACCACTGCTCTTTAATCTGGACATTTGTTTTGTAGCCAAATGATGTTGTGCTTATTTATGTGCCCGGGCCTGCACTGGATTGTGTACCTGCTGTACATAGAAATCCATGGGTCCTAACTGACATAATGATGTGGATACAGAATCAAATCTACTTTCTGTAGAGCAAGGAAACTATATAGGAGTGCTATGAAGTACAGAATATACTGAATCACAGACACGCATAGCTGACCTACTGATTTGTTATTTTTACCACATATACAAAAATGCAGATTATATGTTATGCCAATAGCCCTTAAAGCTACTGGCCATTTAACTCATTAGACAGGTGTCCCCCTAGGACAGTGTTCCCCAACCAGTGCCTCTTGAGCAACATGTTGCTCGCCAACCCTGTGGATGTTTTTCCCAGTGGCCTCAAAGCAGGTGCTTATTTTTGAATTCCAGGCACAAAAAACAGGTGTACTGCCAAACTGGGCCTCCTGTAGCTGCCAGTCTACATAGGGGCAAACAAATGGACAATCACAGACCTTTTTTTGGCATCCCCAGGGACTTTTTTCATTATTGTGTTGTTCCCCAACTTTATTTCCATTTGAATGTGGCTCATGGGTAAAAAAGGTTGGGGACCCCTAAGATATCTTTCTCCCTGCCCTTAAAATGTATCTGTTACACTGACCAATCACAACACAAACCTGGACTTGCCTATTCTCTGGTCACGTTTGCATTTGAGTAAAAGCCATGTTTTTTTTTTTTTAAAGCTCTTTTAGAGATCTGTATCTCTAGCACTCAGAATGTTGCTGCCTGAGATAAAAGTGCTGTCCGCAGCAACCTTTATAATAGAAACTTGCTAATCATCTCTTTTCTTTGCTTGACATTTTCTTTGGACAGATTGTACATGGTTTTGGTTAAGGTCTCTCAAGCCTGACAGTGTAACACACTGGAACTTTACAGACATTGTCACATTTGTAAGCAGACCATATCGAGATCCTGCTCTGGCCCAGCATTTGGGTAATTCTGACTCATCACCAGATGCTTCTTCTGTCTGGATGAGTGGGATGGGACATTCAAGGACATTTGTCAAACCTACAAACAACTACTATGAGCTGTTGGTCAAAACCTTGCCACGTCTCTGCATATTTACTGCCATTCTTTCGGCTGCACCCCCCCCCCCCCAATGCTTTTGTTGCAAGATACAGATTACACATCTTAGTGTGTGTGGTGTGTTGATACTGAGATTCTGAGATGCCCTGTCTCTGTCCATTTACTTTATAGTTGTTGATGACATTTACACAAGCTTTTTTTTAAAGTCTAATTCACAAAGGGCAGTTCAAGTTCTTTATTCTATTTATGTTTTTTTTAATACACACTACCATAAAACTGGCCATACACATGCTGATAAAATCTGATAACTTGGTCCTTTTATACTGGCAGCTTATTAGACAGTGTATGTGGTAGCAGAGAACTGATCTGAACTGCATGTGCAGCATCTCTGTAAATGAGGACAGACACATCAACTTCTGTTTGGCCAGTAACTTGGTTGCTTTATAGAACTCAGCATAACATGTCTGCAAAAGGAACTTTTCATATAGAGCATACACAGGATGAGGAAGAAGAAAAACACACAGGGTTACAGGTCAAACATGACATCACATTGCTAAGCAACAATAGACCCTCCCTGCATTAAGTAACATCCACTGGAAAAATCTATGTTTGTTGTTTTCCAACACCCTTCTCAACAGTATGGAGTTTATTCCACAAGATTCATTTTTTCAGTTTCTCAAAATGATCCTTGGGTAATGGTTTGGTTAATACGTCTGCAACCATAGTCTCTGTTGGACAGTAGTGCAATTCATTGATTACCTGATCTTGAGCAACATATTCAGCTTCTGTTGATGATAAGACTACTGTGGCTTGTTTTCTACTGGTCCAACATATGGTTCCTTTTCAAAGTTTAAACAAAAATCCTGTAGTTGACTTGCAATCTCTTACATCACCTGCATCTACATAACCAGTTAAAGTGGACCTGTCACCCATACATAAAAATCTGTATAATAGAAAGTCCTTTTCAAATGAAACATGAATTCCAGTTTCTATTAAAGTATTCATAGCTGTTGTAAGCGAGTTTAAAAATCTCAGCTGTCAATCAAATATTGCCTGCCCCTCCTCTATGACTTGGGCATAGAGGCGGGGCAGACAATTACTTTCACTTTCCATTCAGCACTTCCTAGATGTCACTGCTCTCCCCACATTCCCACGTTTAATTGTGTAACCAGGCATGGGGATGGACATCAGGTCCCCCTTCTGGTGCACAAACAATATTCTGAGATGATGCAAGGATTGCCTTAATTACAGTGTCCACAAAATGGCTCCTGCCTGCTTGCTATAATTATGAATTCCCAGACTAAAGGAAACAAGATTCAAATAATTTATATAGTGTAATTAAAGTTCATTTTGCTTGACTAATGTGATAAAATAGGATTTTAAATATTTTTTTTGGTGCTATGTGTATTGCTGGCAATTTCAACTTCTTATTGATAGTCCCTTTCAGGCATTCTAATCACAATGTGATGGAGCTGAAACCTTTCTGCAAAGTATTCCTACTGCTGCTGCAATGTCTTGTCTTGTCACTGTCACTATGAACAACAATTTGCCAATAACCTTTCTTTATTGATGGTTGTCTGTCAACAATCACTCACCATTCTCGTCTTTCAGATATTCAACTTCCATAGGCGTTTTCACTTCCTTTGCTTCCTCCATTCCACAATAGGTTATCAGTTCTTGAGTTTTAATTTTCTGATTAAGTAGAAAACTTCCATCCTCGTCTCTCTCAATTTGTATTCCAAGGTAATATGTGACATTTCCCAAATCCTTTATTTCAAAGTTTTCCTTTAGTCTTTGAACAATATCATCACTGTCCCCTTCTTACTCATAACAGACTAGCACATGATCCACATAGATCAATACATATATCCATCTATTGGTTTCTTTCTAACTGTAAAGACATGGATCTGCCTTGCTTCTGGAAAATCTTCCATATAAAAGGACTTGATTTATTTTCTCATTCCAGGCTCTGGCAGTTTTTTTAAGTCCATAGAGGCCTTTCTGAAGCTTGCATATCAAATCTAAGGTTTCTGGATTCACAAAACCAGGTGGTTGTTCCATATATAGGTCTTCATCAATTTCACCATAAAGAAATTCAGTTTTCACATCTACAGTAGGTGTCTTACTTGCATACCTTTGCTGGCTGCCATACATAAGAGTGTTCTCACAGTTGTATGTTTCACTACTTGAGCAAATGTTTCCTCATAGTCTTTACATTTTTCTGAGTACCCTTTGACAACTAATCTAGCCTTGTAACGCTCAACTTCTCCATTTGCTTTGTATTTCACTTTAAATATCCAATTACAACCTATTGCCTTTCGACCCTGAAGTAACTGAGTCAAAGTCAATTTTTAATTCAAGGAATCAATTTCCTCTTGTGCTGAAACTTACAATTTTTTGGCTTCACTTTTTGTTAGTAGTTTGCTTCAAATATATCTTGTGTGTACGCTTTGTAAGAATATCTGGGAGCTGGTATCCCTTTTGTGGTGCGGGTTGACCTTTGCAGTTCAGTTTCCTCTGTGACATTTGGTTGTTGAGATGTACTTTGTGAATTTCCCATTATGTGCTTCATAGAGTCACCTGTTTTGGCAAGTGGTTTTACCCCTACTGTCACAGACACTGTTGTTGTCTCTTCAGAGGATTCAGATATCATGTTTTTTTTATAAAGAAGAATTGTCAAAATATATGCTGTGGCTATCACTTTGCAGATTTTAGGATTTTGAACTCTGTAAGCTTTACTTTGCTCACTGTATCCAACCAATACACCATCTGTAGCTCTATCTCCCTGTTGCATTTTTCACTTGGAATGTGCACATATGCCTTGCAACCAAATATTCTCAAGTGATTTACCATTCCACAGCTCGTAAGGGGTAGCTGCTATAGCTTTTGTTGGTAGGCGGTTTTGTAGGTATGTTGCTGTAGTTATTGCTTCTCCCCAGAATTTGTTTGGGAGGTTGGCATCATTCAGCATACAACTTGTCATCTCTACAAGTGTGTGATTCTTTCTTTCTGCTACACCATTTTGTTCTGGAGTGTATGGAGCACTTGTTTGATGTTGAATGCCTTGCTCCTTTGTTTTTGGATTCTGCTATATACTCCGTGAGCTTATCCAATGTTTCACTTTTGCACTTCATTAGATATACTTTTGTGTATCTGGAGTAATCATCTATGAAAGTCACAAAATACTTGTTTCCAGTCGAGGTCTGTGTTCTCATTGGTCCACACATCACTGTGGATAAACTCTAAGGGTGATGACACAGTTTACATAGCCTTGACCAATTACTTTCACACAGTGATTCTGTCCCCATTTGCAAGGAACACTTTCTCGTTTGCATCACAGTCTCTTTGATCAAAGAAATGCTTATCACTTGTCATGTGACTCCTTGCTCCTGAGTCAGTACATCAGTTTGATGAGAAGTTATCTTGAGTAAGCTTGAAACATCCACTCCACTGTGTATCTATACACAATCTCTGTCTGTTGTTTTCTGACAGTATGGGGCCCCATGCCAATATTTGGCTGAAAATCCCAGTGGGGCAAGGACCAAATTACCACATTGATACAGTGCTTGTCGGATGAGTATCTGTAGGTCTGATATAGGGGTAAACATCACCTTTAGATCCAAGCCTACCTCACCCTGGATCGTGCATGCCATAAACGCAATATACCGAATTGGGCTGATCTGAATGTTGGTCCCCAGCCCATTAATTAGATCTGTCCCATTTGGCTATTGCATGGGTAACTAAAACAGATAGAGATTCATTTCTTTGGCAATCATGTCATCTTGTCTTGATTGGATCTCACTGTGTATGACCTGGTTTAGAGTAATAAGTAATTTCAGAATATAGCATTTAGTAGAATAAGGGAAGAGTGAACTTAAAGGTGAAATTCCTCTTTATACCATTTTCTTTTATATTATAGATTCCCCTATTCTATGCAGATATGTATTTTTGTCTTCTTCTTCTGTCCTATTTCCATCCTGCAACTGAAAATGCTGTCAGATTATTGGAATCACCTTCCATGGCAACCAGAAAACTGTTTAATTTCTTATCTTAATTTTATCTTTAATCCCCTTCTACTTCTTCTGCTCGTCTGCCATTTTGACTTACAAAATGTTGCCTGGCTTCTTGGATAATCAAACCCTAGCAACCAGATTGCAGCTGAAAGCCTAGATGCTTTGAAGGGAAGTTCTGAACCCCTACAAAATGCTGTTATTTTCAAAGTGGTTAAATTGGCTGACTGAAATCTTCAAGCTGGGCTTACAGTAACTTTTCAGGATCTTTACAGGCTATTGGGACATAAACTATAAAAGTATAATGCAAGTTATTGTTTAGATGATCATTTGGCTATGTTGCATGTCTCACATCAAAAACCACTTACATTATGTTTAATGGTAGTACACCTAAAAATATTTTTTTAGAGCACACTGTTCCAAATGAGAAATATAATATTACCCTTCAAGATTGGTTTGGCCGGCACTGAGCTGGTGATTTTCAGAGTCCATAGGCTTTCATGTCAGGATTCTGCTTTGGCCTCCAAGCAAAGTAACTATATAAGAGATATCATGAAACCAAATGTTAATCCTATGAAGGCAGCCAGCACATGAGAAGGTGAGCCAGGTCACAGACTTTGTCTCATCTTTAAAAAGACCATTCCAATATTGTTTTTATATTATAAAGGTCTCCAAGTAGTAAACACAGGAATTCCACCTGTTCTGGCAGGGAATGCTCCAGTAATACTCCTTTTTCCCTGGGATTAATAAATGACACAATATGTTAATGTTCCAAATAGGAAGACTACACATGGACAATATTTGAATCAGTTATCTATGGTTTTTCCAGGTGTCCTGTACATGAACTGTTTTTGTATAAGTTCTCCCAGGATGAAACCTCTTTACAGGTGGAAACCACTGTGCTATCCGTTACTTAACCATTGTTTTAATTTAACATACACTTTGAGAGGCCTCCTGGAAATTATTGTTTAATAATTACTGAACTATTTAACTATTGTTTAACTTATTAAAATAGACATAAATAATGGCACCTCATTTCTAAGAAGCACACAAAAACATATTGAAATATATAAATATATATGAGGCAGATATTTTCTGTTAAATGATATCAGAATAATTTGCATGGCTTAAGTGAAATATAAAAAGAAACACTATATTAAAGGGAACTGTGTGGCTATCCTCACTACACGCTGGCTTGGATGGCATTAAGTGGCTTTTTTGTTGTATCAATAGACTACTTGTTGTCTGCTCCAGTCCTCTTGGGGGTTACATGAGGACTGCTTTAACTTGATGGCTTCTTTCGATGCCATTGTGTTTTAATATAGGTTTATAACCTCACAGATATATTATGCATTGCAATTAGTCATAATGCTCCATGGTTTCTAAAGGCTTTTTGTAGCACTGAGTTTATGTCCTTTGTGCTGCTGACAAAAACTCATTTGTTAAGGGGTTGGATGTATGAGGCAAATACAATGCATGAATTTCTGATGAAAACAAAGGGGTTGAAAGTGGGTAAGCTAATGGCTGCTATTGACCAACATCTGCAGCCTTGTCGCCTGTTCTGGTTTCTGTAATGAGGTTTGCCAAAACAGTTACTATTATAAGGCAGTTTAACTCATTAAGGCCTGGCATTTATGTTTTATTTTGTTGGATTTATGGATATTATATAGTTTAGATTTTAGAAGACTGAAACAATGTTTTCCTGCTAAAATGAATGGGTGTGTCATGTGTGCCAGCGTGCAGCAGATGACAAAACAAAAGGTGCTCCACCAGGAGTTCAAAAAAATTATCTAACATGAAAATGTATTTGAATTTAAAAGTATATTGTACAAGTTTGATTGCATTGTATGTACACAATATAAATAAATGCAACACAAATGTGAATGAGCCCAATGAGTAATGGCTGCTGAAATATGTCCAGTCACTTATGTCAGCTGTATCATAAAAACAGGAGTCTTTACAGAACATAGCACTGGCACTTCGGGGGAATGATGACCGTCTAGGTAGGAATGGATTTAGGCCAGGCCCCCCTTCCCCCATAATGTGCCCCTGTTTAGCATCCCCCAACCCTTCCCAGCTAGCCCCTCGGGTAGAACAAAGGAAGGGGCTAGCCACGGCGGGAAAAAAGTGGGCGGGTTGGGGGAGGAAGCAGAGGAGGACCGTCAGGCAGGTTAGTGTTTTAAGGGGATGCTGTGGCGATTTTTGCTCATACTTACTTGTTTTTTGTTAGGTTAGGTGTCACCCCTCCCCTTTTTCCATTGGTTGGCATTAGTGCGGCTCTAGGTCTACGAAGTGGTTATAGTGCAGGCCTACCTTTGGTGAGTCACGAGTGTGCATCAGACTGGGACTGCACGGTCTTCTCTGATGCATGCAAGTGACTGGGTTAGCGCCATTATGCACAACGAGGGAGCAGGGGGATGGGCAAAAAGGCGGTCACTGAGTGCGCCCGTCCCCGTGATCGCTGCTTCAGGTTTTTTGGAAACTTTTTGGGCAGGAGCCCACGTTTGGAGAATGAGAGCCGCAGCTGGGGTCAGGGTGTACCTAAACTTTGAATTTTAACTGTTAAATAAAGCTTGTGACCTCCACAGATTTTTTGCCATAACATGTCTCTGTGTTTTTTATTGAATGTAAAGGTGCAGGTTGGGGGGGATAGGGGGTTCCTTGGCCTATGATTTCAGGCTATGACCCTTTCCATGTGCTATGCACTTAACTGTGGCAATAAAAGGAAACCGTGTGGTACAGGTTTGGAACCTGTTATTCAGAATGTTCAGGACCAGTGGATTTCTGATAATGGATCTGTCACGGACACGGTACTTCCAACCGCACGTGACTTCAGGTGTGGCTATCAGGGGTCACTCACTCAGTCTCTCACCCACCTTGCACACAGGTTAGACTAACACAAAAGCACCCCAAACACCAACCAACACCCAGAAAACTCATTCGCTGCCACCATCTATCATTCACAGGTGATAGAAACCTAATGTGACTATTCCCCTGTTCTCTCTTACAGGTTATAACTCACAATACATCTCTCTCTCTCTCTCTCTCTCTCTCTCTCTCTCTCTCTCTCTCTAAAGTCAGTTAGTTCCTACTGATTCAACAAGTACTTCAGCATGCAGAGGGTTAAGGCTCACAGTTACACTCTTTCAGGCTAGGTTCGTTTAGAGCATCAAAGAAAATCTTATTAAATTATCTTTGATATTATAAAAGGTATAACAGTGCAATATACAAAAAGATGTTACAAAAAGAGACATACATTCAATAATGCAATTACAAACAGTTGTAAAATAAAAGGGAAAACATGGAAAACCTATACTTAACTCCAAAGATATAGAATTCATGGTCCTGGAGGCAAGGGGAAACAAACAGGATAACTTCCAATCGCAATTGGTCCTCCAAAGTAAATCCAAAGTTTAGTCAGAAGAGCTGACTATTTATTAGTGATTTCAGGGCATCAGGTAACTGCACATTCCCCCCCTCCCTCAGGAATGTAAGGGGAGTTTTTATGACCTCCTGTGAGTAGGAACTGGACCAAGAATATAATGACCATAACTCCCTATGGGAACATAGGAGAGAGATGATATTATATTCATTGATTATTAATTCTCTCAGGGATTCCATAGATACTAAACATCAATACTGTGTGGCCTGCCCCTGCACAGATATTCACATCTGATAAACAGAGTACCAAACCTAGTCATGTTTGGACTCGTTTGAAATCTGAAATTGCCTTGAATCCATCACCAGTTTTTTATACTGTTGGTTCAACAGGTATGGGTTCTGTAAGGATAAATATATTTGAGTATATATTATATGTGACCCTTCACTTCACCTTTGAGGGTCTTGCTGGGAACTTTAAGTTCTCACTCCTTGGGCTTCCCCCTCCCCATGGAATGGCTCTTATCAGCCAGGGCATGGAGGAGGGCATTACAGTTCTGTCCCCTCTGACCATAGTGAAAAGAGGCCTGTTATGTGCCTGATTTAGATGCTGGTAGAAATATTTCTCATGATACCTTGGCCTGTTTTATTAACTATTACAGGCCTGTATCATGACAGGATCTTTCCATAATGTGGATCTCAATACCTTAGTTGCATTAAAAAAAAAACCAATAGGCTTGTTTTGTCTCCAATAAGGATTCACAATATCTTAGTTTGGATCAAGTACAAAGGACTGATTTATTATTACAGAGAAAATGGAAATCATTTTTAAAAATGAGAAATATTTAGATAAAATGGAGTCTATGGGGCAGATTTACTAACTTCGCTAACGATGGAGACTCTAGTGGTACTTCGCTCCTTAACACCATGCGGATTTGTGCTCTGGCAAATGGACGTAACTATGCAAATTCACTAGAGCCAGACTTGCTTTCGCCAATAGAGTAGATAGGAATTCCTCAAAAAATAGTTGAACATTTTTCTAAGTCCCAAAAAACGCTAGGGTCTTTTCCTCTTTTCAGAGTGATAGGCTGCAAAAGATCGTAAAATTTCCTCCCCCCTACATTTCCTAACATGTGGCACATAAACTATACACTGGGCTCATGTGTAGGGCAATATAACAACTTTAATTTCTTTTATTAAAGTTTGCCGGGCTTGTGTAATGTATTGTATTTGCTGCAACATATACGTCCATTTAATTTTAACTTCCCACCATATGCGTTCGGCACCCTGGACGCAACTTCGGATTTTAGAGAATTAGCCTTGTCCTGGCAAATCTACGACTGACAAAGTGTGTGCTGTGAGCAAAGCCGTCGCTGGCGAATTTTCGAGGTTAGTAAATTCTCCCCTATAAGAGATGGCATGGCCTTCTCATAATTCAGAACTTTCTGGATAATGGGTTTCCAGATAACAAATCTCATACCAAGTACAATACTTGGTCCGTAACATTGATAAAGTAAAAAAATAGAAGAAATACCAATTGAAGTTTACTCATAAAACACCAGTGTAAAAATCTATTTTATTCTATTTATTTAGTCAGTTGCCTTGACCTCTAGAATGAAACCCCATTACCTCATAAAACAAACATATTTGCAAGGGTCTGTTTGCTTGATTGCGATTATTTATTTATATGAGCGAGTAAATAATCTAATTAGTGGCACATATAGAAGATGGAGAGGCCACTGTGAATATTTACTGCACAGTTGTTCTACCATTTATCTGAATAGGTGGCACACTGGATCTGTGTAATAAGGAATAATGGTGCTGCTCAAGAGCTCCACAGAATAATGAGGAGAATCACCCTGCACACACATTTATTTTCAGACAAATAAACAGCCTTATGAAGAAATCCAAGGAAAAAAGTTAACCTTTAGATTTACATACTGTAGTTCTTTGTCCAGTGATTAATCAATCTCATCCAGCGGCTGCCCATGAAGCATTCACTGGTAATGGTAACCATTGTGGCAAAATATTCATACGTTCCTTTTCTCTCCTCCTTGAAAAGTCTGAGTTTAAGATGAAAAAATATTATGAAACAATTTCCCTTGTATTTGTTAACCAGAGCAACAAATATATAAATAAAATTCAGCAATCAAACATTCCATGTGTAACTCATGTTTCCCAGTTGAACCACAAAGCAATTAATTGTTAAGTTCACAATTCTCTTTGCCCTTATTTTGCATCTCAATTAGCAAAGATATTTGAAAAACTGTTTCGCTGATCCTTTTGCATGCTATAATTGACTTTAAAATGTCACCTTAGTGTACATATTTTCTGAAACACTTACATGAGAATTACTCAATATGATACAGTAATTAAATCTGCTTAATTAAAGGAAACTGTTGCAAATTAGGAATGAAATCCCCATCACTGCAGCAGCTACATTTCATGCCCGCTGGGGAATTGATATAAGTGAAGTGCTTGTTTTGAAATATTCAGTGCAGCAATTGAGAGAAAAAAATAGAGTTTTGCCAACATTTTTCAACTACTTACCACTGTTCCACTGCTGTTTCTGGCGAGTGACAAGCAAAACCTTTCAATCCACTGTTTCACAGATAAATAAGCCTGTATGATCTTTGGCAATTCAAAAGAATAAAGGTAATCAGGTTTAAGTGAACACCAAAAATAGATGCTATTACAGGTATGGGACCTGTTATCCAGAATGCTCGGGACCTGGGGTCTTCCAGATAATGAATCTTTCCCTAATTTGGATCCTTATACCTTAACATTACTATAAAATCATTTAAACATTAAATAAACCAAATAGGCAGGTTTTGTTTCCAATAAGAGTTAATTATATATTAGTTGGGATCAAGTACAAGCCACTGTTTTAGTATTACAGCGAGAAAGGAAAAAAATCTGGATTATTTGGATAAATTGGAGTATATGGGAGAGTGCCTTTCCGTAATTTGGAGCTTTCTGCATAATGGGTTTCCGGATAACAGATCCCATACCTGTACCAGAATATTATTGCTGTACATATAATACTATAATTAGCTAAATCTGTTAAATTCTGCAAATTAAAGCAGAGCTGACAAATTAACTGTATTTTCCCATTGTCGTCATTTTTCTACTTTCATTTAGTCCATCACTTTCTCGCTATACCAATTAACCATTTTCACCAAGGCATTTCTAGATCCTCTCACCTAGTAGCAGATGACATAGAGTATAGTACTTGAGTCAAGGTTGTATATGTAAAATATGGATTGAAATGTAAATAAATCATACTGCATACATTTGTAACTAAAAACCTGTGCTATGTGAAAACATAGATCAATGGTGAATTACCGTCAGTCAATACTGAACCTTTGACAACGAAAGACTTCACTCTAAGGGCTCTAACAGACAAGCATTGTTCCTGTGGTAGATTCTTCATGCATTCGACTGTAGAAGATTGCAACAATTAGCACAGCCTGATTTTTTCAATGAGTATAACGAGCATAACGATAGAGCAAGCAGACGCCGCAGTCCCAGGGGGTCCCGGGGAACAGGGGGCCTGGACTGTGGGGTCTGCTTCCTCTATAGCTAATAAAAAAAACCTCCTTCCCAGCCTCTTTCTTACCTGCCACGAGGAAGGGGACGCAAGTTGGATGGGAGTAGACGGAGTTGGGGCGGGGAATGGGCGGGGCAGAGGTGGGATGGGAAGTTGGGGGGAGAATGGGAATCTGAGTGCGCCAGGCTCCTCTGAAGTATTTGCACGGGACCGGGCACACTCTAGCTACGCCACTGAAGGTTTTTCTTTAAGGAAAACATTTAAGACAGTTTGCTGCTTATTGGAATATATAGTAAATTAGCCTAAATGATTTAATTTAAAGTGATTTTTAAGTTGACTGTATAACTTTTGTTAATAACTTTGCACGAATACTCCACTGGCCAATAGAAAAGGGTTTTAAACAGCAGCAAGCAGCAAAAATTATATTTGCAGCTTAACAATATAACTAGAACCCATAATACGTGGTTTAGGAAACAATGCTTAGGGAACAGGATTCCAATTAGGCCAATAATTAACTAGCTGACCAACACTGAACTTAAAGAAGAAGGAAAGGGTTGAATTCTGCACCCCAAATTGATGTCATTGCTAACTTCAGACCGAGAGTGTGATGCTATTCTAGTTAGTGCTCTGCCACTATCTTGCTTCCATTCCCAGCCCCCTTGTAGCTGGACTGGGCTGTGCACAAGGGTTCTAGTGCAGGAAGCAAGATGGCAGAGCAGCATTTACTGTAATAGTACCCCAAGCCAGTGCATTTTTCAGAAGTGGACCCCTGACCTAGGGTCTGACATTAGCTATTATAATCACTGGAGCAAGGGTACATGTAACATTGGAAGCCAGCAAAAAAGTAACAGTCTCTTTTGTATTTTTCATTTGCAATGGAATATTTCAGCAAGCATCTTCGCAGATAAATCAACAGGGACAGTGAAGCAGTTGCAGAGAACACAATGTAAAGTATTGATAGGGAGAGGTGCTATACTGTAAGAAAGTCCTTCATGTATTTTACAGGTAGAGGGACACAGTTTATATAGTACTGCAGTAAATGAGCAACATAGAGAACAAGTCTGCCAAAATAACAGACATACAAATGATGTTATGTGAATAAACATAGGGTTATAGGACTTCGAACTCCCAGCTTTTTATTAACTAAAATTTCATACAGTTCCGGACACTTGCAGCAAACTGTTTGTGCTATAATGAAGCAATGTGTCAGCTGACTAATTTTCTCATGAGCTACTAAAAACAACAGCACGCTACTTCTTAATTACAGATAAGAAAATGGCTCACTACATGGAGACCCCTTTTGGTGGCAAGGAGACATATTGGCAAGTGACAAAGCTATGTGAATTGTATCTGTATTTGTAATCTAACTGGTGTTTCCATGTTACAGGACCAATCCATACATTATCTATCTGTGTTACTGCTCTGCTGTAGCGGCATCCCAATTCTCTAAAACACAAGATTAACATCAATTTACCTTGTTACTTTACCTGTTTCGCCAAAGACACTCCTACACTCCTCTTTACATTTTTTTTTGGAGTATTGGAAAGAGTTGCTCCAACATTCACAGCCTTAAACCTTTTTTTTTTAAACGGTGTTTTTTATTTGTATAATTACATGAAAAAGTAAGTGGTACATTTCCATTTCAACACAATATCAAATACATGACATGGGTTTTGAGGTGAACAAGATAAGATCAATTCATACAACATCATTGTCTAGTAACAACAGTAATTTTCAGTATTTTAACCCAAATAGCTTACAGTCTATATGTCCCTAGATATTCTCCGGGGGGGGGGGACCTGATGAAGTCCTATTCCCTATATATTAGTTAGGTATATTTCTCATCCCAATTCCTCTACAACTTATCTTATGGTATTATTGAGGTTCCTGCAGCTCCCGGTAGTAACCGTTCCACATAAACCAGTCTTCTTCAGATTCCAACAACGTATCATGGGCCAAGGCTGTTAAATATTCCATTCTTCTAACATGTTCTATCCTATTAACTAATTCCCACAAGGATGGGGGGATGCATCTTTCCATTTTGCGGCTATCGAGCAGCGGGTTGCTGTTAATATGCAGTCCAGAATTTTCTGTATCCTTTTCCCCACCCCTCGAAATGTATGTCCTCATAGGTGAGTTAAGGAATTGTCTGGGAGGTCCAGGCATGTAGCCTTCTTTACAATTGTCCTAACTATAGACCATAATGGAGATTCATAGGACAGGACCAGAATATATGGACAAGATCAGCAGGGGTCCCCCCACATATCCAGCAATTTGGCGACGTTTCTGGAAAGATCCTTTTTAGGAGAGCTGGGGTATTATACCAACCAAACATTACTTTATAAATATTCTCTTTTATGGGGATACACATAGAAGACTTCGCAGCATTTGTCCATATACGGTTCCACTATAGAAATGCTCATGTTTAAATCCTTTTCCCATTTCTGCATGTAAGGATGAGGTTTTTCTTCTATGGGATAAGATTTTATACAATTGGGATATATGGCCTACTCTTTCCCCAGTTTTAACACCTAATTTTTCAAATATAGTCAATTCTGACATTCTCATACTAGTACATAACAACTTAACTTAATGTCTTAACTGAAAATACATGTAGTCTTTAAAACCTCTTAAATTATAACCTTCTATTAGTTGTTGTTTGTCCAGAAAAGTTTTTGTTCGCTGATCGAATAAATGCACAATGTGTCCTTCCATATATGGATAAAGTGCGCTTCTTGTCCCAAGGGGAATGCTTCATTATAAAGGAAAGGTGTAAGGGGGGCAGGTCTATCTTTGGGGCACAGTCGATTCCTACATTTTGACCATATATTCAGAGTAAATTGAATCATACGTGGGGCTATTTGTCCCAGTGCCCCATGTCCATGGGTCCATAAAAATGTACTTGGGTGTATAGGAGCTATAGACAATTTTTCTATTTCCATCCATTTGGTATAAGCTAATTTAGAGGACCACTGTATAGTCTGTCATACATGACAGTCTTAAACATTTTTAAAAAGCAACTTTGCTGTGCCAAAATACACTTGCCATCCCTATATCCTCAGTGGGTATAACTGAGACCTCACAGGCCCAAACTCAATCACATTACAATAGCAGGTGGCATTGTTTCTGAGCCGCTTATCTGTCATTCAAAGAAAGATCTTGTTCTATGTTCATTTTAAAATTGTATAGTTGTTTGTAGAAATATAAGCAGCAAAATTAGATACTTTAGCTATCAAGAAAATAAATTGCATTCAATTATTTTTAAAAATTTCTGGTACAAAAATTGATAGATGTTTTACTAATCTGTATTCCTTGAGTCAGAAGAAACAGGGAAACTTCTGTTCCATAGACTATCATGCAAAGATATCCTCCTGTTTGTGGTTTCCATTCATGAAAGCACCAAGTCTAAATTGCACAGGAAGAAGCAAGCAGTGAGTTTGCTGGGTGTAGATATTCGAGTAGCCCCAAGCTGTGAAACCTAGTTTGCTTTGGCAGTTCAATAAAGCGGAATAAACACTGAAAGGTGCTGCTGCTAAATGGCTTTTCAGTTTCAGACTTACTGTAAAACAAAAATAAACTGAAAGCACCAAGGACCATCTTTTCAGCTTTACTTTATTGGGAAAAGGTCAGAGCCCATCTGTTTGTCTCATGCTTCTAAAACATCTGATAGTGATATTGTTTTTAATTTTAACCCAGTAAGAGACACAGGATTTCATTTTCTTCTCTCTTCTTTTCTTTAATTTACTTGGGGGAATCAAATTCATTCCAGATGTATTGCTAAAGAAAAATAACAGCGCACACTGCATGTGGGACTATTACACATAATAGAGTAAGTTCTTTCTTGGAAATGGCATGATGGCATGTTATGGCATGTAATACACACAGCACAACATTCATAGCAGTCTCCTGACACTGCTTCTATGTTAAAGGATTACTTTTCTCTCATAGGTTGTGTTCTAAGATTACTGACAAACTTATTAGCTTGAAAGATGCAAATGTATTTAAAGAGTCACTAAACTAGTAAATACGTTCACTGTTCCAGGAACATGAATAAAGTTCCTCATAAATAAACGGTTGGTACTTGAAGGTGTATTTGACTTCAACACAAAACTCTTCAGGTTTCTTGGCGATGTAGATAAAGATGGAAGTTCTCATAGTAGTCTCATGAATTAAGTTGGATTCAATTAGAGTCAGTCTGAAGATGGGAGGAGGTAGCTACAGTACTGGGGGCAGAAGACTACTAAGAGCAAGTTTTTGGAAGTTCTAGCTCATGATAAGTATTAGACATCTTAAAGAGATACTGATATCAGAACATAACCTTTTTTATTATCTATCATCAACATGACCTTTAGGTAACTTTTAATGTAGATTAATATACTCAAAAGAAAGTTTTTAGTGTCAGTATCACTTTAAAGGAAAACTAAAGCTTAACTAAAGAAGATGGCTAGTATATTGTACATTATTGTTTTGGGTGTCTATACCAGCCCAAGTCAATCACAGCCCTTTAGCAGTAAATATCTGTGCCCCTGAAGATGCCCCAGTAGCTCCCGTCGTCTTTCCTGCTGATTCACTGCACATACTCTGTGGTGCTACCAGTTATCGAGCATAGGGACCAACTCAAAATATACAGTACACATAGAATATAAATGTCACAATATACTGTAAGGCTGATTAGCAATCACTAAGAGTAGTTAATACATGCAGCACAGAAACCAGTGCAATTAGCATCAGAATTTCATAATCAGCATTGCAGCATCAGCTTGGATGACAGACTGACCCAATTTTGTGCTTGATAATTTGTGGGAAGTCTGGATCATTGGTATTGACAAGTAGAGATGGCGCGAACTGTTCGCCGGCGAACTTGTTCGCGCGAACATCGGGTGTTCGCGCTCGCCGGAAGTTCGCGAACATCGCGCGACGTTCGCCATTTTGGGTTCGCCATTGTTGGCGCTTTTTTTTGCCCTCTCACCCCAGACCAGCAGGTACATGGCAGCCAATCAGGAAGCTCTCCCCTGGACCACTCCCCTTCCCTATAAAAACCGAAGCCCTGCAGCGTTTTTTTCACTCTGCCTGTGTGTGCTGAAGAGATAGTGTAGGGAGAGAGCTGCTGCCTGTTAGTGATTTCAGGGACAGTTGAAAGTTTGCTGGCTAGTAATCGTGTTGATACTGCTCTGTTATTGGAGGGACAGAAGTCTGCAGGGGTTTGAGGGACATTTAAGCTTAGGTAGCTTTGCTGGCTAGTAATCTACCTTCTACTGCAGTGCTCTGTATGTAGCTGCAGTGGGCAGCTGTCCTGCTTCTGATCTCATCTGCTGACTGCTGCAATAACAGTAGTCCTTGTAAGGACTGCTTTTATTTATTTTTTTGTTGTTTTACTACTACTACTACTACTACTATAAGAGCCCAGTGCTATTAGTCTAGCAGTGTTGGGGAGTGGGACTGGTGTGCTAATCTGCTGCTCCTAGTAGTTCAGCAGCACCAACTTTAATTTTTTTTTTTTTAATATTCATTTTTTTTTTATTTTACTTTTTTTTATTTTACTACCGCTGTAGTAGTGTATAAGTTGACCTTTTAGGCATTATTTGCCCTGTAGGCATTTTTTGCCCAGTGTGTTATTCAACCAACTGCCATCTAGCATCACTAACAGCTCTCCCCCTACACTATCTCTTCCAAGCACACACAGGCAGATTTTTCAGATACATTTTTGCCCTTGATCCCCCTCTGGCATGCCACTGTCCAGGTCGTTGCACCCTTTAAACAACTTTAAAATCATTTTTCTGGCCAGAAATGTCTTTTTTAGATGTTAAAGTTCGCCTTCCCATTGAAGTCTATGGGGTTCGCGAACCGTTCGCGAACCGCTCGCATTTTTGCGCAAGTTCGCGAATATGTTCGCGAACTTTTTTTCCGACGTTCGCTACATCCCTATTGACAAGCTGAAGTTTTAGCCATATTCATTTTTAGGGTTTAGTTCTCCTTTAAGATAATATGCTGTAACACACACAAGGGCCACATAGAAAGGCTCATGGCATTGTAGTTGAACAAAAGTCTTAAGAAAAGAGCAGGTCATGTCTACTATATCCTAGATAGGGGAACAAAACAGACCACCTGAATGTAAGTTGAAAGAATAACATATTAAATTAAGGGGGAACAAGGTCCTGGGCTAGAGGTAGGTGACAGTGGTATGTGGCTATTCTCCCCACCGTCACACCCTAGGTATGTGCCTCTTTTGCCTACCCCTAGTTCCGGCCCTGCTGGGGGGGAGGGGTATCAGACCCACTGAAGGACAATGTGGGTTGAGGACACTTGCAGCCTTGACCGTGACATCACTTGCTCAAGCTTGGGGTGCTCTTTGCTGCAGCCTGGAAAAAATGGAAAATGGAAAACTAGTGAAAAATTGACAATTAGGGTAAGGCAATGTAAGGATCAATTGAAGTTGGAAACAGATAATTGATAAATGGTTTTATAGATGAGCGTTGTACAAATTGAGTGTTATTTTTTAAATTAAACTAATACATAAATGTCTGAAATTAGTTCCTGTCTTCAGATTTTAACCATAATGAGCATTTAGAAAGAACTGCTTCAAGGAACATAAGTTAAAATGAAGTAACTGCCAAACACTGTTGAGTGACCAAAGACTTTGGAAACTGCAACCCAGACACTTCTGTGGTTGACCACGGGCCAATTTGGAGGTGGAAAACTTGACCACAGAGATTAAACCAATCACCTCATCCTGTTTTGCAGAAGGATTTCCTGATCATGTGGGAAGAGGTGTACATTTAACTAGGATCATCATTTTATATGCCCGACAGTCATCGGTCAAAGCATCATTTATGTTGAACAAACAAACAAATAAACCAATGGGAACTAAATACAGTGTTACTGTGTGGTCAGAAGAGCATGTAATGGGAAATAAGCAGGTCTGATGCCCAAACAAAATGTTGGGGTTTAATCTATTATCTGTGTGAAACAGCTAAAGCAGTATGGGAAGCAGATTTTATGAAGAAGGGCATAATGGATGGGAATATAAATCAGATTTCCTTATAGGTGCTTATGCACAAATACTAAAATACATGGCTGTGAAAAGCCAGGAGTGGAAGGAATGTGGGGGAACCTTATACTTACCCATCATCTTGCTCCCTGGCTGCGACCTTGACCCAAAAGCTTCTCTCCCAATAAATCAGACAACACCACATTTCTGTTGGATATGGATAATGATGGACGCAGCTTCTTTATTGACTTTTACATATTCAAAACGATCAACCACCAATAATCTGTAGTAATTATTAACCGTTAACAAAACACAATTGTATTTTTAACATCCATAACATTCCAGATCAGTTTTATAACCCTTCCTAACCTGTCCTGATTCCCTTGGGCAGATTGTCCTGGGGTTACCATCATGTACATTGTACCTCTGTACCGCTGCACCCCTCATGATTTTTTTTATCTATCAGCCATAGTACACTGACTGGACTCAATGGTATTTTCCATGGCATTTTGCCACCAGGGGACCCCATGCCCAAGTTGGCCTGTTATACAGTGTTCCTCCATCTCTCTGGAACCCATCAGTTCCACCTGATTTACCACTGGCAAACTCTGCAACAATTATCTACCCTGCTTAGTCACTCCTTTATTACTGGAAGCACCACCACGGCAACCAATTCCCTGTCTACTTACCATTAGGGAACTCCCTACTGCCCAAAAAAACGGAAGGGGGGTGGGCCTGCTTCTGTCCTGTGTAGCTCCCACTGTCACTGGTAGTAAAAGGAAGTACCCTTCTCCCGCTCTTTCCTTTTATCTCCCAACCCCCTACCTCTGCCATCCTATTACCACTTCCTCTGACCCGTTCATTTTTCTCTCCCCCCTTGCCATCCAGTCATTCCCTCTTTTCACCCATATAGGCTCCATCGTCTCTTTACCATTCATAGTCCATTAATAAACAAATTATTGTCTGGCAAAAATTGGTTAACATACCAGACAGCCTGCTGGCTTTATGATTTTAGGATTAAATATTTCTCATATGTTGAATAGCACAGAAAATAAATACTTTTTCACCCAAAATCTTTAATTGCTCAGTACAATGTCTCTTTAATTTACAAACAAAACAAAATTCTGTTAAGAAGGAATAATACAAAATAAAAAGAAATCTGAGTTTAGGCTAAAGAACATTATATGGCTTAGCAATGGAGGATGATACTGTTGCTTGCCTTTTAAAAAAAGAAGCATCCACAGATTTGAATAGTTAGCAGTGTGTGATAATAATTTAGACATGCTTATTTGGCCATAGCACTATTGTGAAGCAGGAAAGCATGGATTAGCTTCAATCATAACAGAGTGAAGCACGGGTTAACCCTTCTTTTGACTGTGAAAAATAGATCAACACCCATGTCAGCATCTTGTGACCTTTGTGAAGCCATTCTATTCACTCCTGTACTAGATTTGACACGGGCTGCAGATTGCAAGTCTGGGAACCCATGGGGACTGTGCATAGAATATTAGATTGAAAAAGAGACAGACAAACAGTTACTCAAAGTAAAAGGAAATAAAATTTTCTATGGCAATGATTTTTAAGCAAGTATATTTAAGAATTTTCCAACTTGCAACAAAGGATGCATAGACATTCTGAATATAAATAAGATTTTGCATATAAAAACACAAACTTCTTCTGTATGTACTTCAGTGCTGGAAAGCTAATAAAGAACCTATTATTTTGCTTTTGCCATTCAGCCAAAGGTAGATGGAACTGCAGGCCATTGTAGTTCTGGGTCAGCAAATGACCTGCTGATCACAGAAAATCAAGTTGTTATCTATTCATTTTGCTAATGAACTGTGGCATGATATTATCAAAGGTGAAATGACCATATTGCTTAACATAAGCTCTATAATATGATTAAAAGATTGATACAGGTTACTGTATTTTTTCTATTTATTGATATTGTTCTGGATCCAAATGTAACAGGAAGAAGTGTGGAAGCAAAAGACAGAACTCTGTCTGCTAAATGGTTCATGTGACCTAACAAGTATGGTTTGTTTAGTATGTTTGTATGCACCGTGAATCATATGATCCCAAGGGGCTGCCCTTTTTTTTTTTAGAAAAAAAGTCATTTTGTATTTATGATTACCCAATGGCACATACTACTAAAAAAATATATTATTATGAAAATGGTTTATTTACATGAAGCAGGGTTTTGCATATGAGCTATTCTATGCAATATCTTTTTAAAGAAACCTACATTTTGTGAGGGGTATAGTTTTCCTTTAAGAGAGAAATAAAAGACTTATTGAGGAATGCAATAAAAGTCGCAATGAGGAAAACAATTTGCATAAATAACTTTATCAGTTCAAAGTAGACTGCACACTGGTGCAAACGATAAAATTCGCAAATCATCTTCCAGTGTTGGAAGAGGTCACTCAACAGTTTCTGGGAAAATTTATTCTCATAAAGGCATAACTTTTCTTATTTTAAATATTATTCTGTTTCCAACTTTTATTACATTCCCCCATAATAGGTTATGTATGAGATGAATATCTAGGTCTATATGTTCAGTTCCATCTAGAATAAACATCTGCATTCCTATTCAAAGGAGAAGGAAAGGCAATTTACATTGGGGGTGCCAAAAGTTAGGCACCCCCAAGCGATTATATTTACTTACCTGACACCCTAGGCCAGTGCTTCTATCAGCAGAAATATCTGCAGGCCCGGGGTTCTTCCTGCAAGCACCAAGGAGCAATCCTCTTCCTTCTTCTTTAGTTTTCAAATTTCCTGGGGCAGACGTATGTGCAGTAGAACGAAATAGCTGGATTTTTCATTAAAGTTTGGCTTTTCGCTCTACTGCACATGCACGACCTCCAGAAGACTGAGGAAGCAGGAACAGGATCGCTCGGTTGTGCTCATTGGAAGAACCCCAGGCCAGTGCTGTTTTCTGCTGTTAGGAGCACCGGCCCGGGGTGTCAGGTATGTAAATATAATCACTTGGGAGTCCCTAACTTTTGGCACCCCCAAGTGTAATTTGCCTTTCATTCTCCTTTAAAGGCTCCATTTATGCCCTTTACATACAATTGCTGTAGCATCCTGGCAGCATTTAAACTATAATGGATCTCAGCTCATTATTACATGTTTGATTTTCAGTAATTGCATGCAATTATATAACATTTGTTAGGTCAAGCTATTTCTTACTAGAATTATTTAAAAGGCACGTAACTATCTACTGTTCTGACATGCACTATATACAATATAATCTTTTTGTACAAAAAGCAAACACACACCGCTAAACATAATCAGCCTGCTGATGTTCAAGCAAAGATTTGAGCAGTTGCATTATACAAATTGATGAGACTATCACAAGCAAAGTCAATTGACTGTTTTTTAATTAATTAATTAATTAATTAATTAATTTATTTATTTATTTAATTGTATTTAAACATAGATCAGTTAGGTATAATACTAGGTGGGAACAATTAACTCAAATACAAAAGCAGTTCATCAATGTTAATGTTGATCTATTGCGAATGTATTTGCGATTCCCTAGACATTCATATGTAACATTGTTCTCCATTCTTTACCTGTAATGGATTAATGGTTCTATGTTGTTCAACACTAATCAGCTTACAAATACTTCCAGAGCTGAAGACACTTTTCAATAACATGTAATCCTCCCCCCCATACCAAAAAAAGGCATCTGAATTAGGTAAAAATCGGCATGACCAGTTACAATTACTACTAACTTCATACCACATGATAATCATTTGTTAGAGCCAAGATCTTTTAGTTACATTTACATTGAAATTAATCATAGAGCATAAGTCCTGAAAAGTCCTGTCCAATACAATGGTGTTTTATTCGTTAAGTCATGTCAGGTGAGTTTTATCCAGAGCAAACAAATAAAACCTTAATATTCTTTTTTAAGGACTGGCGACCAAAACTGCCCTGCATTTTCCAGGTGAGGCCTTACCAGGAATCTACAAAGAGGCAAAACTTTGCTTTCATTCCCCATTTCATTCCTGAGTTAATGTCCTTTTTAATTCGAGAAACAGTACTTATTCACTATAGATATCCCTGATTGACACTGGCTTAAGTTACACAGTTAGTTATCCCCCAATATCCCTTTCTGATAATGGCACCAGATTAGCAACTTGTCAATCTTTTGGCACCATGCCAGACATCAAAGGACCCTGGCAATGACAGAGCTAAGCTCTTTAAAGGAGAAATCAACCTGTGTGGAAAAAATCCTGTACCCCCCACCCCAGGTAGACCTCCCTCCCTCTTCCCCCCAGGCTAACTACCCCCCCCCCCCCGGGGGAAGTGCCCCATACTCCATACTTACCCCTCGGCGCAGATTCTTCCAGCAAAGTTCCACACATCCATCTTCTCTGTAAGCTGACTGAGAGTTCGGTATTTCTGTGCATGCGCAGTTGGAGCAGTTTGCCGGTTTGCGACAACTACGCATGCGTGGAATTACACGGGAATTGCAGATCTCTTAATTTACCGAAGATGGACGCATGGAACTTCACTGGAAGAATCTGTGCTAAGGGGTAATTATGGAAGATGGCGCACTTCCCCGGGGGAGTGGGGGGTAGTTAGCCTGGGGGGAGGAGGGAGGGAGTTCTACCTGGGGTGGGGGGTACAGGGTTTTTTCCCCACAGGTTGATTTCTCCTTTAAGTACCGAGAAGTGAATATCCATAAGGTTCTGGATCTTTGTACAATTTCAAATGTTCCATTCTCTTCTGAACTCCCTCCACCACCATCAACAGTAAAAATTATTAGAATAAGGCCTAATGAACAGGAAACCTTACATTACCTGGGTTGTCAGTTGTGTAAACAGATAAAAAGTAACGGTTTAGAATATGTGCTTTTTTCCTTTCATTCGCCACTTTACATTCCTTTGATACTAATGATTTGATACTATCTGAGTGTTTTGATCAAAAATGTACGACCAAACTAGAATCCACGATTGGACGTTATTTGTTATTAAAAACTTACGATTTAATCAGATTGGGACAAATATAAAAAAAACTAGCGAAAATCCAAATCGTATTTTGCCGAATCGCAATGTTTTTTTGGGCTTTTTCCCAAAAAGCCCACATTGTTCGGATTTTTGCCCGAAATAGTCGGATTTTTTGGGATAATTCCAGCGCAGACCACATAAACTTTCTCTCCCATTGACAACCTCGGTAGGTCTGAGATGCCGGATTTTCGGATTCTGACTTTTTCCATCCTCTGGGTTTAATAAAGCTGTAGAAATTCAAGTTGGTGTCTAACATGCAATAGGGTAAGCGATAAACAACAAATACTAATTAAAATGTCTAATAAATCACATATCAGTATTGTATTTCTTATTATCAACTACAGCAACAGTCCTGCTATTGCATTCCTGCCAATTTAATGTAATGCATGCACCTACTGCAAAAGTGGGTAGGCCATATGAGAGAACTACATTTCTTACAATTCACAAATCTCAAGCTAAGCTGCAAGCAATTTTTAATTCATGAAGCTCAAACACAGAGATCAAAGGGACTGACCCATAAAACTACTGACACGATACAGTTTTAAAAGCAGAAAATAGTAAGGATTTTTTTTAGCAGCTCAACCCACTGAGGTTAGCAGCCCAAAGAAACATTTGCCATATTAGCCACGAGTGCAGGATTGCTGGAAGAGAAGAACTCTCTGTTCAGTTTTCCGTGTTCCGTGTCTGGCCAAGTTTCACACTAATTCTTTTGAACACGGATGCAGAAAATGATTCAGTGGAAATACATATTTGTACATATTTGTACCCATGGGGAGGTTTGCTTTACACTCACCAAATCCAAGTCACAAACCATCAGACGCCCTATAAATCTCTGCCATGTTTCATTAGTCAGGGATTATAATCATTTTCAGTGGGATTACCATCAATGAGCAGTGAGATAGAAGTTGGACTGAGTTGTAATTAAACACATTACCAATTTTCCAGCAGACCTGTTCATGACTAGGCACTTTTATATGTCTATGGGAGATAAAATGATGATTAACATACTTTAAATAACATTTTTTTTTCTTCCAAATTAAAGATTTAGGTTATGGTTTAATTGTTTCAACTGACAAATTACACTAACTACTAGTGTCTACAAAAATGTAATTAGATGTTCGCACATTCTATCATTTTAAACTTAATTACCTCTTTTTGCAAAATTTTTCAGCCATTTTCTGTGCCGTAGCACACCCCTCTGAAAGAATTTGCTAGAAGTACATTTTTGCAATGCTGGATAAGCTTACCCTTCCTCTGGCAAAGGCAACAAATATTCATCGAATAGATTTACTTTATTTATTCAGAGTTAAAATATTTATCCCACTGAATAATATTTCAGGGACATAACAGGCAATATTGAAGGAAAAACAATGTTTAAGATTTAATAAATATTACAAAGATATCAAAGCGTCAAAAGAGAAATTCTGGCCTATGTGAAACATACTTTATATCCTTTACAGCACCCAGGCTGATTTATAGTGGAACTGCTTCCCTATTGTGAACTACAACAATAACATACATGACATCACTGGACACTGTATATAAGGAGCTACTAAATGCTGTCTTCTGGCATTTGCATTATGCAGATTCTTCTCATTACTTTTGACTTCAAATGCTATATACAGGGTTATAAAGTCTATAACATTTCACCTTATGTAACTGCCTATAGACATACCAAAAGAGAAATATAACGTAACCTGTAGTGTACTGCTATTATATGGTCAATCATTGTTGCTCGGGTTATTTATAGCATGATGCAATATGAGAGGTTGCTGTTCTAATAGACAGATGATGCAGGCATTTTTTTCTGGCATTTTCTTATCTCTTTATTCTGCTGTCTGAGGAATTCCATAGAAGCATCTATAAAACGAGAAGGGATATTTTCCAATACTGATGTATTTTCCTAGTAGGCTGGTAGAGCATACTTTGATTTCAGCAGATTATGCTTCATGCCACGTGGTGTGTTCCACTGGCACAACATTAGATATATTTTATGTCTGTGCAAATAGAAGGCAAATCTACATATTATCTGTGTGACTCTTATCTTCAAGTTGGACAAGCACAGCTTATGGTCAAAGTGAACTGAGTTAGTGAGTTGCTCTTTGAGCCCATCTTATTAGAATCTGACACATTGATAGTTATTTATCAACATATGGGGGTAGATTCACTAACGGGTGAATTTTCACCAGCGTCAGCTTTGCATAGCTCGCACCAGTTTGCCAGGTGCAAATGCGGTACAACTACACCAATTCACTAACATGCAGCTGTAACACTATTTTGGGCTATACAGACCAACGGGATTAAAGGAATAGTTCAGTGTGAAAATAAAAACTGTGTAAATAGATAGGCTGTGCAAAATAAAAAATGTTTCTAATATAGTTAGTTAGCCAAAAATGTAATGTATAAAGGCTGGAGTGAACAGATGTCTAATAAAACAGCCAGAATCCAACTTCCTGCTTTTCAGCTCTATAACTCTGAGCTAGTCAGCGACTTGAAGGGGGGCCACATGGTACATTTCTGTTCAGTGAGTTTGTAATTGACCCTCAGCATTCAGCTCAGATTCAAAAGCAACAGAAATGACCCATGTGGCCCCCCCTCAAGTCTCTGATTGGTTACTGTCTGGTAGCCAGGGCAACCAGTCAGTGTAAACAAAGAGAGTTGAAAAGCAGGAAGTAGTGATCTGACTGACTTGTTATACATGAAATCACTCCAGCCTTTATACATTACATTTTTGGCTAACTAACTATATTAGAAACATTTTTTATATTGCACAGCCTATCTATTTACCCAGTTTTTATTTTTACACTGAACAATTCCTTTAATCCCTTCGCTAAATGGAAGCTTAAAGGTCTGATGTAGTGTAACTACAACAGGCTACTATGCAATAAAACAGAAAAAGAATGGGCGCCAGGAGGTTCTTGCAGTCAAACAGAATAAAACTTTTATTTGTCAGAGACAAATGATCCACATGGTTGTACTTACAAGCCACAGAGGCCCAGCAGACAATCATGACATGGTTACAACATGTCCCTCAGAGACAGCACAATTGGAACTCCCTGAGGCGATAGCGTCAAACCAGTATAGATACACCATCAGAATCTTAGCACCATGACCTGGATCCCACATGTTGGATCAGGGAACTCACTAGCCCTAATTCACTATTATGCTGTGTCCCTTTCTACAGGCCAGTCTTGCCTTAGGGGAGAGTTACCTCCCTGCTATCCCTCCTACTTGGAGCCAAGCTGCTCTTGCTACTTAACCTGCCTATCTTACTCTCCTAGAGAATAATCAAAAACATTCTCCGCACTGCCTTAGCTGTGTTGTCCAATGCATCAAATCCTCTTCCGGGTATACAGCTATCGCGACATACACTGATAAATTCCAAAATGAGGAGAGCACTCAAAAGTTAGCAAAAATATGCTGTGGTTACATTTATTAAAGGCCACTTCACGTCATGTTTCGGGTCCTTAAACCCTTTATCAAATGTTACAAATACAAAAGCCTGATTTGTTCTGTATTTGTTACACTTGATAAAGGGTTTAAGGACCCGAAACATGTAGTGTAGTGGCTTTTAATAAATGTAACCACAGCATATTTTTGCTAACTTTTGAGTGCTCTCCTCATTTTGGAATTTATCTCCTAGAGAATACTATTACAGGGTCGGACTGGCCCGGCGGGATACTGTGAAAAAACCCGGTGGGCCTGACCCTAAATGGGCCCCCGCCGGGCCAGACCTATGTCCAGTTCTTTAAGGTGCAGCGCAGCTCCATCTGCGCATGTGCGTGGCGCTATTCCCACAGGTGCCCCAAGCGGTGCAGTTAAGCAGGTGCGCCGAGGGGCGCCTTCACGCAGGCACGCCCTGTGCGCTCGGCACATCACTTTAGGAGGGCGGGGGGGTTGGAGGGGGGCCCTGGACATTAGTCCCAGTGGGCCTCGAGCCCCTTAGTCCGACCCTGCAGGTAGTAACCTATCTCTGGCTGGCCTCATTCACGGCTCCCTGCTCCCTGAGGTACTGGTCCCTGTTGGCCACATGGTTTTACTGGGCCTTGTTGCACCCAGGCTCCCTGGAACATCCAGCTGGGTCAGCAACCAGAAGCCAAAAAGGAAGATCCACCCATTCTCACTCACTATACCAAAGTGTGACAGGGTGTGGTCACAGCGCCTCCTGGGAAATAACTTGGATATGCAAATTACATCTATTTACATGGACATCTGCCCAGCAACTAGGGGCATATTAACCATATCGGTCCCTACACAACTTTTCGTCCTGGGCGCCGAGCGCTGGTGACATTTTGCTAGCGTTACTTCTGCATTGCAAGCATTTCATAGCAAAGATGCACTAGCATTCGTTTGTGCCTAACAAAAATGTGTGATTTCAGACTTCTGAGTTCATTGTGCTTGCAGTAAAAGAGAATGTAATGGATCTTCTTAGCTATTATGAATAAATGATGCATACCCAACAACTGAATTCTCAGATTACAGAGAGAAATATTGCTTCAAAATGACTCATAGAAACAAATTATATATTATATTTTATTATATATTTTTGATCCAAAAATGTTGGTTTTTAGGCACAGGTAGTATACGGCCCTGGTCAACATCTATCTTATATTTCTTATACTGTACATATATTTTTATTACTCAATAATATATGTTTCCTAATTCCTGCTGTTTGGTGCACAAATGAAATTAGCTATGTTCTCTGTTTGTGCTTTTCTTATTATAACTGTGCTGGGTGCAAAATGTTTGCACAAAGTTTACATTACCCAGGGGTGTTTCTGCCCTGATATCAGATGATAACCTTACCTCAAGCATTGCTCCAGCAGGAGAAAAGAAAAATCCCTTGCCATACAATGCAGGTAATTCCACTTTCTTGAGAGTTTGTGCATTCTATTAATGATTCCAAGTTCAAGCAACTGTTGTACACAACTGTATTGTTACTTATGACATCAATAGGGATGTTGCGAACCGCCGACAATGTGTTCGCGAACGCCGTTCGCGAACACCGGCAAAAATTGCGAACAGTTCGCGAACTTCGAACATCCGAAAATCGTTCGATTCGAACGATCAAAGGATTTTAATCGTTCGATCGAACGATTTCCGTTCGAATCGAACGATCGAAGCCATTGGATCGAATGATTTCATTCAATCCAATGGCTTCGATCGTTCGATTCGAACGAAAATCGTTCGATTTTAGCGATCGAATGGTCGAACGATTTTGACGCGAACGCCTATTGGCGAACGTCGCGCGACGTTCGCGAACTTGCGGCGGACGCGAACAGTCGAAGTTCGCGCGAACTAGTTCGCTACATCCCTAGACATCAAACCTCATTATCATGCCATGGGTTGGTTCTTCAGTGGCTTTTATTCTGAACTGCTGACAGTTCATCTCATTCTGTAGGTTTTAAGATACTGCAATTTGAGGTGACTTGTAACTTGCAAACTAGTTTCAGCTTTAGCCTGAAATTCATATGATGCATTATTGCTTAACTCTTAATAGTTTCAAGATGGAAGTGGGAAAAATGTTTCTGTTATTTTGATTTTTGGAGGGTATTTTGGATATTTCCATACTTTATATTTGACTGCAGAAACCACAGAATTGGACAGCACAGCACTTCATAATAAAGCCACCTTTCTTAATAATTACGGTATGGATTCTGTGTCCCAATCCAGCCCTGATAACTCCTGCCCTCTGTTTGCTACCTATACATTTGGTAGGTTTCCTCACTACACTGGTTGCATTGTGTACTACCAGCAAAGCAAGTAGAAATGTTTGGGGGTCATCCCTGTATTCACTCAACTGCTGATTGTTTTGCATTGTGGCTTTTTGCGAGTGACACAATCAGGGAGATTGAGTGCCATCCCGACAGCGATTTTGATTCTAGCCAACAAATTAGTCGCCGGGTGAGTAAATCTCCCGATCTTAGCATGTGTCACCACCCTCACTGTTACTTTTATTTTCCTCTGCGCCTTGCAGTGACAGATAGCACCCCCTGCACATCTGAAAGTTACTTAAACAGGCAGGTAGCCATATTGTTCTGTGTCCTTCTCAGAGAGGCCTTGCTAAATGTCTAATCACAAATAAATACATTTCTAAAGGAGATTTTTCCAATGGAAACTGAACACAAATATATGAGCTGGACCTGTATAATAGAATGTCTGACCTTCCTCTTCCAAAAGCTTTGGGGCCCAGCAGCAAGATTTTCCCTAGAGCTTACATCTTCTACTAGGAAAAAAATGAAAGGTAAAATTTACCATTTTACCTATTCCTCGCCAATTGTACAGACCATAACACTAATATTCTGTTTGGGGTAAATGTTATTTGGATAAGATTTTATGCATTTCGATCTCTTGTAGTCTAAACACATGATGGCCCAAAATGGAGCCTGAACTCTATCGACTCGCAGAAGGTCAGTATGGTAAGGCAAGATTTTGACAAAAAGGAGGATGTTTGGTTGCACTGAAGGGTTGTGTGTCACCCTGATGGAATAGGATTTGTGAATATTCCATACAGAGATCCACTGAAATTGCTCAGATCAATAACTGTCCATCTGTGCCATTATAAAACATTTATAGACTGCACTAGAATATGAATGGGCTGCTTTTTTCATGAAAGGATGAAAGTATATGAAATCACACGACATCTAGAACACACACTTTTATGTTTAACCTAAAAAACTGCCAATAACAGTAACCCATTTTTACAGTAATGTGCTAATTTAGCAATTAGTTTAGTGCTGTGTGATACTATCATTTACATTGTGCCTTAGTTTCCTACTAATTGTTTTCAGTGCACGTTAAAAGATATACAGAGCCATAAACATATTCATTAAGAGTATTTCCATTATTTTACTTACATTCATAATATCTATACCTGTAGCTTCACACCGTTATTCATAAAAGGCATTATACTATGTGTGCTGCTATACAACTAAGAGGCCTGTATTTTATCTATAGAGATTAACTTAATTTTGCACCATTGGTGCAGGTTTATTAACCGAGGTGCTAATCACTATGTGATCATTGAAATGTGAGGTAGCTCAGATACTATACTACTGTATATTACAATTTAAATTGTTAATTTAAATTATTAAAATAACAAAAGAAAAGGTAACTATAATTCTGTATAGTGCTACAACATTGGATTGTCAGATTTTCAACTCCTTGTCCCAGCTAAACCAAAGTGCTTTCTTACTAATTTAATAAAATATCATATTTTCTAATTCATTCTGAAGAAACAAATAAAAAATATTTATAAAAAAAGTGAAAACTGCAGGAAAAGTAGTGTATTGCAAACATCATAAATTAAATATATGTTTTAATGAATTGAGATTTTTCTGTGTGTGGCCCATTGTGAAAGAATCAAATCCTTTCCTCTGTTTCATAAACAATCCCATTTATTCAACAGAAAGCACATTTTATCACTTGGAGTAGTATTAATGAATACTTTGCATAAAAAAGTTTTATAAAAAATAGTTTGCGTAGCATATTGTTTTACAGCGACCCATGGTATAAATACTGCTTTACCCTATGAAGAATAATGTAATGAAAAGAAGAACTTAGAAACAAAGCCATTTTAAATGAGATGGCGTGTAAAAGTCAGTGCCACCATGGTGACACAGGTCACTGCAAATTTATAGATTTTGACCAAATCCATGCTTCAACAGCTATGGGTCAGCCTATTCACTGGCCATCATTTAAATGCTACATGACATCTGATTGATGGGATGTGTCCTCCATTTTACAACTGTGTAAAGATGAAACTATTTTCAATTACTGTATATGTTTACTTTATCCTTCCTATAAAAGCAAGACTACAAAAACCTTAGTTATTAGACCCCCCTTTCAATCAAAGGGGGTTATATATAAAGTTCGCGCAAGGCAGATTAATTCGCAAAGTGAATATATTTGCCCTGTGCATGGATATATTTATAAAGCTAAATAAGTGTGGTGCAAACAGAATTGCGATTTTTTTTTTTCAAAATGCGAATGTCTATAAGAGCTTTTTAAATATGTCAAACTGCAAATATTTATGCGCACACTCTGCGACTGAATTACACCACAACTTTGGTGGAGGGGAAAATATTCGCAAAACAGTTTCGCAAAGTGCGAATTTAAGTTGCTGTCAATGCTATTTTCACGCACAACAACTTCGCACATCGGGTGTGCCCGCGGAAACTCCTGTCTCATTTGCACGCCATTTGCGAAAATGTATTCACAATGCGAATTTGCAAAAACTGGGAAGATGGGCAGAGCGGTGCAATATATTAACGTTCAGGAAAAAACATGGACAATACAACCATTTGAGAAAAAATATGCGCTGAGCAAACTTTATTAATGACCCCCAAGGAGCCTTCCTAGAGCTATAACAACACATTAAAGACATAATTTCTTATTATCCCTTTTAAATAAAACTATAAAAGCCAGGTACCAAATGCTCATGAATGTCCTTATACAAACATGGCATGCTGTTACCTGGGTTATCAGTAATCATTAACTTTATAATACCCATACACTAAGATGAACTGTGGCTTTCAGCCTTACAATGCCTTATCCTTCAAATACACTAAGGCCAATTTTACAATAACAATTTTTTGTAAACCTGGGTAGGGATGGGCGAATTATACTCGTTTCGCTTCGCCAAAAATTTGCCGCTGGCAAAATGGTGCTGACGCCTATTAAAGTCTATGGGCGTAAAAAAAAACTTGTCGCATGGCGAAGTTTTTTTGACACGTGTCTTTTTACTTTGACGCAGAACACCGTACAAGTCTATGGGCGTCATTTTTCGGGCGAAACATGGTGAGAAAATTTGCCCATCCCTCCTGGGCAAGCCCTAATATAGTAGTAAAATGCCACATCCTTTTCTAAGAGATACACAGAGGTCCAAACACAAATTCAGAAGATTGCTTTCCCAACATAACTGGTGATGCCCTATGAAGTGGGCTTTACTACACCAACTTCTAATGCAGGGCATATCATGTATTAAAGGATAAATGCTACTTTTCTCCTTCCCTCAGTGATCCTTATTATGGTGTTCTCTCATTTATCACAGAGCAGAGTCCTGTCTCTCTTGTCATCAACCTTTTTCTGCAATCAACTTTTCTCCAGATTTAATCTCCATTGTCCTCCCACTGTCACCACTGCCATTGGAAAGAATGTCTCACGTACTTGTTGAGTGGCGGAATGCATATAAATGCCATAACCTAGGCTTGTGGAAACCAAGCATGCATTCCAAGCTTTCCTTGTACAATTTATTTTACACATATATCCCCGTATTGTTGCATGGTTTTCCAGCCATTTACAATCCATGCCTAATGCAAGTTTTGTCTATATTTGCAAGTTTACTGTTTCATGTTGAATTTTATGGAGAACGATTAAGATCATTGCTTAACATTTACAATTCGCATGGTCAATTTAATCAGAAGCCACGTAACTTACCTGTATGTTCTTGATGTGTGAAGAAAGCCCACCTAGACATGAGCAGAACATGCAACTCCTGGCAGTGCATTTCATTGACGTCTCCTGTTTTCTCTGCTTTGAGAAAAGAAAAAGTTGTTCCACATTCATGAATAGAGTTCTATGGACATGTATTGCTTCAGTTTAGCTTTGATCCATACCCTTCATTTGCCCATAGGGATGTTGTTATAAAAAATTATAATTAATATGTTTTGGAAAATGAAAACCTATGGAAATTGATCCATATCATAGTGGAAGTTGATAATTTTTTAATATGTTATCCATTTTTTAAAGTCTGTGCCATTCAGCTGCAGACCTATATGACTATATGACATTCCCAGGAGGTAATGGGAAGGGGGACTTTTAAAAAATGAATGGCATCTTATTAAAACATCTTACACATAGTTATAGATTGAATTACAATTTTATTCCAAATGTTAATTTTGGAAACACATGGCAAATAAAAATTTGAAAAAGGATATTGAAGCTGGGCTAAGCTGTTTTATTAGCTCTTTTGTGCTAAATGAATTTCATTTTAAATGATCCAAGAACTGTTCTTAAACAGAACAAACTACCATTTAAAATGAAAAGCAAATATATTGTCGGTGGTATATGCAATTCTAAAGTTAAAGAGACACTGACACCAGAAATGAAGAACAACATTCACCATACTGGATAAGAAGATCATACAGTGGGATTGCATGCCTTTAAGCCTCACCAGCTCAACCCATATCTAACAGCACAGATACAGTGTGATTTTGAGTGAAAAGGGCTCTTGAGCATTAGTAGCTAGCCTCTCTAAGTGCCAATGTGGTTAGTGGGTTTATGGCCCAAGAAGCAGGTTGTGATTCTGGATTGGAAGCTTTAACAATTGCAAAAGGTTAGGTGAAAAAGTGGCTGACGTGCAAGAGATACAACTTTGAAGCAAGTAGCAATTTAGCAGATGTGTTTATTTCCTGCACATCTTCGAAGTGTGCATTAAATGGAAATGCCAGGACTAAAAAGTTTAACAGGGACCCACTCAGGATACAAAACATATATGCCCGTTAATGTTTAGAGGTTCTTACTCAAGACACGTGTCTTAAAAATGTCCTCTAGTGGTACCAAAACCTAATACATTTTTGCTGAAGTTAACTTTGGCAAAGTCACACTGTGTGTATACTAATACTAATCCTATGGGTATGGGATTTCTTATCTGGAAACTCATTATCCAGAAAGTTTTAAAAATCCACACATTTTTAAAAATGATCTTTGTAATAATAATAGTGCAGTATCATATACTTGACCCCAACTAAGTTATAATAAATCCTTATGGAAGCAAATCAATCCTATTCTGTTTAATTATTGTTGAAATGCATTTTTAGAAGACTGAAGGTATGGTAATTCAAATTTGTGTGTGTGTATTACATATGCACACATGAGTGTTCAGAACTTGGAATCACCCAGAATGTTTCATGTTTTTAATAGAGATTGATACTTTTATTCACAAAGGTAATTTTAAATTGTCAGTACAGTTATGGGACCTGTTATCTGGAAACCCGTTATCCAGAAAGCTCAGAATTTCGGAAAGGCGAGATCCCATAGACTCAGTTTTATCTAAATAATCTAAATAAGAAAACAGTAACTTGTAATTGATCCAAATTAAGATATAATTAATCCTTAATGGAAACAAAACCAGCCTATTGGGTTTATTACATGTTTACGTGATTTTCTAGTAGACTGGTTAAAGTATGAAGATCCAAATTGCGGAAAGATCCATTATCCAGAAAACCCCAGGTCCCGAGCATTCTGGATAACAGGTCCCATAGTACATTCTTTTTATTTCAGAAAATGTCATTAAACTTTACATTCATCAAAAAATTCTTCTCAGAAATTCCAGCTTTGTAGACCTTTAGCATTTGAGGATTTCAGTGGAAATATTTACCCGAGGCGTCCCAGAGGTGTGTCTGGCCTTGCAGGACATCTTTCTGTGGCCTGGTGGTGAATCTCTTCCAACAAGAGCTCAAAAGCATTGAGGTCTGGTAAAATATGCTCATGTTTGTAGGTACATTAGTTCGTAAAATTAATCTGATTATTGTATGAAACCCAGGACAGATCAGGAAATCTTCCAGTTGTAAAAGGGACATCTGCCATTGACTTCTACATGACCTTGGCAGGTTTGACATGGAGTACTTTTTTATTAGGACTTTTTGCAGCCTCGGCGTATAATAAATCACACATTTCTGTAAAAATGTATGTCTTCCCTTTAAAACTCCGACCAGACAAATCTGACCCTTATAGTATGTATATATATATATATATATATATATATATATATATATATATATATATATATAAGCTGTACAGGATATTAAACACAAGTTAGAAGCAAGGAATGGAGCCTTAAACAGCTAGAATGTAAGAAATGTAGAAGAAATATTAAGAGAGCGTTCAGCCACTGTTTTTATATACACTAAACTGCTACCATCAGTAGGAACTCAATTTAGGGTTATAATTAGGGTTTTGCATTAAATGAGGACAGTTAAGTATGTCTGGCCTGAAGACATTTTGCACATACTGTAAATAAGAACCAGACATTTGGCTTCAGTTACTGGCACCAAAAACACCAAATATAAAAGTATTTGTTCAGTGTAAAGGAACATGCTCATTAAATGGAAAGGTTTTTCCAACAAAAGCAGTTTCCAGTAGTGGAAAGCCTTATAGATGCTTGTGGTATTTGAAAGGTGACAGCGGAGCAGTATGGGTTAAAAAAAGGAGCAGGAATTTCTTTATAGCTCGTTTTATAGTTGTCAACATGTGTCTTTAAAAAGGTATCAATTTGGAGCACTAAGCACGGACTAGATATTAGCGAAGGGCTGTCATTTTCTGCTGTTCTCAGACTTGTGGTAATGTTTTTAAAAAAGTTAATGACAAGGTTTAAGCGGGCCGGGCTTAACTCTGCTTTATACTGTATGTGATGGCAAAGTGTGTAAGGCCTCTGCAGAGAAACCTTCCAGCCGTCTACTGTTGCTGTGAACGAAATGACTTCATTGTCTGCTTCTCAATAGCAAAACAACAATTAAGTGTCACTGTGACCTGAGTTCAGCAGAAAAAAAAAATCTCATCATGCCCAAATAATCCAAGTACTCTTTTAAAAATGCTCCGCTGTCACAGGATTTTAACCGCAGTTTATTAAAAGGATGGCTACAATTATCCAGAGGAGGTTTTTTTTTTATTTAATATCAATATTCTTTTCTCACCATTTTAAGTCTCATAATCAGTTGAAATTAGAAGGCAGGTAAAATATAAATGTCTTCAAATGAGTGACAAAACTAAATTAAAGCCTAATAAAGTTCAATGGGTCGCGCATTCTGCCTCCCGAAGGAAGTCAGAGAATCTCAGTGGTGTAGGCATCCCGCAGCCCTAAAGTTGAACAAGTTAGATTATAACTTTTCAAGAAGCAATTATGATTTTATTGCATCTACTGCTCTGATGATTAATGCTGGAAGCCCCAGGGAAAACGCATCCTATCATTTGCTAATGCATGCTATAATTATGCATACCTCACCAGGTACAGTAATCTAGGAGCGAACAAACATTGCCTTCAACGCGAAGAGCAGCCCTTGTAAAACATTACAGATGTGTTATCATATAAATGAGATTGCTCTGACACGATAGTGCCCTAATAAATCTTTGACTTAGATCGCAGACAAGATATGTCACAGGCGGATCCAAACAGTCACTTAATCTTCTCTCCAAACTGTTTATATATCTGAGCACCCTATAATAATACATGCTTCATGGAGCTTTGTTGGTTGTTGGATTAATGCCTTCTATTTTCCTACAGGTCATTTTAGAAACCCTCATTTTGTTAAATGATCTCTGCCAGTTGCAAGGTTATCCAACCTGTGTTTTCGCAGCCTGCAGCACACTACTGGCAAATAAAGAAACACACATACATATATATATTGTATGTATATGATTCTCTGAACACTATTAATTTCTGCTTATATTTTTTCTTTAATGCTTTGATAATTACATCTGTTACATTTAACCTATAGTTCTTGGTGTAATACTTAAAAATATATTTACGGTCAATTATCAGATTGGCCCAGTGCTAAATTCAGCAATTTCAGACACTGGTTACTTGCATCATGTTTATTACCACCAGATGAGATTTATTTTTTACCATGCCGACTATTACACACACACACACAATGCAAATGTCACAGCTAATTGGCTAAAGGAGTTTGTAAGAGTTGTAGAAAACAAGTGCAAAGGGACATAGGGGGGTTATTAATAGGAAAGTAAAGTGTAAGTTATGTATTTTTTACTAAAAAAGATAACATATTAATATGTGCTTAGTTTAAAATAGTAATAAAGAATTGTTATAATCACAAGTGCAAATGGGGATTGTTTTGGCCACAGAGATTATTCCAGCAACATCTCTGAAACTTGGAAAGTACATTATCCCAACAATCAATGTTAATATTGGTTGGATTCTAACACTACATGACAAAAGCTGAGTGTTCATTACCCTTCACAATTCAGTGTGGTTTAATGACCTAAGTTATATTTTTTGAAAACTACTGGTCTATGAAAAATCTCACCCTAGGTGAGAATGTAGGTTGTTAAATCTACTTGGCATACATGCACCAATGGAATTAACACCTAGCCCAAATCCACTGCAGCATCTAAATATTAGAATGGTATCCGGAAGAAATAATATGGCCTCTGAAGTTTGGCTGTGCAAACATATGGCTCTGCTCACATCGGGATATATTTAGGTCCATTTGAACCTATTGTGAAACACCACAGCTATACTATTCCTGAACTAACTGTGGGAAGACCAATAGCAGTCACCTGGCACTACTCAGAACGTTAACATGAAACCCCTCATATGTAATAAAAGGCTCAACATTTTCTCAGCTACAGTACCCAAACCAATTAATAAGATATTTTTTTAAAAATATGTTTCCAGTAAATGCTACCTGCTGATTGGTAGCTGGAAAGGTTTAGCCCTATAGCAAACTGTACACTTTTTATTACAAAATACTATTGTGTATGACCAGGAATGAACTAAGAGGTCTTGGGCCCATTTTGTCAACTCCAGCTCCCTTCCCCCAATGTCCATCCATCCAGTCCATTCGCACTCTATCGCCAGGCGACTTTTCATTCTGTCTAATGTACGCTACTCCACAAATCCACTAAAATGCGGATTTTACTAAACGTTACCTCTTTCGCCAGAGTTGCCTTCACCCCCTCAAACCAGGCAAAGTGCATTAAAGTAGCTAGATCTTCCTCAATCTTCTTTCACTTTATTATTATAAATATATATATATATATATATATATATATATATTCTGTGAGCCAAAAATGCATGCAAGTCCAAAAAAAAACTGACCAATTTTCCTCTTTTTCAGCCTGATTGCCTGCAAAAGACCTAACAAACTTTTTTTTGGGTAACTGGTTTTCCCCATACATTTGCTATCATATGGAACATTAATTTTACAGTAGGCACATGTGTAGGGCATTAGAATAACTCTATTGTCTTTATTAAGGTTCCCTGGACATTTTAAAAGTGTAATTTGTAAGTATATGCAACAGCATTTAACATAAAGACGTCCATACAACTTTAAATTTCCGCCCTATGCAAATTGACCTTATTTTAAAATCCTATAGAAATGAATGGAGAGAAGCAGTATTTCACGCTAGTGGACTGTGGCAATCTCTAACTTCATTCTTTGCTAAATATAACCCTATGCCTTGTAAAATTTGATGAGTTGTGTCAATAAACTTTACAGCTTTTTAAATGGTGCCATTGTTCAAATAAAAATTAACAACAGAGTTATTTATTTAAAGTGTATTTTTAAAAATCTATAGGGCTTTACCACAAATCATTATATTATCTTTGCCATTACACTTCTACATCATTTCTTTGAGGCTCACTTTTTTAACACTTGACAAATGGATTGTGACAGTTTCAAAAACAGAATGTTAGTTTAATTACCTAAGATTCTCACCAAGGAGCATCTCCCACTTGGCATCTTTAGCAAACTCCCTTAGTGAATTTGTTCCAAGCACCTCACATCATAAACCCTATAATCAAATTGTTAGTTGACATAATTGTAGAGATCAAAATGACATCTTCATCATTACAACTCCACACAGAGATCATTAGGCAATTTCTCACCGGAGAGTGAAAGCTGTCTCCTGACACATGAAGTTGTTTGTGTGACGATCAAAAATAAAAATGTTAACCATGGAATTTTAATGTTTTAACTAACAACCAAGAAAACCAAACTTCAAGCACATGTAAGCTACTGGTTATAATTAGTGATGGGCGAATAAATTTGCCTGGCACACATTCACAGCGAATTTCCACGTTTCGACAACGGTGAATAAATTCGCAAACCTCCCATGAAAATTCACCGGCGTCAATTTCTGATTTTCACAATTTTTCGTGAAATGTCAGATTTTCACGATTATTTTGGGAAAATGTTCAAATTTCATGATTTTTTGTGAAAACATTTAAATTTCACGATTTTTTTCATCAACTTTCCGAATTCACAATTTCTTCACAAATTTTTCACAGTATCGGGAATTTCGCAAATTTTGCAGGAAATTTGCAAATTCTTCAGCAAAGGATAACACAAGAAATTGGCCCATCACTACTTATAATGTTTTCTGGTATTTTGTGTTAATTGTTTCATTATTTTATTTTGTGAATGTTCCCATCTGAGAAATTCCAGCAATCTCACCTTGACCAACCATATGCAAATAATACAATAGGACATGCCTGGTAGAAAAGCAATTCAATACAAATGTGGTGCTCAAACATTTGCTGCCCTGAGTCTATAGCTATTATACTGTAGATCCTTTGGAGGAAATGGTATATGAAGAAAGATGATAGAAAATCATTGTCAATCAGGTGAAGCCAGAGGAGTAGGAGCCTGGCAACTTTAAGTATTGGTATTAATCTGCCCCCCTATCACATGTCCTGCTCTTAGCTGGATTGGTGCACCCCATGTGACATATACTTGATACCAGGCCATACTATTTTAAGCATTTCAATTGGTTTTCCAGTTTTTATGGGCTCAGTTTCTGGAAACCTGTATATACATACTTAAGTTTTAAGTACATGTGGTATCACAATGCTTAATTCTAGTATTAACACACACCATTAGCTAGTCTTTGTATCTACTAGCATTATGGCATCTCTTTTGGCTTTGTGCTATAGGTAAAGGTAGCTGTCAATTGAATGTCGTTTTAGAAATATTCACTCTTATTTCTCTCATGTGCATTCTTCCTTTAAAACATTAAACCTATATTATAACTCTACTTACTGGCTTCTCATTGGCTGATGCTGTAATCACATTAGTGGATGGCAATGACTAAAGCCAGAAGCAACAGAGGATCCCTGGGAGGTAGCACAACCTGTGTTTCAGATAAAATCCTTTTCATTTTCTATTAATCAATAACGAAAACCTCTTATTTGTATTGTAAAAATCCATCAATTTCACATGTCAAATCCTTATTTCCAGAAGCGGGGGTTTCATCACAATAACACAATGGTGACATTATAATTTTTGTTAAACGGTATGCCGTTGCTGAATTATCGACAGCACTTATTTGCTTAACAAAACATTTATAGCCCAAATGGCTGCCTTTTTTTAATTATCATTTTTATAGACTGAATATATACGGCATGTATGCCCACACATCTTAATTATAACAAATCATATTATACTCTTTTTTTTATATCAAGCCAACCTGTAGAAAATGACATTTCCTTGCATTGCTATAGAGTCTAACTGTGCTCTAAATCTCTTTGCCAGATTGGAGCTGGCTTATGATTTTGACGCAGTTTCAACAATTATATATGCGATTGATTTAGGTCCCATTGCAGCTTTAAATTACTATGTACTATTGATTTTTCGGTAACACCAAAAAAATGTCAATCTAATAAAGTAATTTAATTCCTTCACATTCAGAAAGATTAGCAGCATCAATTCTACAAATAGCTCTGTTGTAGAGAGCAGGGGGTGTCTTCCACTCTTAACTTTCCTGGGAACTGAGCTGAATTATATCTTTAACAGCAGCAATTTCCTCTGGAGAGGAATATGAACTTCCAGGCTGTGTGTGAACACCCCACTTTAACTGCATGATATCACAAAGAGAAATGTCTCTGCCATGCTATACAGAGAAACAAAATAATTTTGTTTCATATCAAACCAGTATTTACCGGTACATGTGAAAATAGGGAACCATTTCAATTGACAAGCAAGTTTAAAGACTTTTCATCTTACCTTTAATTCTCATAGCCCTTTTTAAATGTTTTACATGGACTGTTTACATTGCCCATATTGTTTGACATGCTATAAAGCCAATTAATTAAAATGGCAGCATATAAGGAAGAAATATATTAAAACTGTTTGTCTCACCTACTCTGACCTTCTCTTTGATTTAAAACACCAGACATACTTCACCTCTGGCTTTATGTTACAACTAGAGCCTTTTCATTTCACAAGCTTGTTAAAAATGTTCTTTTTTTGAGCAGTTTTTGACAATGACACATAGGGGGTTATTTATTAAAATCTGAATGCCAAAAACCCGAAAAAGTCATCTTAACTCATTTAACCTTTTCATCAGCATAAGAAAGCATAATAGTGAACACTTTAATTAGATGGGATGCTATGACGCAATATTCGGTGTTAAATGGAATAAGTGAGTTAAATGGGTTTAGATATTCTGTGTTAAACACACAATCCAAAGTGGCTTCATCTGTTTATGATAGAAACTTTAATGATGACAGTATGTATGAAGTATGACAGTAATTGTAAGATCCAATGGTTTAGAGACTGATGATAGTGATTCCTGTGTTTGCATGGGTTTTCTTTGGGTACTTCAGTTTCCTTCCACAATCCAAAAATATACATGACGAGGGTTGCCACCCGGCCAGTGCCGGTAAAATACCTGCCAAGGCCGGGGCCGGTATTACAAATTTACCGTCAATGTAGCTGCCGGTAAATTTGAAATACGATCAAAAGGAGCCATCGGCCTGCCCCCAATCCCCTGCAACTTACCTTTTTCTTTGCCTCTTATAGCGTCCGCGGGTCTCTGTCGTGTGGCCCCGCCCCTTTTGATGTCACACCCCGTTTTGATGTCACATCACGTCTGCCCCTTTTGAGGCCCCGCCCCCAGCAGCCGGTAAAATTTTTTATAAAAGGTGGCAACCCTAATGACGATTAAAGGACCTGTAACATAAAAAAAAATTAAAAAAGATTTGTTTCAGCATAACTGAAACAAAACACCAAGACACATTCAACTTTACATTTGCAATGTCTTTATTAAGAAATAACTTATCGATTTGTTTTCTTGCGCTCCTCTTCAGAAAAAGCAACAGGGCGACGATCCATTGTGCGGCGCTCGATTTGTCCTCCCTGCCTTGTATAGGAGATAGCCAGGGAGGAGAAATCGAGTGCCGCACGATGGATTGGCACCCTCTCGCCCATAGTATCGGTAAGTATCGTTATCGGTAAGTTATTTCTTAATTAAGATTTTGCGAATATAAAGTTAAATGTCTCTTGATTTGTTTTTTTTCGTTATGTAGACACAAATTTTTTGTAAAAAAAAATTTATGTTACTGGTCCTTTAATAGGCATCTGTAAATCTGACCCTATTATTTGTGTATGTGATAGGGGTCTTAGATTGTAAACTTCACTAGGGACAGGGACTGATGTAAATGATATAATCTCTATAAAGAGCTGCAGAATATGCCAGCTTTGTATCGATAAAGCATTATAATTATGTGTACCTGTATAATACTGCAGAATATATATGAACAATATAAATAAAGGAACAATCACAAAAATATAAAATTACCTGTAGGGTAAATGTAAATATTAAAATATATATTGTAAATTACAGGTCTGTTATAAATGAAGCACTGCTATTGCTTTTCTGCTTCTTAAAATGTTTCTACTTCCGGCAACATGTTGGGTAATTGTATAAATAACCTTTCTATTCTGGGGTTTCAGATGGATGATGTTTGTCATAATATCACTGGATATTTCTAATCATGTGTTTATACTGTACCACAGTTTGTTAAAGAAATCTTTCTAGAATGAAAGAGTTGGCTATCAATCCCAGCATTGGCTGGATAATTCCCTTGATCACAAAAAAATGAAAAAGAGAGAATGTTCTTGTTATTTGCTTGCTGGAAATAATGAGTATCGGGCAGTTATAGAAAAAAAAGGTTAAACATCAAGGGGCAGATTTATCAAGGGTCGAATTAAAAAAGTTAAAAAACCCTCAAATTCGACCCTCGAAGTAAAATCCTTCAAATTCGAATATTTTAGCGCAAAAGCTTCAAGCGAACGATTCGAACATTTTTAAGCGATCTTTATTTGACCAATAAAAACTTAGAAAAGTGCTGGGGAAGATCCCCATAGGCTAACATTGCACCTCAGTAGGTTTAAAGTGGCGAAGTATGAAGTCGAAGTATTTTTTGAAGAGACAGTACTTCGATTATCGAATGGTCGAATGATTTTTACTTCAAATCGTTCGAATCATTCAATTCGATCGAATTCGATCGAATTTGACCAATTCGATGGTCGAAGTACCCAAAAAAATACTTCAAAATTCTAATATTTTTCCATTCAAATATTCACTCGAGTTTAGTAAATCTGCCCCCAAGTGTAATTCAGCTTCTCTCTTTATCCTCAAAGTTTTGATGTATACATATACACAGTATATATATATATATATATATATATATATATATATATATATATATATATATATATATATATATCCTGTATATATATTGTACAATATGTGTGTTAAAAAGGGCACGATATTGTGTATATTTCACCAGTGTTAGACTGGTGAATATGAAAAGTTCAGGAAAGATATGTGTGTTGTCACATTACAATTAAGCTATAGTTAAAAGGAGGTGTGAGACCACACCTCAGTGCTGTCAGGAACGTCTCCGGCGGTGTCCCATCCAAGATAGCCATGAACCACGTGGGCAAATGCCGGGTCTTGACGCTGGCGTAATGACGTCATGCATCCGATGTGAAAATTGAAAATAAAAGGACTTCCAGGTCACGGGTTCAATGCCCAATTATAGGAATTGCTGAATTGTGTTCCCGGGTTTCCTAAATTGTTGTTTTCTGGATTCCTGACCCTCTGCTAGAACCTGATTCTGATTCTTGCTGCCGGCCTTGTTGAACTCTTGCCTGAATTTGAGTACGCTTATGCCTGACCCCTTTGGATACCACAAACTTGGACTTTAAGCCCTAAGCTTCCTCCTTGTTTAGGGGCTTCTCTGCTAGGAGCCGATAGGCCTCAAACAATTGCTTGCCCCTTGAGAACTCCTTGAGTGGAGAAGGGTGAGTGGCCAGTGGAAAACTCAATGTGCCGAAAGTATATCATACCTCTTAACTGTCCAGTTTTCTTAGGGACAGTCCCCATTTTGACAGCTAAGCATGCAGGCTTGGATTTTTATTAAAAAGTCCCGAGCTTCCCTTTGATCTCCTGCAGTGACGCAAGAAAAAGAAACTACTTTTCTGAAACTTAATTAAAATAAAAGGATTTTCAGCAGACAGCCCAGAATACTAAGCACCTGCACTTTGATATATTGGTAACAATTTAAGATACGCTAATATACATCTGTAACTATTAAAGATAAGCAAGTTTTGTGGGAGAACTGTGACTCAGCATAAAGAGCAATTTCAGCTTCATTAGAAGCATGTTCAAACTTTCATAACCTGCCACATTTTGTAAAATGGACATGGTTAGTGATGGGCGAATTTATTCGCCAGGCGCGAATTTGCGCGATTCGCCGTCGGCGAATAAATTCGCAAAACGGCCGCTAAAATTCGCGGAAAAAATTCGCCGGCGTCAAAATTTTTTTTTTTCGAAAAAACGGACGCCGGCGCCAAAAACGGGCGCCGGCGTCGAAAAAACAGGCGCCAGCGTCAAAAACGTTTCGCGACTTTTTTCGCCGTTTCGCGAATTTCGCGCGAAATTCGCGAATTTTTCGGCGAAGCGAAACTGCACAAATTCGCCCATCACTAGACATGGTAATGGATGTGGCTATCAAATGGGCATGGACAAAAAATGTTTTTTGATCAATTATATTATACAATACGGCCATCTAATTTATAGTAAGTGAATTTTGTAAAACGTTTGTAAACATTGATGTAATTAGAAGTTACTTGATCCACAGAAATTTCTTTCTAGCGCCTTTCTTACCCCCAACTCTGGATAAAATGGACTCCCAAGCCTTAATAATAATTCCATCTTTCATTTTAATCTTTAGATAATATTTTAGAACTAGTAGGGGTAATATATAACCTGCAAGTGCAGTATGCAAACTGCATTTTTGGACACAATCAGCATGTTTTTTCCTTGCAATGCAGAGGTTTTTCCCCATAATTCCAGGGGAAAGATGGTGGATCACCTAACACAATTGTGGCTGAGTCTTTAATATCACATTTGTGCTGGAGCTTGCAAGTCCAGAGGGTGTCAGTTCTATCATCTGCATGCAATTCACTAGACCAGGGGTCCCCGACCTTTTTTACCCTTGAGCAACATTCAGAGTGGGGGAGCAATGCAAGCATGAAACCTGTTTTAATTATGTCTAATACGGGTTGTGATTGGCCATTTGGTAGCCCCTATGTGGACTGACAGCCTACAGGAGGCTCTGTGTGGCAGTACACCTGTTTTCATGCAACAAAAACTTGCCTCCAGTTGGGTTGGTTGGGGATTGCTGCTCTGGACACTGTATCAATTGATGCAGTCTACTGTGAGAAACCTTGAACTACTGCCACCTTCAGAGGTGCCAGTGGTACAAGGTTCAAATGCATCAAAAATTTAAGCCTGCGATTAAGGGATTTTGTTCCCGAAACGCATAAGGCCATGAAGTTCTGCAGTATCCTGCAATAAATATCTGCCTTTTACCGGAGTGCTGAGTGTTATATGTTGGCAGTGGGGACGCTGCGGACTGAGCACCCTGAATTTATAGTGGAGCAGCCATGGGGTGGTGAGTTTGGAGCGGCCCAAATTGATTTATGGCAAATGCATCAATAGGCACATCAATTGTAAATGCCATTAGTTACAGTGCCAGTTGTGCTTATTTTAGAAATAATCCATAAAGAATATGTAATTTGCTTCAGATTTTCCCCACATATTAAACAAGCAACTTTATTAAGAGATGGAGAGCATTCAGTCATACTCCGTGTCCCTAAATACCGCACCCAGCTCATTGAACTGAAAGGAGAGCACATTATGAAATACTGCTTTAAATTAAACATTTTTTTTATGAAATAACACTGTCCTTTACGAATAATGTTTAATCATGATCACATTAAGAGCAATTTATAAGAAAGTTCAGTAATAAAATGAAATGGCTGTGGGGAAAAGCAGGGTAAGAATGCTAGGATTAACTGGAGCCATATAAAAAATAGATTATGTTTAATGAAAAATTTCCCAGCGTTCAACATTTTTATTATAGTTAATAACGCCAAGCTTCATTTTTGTCTGTGGTAATTGTGTGTCCTTAATAGCTGGCACTACTAGTCTCTCATTGAATATTGGCAGACATTAATAATCTTAATTCTCCAGATTTAAGTTTAATGTTAGTGAAATATATAAGGTAGTTACATTTACACTTAGCAACTAACAGGAAAGTAATGACCCTGAGCTTTCAGGCTTATATACAGTAGGTTCCTCCAAGGAAAAAGGAATCCAAGCTGAAATAGTTATGTTCCTTCCTTTTGAGCGAACGGTCCTCTGGCAGCAAAAAGACTGCCAGCCAATTCTATAAAAACACATCCAACATGTCTCAGTAGTACAAGGAGCTGTAATAAAAAAAATTGGATTGGTTATCAAGAACATGAATTTTTTACACTCAAAGTAAACAAGTATGCAATCTGTTATCTAGAAACCTGTTATTCAGAAACCCCGGAATTATTGGAAGATTGTCTCCCATAGACTCCATTTTATCTAAATAATCCAATTTTTTAGAGAAAAAATATTTTCTCTGTGATAATAAAAAGTTACATTGTACTTGATCCAAACTAAGATATAATACATCCCTATTGGAAGAAAACCAGCCTATTGGGTTTATTTAATGTTTACATGATTTTCTGGTTGATTTTTGGTATGAAGATCAAAATTACAGATAGATAGATAGATATCCGGAAATTCCAAAACAGAGAGGGATAAGCAGTAGAAAGTTTCAGTACAAACAGTAGTCTGTGTATTTTTTTCCATTATCAATTAATTTATTGAAAGGAGAAGTATAACCTATGTATGAGGTACGTTATCCTTCACCCAGTTTCTTTGAACAAAAATAATATATATACATTTTCAAAGAAGGCTAAATTATACATATATGAGCATTGGGAATGTTCTGTAGCTGTTCATGGGGATGGCTTCAAATGAATTTAGCAATAAATATGGCTTTTCAAATTCATATGTATAAATGCAGAAATAAAAAAGAAATGGTGGATAAACACAGTCTGCAAAGAGCAAATTAAGTGAATAGAATGCTTCTGATTTGTTAACCTTAAATTGCCTAACTAACACTGAGGATACAAAGGAAATAAAGAAAAAGGACAATTTTGCTGCAAGATTTTAATTGGAAATGAAGGGTAAATTAAAGATTATTAAACAAGACAAATGCTTTCATGCGAATGTCAAAAATATCAAGCATCATATAAGTATGGAACACACACATTGTATACAAATACTGTATGTGCTCATGTTGTATTAATAAAACAATAAACCTATTTCAGGGTGAGAAAAGGAACAGTAATGCTGCTCACTTCAATTTACACAGAGGAAGAAACTTGCTTTAGGGCGCAATTGTAGCATATACCCTAACAGAGACTGTAGAGATAACAAAAGTGTCTCTTGCAGATGTCACTTTGGAGGCAGTCATTGCAATTTCTCTCTGCCCTGCTCTTCCATTCATTCACTGGGGAGCAGGTCATTAATTTCCCATTTCTGTCCCTTTCGAAATTGAGGAAAGGAGTGGGTGCTCAGATAGGTAGTGGGAGAGTTTTGTGTTAAAAAGCATGGTTTAAAATGGGTTGAAAATGTCCCTTTAATTGAACTTGACACAATCTGTACTACCCTACACATGCACGGTAAAGACTGTACAAGTTATTTCATCATCGTTACCATCAATCAGCATGATATAGAGTACTCTACAATAATTTTATGTGAAATGGGGGGGTTTACACTAAACAATTGTTACTGAATAAAAGAACAGGAATAACGAGCCCTGCTCACAAGAGCTTGCGATCTAAATGTATTTAACTATAAGGAACATATAATGTACCTTTGTTGCTCCTATCCAATCTGAGCATGAACATGCATACAATTCTTACAAGAAAGAAGAGTTAATACTGAATCTACAGTAATGTGTAAGACTTGGCCTTGTTTTGGGAGCTCTCTGTTAATCACACCACTAAAAAAGAACTTCACTAGCTTTTTAGTTTGATAGAGTCAAAAGATAATACAAAGAATTGGGACTGACAACTAGACAACAAGCTACTAAATAATGCCAGCGTTGTGTGCTGCAGGCTAAGTAATTTTCCTTGTGTCAGCTTGTATCAGGAGTTATATGTAAAGGTATGCATTAAATTTAGGTGCATTAGACTAAAAATTGAAGGTTTTCAGATATTTGCATGTGGCCTCAAATTATATTGAAATAAGGTGTCAATTTAAAAAAAAAATAGATATTGCTGACTCAGACATGTGAATCAAGGTGAAGATAGCGAAGAAAATAGGAATTTTACAAACTGAATTATAAAATATTAGCATTAATACCTGTCATGCTGGGAAAAAAATCAGACCTGTGTATCTCTAAAGACAAACACCCTGTCTGCAGTTTGATTTTCTATTTTAGGGTATCAGTAATCCTGCAGCACACGCCATGTATAATAGGGATAGGTAGCTAAGTGAATAAGACATCCTGATGCTAGCCTGGATTAAACACAGCTTTAGATCTGGCAGATCCAATAAAGATGAAGTCCAGAAGCTGATAAACCTGAGGATCCTCTTCACTGAGAAAGCTTTTGCAGTGCTAAACTTACAGCATCCAACTCAAGCCTCATCTTAAGTACATTACCATGTCTGCCCATCAAGGAAGGGTTAAATGACGATACTTGGTGCTCCTCTCTGTAATGCTGTCATTCTGTAGACCAGACATGCTCTAAATCTGTTCTATACTTATACTGAAGACATTTGCTTCAGTTCGAGGGGCAGTGAAACATAAAAACAAGAAACAGTTCATTTTAATACCCACTGATTTAAGTACAAAGCTTGACTTGATGTATATGGACTGGGTGGTGCTTATTTATTACAGTTATGGGACAAGTTATCCAGAATGCTCAGGACTAGTGATGGGCGAATTTATTCGCCATTCGCAAATTCACAGCGAATTCCCGCGATTCGGCGGTGGTGAATAAATTTGTGAATCCACCGCGAAAATCCGCCGGCATTAAAAAAAATTGGACGCCGGCATCCGTTCTTTTGATGCTGGCACATTTTCCAAAAAACGGACGCCGGCGTCAAAAGTGGATGCTGGCATCAAAAACTATTTATTATATCTTAGTTAGAATCAAGAACACTGAACTGTTTTATTACATTATAATGAGGTAATTGTTTCTAAAAATGTAATTCAGACCTTTCTAGATAATGGGTTTGCAGATAAAGGAACCATATCTGTATTATTTCCTTTTCTTTTATTCCTTTCTGCTCAAACTTTATTTTAATGTTACACTTCAAATACACTCAAGTGATGCTGAAACCTGTAAACATTTAAATACCAAGGAGATTGTGCTCTATTCTGGCTACATGAAGTTTTCTCTATCTGTACCTCCATCCATTTAATTCATTTTTGCCTAACAAAAAACTGCACAGGCCTGCACATTAGTATAACAATCTATGTACTGATGACAGACGGTGTGCAGTAGTCTCACCCTTTTCCATTACCTCTCTCTCTCATTTTTTGTATGCTTGTCATCTTTATGGGGGTCTTTTTGCATATTTTAAAGGGATACTGTCATGGGGAAAAATTTTTTTTTCAAAATGAATCAGTTAATAGTGCTGTTCCAGCAGAATTTTGCGCTGAAATCCATTTCTCAAAAGAGCAAACAGATTTTTTTATATTCAATTTTGAAATCTGACATGGGGCTAGAGTAGACATATTGTCAATTTCCCAGCTGCCCCAAGTCATGTGACTTGTGCTCTGATAAACTCCAATCACTCTTTACTGCTGTACTGCAAGTTGGAGTGACATCACAAAAGAACAATGGGAAGGTAACAGCTCCCTAACACAAGATAACAACTGCCTGGTAGATCTAAGAACAGCACTCAATAGTAAAAACCCATGTCCCACTGAGACACATTCAGTTACATTGAGAAGGAAAAACAGCAGCCTGCCAGAAAGCATTTCTCTCCTAAAGTGCAGGCACAAGTCACATGACCAGAGGCAGCTGGGAAATTGACAAAATGTCTAGCCCCATGTCAGATTTCAAAATTGAATATAAAAACATTTGTTTGCTGTTTTGAGAAATGGATTTCAGTGCAGAAGTCTGCTGGAGTAGCACTATTAACTGATGCTTCTTGAAAAAAAATGTTTTCTGATGACAGGATCCCTTTAAGTTAAGAAATAAAAGCAAGATGGGAGCCATTGCTATGGACAAAGAACTGGGGCAAATTAGGGTAATTTTATCTGTATGCATTTCGTCATTTGGTGGTTCCTCTTTATGAATGAGTGTCTCTCCCACTCTCTGTATGTATAAGACTCTTTCGGCTGTAATAAAAGCCATAAGTGGGATAACATTTGTATAAAAAGCACAAAACAAAGCTTCTCAGTAAGCAATTGTATGTATTGCATACTGGAGCAAACTATAACAATTGCAATCTTTTTTTCGACTGGTTGACAGATCACTTTGGTTTGTAAGTTTGCAAAATCTATTAAACTTCGACAAAGGAAAAACTCTTCTCACAGAGGGAAAATTTGCACATATTTTTTCTGTTAAGCACTTAACGTATATGTGTACCTCTGTTCCTGTCTCTCATTCTGGGTTTGTGTATTTCTTGAATCATAGGTAGAAATAGATAAAGATCAGTTAAATTAATTTATATGGAGATATCAATACTCATAATTGGAAATACGCTTTCAAGTTATGACTAAAAAGATGAACATGTCATTTTCAGTATTTTAGAGATGGACTTTAACATTTAAAAGCTTGTGAAAGAAGCAAAACAGTCTCTCCTGCCATGTAGTAAATATCCTTCTGCCATTTAATGGATTAAGGCCCTGTGCTGTCATATACTAATGGACTATCTAAGTAAGCGTAAAGGCAGCCAGTAAAAGGTGGATCAATAACAGATAAAATAAACTGGAGATATAGTCTAAAAGTTAACATTCTCGAACAATGTATAATGGAGGAAGGATATCAGGCTATTTTGAGACAGGACACTGTATTAGAACAAATGCAATTTGTTGAAGAGACAAGTATAACAGGGTTAAAGTTAAAATGATTAAGGGGAAGTCCTAAGAATTCTCTTCTCCATAACCATGCTTTCTTTCTTTCAAATATACTTTTTTGGGGACATTCTAGATATATGTAACTGTACACTAGCAATAAGGTACCGTCTGTTGTAAAATACAAAAATGTTAGTTATCACATAAACATTTTATTGAATAACCTCCAAGAGGGATTAATTATTATTATTATATCCAAGTTGTCATAAACTAAAAAGATTGAATTGGCAGTAAATATATATATTTAACATTAAGCCAGGCTAAGTGTGATGCACAGCTGTAGAATACAGGATTCATGGCCTGTCTGATCTGGTGACTTCCATGGATTAAGAAGACATGTATGTATTCATTGATAATGCAGAAGAAATTCCAGGGGAAGCCAGAATTATGTATTCACATCATATGGCTGGAGCATATAACATTTAGCATTATGGCCTGAGACCTTAATCAATGAAGCAAGGAATATTTATTGTTTTAGTTTAAACAAGAATAATAGTTTCCTTGGAAGGTTAATTGTAGTAGCGAATGACCAGAGGAGAAAAGTGTTTGATTGCTTTGACTGCTTATTAGCCACCTAAGAATATACTCTAGGTATATAGAGAGAGAGTCCTTATAGCTGCAATGAGGAGAATATTTGGTACATGAATACAGACATCTGAGTAATAGAATGTGGATGTTTCCACAGAAATAGGCTTGCATTGTCCATGCTACCTGACTATTTGGATTTGTGCACAGTTCTCTTAAAGCAGATTTTTGGGATAATATCCCACAAATACCTGGCTTTTTTATATATACATACTGTATTTAAAGACAAGCTATAGTAGTGAGTACCAGCTAATTATATCTGGCTATAAATAAAAAATGTTGCTTACCATCCCTTTGGATGTTGCTTCCACTGGCTTCAAAGCAGGTGTTTTTTTTTAAATTCCTGGTTTGGAGGCAAGAATAAATTTCATTAAAATACATGTGTACTGCCAAACACAGCCTCCTGTAGGCTGCTAGTTCACATAGGGGCTACCTATAGTAAATCACAGCCCATTATTGGCAGCCTCAAGAACTTTTTGAATGCTTATAATGCTCTCTAATTTTTTTAATATTGGAATGTGGGTCACAGGTAAAAAAAACCTTCGAAATCCGTGCTATAGAGTAAGTACAAATTCCATACACAAAAGTTGTGTCTATAGTAATAAGGTCAAATTTTTAAAAAATGTGATGTACATATAGAGCTTTTATCTAAAACCCTGATATCATATATATATATGTATATATATATATATATATATATATATATATATATATATATATATATATATATATATTCACATATAACTTATTCTTTACTAACTTACTGAACTTACTTACTAACTTATCCATCCTTGCCTGAATTAATGACATTCCAAACATCCTGCTCTTTGCACTTAGTTCCACATAGTTGCACCCTGCCTCCTATGGATTGTGCACAAGTGTGCCTGTTAACACTTTGGATCCTCAAAACTGTTGTCTTTATAGGGGACCTGTCACCCAAAAAAATATTCCAAATCCTATTTTATCACATTTGTCAAGCAAAATAAACTTTAATTACACTAAATAAATTATTTGAATCTTGTTTCCTTGGCCTGGGAATTCATAATTATAGCAAGGAAGCAGGAGCCATTTTGTGGACACTGTTATTAAGGCAAGCCTTGCATCATCTCTTGTTTGTGCACAAGAATGGGGGATCTGATGTCCATCCCCTTGCACTGGTTACACAATTAAATGGTAAAGAGAGAGGGGGAATGTGGGGAGTTTACAACAGCTATGAATGCTTTAATAACAAAAAGAATGTAGATTTCATGTTTAATTTGAAAAGGACTATTACACAGCTTTTTATGTCTGGGTGACAGGTTCGCTTTAAGGTGATGGTAGCTCCAGGTGCTAGCAGGCACCCTAGAAACAATTCATGCACCAATGACTGTGCACACAGCATGTTCATGAATGAGCGTGTGCTTGTGCTCATTCACTAGGTAAGCAACAATGGTGTGGGGGAGGAGGGTCCACACTAATTGAAGGCAATGGAAGAGGCAATTGTTTAGCATCCCCTGCCATTGTACCCTAGGCACATGATTATTCTGCCTACCTAGTCGATATAAGGTTGTCCTTATAGTGTAAATCCGTGTATTCGTGCTTCTCAACAGGCTGCAATCCCAGTGTCAGAGTGCAAAGAATTCCAAGTAAACATAGATAGTACCCAAAGAGCACACATTTGTCTTTAAAACGTAATTTCTTTATTTGCATAAAATTGTGCATTACATGTTTCGGCTCATCAGCTTTCATCATGCACCTGATGAAGGCTGATGAGCTGAAACACGTAGTGCGCAATTTTCTGCAAATAAAGAAATGAAGTTTTAAAGACAAAGTGTGCTCTCAGGGTACTAGCTATCTTCTGCCTACCTATAGTTCCAGCCAGTGTCAATAATTTTGAATGAATTATATGGGATATAAACTGTGCGTAAAAAAAAACATGGCAAATTGTATCCAAAATGGCATTCTACACACTTGTGGTTATTAATGACCCATTACATTGAAGAAAGATTTGGCATCTTTCCCTGCATGTATGGCAACTAAACTAACATTTAAATGTAGGGATCTTTGCCATCAAAACTGAGTTTTACTGCTAAATATCAAGATGGATTATTTTACTGTGTCTTTAAATTGGAATAAAAATGGCAACTTGGAAATGATCTACACCTATAATTTATTCCTATATCCAGCACAAATTTACTTTTCATTTTAGTGGCATGCTGTATTTAAATGAAGTCAGTTGTCAGGGAGTGCTGGGAGCTGTAGTTTAGTTACTGCAGGAGCATTGGTAATTAGTGTGCTTTCAAAAAAAAACAGACAGAAAAAAAGCTTTTCATTTAAAAAGTTGATTTTGACCTCTGTGACCCAAGAAAACAATTGTATTAAATTCTTTGTGGAATGTTTAAAGCCAGCTGTGTACTACCCACTGATGAGAAAATATGAAAGCATATTTCCTATGGAATACTGCAGTTCCCCCCTATTGTCATGCAGTGCTTTAGTGCTTGACAAAATCTGGTAACTTTGCTTTCCGACATAATATTCAGGTGCTTTCTGTGGGTAATCATAGATGCCAGGGGGCATTTGATTTACTGAATGATGTTACATTATTGAATGTGCCAGTATTGTGCTCCTAGTCATGAATTTAGCATCGTCTGGGCAGTTTATCATTTTGATATACTCAGCTCCTTCTTGCTTGTGCCATAAAATCTAAACTCTTCCATTACCTACATCTGTTTAGAGCTGTCAGTGGCCCCAGCAGGGAGATGCTGGGCAGTCTTGAATGAATTCTCCTCAACTTTATTCCCATCTTTGCTTAACAGCAGCTAAATATATGGGATTTCAAAGATGTCGTGTGCAGCCCTCCCCGATTTCAATTCCTATCACAACTGAGAGCTACTTTGAAAGAAGGCAGAGAAAAAAAAATACTAGGGCATTGTTTATCATGCTCTCAGCTACCAAGACAAAACACATGGTAAACATAAAGGTTTTGTTTCCCCATTGTTTGAGTATTTAGCCTATTATACAACATTATTGCCTGAAGCTGTCACTATATTTAAAGCGGAAACATCACCTCCAAAAGATATGACGCCTATTTAATGTGTTCAGTTGGAAATATATACTTTGTGCTCCACACTGATTCCTAATTGCATTTTTAGGCAACCATATTTATTTGGGATGAATGCTACTGTGAAGTATAATAGTGACAAAGGAAATATTATCTCAGTGACTTGTTTTGTCAAACGTTGCCTTCTAAAATAGCAATTAAATAAAGCTGGATAAGGTTAGCGAAAGTCAAAGTCAAAAGTCAAAGTAGTCAAAGTCAAAGTAAACTTTATTGTCATCTCAGCAGTATACAAATATACAGTGAGACGAGACGACGTGGCTCCAGCTAGTACATATCACAAAAAGGCACTTAAAAATACACAATAAATATGTAAACATGAAATGTGCAATATATTGGCAGAAATTGGATATATACATGTGTAAACCTTTAGAATTGTGCAAATAAATTAACAGTTAAGTCAGAATGCAAGGAAAATTAGCATCAATATTGGTGGAGTTATTGTTCCAGTGCCTTGTCCTAAGCTGGATTCATATTGTCCTGGGCTTACTGCATAATTGCAGTAATTGCAGAGTGGGTAAAATTAATTATCTTATGTTTCAATCTTCCCCATCTATTCTGTTGTGATCAAGCTAAAGTTTGGTTTGGCAAATAACTGGGCCTAAAGTTAGGTCTGAAGCTGGTCATACACTGGCTGATATGTATGTGGAATTTGTCACGATATCTATCAGGCAGGTTAGAAACTCCCTTCAGGCAAGAGTCACATCAGCACATTGATGTGGACCTTGTCCAATAGGCCTCTGCAAACCTGTCCCCCTGATTTTGCCTCTGCATATAGGTGGCCTAATTGGGCAGAAATCTATTTCACAAGGTCAGCATACAAGTGTCTTTGACAAAGTTTGGCCTCATTTACACACAAACCAATGGTTTTGAATCAATGTATATTGGAACATATGGTCCATATATAGCCAAAACCCTAGTAGTTATGAATTATTCTTTTGATATTGCATGACAGCATCTGCTTACAGAATACAGCTAAAATAATCACTTTTTGGGGGATTTTGGTGATATTTTGATTATATAACACTTTCCCACTTAAAGTTTAATCATTATACCTAAATGCAGTACTGTCCCATTCTGAACACTGAAAGTAACCCATATATATATATATATATATATATATATGTATATATATATATATATATATATATATATTTGAAACATAACTAGTTGCTGTTTAAGCTTTGTGGAATGGGACAATTATATTCCAAACTGAAGTTATATGTATTCTGAATACAGACTTGTTTATGTGTTTGCACAAACCCGTCAAATCTATCCAAGCTCCACAAACCCATTCAATCGCAGAGCACATCACACAGAACATTTTTGTTATGTCTTATAGAGCCCCTACGGTCTCTGTAAATGTACATAAGTCCTCTCCTTTCTGGGATGCAAAAGAGGATCATGTCTTATCATTCATTTGTGATAAAACTGTCAATATTAGAAATAAATATTCAACAAAAGGTAAAATATTGATCGTATTCACAGCACATTTGTTTTGTGTACAATTAGTAATACCTTTGGCTGGAAAGAGACTCCTGCAGGTCACTGTACAAAGCAGGGTAGAGATGCTAATCTTTGAATCCAGGTGCAGAACTGCTACACCTTGAAATTTCAAACACTTGGCTTTGAAAACTTATAATATTCCTGGTTAATTGTTGGCTATGAAAGACAAATTATGAGCAAGGAAACTGTTCTGGGAGGATTTAGTGTATTTGAATAATTTAGACCCCTGCGGTTAATGTGACAGGATTGTTTTTCTCTTGCCATACCCTGCTGTTACAAGAATTAAAACTGCCGGGTGCTCTGGAGTCTGTGCCTGGGCTTAGTAATGAGGTTGATCAGTCAATAAATGATTTTATGCAGCAAATTAAACTGTAAATTTGGTGCTGGTGGTAAATATTTTGAGTACAACGATACCTGGTTAATGAGGAGGTCGGGGTGGGGGACAAATAACTGAAATGTCAATGCTTTAAATCTTCAGCATGGTGGGGTTCTGTAAAAAGTTTATTGCTGGAGTCAGATTTTTTTAGGGTCTATAAACAGCAGGGGGATATTTTATAGGCACTGTATTTACAGAAACATTCCATCTTTATTTAAATCAGCAGAAGCACAATTCAGATAACTTGCAAGCTTTCAGGTTTGTACTACTGAAGCTGTGGAAAAAGCAGTGGAAAGGTGTTTTCAGCAGAAGTTTCCTTATTAGTCTTTTGGCCAAGTTTCAGTTCAGTAAATATATTTGCATGAGCATTTTTTTGTGAAGTTGTTTTATTTTTAAATTCTTTTTCTATTTTGCGGCATTTTTTGGTGATGGAGTAACAATAGGGGACACAGACAATTTAATAGACTATTATATAGGCTCACTGAGGTTCTAGGCAGATCCAATTTTTTTTATATTTTACACATGTTTTAACAGGCCCTAAAACATTTTGCTGTGAGGTAAAAACATTTTTTATATTTTTTTTTGCATGTTTATTCAACATCATATGTTTCTTGATTATTACTTTATGCTTCATAATAATTTTCCTCTTCTAACGTTAAAGCAATGAACATATCTGGCCCATATAGTGCTGTATAAAGCAGCTACTTTTTATACAGGTATGGGATCCATTATCTGGAAACCCCTTATATAGAAAGCTCCGAATTATGGACAGGCCGTCCCCCATAGACTACATTTTATATAAATAATCCAAATTTTTTAAAATGATTTCCTTTTTCTCTGTACTAATAAAATAACACAGTGTATTTGATCTTTGCAAGAGAATAATCTATGGTCCCCGATTATTATAACCTGAGCATTTTATATCGCAATGCCTTGTTTGTTACAGGAAGACAGAAGACAGACACCATGACATGTTTCATCAACATTGTAACAGTTTATACTCAATAAACATTTTATGATTCATTTTATTTTCAACGTAAATATTCATAAATGTGTATCTAAGTAAACTGAAGATTAAGGAGATCATTTATATGTCCGGTACCAGCTCTTAAATATAAAGTCAGTACATGGCTATGTTCTCTGTAGCATAATCTACAAACATGACTGCACTTGCAATCTATCATTTAGGCCATTTGCATATGCATAAACTTGTGCCACTCAACCAACCTACATGTTGACTTCATTTTGTGCATTGCTGTCCTCTTTTCTGATGTGAGCCAATTATTGTGAGCCTGTAAATTAATGCTAGATTCAGGAGAATTATCATGAAGCCCCTAGGCGAAGGGTGAGATTACTGCCAGGAAGCTGCCAGATGTGGTTATGGGACAGCGCCACCGTAGAGATGGACTGCTCCCAAGAGACTACAGAGGGCTTTATGCAGAGCAAGGCCACATCTCATGAAAATGAAGCCTACACAGTGCTAATTTTAAATACAGAGCCCATCCCAAGTTTGCTTCAGAGTTTGTACACAAATCCATATTCTTATTATACGTACTGTCCACACCGGTTATTAGCCGTGGCAGATAACTGTCAGGCAATGGAAAAATAATCATACTTTGCGCATTCAATAGAAGACATCATTGTAAGTATGCCGGCCAGGTTTTACATTGTATCCCAATTAAGATTATAATTTATAATTTTCACTGTGGGATCATCTAATAAAAACAATCAGTACTTTTCCATAATCTTTTTTACACTGGTCTGTCAGGTTAATATTCTGAGAAAAGTTTACTAACTTACTGACAATCTTTTCTAACAGAGAAAGATCGGCACTCACTTATAAAAACTTTACTTTATTGTAGAGCAAAAGGACTGACTTTTCAACCCTCACTGGGCCTTTCTCAAAGTGCCAAATGTACAATGAAAGTGCCTTTTATCTACAATGTGGTGGGAAAACAACAGCATTGCCCCTGACATTTTAACCCCTTCATACACTGTCCTGTAGTAATTAGAGGGGGATGGGCCAAGACCCAGGGATCTCCCATGCTCCGGACATACAATAGATAGTAAGGGAATATTCCACATTAAGGGGCAGATTTATCAAAGGTCGAGCTGAATTTTTGAATGAAAAAAATGTTGAGGTATTTTTGTGTACTTTGTCTAGGGAATAGTCCAAATTTGATTTGTATTTGAAAAAAATATGAAAATTCTAAATTTATCATGTGCTGTCTCTTTAAAAATTAGACTTCGACCATTTGCCATCTGAAACCTGCCGAATTGCTGTTTTAGCCTATGGCGGACCTCCTAGAACCTATTTGGAGTCAATTGGTGGACTTTGAAATTCGATCGAATGCGCTATTCCTTTGATTCGTACAATTCGAATTCGGCCAAATACAGACCTATTTGATCGAAAATGGACCTAATTGATCGGAAAAAACCTTTGATTTAATTTCGATTGGTCCTTTTGAATTCAATTTCAAATTTTTTCAATTCAAAATTCGACCCCTGATAAATATGCCCCTAAGAGTGTAGTGCATTTAAAGCCTGGTTGTCCTAAACAGCTTCCCAGTGATAACTAATAAATGATAAATAATAATTAAATTTAGTGATGAATTAAGTGACATATTAATACATATTAAGGAATTAATGTGATGTTGTACCAAATAAGGGTAGAAGGATCTGTAATGTTAGAAATGGAATTAATAGATAAAGAAGTGGTATAATGGTGTCAGTCCCCGGAATGACTGGTAGCTTTTTATAATAGCATTTTACTCAGAGATTGACACAATAGCAAAAATGTATTCAAACCGTAAGCTGAGATGTTACAGTATAAATGTGGTAAAGATTGCTACTATGTGTCTTGTTTTTAAATGTATGTTTAACAAGTAATGAATAGTATCAATTTATAATTTTATTAATTGAAATGTATTTATAAAATTTATTTATATATTACATATGAGACACATTTGGGGGAATGTAATACAAGTCACAAAGAGCAAAACAATTAGCACAAATAAGAATAAAAAAAATATTCTTCCTCAAACTGGTATTACATTGCGAATTTTAATTTCCTACTTTTAAGAAGTGCTTGAAGGTGTTGTAATCTTTTGGAGCAAACATAGCAATTTTTCAGTAAGAAGTTTTATTACATTCACTGTGCACTGGCGCTAACTATAACATTCGCAAACCTTCTTCCACTGTCGGAAATGGGTGCTGAACAGTTTCCGGGTTCGCAAAAGCTATATTAAATTTGCACAAAGGCAAATTTGTTCGCACAGAGGCATAACTTTTCACATTGCGAATATTTATTCCGCTACCGACTTTTATTACATTGCCCCAATTGCGTATTAACCCCTCTTGCACAAAACTTCCAGCTCCTATTACACCAGAGAGGGAAGAATTACTTGTGTACTCTTATTTGTGGCATTCTGCAATACATGGGAGTTGCAGACAGCATTACTTGCTTAGCACAACCCAATTAAAACATAACAACCCAAATTATAGACACGGACCCATACATGGTGGAGAATGGCCGCAGCTGTTGTTTATTAAACATCATATCAATCAGAACATTAACCATCCCCTAAGTCATTAATGAACAAGTTAAATAAAAGTGAAAGCAATACTTTGGCAAAATCCAAATAGATCATCACATCTACTGCCCCCCCCCACTGTCCAGCATCTTACTTACCTCATCATAAAAAGCAATCAAATTTGTCTGACATGACTTATCTGATTGCTGCTCATAATAGTTACATAGTTAAATCGGGTTGAAAAAAGACAAAGTCTATCAAGTCCAACCCCTCCAAATGAAAACCCAGCATCCATACATACACCCCTCCCTACTTTCACATAAAATATATACCCATACCTATACTAACTATAGACTTTAGTATCACAATAGCCTTTAATATTCTGTCTGTCCAAAAAATCATCCAAGCCATTCTTAAAGGCATTAACTGAATCATCCATCACAACATCACCGGGCAGTGCATTCCACAACCTCACTGTCCTGACTGTGAAGAACCCACTACGTTGCTTCACAAGAAAGTTCTTTTCTTCTAGTCTGAAGGGGTGGCCTCTGGTGCGATGATCTTCTTTATGGGTAAAAGATTCCCCGCTATTTGTCTATAATGTCCTCTAATGTACTTGTAAAGTGTAATCATGTCCCCTCGCAAGCGCCTTTTTTCCAGAGAAAACAACCCCAACCTTGACAGTCTATCCTCATAATTTAAGTCTTTCACACCTCTAACCAATTTAGTTGCACGTCTCTGCACTCTCTCCAGCTCATTTATATCCCTCTTAAGGACTGGAGTCCAAAACCGCACTGCATATGCAAGACAGAACTTTATTTGCTTTAGTAGTCACAGAATGACACTGCCCAGAATTAGACAACTTGACAACAAAAACCCTAGATCCTTCTCATAATCTTGCATTTATCAACATTGAACTTCATTTTCCAGTTTGCTGCCCAGTTCATTCACTAGCGCAAAATGTTGAATGTTATCCCTTAACAAGCTTACAAATAATTTGCCCACTAAAGATGTCAAACTTACAGGCCTATATGCCAGGCTGAGAGCGTAATCCCTTTTTAAATATTGGAATGGCATCATCTTTTCTCTAATCCATAGGTACCATACCAGATGAAAGTGAATCTGAGAAAGTCAGAAATATGGGCTGGTCTAAAACTGAACTAAGCTCTCTTAGAACCCGGGGGTGTATGCCATCAGCCACCGGAGTCTTGTTTACATTCATTTTTATTAAAGCTTTATGGATCATATCCTGAGTCAGCCACTGACTAGATTGAGCTTAGCCATCAGTGCAGTTATGGAGTGAGCCTGGGAACTCAGACTCCTCTATTGTATACACTGGTAACGGGTTTGTGCCTGGCAAAATGTGGTGGCTGGCGAAAATTCGCCCTTTAGTCAATTTGCCCCATACTGTATAAGCATCAGTGTTCTAAGTAGCTGGCAGTGTGAGAAAATGCATATGGCCTATACAATCCTCTCTCATGAATCCCCATACAATCACCTACAGGAATTTACATTTACTTTTATTTCTGTAAATTAGTACAAGTAGCAGTATAAGGCTGGTTCTTCAAAGGCATTTTAATTTGTATTTCATTTACATTGCTTTGTCTGTTGGGAGTGACCTCAAAACAGATTCTCTTTTTTTAATTCCTGGCTTGGAGGCCAGATTTGTTTACATACAAAATCAGATGTACTGCCAAACGGAGCCTTCTGTAGGTGGCAAGTACACATAGGGACTACCAAATGGGCAATCACAGTACTTATTTTGCACCACCCAGTGGTGGAACTACCAGGGGAGTAGGGGGTGCAATTGGGTCAGGGCCTGCACCCCTTCAGGGCCCCCCGGCAGCTCGCGCACTGCCAATTTACTGCCTCATCGGCCGATTTTGGCGCAGATAATCTGGTACGGAGGTGGGCGGGGGCCCGGCTGTACGTCCTGCACCAGAGCCTGCCCCCTTCCAGTTACGTTACTGGCACCACCCAGTAAACTTTTTCATGCTCATGTTGCTCCCCAATTCTTTTTACATCTGAATGTTGCTTACGGGCAAAAACAGTTGGAGACCCCCATTTTACAAAGAGAAGTTTTGTATTAGAGATTTTAATGTTAGTTGGATTCAGGATAATGAAAACAAAATACAAATGATTAAAAAATCATCCCCTTAAGGTTGAGATTCTGACATTGAATTTTCCTAGTATATTTTCACTAGTATTTCAATGCCAAGCCTTATATACATAAACATTTCCCACAGCATAAATAACTTCACAACTTTTCATCTTGGCTGAATGATAGACTTTGGAACAGGCTTAGAGGTGTTATGCTAAAAGTTGGAGAATTCTGGGGAAAAATAATGGGGAAGTGGGGAAATAAAGCCACTATGTTTTCATCAATCCTAGAGAAACGTTATAAGTTTGAAAAAATGTAACCATTGAGAAATATGCCCCATAGGTTAGTATGGAGTATTTTTATTATCTGCATATTTGTGTTTATTTATAGAAGTTGCAGAAGACATGAAAGTATAGATGCTTAACTTTCAGAAGAAAGACGTTTCAGGTTATGTATTAAGGAATTAAAAAAAAAACATTAAAAATAAAGAGGGAAATGCAATAGAAGTTGCAAAGCTTGCACCAGGCCTATTAATCCAGAGCCACCAGATGCTAGCTATTAAACAGTTAACCAACAAATGTACCCATAGGATTACTTGCTATGGGTTTCAAGACATGGTGAAAACTTTGCAAACTTTGAAAACTTTGTAAAATTAGTCCAGTGATTCCCAACCAGCGGTTCATTGCTCAACAACCCCTTGAATGTTGCCCCCAGTGGCCTCAAAGCTTATTTTTGAATTCTTGGCTTGGTTGTATAAAAACATGGGTTCTGCCACAAAGAGCCTCCTGTAGACTGTCAGTCCACATAGGGGCTACCAAATTATCAATCAAACTACTTATTTGGCACCCCTTGGGACTTTTTTCATGTTTGTGTTGCTCACCTTACCAATTGTTTTTACATTTGAACCGAGGTTCACAGGTACAAAGAAAATTGAGGACCCCAACAGTCCCTTAGTTGTTTTCAGAGACAACAATATCCCTACACCAAACACACATGCACATAGGCATATGCCAAAAGATAGGGATATTATTAATGAACTGGAAGACTGAAATGTTTCTGTTGAAATTTCACGGAAAAGTATATATTTGGGTAAGCTCAAACGGTTGTCAGGAAAACACGTCTTTGGCCTAATTGTTACTACGCAATAGTTGACACCACAAGATCAGATATTACAAAAAAAGCTCAACTTGCATCAGCAGAAAAGAGTAAACAAATAAGTCAGTTATAAAATACAATGATAAACTGACAGCAGTGCGTGAACGGCAGTGCACAGAAGGCTGCAATTTAATCTTCTTATTTGAAATATAAATATTTTTACTATCAAACTTGACAGTACAGAAAATGTGTGCCCTGCAGCCTTCTGACAAAACAAAATTTATATTTAAAACTTCCTGAAATAATGCCTTTCATATGTAGTTTTTTTTTTGTCACATTGGAATGGCTCCTAGCTTACCTTATGGACCCGTACCTTTAATTATTTTATGCCTTGAAGACACATTTTAAATAGAGGAGGCGGGCTACATGGATTTTGACAGCTGGGGATGATTAAAATACTGACAACATGTACTATATTAAATTCCCTAAGGTTACTGGGCACTTACTCGTATGAAAGTTGGATTACAATCCAAAAAAAAGTGCTTTTTATCCACCATCACATAATGTGTAGGGATGTAGCGAACGTCGGAAAAAAAGTTCGCGAACATATTCGCGAACTTGCGCAAAAATGCGAGCGGTTCGCGAACGGTTCGCGAACCCCATAGACTTCAATGGGAAGGCGAACTTTAACATCTAAAAAAGACATTTCTGGCCAGAAAAATGATTTTAAAGTTGTTTAAAGGGTGCAACGACCTGGACAGTGGCATGCCAGAATGGGGATCAAGGGCAAAAATGTATCTGAAAAATCTGCCTGTGTGTGCTTGGAAGAGATAGTGTAGGGGGAGAGCTGTTAGTGATTTCAGGGACAGATGATAGGAAGTTTGCTGGCTAGTAATCTGCTTGATACTGCTCTGTATTGGAACAAAAAAATAAATAAAAGCAGTCCTTACAAGGACTACTGTTATTGCAGCAGTCAGCAGATGAGATCAGAAGCAGGACAGCTGCCCACTGCAGCTACATACAGAGCACTGCAGTAGAAGGTAGATTACTAGCCAGCAAAGCTACCTAAGCTTAAATGTCCCTCAAACCCCTGCAGACTTCTGTCCCTCCAATAACAGAGCAGTATCAAAACGATTACTAGCCAGCAAACTTTCAACTGTCCCTGAAATCACTAACAGGCAGCAGCTCTCTCCCTACACTATCTCTTCAGCACACACAGGCAGAGTGAAAAAACGCTGCAGGGCTTCGGTTTTTATAGGGAAGGGGAGTGGTCCAGGGGAGAGCTTCCTGATTGGCTGCCATGTACCTGCTGGTCTGGGGTGAGAGGGCAAAAAAAAGCGCCAACAATGGCGAACCCAAAATGGCGAACGTCGCGCGACGTTCGCGAACTTCCGGCGAGCGCGAACACCCGATGTTCGCGCGAACAAGTTCGCCGGCGAACAGTTCGCGCCATCTCTAATAATGTGCAAGCCAGTGGAGTAGCACTCCCTTCTTTATGTAAACTTGAACAAATATCTCAAGGCAAAAAAACATGAAAATGCATCAACACATCGTTTATGAATTTCTTCTTGGTTAACAAGCCCGTAGCCATGTTTTTTGGGATCGACATCATGAGTCACTTGATCTAGTAGCCAAACAAACACATTTTAATACATCCCTGTGGATTTGTTTCTGCTTGGAAAATCAAGGGAATTACCAGGAATTCTAACAAACTGCTATAAAACTAACCACTTCCAAATCTAATGCTTTTGTTTAGAACTTAACCAAAGTATTAATAAAAAATTGATTGAATATCACATGCTAAATGCTTTGTTGCTGCAAAACAAATGAATGTCACTGATACAGTTACTTAATAGCGTATAGGCAGTCCAATAAGATTCATTCAAAAGCAGCCTTTTTCCGTGTTTCTTTTTCCATGTAGAAGTTCTGTTTAAAGACTTTATAATAAAATATTGGGGGTGATATGATGGCTGCTGTGCTTGCTGGCACAGGTACAGGAGGGCAGTATGATGGATGGCTGCTGGCACAGGTACAGAGGGGCTGTATTATGGATGGCTGCTGGCACAGGTATTGGGGGCTGTATTATGGGTGGCTGCTGGCACAGGTATTGGGGGCTGTATTATGGATGGCTGCTGGCACAGGTACAGGAGGGCTGTATTATGGATGGCTGCTGGCATAAGTATGGGGTGGCTTTATTATGGATGGCTGCTGGCACAGGTACGGGGGGCTGTATTATGGATGGCTGCTGGCACAGGTACGGGGGGCTGTATTATGGATGGCTGCTGGCACAGGTACGGGGGGCTGTATTATGGATGGCTGCTGGCACAGGTACGGGGGGCTGTATTATGGATGGCTGCTGGCACAGGTACAGGGTGATTGTATTACGGATGGCTGCTGGCACAGGTACGGGGGGGCTGTATTATGGATGGCTGCTGGCACAGGTAAAAACCATCATGGTAAGGAGGGAAATGCTAATGCAGAACAGGGGGAGACACTGATTGAAGCTCTTACCTAAGGTGTCATACTACTTTTGTATTGCATTTACATTTCTTGTCTGTTGGGAGTGACATCAAAACATGTTTTTTTTTTTAATTCCTGGCTTGGAGGCAAGATTTGGTTACATACAAAATCAGATGTACTGCCAAACAGAGCCTTCTGTAGGTGGCAGAAATAACTTCACAACTTTTCAACTTGGCTGAATGATAGACTTTGGAACAGGCTTAGAGGATGCTAAAACTTGGAGAATTCTGGAGAAAAATAAAGGGGAAGTGCAACACCCCAGGGCCTGCTACTGAAGATGGCAACGGGGAACCACTCAAAAGAGGCCTGGTATTCCAGTATCTAAAGAAATATAAACCACATTTGGATCTCCTCCATGAGACGCACCTGACAGGCAGCCATATTTTGGCTTTGAAAAAGGCATGGGTTGCAAGAGTTTATCACTCAATTTTCTAATTACTCTAGAGGAGTTGCAGTGCTGATGAGCAAGAAGGCCAACGTGATTATTCAATCTATACACAAAGACTGGCTAGGCAGGTACATAGTACTACAATGTTTGATGGGGCAACAATTGCTCAAGTTGGTTTGTCTGAATCTACTCCCCCCCAGCTGACCTTACTGTGTTAGATGACATCATAGAGAAAATGTGAAATATGAAACAGCCCCTAGGGATGGGCAAATTTGTCCCGTTTCGTTTCGCCAAAAATTCACCGCCGGCGAAATGTCGCTGGCGCCTATTAAAGTCTATGGGCGTCAAAAAATGTTTGTCGCGCAGCTAAATTTTTTTGACGTGCGTCTTTTTATTTTGACGCACAACGCCATACAAGTCTATGGGCGTAATTTTTTCAGCAAAACAAGGCGAAAAAATTTGCCCATCCCTAACCCCTACTTTAATCATGGGTGATCTAAACATGGTTCTAAACCCTGAGCTAGACTGATGCCCTTCAGGTAATGCTGGCCCAACCCCTCTATTCAACTGGTGCCACAAATAACTTTTTAGATATCTGGAGGCAGAGCCACCCATACAGGCAGTATTCCTGCTACTCTGCCACTTATAGAACAGCGTCCTGTATTGATCTAGCCCTGGTGTCACCTATATTGCAGCCCAGAATTACTCCAAAAACTCCAGTACTTACCAGGAGGAATATCAGATCACGCCCCACTTTCTCTCTCCATTAGAACACACCAAAACTGTACAACGCCTATGTGGCACTTAAACCCCAAGTGGTTAAATGCTACTGAGGTGCATGAAAAAGTGATGCAGGAACAGGAGAGATACTGGATAGGGAACACGGCTTTAGCTGACCCACTTATAATTTGGGAAGCATCCAAGGCCTGCCATACAGGCATAAATTAAATACTGAATTACATAACCTCTCCGTAGAGATCCAAAGGGTACAAGGTCAGTTCGCTACCAACCCATCCCCGGATAACTACCCTAGGGTTGCGCAAGCACAAAGAGACCTACAACTCCATATCCTTGCAAAAACCAAAAAAAACTTATATTCCTCATAGGTCATATTTGAAAAAGGTAACAAAGCTGGCAAACTACTGGCTTATCTCTCATGGGATCAAAAACCAGCAACAATTATCGCTAGGGTTAAAAAGACAAATGGTATTCCTGTGGAGTCCCTGGGAAATTAATGATGTCTTTAAAGAATACTACTTTCACCTATATAACCCAACTAATTATATACAACTTGCTCAACCCATGCAGATTCTGCAAGATGCTATGCTTCCTAACTTATTAATTCCTGAGTGACAATTCCTAAACAGTCCCATTTCAGTAGAAGAAATAAAGACAAGCAGCTCTGCATTTCCATCTGGAAAACCCCATGACTGGACGGCATTCCAATAGAATTTTATAAAATTCACCAAGACAGTTTAGCACCCGGACTACTAAATATGTATCAAGAAGCTCTTACCAAGGGTCAGCTCCCTTCCACTCAACAGGCACTAATTGTACAGATCCATAAACCTGGGGAGATATAGAGAATTGTGCCACATACAGGCCAATTTCTTTACTTACCTGTGACAAAAAAAAAATACTGGCCAAGCTCTTAGCGCTAAGGTTGGTGCAAGTGATAGAATCATTGATCCACCCAGATAAAACTGGGTTTATGGAAGGCCACATCTATCATAATACGTAGGCTATATATAGAGGCAATAGAAAAGGAGGAGGGGTATGTCTGTATGTTAGGCAGGATTTAAAAGCTCATATAAAGGAGGAGGTTATGTTAGAAAATGAGGGGGCAGAAGTCGTATGGGTGGAGTTCTTCACCAATTGTAAAGAATCCAGCAAATTAATTGTAGGAGTATGCTATAGACCCCCTAATGTAAGTGAGGAGGAAGAGACAGAGCTCCTAATGCAAATAGAAAAGGTTGCTAGTTTAGGTAAAGTAATGATAATGGGGGATTTTAATTACCCAGATATTGACTGGAGTAATGGTACTGCCAGATCAGTTAATGGGAACAAGTTTATAAACTTATTGCACAACAATTTTTTAGCACAGGTTGTTGAGGAGCCTACCAGAAAAAATGCTATTCTTGATTTAGTGATCTCAAATGACCCAGAACTTATAGCAAATGTGCAAGTCATTGAACCCCTGGGTAATAGTGGCCATAATGTTATATCTTTTAATGTCTGGTGCAAAAAACACAAATATACTGGGGCAACAAAAACCATGAATTTTGGAAAAGCTAATATTAGTACCTTGAGGGCTGCCCTACAGAGCATTGATTGGGGCATTAGGTTTTCAGCTAAAAACACAGAACAGAAATGGTTGTCCTTTAAAATGATATTAAATCATTACTGTTCTCAATTTATTCCCTTAAGGACTAAACGTAGAAGCTCTAAGAATCATCCTGTGTGGCTTAATACAGAAGTAAAGAAGTTAATGGGAAAGAAGAGAAAGGCATTTAAAAACTACAAATCTGTAGGGACAGAAGCTGCATTTAATGAATATAAACACTGTAATAAATGTTGTAAATCAGCAATCCAGAAGGCTAAGAAAAGAAATGAAGAGTTAATTGCGGTGGAGGTGAAAACTAACCCTAAAACGTTTTTTAAATATATTAATAGTAAAAAGATGCAGGTTGAGAATGTTGCTCCATTAAATAATGGTACCAGTATGGTTGTAACAGATACAGATAAGGCAAATGTGTTAAATCAGTTCTTTTCTTCAGTGTATACAATAGAGGAGTCTGAGTTCACAGGCTCACTTAATAACTGCACGAATGGTTCAGCTCAATCTAGACAGTGGCTGACTCAGGATATGATTCAAAAAGCTTTAATACAAATTAATGTAAACAAGGCTCCAGGGCCTGATGGCATACACCCCCGCGTTCTGAGAGAGCTTAGTTCAGTTTTAGACCAGCCCTTATTTCTGATTTTCTCAGATTCACTGATCATCTGGTATGGTGCCTATGGATTGGAGAAAAGCTGATGTTATTCCAATATTTAAAAAGGGATTACGATCTCAGCCTGGCAATTATAGGCCAGTAAACTTGACATCTGTGGTGGGCAAATTATTTGAAGGCTAGTTAAGGGATCACATTCAAAATTTTGTCCTAATGAATGGCATTATGAGCAACAATCAGCATGGCTTTATGAAGGATAGGTCATGTCAGACGAATTTGATTGCATTTTATGATGTGGTAAGTAAGATTCTGGACAGTGGGGAGGCAGTAGATGTGATCTATTTGGATTTTGCCAAAGTGTTTGATACTGTGCCCCACAAATGACTGCTTTCTAAACTAAGGTCTGTTGGGCCTAATGAAGTCGTTTGTACATGGATAGGAAACTGGCTACAGGATCATGTACAGAGGGTGGTTGTTAATGGTACATTCTCTACTTGGAGTAAGGTTCTTAGTGGGGTCCCTCAGGGCTCGGTATTGGGTCCACTTTTATTTAACTTGTTCATTAATGACTTAGGGGAGAGTGTTGTAAGTAATATATCAGTGTTTGCAGATGACACAAAACTATCCAGCCCAATTAATTCCATCCAGGATGTGGCATCCTTGCAACATGATCTTGACAAACTGGCAATCTGTGCAGCTAAGTGGCAAATGAAATTCAATGTTGATAAATGTAAAGTCATGCACCTGGGATGTAAAAATATCCAAGCCACTTATACCCTTAATGGGACTGCACTAGGCAAATCCATTATGGAAAAGGACCTTGGAGTTCTTGTAGATGAAAAACTTGGCTATAGTAAGCAATGCCAGTCAGCAGCATCAAGGGCAAATAAGGCCTTGAACTGTATTAAAAGGGGCATAGAGTCAAGGGAGGAGGGGGTCATTCTTCCACTGTATAGAGCACTTGTAAGGCCCCATCTAGAATATGCCGTACAGTTTTGGTCTCCATCACTCAAACAGGACACTATTGAATTAGAGAGGGTACAGAGAAGGGCAACTAAGCTGGTAAAAGGTATTGAAAATCTTAGCTATGAGGAAAGACTGGCCAAATTGGGGATGTTCACGCTGGAGAGGCGCTTAAGGGGTGATATGATGACTATGTATAAATATATAAGGGGGTCATATAATAATCTCTCTAATGCTTTATTTACCAGTAGGTCTTTCCAGCTGACACGAGGTCACCCATTCCGATTAGAAGAAAAGAGGTTCCGCCTAAATATTCGGAAGGGGTTTTTTACAGTGAGAGCTGTGAAGATGTGGAATTCTCTCCCTGAATCAGTTGTACAGGCTGATACATTAGATAGCTTCAAAGGGCAACTAAAGTCTAAAATAGAATAATGTTAGAAATGCTGTATTATGTATACTAAATATAAACATGAACTTACTGCACCAGCAGCCTAATAAGACAAATGATTTATGCTTTCAAAGTTGGCGCAGGGGGCTGTCATCTTGTAACTTTTCTGCATTATCAAGACTCGCACATGCTCAGTGTGGTATGGGCTTCAGTTGGGAGGTTAAGCTTAGGGATCGTCATATGTTATCAAAACAGCACAAGTCAAATAATATCTGCCATAGAAGCCAATACAGCAAGACTGATTAATAATCATAATATAGAGACTGCACTGCGTCTCTGGATACAAATCTCTACAGGGAATCCAACAATGCTGCTCGAGTTCTGGGAAGTAAGGTGGGGGGGCTCCCCCTGCCATTTGAAAGTATGATCATTTACCTGCACAGCAGTTGGGGACCATCTGACAATTCCTATCCACAGCAGTAAAAGAAGGGGGAATTGCACTGCATACAGTCAGGTTTATGATAAAAACTGTAGACATCGTTTAATTAAAGTATATTAGAGATAGATTTCTTTTTCATTAAAGAAAGTAAAAATGGGATTTTATATTTTTGCCTTTACATGCCCTTTAAGAAGGGGTTGGATAGCTTTTTAGCAAGTGAGGGAATACAGGGTTATGGGAAATAGCTCATAGTCCAAGTTGATCCAGGGACTAGTCTGATTGCCATTTTGGAGTCAGGAAGGAATTTTTCCCCCTTTAAGGCAAATTGGAGAGGCTTCAGATGGGTTTTTTGCCTTCCTCTGGATCAACTGGCAGATAGGTAGTTTAAAAAAAAAAAAAAATGTTGAACTCGATGGACATGTGTCTTTTTTCAACCTTACTTACTATGTTACTTTGTTACTATGTAATATTGAATACCTCACCCTCACTCAAAAGACAGGAGCAATAGCCGCACTTGACATTAGGAAGGCCTTTGACTCCCTTCACTGGGACTTTTTGTGGGCCACTATGGAACATATGGGCTTTGGACCTAATTTTATTAAATGGGTCAAGCTATTCTATACAAACCCTACAGCCAGAATCCAAACCAACCGCAAAGTATCTTCCTCCTTTACGCTAGCCAGAGGTACGAGAGAGGGCTGCCCTTACCTATTTGCCATTGCCATAGAGCCATTGGCCAGTTTGATCTGAAATTATCCTAACATCCAAGGTTGGAAGGTAGACAGCTGCATTAGAGGATGTTGCAAGTTGTAGACTCATTTGGTAAAGCATCAGGTCTTAATGTTAACTGGTCCAGGTCCACACTCCTGCAATTCTGTACACCAGGCACTGACCCCAGGGTCAGACTGGCCTGCCGGGGCAGCGGGATAAATCCCTGTGGGTCCCGGACTTGATGGGCCCTCTATGCCCTTACTCTGATTAATTTGCCATGACATTTAATTTTGTACCATGCGGTGGGCCCCAGTAAAAATAAGCACTCTGGTAAACGATTGGCAGTGGCCGACTGGGCCTGCTGCCTGCGTGTCTCACTCTAATTTTGCCCAAAGATTCCATTGCAGGGCTTACCTTGTGCCTACTATTCAAACTAGCTCTCTCCAGGCTGTGTGAGGACATCACAAACTGGCAGCTAGATAGACTGCAAAAGAGCTGCAGCGTCAAATTACAGGCTCACTGCTCATTATTTGAATATCCCACCCACACATTTTGGGTCCTGTTGAGGCGTGGGGAAGAATTTATTTTTGCTGGGCTCTATCTAGACTCAAGAAATGTGGCTGGCTGCTTTCCAGATTCCCCCAATCAGAGCAGCAACAAGAATACTAGTAAGAACTCCAGCTTTATTTATTTATTTATTGCTCAGTCTGTGTGGCTGTATTGATTTAGGGTTTAACTCTTTCCTTGTCATTTGCCATTGCCTCTGAAAATGTGATATGTGCTGATGTTATTGTACAAAAATTTAACTTCAAAGGTGTCATTTGTAAATCTGCCACTGTCATCCTGTTTTATATATGTATATTCTGTATTACATAGATACTGTATCTGACCATTGTTGTTCTTTAACCTCTTAAAGGGATCCTGTCATCGGAAAACATGTTTTTTTTTCAAAACGCACCAGTTAATAGTGCTACTCCAGCAGAATTCTGCACTGAAATCCTTTTCTCAAAAGAGCAAACAGATTTTTTTATATTCAATTCCAAATCTGACATGGGGCTAGACATTTTGTCAATTTCCCAGCTGCCCCTGGTCATGTGACTCATGCCTGCACTTTAGGAGAGAAATGTTTTCTGGCAGGCTGCTGTTGTTTCTTCTCAATGTAACTGAATGTGTCTCAGTGGGACATGGCTTTTTACTATTGAGTGTTGTTCTTAGATCTACCAGGCAGCTGTTATCTTGTGTTAGGGAGCTGTTATCTGGTTACCTTCCCATTGTTCTTTGGTTTGGCTGCTGGGAAGGGGGGGGAGGGAGGGTTGATATCACTCCAACTTACAGTACAGCAGTAAAGAGTGATTGAAGTTTATCAGAGCACAAGTCACATGACTTGGGGCAGCTGGGAAATTGACAATATGTCTAGCCCCATGTCAGATTTCAAAATTGAATATAAAAAAAATTGTTTGCTCTTTTGAGAAATGGATTTCAGTGCAGAATTCTGCTGGAGCAGCACTATTAACTGATTCATTTAGAAAAAAAAAAATCCCCATGACAGTATCCCTTTAAGGAATAGTGCACATTTAAATTAACTTTTATTATGTTATAGAATAGCCAACTTTTCAATTGGTCTTCATTTTTTATTTTGTATAGGTTTAAAAATTAGTTGCTCTCTTCTGACTTAAACAACTGCCTGGTTGCTAGAGTAATGTAGACCCTCCGTACCATATTCCTTAGAAAGACAGAATCACAACACAGTATACCCGAAAAGTGGGGTCTGTCTTTTTAGGAACTATAGCACAGCAAGACCTGGAAGTCATGTATATTGGTTGTACATTGGTTGTACATCACTGGTTTAGAAGAAGCCCACTACAGTTTTCAAAGTAAGGGATAACAGGTTTTTAACCTGCTAAAACAACCATACAATTGCTGAACAAAGAGTAATTAAAATGCTGTTAATGGGGAACCAGTTTCCTAGAGGTTAAAAATAGGTATCCACATCTACCTCAAATCAGGCTTTCTTCTAACATGTGGGCAAAATAAATGGATACATGATTTTATATTACTCTCTGTGAGAGTCGTTTCCTGAACATAACTGTGCTTCATTTTTAAGAGCAAATGGAAAACATTCAAGATTAAAAAAGGAAAAGGGCACATCCTTCTAGGGAAACATAAAAAGCTATACTTTGAATTTATTTATATACACTGTTATATTGCACAAATTTTTTACAAGGCAAGGAATTGATTAAAAATGCAGGATATTCTGCAATATACCTGTTAGAAATGCACACACAGTTGTACACACAGCCAGTGACCTCTCCACTGGCACAAACTACTATCACAGTCTTGTTTATATAAGCATTCATTTATATACGTTCTTCTAGCGATGACTATCAATATCTATAGTAAAACTATTAGCAGGTCTCTATTTTTGTTTAAGATTATATTTTTACTCATTTTACTCTCATGTTCAGAAATCTGTAAAACCGATATAGCCAAAGAGAAGGACAGGTGACCCAGAATCAGTACATTGAACATTAAATACATTCTTTCTAAGGATTTACAGTATTACATAACAGGAAAACATTTAACAACCAGATAGAATAAAATGGTAAGAGCTCAGATTAGTACTTATTGGCTGAACCTTGTTAGATTCAAGAGGTACTTCTTTCTGACCTAATGCTAAAAACCAAAGCTAATAGATGAAACACTATCATTGTCTCAAAAACAGGAGGAAAAAAAATTGAGGCTATATGTGGATAATACACTTGCATAATTAATTAGTTGATGGTGCACTCTCCGCATATTCCGGAGACCATAAGAAGAGCAAAGTCTCTGATTAGGTTAAAAAGATGTTGGCTCTAGGAGTAATAGGAGAGTCCCATAGTAAATGGTCCAGCCTGATTATCTTGATACTCTAACCTAATGGGAAACTGTGGTTTTGCAACCACTTCCATGAGCTAAATGAAATCTCTACACATGCTGCTTTCTCAACTCCACAAATAGATGAGCTGACAAAGAAGCCAAGCCCAACTAGTTATTTCAACTTAACACATCTCACTACCAAATATTAAGAAGGTCCTGCAATAGAAATTGTAACAGTGAAACATCTCCATGTACTGTATATACAACATATATGTTTGCTTTGTAAGCTCTCGTGAGCTCTGCTTTTTATTCTATAACCCTTGTTATTGAAAAACCCCATTATGTTATAAATTATCATTGGGAGCTGCATAACTTGGTGCTTAATAAATGAATTATGATGATATTGAAATCCGTAGCCTAAATTTGCTTTAATGGAATTACTTTCTATAACACAGATTTATTTGCAGACCTGCAGTAGGTGCACATGCCCCTTTCTTGTGTTCAACTTTATTCCAGAGACCAAGGTTAACAGTTATTGTAAAACTTTTCATATAGAACATAAGAAAAGTGGTTTAAAGGTGAAATCTTATTGGCTAACAGAAAACTTTTGAATCATTTCAGGTACAGTAAATGCTATGAAAAAGGAACTGAAGTATTCTTAAAGTTTCTGTGATGACCAACATAGGCAAATAAAGCTATCACCTTTACACAACTTTGGTTATTTGTTTCATATTAAACGGTTTTACCCTTAAACATTTTTGACACTAGTCACTGGCTGTCAGGAGCTCCTGATGGAGCGTCTTATCTTCCCGGCGTAGAATCCAAGATGGCGGAGCCTATAGCCACCTCGTGGGTAGCGGAAGCCGGCACCAAATTCAAAATAAAAGGACGCCCAGGACGTCGGTTCAATGCCCAATCGTAGGAATTATTTGGTGCATTCCTGGGTGTTTTATAATTCATGCTATAGTGATTGCTGGATTTTTGACCCTGCCTGAACCTTGACCTTGCTTCTATTCTGCCTGCCTTTTAGACATTTGCCTGGATTTGGACTACGATATTGCCTGACCCCTATTTGTACCACAAACTTGAACTTTGACCCCTGGGCTTCCTCCTTGGTCCTGACTACTCCTGCTGGGAGCCGATTGGCCCCCTGACACTGGCTCCATATGCCCAAAACTTGAATTAGGCATAGTGATACCTAACATACTTTACTTTTCGCAGTGCCAATATGGGATGGATATTTAGATATGGAGCTAGTGCAAAGACAGTTTTATCTTCTCCTGAGGAAGCATGACTGACATCTCGTGAAACATGTAGAGCTGCAAACTTTGACTGTTGTATACTGTACACTAAGGGGGTTATTTATCAAAGTCTGATTTTATCTCAACGTTTTCTGCTACAAACTGTGATCAAATCCGCTCGGGTTTTTAACGCTTATTTATTATTACATTTTCCCGAAAATTTGTAGGAAAAAAAAATCTGAATTTTTTTCAGATTTTTCACCCGAAAACTCTTTCTTATGCTTTTTGCCTGAAAACTTCGGGGTACTGCACAAAACCCAGCACACATCAATAAATCATTGGGACTTCTCCCATCGACAGGTCTGAGATGCCGGATTTTCAGATGCAGACTTTCCATCCTCTAGGTTTAATAAATTCAGAAAAATGTGTGATTTTTTAAAAGTCCGATTTTATACAATTAACTGTTGGCGATTTCTTTCATGCCTGTTCCAGCTTTGGCACTTACCTCAAATTGGTCTGAGAGTAGAAATACTCTCTGTTTGGCTGGTGGAGGAGTTACTGTATGCATTCATATACAGATCACTGTGCACTATATTTGGAATTGTTGTGTGGCATCTGTACTCACTGAGTCACTTGTCACTTGTCATAGGGAGTCTTGGAAAGTGTCTGTGACACTCACATGCTCAGTTGGCTCTGAGCAGCTGTTGAGAACCTAAGCAGAAAATGAGGTTGGCTTGTGATATAAGCTGATGCTACAAGGCTAATTATGAAACTCTGATGCTAGTTGCACTGGTTTCTGTGCTACCACAAAGTAATTATCTGTATTAATTACTAATCAGCCTTACATTGAGACATTTATATTCTATGTGTACTGTATATTGTGAATCGGTACTTGAAGCTCAGTAAGTGACAGCAGCACAGAGCATGTGCAGTGAATCAACAGAAAAGAAGATGGGGAGCTACTAGGGCATCTTTGGAAACACAGATCTGTACTGCTAAAGGGCTGTGGTAAAGGGCTTTAGTCCTTTAAAGCCAATGGGTATTTTTTCTTGTGGCTACATTTTTGTCCCAACAACCTTGTTGTCTTTGTGATTTTTTTTGTCTCAGCATACAAAAGCATTAAAGTCAATGGGTGTTTTTTTCTTAGGGTGACTTTTTTTGTCTCTGCAACAATTATGTCTTGGTGACATTTTTCTGGCAGCAAAATTTTTCCAAGTGGATTTTTGCCGCAGTTCCATGAAAAAATTTACACATGGCTAAATGCAGAATTTCGCAGAGAAGCCATGCCTGGCAAAAAGTTTGCTCATCACTACTCACTGACACCTTTGGGCAATATTTGGACTTAACATATAACACTTAACATATAACATATATTGCAATATATTTAAGGTGGCCAACTACATCAAAGTCATCTCCGGTACGGCCAGTACTGGTATGGCATTTTTAGTTAGGCACAAAATGTTTTAATATCCTTAATATATTGATAATGGGTTGAGTGCAGAGGACCTCTTGTATTTGTCTATGTGAATTGTGTGGTCACAACCTCATTTCACCCCTGCCTAATGTTTTTTAAAAATTAGTGGTGAGCACAACTTTCCCTTGTTTATTACAATTTATATAGGAGCAGTGGCCAGCTCCATGTTCAGGGCCGGATATGTGGAAATGCCACCAAGGCCCGGGCCTAGGGCGGCATGATTTTAGGGGGCGGCATGCTGCCCATCTACACCCACATTGGTTCCGAAACATTGGGGATGCATAGGAGATACGATCGTTTTTTAAATTTCGCATGTGTTACTCTCCGTTGCTCTCGTCCCGATGATGAAGATTTGAGCTAATAAAAGGGAGGGGATGGGGGCAATGAACTACAGCGGGCCTAGGGGTGCTTGTAATGTAAATCCGGCCCTGTCCATGTTGTAGCTCCAACCCTTCCCAGCTATGGTCAGGTGATCCCACTGGTGGGCAATAAAAGTGCAAACAAGTTTGGGAGTTTGAATTTGAAAGCAGCAAGTAAGTTGCAGGTACAACTTAGTCCTTTGGTAAAATGTATAATGAAGCAATTGAATTCTTAATGAATCTGATGAAAGTTGAGTGTAGGACTGGTCATACCGGGGGATGACTTTGACGTAGCTTGCCAGCTTAAATATATTGCAATATATGGACAAACAATCTCTGTTTTGTTTAAAGGGTAAGGCATTTTAGATAGCACACCAACTTGCAGTACAGCAGTAAAGAGTGACTGCAGTTTATCAGAACACAAGTCACATGACTAGGGGCAGCTGGCAAATTGACAATATGTCTAGCCCCATGTCAGATTTAAAAAATTAAATATAAAATATGTTTGCTCTTTTGAGAAATGGATTTCAGAGCAGAATTCTGTTGGAGCAGCACTATTAACTAATGCATTTTGAAAAAAACATGTTTTCCCACAGCAGTATCACTTTAATATTTGATATATGATCTCTTGTATTTGTCTGTGAATTTGGTTGTCACAAACTCTTTACACCCCTGCTTAATGTTTTTTTAAAAATTAGTGGTGAACACAACTTACCCTTGTTTGTTATAATATAACACTATTATATTCTTCTGCACTTCCTTATAGTTGAGAGGAGAAAGTTAAAGGTATACTGTCATGGGGAAAAAAAAATTTCAAAATGAATCAGTTAATAGTGCTGCTCCAGCAGAATTCTGCACTGAAATCCATTTCTCAAATGAGCAAAGAGATTTTTTTTATATTCAATTTTGAAATCTGACATGGGGCTAGACATTTTGTCAATTTCCCAGCTGCCCCAAAAACATGTTTTCCGATGACAGGATCCCTTTAATGAAGAAGTCAATGGAAGTTGCCCTTATTTTCTTTCAAATCTCATTCTTTTGTTCAGGTTTTTAGAATATTTTCATTCATTGTCATACAAATGTTCATTCATACATGAAAATTAGCGGTCTTGGGATTTTGTATTGGATTGTTCAGCGGCTTTTTATAAACGTATTTTTTAATACGTTTCATGGCATACGTGGTTTTATAGAAAATTTGTTTACTCCTGATTTAATTACTTTAAAATTAGATTCATAAATGGACCTCCCAGCATGCCCCCCTTTCATTTATCTACATGCTGTCAAAACATAATAAGAGCATATGATAGACATGCAAAATTACTTAAATTCCTCCTCAAAAATTATATATGATATCAAGTTCTCCAAACACATAGCTAGGCCTTTGTGTGAAAACTGATGGCTCGATAAATCATTTTATGTATACATAATCATGACCATTGCTAAACCAAGGTCTACTGTATAAAACGATATCTTTAATATAACCATTATCATCTGACTAGTCAACTAAAGCTAGAGTCTACTATTTATTCCAACCAAAATTAGGACAATCCATTACAATTGTGAGAAATTAAATGAGCTTTGCTGTTATTAAAAATAGATGCAGTTCCAGTCTATTCTGTTGAATTCCACATCATTTTTCTTCTGCATGAAAAATTGTCAAAGGCTCATCGGAGAATAATGAAATAACTCTGGGAAGGAGAGGCTCCATTTAATTTTTGTTTCAGTAGATGTAGGCAAAGAGGTAGATGTTATGGAGCTTTGGGGATTAAGTCTAAACATAAACACCAGAGATTTATTTCACTTCATCTCTACATTTAGACAAACTTTAGTAACAATTTATCACAACTACACATCCTGTACTTTGCATTTAAGGAAGAACAAGCTATGCTTAATCTTCATGACACTTTGAACATAGAGTAAGGAAAATTCCTTAGCCCTCTGTTCTTTAGTGTCTCCCACTCACATGACCCTAAACATTAGAAGGAGAACTAGACAGACTCATTTTAGAGCAAATAATCTCACTTGATTAAATGGTAAAATGGAATCATTTTGTTAAAGGCCTCAAAGTATAATCTCATTTGGTAAGATCTGTGGGAGAGCAACATGATAAGGGATGAAGACTCAAAATGGATTATTTATTGAACAACTTGACTTGGAGTGAGCTTCAAAGATAAATCAAAATCATATTTATTTTAATTTTTTATCGAAACAAAATAAAAGGCTAAATATAAACAATAATAAATATACAGTAAATGTAATGCTTGCTATAGTGACAGAATAATTATAATTAAAAAAACTGCTGAATAATACACAATAATTATTTTGGTTCTTAAAGCAGTGTTATTTTTTTCTTGAAATTTTTTGTCTACATCACAAGAAGCAGGCTTAGAGACAGGAGTGATTGATTTGCCCCCTGCATGTGTGCTGAACTGCTTGCTTTATTTAATATTAGGCCTGAGTAACAGCAATATTTGTCTTATCCTTCTCTGAGGATCAAAGAAATGAATGGTTGCTACAGTCAAATTATTTTCATTTGTCTTTGTTAATCCAAGGCACAGCTTCACATCCAAAAGTTTATGGCAAAATTCGTTTTTCTCTGACAGCCTAAAAACTCCAGCCTAGAAGGAACTGGTTCTGCCCTATCTGCTCTGTATACAAGGTTGGACGAAACACCAGGAGAAAACCCAGTGGGCCCAGGCCCACTCTCCTATTCAGCCACCCATTAAAGTTTAGCAGAATGAAGGAGGTAAGCGATATGAAGAGCAAATTAATACGGTGTACCCAACCAATATGGTGTACCCAACCAATAAGGCTGCTGGGGGGATGTAACAGCCAGTGGAATAGGTGGAAGGTAGAATAAATGGGAGATAAGCACTTGCTTGCTGCTCTCCTGGCCCAGTCCTTAGGGAGAGCAGTCACCACCCAGGAGATCTTTAGTTTGAGCCCAAGGAGAGCCTTACATTGTGTTTTCACCATAGAAAGAGGATAATATGATTCTTAAAAACTGGCACATAAATAGCATAAGATCCCCCAATATAAAAGCAATAACTGTCATTATAAGTAGATATGTTCAACCTTTGCGATAAGAATTATTGCAGGTCATAATTAGGGACACTAGGGAAAGGGTCATTATTTAGTGGATTTTTAGTTAACTAAATCTTAATTGTTCATTTCACTTTGGAATTTCTTTTTCCAATGGGAGGCCTGAACCACACCTATTATTGTTAGTAAATGGGTTATGTACACAACCAAAACACTGTATTGGTGGCTGGCTATTGACCCCAGAAAAAAAGCCAATCAAAAAGTTTATGAGCCTGCTATATATTTGATACATCACAATTTGTTTTAAACTTACTTTTGTCATGTGGAGCTATGTTTTGTCATGGTTATCCTTCTCTGAGGATCAAAGAAATGAATGGTTGCTACAGTCAAATTCTTTTGATTTGTCTTTGTTAATCCAAGGCACAGCTTCACATCCAAAAGTTTATAGCACAATTTGTTTTTCTCTGACAGCCTAAAAACTCCAGCCTAGAAGGAACTGGTTCTGCCCTATCTGCTCTGTATACAAGGTTGGACGAAACACCAGGAGAAAACCCAGTGGGCCCAGGCCCACTCCCCTATTCAGCCACCCATTAAAGTTTAGCAGAATGAAGGAGGTAAGCGATATGAAGAGCAAATTAACACGGTGTGCACAGGTGGAGGGGTGGACACCAGGAAGGCCCTGGTTGTTGTAGCCTGAGTGGGCCCCCAAAGCCCCAATCCAACGCTGTCTGCATCTGGAAGTAGTGATGGGCGAATTTATTCGGCAGGCGCGAATTCGTGGTGAATTTGCGGTATTCGCTGACAGCGGATAAATTCGCGAAACACCCGCGAAAATTCACGGCAAAAATTCGCGGGTGTCAAAATTTTTGTTTTCGAAAAAACGGACGCTGGCGTCAAAAAAACGGGCGCCGGCGTCAAAAATGAGACGCCAGCGTTGTTTCATGAATTTTTCGCCATTTCGCGAATTTCGCACAAAATTTGCAAATTTTTCGGCGAAGCGAAACGCTGCAAATTCGCCCATCACTATCTGTAAGCAATGGTGGGAATGAAATTCACAATGCATAAAAAGTGCATATTTAATGGATTTTAGCCAGAAATTACACACTATTGTATTGTATTAGAGGGGAGGGGGTAAAAGGGCAATGTGCACCATAAACCTCTATTAAAAGAGGCAACAATTTCTACTCTTCTAAGCACCTAAAGATAACAATCAGGTAGCATTTACCAGTCACCAGTTTAAAAGGGGTTGTTCACCTCTAAATTAACTTTTAGTATGATGTAGAGAGTGGTATTTAGCATTGTATTCAGCAGCTCTTTAATTTTCATCTTAACCAATCTGGTAACTAGGGTCCAAATTACCCTAGCAACCATGCATTGTTTTTAAGAGACTGGGATATGAATAGGAGAGGGCATGAATAGAAGGGTCAATAATAAAAAGTAACAATAACAATACATTTGTAGCCTTACAGAGCATTTGTTTTTTACAAGGGAGTCAGCAACGCCCATTTGAAAGCTGCAAAGAGTCAGAAGAAATGGGCAAATAACTATTAAAAAATAAATAATGAAAACCAATTGAAAAGTTGCTTAGAATTGGCCATTCTATAACATAATAAAAGATACTTTAAAGGTGAACCACCCCTTTAAAAGCAAACCTCATTGCTATAGATTACTGTACCAATGCCAATGTGTGTCTTCGATTTTATATGGAACTAGTCTTCATATGTAATAAAAAGTCACTAAGCCCATGTGCAGTTGCCTATATCAACCAATAGGATGTTTTGCTAGTAAACTAGTAAGGTGACTAGTAAATGTTACCGGCTGGTTTCTATAGGTGATTAGTAAAGTAGCACATTTTATTACATTTGCCTTTTGTGCTCCTTACACTACTTATCTGAATGCCACACAAGCTAAAAGGCATTCTAGGGAATGCTCATGTGTCACCCACCTCCTCTGAATAAAGTGCTATTACATGTTGTATTTAGAGGAAAAATTGTTGTATCATAGGGCCCAAACCATGAGACTACATGCAACCTGTAAAAACAAAGGTTTTGTCTACTTTTTTTGACTTTGCACATTTCCCCTGCCCCTTTAAATGAAGCAGGAAATATTTCTCTTTACTGGAATAATACATATCACAAATAATAAAAAAATGTTTTGGCATTATGCGCCATATTAAATCAGAAACAGCCCATTCAAAGGTGTCCTGACTACTAAAAGAATATATAAACAAAGCTGTATAAGTTAGTGAGTATATTTCAAAATGTTTGCTTGTGAACCTGGCAGGAAACAACTTCTCAGAGAGAACAGCAAGCAGCTGTTCCAGAGTGGATCTTTAATAATAATTAAATTTGCCATTCCAATGTTGACAGTGTGTGAGAGCTTTGTATTTTAAAGCTTGGAAATTCAGAAGTCTGCAAGACATCACTGAATCTTTAGAATTAATTTTGGTTGTGGTGAAATAGTAAGTAATATTGCAATTATACTTAGTGATGTTGCCTTTTATTTTTATAAGACACTAATATAACACAAAATAACCAACTGAGCAAGAAACTACCGAAATGGTGTTCTATTGTTTCTGTGCCATATATTTTGAAAATTACAGAGACTTAAGTGTTAATTAATGGGAAAAAAATAAATAAATAAATAAATAAATAAATATATATATATATATATATATATATATATATATATATATATATATATATATATATATATACAATCAAAACAGTTCAGCACACCACTGAAGCAATTGACCCATGTGCTACCAATTACGGCTGCATACAAAATCCAAAAAGATAAGGTGCACACTGGGATCCTTTGTAGCTTTTAAAAAGTGAATTTTATTAAATACATGTTAAAAGGAGGTCAACGTTTCGGTCTGTTCTTAAGACCTTTGGTCTTGATAAAGGTCTTAGGAACAGACCGAAACGTTGACCTCCTCTTTGGAACATCACAGCCTGATAACTAGATGAGCTTAAATAAGTGATGTAAGCCTTGGGAGAGGGCTGATACACATTAATTTGCAAGCAGACAGCATGGTGCATGTACTGTACAAGCATTATCTCTGGCACATGCTTAGGTAACCCATGCTTAGAAAGATTTGATTAGTCAAGACAGGTTGGAAAATCACCCAGATTATACCATATCATTCTCTAGGGATTTTCTATCTTATTCTCTAGATTAAGATAGCGTGTAATTAGTTACATCCCATTAGAAAAGTAAATGCAAAGTCCAACAAACTACATCTGACAGCCATCTCTTTCCAGCTCTGAGCAGATGGGTCTCTGGCAGTGGAAGACCGTATGAATACTATCATGCAATGCTTGAGATTTAGCCTTCCTTCTGTCTTTGTAACATGATAACATAATGCAGCAGTGGTATAAATCAAAGATAAGAGCTAAATTTCCATTAGGCTGTCAGAGGCTGATAATGCTGAGCCACCTTCACAATATGAAGTAGAAAAAGCTGGGATCATGTTGGTTGTGAATCACTGAGAAGACTTTGAAGAATCTGCTGCAAGGTATGAAAAGCTTATGATGAATAGTTCTTTCACTGATTGTAATGCATTTAATAGAATACCTGGAGGTTTTTACTATAGGACTTCATGAAACAATCAGGGAATCAATGATACTTATCTATAATCTCTTTACTTTGCCATTTTACCCTACATAGATGTTAAAAGCCACACAGGTATCATATTGCCATTGGCTCTCACACATTGTTAAAATAAATCCATTAGATCATTTTCTTTGTAATTGGAAGAGTGAACAGAGTTTTGAGAAATAAATCAAGAAATTGGTATATTTAAATGAAGTATCATTTGGTTGGCAATGGTCTTGAGAATTGCATGTTAAGGATACTATTGAGAAAAAGGTGGGGAAAGTGTGAGTTATTCAGGCAAGGATTGACATTGTGCAGACAGGAGGCAAACAGGGGTGACAAAGGTACAGGAACAAGATGGGTGATGAGGGCAAAGAGCCAGGGTCTTGCAGGATAGGGACAGAGTGGGCAATAGAGCAGGTGAAGAACAGGTGACATGTCAGAGCGGGTGTAGAGACCAGGACTGGAACAGGACAGAGCTGGCATAGAGAATAAGCCTGTAGCAAGAACAGGACTGGGCAGGGACAGGGCTAGGAAAAAGGGCAGAACAAAGAGCAGGAACAAGAGCCAGAGCAAGGAACAGAGAGCTAGGGACAAGCCACAGTTCTCATGTACATAGGCCAATGCTCATGCCCAGGAAGTGATAAAGACTGGGCTTATATAGGGCAGAGTCAGGCCTGATTGGCTGACCCTACCCAACCAATAAGGCTGCTGGGGGGATGTAACAGCCAGTGGAATAGGTGGAAGGTAGAATAAATGGGAGATAAGCACTTGCTAGCTGCTCTCCTGGCCCAGTCCTTAGGGAGAGCAGTCACCACCCAGGAGATCTTTAGTTTGAGCCCAAGGAGAGCCTTACATTGTGTTTTCACCATAGAAAGAGGATAATATGATTCTTAAAAACTGGCACATAAATAGCATAAGAACCTCCAATATAAAAGCAATAACTGTCATTATAACATACATATAAAGTAGATATGTTCAACCTTTGTGATAAGAATTATTGCAGGTCATAATTAGGGACACTAGGGAAAGGGTCATTATTTAGTGGATTTTTAGTTAACTAAATCTTAACTGTTCATTTCACTTTGGAATTTCTTTTTCCAATGGGAGGCCCTACACCACACCTATTATTGTTAGTAAATGGGTTATGTACACAACCAACACACTGTGTTCGTGGCTAGCTATTGACCCCAGAGTCAAATAGCCAATCAAAAAGTTTATGAGCCTGCTATATATTTGATACATCACAATTTGTTTTAAACTTACTTTTGTCATGTGGAACTATGTTTTGTTATGGTTCTATGAATGAAAGGAAACTCCACTTATCTGAGTGGAGTATCGAGCTATGGTAGTCTAGGGCAACTGATTTTAGTCCCTAGACCTTAAAGAAATAAATATTAAAAGTTTGCAAAGTAATGACAAAGGATACCAAAGCAATGCAGTAAATGAATAAAAGGAGAAAAAGACTAAAAAATTTCAGTCATGTCCATAGGAGACACAGAAAATCAGACATCATTAAATTTATAGGTATTATATACACACATGTAACCATAGCAGCAAGTTAGTAGCATGCAATGCAATGGTCTAGTAGATGAAGAATAATGATTATAAAGCAAGCATCTAATTGGTTGCTGGATTACATAATAAACTTTGATCATGCTTGTGTATAGCCGTATTGTTTGACTTAAATATTTTTCCCAGGACAACTAGAAATTACTTGTTCCACAGTTCAACTGAAATTGAAGAAAATGCCTTATGGAATCTCATCCTTATACATCTCTCCCTTTCTTACCTGATGTACTGTATGCCGATTCAAGTTCTTTGTTGGTATTTTAATAACCGTATGACTATAGCAAGCATTTATGTAATAGCTCACTTTATTAATTTGTATGTTCTGATTAAAAACAGTGGTTTCTGAAATGACACATTAGCTAAAAGCCTGTGCAGATATGTTACACGTTATGTCAAGATCTTTTTCATTATCTCCACCTTGCACAAAATGAAATGGTATATGATAGTTGTCCTTGGAATGCATAATATATTTTGTGTCAGAAAGAATGGTTACAGGGTTGTGACTTAAGATGCCACAGTCAATATCTCAGAGATTTGATAACATTTCAGTTCCTCTCATCACTTGGACCACTTAATTACTCTTACTTCACTCACTTCTTTCCTTGCAGTGGAATCATGAATGCCATACCATTACACGTTCAAATATCGTATAACTAGCTCAGAAGGTATTGCTGCAGCGTTTATGTTTCAAAATGTCGCACTATCCAGCTTCCTTTATGTGTTTGTCCATTAATCTATATAACAATTCTGTAATTAATTATCTCTGTAAATAGTTCTGGTACTTATAGATACAATGATAATGAACATCATTAACAGATGAAACATGGCCTTGGTCAGAGTTTCATGGAACAGGTGCCAGGGTCTGTTTGGCAAGCATTTAACCTACATTTTCAGTAAATTTTCAGTAAGTCGGCAAGTGATGCTGCAAAGTGACAGTTTACATTTTAAATCTAAATTATATATATATATATATATATATATGCAAAATAAATGCAAATCTTGTAAAAAAAAATGTTATTGCATACATAAAGATAAAGATACACCCTGAAAAAAATTTCTGAAGGGGTCCAAGGGGTTATTTAGCTCAGAAAGTTCAAGCAACTATAAGGGAAGGGATGTATCCCTATAGTTCAATGTATTCAGTAGTTGTGGAACAAATCCAGGGCAGCAATTTGTCTGCAAAGTTCTTTATTGGGAAACTGAGTAGGGATGTAGCGAACTGCCGTTTTGGTGTTCGCGAACGCTGTTCGCGAACACCGGCAAAAATGCAAACAGTTCGCGAACTTCGAACACCCGCAAAATCGTTCGATTCGAACGATTGAAGGATTTTAATCGTTCGATCGAAGGATTTTCGTTCGATCGAAGGATTTTCATTCGATTCGAACGATCGAAACCATTCGATCGAATGCTTTTCATTAGATCGAATGCTTACAATCGTTCAAACGAATTTTTAGCTGTCGAAGGAATTCGAATGGTCGAATGGTCGAACGAATCGAATGCGAACCCAAATTGGCGAACGTCGCGCAACGTTCGCGAACATTCGGCGGACGCGAACGGTCGAAGTTCGCGCGAACAAGTTCGCCGGCGAACAGTTCGCTACATCCCTAAAACTGAGTTACACAACATCACGCCCTTTATCAAGTGTAAAAAGGAACAACCAAAAACAATCATTTGCAAACACCCTGCTTTTGTTTGGGCTGTAATAGAACAGCGCGGTCCATCCCTTTCACCTCTTCTACCACTGCTTTAAGTTTTGAATTGGTAACTATACCAATTTTTTGAATTGGTAACTATAATATTGCAACCTTGTTGCTAAGAAAGATAATATATACATAAAAGCCATTGATAGGGGATAGTGTAGGAAATAATTACAGAATGTCCTAGAATAGCAAGATATGTTGCGAGATTAGAAGGTACTGTTAAATTGATACAATAGAAGTGCTAAATTGATACAACATAAAGATTTCAAGTGAATTGGATAGGCTAATGGCAATTTCCTTGTTTTTACAGGTCTTTTACAGGTTAGGCGGACTGAGCAGTAACCTGGTTTTAAAGTTATGTTTCAGTGGGATTTCAACATGTATTATATAAACTAATGTGTGTCACTTTTAATAGTTATATGAATTGGCACATTAAGTTTTTACAATATTTATTAGAGATCATATTTTGTATTTTTACACTTTGTGAGAGGTTTTTATAAATCTGTAAAATCTCTATTTTGCACAATGCACTTTAAGATGTATATCACTAATAGTTAATGAAGAAGTTTTATCTATGATGAACTGTGTGTAGCCATATGGGAGTTATAATTGCACAATGCACTTTAAGATGTATATTACTAAATAGTTAATGAAAAAGTTTTATCCATGATGAACTGTGTGCAGCCATATGGGAGTTATAGTTGCACAATGCACTTTAAGATGTATAACACTAAATAGTTAATGGAAAACTTTTACCCATACTGCACTGCTGGTAGTCACATGAGATTATAAATGATTGTTTTTGGTTGTTCCTTTTTACACTTGATAAAGGGCGTGGGCCCGAAACATGTTGTGTAACTCAGTTTCCCAATAAAGAACTTTGCAGACAAGTTGCTGCCCTGGATTTGTTCCACAACTACTGAATACATTGAACTATTGGGTATTATACACAGAATACCTGTGGAAGAAGCCAACAAAGAAATTCGGTGAGCTTGCTCTGAATATTATATATGTATCCCTATAGGCTCAGGGGTAAATAGAGTAGTTCCTGCCCATAGCTGATTTAAGGGAGCATTTTTCTTCCTTTTTACTGGGAGCCTGGAGCAAAAGACTCCAGTAAGAGCTTAATGCTCTAAATAAAGCTGGGGAAAAGGTGTATACAGTGGATGGCAGATGTAACAGCACCCTCTGTGTTTGCCCCCAGTCCCCTCCACCATATGTTGTCTCTATTTACTTCGTATGTTTCTTTTTCCTTCCCAGTCTTCACAAAACCTCAGGTTGCTATAACTTATTTTAAAGTTTTTGTCCTGCCTCCTGATTTCTTCCTCCCTGCTCTATCTGCCCATCTCTGTCTGCCTATCCAACTCTACCCTCAGATGTGAATATAACTACAGACAATACATCCACTCATATTTACATTCTTTTATTGGCCAATTCAATCTGCATTATCTTCTACTAACATTGCCCTATCTAGGACTTTGAAGTGGTCCTCTCACTATGGGCCTGCATAGACCTCTGTTATGATCTTATCACTGGCTTGGGGCCAAATGATAGGATTAGCCCAATTTGGCCTTACAAAGATTAGTGGTGTCAACTGTAATAGCCAGGCCAACAAACAAAGAGTTCTTTGGTGTGCCCAGTGCATGCAATCTTTCTCCCATTGCAGCCACTTCTCATGGCTGCCAGTCTCCTTCAGTAAAGGGGTCTGCTGTATGGTAGTTACACAGATCTCACCATATGAGCAGATCTTTATATGTATGGTAAAGCAGTTGAACTGGTGTTCATTGTAAAAAATATTTATTCCTTGCACAAGAATTTTATAAGGTATGTGGATGCCTTAATCTTTAATTATATAAAAAACTAATTACAGACTGATAGTTCAGGGTCACACTGTACCCTTTTCTCGAAGTCAACACAAAATCAATCAAGTAAGTCACAATTACACTTTCCCCACCCCTTTAAAAAGCTAAAACCACACCCCAACCCACATGTTAGGTACCAAATGACTCTTGCTGTAAATACTTTGATTTGGGAATAGGCGATTTCCTCCCAGTGACTATTTCCTCCCAGTGACAATGATCACCCAGTGACTATGAACTGCTGAGTGCCATGAAACACTTTATATTTGAGTGCCTTATCTTGACATATCCACAGGTATTAATGAAAAAAAAAATCACAGTAATAGCATAATATACTATAAGTGCATAAAGGTTTCACTTAGGATGATGAAAAGTACTGCATATAGTATGGTGCCAATCCACACTGTACTTTCTGCTAAATGTTAATGGTTCTTAGTACTAAGTGGCTAGACATACTGTATGCCTCGTAGTGACTGTTCTGTAGCTATCACATGTCAATAACACAGAATTAAGTAAATTGTAACAAATAGCATTCATCTAGCATGCCATGTTACATTATGCTATTATTTTTTTAATAAACCAAACACTTAAGGTATGAAGGAAATGAATTGCCTATATAATTTGTTAAAAAATATCAGCTGGGTGCCTTTTTAGAGTCAATTGCAGAATTGATTTTAAATTGCAGCTTACATTAATTCATGTATTTGAGTTACATGCAGATTATGCAATCCAGGGATTTTTAACAGGGATATTGCAATTTCTTTCCTGTCATCCATTTTAAACACTGCTACTGAAATTGCAGCGACTGCCATGATACAATAACCAGGGTGTGCTCACTCTTGTATTAAACATGACAGCTTATGAGTGGAATTTCCATCACCGCTTTATTACTAAAGTGCTTTACTACAAGACATTAATGACAGCACTACTTAGACACAGCACAACATAGTCTGAACGTGTGTGTGTGTCTTGTATGTGTGTGATAATTATTTACTCAAAGTACACTGCCCTAGCAATATATTGGTTCTAGTGCAATAAAAGAATAGTCCTCTGTGTTCTTCTGCACAAATGTTTTCAAATGGGATTATTTTAAAAAAAGCCATTAAAATTTCTCCATCTATACATGTACAGTATAGGATCTATTACAGATACTAGATCCAGTAACTGGAAACCCATTATCTAGGACGGCCATCTTCCATAGATTTTATTGTACTCAAATAATTAACATTTTAAAATATGATTTCCCTATTCTCTATAATAATAAAACATTAGCTTGTACTTTATGGTAACAAAGCTGCAAATATCCATATCACAGGCAAAACAATCCATAGTGACATAGTAAGTTAGGATGAAAAAAGACACGTCTATCAAGTTCAACTTTTTAACTCTTTTTAACCTGCCTAACTTCTAGTTGACCCAGAGGAAGGCAAAAAAAAAACTCATTTGAAGACTCTTCAATTTGCTTTAGAGAGGGAAGAAATTCCTTCCTAACTCCAAGATGGCAATTGGACTAGTCCTTGGATTAACTTGTACTATGAGCTATCTTCCATAACCCTGTATTCCCTCCCTTGCTAAAAAGCCATCCAACCCCTTCTTAAAGCTATCTAATGTATCAGCCTGTACCACTGATTCGGGGAGAGAATTCCACATCTTCACAGCTCTCACTGTATAAAACCCTTCCGAATATTTAGACAGAACCCCCTTTCCTGTAATCGGAATGGGTGACTTTGTGTCAGCTGGAAAGATTTACTGGTAAATAAAGCATTTTAATTTTTTGGTGTTCCTTTAAGAATTTTTTTTAAAGAATTCTAAGTTCCTTTAGAATTTTTTTATTTATATATCACAAATATATTCTTCAGCCCATTAACATATATAATATTTTACATCATTAACTGCTCCTTATGCCATTCACACTATGGCCATTTTTATCAGTAGCCATTTAAACTGCATGTGTGTTATTTACAGAAACTGGAGTACACGAGAGAGTCCATAGAGGCAGTGGTGCTAACTGTAGCACCACTGCATTGAGGACTGTATGGCTGAAAAAAACCGTTGTCAAAACAATGTAGAAGTCATAAGCTTGCTCATCACTATTCATTATTAAAAAGGATTCAACTATCTATGTTTCAATGAATCCTGCCTAATTGCTAGTAAAACAAAACCACTGCAACTGAAATTTCAGCGTTATAGACATTTGATACTGTGGCTGGCTCTACCTTTGACTTTTAGACTATTTTTAGTCATAGTCATATTTTTTGTCATCTCTTCTGCATACAAGAAAGGAATGCATACATAATGAGATGAAGTTGCAATGTCCCTGTCCCTCCCCAGACCACATACATATTACACATACTCCCAAACAAACATACACTTTGTTAAAAAATCAAAACATATTTCAGTATACACTTTCAAGCCAAGAATATATAAATAAAGTACAAAAATAGAAGAAAAGCCATTTTTCTAGCTCCCACTCAACTCAACACAAGAGTATTTCTTTATTTTTTGTGCCATTTATTTGTGTAATCACACCTTATCGTAAATCTACTACCAACCTTACTATTAAGTACAATAATTGTGCCTGATTGTACTTAATATAAGCTACTAGTTTTGTGCCTATATAACCACAATTCACATGATCTATTTTTTATTTACATCACTATGTTGTGCAATAAAGTGCAAATCTGTTACCTCCTCTCACAACCAATAGTAAAGTGAATTTATTGTGCATAACCCATATTATGTGCAATCTAAGGACAGGCCTATAAACGTAGAATTTCTATAAAAAGACCAGATAGTTACCTACAATTTTAAGAGAGCAGTTGCTCATTTAAAAGTCTCACAGCTTGAGGGATAAAACTGTTACAAAACCTGGTTGAACGTGCACGAATGCTACGATATCTCCTTCTAGATGGCAGCAGATCAAAAAACGTATTTAAAGGGTGTGAAGGATCATCCACTATACTGGATACCTTTTCTCTGACTTCATGCTGAAATTCATCTAACAGGAGTTCAATTGGATTGGGGTCTGGTGATTGTGCGGTCATATACTGTTATAATGGCGGGAAAACAAGTTGCAATAATGTACAGATCCCAGGGGGCTGGGGCACCTATTAACTCCTGCCTTGCCAAGGTGCTGTTAACTCCTGCTCTGCCAACATGCTGCACTGCAGCCCTAACATAGACAGTGCTCTGGTTTCTTTTTGCTTTACCATAAAGGTTTGGCAGTGCGTAGACCAGTGATCCCCAACCAGTAGCTCGCGAGCAACATGTTGCTCTCCAACCCCTTGGATGTTGCTCTCAGGCTCCTCAAAGGAGGTGCTTATTTTTGAATTCCGAGCTTGAAAGCAAGTTTTAATTGCATAAAAACTAAGTATAGGGCCAAGTAAAGCCTCTTGTAGGCCAGTCCACATAGGGGCTACCAAATAGCCAATCACAGCCCTTATTTGGCACCCTAAGGGACTTTTTCATGCTTGTGTTGCTCCCCAACTCTCTTTACATTTGAATGTGGCTCACAGAGACCCCTGGCTTAGACATATGTTATAGATAGCCATCTGCTGCATGATAAAACTTTTGCACCAATCAAATGATGATCACAAGGAATACAATGATGTAAAAAAAAAATGACATTTATTGGTGATTCCAAACATTTGAACGCTATCGTATGGGGTGGAGAAAAGTGAAACTCACAGAGGGTAGAATGGAAACTTTTCGGCCAGCCCCTCCCCGTCTGGAAACCAAACAAGATTTTCCCATCGCAGTCTAAAAATCTGTATTATTTTCAAGATCTCATTAATAAACCTCATTTAATTTGCTTTAAAAGTTTTCTTTCGATACGTAAATAATAACCCGTAAGGTTATTCATACAAACTGCACATACTGAATGCATTATAGAATTTCTTCTGATTGTTTTTTTTCCCTTCACCTTTGTACATGCATCACTCAGAGGTTATGTATCACTTCAGTATGAATCATTTAAGTAGGTGAAAATGGAAATTTTCTGAGCTGAAAAGTGTAATGAACATGTCCCTCTTGCCCTTTCTGGAAATTGTGCTTATACAACACGAAGGGGATCAGAACAGTCGATAGATGGTAAATCTGATACTTCCAGAGGCATTAGAGAGTGAAGCAAACTAACACTGATGTTCAACTTCCAACTCAAGACCTCTGAAATGCAACCTGACAGCTTCACAGTCACTTCTTTTTCTATGCAAATGTAGCTCATAATACATTTCTTTAGGTAAAATAAGCTTACCCCAGAGCTGGACTCTCATGTGCTCTATGCCCTAAAACAATGCAATTACTAACCATTTCCATGTACTCCATATCATTTAAATACAGTATGTTTATGTTAAAGATGGTATTTCCAGGGTGGGAAAAAATAACCAGAAGCAATAGCTCACAAGGGGGCCTTCAGAACCAATTTGCAGTGAAAAAGTCACGTCTCTTTGAAGGATATTAGCTTTCAGTTTCCTAGGCAAAAGAATAATCGGTTTACAATATGCCCCTCCTTCACTCAAGTAGTAATAGAAAAATCTGTTGCATCCAAAACAGATGCTATGGAAAAAGCATATTGATACAATTCATCCTTGCATCCAAACATACTCGCTTCCATATCACTGTTAATAAGTCCATTCTGCTCCTTCTAATATATGATGCATAATTGTGTCTATTGATTCTAGGGGGCCCCAAAACAACCACTACACTGGAGCTTCAGGGTTTCCACAGTGGGTTTTGTGAATTGGTGCCCAGTGATAGGTGTTTCACTACTCTGGCAGCGATGCAACCTACATTCTGGAATTTGAGGTAAAATCAACATGGAGAGCGGCAGAAACTACACCTGGCATAATGGGGGGATTTCTGGATTATGTGTAAAAAACATGGCAGGTACAATTGTGATTTGCACACTTACTTGCACCCCTTTTGTGTTTTCTCTCATCTTTAAATGGATCTGGATCTAAATGAATGAATTCACTGGAAGGTAGCACAAGTTAATTTTCCTGAGACATTGGGGGGCACATTTACTAAGCTCGAGTTTTTTTGGGTACTTCGACCATCAAATATAGGCTACTATGACCTTCGACTACGACTTTGATTCAAACTAAAAATCGTTCGTCTATTCGACCATTCGATAGTCGAAGTACTGTCTCTTTAAAAAAAATTTCGACCACATACTTCGGCACTTTAAACCTACTGAGGTACAATGTTAGACTATGGGGACCTTCCCCATAGTCTCGAAACTTCGAAACTTCGAGAATTCTTTTCTCTTTACTTTACTTTGATCGAAGAAAAATCCTTCGTTCGATGGATTAAAATCCTTCGAAACGTTTGATTCGAAGGATTTCATCATTCGATCGAATGATTTTTCCTTTGAACGTTCGATCATAGGATTTTCGGTAAATCCTACGACTTCGATATTCGAATTCGTAGGATTTTACCTCGAGGGTTTATTAACCCTTGATATTCGACACTTAGTAAATGTGCCCCTTGGACAGAGGGTGTCGATGCCTTACAGTTTAAATGGCCCAAGGAGATTACAATATACATAGCAAAAAATTCAGCAGAAATTAAGTTTTGTATGCTTAATTTATAGTGTACATAATAAAATGAGATCACAGACTAGTCAGACAGTAATTATCTAAATTTTTATAGAGTAAAAAAACAGAAAGCCAGATTGTTTTTTTTCCCTGCCATCTTATATTTAAATGAGAATTCAAGATGACATCCAATATTCCCAGTAGTTTTCTTTCACTGTGGTTCCGTTTCCTCTGTGTCTCCTGGCTATCAGTGTCTTATGCTGAAACTATTGATGTGATATATTCCACACCAGAGCCAAGATTTTGCACATTGCTGCATGGGTGCCAGCTTTATTGCTTAACAAACATTTCCGCTGCTAGATCATAATTTATATCTGAATGATTTACTGTATACATTCCACTTCATCCACACTGCAGTCAATTTAGTAACTCTGATTCCTGTAAAATCCTCTTGCCATAAGTTGTTTTGTGTTAGAAAATAAGGGGAGGGGGGCAAATGAGTTCCATAACCTTAATTTTTTGTGTTTCTATATGAAAAAAGGTGTGCTTGTACTCAATACTATAATTTTATGACCTTTTACTTTGGCAGAATTATAAGGGTTGCTTGCAGACGGGATAAATCTTATGCATGCATGCACACACATATAAAGGGGGGAGGCTGAAGGGGGAAATGCAACAAGAGGTCCCAGCCTAGGGGCACCTTATGTATAAATCCAGCCATGGCAGTTACATCAATTGCTGAATGAGAGCAGAGAACTGGGCCCCAATTCTTTCGAGGATAATGCAATAACTTCTGGAATTTTTATTAACAGCAAACTTGGAACAGCTTAGAAAACCTTAGCAATGTGCAATTGCACAAGTTAGAAGAGAAAAACAAGATTTAAGGGATTATGTACAAATTCAACCACAAGTGCATTTTCTCTCATTACCTTATAGTTTCGCTTAGCACCAGTGTGTCCATGTTGCCACTATAGGGGATCAGACAAATCCTTACCCTGTTTTTCTGTCTGTGACATCGTCCAGTCCAGTTACAGGCTGGAGAGCTATCCAATTGGCTGGGCTCCCCAGTTCATCCTTGGTTGAGGGGGAATGCCTGACTTTGGAGCCAAATGTACAGGGTTTCTTACAGAGCTTATAAAGGGAAATCCCTGCTGCAGCAGCCAGAGAAATCCAGTTCTGTGGAGTGTGACAGTGCTACTTGAAAGGATTTTCCAGAAAGAAGGAAAACGAAAAGGCTGCATTTTGCACTATTGTAGAAAGTATTTAAGCATCAGGGAGAGCCAGTTTCTATCTCCTGCCTGTGGATACTTTGGCCACTGTGTGTTTCCCCAGGGTGAGGACAGGTCTATCTTGTGTACCTACCACGTGGGAGCGGCTACTACTTTCAAAGGTAAAGGTAGCTTGGGGCAGGTAGCGCTACCTGGGGACATGGCTCTTGGGGAAGGGATATTGAACTGACCAGATTTATTCTACATTTATCCACTCGGAGTGGAGTGTGGGACTGTGGCATTGACAACCAAATCTGGGCAAGGCTCAACTACAACTCACAGCTTGTTGTAGCACCGGGTGCAAGCTACTGGTCCCCCTGCCAGGGACCCAGGTACAACTCCTAATCCTGTTGCCTAGTTTAAATGTTGCCTAGTTTATTGACAAAATAAACCACTATCACCCGATTTGAAGCGCTGCAGCGTGTGTTTCTTGGACTGTGGCATTGAGAGACTGTGACAGGGGTTGATAGTCCACACAGGTTCCCGCTATTGTGTGATTTGCATTTACTGTTACTAAATACAGTTTTACATCAAGTTTATATTAGTTTTATTGCAAACTGTGTGTGTTTTATTTTTCCTAGTGGAAATCTCCTGAGGTGTGCTCCTCAGTGTTCTCTAGGTGGAGGCACTGTAAATCCCAGTTCCCAGTACTTTTCATATGCAAAAGGGACTCAGGGCCCTTGATTGCCAAGGGTTAATTGCTATTTAAAGAGACATCAACCAGGTTATACCTCCTTTGTGGAATCAAGCTCAAATGTGCCACTGGGGTAGTAATTCTGGGGTTTCCCTTATCATGTTGCATTAATAAGAACATCAGGTTTGAACCCAAAGAATCAAATTCTACCACTGTTTAAAGTGACACCATAGCCGTGTCTGCATATGATTTGTGGGGGGAAAATTGCATTGTGGCAATAGTCATTGGATTGCATTGGCACTCATAAATTACCACTTTGGTTACTGCTCAAGACCAAAATCTCCAAATAGTAATGTAACGAATAAGATGTTCTCATTCTGGCAATTAAAGTGATCATGAAATTAAAATTCAATCATTTAAACTGCCATGGTACTGCCCAGGATTGTATCCTACTTACATTTTCTATAGAAATTGGCACATTTATCACTTGGGGGCAAGGTTTTGCTCAAGTTCCATTTATATATATATATATATATATATATATATATATATATATATACACAAGTCCAATAACCTATAGCAACCAATATGAAGTATATATTCTAGCAAGCTGATTGATGGCTTGAGGTTACAACTCAGCTTATAATGCTACATAATATACCCATAAAGTTGTGCATGAACTTACAATTGTAGAATGAGGCTGAGTGGCCACAGGTTGCATAGCTTTTTATTCCCTGATCATAAATATATTGCTTTATGCAGAGGAATTGAAGATAGATGTCATCTGATAATGACCTGTCTGTGTTGTTTGATGTTGATTATACTCAGAAAATGAACATAAATTGTCTGATAATTACTGAAAGTATCTAGATGGGAACATTGGGCTATAGAATAGGCAGGGTAATGGTTAATCGTGATTTATTGCTGTGAAGATGTCTATCTTGGGGGTTTATCGATGCTCGTCATGCTCTAGTGGGAATGTGGTAAATCAGAGCTTTTACAAATCTCTGCTGAAAGAAACCATGTTAATAAATTCACAAACTTTTAATTAATGGCCATTGCAGCAGGGGAGGGTGATGCACGGCTCCTAAGATCTTTATGGCAGGAAACAGATTTCTCTCTCATCATTTTATACCATCACTGTTAATAATTTTAAGGGAAACTTTCACCACTCAGTATGTTTATTTTAGATTAATAAAGATGATCAAAACCTTTTTCATTTGGCCTTTTATATTATGGTTCATTGGTTTTCATGCAATTATTATTAAATGCATTACATAATATATTCCATTTATCATTTGAGATAAGCATGTGGATGATTAATTTGTGCTTCCTCGTTTTATTTCAATACAAAAGCAGTCTCCCTATTTAGTAGCATCCCTAGTACTGTTTAGACTAGAATCCCATCAGAAGGGATTCCAGGGAGTATAGAATCATATGGCAGGAGGGTTTTAGACCCACAGGGTGCCTAAAGCCAGCCCTATATAAGGAATGGAGAATTATTGGTACCAAGTGAGCCAACCCCAATGGTATATAAAGGCTACAACATGAGTTTTACTTCTCCCTGTGAGTTGAATAAAGTCACATTCTACATATAGTCCATGCAAATATTATGTAAAATGCTGCATCGGGGGGGGGGGGAAGGAAGGAGTTGGTTGTACAGAGTGCTTCCCAGTTGACTGCTGATGTGGGAAGTAGAATGTATGAAAACCTATTGTCAGGTCCTCTAGAGAGGTACATTTGAACTGTGGAGGAGGGGGCAATTTGTTTTGGCCTAAGAAGATTTTATGCTGTGGAATTTTATTTAAGTGCTATGCAACAAAGCTGTTAATTTGTAGAAGTATTAACCCTCTTTACTGCCATATGTTATAATTGTATCTGTAAACTCCATTGCTAAGTATAACTAGAAATTACAGGCTCCTACTATTTGGCTCTACAGGTATCAGTGGACACATGATTATTCGTTATACCTGCCGATATTGAAAAGGATAGAGAAGGACTGTTCATATAAATATTTAGGTACCAAAGCAGATTGAGGAAAGTGGATTTATTGGCATAGTTTAGAATAGATTAGAGTGGAAAAAATGACATTAGCAAAAAATAATGGCAATCAATAAATGAAATGATTACAGTTGGTAAGATATGTGTAATAGGCCTGACAATAGGGAAGATATGAAAGGCAGGTGGAAGGATCTGGGTAAGTTTTGGGATGTTAAACAAGGAAGAATGGATAGGATTAAAAAACCATTTTAAAGCAACTGATATCTACTAGAGAATGTTTATTATCAAATGAGTAAAAATCATGAAACAGTGATCAGACAAGCATGGAAAATAGCCAGTCAAAAAAAAAAAAATCAAACAATCTTACTTGCTTATGGAAAATAGAAGGTTGATTCCTATTAGGAATCTTAAAATGCAATTCTTCTCACTCATTTATCTAAGTCAATTCCCCACCATTTAATGAGTCTCTTAGGGGAAATATCCATAAGGCTTGTTCTATAGTGAAGAAAAGCAATTCACAGATTTTCTGAATGTTGGTCTGGACTTTTTATATGAATATTAATATAAATGACACCTATCACAAAAAAAAACAAATATGGAAGTGAACGCCTCTGTCTAATAAGCCTGGCTCTTTGTTATATTCCCCGCTATAGAATTTAACATTCATTGTATATTAGCGCTAACAAAGATCTTGAAAGAGATGTTAGGGACGCAACATCTGAAATATAAAGTACTGGTAATGTGTCACTGGAGAATGCGAGATCAAATGAGCTCTTATATTTTATGAAGAATGTAATCACTTTTCTCATGACCCTGGTAGCAAACATTACTGTTATTAAAGAGTTTATTAATCCATAGAGATCTGGTTCTTTGGTGATACATGCCTGCAGACCTATGCAGATAATGTTTGTAGAATCTCTGAGCGGCAATAAAAGTTTCAAAAAATTATGTAATGACACATTATTAGAAAATGGCCTAAAAAGAACTGATGAATGATTTTTAATTCAAAGAATGTGCCTTGAAACTTACAAGCACAGGAGAAATAATCTAATATTGTGTCAAGGCAAATGTATCTTGGGGGTTAATGGCACTACATCAAACTGTGCTTATGTTAGCAAGCCTAAACAAGTGAAACATCTGACACTATAGCTCACATATGACTAAAGCAATAAAAGCAAAAACTTAACTATACAGTAATTGAAAATAAAGAGAATACCTGGCCATGTGTTCCATCCTAAAAATAGCGCTCTAGGTCTGATGGGGCAGAGGAAGTCAATTCAAGGGACACTCTTTTTAATCTTATTTTTCCTTTGTTAAATTGGGCTTTTACAGCCACCTCAGGCACCATTGATTTCTTTCCAGCATAAGTCCACTGTGTTTTTATTCTTCAGTATAGAAAAGGGTTTTGATGTTTTTGCACATATTCTCATGCATCCAGTTCTGTGAGCTTGCATTATCCTGTTGACAATTGTGCTCTCTATGTCAAGCCTCAAATTTTTAAATTGAGCCAAAAACGGTTTCATTATAAACACGTATTACTAATTATGCTATATATTTTTTTTATTATTATAGGCTATCTCCCCTAGTGCATACTAGTCCAGAACTTTGCTTTATTATATGCAAGGTAATATTCTGCTTTCCATTTTACAAAACTAATGTCTGCATATTGACATTGTTGTACTTGGTAACAATATTTTTCATAAAGCTACAACAAAATTAGCATACACATATGAAGAGTTTTATTCATGGTGAAATTTTTCATTTATACAGCCCTAGGCATTTGAAGTCAAAATGCAGTAGGGACAGGGAAATTAACTACCCAAAACATGCTACCCTTGATCGTTTGTAGCAAATAATCATGGACTACCTAATATTTAATCCAGGCCTGTTTGATTTTACCTACAGGCATGCAATGGGTAACACCAATTTACCACCTGTGGCGCTCCTGGAGATGACGTTACTGGGAATCACTGTTTGTTTCAATAATGTTAGTTTCCCCGCTCTGCAGCTTTTAGTGTTGGAGTACTCCCGCTCCAAGTATATAGAAATCTGTAGTAAAATAAATAAAAGCGAAAAGAGACAAAGGATCTTTTCTAAGTGCAGTATTTAGTTGTAATCCAACATATCCCTGCATAAAAAGTTACACTCACAGGATAAAAATATTTCAATATTGCATATAAATTTCTTATCTGCCCGTATGTGTCCTTCTCAGTCCCACTCTGTGTGTGTCCAGTGCTCGGAATCAGTCCTGTGCCGGCAAACAATCTTTCACGCAGTCCTCGAGAAAGCGGATCGAAGTCCGTGAAACGCGTTGGACAAAAGCGAGGAGTCCATTTATCTGTCTGAAGTCCCTCCGCAAATGAGTGTTAAACAAGAGAGCTCGAGATCCTGATCATAGAAAGATTGTTTGCCGGCACAGGACTGATTCCGAGCACTAACATATTTCTGGGCTTGCATTAAATAGGATACTCTGGGGTTAATAAACATGAGGTTTGGACCTTGGCCAAGTGAAAAAAAAATAAACAACCAGATAGTTTTCCATTATAGATAAAGCATGCAGAAAATGGGGTATTCATTTCAAAGAAAGGCCTTCAGCACAAATCACATCACCGCAGCACAAGGTTCTCCCACAGGTGACTGCCACTTGAGCAAATGTGATCAGGCAGAAGGCAATGCGTTAGAAGAATGAGACATGAAGCTATCTTTATTAGCATTACAATCTATTAGTACTGTCTGTGGAGGAAAGGTATTTCAAAACATTTATCGATTGCCATTTTCACTTCTGATGAAATAAATATTGGCATGCAGACCAGGCATAAAATTTATTAACAATGCACCATTATATTTATCCTATCTAGTCATTCTTGAGGTATGGTATGCACATTAATTTTCTCTTTAACCATAAATACGTTCTGACAGGTTATGTTGTCTTTACTTATTTCTTGAACCTGCAGAATCAAGAAGTCATTTAAGCAGATTAGTCATAGGTATAGAAGATAATATTGTAAATCAATTTAACTCTTAAAATTACTATACTGTCTAGCAATTGCAACTGAGTTGATTTTGTTCTAACTGGCCAACTTAAACTGAATATAATGGCCACTCAAGAGGCCTTGGTCAGACAATCCCAGCAGATCAGTTGGTCTGGGCAGTAAATCTTTTCTTCATGTCGTCTGTGATTAGTCATTGGTCAGGATGTCATAAAAAGAGACAATTCAGATAAATTGCCCAACCATCAAGTTGGGCCCTCTATTAAACGGTTTTAACAGGCAGTTGTGCAATCCTAGCCAGTTAACGGCTAATTGAAATAAATATTAAAAATGATTAAAGACAAACTTGCTCTTCGCTGCTTTCAATTGAATGTGCAGGTAGTGACGTTAACACTGCTCTTTTGTGAAAGAGCAGGTTGTAACATTTAATGATGATATCTTTAAAGGTCTAACAATGTAATTGAACTTAAAATATGGAATCCTGGGTTCAACCAAGAAATAGCTTGGAAAGGAATCGTGTATCTTTGTATTTATCCTTTTCCATGGATAATAACTGATCTAGTTACTCTATCATGTATTAATTTTGCTATTATAATTTATAAAAATGTTACCCTTAATTTTGGTCCATGTACTGTGCCATTGAGGTGCTAACTGTCATTCCTGGACTAGCTAGCATGAGCTAACTCTTATTCCATTAAGCTCTATCTTTGCACAGGGTTCCTTGCCCTTACTGTTCCAGCTCTGGACTACACTTCCCCACATGCTGGAAAGATATCCAAAAGACTGGCCTTATAACTGGAAAGTGGAAAGGAAGGCACTTTGTATATTTGTGATAATTGACCCCTCATGTTTACATTGTATATACTATGGGGGTGGATGCTGATCTACTCATGTAAGGTTAAGACATTTCTATTCGATTCAAAGTATTTTTTAAAAAAAAACTTTGATTTTTCAAAGTCCACCAATTGATTCCAAATAGGTTCTTGGAGGTCCCCCATAGGCTAAAACAGCAATTCAGCAGGTAAATGGGCCCCCTAGTGTTTTTGTAATATAACCTTGTACTGCTTTTTGTGAAACAATCTACTAATTGGTTCCTGGTTGCACTATGTGTGAGTTTTACTCAAAGCAGTTTGACCAAGAAGGTTTATGAATATAATAAAACAAAAAGTACAAAAAGTGTTGTGCAATGGTGATATTTTTTTTGTATCTGTCCCATCTTATTCATAGTATTTTTTACTGTTATGCCTAGTGATTTTGTAGCAATAGGAAACAGTTTTTTTCCAACTATAAAGCTTTGATGTGATAACATTGTGACAACATAATTGAAATGGACAAAGAAAATGTGCTGTGTTTTCTTTCTACTAAATTAAAGGAAAACTAAACCCTTGAATAATATATGTCTCTATAAAAATATATTGCATAAACCAGCTCATATTTAAAACTCTTCTTCATGTAAATAAACCATTATAATATACTTTTCAGTGGTAAGTGCCACTGGATAATCCTAAATAAAAATTGGCATTTTAAAAAATAAGGGCTGTCCCCTGAGATCCTAGGATTCACAGTGCACACAAACCAAATAAACCATACATGTTAGGTAATATGAGCTTCCACACTTCATTCTATTACAGTTAGAGCTGCAGTATTTCTGGTCAGGTGATCGCTGAGGCAGGATACCATAAATGGGGGCTTAAGGGGAAAATAAGTTAATAGAGCAATATTTACAACATATATTCCAGTTTGGTAAGATTCTTTAATATGACACTTAGGGGCAGATTTATCAATGGTCGAATATCAAAGTAATGGGAGTTTTTTTAACTCCCATAACTTTCGAATAAAAAAAAGACCAACTGAAATTTATAAAAAAGAAATCGAAGTTTTTTTCTGAGGGTGAATAGGCTGTATTCGATCGTTCAAATTGAAGTAAGATCATATTCAATCATATTCGATTCGAAGTATTTTCAAAAATAAACTTTGATTTTTCATAGTCCACCAATTGATTCCAAATAGGTTCTTGGAGGTCCCCCATAGGCTTAAACAGCAATTCAGCAGGTTTTAGATGGCGAATTTATCAAATTAAAATATAATTTGGACTATTCTCTACTCGAAGTACACAAAAATAGCTTGAAATTCGAATTTTTTTACTTCGAATTTTCAATTTGACCTTTGATAAATCTGCCCCTTAGAGGCACATTTAGCAAAGGTTGAATTTTAAATTCATTTGAGTTTTTAAAAACTTCCCTAAACTCCCATAAACTCAACCATTCAATTAAAATGTATTTAAAAAATGTAGTTTTTTAAACTCGGATGAATGTCCGAAAACCTGAAAACTTGAAATGAATTCAAATTTGAATTTTAAAAACTCGATTTGATTTAAAAACTTGATGGCAGGAAGGCTGCAAACAACTCAAAATTGATCCCTGGAAGTCTCCCATTGACTTAAACAGCAATTCAGAAGCTTTTAGGTGGTGAATAGTTGAATTCAAGTTCTTAAAGGGCCAGAGTAGGATAAATCTCAAAAATCGAATTCAAATTTTTTTAAAAGCTCAAATTGAACTTGAATAACTCCCTAGTCGAATTCGACAGTCTGTTGCTTACATATCCACTTTGGGTGTATCGTTTTCCTTTAACACTTTTAACGTTTTCGCACATCACTAGAGCTAGGAATTTACAGCTATTAAACATTTTCAAGGTTGTAAGTGGAGTGATATAAACATTTTCATTCAAACAAAAGATGATATCCCAATTGTTTTGATTGGATATTGGTAGGTTGGAGCTCTCAATTTCTGTTTTTTAAACAATTACAAATAAAATTGCATGCCCATGCCCAGTTGCCCTGTGGACTGACCTGTGTCACCTTTATACATTGTACATAAAGCACAGATATTTATGATGATTGTACTATCAGTAATAATCAGTTGATTCCATGGTATGAAACAAGTATCTGTGAGCCCAAAGGGTTAAGCTTTCAATGTACTGCATACAGGTAAATACATTGAACAGTAATGGTTTTATAATAGACGTATTAATTCAGACACATAATGTTTAACATAAACACTACATCTGAGATCTTTAGAGTAATTTATGCATTCCTCTTTTGCAGAATTCCAGTTGAATGAATATGAACATAATCATTTTACACAAATGTTCTCTGAGGAGTGTGTAGAAAGTATGAAGCAATAGCAAGGCTCCCTACAGTTTTATTCATAATGGATCAGCCTATTCATTCCTTATTAATTTAATGGAGTACAACCGAGATGCCTAGCAGCTCAAGCTTCTGAACATTTCACAAATGGGGCTTTTTGCCCATAATCACTTAATCCTACTGGCTGGGCTCCGTAAATTGAATAAAAGAGTGAACCAAGTTTTAATTAAGTCCTGTGTAAAGGCAAGTGCGGTGCATTAGGAATACAGAGCTGAAGTGTGTTTGCCTTGAACCCTACCGGAATTGACATTGCAGGTTGGAAGGGTCTATATTAGTCGCTTTGATGTTAAAGATCTAGTAGATATATGGTTTTTTTTAATTAAAATATGTTTTCTAATATTCAAAGGGAGGCAGGGGAGAAACTGTAACCTTTGTGTCAATGTACTAACACAAGATTCAATGTTTATTTGTTTTAATACTAACAGGAGATCAAATTCTTGCTGAAGTCGCAGCATGATTGCTGTGGCCTTTAGTCATTCAAAAAATGATTCTGAGAATGTTTAAGTTCTTTTAAATAAATGCCATATAGTTTTCTATGTTAGTACAGTATGATTACATTTTAACACACTATAATGTGGCCTTTTTAATATGAAGACAGTGTCTTGAAGATAGTAAAGGACTTTCTAAATTGGAATGAACAAAAAAATAAAAATGCATTTCTACAATGAATGTATTGTAAGTGTAAAAGATTTTCAATGGTGTTGCCTACTTTTACACTTTTATCATGTATTTTCTACTGTGTATAACTCACCCCTCCACACATACACACCCACCCATACACAAACTCTTATCTATGCTGTTCCTTTCACAGCAGAAACTTTGATAATAAAATAAATAAATACATTTATTTGCATATTCTAGGCATACAGTATATTCTATGCAAGTTCCGTGATCTTAGATATTTTGCCACAGATAACAGATAATACTTTATTATAATCATAAAATTGCATAGTTGGCAATACCTACAGTAAGTCAAGGTAAATCAATTTACATATATACAGTACCTCTAGCCATTTTTATAAGATGGCACACTGCTGCCTGATTAAATGTGATGCAATTAAGGATGCACCGAATCCAGGAATTGGTTCGGGATTCAGTCTTTTTCAGCAGGATTCGGATTTGGCCGAATCCTTCTGCCTGGCTAAACTGAATCCGAAACGGCAAATTAGGGGCAGGTAGGGAAGTTGCGTGACTTTTGGTCACAAAGCAAGGAAGTAAAACATGTTTTCCTTTCCCACCCCTAATTTGCATATGCAATCTAGGATTCAGATTCGGTTCAGTATTCAGTCGAATCTTTCGTAAAGGATTCTGGGGTTCAGCTAATCCAAAAAAGTGGATTCAGTGCATCCCTAAATGCAATGAATTGGCTGTCCACATTCCACCTACTTCCATTATTTGGGAAGTAGTGATGGGCAAATTTGTCTCGTTTCACGAATTTTGATGACCGTGTCAATTCTGACACTTGAGTCAATTTCGATGCCGGCGTTAAAGTCAATGGGCGTCCAAATAATGTTGATGCTCAATAGATTCGATGCAAGCAACTTTTCTGATGTGCATCCAAAATGTTTTAACAGCAGTTTCACAAATTTATTTTCCGGTGGTAAAATACTGAAATAATAGGCGAATTTTCACCTGGCGAATTTATTTGCCCATCACTAATGGAAAGGATCTAGAAGATCAGCATATGTTTCTGTGTGTAACTTTACATAATATCTTCGGATGATTTTATGCTCTGAAATCCCACTTACTACGTGACAGTTTCTTCAGAGTCCTGAGAAGGACTCCCTTTCTTCCACACCCTAAAGAGTGCACGCTTTCATGCTACTGGGGTTCCTCACACACATATCTGGAACCTTGCAGCAGGGTTTGGATAAAAAATAGGGTTTGGTAAGTGAGGTCCTAGTTATGCCCATACAGTGCCAGAGTGGAATGGAGAGAAAAAGCTCTATACATCCCCATGCCTAAAGAGGCATAAAAATATACCTACCAAGTATAATGTTTGACCTCAAAATAACTGTGTAAAAAGATGCAGCCAATCGATATTCAAAACCCACATATACAGTATGAGGATAGTTCATGACAAGGGGACTCCTCAATGATATGAAATCCAAGCAGGCTGCCCCCTAGCACAAGCAGTAGTAGCATCTGTGTCAATCAATCCACCGTGCAGTCACAGGAGAGAACCTCCTTTCTCCCTCTTCTAACTTACCTGTGCAGTACTCTGGCAAGGTCCTACCGTCACAACAGGCCCAACTGAAAACCTTCAGTTTGGCTCATCCCCACCATACCTTTATACTAATTTGTTAATATATAATAACATAGAAAATTAATTAAAAACACAAATAGACATAAAACATACAAAAACAATTTCTGTGTATCAAAAATACAGTACCAAAGGATGGAATAAAATTGGCCAATAGCCTTATAATAAACATATTTGTAACATTCTATGTGTGTACAAAACATAAATAGATTCCTTTTTGAAATACTTTAAAATAATTAATGACCATGTGTAACTGCCTGCAAAGCCAGCCACCCTCCTCTGGATGTATAATACTTGGACAAGTTAAAGCCATGCAAACTTATGAGTAGATTGCCTGCCATACCGGATCACACACTGCTAGAGATCTGGAAAGTTATGAAAAGCCAAAGCCACTAAAACATTACATTGGCCAGGTAGGAAATCATGGTATTATCTTGCTACAAATTACCATTTACTCTGCCCATTTGGTAGACTAGGATGCTTACACAGACATTCAAAGGCAATTTGATTTCATCCTGGATACCAAACTTACTTTCTTTTATTAATAAAGGAGTGACGTCAACCTGCCCCATCTGCTTTGGAGGCCATAAGCTGCACCTGCCCAGCTCAGAGGGTAAAGCCACCTTGCTGTGTTGCTTCCCTAGAAGCTCCTCCACTCCATAGTGGCCTCCCTCCAACCATAAGTGTCCAGCTCAGAGGGCCCAGCATAGTGGGTAAGGTCAACCAACCTCTTTATACAAAATTCGGGAGGTCGTGGAAGCACTCTAAAGGCTAAATTAAAATATATTTAAGTATAATGGAAGTGCTACTTACATTGCACTTCCCCGGTCCCCTGTCTCATAAGTAATTCAGTATAAATGCAAGTGCATGTGTTTACAAAACAGGGGTTTTTAGTTACAAAGTTATGATCAAAAAGTTGATAAGCCACCATACCACATCAAGATAAACCCCATATGGCGGCACCTAACTTGTTTACCTCAGGTCATTGTATAAAAAAGACTTACTTCTCTATATAATAGCATTACCTGTATTCAGTGTGTTTGGAACATTGGTTTCAGTCTAAAGGCTGAATACTCCCCCGCCAGTAAGCGGTTTTTAAGAGAGAGAGATTGCCCAAACCAACACCCATATTTAAAAGCATAGGACCCCCATTAATTTACAGGGGTGAGTATGGGATGCTATTACAAAAAAATAAAACACATGAAGCTAAGCCACATAATACAATATACAAAATTCGGGGGGTTGTGGAAGCACTCTAAAGGCTAAATTAAAATATATTTAAGTGTAATGGAAGTGCTACTTACAATGCACTTCCCTGGTCCCCTGTCTCAACCAACCTCTTTCCCATGCAGCTACTTTAGCAACCCATCCCAACTATAGAGACCTCCATCCAGCGGCAAGTGCCCAGTTTAAAGGGCCTAGCATAAAAGGTAAGATCACCAAACTAATTTTCTAAATTCTTGATATTATGGTCATTAAACATAAAGAAAAACTGATAAATATTACTTTGCTTTATATTATTTGTCAATTTTTGACTGTGATGGGGGGCTATTAATTTATCGCTTGCATGTACCCTCATCCACCCCCCCCATATAACCTGAGATTTCCCATGTACACTATGAACTAAAACCTATCTAGTAATTCCATATCAGAGTGTTAGTGACCCTAAGTGCAAAAATACTACTGGTAGTAGCTCATTGTAAAAAAAATTCCAATTATGAATTAACCTTACCTTAGATGTGGCCTTTAAATGTGTTAGCTGCCTTGCTATGTTACCTTATTCCAACCAGGGTAGCATAACATATGCAGGACCCTAGTACCATTCCACCAGCCGCTTGTGCCCTCCAGCATGGTGGGTATGCCAGATTGTATGCTTCGACCTAGGTATCTCAATGTAACAGAACACCTCCCCGAGACCAGTGCTCTTAAGGCCCCCATACACGGCCCGATAAAAGCTGCCGACAGACAGAGTCGGCAGATTATTGGCCCGTGTGTGGGTCATCCGACAGGTGTCCTCCATCTGGTGAAAGTCAGCCGGATGCCGATTGGGCAGCGTAAAAAATTATAACCAACCCCTTTTTGTCCTATGCACACCTGGATACAGCAAGGAAAGTTAACTCTACCCAAATATGTAAGCCAAGGCAGCTGCTGTTATAATTGCAGCTCCCGTGTGCTGGCTCTCCCCGATACCCTTGCAGGGGCAACTGTACTGTAATTCCTCTCTCTTAATCATGTATATAGAGATGAAATTCGAGACTTAATAGAACCCATTAAAAGTAAAGTCAAAATCTGACAACAAGCTGCTGAATCAAATAACTATCGCTATAGAAATACTGTGTAATAGGCAGCCTTAATAAAGCAAAGTCCAAGAAAGTTACTGTATTCAGGCTTCACACTTATTCCTGACTGAGCCCTACTGCTCTTTTTGTATACTCTACTTCTAGTTCTCTGTATACTCTAATACCAGCTCTCTTTATACTCTAATGCAGGGGTCCCCAACCTTTTTTATGCGTGAGACACATTCATGGAAGTTGGAGAGCAACATAAACATGCAAAAAGTTCAGGGGGGGTGCTAACTATGGGCCTTGCTCCCCACTGCCCTCTTTGTGTACTCCAATGACAGCTCTCTGTATACTCCAACTACAGCTCTTTGTATACTCTAATGAGTTGCAGTAGCAGCAGCTCATTGGCACAGCCTGGATTTCTATATAATACAGAGAATGCCTTTAGGGACCGGGCTGACTTCCATGTTGCCTCAGTGACTACAGTTAGATTAACTGCTGTAAAACAGCAAATACACAGCGTGACTCCTGCAGCTGCCCAAATAGTTCTACTCCCAAAGAAACAGTATAGTGTGGAGTTAATGTGTGTGTACGGCAGCCAATAACATTATATAAAAGAGAGAGTTATTTTTTAAAATATGTTCACACAAAAATATTAAGATTTGTAAGCAATGTTTCTAACGTTATAAATCTTTTTTACCTTTCTTTTTAAAATTATTGCCCTCTTTTGTGTGAGAAACACATATTCGATGAAAAAAATGATGGTTTGAATTGATACAAGAAACCGTGTTCCTTTTATAACCCATGAGCCTCTAACACAACTGAGATTATAGGAAAAGTATGGAAACAAATTTCTCAGTCTCGGTTTTTGCTTAATAAAAATAAGAAACAAGAACAAATTATTACAAAAAGTCATGTTTATGTAATGTAATATCTGTTTACCAGGTTTTCTTCTTGTTCTGTGCAATCATTTGGCATTTGAAGCTAATTTACTCTAAAAGACCTCCTTTTTCAGTTTAATATTGCCACAGTGTACAATTACATTTTATCAGAGCGTCAGCAAAATACTGTAATGAAAGAGTTGCTGGCTGATTAGAGTACATTTTGTACATGAGAAAATGCATTGGACAAAGATGTTACTATCTAATTTTTCATTACATGTGTAAGATGGCTGAAAACCTATCTCTATTAAATAAAGAATGACCCATAGACAGATGTTATAATGAATTTTTTATTGATATATTCATATGTATGTGGTGTAGCAGCACAGAAAGTGCAGCTCCACTTACACCTGAAGAACTGTATATTTAACTGTGACCTGAATACTGGGTACACTAAGGTGATGTAAATTACAGCCCTTGAAGTTAACTGTCTTATTTTAGTCCACTTCAGCAGAAATAAAATAACGGATGAGTCCTTTGAAGCAAATCAACTGTTGAGAGAAGTGCATAAAAAGAAAGGCAGGGTCCCAATCATTAAGGAATTAATTTATAAGATATAAGAAGTCACAAGGAGTACATGATGTTGGCCCCTTTTATGAGGAAAGGTTTAATTTAACAAATCCATGGCTGGAAGTCTTTGTACTTTGCATTTGGTAATCTCATTGTATTGTAGTGTAGTACAGTCACAGCAACAGGATTCAGGAGACTGGTTTTAATTATTTCCTCACTCATATTAGGCTCATACTTACATTCTCTCCTGTTAAATTTACTAATCGGGATCATTTAAAACACTGATAATCTAGATTTCCAAGGCCTTTGTTAATAGGAATTTCTTTTTATATTCCATTTTTTTCAGACAAGTTGATCAAGGAAATGATGCTGTATGTTCCCTGTTTGGTGTTGCTGCTTTGATGTCTCTGGAATATTTGTCAGATTTGCTTCTTTTGGTACCCTCTGCATGATATAACTTTCTGCTGTCTGCTCCTCGTGAGATTCCTTGTGGGTTAGCAATTTGACTTTGTTCTTGGAAATACCTTCTTTTTTAGAAAGTCTCTCTGTGCATGCCTGGCATTTGAGAAGGACTTTGGATCATTTAACCCTTCTTTCCTAATCTTTTGATTGGCTGCTTTCTACCCCCTCAGAAGCCATGCTTCAATATCTTGAAATGACGAGCCCTAGGGAGATCAAAACAGGCAGTTTGCAGACTCTGAATTATTAGGCTGTGTCTATGCTATTAAGGCAGCACTTCTGGATGCATATTTGGCCACAGGGATATTAAGGGGTCATTTGGGATCTCCACCTATGATTCCTTAAGTGAAGGTTGAACCCCTTATATTTGGTTCTATGTATGTAACATGAGACATTTGAAGACCTTCTGTTTTAAGCTCTCGTTTATGTCTTGCATTTGTGAAGGGCTCTTTAGCTCCTTTTAGTCCTTTTCTCCTTAGTCTTTTTGTCTTGTAACCATTTCAGGTAACAGGGTCGTCGTCTCCTGGAGGGGGGGGTAGACAGGTGCACAGCAGTATTGGAGTCCACGCAAAACAACACAAAACTGGCTGGTAATGTGCAACTGGCCGCAACCAGTTTTATTTGTCTGGTTGGCAGGAAGACAGGAAACAAAACAAACAAAAATGAAAATAAAACCTTGCCTGTCTGGCACTAACTAAACATTTAGCTTCTAACTAACTAGGTGAAGATCTAACATCCAGCACCTAACAGAAAACAGTATTTGTGGCACAGCACATACTCACATGAATCTGGCTCTCTAACAGGCCTGCACTGCCTGCTCTTTTCCCCAGGATTGAGCGAAAGAGACGCACAGTCCCTTACCTACTTAAGGAGAGAAAACACCTGTTCCTCTCTCAGGTGTTGGGCAAACCCAGACTGTCCATCTGGAATCGGATCCAGCCCAACACTCAACACTCTCGTAAACCGGGCCCTTTTCCGGCTATTACAGGTATCCACTGACCCGTGAAAAAATGTACATTTACCTGGTTGCTTAAAAACAGTATGACAGAAATCTGGATGATACATACACCCCTTCAACCAATTCCCCAGCATTTCTGTTACAGTCTGTTTTTAAAATCTAATGCTACCAAGTTACAGTTAAAAAAATACACCATGTGAGGGTCAAAATAGCAATCAAGCCATGCACTTTGTCATTTATTAATATCCTCTTAACAATGCAAAAGCTCAGATTAAATATGCATGATACCCAACCAGATAACTCACCCCCCAGGAGTCATCAAACTAACAGATTACTGGCTTCTTATAACTTCTCATAAGGTCTTTAAAAGGAAATTAGAAGAGCTGAAAGTTAAAAGTGTTATAAAAATGTTAATAAATATTGTCGTTATAATCACATGAATCTTTATCACCTATTTTCTTTCAGAAAAGACTTGTATATTTAAAGGAAAACTATACCCCCAAAATGAATACTTAAGCAACAGATAGTTTATATCAAATTGAATGGCATATTAAAGAATCTTACCAAACTGGAATATATATTTACATAAATATTGCCCTTTTACATCTCTTGCCTTAAACCACCATTTCGTGACTCTATCTGTGCTGCCTCAGAGATCACCTGACCAGAAATACTACAACACTAACTGTAACAGGAAGAAGTGCGGAAGCAAAAGGCAGAACTCTGTCTGTTAATTGGCTCATGTGACCTTACATGTGGTTTGTATGTGTGCACAGTGAATCTTACGATCTCAGGGGGCGGCCCTTATTTTTTAAAATGGCAATTTTCTATTTATGATTACCCAATGGCACATACTACTAAAAAAGTATATTATTATGATAATGGTTCATTTACATGAAGCAGGGTTTTACACATGAGCTGTTTTACTCAGTATCTTTTAAAAGAGACCTACATTGTTTGGGGGGTATAGTTTTCCTTTAAACCATAAAGAATTTCATGTCATAACAAATAAATAAAAAACAAGTTTAAAAAAAAACACCCAAGTATAAAAAATATATGGATATTTTTAATATCTAACTGAATCAAGTCCAATTTCAAATAATGCTCCACAAACTAAGATCTGTATTATTATAATTTAGTGTGTGATAGAGACTGATTATAGATGAAAAACTCCAGTACCTTGCAAAAAATCAGTGCTACACTAAACAATGAGGCTAAAGGTGTTATTATTCCCAATGCTTACCCTCTCTAAAATATAGTTCTCTGCTAAGGTCCTTTGAGGAAATATCACATTGATCTGAATAATTTATTTCACTGACAAAATTTAAACATTTCTCCTCACTGGGGTTATGTATCACTAGTGAGACAGGAGTTATAGACTCCTTAAACGTCCTTTTATCGGCTTTGTCAGAATAAGGGTTTTAAGAAACTTTCTCTAATTTACTAAACTTGCTAAAATTGACTTGCTTTTTATGATGTAGAAAGTTAGACAGTGGTTTGTACATGCATAATGAGCTAGTAGATTGAATAGAGAGATTAATGGTCAATCCTACATTCCCTGAGTGGACCAGGTTGCTTGGTGAGTTAAAAGAATGCTTTAGGGCAGAGACACACACTGCTATTTTGGGAGATTAGTCGCCCAGCAATAAATCGATTCTTCTTTGGGCGAATCTCCTTGAACTTCCTTCCCGCCGGCTAGAATGCAAATCGACAGCAGGATGGCACTCGGAACGCTTTGGCTTTCCGAAGTCGCCCCGAAATTTCCCCGTGAGAGGCAACTTCGGATGACTTCAGAAAATGAAGCGTTCCGAGTGCCATCCCGCTGGCAATTTACATTCAGTTTCTGAAGTCGCTGAAGTTTCCTTGAGAGGGAACTTCGGAGAATGAAGCATTCCAGAGTGCCATTCTAGCTGGCGCCCAAGGAAGAAGCAATTTGTCGCTGGGCAACTAATCTCCCAAAATAGCAGCGTGTGTATCTGCCCTTAAAAGCAATATATTTGTCTATCCTGTGACTAGATATGTCCTGTCACTGATACATAAGATAGCTTTGGGTTGGACGCTTTTAAGCAAGTGAGGGAATACAGGGTTATGGAAGATAGCTCATAGTACAAGTTGATCCAGGGACTAGTCCAATTGCCATTTAGGACTTTTCCCCCTCTGAGGTAAATTGGAGAGTTTGGATGTGTGTCTTTTGTCAACCTAACCTACTATGTTACTATGTTCATTCAGAATAAGTGAAATAATATGTGTCAGCTCTATGTGATCTTGAAATCTGGCCAAAGGCTGCCCTTTGGAGACAAGACTGCATTGCTACCTCTATCAATGTACTTTGTGTCTTGTGCTATATACAGCAGAGCAGGGTCAAGGTAGTTTGTCACCCTAGGCAAGTACTTCGATCAGCTCCCCTCCCCCCCATTCTGTAGGACCATTTCCCACCTAATCACTTACAGTTTTTTTTAATAAAGAAACCTTTAGCAGTGCCAGCCACCAGCACCAAAATATTGCCCCCAATCTGTACCTGTGCCAGCCATCAGCACCCAAAATATTGCCCCCAATCTGTACCTGTGCCAGCAAGCAGCACCAAAAATATTGCCCCAATCTGTACCTGTGCCAGCCAGCAGCATCCAAAATATTGCCCCCAATCTGTACCTGTGCCAGCAGGCAGCACCCAAAATATTGCCCCCAATCTGTACCTGTGCCAGCAAGCAGCACCCAAAATATTGCCCCCAATCTGTACCTGTGCCAGCAAGCAGCACCCAAAATATTGCCCCAATCCGTACCTGTGCCAGCCAGCAGCACCCAAAAGCACTTAAAATATTGCCCCAATCTGTACCTGTGCCAGCAAGCAGCACAAAAAATATTGCCCCCAATCTGTACCTGTGCCAGCAAGCAGCACCCAAAATATTGCCCCAATCTGTACCTGTGCCAGCCAGCAGCACCCAAAAGCACCCAAAATATTGCCCCAATCTGTACCTGTGCCAGCAAAGAGCACCCAAAATATTGCACCAATCTGTACCTGTGCCAGCCAGCAGCACCCAAAAGCACCCAAAATATTGCCCTAATCTGTACCTGTGCCAGCAAACAGCACCCAAAATATTGCCCCAATCTGTACCTGTGCCAGCCAGCAGCACCCAAAATATTGACCCCAATCTATACCTGTGCCAGCCAGCAGCATCCAAAAGCACCCAAAATATTGCCCCAATCTGTACCTGTGCTAGCCAGCAGCACCAAAAATATTGCCCCCAATATCTACCTGTTGTGCCAACATACAATGCATTGCCCCCTAAGTCAGCAGCATCACCAAAATTGCCCCAGCCCAGATCAGTCTGTACCTCTCTGCTCAGTCAGTGTGTACCTCTCTCTGTTCTCCAACAACACCGTCACCAGCCGCTAGTTTCAGAACAAATTATGCCGCGCCTGCACTGACCATTGCCTGGCTGAGGGCTCTCTCCAAGGCAACAGGCCAGACCAGCACAGCTCCCTCTGCAGAGTGACATAACCATGCAGTGCGCTGCTTCCTACAGCGCATGGATGCGCATCCGCATTAGAGAAGAACTGTACGAACTGGAGTAGGAGGGAGAGAGCAGGCTGAGGCGCGCAAATCAGATTCAGGGCAAGTAAGAGGGAGGTGGGAAGCAGAGCAGAACTCTGCTGGGGCATTAAAGAATGAACTTTCAAACTTAAAAGAAATAAATAAAAAATTAAAAACGAAAAAAAAAAATATTTTCCTTTAAAAGTGTGCCCCCTATGACTGCCTACTCTGCCTAGCCCTAGTTCCGGCCCTGATATACGAAGTGCGAAGAGGTATGATTCATCCCGACTAGCGTTTATCACTATGTCTTAATTTGGTTAGAAAGCTCCCCATATAAAAACTGAAAAAAAATTTTTACATACTCCAAAATCTTTTTATTATTATATTTTCCTTTTTTTTATTTAGTGAAAATTTGGTGAAACTAAACCCTAACCCTTTTAAAGTTGTCTGCTACTAATAAAATAATTATTACTGGGCACCCTGTGTCTCGTTAAAAAGGGATATCTAAAATGGTTAAGGTCAACATGGTTCTCTTTCCTCAGCAGTAGTAATAACTAGTGAGGATGTAAATGATCAAACAATAATATGTCTCAATGTGTGAATTATTCATTAGATGGCAAAACAAAGGTGGGATGCTTGATTAAGAACAGCACAGACTGCTGATAACACACCAAGATGTAATTTGGTTGCTGTACAATGCAGATGAAGCAACAGGAAATGATTTAACAGCTCTGTAATCAATAATATCACAGCTGCATGCCAGGTTCTTAATGCACTTAAGATTACCAGGACTGCTAAGTAGTGAAAAAAACCTTTGCATTGGATCAAATTTAGGCAAATGTTTGGAAATCTGCATATGAAGCAGAATTACAATTCCCCTTTCTGTCTGAAAGGGTTAAACGTATTCTAGGTTGTCTATTGTTATCTATCTTTCCATCAGTCTGTATATCTATTTATCAATCTGTAAAAATTTTTGAATATGGTACCAAGGACATTGGTTGGTCTGAGCAATGGGCAAATCGGACCCGTTTTGCTTCGCAGAAAATTTGCGAAACGGTGAAAATTTGCCGAGATACATTGACGTCCATGGGCAAAAAAAAACTTTTGACATTTGACAAATTTTTGATGCGCAACTAAATTTTTTACCCATTAGAGTCTATGGGCGGCATTTTCATGGCAAAAATTTCACTGATCACAACTTTGGACATGGACAGTTGCAACTCCTGGTGAAGGCCCTTATTATAGTATGACTAACTACACACACACAAAAAAGATGTTTAAATGGTCACATCAATATACAACTGCAGAGCATATCACACACTGACACTTCCTTGATTACAGATTTGTCAGAATTAGTAATGAGCACATCTGTCCTGTTTCGCTTCACTGAAGACTTCGCGAAACTGCGTGAAAAAATCGTGAAAAGGTGAAACATTTGCAAAACACATTAAGGTCAATAGAGGTCAAATTGTTTTTTGTGTGCCATTCAAGGCTTTAAAACAGGGGATTATTTACAGGTGTATGTTAAAGAAACAGTAACATCTAAAAATGAAAGTGTTTTAAAGGAATGACCATATATATTGTTTCTAAAGCAAACATCAGAGTTTTACAAAGGCAGGGCAACAGTACATTATATTTGAATTACTTTAAAACACTTTCATTGTTTGGTGTTACTGTTTCTTTAATGGAATGGGGATAAAGAGTAAGTGCAAAAAGGAAAGGTTGTGGGAGCACTCCATATCTTAATAAAAATGTACTGAAATACATTGGAAGTGCTACTGATCTGGCCAAATTTACTACAGACATAAAGAAAAAGAAGAAAAATTGATCAATGCACATTCCCTGGTCCCCTGTCATATCAGTAATCTATGCAGATGCATGTATTTACAAAGACAGGGTTTCTTTTAGTTACAAAATTATGATCATAAGATTGATAAGCCACCATACCACGTCAAGGTAAAACCCATATGGCGGTCCCTAACTATTTACCTCTGGTCATAATTTCAAATACTAAAGCATCCCGGCATAAGAGCATTACCTGAAATAAAGGTCTCCCGAATTGGGCATTGGTTTCAATCATAGGGCTTAGTCCTCCCCCGCCATTAGCTTTCAAAGGGGAGATAACCTAGACCCCAGCATTGGTTGCATGAGATCAAGAGTAAATGTGGTCTTACTACTCAGTCACATTGTTTGTTGGGGGACTTGATTTTAAATGCACTTTAGAATGCTAATATATTGTGTAGGACCCACATAGCCTTGACTTGGCACGTGAGCTTACACATTTTGGTCAGTGTGGTACTGACGCCTCATTTTTTTATAATAATTATTATTAAAGGCAATATTTTTCTTTTTTTTATGTACAAATATTGACATTTTATAATTTATAGCAGCTAGTCAACTTCAGAATGTGGGTTAGACCAAGCGTTTGTACAAGGGTGCTTCTAGCTGCTAGTGTTCTGTGTTTTGTGTACAAAGTCAACAGCATTTTTCTTGTAGCAAATTTTTTGTCTCTGTGACTTTTTGTCCAAATGCATTAAAGTCAGTGGTAGTTTGTTCTTATGTCTATTTTGTTGTATCTGTGAAGATTTTGTTTTGCTGACTTTTTTTTTTTTTAATTCTTTGTAGTGGATTTTTGCCACAGTTTTGGGAAAAATTTGCAGATGGCAAAATGTGAAATTTCGCCACAAATCCATGTCTGGTGAAAAAGATTTGCTCAATACTATTTTGGATCCCACTTTAGTGGACCTGGATCCAGGTCCGGACTGAGAATTAAAATAGGCCCTGGCATTTCAGGTACACAGAGGCCCAATCAGCCCACATAGAGGCCCAAATAATCCCCACCAGTCCACTAAATAGTGACTTTCTATGGCACCTTATAGCAGCCCCTCTGGCATTTGCCAGAACCCACAGATTGCCAGTCCGGGCCTGCCTGGATCACCTCCACTGGAACCTCCAGGGAAATCCTTTACTATCCACTGTGATCCTTAGCAGACAGGCAGTATCACCTGGGAGAGAGACATGAAATCTATCCTCAGAACTGTTAGGTCAACCTACAGTATCTGCCTTACACTCCTAGAGAGTACTATAACAGAAACAATACCTACCACTATACACATATCTCATCCACAGGGTCACTGTTCCCCGACTTCACTAAGGTCTTCCCCGTCCATGACTTCAGGGCAGTTGGGCGCGGGTATATAAGTAGACACAACCGCTGGCTAAGTCAGGTTCAGATAATAAAAGGCTTTATTTTACATACAAATACATTGTACCATCATTCATAGGAAACTAGCATGCAGCATAGCTTATGCACTGAGTATTCTTACTAATATTACCTGTCTATTGGTTACTGCGAAGTAGAAGTGGAGCTAAATTTGTATCTTTAACCACTCATCATTACAAATGCTATAATACAGTATATACACTTGAAAGTTGCACTATGGAATAAAGCACCTTAAGAAACTGCCTTTATAGTACTGTATGTATGTATATATAAATATATATATATATATATATATAAATAGTATATAAATATATATACATTTCCTTTAAATGTGTGACTCCAGCAGAAGGGTATCACCAAGGGATTTCTTAGTGCTCTTAGCTACTGGCTCCCTTTAGTCTTTTACTAAAACTCCTACAGATCACAAGTAGAGAAGTTGCAGTTAAAGAGGTAAAAAAACATTTTAACACAAATAATTAAATTAGAAAACAGATTTCTGGTGCTTTCTGAAAGTTCATATAAATGTTTTATATTGCTATTGGTGACCTTTAATAAGTGGGATTGCAGTGGGGCCTGCAAAAGGACTGACTTACCTCCCCTCCAAGCTGCATCCAATTAGTGAAACTATGCACACCTTCTATATGAAGACTCTAAATCTTCTTCTAAACTCTAACCATTCTGTTAATTTCTTTCTTCAACATGAAATAGAGATTAATTGATTGTTATAACTGTGCATGCAGGTTTAACATAAATCACTTGGAGGCAAATAACACTTCTCTGACTAGAAGGTCAATACAGGTTCATGCAGGCAGCCACTAAAAAAACAATAAGTTCCCACTGGACGACAGTTTGATCGGTCCAGTGAAATAAAATTTGTCAAATACAGTTCTTGCCTATGACAACAAAACTAATTACACTGTCAAATTTTAAGTGGAGCGTTATGGCATATGTAAAAGCTCCAGTTAGATTGTGAGCTCTCTAAGCGGGTTTATCACTTTTTTTTATCACTTTTTTTTATCTGAGTTAAGGTCCCTGGACTTACATGTAGTTGTAACAAGTACACATATTGCTATAGTTTGTATTATTCAAGGATAGGCTTTAACTGAAGGTCTGAAAGAAATGTTATTGGCACCCTTTTCATACCCAATGATTTTAATGGATTAAGGTTTGAATTGCCCATGTGGGATTGAATGCCATATTGGCAATGTTAGAGTTCTATTTTAGCTTTCCTTCTTTTTAAACATATCAATGTCAATTTTTATGATTATTTAACTATATTAAAAGTGGACGTGATTACCTGAGGAATCAATCTGAATTAGATCAGTTCAGACAAGTCCTTCTCCATCACTTAAAATTGACAGATCCATGATAAGTATTAATAGCTTCCACTTAATCTGGTATCAGTGGAGTTTGCAGTATTTTCCTTGGATATTTCCATTCATTGATTGCATATAAATGATGCCCAGAGAATAATTAAAAGCAAACAGTGATTTAAATCAGTCCTATCCAATTAGTTTCATGTAGTGGGTTAAAAAAAACAGCATTGCAAATGTTCAGGAGCCTGCTTATATTAAATATATAGTGTTCTACAAATCTGTCCATGAATCAGGCAGAGTGACCATGAAATTCTTCTGAAATCTGCAAGAGAGCCACATTCAGCACTCTCATATTACAATTCTTTTTTGAAGAGTCTATTTTCAACACTGCACATATTCACAAAAGTATTTATTTTTAATATATATACAGCACATTTTCACATTTTTTCACATTTCTGTTTCTTTGAACATGGAATTATAACAGAGCATAAAGAACACACCAGCATCCTCTATCAGAACAGTAAACAAACTCTAACTCATTTCAAGTGTTATTATATGAAATAGAATTTACCATAGAATATTCAATATGGCTTCTTCCTTTTTAATGAAATGTCATAATTCCAATACAAATCCTTTCACTTTTACAGTCTTGCTCTACGCTCATATTCCTATATTTCATTTCCTGCAGTTGTTCGGTATTATTGCCTTTTTTTCCACAGCTATTGATTTAGGTGCATATGGTTATTACAATGCAAAATAAAACAGTCTTCTCATCCATTCTACCTTGTACCCTAGAACATTAACTTAATTTGTTTCAAATCTGCATTCGATTTGGCAAAGAAACCATTTATCTTTATGAAGAAAGCCCTCATAAAGTAGAGACTTTAAGAGATCACTGCTTTAAAAAATTGAATAGCCTTGTGTCTTATACACTAGCAAAATGAATTAAATCTTCAAATATTAGATGTCTCAAAAAAACCTTTTTGCATTCCATACTATGTTTAATTTATTGTTTTCTAATGGGAAAAAATAGAGAAAACCTTTATATTCTGGTTTAGTGGTGCTGCATGAAAATCAGTCAATGACTGCACAAACAATATAATATCAATTCACTTTACTAAAGGAAAACAAATACGTAAATTACAATTTATTCTGTGTCAACTCATTCTTTTAAAGGGGGGATTCTAGACTTGCAAAATCATTTATCGCCCTCAAATTTCCATAAATTGTAAAGTAGGCATGTGTTGGAGAAGAATTAGCTGTAGATGTAGGTAAAGTCAATAATTTGTGCTTGGCTTCCTAAGAGCTTATACACGGATATTTTCTGCAATTACCGCACGTTTTACATGCAGGTTTGATCGCAAATAAACGTATTCGCTAACTGATTCCATTATTTTGCCTGGTTGTACTCATGAGCGGTCTGAGTTGTGTTTTACTCAATTAGTGCTTTGGTGGGTTTGTTACACACCATGTTTTAACAGTAGCACTTCTTGTAGCATCCTCCTGTTGTCTCTGTAAGTTAACCACCCACTTAGTGCAGGATCCGCCTTACTCTTGTCTCTTTAACACTTAGCACTTAATTGTGCCCAGTTTTCCAACTCTTGCCTCTGGAGGACACAAAGAACTTGGTAAAATACTTTCTAATGGGGGGATGTAATAAAAGTCGGTAATGGAAAAAATATTCGCAATGCCAAAAGTGTTGCCTTTGCGCAAACAAGTTTTCCTTTGAGCACATTTAACATACTGTAGCATTTGCGAACCCAGAAACGCCTTAGCAGTTATATTTCGCAATTAAAATTCACAATGCAACAGTTTAAAGAAGAATATTACATTGCAAAATGGGATTTTTTATTCTTATTTGTGCAAATGGTTTTGCTCTTTGCGACTTTTATTACATTCCCCTAATAAAGTTTTATTCCTTTTGATTTTATTTACTGTTTGTAATTCAAACTTAATGTATGTCTTCTTTGTAACATCTTTTTGTATCTATTAATATTTTTATATCAAATATATAATGTAATACATTTTGTATTTTCGCTCATAGCCTATATGGAAGCGTGTGCTTAGATTTATAAACCATTTCTGTCTTTGGAAAGGGAATGTTATCCATTGATATACTAATCACTAGTCGACTGTTAGTAGTAGTATAACCCTTAGGTAACTAGAGACCTAATATGATTATTTCCTGCCCTCTACAACAGGTCATATTTTATACCAATATATAATACACCAATATATTCCACACTTTAACTGTAGCCAGATTTAGCTTCTACTAATGCAATAAGCATTCCAGCAGCCAGAGGGTTAAAATTACATGCAAACACTCTTACTAGTGTTTGCATGTAATTTTAACCCTCTGGCTGCTGGAATGCTTATTGCATCAGTATCCCCCTGCCAACCCTTCATAAATACAGTATTGCCAAAAGTTGGTCCCTTCACAAACCTGTTTGTTTTTATTATGGGGCACACAAGTTGAACCCTCAAAGGAAAATGAACATTTAATATAAGCTTCCTCATACTGAATTAAGAAACCTTCGAAATATAATCAATGAAACATTTTGTACTGTTTCTGAATAAACAAGCTTATCTTAATTAGTCCTCTCTTAGAATCTGTTTCTCTTCATTCTCTCTTCATGCAGGCGTTGGGTGTCAGATTTTCATTGACAGTTAGATCCAATATGTCTTTTAGGGGGACTCTCTTTCCTAGCAGATGTATTAGAGCTCACTCAAATAACGCATTCTAGCCCTAATCAAATCAAACTGACTTTGGCAAAAACCCTGCATTTAGAGATACAGAAATTGTGGTGGTTTTGAAAGTGTGACCTCTAATACATCTTCTATGCATAAGGAAGCCCTAAGCAAGATGTTGGATTTAATTGTGGGTCAAAATCAGACTTCCATTTCCTGCATGAAGACAGAATGACTGCGACAAGGGAGATAGGGAAGATTAAAGGGGTTGTTCACCTTCCAAACACTTTTTTCAGTTCAGTTATTTTTAGATTGTTCCGAAGAAATAAAGACTTTTTTTTTTAAATTAATTTCCATTATTTATTTTTTACTGTTTTTCCAAAATCTAAATTTAAAGTTGAATGTTCGTGTCTCTGGTGTTTGAGTCTGGCAGCTCAGTAATTCTGGTGCAGACTCTAAACTGTTATAATTTGCAGCATTTAGTTGATCCATTTCTCAGCAACATCTCTGGAGTATTAGCAACTATTGTATCAGTTCTAACAGCTGGCTGTAATGAAACCCAAAGATTCTGCTCAGCAGGGACAAAGATAAGAAATGCATCAACTGAATGTATCAATTTAGAACAGTTTACAGGGTCCGCAACTCCCCTCCCAGAGCTGCTTTAGGGTAAGGACACACGGGCAGATTCGGGAGATTAGTCGCCCGGCAACAAATCATCTCTTCTTCTGGGCGACAATCTCGTGCTTGTTTCTGGTGCTGAAACCAACTAATTGTTTGAAGGTGAATAACCCCTTTAACTTGATTATTTCAGTAACAGTACAAAATGTTTCATTGATTATATTTCAAATGTTTCAGTATTTCAGTATGAGGAATATTCGATTTTCATTTTGGCATGTTCCCCTATAGGATGCAGATGCAACTTGTGCAACAGAATTTTTCATTGATGATATTTAGAAAGTTTCTTATTTCAGTATGATGAATCTTATATTAAATCATTGTTTTTGCGATAGTTCCCATTTAACAATGTGTGTGCACTTGTGCTTCAACTGCACATTATTTTGCAAGCACCCCCCCCTCAAAAAAGACCCATACTGTTTCTAATTCTGTCTGACCTCAAATTTTACTGACCACTCATGACCTCATGTGTGTTCACCCATTGTTACATTGGGCTGTGCTTGTTAATAACCAGGGAGTTGAACTCCTTTCTCTCTGGCCTCTGAATGGATCAAAGAAAAAATGGATCAAAGAAAAAAACTGAAAATTAAATTTTACAATATTGTCAAGCTTTTATAATCTTTAGTAGATCTGCATACCTGGTCCTACACTAAACATCTTTATTGTTATTACAATATAGATTATATTTATTATTTATATTTTCATTATTATTATTTGTAATTCTAGTGCTGTTTTATTATTTTTACTGCAAGATGCTATCTATATCTTGTGAAGTAGGTCATTAAGGCACAAATCAGACCTAATGTTTTTGCTTAGCTTGCTACATGTTAACATAAAAAACATGATCATCAATATATATACTGTTCAACTAGTTTTATGTTTCATATTAGATTTTTGAACACATTTAAAATATTTTCTCCTCTCAACCTATGGATGACAGGGTGGGAGATACATTTGGACAAGATGGTGACAACCCCTCAGGAACATGAGGAGAATACTGGAAAGAGGGTTGTTTCTGATGACAAGGCAGAGCAAGCACATTTGATTATGGACAGTTATTTAAAAGATGTAAGGGCCCTAAAGACAATATTTACTGAGCTGTGCTGTTTCATGCAAACAATTTCTGATGACAGTGGATGCTTTGGTTTTATTTGGACGGATAGCAAAGTGCCCAGAGGAATGAAAGAGTTGACTGAGGTGGCTGTGAAAAGTATCTTTTACTGCCATACCCATTGCTATTGCATTGGCAGATCATGTCAATCAATACTTGACAGCTGCTGTTCTGTAGTCTCTCTTCCATGTGTTTCTCCATTGAATATGGGGCACATATCCTTTGATATACTGTACCTCTTCCCACCTTTAAACATGTCATGAAAAGTGTATTATCTATGGCAAATGTACGGGGAACTTGGTAACTCCTATGTGGATGTTCAGCCAACAGGGGCTCTATTCGGCAGTACACATGTTTTTTATGCAACTAATGCTTACCTTTAAGCCAGGAATTCAAAATGAAACACCTGCTTTGAGGTCCCTGGGAGCAAAATCCATGGGTTGGTCATGAGCCACTGGTTGGAGATAACTGATCTTTGCAATAAACATTTTATATTTGAATTTTATAAGGCTTTTAGATATACCTTGCCAGCCTCCTAAGTAAATACAACTCGCTGTTGCTCCCAATATATACAGTAGATGGTATTGCTCCCAAAGCAAAAAAAAAGGCTGTTAAAGGTGAGAGCTTGTGCGGTTACTGGAACCTATTCTGGGTTACCAAATGACACATTTGGACTTGCATAAGTATCAAATGTAATGTTAATTAACCCTCGATATTCGACCCTATGTAAATCTGCCCCTTTGTTTTCCTATCATTCCAGGCTAATTTCATTGCTTCCTGGGCCAAATCTTTCTGGAGGCACATCAGTTTGCACCTACTGAATCATGTGCCTGTAGGAGAAAGATGTGTCCACCATGTAATGGTGGTCTTATTATATAATATTAATATATTGGTTAATATATACTATACTGAGAAAGGCGCATATTACAATTTGTCAAAGAGTTCTTTAACCTACACATACATCAAGGAGTTTTAAAATACAAAATCATTTTTGTAGGTGTGTAATATTAATGAACTGCAGTGAGGGATACAATAAAAAACAAAGATGAATGAATATTCAAAGATAAAAGGAATATAGTATTCTCCATTTGTATTTGTATGGTCAGTCTGAGTTTCTCAATAAGAATGAAGACTTTACTTCTACTGTGTGCCAGTGATTGAAAGCTGGGTTATATTAATAGGGATGTAGCGAACTGTTCGCCGGCGAACTAGTTCGCGCGAACTTCGACTGTTCGCGTCCGCCGCAAGTTCGCGAACGTCGCGCGACGTTCGCCAATAGGCGTTCGCGTCAAAAATCGTTCGACCATTCGACCATTCGATTCCTTCGACCGCTAAAATCGAAGGATTTTCGTTCGAATCGAACGATCAAAGCCATTGGATTGAATGAAATCATTCGATCGAATGGCTTCGATCATTCGATTCGAACGAAAATCCTTCGATCGAACGAGTAAAATCCTTCGATCGTTCGAATCGAACGATTTTCGGATGTTCGAAGTTCGCAAACTGTTCGCATTTTTTGCCGGTGTTCGCGAAAGGCAAAAAGAGATTTTGGGGAAAATTCACGAAAAAAACATGAACATCTGAGCTTTTCCCACAAGGTAAATTTTCGGGAAAATATAAATAAATAAGTGTTAGAAACCCGAGAGGGTTAGATCAGAGTGTGTAGCAGCCAAGGTTGAGATAAATTCGGACCTTGATAAATAACCCCCTAAATGTTCAATTCATATTTTGTACTGCATAGAGTTAATGAATACTAATACAATATTTTTTCCCATCCTAACTGCAGCAACATTTCTGTGAAGCGAAACGGCGCAAATTCGCCCATCACTTATTATGGAATATAGAAAGTCAGAGAAAATCAGCTAGGTGAAAAACATATTTTGGACTGGCCACGACACTCACTGCTATCCAGAATGACCCTACTCTCTGTGTTTTTTTAAGTAATCTCTCTAATTATATGTGGGAATACAGGATTGCAATGCAGAGAAATCAAATTGGGATGGGTTTTTAAAATCACTATGGCATAGCTCTGGCTACAAATATATAAAATATATGCATCCCCATAAACACAGTATGATTATCATCTATGATTATCATATTCAGACTACATCATTTATGAAAATGTATCTAGGTACTAAGTACTAAGTTTGCCTAAGAGCACTAATCCATAGATACAAATTAAATATTTGCTTTTAAACAGGTGACCAGTAAATGCCACTTGCTAATACTGTCTCAGATAACGCAACAAAAGTGCTTTTGGAAGGTTGTAATCGTAATTAAACTATCCCTTTCCAATTTAATTGTCATCTCCAGCAGCCAACTAGGAACAGGGTATAGAAACTAGAAGAATAGCTAAGCCTTCTATAACATGCACACTGGCATGTGGGGAGATTTTGGACACATGAACACACAGGAGTGCTCTGCCGATGAGGCAAGTTGACGTGGCAGCGCCCCCTGGTTGCCAGGGGCGTCAAAAATACCACTCCTGGTAACTAAGAGGCGAATTTCTGGTTTTAAAGCGATGTGGACCCCCCCCTCGCTGACACCTGTCTGGCGCTGAAGGTGAGTGTCGTGGGGAGGCGGCAAAAACGAAGGCCAAATTGGGTAGGATCGCCCCTGTGAACACGTGGCTGTTTGTTCTTTGAGCAACTGCCACTGGAACTTATTTACAAAGGTCTGAAGCAGTGTAAAATAAGGGTGGAGTTTGCATGGCGTAAAATAGCACTCACCTTGATAAGTTTGCCATTTATTTTACACATATTTATATACAATTTTTCTGGCAAATTTCATTTTACACAGCATAATAAAAAGGTTCCTTAAAGACATAGCAGAGTAAGACCTCCAACTGGTACAGATGGATACAGATGACCTGTTTAATTATGATATTACCAAGTTTTAAATAGATTGCTTCTCCACCCAATGGGTAAAGATACAAACTCAATTCATCTGACAGTGCAAGACTGTTGGACTGCAATACATTTTTCATATATTCTGCTTTGCTTTGTGTGTTTCGTTGAGACACACATCCCATATTGTAATCATTTCAATCAGCAATCTGTAGATCCAATACGTTTGCATCAGGTGTATCTTCATTTGTTGGTATTTCCTGTTCCTGGTAATTTGCTGTGCCCCTGCATCCTTGTCCCTAACATGTAGAACAAATCATTTTTTATGTGGTCACTTTCAAAAATTGGGAATCCTTCAATGATTTCATTTTCCTCCTTCTGTCAAGTTTATCAAATTTCCAAGTTTTCATATAAGGGGTATAGCATGTCCCAATTATACTCACTCTGGCTAGCAACTCTCCAGTGGATCCTGGCTAGCTGACTGGACATTAGACAGCATGGAATACAGATTTGTGTAAAGGGGGATCTGAGCTTCAAGTGAATGTGCATTATATATATTCATAAATGCTGATATATTTTAGATTATTATCATGTGTCCATAGTAAATGGAACTGCCCGTTGTATAGATTTCAGAATTTTCTTATAACCGGCCAATATTATGCAAAAGGTTTCCTAGGCTCCAGTCTAGAGGCCAACTATTTCTAAGGAGCTGCAAAGGGTAGATAATAAAGTCATAACAGTATAAGAGCAGGGATAGAGTTAGTTGTGCTGGGCCCTGGTGCAAAAACAATTATGATCAATAATCCATCATTATTGAAACATGGGCAGTAGGTAATTTTTTACATCCCGTATACAACTATATTAAATGTGTACAATAATAGAATAATGGTTATTTTATTAATAAGATATCATATTATTATTATTACTACATAATTCGATTTACAGAAATCTTTGGCAGCCTAAACTGTTCTAATAAAAAGGCAAACTTGTCAGCAGTGATTATTTATCTACTTTTATGCTACTGAAACCAATAGGGTTTCTAGCCTGTAAATAAATGGGAGGCACTTGATGGGAATGGGTATCCACTGTTATACCTATTTGATATATGAATAGAGTTTGCCTTTTAATTAAATTTTAGTTGTTGGTAAGGCTAAATGCATGGGGAGACCTTTATGGGAATTATGAAGTTGTGGCTCCCTTAAGCCCCCACCAGATATTATTTGTTTATACACATAATGATTAAGAGTGTCTGCATCGATACAGTAGGGTTGTAGCTCACTATGTTATATTGAACACTTTCTTGCTTTCAGAGAGATGTCTAGTGAATTCTACAGTAATCTGTTTGCAGTCCATTTGGCATTAAAGGGTTAAAACAGATTATTGCTTTAGTGTTATGCACATTATACAGAACTTTAAACTGCTGGTCCCAAGTCTCACAGATAAACATGTAAGTTAATTTGTGGTGCTCTTTTGTTGATGAGAGGTATGTGCCCTGCTGATCCATATCTTGCGCAGAAGCCACAGCTTTTTACTCTCTGCAGACTGTCATGTTGGTAAACTACATCCAGCATCTTTCTACAGTCATTGACTACAGAAGAGGTTGCTGATTAGGAATAATCCTGCATTTAAATAAATAAACTGCACCTTTTATATAATGGAATTTATGTATTTGTATTCCAATTTGGAAGTAAAACCAATAGATCAGCTCATCTGGCAAAGTACCTTTAACAAGCCAGGGACCCCATGGCCTGAATAGGGGCAACAGGGTCTTGACGGGGCCTTAGGAGTGCAGCTATCCCCGCCCCTCCCCCTTTTTTGTGTTACAGGTGCGCTGATTGGCTGGTGAGAGGAGCAGAGGAAGGAACAGCGGTAATACTTGCCATTCGGTGCCGGGACGTGGAGGAAGAAGGACGCAGCATCCCACCCTCCCTCCCTGTAATATGTGTGTTAGTCGCAGTTGCGGAGGGTATCTTTGCAAGGACCCCCAGGGGAAGCAAATAAGTGCAGATGCATTATTATTTAAGTTCCAGGCATCAAGTGAAACAAGAAGGCATCCTCAGCACTGTAGAGGGAAACCAGTGATCGTTCATTAGAGCCATATGGCAAATCTTTGTTTTAGCTTTATGATTAACATTCTAAACTACATACAGTAACAAGGAGCTTGTAATAAGTTCACTGAATCAGCAATAGAAATCCAACAGTAATGCAGATGGTTCTTGACTGGAGACTGCAGAGGAAAGTAAAATCCACAATCCACATGTATAGTTTCAAAATCAACAAATCTCCAAAATCAGTTCATCATGTTACAAATATTTAAAAAGCACTAGCTGAATACACTCCAGATAAGCCATGTGCAAAAATATGTAAATATAATGAAATAATGTTTATCATCATAAAAAAAATTGTCAGCCATTCTATAGGCAGACTGGACAGTAAAAAGATATGTATGCGCCACTGTATAGCAGAATAATAAATTCATAATGGGTCATTACAATAATAAACACAAATAAATACAAAGTACCTGTACAATAATAAATACAAAGTACCTGTACAATAATAAATACAGATAAGTACAAAGTACAATTACAATATAGATAAAGAGCTATGGGGCAGATTTATCAAGGGTCGAAGTGAAATCGCGGGAATTTTCGAAGTTAAAAAATTCGAAATTCGAAGTAAATTTTGGATACTTTGACCATCGAATAGGCTACTACGAATAGGCTACTACGACTTCGACCTACGATTCGAAGTAAAATCGTTCGACTATTCAACCATTCGATAATCGAAGTACTGTCTCTTTAAAAAAACTTCGACTTCAATACTTCGCCAACTAAACCTGCCAAAGTGCTATGTTAGCCTATGGGGATCTTCCAGAGCATATTTCTAAGTTTTTTGTATTCAAAGGAATATCGTATGATAAAATCGTTCGAATAGTACGATTCGAAGTACGATCGGAGTACGATGTAAAAAATCCTACGAATTCGACTTCAAATTTCTTACTATTCAATTTGATATCGAATTTCGAAGTATTTTCCACTTCGAAATTCGACCCTTAATAAATCTGCCCCTATGTGTCAAAGAGATGAGAGAACGGAGGTCCCTATTCTCTAGAGCTTACAATCTACAGTAAATGGCAGGGTAACTTACTGCCAAAAACAGGAAGATATTAAGTGCTTCAGGTTAAATTGGATGACACTGCCATATATGTGCCAGATTTTGTAGTAGTTTTTGAGTTTAGTTCTGAGGAAACAGAGAATTCTCTTCAGAAGAATGCAGGGATGGCATTCCAAATGAGTAGCGAGACAGAAAGACAGAAAACGGCAATCAAATTACATAAGCAAATTACATAAGCTTTGTGAGACATCATTAAAATGAAAGCCCTATAAATATCCCTTGCCATTAAATTACATTCACCCTTAAAATTGCTGTTAGTGATGCTGTTCAATGTTGTTAAAGCAGAAGGAAAGGTAATGATCACTTGGGGGGAAATTTAATAAAGGGCGAAGTGGCTAACGCTGGCGAAAATTTGGCATTTCGGCACTTTGCCGATTTACTAACGGGCGCTGGCTTAATTTTGTTGGAGATAGAGATAGACTCTGGAGCACCTTCGTACTCAAATGCCAGGCGAATTTTCACTCTGACGAAGAGCGTTACTACACAAATTCACAACGTTTTTGATTTTACTGACCGTTACCTCTATCGCCAGACTTGCCTTTGCCACCTCAGACAAGGTGGAGTCAATAGATTAGATAGGAGTTCCTCATATAAAAGTTGAACATTTTTCTAAGTCCCAAAAAGCGCTGGCGTCTTTTCCTTTTTACAGGGTGATAGGCTGAAAAAGATCTAAATTTTTTTGGGGGTACCCTCCTTCCCCCCTTCATTTGATAACATATGGCACCTACACTAAACTGTGGGCACATGTGTAGGGCAATATAACACATCTATATAATTTTAGTAAGGTTCCCTGGCCTTGTGTAGTGTAATGTATTTGCTGCAGCATATACGGCCATTGTACTCTAACTGCACGCCGTACGCATATTAGCCAACGCTAGCGTAACTTCGAACTGCTGAGCGTATTTTCACTGTCACAACTTCGCCAGCGCTCTGTACCCTGTGTGCAACTTCGGATCTTCGTGAATTAGCGTTGTCCAGGAGATTTTACTTCTGGTGAAGTGTTGCGTTGTGCGCAAAGCCAGCGCTGGCGAATTTTCGCCGGTTAGTGAATTTGTCCCTTGGAGTGCCAGTGCCCCAATCATCAGAAAACTTCCCGGACTTTTTCCCAATACTGCACATGCATTGGCCCTGGAATTTTGAGGAAAGAAGAAACAAATGAAGAATATCTCATTGTGCTCACTGTTAAGAAATCTGGGCCAGGGCAGTTTTCAGCTAACAGGAGCACTGGCCCAGAGTATCAGGTAAGTGATTACTTCACATGGGGTTACATTCTCCTATAAATGCTAGGATATCTACTTTTGTAAAAATAATAAACACAATGTATTCACTAAAAGGTAGTGTGTAATGGGTATCCATATTTGAGAAGGATCTAGGAATTTTTATGCATGTTAAATTGTGTTTATTTTAAGGCAGCGTATAGGGTATAGATAGGTTGGTATGAGTATGTGTATACTGTATATATTTGCACTGGAGTCATTTGGAGGAGTTGGAACTTGATGGTCTTTTTGTCTTTTTTCAATATACTGTAAATTAACTATGTAACTATGCTTTTGAATTTGTCAGAGATTGAACATACTACATTTTTAATTATTTAGAGAATAGGACAAATTATGATGAAAATTTTCGGGTTTTTTTTGCTAAACCTCATAATGTTGGCTGGCTATTACATTTTCAGGTCACATCCACAAACATATTATGAGCAGAAATAATATGGACAGAGTCTGGAATGTACACTATGTCCTCAGAGATGAGCAATAAGTGTTTTCTCCTGACGACCTCTCAAGACCTTGGCCCTACATTAGACTTATTGTCCTGAGAGAAGATTCAGTTAAAGCTCTAAATTCATTTCATATAGTGCTTTATAGTTTATGCTTGTTGGCAGCTAAAAATTTTATTACAAGATCTTTTTTTTCTTTTGTTTCCTTGATGGAAAACAATTATTCTATCATCAGCCCAACACACAGCTGCATTCATCCTTGATATATGATTTACTTATTTTCTCTTCCTATATCACCAATTCATCAAACAATGTTGGACAAGCATGTTTGTTACGCTATGTATTTGTACACGAGCCAATGGCATCCCCTTCCAATGGCAATAAGGTGCTACTGTGCTATTAAATAGTGGATCTGGACCTTATATTTATAGAGCGCTAATCAATACTCAATTTATATATGAACTACATCCACTTAAGTGATTGCTAATTCTTTTCTCATTCCTACAATCTGCAGCAGTAAGGGTTTCTGCGGGGGGGGGTAAGAATCAATGGAAGAAAAAATGCTTTCTGTCATCAACGTGTTACAAAAATTGGATTGTGAAATCACTCTTCCCTTGAAGTTATACTTTTACATCCGAATAACTGTTCTGCCTAATGCTTATTGGTTTTATACAAAGGGAAAATAAAGCAACAAATGAGTCACTATTTTGTACTACACAATACAATATACAAGAATAAACTTGTGTTTGAGATCAACAAAACTTGCTCATTTTAGTGTATTTATACATAGCAGGGTGATACACAGTATATAACAGAAATTAAGTTTAAATATTACATTCAGCTGGGTTACCAAACTATTGTTAGGGTAACTGATATTCTCATTTTATGTTGGTTAAACTTCTATTATTCCAAAGTGACTCTTCCTGATTCAGTTAGAAACAACAATTACATGCATTTAACTCTCATGACACATTGAAAAAAATCCATATATCATCAGATGAATAACATGTACATTAAAAGGCATTTTTAGCATGTTGACAATTTTAAGATGCAATTTTACTCATTATTTTTCTATTAAGTGAACAGTTTCTGGTAAAAATTGATCATCTATGCTTTATGGCGATTACAATTTTCTAGGCTCTGGTAACTTACAGATTCACATTTAGGTCTAGCATTGAAAGAGAAGATCAATAGGTCCCTTGGTTGTTCTATACTGCACTTGTGGTCAAGTGGAATCAGTGTCGGACTGGGACACCAGAGGCCCACCAAAAAACCTTAGACCAGGGGTCCACCAAAAGTTTCTAGACCAGGGTCCCACCTTTAGTACCATTTTCTTCCTCTCCTCACTCAACCTCTATTCTCCTGGTATCTTTTCTATACTATAATCAATTATTCAACCTATTTTGCCACTTTGTTCTAATAGAAATAGGGAATGGCCATGAAATAGGCCAAAAGTTTAGCAGCATGATGGCCCACTGGCACCTGGGCCCACAGGGAGCCAGTCTGACACTGAGTGGCAAGTTGGAAAATGAAGCTTCTCCAAATTACAAGTGCACACCCTGGCCCTCCTGAAATGTGAATCCCTGGTGCCCAGCAAAATAGGGGATCGGCCAACCCCTCAACAGTCCAAACGAAAAGAAATTCACTGGCACTCAGGTAATGCTCGCAGGGTGAATTTTAAAGTTTTTTGAAAATTTGGTTAAAGATGTCATTCTCTTTTCCTGTTATTTTTGTACATTTGTTTATAATTATTATATCTGGTAGTTTATCGGATTCTGCACTTTATTATTACAAAATTTGTTTAGTTAATTATGTAAATTTGAGCACAATCACATGATGGTCACGTTACCAGCCTAGGCTTTAAATTGTTTTGTGCATTCTGTTCCAATATGCTTGATAAAGGGGTTGTCCCCGAAACGTTGCATGCCGCATTGAATAAATTTAAAGCAAGGGTTTCACCCTGCGAGCATTAAGTTGGAAAATGAATACAGAAGCTGATCTGCAGGACTGCATTTAAGTCCAGTGCTTCCCTAGGCACTGGATTTTATAGCACCAATGTGTGGAATGTCTTTACCAGCACAGGTGCACGTGACATCACTTCCTGATCATGTACTGAGCCCTGTACCCCTCACTCCACCACTAAATTTAAGCAACAATTCTCCCACTGCAGCTGAAGGTGATTATTTTAATTTTATTTTATTTTTTTGTAATTATATAGGCACCTGAGGGTCCCCTCCTGAAAAATCTGCAACCCCAGGCAAGTTCTTGGCTACCTATATATAAATATGGCTCTTCTGATCTGTTAAAATATACAGAAGGGTTAAACTTAATGTTTTTCTATATAATAACATTGGTCACATTAGTAAATCAAGGATTATCAAGACAACAACTGTTTTCAGTGTTTACACACTAATTGAGTGCATTTCAGTGGTCACCAGTTAAATACCTCACTGGCATATTTTTTAACACCATTAGGGATGGGTAACCATTCCACTTATTCGCTACAATTTTTTTCAAGTATGCTACAGATTCCCCCCCCCCCAAAAAAAACAACTGATTTGTATCATGTCTGATAATAATGTATAGAATTATAATTTATTATCTCAGTTTTTGGAAAATTAAGTATTTATTTTGAAGTTAATATTGCTTTAAGAAATGTGTAATTATATTATTATACCCTCTTATTACAGGTTGAAATAATAATCATATTCACATGCCCATTTATTATAATCAAGTGTGCCTAATTTCACAAAGCCATATGATTTACAATATTGTTGGGTGTTTCTTGAGTAGCTTGATGCACTAAAAATCTTTTTAAAAAAATCATCCTGTTTATTATTGTTGTCAGTCAAAAAAAGTGATGGATTTTAGCTAAAAAAAAATAAACTGCTTTATTAATGCTTTATTAAAAAAAAAATCCCAGCAACATTTCTTAATTTAAAGATATGCCTTTAATATTAGTAAGGTTAATAAATTAAAGCTATAACGTGCAGGGAAAGTATGAGAAGTTCAAAGTGGTCATTATTACTCATTAGCCATTGCCTCTTTGTTGTTATTTTTCAGATAAAGCAGAAAACCATGATGCAATCAGATTATAAAACAGCATTAGAGTTTAACCTACTTTAATTGCAATGCAATAAAGTACATGCAAGCAGTTTTCTAAATTGTAAATACATACAAAACAAAACAATCTGTTTACATAATGCACACTGAAAATCATCTTACGCAATTCTCTTGCACATAAAAAAAAATAATAATGATTTCTGGAATTGCATCTTGCCCCATAGCGAGTGGCACATAAAAAAAAATCATTAATCTGTAATTCCATTAGAAAAGACTTGCATTACTACTGAGATGATAACCATCTAAAGCATAGGAAAAAAACTGAAAGGAAAGACGTTGCCTAACTAATTCAGGGCTCCTACTAATAATCAATCCACTTGGTTAAATAATGCAAGGAATATAATGAAGAAAAAAGTTAATTACAGGTACATGGAAATATATATTAATAGCTAATTGGCTCAATTCCACCAGGATCAGGACAGCTACCTATGTTATCCAGGCTGTCAAGTCTAATGTGAGTTGGAATCTTACAGAACTCTGTAGGGTGCTCGGTCTGTCATCCTAAATCAGCAATACTGCCTTGGCTGGATGTGCAGTGATACAAGCAGGTGAATACACAATCATTCTACTGGAGAACAAAGATGTCACATTTGCAGATGCTGACACAAGTTTGCTGCAGAAAGCGCAAGATGTAAAAGAGTGTTAACCTTGTTGCTGCCAGTAGAACCTATAATACCGAGCTCTGCAGACTCATCTGCTCTTCTCTTCACGAGAAGGGGGAAATCTGCAAGAACTTAAAGGATCTAATATTCCTGACTGAAATCTGTTTGCGTGAGAGCAGTCCGAAGCACAATACAGCATTTCAAATCCTTATATGCGTGTCCCACTGTGCAGGTGTCACATTCATGATTTAACTGTCGGTTTTATGATTCTCTCTTAGAGATAATTCAAATAATTTAGCAAGTGTCAGCACTCTAACATTTTTTGAAATATTTTTATTGAAATGCTCTTCTGAAAAAACAAAATACAGCTTTAGAATCTATCATCTGAAATGCTTAGGACCTTGGGAAAAGGCATCTTTCCGTAATTTGGATCTCCATACCTTAAGTCTGCTAAAAATCATTTAAACATTAAATAAAACCAATCGGATTGTTTGCCACCAATATGGTTTCATGCAACTTAGGTAGGATCAAGTACACGCTACTGTTTTATAAACATTTTTTAAAAAATGGAATTCTTTGCTCTAAATGGACTATATGGCAGAAGGTCTTCCAGTAATTTGGAGCTTTCTGGATAGAGGGTTTCTGGAGGGGATCCCATACCTGTAAGCATAGTAAACCTTTAACATAGTACACACACATATACACACATATATATCTATACCTACCCGTTAAATGGATTAAGTTCAAACTAATAGGCACATAAAAGGCCAGAAAGAAAAGGCAGTAGCATCATACAGTGATTATTATGGAATGTGCATCTGAAGGAAAAAGGAGGTACAAAATGCAAGCAAACACAGCAAGAAACCCTGTTTGCCTAAAACTGAGAGTACACTTTTCCCGAATACAAGGCCAAATTAGCACTAGATTGGTTTAATTTTTTTTGACGAACTGCCCAGGTATAGGCTTGGTCTCAATCCAACCGAGAGCAAATCTGGCTGGAAAGGAGCCAAAAATGTCTCTACAAAATATTATACAGTGAGTGTAAATAGCTAACATTATACAAACAGCATATTTCATTTTTTTCTTTAGATTTATGTTTTTAAAACATAAATAAATAATTTTGAGATAAAAAAAAAATAAAATAAAATAGCAAATTTGCAGTGTAAGATTGGGTACTTACTAAATAATAAGTGCTTGAGGGCCTGAATACTTTAACAAGGCTCTGTAATTTGGTGGTTTATTTAGAAATAAATGAAGAGGTTAGTGAACAGATATCCTGTTACAGAGTATACTGTGAATGTATCTTGTGAAAGAATACATGTTTTTCCTATTTTATTCAATAAACATGATTAATCAAGCAATGCATTCTTTTCACTCATAAGATTTCTAATTCAGTCTGCATGATAGATAGAACTGCATGATATTATACGCAGCAGTTTTTTTTCATCACCTCTCCTGCAAAAAATAAATTATACACTATGAACTCCAGTACCTTAATTTTTAATTTTAAAATACCAATTACATTTAATAATCAGCAATGTTTAATGCATATATTGCAAGGAAATACATTTATTGAAGTAGTATATCATTTCAATTCTTAAAAAAACCAAAGACTTACCAATGAAATGCCAAGAGATTTTGTTGGTGTTTATTAATACACAGAATTCTTTAGTTACCACTGTTTGGTTATTAACAAGAATTTCAATTACAGGTTGCATTGCTAGGTATATATAGATTAATATCTCAAAAATATTTTAAGACATGTTTTATTTGTGTTGCTCTAAGAAAGGTATTCATTTCTGACAAATGCATTTGTCAATGCAATAAACTGCAATTAACGTGCGTAGATATGAATCATTTTAATGAAACAAGAAGCATAGCTTAATTTCAAGTGGGCAATATCTGGAGCTGCACAGCTCTGAAAAAACAGCCAGCTCCTGATCGCTTAAGTGCCTTTTAAAGCCCTGAAGATTTGACATGAGAATGTGACATCAAAATAATGCATTCTAAGAAATACAATGCTTCTGACATTGAGGCAACGATTGCAAGGAAAGGCATTAATGGGGTAACAAAAGGAATCCTTGATCATTTGTATTTCATAGACTTAATCTTCCTTACTAACTCCTTGCTCCTTCTGCTAGCCTTCATCTACTGTGTGTCCTCACTTGGTTTCAGAACTATCCAGCTATGAAGAATGTGCTTAGAGACTCCCTGGAACTGAACATTTCCCCTTGACTTTTCTTGTTTTTTTAGACATGAATCATTGTATTCTAGAAAGAATACAAAAAAGAACTAGTGCATAATATGCTGGGATAGATCAACTGTAGACATTTTTGTGTCATTGTTTTTTTTGAGAACTAACCATTTTACAATGTAGTAGTTGTGCACTACAGAGGCAGAATTGTTAAAAAATATTGAATGTGTCATTGTCAAAAAAAATATTCTGACCTGTGACAAACAAGGGCAGACTACATTGGAAAATAAGACCTGTGAGGTTAAAGCCTATTGACTAGAAAACAAAATAAAGACATTGTGAATTATTGCAGACCTAAATATACCCATCTGTGCAAGGGTAGTAGAGCTACTTTAATTGAAACCAACGCTAATTTGGACATATCTATAAATGTATTGTAACTACTACTTTTACAATTTACCCCATTGTGTATGTTATTGCAACTTGTGTCTCATACATTGTTCGCTTTTTAGAGTGTAAGCTCTAATGAGCAGGGCTCTACATCCCTGATGTACATACTGAAGGTATCAAATAATTAGTGTGCATATGTAGGTTCTGTTTTTAGGTGTAGGTGTGCATATGTAGGACTCTGTTTACTTTGGTTATCATGGCAGGCAAAAGGTTGTTCTGGGTATTACTGACATGGTAAGGGAGTCAAGGGACACAAATATAAGCTTGGCATTTTACTCACTGGTAAGTACACATATTGAGGGGCAGATTTATCAAGGGTCAAATTTCGAAGTAATGGGAATTTTTTTGAACTTCCATAACTTCGAAATTGGAAGAAAAAAAGACCAACTGAAACTGGCAGATAGGTAGTTAAAAAAAAAATTTAGGTAGTTAAAAAAAAAAAAAGGTTGAACTCGATGGACATGTGTCTTTTTTCAACCTTACTTACTACAGATGCAGCCACTTTGGTTTGTGTGTTTGACACAGAATAACTAAACACAGATATCGCATTTATCCCACTTAACACAGAAAGTTGTGTCACAACATCCCATCTAATTAAAGCATTCACCATTGTGAACAATGGTGCTTTGGTATGCTAATGAAAAGGTAAAATGCATTAAATGAGTTAAGATGACTTTAGATAACACAGTTTCTTCAATTAAGCCCGAGTCATGACGCATTTAACTCACAAATCCAAGTGGCTTCATCTGTATGTTACTATGTTACTGTAATATGAATAACCCAAACAAGACAAGACAAAAATATCTATCCTCTGCTATTAACCATGGTGCTGAACATTTTAAGTTATGGATAGTGAAGTCATTGGTATCCTGCATAGTAAAAGTATGGTACATATATATTTTGGGAAACTATACTGATGTGTTGCTAACTTTTGATTATATGCCTGCCTGAATTTTGCCTTCTGTGAAATTGTATCGCCCCCAGCCTCTCCATGACATCCACTGATTTATTAACATGAATTATTTCATTGCGATCATACCTCTGAACATGTTTTATCACTAAGGGAGATGATTATATAAAAATAATCACTAAAATGACTTGTATAGCTGCTTCTATAATATGAGTGATGTTTATGTGGTAAATAAATTGGGGCAAATTTACCAGCGAGGGCTTCGCTCACATGGCCACACATTTTGCCAGACGAAAATTCACCAGGACAAAACTAATTCACTAAAATGCGAAGTTGAGTCCAGGGTGCTGCATACGGCGGGAAGTTACATTTCTGTGAAGGTATATATTGCAGCAAATACATTACACTACACAAGTCCAGGGAACCTTAATAAAAGAAGATAGAGTTGTTATAATGCCCTACACAAGAGCCCAGTGTATAGTTTATGTCTTCAATGTAAGGAAATGTAGGGGGGAAGCTGGGTACCCTAAAAAAAATTACAATCTTTTGCAGCCTATTACCCTGAAAAACTGAAAAGTCACGAGCGTTTTTTGGGACTTAGAAAAATGTTCAACTTTTTTTGAGGAACTCCTATCTACTCTATTCCAAGGAAAGTCTGGGGCAAGAGGTAACGTTCAGTAAAATCCGCATCTTACTGAATTTGGGTAGTTACGCACATTCGCCAGAGCAAAAATTCACCTGGCGTTAGAGTGCAAAGTAGCACTAGAGACTTCGCTAGCGAATTTTCCCTAAAATAATCAAGTAGCACTAGAGTCTATCTCCTTCACTAGCGAATTTTCGCTAACGTTAGTCACTGTGCCCTTTAGTGAATTTACCCCATTGTGTATGTTATTGCAACTTGTGTCTCATACATTGTTCGCTTTTTAGAGTGTAAGCTCTAATGAGCAGGGCTCTACATCCCTGATGTACATACTGAAGGTATCAAATAATTAGTGTGCATATGTAGGTTCTGTTTGTAGGTGTAGGTGTGCATATGTAGGACTCTGTTTACTTTGGTTATCATGGCAGGCAAAAGGTTGTTCTGGGTATTACTGACATGGTAAGGGAGTCAAGGGACACAAATATAAGCTTGGTATTTTACTCACTGGTAAGTACACATATTGAGGGGCAGATTTATCAAGGGTCAAATTTCGAAGTAATGGGAATTTTTTTGAACTTCCATAACTTCGAAATTCGAAGAAAAAAAGACCAACTGAAACTTATTAAAAAATTCAACGTTTTTTTCTGTGGGTGAATAGGCTGTATTCCAATCGTTCAAATCGAAGTAACATCATTATCTACTCTATTGCACTTCGCCTGGTCTGAGGAAGGCAAGTCTGGGGCAAGAGGTAACGTTCAGTAAAATCTGCATCTTAGTGAATTCGCGTAGTTACGTAGTTACGTCCATTCGCCAGAGCACAAATTCGCCTGGCGTTAGAGTGCAAAGTAGCACTAGAGTCTTTCTCCTTTGCTTGCGAACTTTCGCTTAAAAAATCAACGTTTTTTTCTGCGGGTGAATAGGCTGTATTCCAATCATTCGAATCAAAGTAACATCATATTCGATCAAATTCGATTCAAAGTATTTTCAAAAAAGCTATGATTTCTCAAAGTCCACCAATTGACTCAAATCAGGTTCTAGGAGGTCCTCCATAGACTAAAACAGCAATTCTGCAGGTTTTAGATGGTGAATGGTCGAATTCAAAGTTTTAAAGAGACATAATAAATTTCGATATTGGACTGGTCAAATTTTTTTCACATTTAAATCGCATATTAGCCGATAGCCGAAGTACACAAAAATAGCTTGAAATTCAAATTTTTTTTCCTTCGACCCTTGATAAATCTGCCCCTTAATGTAGCTTCACCTTGCAAATTTCAGCTCTATAAATCTAAAGAGGTAGCCACAATTGCTCCTTTGTAAAGCTTCCTTTGCTTATGTTGCTCAGGCAGTTCTAAGTACAAAAGACTTTATGCAGCCTGCTTACTGTGTCTGGTATAAGACACATTGTAATATAGAAGACCCTGCAATTGCTCAGCTCAAAGCTCCATTTTACTTCATAGCTGAAACTCTCCTCATCTGTCACCAGGATAAGATCACTCCCACTAAACTTCACATCAGTGTACTATAGCCCACAGCATTCGTATTTCTCAAGGGGAATATAATCAAGATACAGCTGTCCTAACCCAGAAATGGTTAATTAAAGCAAGATCATTATATCTTCAGCAGCAATTAGCATACATCATACATTAGGACTAGGTAGGCCCTTGCACGTCAGCTGGAATTATCTTGCCAAAGGCTGAAGGCGCAGAATAACATTCTCAGCAGAAGTATCACATGCGATTTTCTGCATCTCCTTAAGAGTTGAGCTGATGGCTCTCTGATTGGGCATGAAGTCTGTCTACTATATTTAAAGAAATTCTGGAGGTAGCTCTGGTCCTGCAGCATTTTTAAATTGGTATTGAGAGAGGCAAAAAAGGATTGCAATCGACTTTTCTTTCTGTTATAGTGCAACAAGTCTCAACTCTGCACAATATGTATTTTTTATTTTCGGCTTCTTTACGGACAACTTTGTATAAGGGCTCTTACACATGACCGTTCCGACCTGCGCTCCCCTGCGTTCCGTTTTTTGGCGTTCAGGAATAGACGCAAGTAATTATTTGAAATGGGGCTGTACTCACTCAGGCGCGTGTAGGCGCCGAACGCAGGAAAAATGCAGCATGTTGCGTCTGAACCTGCGTTTGGCGCCTACACGCGCCTGAGTGAGTACAGCCCCATTTCAAATAATTACTTGTGTCTATTCCTGCGCTCCCCTGCGGCTGAACGCCAAAAAACGGAACGCAGGGGAGCGCAGGTCGGAACGGTCATGTGTAAGAGCCCTAAGAAGCTAAAATTTAGCATCATGCGTAGCACAATTAATACTAGCTTTTTTTTTAACTAGCTGTGTAACAGCTTGTAAGAAAGAAAGAGATGGAGTCTGGCATACATTGCATTAGTTAGAGTATTCTAAAAAAAGCAATGGTAAAGCTATAAATCTGTGTTGCTGAAAAAATGGAGCAAGTTTAGTAGAAACTACTGCAACTAAAAAATATATACAGTATGTATGGTTTTAAATAATATTACTAAGTACTATAGGATCCCTTATCCGGAAATCCAATATCCAGAAAGCTCCAAATTACGGAATGGCTGTCTCCCATAGACTCCATTTTATCCAAATAATCCAAATTTTTTAAAATAATTTCTCTTTTCTCTGTAATAATAAAACAGTAGCTTGTACTTGATCCCAACTAAGATATAATTAATCCTTATTGGAAGCAAAACCAGCCTATTGGGTTTATTTAATGTTTACATGAATTTTTAGTAGACTTAAGGCATGAAGACCCAAATTACGGAAAGATCCGTTATCTGGAAATCCCCAGGTCCCGAGCATTCTGGATAACAGGTCCCATACCTCCAGTTTCAATACAGGTCTATAATATTTGTGTGATTCTGTTCCCATACATCTTAGTGGACTTCAAACCACTTCTACCCTAGTGGATACATACAATAAAACGTCATATTTTTGCAAAAATTCCTGAGTATTTATATATATAGCACCAAAAGTGTTTTTCATACCTAATTTGTGGTTTGAGGAGACCTCAGCATTTAGATGCCCCAGTTTTCTAAATATATGTTTGATTGTACCCTTTATTTTGAAGAGGCATAACATGAAATACATATCTTCATAAACATGCTTCAGGGAGGCCAATTTATAAAGAAAAATTCTGTAATTAAACTTGATCAAGTTTGTTTTTGCAATTTTAATGTTCTTGCAATTTGTTTGCTTGTATATTTACAGGAAACTCAATTGAAATAATATAGTTCTGTTAAATCAAGGAAAAACACTCAATTGCAGACAAAAATAAAATGAATATAGCATTATTCCATTCATTTCTATGAATTAAACCAAAAAATAATAAAGCTTGAATGTTGAAAATACACCTTCTATTAACTTCTATAAAAGCTTGCCTCAAATTGTTTTCATTCAAATTTTGTGAATACTTTAAAGGAAAACTATACCCCCCAAACAATGTAGGTCTCTAGTAAAAGATATATGTAAAACTCTGCTTCATGTAAATGAACCATTATAATAATAATATACTCTTTTAGTTGTATGTGCCATTGGGTAATCATAAATAGAAAATTGCCATTTTAAAAAATAAGGGCCGCCCCCTGAGATCGTACGATTCACTGTGCACACATACAAACCACATGTAAGGTCACATGAGCCAATTAACAGACAGAGTTCTGCCTTTTGCTTCCTCACTTCTGTTACAGTTAGTGTTGTAGTATTTCTGGTCAGGTGATCTCTGAGGCAGCACAGATAGAGTCATGAAATGGTGGTTCAAAGCAAGAGATGTAAAAGGGCAATATTTATGTAAATATTTATTCCAGTTTGGTAAGATTCTTTAATATGTCATTCAATTTGATATAAACTATCTGTTGCTTAAGTATTCATTTTGGGGGTATAGTTTTCCTTTAAGGGGCAGATGTATTAAGGGTCGAATATCGAGGGTTAATTAAACCTCGATATTCGACTGGCGAATTAAAATCCTTCTACTTCAAATATCGAAGTCAAAGGATTTTTGCGCAATTCGTTCGATCGAACTATTCAAAGGATTTTAATCCATCGATCGAAAGATTATCCTTCGATCAGAAATAAACTTGGAAAGCCTATGGGGACTTCGGTAGCTTTTAGGTGGCGAACTAGGGGGTCGAAGTTTTTTCTTAAAGAGGCAGTACTTTGACTGAATGGTCGAATAGTCGAACGATTTTTAGTTTGAATCGTTCGATTCAAAGTCGTAGTCGAAGGTCGAAGTAGCCCATTCGATGGTCGAAGTAGCCAAAAAAACACTTCGAAATTCGAAGTTTTTTTCTTCTATTCCTTCACTCGAACTTAGTGAGGCCCATTCAATAAGTTCGAGTGAAGGAATAGAAGAAAAAGGGGCAGATTTACTAAAGGGCGAAGAGGCAATTGCTAGCGAAAATTCGCCAGTAATCTCATCCACATGGACTCGCCAATTTACTAACAGCCATAGATGACAATTCACTAGCGAAAAAGTCACTAGCACAGTCTATCGCCAGATGAATTTTCGTTCAGGTGAACGGTCGTTACTCCACAAATTCGTTAAGTGCGAATTTTACAGAATGTTACCTCTTACGCCAGAGTTTCCTTCACCAGCTTAGACCTGGTGAAGCTACACATCCTCCTCAATCTTATGCCAGTGACATCATATCCTGTATGCGGAAAACTCATAAAAGTTGTAAAAAAACGCTGGCTGGTGCTTCCTTGGACATTTTTAATAATAAAGCATCAAGCATTTTAACCAACATCTCAAATAGAGAAGTCTATAAGACCTATATGTACCCGTCCTATTCAAATTGAATAAGAGTACTAACGAGGTTTCGCTAGGCAGAATTGAACGCTAGTGAAAGATCACTCAGAAATGCTTGCGCTGACGAATTAACGCTATACACTGCTGAGACGCAACTTCACATTTTTGTGAATTGGGTAGTGGTAACGAATTTACTCCTGGCTAAGTGTGGCGGAGCGTTCGCTGGCGAAATTTCGCCCTTTAGTGAATTTGCCCCTATGTTATGCAGATACCTGTAGATAAAAGCCTTGGAATAAGGTTGAATTGAGTAAATTCCTTTATGCGACTATAAAAAGTGTGCATGTATAATATCACATTTTCTTTCAGTGCTAACCTACATTAGGAATTATTTTCAGGTATAAATATGTTAATGTTGGAAGACAGTATAAATCATATTTTAAATGTAGCTACTTATACTATAGGCAAATTTGCAGCCCTCTAGCTCAACTCTATTTAATACCCAGTTTCACACTAACAATACTTTAAACACTGAATTCCATTATATAAAAAGGACAGCCCTAGAGTTCACAATTATACATGTAAAGGCAGTTTATCAGAGATACTCAAGATAAACCTATGAGCATGGATGAAGTCTTGTTCCCACTTCTTTCAAGTAAAGGACATTGTTATAAACCTAAATGAGCTCAAATTTCCTCATAACAGAGGGTTAAGAGCTTATACAGAAGTTGCCCGAAGTTTCCTCGTGAGGCAACTTCGGGCGACTTCGGAAAACAAAGCACTGCATGTGCTTTAGTGCAGGCGACTTTTCATTATAGTGGACGGGAAGACACGCGAAGGCAGTCGCCAGGCGACTAAATTTCCCCGAATCTGCCCGTGTGTCACAACCCTTAGTAATGGTGGTTAAAGAGTTTTTTTTTTTTTTTTTTTGCTCAAGAAGGTTTTTATTGAAAAGCAGGTAAACAGATACAAGAGATAGGCAAACATGCCATATTTTTATAATCACATACACAGGTTATCACTTCAGTCGTACAGTAACAGGGATAAAGATGCTGGGTACACGAAATAATAAACTACACCCTAGGCCGTAACTCCCTCCTGCGCCTTGAGCCAGGAGCCCCACACAACTTCATATTGAGGGAGGTTACCATTTTTTTTACATATAACATGTTCTGTATTATATAGATCTCGGACTGAGTTATACCAGTGCTCAAACGTCGGGGGGTCAGAGCTTTTCCAATGACAAGTAATACCTTTTCTAGCTAGGAATAAGACTCTTTGTAGGTACAGCTGCTTATCAGAAGGAATATCATGGGTAGACATAATCCCCAGAAGGCACACCTTGGGATCTTTGGGCACGGGGAGACCTATCTGTTGGGACAGAGTGTCCAGTATAGTGGACCAGTATTGTACGAGGTGGGTACAGTCCCACATCGTATGCAAAAAAGTGCCTTGGTGGAGGTTGCAACGGTTGCACAGAGGGGATATAGTCGGATTAATTATATGCAATCTAGTTTTGGTGTAGTACGCCCTATGGAGTATGTAGAGTTGTATTAGCCTGTACTTGTAGTTGAGGGAGACCAGTGAGGGTACCTTTAAGGCCTGGGCCCATTGGGCGTCAGTGAGATAAACTAGGTCAAGGTCCCATTTTTCCTGTGCTTTGATCATATAACGTTCAGCCCTGTGCTTTTGCGTTACCTTATACAGTTTAGACACCAGCCCTTTGTGGGTAGTAGCTTCTATAGCTTGTGCCAGTAGGGAACAGCCAACTTGGATGGGCTTGGTTTTGTTGTGCTTGGTCAGTGCTGAACAGATGGCACTGTATGTTAGCCACTGTGAATTAGGAAGGAGGTGTTCGGTTTTCAAAGTCGTAAAAGGGACTGGACTGCCCTCCCCCCATACCTTGCCTATAACAGTCAGATTCCCAGTTGCCCACACTTTATGGAGCTCCACCTGACGCATCGTTGGAAAAGCTGAATTATTCGTAATCGGGGTGTGGGGATGCATGGAATAGAATTCTATCTGCCTATGCGCAATAGACCATACTTTCCGTTGCAGAGTAAGTATGGGATGACTTCTTGAGTTCCCTCTGGGGGAGCCTCTGGCTAGTAGGCCCTGGAATGGCGTCTCAAATTGTGGGGTAACTGCGGACCAAAGACGCAGGAGGCTCTCATCTGCGGTGCGGGGAAGCAACTGCCTGCAATGGGCTAACTGGGCTGAGATATAATACTGGAACATGTCTGGAAATGCTATACCCCCTGCCTGTTGTGGGAGTCTTAAGATTTCAAAGGAGAGTCTACTACGGCCATTCCCCCATATAAAGCTTCTGAGAGTATTATTGAGAGCTGTAAAAAAATTTTTTTCAATCCAAATCGGGGAATGCCAGAGGGGATACTGTATCTTTGGGGTGACTAGCATTTTGATCAGTTGTATGCGGCCCATTGGGCCTAGTGGGAGCTTCGCCCATAGGTCAGTTTTGTTTTTAGCCCAGGCGAGCAAGGGTTCCACATTGTGTAGATAGTACTGTTTCACCGGTAGGGCTACCTGTATCCCTAAGTAGGTAAACTGTTTCACCAACTGCAAAGGGCAGTGTGTGAGATTTTCAGAGTCGGTTAACGGGTCTAAGAGGAACAGGACCGATTTTGTGGGGCTAACACACAACCCGGAGAGGGCACCAAATTGGGCTGTGAGATTGGTCAAGGTAGTAAGTGAGGAGCCCCTGTCCCCCAGGTATATCAGTGTATCGTCTGCATAAAGCTGGATTTTTTCCATCTTATGCCCTACGCTAAGGCCAACTATATCCGGGTGAATTCTCACTGCCTGGGCGAATGGCTCAATTGCCAGGGCAAACAGCAAGGGGGACAGGGGGCACCCCTGCCGAGTACCCCGTCCCAGGCTAAAGAGGGTCGAGGAGCTTGCATTCACTCTAAGAAAAGCATTAGGTTGTGCATACAGTAGTTTAACATACATGGTAAACAATGTTCCAAAGCCCATTATGGACATCACCTCCCAGAGATATGACCATTCCACAGTGTCGAAGGCCTTGGCAATATCAAGTGCCGCCACTGCCCTCGTCTTACTGTTAGGGTGCGACATGGATAAGTTAAGGTATAGTCTCCTGAGGTTAATAGCCGTAGTCTTACCCGGTATAAACCCTGTTTGATCACACCCCACCAGGCTGGTTATTACCTTAGCTAGGCGATTTGCCAGGACCTTCGCTAGTATTTTTACGTCTGCCGTCAGAAGTGAAATTGGGCGATATGACTCACATTTATGAAGGTCTTTACCGGGCTTGCCTATCAATACAATTGCCGCCTCGTACATTGAGGAGGGTAACTGACCCTGGGCCAGTGCTGCTGAGTAAACTCTCTGAAGGATAGGGGCCAGGACCCTAATGTGTCTCTTATAGAGCTCCACAGGCAGGCCATCAGCACCTGCCGCCTTACCCTGAGGGAATGAATCTATTGCACTAGTGATCTCCTCCGAGGTGATTTCCATGTCTAGGAACCTGCTATGCTCCCCATCCATTTTGGGCAGGCCTAATCGGTTGAGGAATTGCTGGATAACATCCTGGGTAGCTGTCAGTTTGGAGGAGTATAATTCCCTATAAAAGACTACAAGTATGTTTTCTATTTCTAGTGGATCTGTTTTGAGCTGCCCTGTCGCGTCCTGAAGGGCTGTTATAGGGTCAGGGCCCTCCTGGTGTTTGGCCATATATGCAAGCATTTTACCAGCTTTCTCTCTGTGCTCAAAGACGTTAATCTTTGAGAAAAGATGTTTACGGTGTGCCCTCTCCCACATGTGTTGTACATATTGCTCCTGTAATTGTTTCAGGGCCTGTAAGTTAGAATCTGACGGATGTTGACTTGCCTCCCAGTCCGCCCCAGCCACTTGAGCTTCAAGCACTGCTGTGGCAGCCCTGGATCTTTGTTTATGGCAGGTGATATGAGCACTGAGGACCCCTCTAATATATGCCTTAAGTGCTTCCCATAGTGTAAGTGTATCAGTAGAGCCAAGATTAGCTTCTAAAAAGGTGTTGATAGCATCATCCAGATCCTGCTGATTATTAAGTATAGTAAACCAGATCGGATTAAAGGACCATCTCGTCCGGGCTGGGGGCTGGGATAGATTGAGCGGGGTAAGCAGGGGGGCGTGATCCGATATGCCCCGGGGTAAATACCTAGATGTTTCTGCCCTAGTGGCAAATGCCGCCGTAGTAAACAGCATATCTATCCTAGATAGTACACTGTGGGATGTGGAATAGCAGGAATACTGGAGAACATTTGGATGCTGACATCTCCACAGGTCCAAGAGCCCAAGCTCCTGCATAAGAGGCTTTAAGTTGGAGCGCACCTCCAGTACTTGGGAGCCCGCCCGCCTCACTCTGTCCACGCTGGGATTCATGACCGTGTTGAAATCCCCTGCACAGACAGGAATGGCCCGGGGGAAGTCTACTTGGTATTTGGCCCACTCTTTGATACAGGTGTCTGCATATGGGGGTGGGATGTAAAAGTTAGCCAGTAATAACTCAGTTTGGCCCACCATGCAATGAAGGAACAGGTAGCGGCCTTTTATATCTGAACGCAAATGAAGCAGTTTAAAGGGGACTTGCTTGTGGACTAGTATAGAGACCTCCGAGGAGTAATTCGAGTAGGTGGAGTGGTAAGCCCACCCCACCCACGGACGGCGGAGCGCCAACGTTCTACTCCCCGTTAGGTGGGTTTCCTGCAGCAGGGCAATATGGGCGCTATTCTGCTTCAAGAAATCCAACACTAGTTTCCTTTTTATGGGGTTATTCATACCCCTGACATTCCAAGAGAGTACGTTAACTGCCATGGGGTCTTGTGAGCTTAGCTAACATCCCGGGGTGTCTCGGGGCCCTAGACCCCAATTTGGACATGCCTACCCGCAAAGTATTCGTGCATTCCTGTCTTGAGCATGTGACATATACAACATTTATAACGTAACATTTGTGAATTCCCCAACAACCCTTTCCCTCCCTTTCCACCATTAAACGCAGGCAGAACTTGTAACCCATACACAAACCACAAAGTTTCTAAATGCATTGCTCAAACAACACTGGGGGGGGTGTAAGGCCTACTTAGGCCCAAAAGAGCCGAGAGGTGGGTGCTAGAACTCAGGCCGCCCTCTCTCCTCTCTCCCAGGGCTAGTGGTAGCGCCACAATGAGGTATTGTACCCCTGAATCTACAGAGAATAGTGCCTTAGGGATCCCCCTGCTAGGGATGTAGCGAACGTCGGAAAAAAAGTTCGCGAACATATTCGCGAACTTGCGCAAAAATGCGAGCGGTTCGCGAACGGTTCGCGAATCCCATAGACTTCAATGGGAAGGCGAACTTTAACATCTAAAAAAGACATTTCTGGCCAGAAAAATGATTTTAAAGTTGTTTAAAGGGTGCAACGACCTGGACAGTGGCATGCCAGAGGGGGATCAAGGGCAAAAATGTATCTGAAAAATCTGCCTGTGTGTGCTTGGAAGAGATAGTGTAGGGGGAGAGCTGTTAGTGATTTCAGGGACAGATGATAGTAAGTTTGCTGGCTAGTAATCTGCTTGATACTGCTCTGTATTGGAACAAAAAAATAAATAAAAGCAGTCCTTACAAGGACTACTGTTATTGCAGCAGTCAGCAGATGAGATCAGAAGCAGGACAGCTGCCCACTGCAGCTACATACAGAGCACTGCAGTAGAAGGTAGATTACTAGCCAGCAAAGCTACCTAAGCTTAAATGTCCCTCAAACCCCTGCAGACTTCTGTCCCTCCAATAACAGAGCAGTATCAAAACAATTACTAGCCAGCAAACTTTCAACTGTCCCTGAAATCACTAACAGGCAGCAGCTCTCTCCCTACACTATCTCTTCAGCACACACAGGCAGAGTGAAAAAACGCTGCAGGGCTTCGGTTTTTATAGGGAAGGGGAGTGGTCCAGGGGAGAGCTTCCTGATTGGCTGCCATGTACCTGCTGGTCTGGGGTGAGAGGGCAAAAAAAAGCGCCAACAATGGCGAACCCAAAATGGCGAACGTCGCGCGACGTTCGCGAACTTCCGGCGAGCGCGAACACCCGATGTTCGCGCGAACAAGTTCGACGGCGAACAGTTCGCGCCATCTCTACCCCCTGCATGGTAAGAAAAGAAAGGCCATATACAACCTGCCCAGGGTGTCGTGTTGAGTCCTGTGTCCATAGTCCAGCACATCCGGGTGGTACTGTAGCAGTGCTACGGAGGAGGCCTAATTGGTTAAGGAGAAGCCGGGACCATATGCGTCACAGGGGGTCAAAACCGGCACATGAAGGGACCAGGTGGGATGGCAAAAAAGGAAAGCCAACTGGATAATGGAGCATAGGGAAAAACAGAAGAAAAAGGCAAAGGGGCCAAAAGAAAACAACAAAGAGAAAAACAAAAAAAATGAAGAACGAGGCGCCGGACTGGCGGTGCTGTGAAGTCGTCACGATGCCCGTCTGTGGGGATCTCTCAGCCGTGGGTCGTCTCAGGGTTTGGCGTTGCAGGAGTCGAGCCAGTCGTTCAGATCCTTGGGTGTGATAAAGAAGTGGTTAGAGCCTTCAGCTGTGACACGGAGCCGCGCCGGATACATCATGGCGTACTGCAGGTTCTCTGCTCGCAGCCTCCGCTTGGCATCCTGGAACTTTGCCCTCAGCTTCTGGACTTCCGACGAGAAATCGGCATAGATAGAGATCCTGGAGTCCTGGTAGTGTAAAGTGTTCTTTTCCCGAGCCAGCCTTAGGATGGTGTCTCTATCCATGGCGTTTAGCAGGCGCGCCAGGAGAGGCCTCGGGGGAGCCCCAGGCTGGGGGGGTCGTGAGGGGACCCTATGCGCTCGTTCCACCGCAAAGGTCGCCGACAGTTTGTTACGATCAAAAGTAGTCACCAGCCAATTAGTCACGAACTCCTCCGAGGATCCATTCTCCGCCCTTTCTGGAAACCCGACCATCCTTATGTTATTTCTGCGAAGGCGGTTTTCCAGGTCATCAGTTTTTTGTATACAGGCAGCCACGTCTTTATTCAGGCTCTGCAGGGCCTGGGGAAGCGGAGCACACGTGTCTTCCAGATCACTGATCCTTTGTTCTGCTGCGGTCGTGCGCTCGCGCAGCTTCTGGAGGTCCTGCTTGATAATGGACAGATCGAGCCTAATCTCATCTGTTTTCGTATTAATTAGTGCAGTGCAGGTCTCCTTCGTGTTTTTGATCTCCGTCATAATGTCAAAGAGGGTCGGCTGCTGCACTTGGTCTTGGTCCAGCTCGTCGTCCTCGTGGTTAGAGGTTCCGACGCCATCTTGGTTAGCTTTGCCATCCCGGGCATATTTTTCCAGGCGTGATGCGGCCTCAGAGGCGCGCTTCTGGGCCCGGTTCTGACCAATGAGTAGTCTCTGCGGTAAGGGCTCGCAGCTGGGGTACTGGTGATCCGTGTTTGCAAGTTTGTGTCAGGGAATCTGCAGGGTTATTGCGCCCCGGGAACGGAGCTGAGCCGATACACGTCCTCTCACATGCAGCAGTTGGCCACGCCCCCCCGTGGTTAAAGAGTTTATGTATAATAGATCTTGCCAGACTAACTTAATTTCTCTTTATGAGAAGGTAAGCAGGTACCTCGATTCTGGGATGGCAGTGGATGTGATTACACTTTGCTAAAGCATTTGATACAGTGTCACACAGAAGGTTACTGGTTAAATTAAGGAATGTTGGCCTGGAACATAGTATATATACACTAAAGGGCAGTGTGTTGGGAGTTTCCTTAAATGAGAAGGATCTAGTGGTTTTTGTAGATAACAAGTTGTCTAATTCTGGGCAGTGTCATTCTGTGGCTACTAAAGCAAACAAAGTTTTGTCTTGCATAAAAAAGGGCATTAACTCAAGGGGGCAAATTCACTAAGATTCGTAGTTGCGCCAGTTGTAAGTTCGCCGCACTTCGCCAGGCGTAGTTTCGCCAGCGCTCTGCAAATTCACTAAAATCCGAAGTTGCGCTCAGGGGTAGCGTAAGGTTGCCAAGTTGCGCTAGCGTTGATTCGCTAAGCGAAGCGAAGTTACGCTAGCGATGGTTAATTTGCATATGGCGCCAAATTCAAATTTCAATGGAGGAATACGTACAATCACTACAAATGCCTGGGAAACCTTCAAAACATCAAATAAAAATTTTTTTTTGCCCTACACATGTGCCCACTGTATAGTTAAGTTGCCATGAGTTAGGAAATGTAGGGGGGAAGGAGGGGAGCCCCAAAAAAAGTTTCGATCTTTTTCAGCCTATCACCCATAATATAGAAAAAACGCCAGCGTTTTTTGGGACTTAGAAAAAATGTGAACTTTTTTTGAAGCAATCCCTATCTATTCTATTGCGCTTCGCCTGGTCTGAGGTGGCGAAGGAAGTCTAGCGTAAAAGGTAGCGTTCGGTACAATGCGCACGTTAGTGACGTAGTTACGTCCGTTGCGCAAATTCGCCAGGCATAAGGGTGCGAAGTAACACTAGCGAATTTACGCCAGCGTTCATTAGTGAATTTGCGAAGTAACGAAAATGACCAACGCTAGCAAACTGACGCTAGCGTTAGGCTCTTCGGTGCATAGTGAATTTGCCCCAAGGGATGAAAACATAATTATGCCTCTCTATAGGTCCCTGGTAAGGCCTCATTTGGAATATGCAGTGCAGTTTTGGACTCCAATCCTTAAGAGGGATATAAATGAGCTGGAGAGAGTGCAGAGACGTGCAACTAAACTGGTTAGAGGGATGGAAGACTTAGATAGGGTATACTGTCAAGGTTGGGGTTGTTTTCTCTGGAAAAAAGGCACTTGCGAGGGGACATGATTACACTTTACAAGTACATTAGAGGACATTATAGACAAATAGCAGGGGACCTTTTTACCCATAAAGTGGATCACCGTACCAGAGGCCATCCCTTTAGACTAGAATAAACTTTCATTTGAAGCAATGTAGGGGGTTCTTCACAGTGAGAACAGTGAGGTTGTGGAATGCACTGCTGGGTGATGTTGTGATGGCTGATTCAGTTAATGCCTTTTAGAATGGCTTGGATGATTTTTAGGACAGACAGAATATCAAACGCTATTGTGATACTAAACTCTATAGTTAGTATAGTATATAGAATTGTGAAAGTAGGGAGGGGTGTGTGTATGGATGCTGGGTTTTCATTTGGAGAGGTTGGACATGTTTTTTTTTCAACCCGATTTAACTATGTAACTATGTGACTATGTAAACACTTATTACCCACTGGTTAATAGGAAGCAGGCAGCTTATAGTACAGAACATAAACATTAATTTTTTTTCTAGGTCCAATAAATTCATACTATATATATGATCTTTTATATGGAAACTTGTTATCCAGAAAGCTTCAAATTATGAGAAGACCATCTCTTATAGACTCCATTTTAATCAAATGAACATTTTGAAAAATAATTTCCCTTTTCTCTGTAGTAATAAAACAGTACCTTGTACTTGATCTAAGATATCATGTATTCTTATTGGAGGCAAAGCAATCCTATTGGGCTTATTTAATGTTTAAATACTTTTTTTTAGTAGAATTTAAATAACAAGATCCAAATTACGAAAATGCCCCTTATCCAGAAAACCCCAGGCCCGAGCATTCTGGATAACAGGTCCCATACCGCTATAAAAAGCTACAATTTAATTGCCCTTATTTGTCAAACAATATACTGTATTTTCATATTGGATTAACTTCTATCTCAGGTTTACAACCTCATTAACAATGTCAGAAATAAGTTTCTATATAGCTTTCCTGGTTAAAATATATCAAAATGATTTTAAAAATCTAAAGAAAGAAAAGGAACAAAAAAATAATGTGTTGAGATGAATTTGTACTTTCTTGTGCTTTTGTTTAAATATATGTATCATTTTACTCACTGAAAGGAAAAGAAGGAGGTCTAGAAACCAAGGCAATCAATACTATCTAGCGATCAATGGGAAATGCAAAGTGAAACTGTATATCATACACTACTTCAGATTCACAAGGACCTACAGCTTCACTGGAACTAGAGAGTGTCTGAAGGCTACATGGCACCTCATTTCCATCCACGGAGGCATCAAGATTTAATTCTCTGTCAGATGAATACGATTAATTGGCACATCCTGTCAAGGTGCCAGTGTCATTTTCTTTTCTCATTAATATGCCCAAAAATGATAGTTCCCTTAAAATTGTATATGTTCTCATCACTACAGCATAGGTATGATGGACATCTCTTGTTTAAACCTCTTGTTATCTCTGCCATATATAATGCTAGTATTAGCAAATTAATTAACCTATCAAACATTAGATAATATGAATGTTTTACAAGTGCATTTAACAATGTAATAAAGTTTTAGAAAGACTTGAGACACATAAAAGTTAAACACTTCTGCAATGCAGAAAGTTTAACCAAGCCGAATGAAAGGGTTAACACTTTGCATTGATCTAATACCTCTCTTTGCTTTTAATAAAACATTGTTTTACAGAATATCTAAATATTCTAAATATCTAAAACAATTGTTTGCTGGCAACCAGTGGGTTAAATGAAATCAATGCTCTAACGTTAACCAATCAGCACTAAGGCATAACTATATAGGTCGGGGAAATGGTAGGGTTTAGCTGCAGATTGCTGCTGCTTTTGTTAACAGAGTGTTTAAAAGTGATTCCTGCAGACAATGCATCTTCCTGAAGCCAAGTTCAATAGCAAGGGCTGTATATACAGTAAGTATGGGAAAATAATGCAGCTGCTGGTCATTTATCATTGAAGAAAAGTCATTGTTGCCTTTATATTTCTGATGTACTTGTTCCAACTAGCAATGAATTATAGGGCTTGCCATATCTCCTCTATATGACAGCTGTTAGCCACCTAATCGGCACTATAGAGTACTTATGCAATCAATAGAAAGCTAGCACTTGCAAATAAAAATGTGGCTATCACACTCAGTGTTATGACTTTATGATCACTGACAGTTGTCGCTGACAGCAAATGAATACCCAGTTTGCACAGACAAAAGAACTTGCAGTGATTTCTTCCTAAATACAATAGTTCCAATGTCACATCATTCTGCCTTGAAACATAAATCATACTTGGGGGAAATGAATGCCTTGTTATTTGAAAATCTTAACTCGTATATTGATGCAAGTGGGCTACAATGCCAGAGGTAAAATAGTACTATTGCTCCTAGTTTTGATACATTGATAAGTTACAACCAACCAATGAAAGTAAAAAAAATTGCAGATAATTGTTTATTGCTGTATTGTCACAAATTTAAAAGGGTGGCATACATATAGGCTTCACTGACATCTGGTACTCACAAACTTGTCCCAAAACCATAAGGTCAAAAACGACATGACAGAGAGCAATTACCGTCCTAGGAGAATGCAGGACCATGGAAAAGCTCATTGTGCTGTCCTATCATAATACAGTGTGTGCAGACTGTGAGACAAATTCACTAAAGGATGAATTTTCGCCAGCGAAGACTCCACCACACCACACCACTTCGTAAATTCTCTACCACTATGCTAATTCACTTAAATGCTAAGTTGCGTCTCTATAGCTGAACGCTGGTAATATTTCGCTAACTTTAATTCGTCAGTACGAGCATTTCATAGCGTTCAATTCTGCCTAGAGAAACTTTGTTAGTACTCTTACGCTTAGGTTAATTTGAATAGGTCAGGTACATATAGGTCAAATATATGTCTTTATTAGAGATGTTGGTGCAAATGCTTGAAGCAGCCACTTATTATTACAAATTTCCAAGGAAGCAAAATATATACAAAGGTCCTCTAATGTCCTAGACATTAGCCCACCCTAAAACAAAATGTGTCATGCCCCTCAAATTAGTTAAAAAAATTAACACAAAAATCTTTAATAGTTAGAACTTTAGAAGGCAATCTCACTTTAAAATATGAAAAAACTCCAGAGTTTTCTTTAGAATTTTTATGAGTTTCTGACATACAGGATATGATGTTACTGACATAGGATTGAGGAAGATGTAGCTTCATTTTATCAGTTCGCCAGGTCTTAGGTGGTGAAGGAAACTATGGTGAAAGAAGTAACATTCTGTAAAATTTGCACTTTAGTCAATTTGCAGAGTAACAATTATTCGCCTGAGCTATACTCTATAGCGCCAATTAGTTGGCTACAAGCTGTCATATAGAGGAGATAGGGAGCACAATTCATAGCTAATTGTCCTCTATGTCTGTTAGTAAATTGGCAATGTGCCTGCGGATGGGATTTATAGCAAATTTTCGATAGTGACAGCAACTTTGCCCTTTAGTAAATCTGACCCTTTGTTTTTTTCCTTGGAAGAACAAAGTCAGAAAAATGAATACAAATATAGGGATGGGTGCAGGGAAAGTATAGCCAGGCCTATCCAGACTGCAAAAACATGCTTTAAACATAACCAGAACAATTCATAATACAATCAGTATCATACTCTCAATTCGTGACTCTCAGCATCATTACTTGCAACATCAAAAACAAAGGAAAATTATATTGCAACTTGTGAAAATTAATCAGAAAACCCTATAATAAAAAATCATACCAGTTTACATGTTCCATGTTTAGCCAGATATGCACGAGAACACAAGATGTGTCTTCAATACTTCAGGTGCACAAGTGAGGTCTGTAATGCCTGGAATTTTACCACCCAAAAAAAGTAGAACTAGTGGTTCATGCTCCCATAATGTAAAACACATTTTTATTCAAATAAAACGTTAAATGAAAATCATACCTCCCAACATTTTATAAATAGAAAGAGGGACAAAAAAGATTAGCCGCGTGACATTTTTGACCACTCCCATTTTTGTAGCCACACCCCCTAATTATCATGTTCATTTTACAAAATTTGGAAGGTTGTGAAAGTTTGAACACAATTTTGTGGTTTTTATGTGTAATTACACTTTTGCTAATGAAGGTGAATTGCCCTTTTAAGCTGCAGGCTGAGCTGTCAAAATCTGGACTGTCCAGTGAAAAACGGCCCAGTTGGGAAGTATGGAAAATACATCATAAACATGGTTAAATATATGGAACCCCAGTTGTCACAAAATAATATCCAAGCAGAGATATTAGTTTCAAACTTCACACACACTCACACTGGGGTTCCAGCCTAAGCATACAGGTCCATTTAAGGCGAGGATTGTAATCTACAGTAATTCTTCCACAACACGATTCCCCATGCAGCTGAAAACACACCAAGGGTACAAACTTCCTGCACTCCTTGGTGGAGCTTACTTGTCTAACTAAAACTGGCCATACATGCAAAGTATCTGCTCCTTTGGTCAGTAAATGAGTGTATTTTTCCTCAATATGCCCACCTTGAGCCAAATGAGCAAATGATAATGATGGGGACACAGGCCTTTGGGACAAGAACCACAGCAGCTTATTTTTATGGCATTTTTACACCTACCTGATTGACATCCGTCGAAAAATCTGACAGGCACATAAACCAGGCCAAAAGTTTATAAAAATAGAAACAGAAGGACAGGTAATTGCAGGTGCAAAGTGTGGTCCAGGTCGAGTAAAAGCAAGCAATCAATCAGCAAATTCCATTTGGCTACTTAATACCAGAACATCTGATTTTTCTGGTTTCTATGGGTTGCTAGACCTTGTTTACATTCTACACTTGTTACTGCATTGTCCCTATTATGTTTAATCCCTATTTGGAAGCAGCTGTAGCTTTGATGAATTATTTATTCAGAGACATATGCACAGCAATATAACATGTATATTTTTTAAAAAAAAAAAAAGAATATTTGTGTGCTCAGGAGTATACAGTATAAGCAGTGTTTCCCTGATTTCCCCTGACTCATCAGTGTGTGTAGAAATTCCATGCAGTGACTGCAAAACCTAAACATAAAAATAGCACAATATTTATCAGGCCATTCTAACCAATATTTGTGTTTGCAGTTTCTTGACAAATATTTCATTGCGTTGTGCTCCAATTTTTTCCGTTCAGGAAACTGAAAAACTTTACCACCCAACAATACTGTATGATTCCCATAATCACAGTTTACCAGTATTTGTTTAGCCTTGGGTGGAACTTGTATCACTAGCCAAAATAACAGATTGTCAAGTGACCATTTATTGTGGGAAAGTGGTCTGCGGACGCTTAACATGGACAGGTTAAACCCATAAAATATAGTGTGGGCAGTTTGTTTCATGAATGAAGCAATGTCTAGGCAAACAATTTCATCTGGGATACTAAAGAGAATATGTCATGCCACTGTTTTTGCTTGGAAAACCAGGAAATACAGTTCTTCACTGTTAAATGTTATATTTGCAGAAGTGATCATTTAAGATAAATATTCTGCATTCGAATTTTCCAATCTGGAAACTGTGATCAACATGTAAGTACAAAAATCAACAGTACGTGGTATCAACATGAGCCTTGTTTTAGACAATATTCTTTGCATTTAGTATTTTCACCTAAAGCTGCTTAACACTCTTACCCACCCATGAATACTTTTTTTTAAATATACAGGTCCACACTTTATTTTCCTTATTTTTAGTTTGGTAAGGTCAATGACTGAGGCAATGACACCGAAATAATCCTTTCTAGGTCTTCTTTTTGTAGAATAGTTGTATCGTAACTGGAATTATGTGTCCTTATACAGAAAAAAATAATTAATGTGAGTCCAAATACTGTACATATAATACAGCTATTACTGTTCATAAAAAGGCCATTTTAAAGTTGAAGTTGTTAAATCTACTGTACATAAGGTTCCAAGCCAAAATACACATGCACCCCCAACTGAGCTTACACTTCCTAAGTACAAATCTTGCTGTACGTGCTTCCAACTGGAGCCTGTCAGAAAAAAGTGAACGCTGACCTTCATTAATGAAATGCACCCCATGTATCATGGAAATGCCATATTAAATTATTAAATCATAAAGTGATGAACAAGAAGTATAGGGAAAGGCAATCATTTAAACAGCAGTGTTAGTAACAACTGTTAGTGCTAAATTCCCAATGCTGTCACAGTCTGTGGTTACCATTTGTCACACCTGCTTATATCTTCATAACGCTGTATGCCCAAAGATATCCTCAAGGGGAGGCAATTTCACAGTGACCTCCAAGCAACGCATATATACTGAGCGTGTACCAAGTCTCAATGGATGATACTGTGTAAGAACATATCACCTTGTATATAAAGGATACAGTTAGATAAAGACTGTCTATACATAACAAAAAATAATGTGCTCATCTACTGTATCTGGTCATATGCGCAACTCAGCAAATATCTTTTACAATATATGGTATTAATACAAGGATGTGAAACAATCAACTGCACAGCTGTGGATTTGTTGGAGGATACTGGGAGTTGTAGTTTAACAGCTTCTAAATATGCCTGTGTTAATGGCTCCAAAGACATAAATTAAGAGATATGAATACCGAGCTATGGAACTCTCTCACAGACATAAAACCATAAATAAAAATATTTATATAACAACAGTAGCCAGGAGTGGCAGCAGGACCAGCCTTAGGCCCAATGGGTTCTATCGCCCATGGAGGCCCTGCAAAGTGAGGGGACTGTTGTCAATGAGATGCTGGGGTCCTCCTGCCCTGATCAGTTGAATCTGTAACTGGACAGGAGTCAGGATACAGCAAGATGCTTTGATTAGTACAACAGGAGGCCAATAGTAGTCAGCAGGAGAGATGGAGAGACAATCATCAGAAGCCCTCCCAGCCCCAGAACCCCGATGACCAGTCAACCAGCAACACCCAGTCTAGTGGACCCTGCACTTGATAAAACCAGTCCTGGGCAACAGATCTCCCCTCCTCAACACATATCCAACTGGAATAATACTGCTGGTCACCAAATATTTCATATGGTTTGCACATGCATACCTACTGTATGTCATTACCTGAACTTTAAAATTAAAACTATAATACTTTCTAAATCTGTTTTCTTTTCCTAATATAAGTAGATTATCATTCGGTTTACCATATTATCAATTAATTCGGGCTGAACACAGAGGAAAATCGTTACTGTCAAAAAATGTTTTTCCTAATCGAACTACACCAGTTGAATGATACAAAGGCCCTGTTTTTCAAGTACTGAAAAAGTTAATTTAGATGAATATCCCAGTTTTTTATGTTTTTTACAGTTGTTTCCTTTTTCTCATTTTAACACCTTTTTAGTTTCCTTCCTTATTTGGGCCGCTTCATGCACCAGATATAATGATCTCACCTAAATAAATTCACACTTGTTTCACCCATTTGGTAAATCCTGTTTGAAACCTAAGGATATTAATTCACTCCCTTGTTAAATTTCATCAAAACTGCCTCAATATTTACACTGGAAATCCCTGTTGTTCTTCGATCGCTGCGCACACTTACTATATCCATGCATCTTTATTATTAATGAATATGTCTTCTGTATTATTTTTCTTTAAAAATAATGCAGTTGGTGCCCATCCAATATTGGAAAAGTAGTGCACAAAGAATAATATCTCTTTTAGCTAAAAATATCAGGTTTACGACAATTGCTCTGTTACGAGAAAGATAATTTCCAAGTGGCACTCTGCCATATAGGTTACCATCCCCAAAGGCTGACCCTGTCATTGCTCCTAGAAAAATAATGATGTGTGGCTTCATAATGACCCAACTTTTTGGCAAAACACACATTGAATTTTGACCAAGACCAGCAGATGTTTGTGTTTTGAGGTGGTAACAATATCCATGTACCAGGATCTGGGAGGTTAATCCTTCTGTGTTATCATAATAAGTTTATCATCACAGATTTTCAGTGAGCAGATCATTGAGATATGTGCCACTTGGAACATTGCCATATGAACCTTACAGCCACTCAATAGATTGCACATGGAAAGAAAAATCTGTATATTTTTGTGTCTGCATCTGCTCACCAGCTGATTTTATAGCAAGCCAGGAGGAGAGACAGCCTAGAGTTTAAGTATTCAGACTCTTATACTGGTATCACAAGCTACATTCCCTGATTCAAATCCCAGCTTTACTGCTGGGAAAATCATCAAGTTATTTGGCTGCCACAAAAGAAAAATAAAAACGTATGGTTGTCTGACAGTGGATTCTGGTAATGTATTTCAGCTGCAGTGCACACTATCATTGCCTGTCCTCAATTTTCTTTTTGCAATTCCTGTTTTTCTGTGGGGTTGTGGAGATGTAATGGATGTACAATCCATCAACCTCACGTTGGTTTAAGCACACTCAAGGGCATATTTACAAGGGTGTGTAAAAAAAAAAGAGCTGAAATATACCAAACATTGCCACGTATAAGATCCACAGTACATAAGATGAACTGGTTATACCAGATATCCCTGATTATGCTTAGCAAAGAAGGGGTACTTCTATGTCTTACATTTATTACACACCAAGAGGGCATAATTATCAAAGGGTCCATGACAGATTCCTTCAAAAGTGTCTATTTAATACCACTATTTCACCCAATTTATGGGCCCTGTTTATAAAACAAGAAATATTTTATGACCACAGCCTTATAGGAGAAATAAGACTCAATAAAGACTTAGGCTAAAATACACTCAGTGAAGATCTGCACCTCTGAAGCTGCCATCAGTTTTCTCCCACCTTATTTCTGCTCAGTCTATGTTCTGAGTTGATGTCCATTACTTGAGCTTAGAGATCAGTTAACATAATATTACTCAATATATTACTATTTTGTAAAATATAAACATCTTAGTCACTGAGTCTTCATCCGTTACATCTTGAGGTATATACATGTTTATAGTACACACATACAAATATACAGAAATGCTATCATTTATGAATGATTTTGCCGGGGAGGCCTATTTTTATGCTGTTCGTGACTCAACAGATTTTTGTATTAACTGCTAGAATGTTCTCTAGTTCATAATATCCCAACTGTTGTTTGATGGGGTCATGACTGCTGTAAATTTTCAAAATGCTCTGATGACAACTAAAGTGTGACATCTTTATCACCCCCACGTGTGGACACACCTGGAGCAGGTTTGTACTGGCCTTTCAACTGCACTTTGGCAGCTACAAGCCATATAGAAGGAAATGGATGCTCCCAAAATGTAGGCTTCCTTTTGGATTATTTCCATCTCTTTAATGTCACTTAGCAGCTCAACAATATCCAAGTTATATCCTTCAATGGATAACCACACAGAGTATTCAGAAGAAATGGCATATTGACATATAGCAGGCAAATAGCAAAATCCCCAGTATTCTCAGAAGGCCTGTGACTCTTAGTAACCATAGCTAAGCCTTTATAGACTTTCAGGATATCTACCCTATGATTCCACAACATGTTTTTATTCAATGTCTTCATTTCACTTGGATTTTGCCTCGTGATGCTAAAGTATCAAAGGGGTGGAAGCCAGGGTTGAGAACAGATTTATTCACTGGAAGAGTTTAAATCTTTCATCCCACTAAAAACAAGAACATTGCCTTAAGCTGTTTTTCTAATCTAAGGCCAAGTGGCAACCATATCCCCAACACACACTGAATGGAGACAGCTCACTAGAGTTACATAAACTATTTTTAAGATCTATCTATCAGCACAAACCATAGGCAAAGGCAATAGTGCAGACAGCAGAGATCGTGGCTGTGGTATATTTCTCTCCTCAACTAACAAGGGCACAAGAACTGGAAAGGAAGAGGTTCCACTTGTTTCCCTGTTATTACTGAATGTGCTGAGGAGGAAGCAGCTGCCTTCCTGGCTATAAAAACGCAGACAATTGTAAGGCCAGTGAGTAAACAGACTCACTCACTAGTCAGGTAGAGAGGACAGTGAAAGGATCTGGCAGCTGTTTTACTCTACATATCACAAAGCTATTAGGATCCAAAATAAACTTTCTGACTCATTTTAAAATAAATATGGAATTTACAAAATTGTGTTAAAGGTGCCATAATGGCTTGAAAAAACAAGGGACAATGCACATTTCCCAGCTTCCGAAGTGTAATGTTTTGCAGTTAAAATATATAATAGAAAGGTTATAATTAATATTGTTACATTGCTACAGCTTCAAGGAGACGACTGCAGACTTTTAACCCTGACAGCTAATATTAACCATTTGTAGGCAACAAACCTGTCAAGGCAAGCAATGCTTTTTACTGCCCCTTGGGTTTCAAGAAGTTAAATGGCGTCGCTTAACGTTTTCTCTTTCAGTATCTGCTTTTTGTATTGTTAACAACTCGCTGTCTATCAGGGATATAGAGATGCACGGCTGCCAGTTCTGCACTGAACTTTACTGTAAGAAATACTAACATAAAATCCAATTACATTCTGCAGCAAACAATTGTCTGATATCCGATAACAGACTGTGAACAGAGAAACAAAATTTCCTTTTCTAACCTCGAACTGGGATTTAGGAGAACCCTTGGATTATATTTCTGTTCATGAATTAATAATAATAGATTACTGGAAATATAGAAGACAGTTTTAATCAGCCGGCTTTCTGATGGCTTTGGTTAAAGGCTTTAACCATTAAATATCCAGAAGTGCTTTTAGCATACTTCCAAACTGAATTAATACTCAAACATGCCATTCACTTTATGGGAGAAAGTGTGTGTGAATATATTATTATTAATACTAGGGATGCACCGAGTCCCCTATTTGAGATTCCGCCGAATCCCTGAATCCTTGGTGAAAGATTCGCCCGAATACCGAACCAAATCCGAATCCTAAAGGGAGGAGAGGAAAAAGTGGAAAAATTCTTCTTTTGTGACGAAAAGTCATGTGATTTTACTACTCGCCCCTAATTTACATTTGCAAATTAGGATTCGGTTCAGCCAGGCACAAGGATTCTGCCAAATCCTGCTAAAAAATGCCAAATCCTGGCCGAATCCCGAACCGAATCCTGGATTCGGTGCATCCCTAATTAATACATAAAATATATATGTATTTCTATATCAAAGATAAGGACCATTTAGTCAAAGTGGACATCCGTTTCCTTATGCTAAAAGGCAAGTGAAGCCCAAACTACAGTTTACTTATAAACACTATATCAGGGGTCCCCAACATTTTTTGCCCATGAGTCACATTCAACTGTAAAAAGAGGTAGGGAGCAACACAATCATGAACAAAAGGGCTGTTATTGTCCATTTGGTAGCCCCTGTGTGGACTGGCAATTTACAGTAGGCTCTGACAGTACACCTTGTTTTTATGCAACCATATCTTGCCTCCAAGCCAGGAATTCAAAAATAAGCACCTGCATTTAGGCCATTGGGATCAACATCCAATGGGACGGAGAGCAACATGTTGCTCACAAGCCACTGGTTGGGGATCCCTGCACTATACTGTATATATTATATAGTATTTGAACCATTTACTGTGTGTACCCAGGGCAAGTAGTTTAGTGGTGTGCCACCGGTGTCAGACTAGGACAACAGGGGCCCACCCAAAAACCTTAGACCAGGAGCCCAGTCTCAGTACTATTGTTCTTCCTCTCCTCACTCATCTGCTATTCTCCTAGTCTCTTTTCTTTATATACTATAATCTATTGTTCCATCTATTTCGCCGAATGTTTAGCAGCATGAGGGCACACTGACACCTGGGCCCACCGGGAGTTTTCCAGCCAGTCCGACACTGTGTGCCACCTATGGTTGTAAAATATGCCTATAGCTAGTGCCTTACATGCACATGAACCCATTTTAACTTTTTTATATGATGCATGAAACGTGACATAGAAATATTGAGTACATTGTAGGCATCAAACCAATGAAATCATTCTAAGGGCTAAAATATTATTTACACACGATTTATAGACAAAGTCAATAAATAAATTGCTATTGCCATCCTGGCTCTTGGCAAATGTACATGCATAAAGGCAAGTGACCAAGTTGTCTCAAATTGGTCTATAAGTATAGGGATGTAGCGAACTGCCGTTTTGGTGTTCGCGAACACCGGCAAAAATGCGAACAGTTCGCGAACAGTTCGCGAACAGTTCGCGAACTTCGAACACCCACAAAATCGTTTGATTCAAACGACCAAAGGATTTAATCGAACGAAGGATTTTCGTTTGAATCGAACGATCGAAGCCATTCGATTGAATGCTTTTCATTTGATCGAATGCTTACAATCGTTTGAACGAATGGAAATCGTTCGATTTTAGCGGTCAAAGGAATCGAATGGTGGAACGATTTTTATTCGAATCGAACGCGAACTCAAATTGGCAAACGTCGCGCGACGTTCGCGAACATTCGGCGGACGCGAACAGTCGAAGTTCGCGCAAACTAGTTCACCGGCGAACAGTTCGCTACATCCCTATATAAGTATGGACGTTTTGATTTTCTATTATATGACACAAGCTGCAGCATCTGATTATTTGGTTCACATATTATATTATGGTGTCAATTTTATTAAGTTCCTAAGCAGAGTGCTGCAAGGTGTATACCCCTGATTCGTGCTGTGGCTTAAGTTTCTGCGAGGCTTGCATTTAAGTGATTACTAAGAAACGTATAATGAACATTTTACATCTCGAAGAACAGACACGTCTACTGATGTCTTCCACCAATCTGCAATCTTATACTGTGGCATTTGCAGTGACAATGCCTTTGGGTATTGATAGTGTCCGACATCATTTTCTGAATATTAACAGTACTGAAAATCATGCTTGAATCAAGCTAGTAGCCAATCAGATGAATCAGTTTGATTCCAGACGACACTTATGCTGAATGTCTCACATTTCTGTATACTAATATATATGTGTCTAATGCCAGCACTGAACATGTTTGCTGGTTAGACAAGGTCTCATCTAGGTCTTAACCCCTGTGTTGTAGAACACTTTAGTTACTCATAGCAGTTATAGAGTGGATAAACAATATACTAATGTATATAATATGTGTGTCGTGCAGTTGCAGAGGGTTGCCACTATTATCATATTTTAATAACATTTTGTTTTTATGAATTAGTCAAATGTTGTCTTTTAGGAGCTCAGATGATATATTGTATCAGTTTGCTTTATATGCAAATCTGTATGTTTAGTGTATACAGCCATTTATTATACAGCACTGCGGGAATATGTTCTGTGCCAATAATTATTATTATATATATTTTGACAAAACATTAAAATCTACAACCTGTTACTTTAAGAATTGTTTGTTCCACCTTTAGTCACAATAACATCCTGTTTTAAATTGTCGTGAAGGCCTTTATTTTGAGATTGACTCTCCCATAAATAACTAACAATACCTGCACAACTGTTACATTCAGATCCTGTCCTAGTATTTCTAAAGTCTGGAAACTCTGGCCATTTTTACCATACAAATATATTGTTAATAAGGGTAATAATTTAAAATACATACAGCTATGTATTCATGTAAACATTAATTCATAATCAAAAGTGATTTGTTCTTATAATGCCCTTTTTGAGACTAAAGTATAAACCTGTCTCTGCATAAAAAGCCATGTGCCTGCAGGGTGGCCTCAGTTCTAGATTTTGAAATCCCAGTGACTTAACAGAAAGCCTGCCTGAATGCAAACATGGTATTCTGTTTTTGGAAACACAATAGTTAGCTCTCAAAATCAGTTTGGAGATAAAAGAGAATCAACTGATGCCTTACGAAAGGTAATACAAAAAAGACCACAGATTATTTAATGTATTTGTGTTTCACATACAAACTAATGATTCTTTCCGTGTACATGATGCATTATTTTAGCTCATTATGAGTATATCCCTGGTTTATAATAATGCATTCCTTAAATATTATTAGTATTATTATTAATAAGAAAATACACTGTATTGTTTAGTTTGGGATAGATATTATGTTGTCCCATGAATAAGCTGCACCTGCTTTGACTGGATTGGCTAAATCCAGATCTGCACTGTGCCCAACTATACTTTTCATCCTGGCTCTAAGATGCATTACATTCATTCAGCAATGCTGTGGAATTTCAGCGCTACAAATAAAGTCATTTTCTCACTGATAGATCTTTCCTGCCTTGTGGATGGTTCAATAGTGTCTAGGTCATCGCTTGAAGGGATTTCAAGATAAAAGTACTTATCAAAGAAAAGTATGATCCCTGAGTAAATATTATGTCTATACTTTTTACTCACTTATGCAGCTGCTTGACAGAGTTCTGGAACATAATTCAATCTGCTCGAATAGAGAGATGATAGATAGATAGATAGATAGATAGATAGATAGATAGATAGATAGATAGATAGATAGATAGATAGATAGATAGATAGATAGATAGATAGATAGATAGATAAATAGATAGACAGACAGACAGACAGACAGACAGACAGACAGACAGATAGACAGATAGACAGATAGATAGATAGATAGTTAGATAGATAGAGAAATATGATTAGATATATAGATAAATGATAGATAGATAGATAGATAGATAGATAGATAGATAGATAGATAGATAGATAGATAGATAGATAGATAGATAGATAGATAGATAGATAGATAGATAGATAGATAGATAGATAGACATTTCTAAAGATAAACTGGGCTCAGAGTATAGTAATGGCCAGAATTTAGCTAATCTTTTTTAAGGGATATAAAGGGGATGTAAACCCTTTAAAAATAAGTCAGATAATCCTGTTAACTATTAGGGAATTCTTTACATATCCTTGAGGTATTATTGCATTTTGTAATAAGAAATTAGCTGGTATTGAAATCTCATCTTAACTGTCAGCCACAAAAATACACATTACACATGTTCCTGCTATGAGTGGCTTCTATTTGTGGTTAGGTTCTGACTGGCAGGGGATACTGTCCTTCTCTGAACTTGTGCAACTCTGCAGCTCTCAAATGACAAATTGTGATACTGCTGCAGTCCCGTCCTGTCTTCTCAGACGCAGAAATACTAACCCTATGGAGCGGAAGCAAAGAGGCAGAGATGATAGAAAAGAGTTATTGTGCTAAATCAGCACTAAGAAAGCAAAACAAATACAGCAAGTGTAAATACAATACACCCAAGGAAGAGATACATGTATTAGAGGTGACAAAATGTCCAATCGGGGGTTCCTAAGGACACTGCATAACTAAACTGACACATAAGGGCAAGCAAAACGGTTCTGACATGTCTCCATCCCCAGCCTGTATATTAACCCTGTAGGTAACAGGGATCTTATAAAGTAAAATAAAGAGCTGGAGTTGATTATACAGTGTGCCATTCTTCTCTGATTTCTGTGGGTGCGAAAGATTTGCTTTGCGTTGGAACTAGTTGGATGTTCTGATCAATGAATTGTTAAATGTGTTACAAATGAGTTGACATCTGAGATTATCATAAATGATAAGAACAATCTTGAGTGAAATGTGCACTGACATGTATCTGTTAGTAGTGAGGGATTTCACTACATAAATCACAGCAGAATTAGAAATATGAAGTGGAAAGGCATACAGAGATACCAGTGAGGGCATTGTTTAAACAAGGACTCAGTGGAAGTTTGAAATAATATCTTTGCCTCATTTTCTCAGTCTGACAGTGGACAAAAGGCAAGGCATTTATTATGAAAAAGTTTAAAAATGTGTTTCCCTCTTGTTAAATTTTATTTGCATATTTAGTCAATCTAGTTTAAAAACTGCTAATGAAACAAAAACCTTTCTGTATTGTGACAGGCTGGCTGTCTGTAAACATAATGTTTGGGGTAAATTAGCAATGGTAGACAGGTAAGCATAAGATCAGGAGCATAAAGACAGGGACACAGCGTCATCAAGCAAAAACTATTTTATTTCGGAAAACTCTTCCCAACATAAAGGTACTGGCATACAGGAACACAGTTCAATAGCGTTTTAACAGCATGTATTCAAGACTTTTCCCCATACGTGGGTTCTCACCATACAGGGTGGCTTCCAAACTCTGCAGTATACATTCACCTGGCCATTGCCTCCTCTGCTCCTTGCAGTTGCAGGCAGCACCCCAGCTCCTCTGGGAGTTCCTAACACAGACAGGTGTCCTTCCTGTTCTGTGCCCTGCTCTGAGAGACCTTCCTAACACTTAAATTTAATTAAATATGTTTTCACAGGACAGCCTAACTGTGGGAAGTAAGCTCCAAGATGTGAACTGGACAACTAGAATGGATTGCCTGTTCCTTCCAAAACACTATAGCTTCCAGGGCCAGACAGCAAAATCCTTTAAACTGAGAAGCCATTCCCTGTTTAGTTACATCTCCGTTTTTGCAGCGTTCATCTCCTATTGGAGATAAATTAAAGGCATAACTCACCTTTTTAAACATTTCCACAGTATATATACTGCCCTTTACTCTAAGGTTGCAAGGTTGCAGAAAGGGCATAAACTCAACTCATAATTTTGCCTCTTTATAGAACCATGGTAAGGCCTCATCTGGAGTATGAGGTGAAGTTTTAGGCTCCAGTCGTTAAGAGGGATATAAATGAGCTGGAGAGAGTGCAGAGACGTGCAACTAAACTGGTTAGAGGAATAGAAGACTTAAATTATGAGGGTAGACTGTCAAGATTGGGGTTGTTGGGGGGCGTAGTGCAGACGCAAATTCACTGAGCTCCGTGTACCGGGACAGATAAACCTGGTAATTAGCGTGACAGAGCAGTCTTTTTTTGCACCGGGTCCAGTAGCAAGTATGGGACATCGTCCACAGCATGGGAAAACGCAAAAACAAGGAACAGGCAGGCACGATGTCGCCTTTTCTACAGAAAACTCCCTCTGCCTCGCAGCGCACGCTTCAAGATGGCGTGGATGATTCAGATGCGGACCCTCGCCCGCCCTCGCAGGCCTCATCACCAGTGCATCCAGGATCTGAGGGGGACATGTCTGGTGACGCAAGGGGATTGAGGCAAGTACAACCCTCGACAGAGTTAGTGACAGTGCCAGTACTCACACAACAGCTTACTCAGCTATATGATAAAATTGCTGAGTCTGTTGCAAGCACAATACGCTCTGCCCTTCATGACATACACACTGATGTTAACTGTCTGGGGGACTGGACGGACAAGCTGGAGACGACCTTAGATTATCTAATCATGCGTTATAATGCTTTGGAGGACAGCAACGTTACTTTGCAAGAAGAAGTAGCATTCCTTAAAGTGCACGCAGAGGACATGGAAAACAGGTTGAGGCGCCAAAACCTACGCATTCCTACGCTCCCTCTTTTCCAGCATCAGCCCTGACCTCCCAGCGGAAGCCTGTCGTTTTGATAGAGCTCATAGGGCCCTAGCACCTAGGCTACCAGGAGCAACCAGGCCCAGAGATGTGGTGGTATGCCTCCATTATTTTGAAAGCAAGGAAGCTATTACCAATAAGACTCGCAATACCCCCCAAATTGAACATCAGGGACAAAAGCTCCAAATATTCAATGATATTTCTCCAATCACTCTGCGAAAGAGAAGGGAGTTGCGCCCTGTTACCCAGGCCCTACGTGCTCACAAGATAATATACAGATGGGGGTTCCCCTTTAAATTGATGGCCACGAAAGGGAACCGACAATACATACTCCAGGATCCCTCAGATGGCGCACGATTTCTTAAAGATCTGGGTATCCCTTCCAAAGACCACCAACAAGAGGCTCCGGTTGAAGATTCTGGACACCAGGACAAGCTTCCTCCACTGTGGACGAAGGTGGGATGATCGCCATCCAAGAATGCCCCGTCTTCACCAGCATCTGTGTAAGCCTGCCGTCCATCAGACAACATTTCCCTGAACTCCTTGTGCCTTATCCCACACCTATGGATGTGGTTGTTCCCGATGACATGGAGGGTCCGTGAGTAATACCTCTATTCTTCATATTTGTGTGCTTTCACCACCACCGGGACGCTACCCAGTAAGGCTGTGAATGGCCTACCTTGACCCCATTGGCATATACTTGCAGACTTTCTGCGAAACGTTTGGGTTCGTTATTTTTGAATTTTTTATTTTTCTCTTGATTTTTGATTTTATATCTTTTTTATTTTTTTCTCTGGTTCTTTATAACAAATATAATTTGCTAAATGTGGGTTTACTCTGTTGTTAAACTACCAATGTTTTGCTGGTTTTTCTTAATGAGGTTCTGTGCTTACCAATGTTAGACTTGGTTTATAGCACGAGTTGCAATGTCAGTCATTATTGTGAGCGTCCCTATCTTACATGTCAATAATGGTTAAGCTTCTAATGATTAATGTCAATGGTTTAAATAGTATGGTAAAAAGGTATTTAACTATTCGAGAAATTCATCGGCTCAAGCCAGATATAGCCTTGATACAGGAAACGCATATTAAGCGTGCTAATAGCCCTAGCCCCATCTTGAAGTCTAATCTCTATCCAAGGGTATACCAGGCCTCGGCAGATACCAAGAAGGCAGGATTGCTAACTCTGATACATAGAGATTGTCCATTCCAGGTTTCTCATACTGATATTGACCCAGCGGGCAGATACCTGATCCTCAGGGGATCACTGAGGGGCAAGCCTTTGACCGTCATGAATGTCTATGCGCTGAATAGACGGCAATTGAAATTTCTACGCTCCAGGTTGAGCAAAGCTAGGGGAGACTATTCGACTCCCACAGAGACTTTAACTTAGTGCTTTCAGAGTTGAGAGATCGCTCCTCTCCACCCAATGCAAAAGACACAGCTGAACACTCCAAAAGACTCCGCCAATTACTCCGTAAGCTTGACCTTAGGGACATCTGGAGGGTACACCACCCTACTGAGAGAGAATATATGTTTTTTTCAGCTAGACAAAATCTCTCCACTAGAATAGATTACTTTCTTGTGTCTAGAGACCTCCTCTTAGTCCCGGCCACTTCCACTATCTTACCCACATCTTGGACTGATCATTCAGCAGTGATGCTAGAATTAGAGGTAACGCACCCACCTAAGAGGTCTTCCCATTGGTGATTAAATGAAGTCCTCCTGAACAATCCAGAGATTAAAAGGAAGGCCTTAGAGACTATAACGGAATACTTTAGTACTAACCGGGGCTCGTTAGATGATGTGGCCTGTCTGTGGGAGGCCCATAAAGCAGTCCTCAGAGGCCACTTTATTTCCATCTCCTCTAAGATTAAAAAACAGAAAACACTCCGCATATCAAAGCTGGAAAGCCAGCTGACGCGCTGAGAGAAGCTATATGGCCATACTCCATCCAGACTGATAAGACTAAAAATCTCCCAGACGCGTAGGGACCTTAAAACCCTACTTCTAGCTGACACAGAAAAGGCCCTCCGATGGCTCAAACAGAGATACTACGAGAGTGGGGATAAGGCTCATACTTTATTGGCCAAGAAATTAAGGGAACAACTGGCCCAGACGGCTATCCCGTCTATAGATACAGGTGATAACCTGAGGCCATAGCTGAGGCCATAGCTGAGATGTTCAGTATTTATTATTCCAAATTATACAACATAAACGCTCGATCTTCATTGTCAGGAAAGCCCACAGATCAGTTAAGGGAAGCATTTCTAAGGGACAATATTAAAGCTTACCTAATCTGATCTAGAGACTCTCAATGCTCCCATATCTGCAGAGGAAATCGCAGCCACAATAAAAACTTTTCCCACAATGAAGGCCCCAGGCCCCGACGGCTTTACTTATGCATATTATAAGGCGTTTCATAGTGTTCTTCTCCCCTATCTGACCCAGCTATTTAACTCTTTTCTCACTGGATCTCCCATTCCACCAACAATGTTGACCTCGTATATTACCCTGCTGCTTAAGGAGGGCAAAGACCCCAACCAGTGTGGAAGCTACCGCCCCATCGCCCTACTAAATTCAGACCTTAAATTATTTACAAAAATTTTAGCCAATAGACTTGCCCCCTTAATGCCTAGGCTTGTCCACCCTGATCAGGTTGGCTTTATTCAGGGCAGACAGGCAGGCGACAACACCCGCAGAGCTATTGATGTGATTGATCTTATTAATAGAGCCCAAACCCCAGCGGTCATCCTCAGTCTAGACGCCGAAAAAGCGTTTGACCGCTTGGATTGGGGCTTTCTGTTCGATCTGTTACGAACCATGGGGTTTGACGGCCCATTCCTGACAGCAATAAAAGCTCTATACTCTACACCTACAGCAACTCTTAAATTACCTGGGGCTTCTAGCCAATCCATCCCTATATCAAATGGCACCAGGCAGGGTTGCCCGCTCTCTCCCCTTCTATATGCCCTTAGCATTGAGCCACTAGCTACGGCTATACAGGAACATAATGACATCACAGGTCCAAGGCTGGGGATAGTGAGTTTCGGGTAGCCCTGTTCGCAGATGATGTCATTCTAACCATTACCAACCCCATAATCTCCCTTCCAAATTTACACAGACTGCTTACTCAATACGGCAACCATTCGGGTTATAAACTGAATCTCCAGAAATCAGAGGCCCTGCTTTGAATACTCCCTACCACAAAAGGGAACTGTTGATAGCTAACTTTAACTACAAATGGAGAGAACATTCTCGTCACTATCTTAGGGTACAATTGACGAAATCCTACTCTCAACCTTTTAAATTCAATTACATCCCACTACTGCAATCCATCTCTTCGCTCTTGGAGAAATGGGGTGCCTATACAGTATCTTGGCTGGGTAGGATAACAGCTGTGAAGAAGTCCATTCACCCTAAACTGTTATACCTTTTTGAGACTCTCCCTGTGACGGTACCTAATACTGTCCTACAGAATATTCAAAACATGTTCTTTAAGTTCCTCTGGGCGAAGTCGAGGCACAGAGTCTCCAAAAAAATAATGACCATGAACAGATTTCAGGGGGGACTGGCAGTACCCAATAACTGCAGATACTATGAAGCGGCACAACTACGACAAGTGCTAGGCTGGACCACCTACAACCCTACCTCTAGATGGGCACTCATTGAATCGCTTTATCTGGCACCTACACACCCAAATGCTCTTCTGTGGCAGACCCCCAAACCGGTGAAGCTACCACTCAATGTCTTACAGGCAACTAAATTCACTATTAGAATTTGGGAACACTGCTCCAAGAAATCACGTCCCCAATGCAATCCGTTCTGGCTAACCCTCACTTTATTCCGGGAATGTCTCCCTCCTTCCAGAAACGTTGGGGTTCAAAAGGCCTCTTTAGAATACATGATTTTATCAAACCATTGGAGAATATTGAATAATTGAACTCATTCGCAGAACTTCAAGAGAAGTATCAAATTCCCCAGAGCTGGTGCTATGACTTTTTGCAAATTCTACATTTCATTAAAGGAGTGTTCAAGGGGCGTCCCCCGTCCAGCTCACTGACAGTTTTTGAAAAGAAATGCCTCAGTGGTCTGCCTCAGAAAGCACTAATCTCAACTATTTATTCTATACTAAACACAGAATTAGAGGAACCGTTTCCTAAACATAGGTACATGCTACAATGGGAGAGAGAGCTCTCAACCACTTTCACCATAGAACAATGGCAAGAAATATGGGAAAATGCCAGGAGAAGTGTTACTTGTGTGAGGCAGAAAGAAAGTGTTTACAAGGCTATCTTTCATTGGTACTATAGCCCGGTGAAATTAAGTAAAATGTACCCAACCACCTCAGCAATGTGCTGGAGGGCCTGTGGACAAGAGGGCTCTCTCTCCCATATTATGTGGTTCTGTCCAAAACTATCTGAATTTTGTAAAGCTGTTGGGGTTCTGGTGACAAAACTCTTTTTTTATGAAATTCCAATACATGCTTCTAATGCAATAATAGGCCTACCCCATGTAGACATCTCCCCCCAGAACAGAAACTCCCGAATTTCATATACACAGCAGCCAGACTGTCTATTACTTCCAAATGGAAATCGCCTCATGCCCCAACAATAGGCAAAACAATTTCACGTATTCGTGATATGAAATTAATGGAAGAAATGACAGCCAAGCATCACGGATCCTTACCTAAGCATGATAACGTTTGGTCGAAATGGGACTATTATGTGTCTCAAACACGTGTACAGGAATAGGGGGAATAATGTTTGTTGATACATTGACTCCTGCATAGTACCTTATTGTTAATCAATGTTTTCCAAGCATTTCTGTAACACTGTAAGTTTATTCTGGCATCCATGTAAGCTCCCACTCCCTTTCTTTACCAACTGAGAACTCTGTGACAACGATAACCATGACCTTTCTTCCTGTTATATCTGTATCGTGTGATTTTATTATGCTTGGAAACTTAAATGCTAAAACCAAATAAAATTTAAGTTACAAAAAAAGATTGGAGTTGTTTTCTCTGGAAAAAGACACTTGCGAGGGGACATGATTATACATTACAAGTACATTAGGGGACATTATAGACAAATACCAGGGGACCTTTTTAACCAGAAAGTGGATCACCATACCAGAGACCACCCCTTTAGACAAGAGGAAAAGAACTTTCATTTGAAGCAACGTAGGGGGTTCTTCACAGTCAGGACAGTGAGGTTGTGGAATGCACTGCCGGATGATGTTGTGATGGCTGATTCTATTAATGCCATTAAGAGTGGCTTGGATGATTTCTTGGATAGACATAATATTAAAGGCTATTGTGATACTAAACTCTATAGTTAGTATAGATATGGGTATAGATATGGGTATACTGTATATTGTTTATGTGAATATACAGAGGGGTTAGTGTCAGTGTTTGTATGTATGGATGCTGGGTTTCATTTGTAGGGGTTGAACTTGATGATAGGGTCACAGTACATGGGTGGCAGAGTTGGTGAGATGAATGAACTGGCATTCTTGTAGTAGTGGTCACCTCAGATTATTATACGTGAGACTATTTGGTCCAAATGCATTAAAGTCAATGGACATCTGAATAATTTTTATGCACGTTCCAATTATGACGTGCGGCAATTTTTTCTGACGCATCGGTTTATTGGCAATAGATAAACTACAATAGTGCAAGCTATAATGCTATATTTATTCTGCAGAATGTTTTACCATACCTGAGTAAACAGCTCTAGAAACTTTCTCTGTTTGTTTAGGAAAGCAGCAGCCATATTAGCTTGGTGTGACATAAATTCCTGCCTGAGTCTCTCCCTACTCACTCATAGCTCTGGGCTCAGATTACAGTGTGGAAAGGAGGAGGAAAAAGGGTGAGGGAGAGAGGAGCAAACTGAGCATGCTCACGCCCTAGCCCTGGAAGTTTAAGATGAAAACAAGAAGTCTGATACAGAAGTCCATGTGAACACACAACAGAAGGAAAGAAATGTGATGTTTCTTTTGACAGAGGATTCAGAGCAGCATTACTTTGAGGGTTTACTGGTGTATTTATATAGACCTTTCTGATAAAGCTTACTTAATTTTAACCTTTCCTTCTCCTTTAATGCTGTTTTTCATTTCTTTGTGTTTTTTTTCCTGCTGGGCTTTTAGGTTTTATGATGATCTAGTGTTGATGGCATCTTAGTGCTCAGTGTTACAAAAGCTACCACCGGCATATAAATATTTAAAAAGGGTTAGCTATTTATTCCCCTCACCAATGGGGCTTTTAATAAAAGGAGTTAAGCAAGTGAAATAGAAGTCATCTTTACTGGAGAATTCGCAACCACAGCACTAGCAGAGACATTTCCAGACTCTCTGTACCACTTCCAATCTCTCTTTGTCATTCAGAGAAACACCTGACTAGGAAGAAACAAAATTTGATCGATTCTATGGAATTAGCCCTTCTGTTTTTCCTATTGCAGAAACGTTAAAGAAATACATTTGATGAACCAAAAATCAAAAGAATCGACCAATCAAAAAGTATACTAGTAAGGCTCTTGAAAAAAACAATGTTGAATCTTTGTGCTTGCAATCTTAGTTGTTAATTCATTTAAGTTTCTTCTGAAATATGTTTTGGTGCCAAAAACAATAACTGTGATAAATATCACAAACTTGTAACAATTTACAAAGGAACACTTTTGTTACTTTCTGTAGCTGGTAATTAATGAGTTAAGTACCCTTTGCATCAGTAGTGTGTGCGACTTCTGCTTTACAGCAAATGGCCTGTGGTTGATGTTACACCGAGTATCTTGGGAGATTTAGCACCATGTGACAGTTGCGACAGTTGATGAGACCTGCAGAACCCAGTGGGTTTTTACCCAACACTAGTGTTGACACTGGTTCTTGGATGATGAAAGGTGCATGACAGCAAGTCACTCAGCTAGAGTATATGCACCGGTGTTGTGTGTAGGGTGAACCATTTTTTAATATTGAGAACACCAAGTTCTAGTATTTTAAAGACATAATTACACATAGAAATACTTAGCACCCATGCAGTTGGTGAATTTTTTTGTGTACGCCCTCTATTACTATGGTATGATTACATTTAGATATGGTCCTTTTACACTGATGCTCTGCAAAACCTAATTACAAGTGAAGGCAGACCGAAAGGGTTTGTCTGTCAGAGAATGAGTGTGTGTCTGATTGTGGGTCAGAGTGTGTGACACAAATCTGTGGCCAAGCAGGACACCCTACAAAGAGTGTACATAATTTTGATGCTGAGATACGGATGCCTGACATTGCTGACAACAGTCTTGCCTTGTTTGACAAGAAGCATGAGAATGAATTGTGTGTGACTGCGCCCATGGAGGCACATGTGTTCGATCCCTGTGGTATAGGCGATATGTTTGTCTTAAAAGGTTCTTCTAAATGTGACATGCTTTCTTTAATGGAGGGTTGTCTGGTGGAAAATAAGCCTGCCTATGCAGTTTCAGGCTTAGTGGCAGAATGTGTGACTGCAGGTGATAAAAGTGACTACCATAATTCAGGTGTGATAACCTTGCCAAGTGAAGTAAAGCACGAGTATGAAAGAATGTTGGTAATGTCTGAGAGAGGTTTGGGTTTACAAGAAAGCATGTGTGCATACTCTTAGATTGAGATGTATGTGTTGCATATTTTACATGCTAAAGAGAGTGTTTAAAGGGATGTATAATGGACAAGCAGTTCCCTAGCCCTTTAGCTAATGGAAAAGGACATTTGGCAGTGTGTTTAGAAAACTCATCTGTATTCAATGTTGTACTGGCCCACAGGGATACCAGGAAAACTCCCGGTGGGCCCAGGTGTCAGTGGGCCCTCATGCTGCTAAACATTTGGCCTATTTCATGGTCATTCCCTATTTCTATGAGTATAAAGAGGCTAAATAGATGGAATAATAGGTTATAGTATGTAAAGAAAAGAGAATAGAGTTTGAGGGAGGAGAGGAAGAAAATAATACTTAGAGTGGGCTCCTGGTCTAAAGGTTTGTGGGTAACCCCGGTCTAAAGATTTTTGGGTGGGCACCTGGTCTAAGGGTTTTTGATGGGCCTCTAGTGTCCCAGTCCGACACTGTCTGTATTGCATGAAAATGTACAGAAAAACATGCATTTAAGCTGTATGATATGGGCTGAAGGGGGTTGCTTACTCCAGATAGGATTAATATTCCCTCCCAAGGTGGCATCTGAGAGCAGAGCTGCTACTGCAGGTAAAAGGGGTGCACTCCCATACCTATGGGCTCTTCCTTGGATGGGAGAGACCCAGTCTCAAAAAAGCCTGAGAGAGAACCAAGGGGCCCCGTGGAGACATAGAGAGTGTCTGGTAAAGATAGGCAGAGTGCCTGAGCTTGAGAGAAAGCAGTAGTCAAGGGATCGACCATCTTATGATTTTTCGGCCAACATCTTTTTAGATGATCGGCCAGGTTAAAAAACGTTGTCGGCCCCAGTGCAATCTATTTATGTTCGCAGGGACAAGCAGGCAGCTCCCCTTTGTTTTCCTGGCAAATTGGTCTTTTTAGTTGATGGTCGTTCCGAGAAAATCGTGGTCTCACGATGAGGATCGGATCTTTTAAAAATCTGAACATCTATGGCCAGCTTAAAAGCTAGCGAAAATTAGACAGCATGACGTAATTTAATTACTTTGCTGATTTACTAATGGTCGCTGGTATAACTTCGCTATCAAAAGAGATACAGGGGAATGTAATAAAAGTCTCAAAGAGCAAAACAATTCGCACCAATAAGACTAAAAATCCACATCTCGCAATGTAATATTGTTCCTTAAACTGTTATTGCATTGCGAATTTTAATTGCGCATTGCGAATTTTAATTGCGCACTCATAAGAAGTGCTTGAAGGTGTCGTAATCTTTTGGAGCAAACATAACGACTTTTTCAGTAAGAAGTTTTATTACATTGACTGCGCATTGGCGCAAACTATAAAATTCGCAAACGGTCTTTCACTGTCGGAAGTGGTCGCTAAACAGTTTCCAGGCTCGCAAAATGTATATTAAATTTGCACAAAGCAAAATTTGTTCGCGCAAAGGCATAACTTTTCACATTGCAAATAGTTTTTCCGTTAGCGATTTTTATTACATTCCCCTGATAGACTCTAGCGGTACTTCGGTCCCTTACGCCTGGCAGTACTTCGCTCCCTTATGCCTGGCGAAGTTGCGCTCTGACGAATGGACGTAACTACGCAAATTCACTAAGATACAGATTTTACTGAACGTTACCTCTTGCGCCGGATTTGCCTTCGCCACCTCAGACCAGGCGAAGTGCAATAGAGTAGATAGGACTTCCTCAAAAAAAAACGCTGTCGACTTTTCATTTTTCAGGGTGATAGGCTGCAAAAGATCATAATTTTTTTCTGGGGTACCCGGCTTCCCCCTACATTTCCTAACACATGGCACATAAACTATACACTGGGCTCATGTCTAGGGCAATATAATAACTCTATTTTATTTTATTAAGGTTTCCCGGGCTTGTGTAGTGTAATGTATTTGCTGCAACATATACGTCCATTTAACTTCCCGCCGTATGCAAATTAGGCAACGCTAGCACAACTTTGCTTCACTTGCTGCAGTAACGGTAGCGCTACTTCGCCAGCATTAGGCGCCCTGGACGCAACTTCGGATTTTTGTGAATTAGCTTTGTCCTGGCGAATCTACGCCTGGTGAAGTGTTGCCATTCGAAAGAACCTTAACCTTAATATGAATGTCTAAAGAAATATGGTGGTGTGCAATAACATGATGTACTTTATAGACAGATTTTCTAATGTATTGTACAGTTCAAAAGGTACAGATTTAAGGACCAATAAACATTGTTCATTTAAAAATTCAAAAGATGTGTTGAAAAAAGATGTGTGTTATTGCTATTACTCAGCTCTTTGGATTCAACTATAGATAAATCATCCATGTTATCTATATTAGCCACCAAGCTCTGGTAACAGAATGTCAGGATACATTTTGCAAACACTTTGTAGTAGCCGGGGAAGTGGAGATCAGCAGACAAAGCACTATCACTTACTGATGTTGTTTAATCGTAGTTAAGCTATCCTTTCCCTGATTCATGAGATAAAATTCATATCATGATATATTTTGACAAAGAATGATCACATTGTGTTGTATATTAGCAGCAGAAACCAACAAAGGAGCAATTCACTTCCTTGCAAAAGGAATTTCCATCATTATATCCATGAAGAAGGGTTAATTTTAATATAACCTTTTGATTTTAGCTTCTATAATGATGTTATTTATGGCAGGGTTGCTATACTAACAGTTCTATCAAGGATCAAATTGAAAATTTGAATTTCAAGTTTATTTTAGTGTAATTTGACTAGGAAATATTATTATGTACTGTCCTATTAAGAATTTGAATTCGACTATTCGCCATCTAAAACCTGACAAATGTTTTAGCCTATGGGGGACCTCCTACAATTAATTTGGAGTCGTTTGATGGACTTTTGAAAATCAAATATTTTTTTGGTGAAAAAAACTCAAATCCCATTTGATTCAAGTTTGCAGGTTGATTCTATTCACCCAAATTTAAAAACATTCATTTTTTATTACATTTTGATTGGTAATTTTTTTTCGAATTTTTGAGTTTATGGGTTTTCAGAAACTCCCATAAACTAGAAATTCGACCCTTGATAAATCTTCCCCCTATTGTTATTACAAATCCTATCTACGTAATACCCACATATACTGTACATTTTGGGCTAACTGTCCCATGAAAGGCACTGATGTAAATTAATAGACTCTCCAGGTATTCTAAAGACTGCTAACTGTAAAGTACCCAATGAAAAAGACCAAGTAACTTCAGTTACAAAACACTCAGCTTTGCCTTTGCAAGTTGGAATCATGGCATCTGCTAAGCAGAATATCCATGAATATCCATGATCATAATGTCATTTCTGTTATGTGTGAATGACTTTCTAGCTACTGCATAGCCTGAAGTCCAGAAATAAACAAATATACAATAATGTTTAGAAGCAAAGCAGAATCTAGCCTCGTATAGGCTATAACCAAGTCATTCATTCAAAATATATCGCTGCCACTAATGATGAATAAAGTTGCAGCACAAATTTTGTGAAAAAGCTGCAAAATTATGACAAAATACATTAAAGCAGGGCTGTCCAACTGGCGGCCCGTGAACATAAGGGATAGTGAACATAAACTTTGTTATTTCAGAAACAATGCATCATTTTTAATTAATTGTATTTAGAAAGTCCCTTATTTCAGTATGATGGAGCTTATATAAAATTTTCATTTTCGCAATTGTTCCCCTTTAAGATTACAATAGCCTTGGATATTATGCAGTTTCCAGCATCTCGCATATGTGCTAGGGTACAGTGATAAAACATTATCCATTTAAAGCCAAGGTTCTTCTGAATGGTCTGAGACCCAATATGAATAGAATAGCCAATTCAGGCAAACAGGCAAAATATTGACACATATTTTTATGGGCAAAAACAAGCAATCAAGAACAACCTTTTTATTGACAGAAATGAGTAATGCAAAACTGGAAATGCAATAAAATCAATTAAACAAAGTTTATTGAATACTAATCACAGTGGGCAATAAAGAACTTTAAGGGGATAATACTTAATTCAGTACAGAAAAAAATGGAAAAAGTATATTGGGCTCATTATTAAAGTTGGATTTTTGAGGGTTTAAAAGGTTTTTCTACTTCTAATGAACACATCATTTTAAAAAATGTGAATGTTTGCTTATTTTTGAAAAAAATCAAATGTAAAAAACTTGATTTAAAACAATCCTGAAAAAGTTCCTTTCTTTCAAATTTGTGAGTTTAAAGGCTCAAAAAACTTGAAAATCTCAAATAGAATTTTGCCTAGGACAACTCCCATTGAATTCTACATGCACTCACCAGCTTTTAGATGCCGAATTTTTACATTCGATTTCTTTGTGCTTAATACATACCAGACATTCAACTTTCTGAAAATATCATTTGAATTTGTGCAAAAATATTGAAATTGTGGCAAAAATTCTAATTCAAACCATGGTAAACTTGTCAAATAGTTCTGTATGTGTGTATATGCTATGAAGATGCAAAAATCACCCCAAAAGTGTGTGTTAGTATAAATGTGAGTTGTGAGTGTGTGTTTACTTGTGTTTCGTGTGCATGCAGGCAAGCAGAATATGCTAGAATACCACAGAGTTTGACAGACAGACCTTGGTACCAAAACCAAAAACCTTGGTGTCCAACTGTCGGCCCTAGACTCCCCTTTGTGTGGTCCCCACATGAAAGTCTGCCTGCTGTGACTGCTTACCTTGTGTAAAATTTAAAAGGTGTCAGTACTGAGATTAATTAGCCCATATATTGTTACACCTCAAATTCACTACATTGTTCACACCTGTAACCCCTCTATTGTTCATACCTGTAAAGACCTGCACTGTTCACACCTCAGACCCAGATTGAAATTTTTGATTGTTCACCTGTTCGCACTTATATAGCACAGTATGAACTGTCCATCTTAGTGTCCTAACAGGTTTCCCTGTCTCCTGCTTTATTCTGCCTGCCATATGATCCCTGTGTGTGCCATCTGCCTGCCCTATGCCCCTGAGTGTGCCATTCTCTGCCTGACCTATGTCCCCTGTGTGTGCCATACTCTGCTTGCCCTATGCTTCCTGTGTGTGCCATACTCTGCCTGACCTATGCTCTCTGTGTGTTCCATACTCTGCCTGCCCTATGTCCCCTGTGTGTGCCATACTGTGCTTGCCCTATGCTTTTTGTGTGTGCCATATTTTGCTTGCCCTATGCCCCTTGTGTGTCATACTCTGCTTGCCCTGTGCTCCCTGGGTGTTCCATATTCTTTCTGCCCTACTCTGTACCCTTTGGGACATGAGCCTGGTAGGGTTTGCTAGCATGTGGAAATTGCTGTTAGGGGCCCCTAAGGTGTTTTATCCTGTGCTGGGGGGGTTGCTGTATTAGCCACAGGGGAGGATGCGGCATATGTATTTAAGGGTATGTTTATGGTATATTTAAGGGGTATGACTTGAATTTTTCACATTTGAGTGATGAGTGATATCCCTGCAGTGAGCACCAACCATTTTGTTTTTTTGGTGTGTTACCACCATTAATGTGGACATTGTCTTAAAAGCTCTTGTGATAATGTGGGTGTGGCTTAAATGGGTGTATTATAAAGACGGCGTGGTCAACACTGGCTTCCATTAACGGCCCTCCACCTTGTAGGGCAGAAACATGTGTAATCTCTGTACCGCTGAAGTTGCATATCTCCCAACTGTCCCGTTTTCAGCGGGACAGTCCAGATTTTGACGGCTCAACCAGCAGTCCCGCGTTTGTACTGAAAACTCCCAACTTTCTTTGCACTGAACAGCCAGGAAAAGGAATAAAGTTTCTAACTTAATTGGCTTTTGGCAGAGAGCCCAGAACAGCTACCAGATGCAGCTAAGATACTTTGTAACCATTTTTATATAATCAAATAAATAATTGTAACAATTTAGATAAATAGGTCCCTTGGGAAAAGTTAGACTCATAGCTTAAAGGGCAATTCACCTTCATAAGCAAAACTGTAATAACTGGAAAAAAAACACAGAAATATGTTCAAACTTTCACAACCTGACAAATGTTGTAAAATGAACATGGTAATTAGGGGGTGTGGCCATAAAAATGGGCATGGTCAAAAAAAATTTCCCCCCTCTTTTTATTTCCTAAATGTTGGGAGGTATGAAGTTGGACAGCACTGCATTTGAACATTAAGGCTTACCCACTTGTACCTCTGCAATAGCATATACAGTACATATACAATAACATATAATACATTCCCTACCTTTCCACTAAACTACAACTGTTCTTCATAGAAAAAAAGTCTCTAGTGCTGCCAATTTCTTCCATACTTGCACCCAGGCAGTTTAGGGAGGGCTCCAATCCCATTTTTTTATGTGGAAGGCAAGGGGCAGATTATAATTACATTTGCAATTTTTTTCTGGGGCAGTATTGTTTTGTTTCTGGTGACACTGATCCCTCATGTGGAGAAATTCTATGGTGAATTTGTGAATAAAGTTGTCACTTCCAATATAACATGTTTTGCCATGAAACCATCATAGGTGAAACTGTTCAAGCATCCCTAATTACAACCGTGACATTTTGCACAGATTTACTACTGTCTTTACTGTCATTTCTTTTCTGAAAGCAGTACGTTCCAGTCTGAAAGCTCCAGAGTATATGCATTGGATGGAGCTAACTAATTATGTGAATTGAAAATAAAGTGTGGCACAGAACAATTCTCTGTCTGGCAGATAAAAATCGAACAGTCAAATATATTCTGTCTACTACCGAGTCAGATAAATGGGTTGAATATAGTGCCTTTTTATCAACAGACAATTAGGTGTTTACAGTATGTCACACAGTACCAAATTATGACAGGGCCACCTACAAGGCATAGCTGCTGCATTAACCCTTTCACTGGCAGCAATGTAGAATCCATGTTGCTTACAATCGATGTTGATGATATATTTGAATTTTCTTTTACAAAGTGGTTATAATCAGTTTTTAAAGGATGTTATTATTTGGGGAGAAGAGATCAGGAAGGGCTGGAAAATGATTTGGGAGTAATCATAGAGCACATTATATGCAGAGGGGGTATGCATGTGATAAAAGTCGCAAAGAGAAAAACTATTTGTACAAATGAAAATATAAATCCGCATTTTGCAATTGAATACTTTTACTGTTATTGTTTTGCGAATGTTATTTGCACATTGCAGACTTTTAAAAGAACAGCAACACCAATAAATGAAAGTGTTTTGAAGTACTGAAAATATAATGCATTTTTGCACTGCACTGGTACAACTGGTGTGTTTGCTTCAGAAACTCTGCTATATTTTTTTTTATAAACCAACTGCTGTGTAGCCATGGGGGCAGCCATTGAAAGCTGAAAAAGAGAAAAGGCACAGGATACACAGCAGATATCAATAAGCTCTGTAGTATACAATGGGATTCTTTGGAACTTATCTGTTATCTACTATGTATCCTGTGCTTGAATGGCTGTCCCCAAGGCTACACAGCAGCTTGTTTATATAAACTATAGTTGTGTTTCTATAGCAAATACACCAGTTTAATCAGTGGAGGATAACACTACATTATATTGTCATTTCATTAAGTCTTTTTGATCCTTTAAGAAGTGCTTGAATGTGTTGTAATTTTTTGGAGCACATAGAACAACGTTTTCATTGAGAAGTTTCTTCCACTGTCGGAAGTGGTTTCCCGGTTTTGCAAAAGCTGTGTTAACTTGTGCAAAGGAAAAATTGTTTGTGCAAAGGCATACACTTTCACAATGTGAATAATTTTTGTATAGCAAACTTTTATTATATCCCCCCCAAAAGACTGATGGGCAGGCACCATAGTTGTACAAAATATACAGCTTGGTTTTACAGCCCTATAGCTAGAGATTGCTCTTGGCAAGTTTTTACACGACACAGTTGTTTGTTTGTTTGTTTGGAGTCTGTTCTGCCAAGGATCCATGTTGACATGTGGGTTGGACCTAAGCAGTCCAGGTTATTAAAAGGAGCTGTCCCTTTTTATCGAAGCTATAGGGATCGGAGGCAAGTTTCTCAACTCACCTCAATAGCACGGAGCCCCTATGCACAATTAAACTGGCCAGATATTGATGGCTATAAATAAAATCATCCTAATTTTTCAGTATATATCAATATCTATAACTATCAATATCATCCCGTTGCCGATTGTGCAGGTTTCAAACTTATATACACCATGTCACTAATTGCAAGGTGCATCAACAGGTGACAACAGTCAAAATAGCAAGCTGTAGCTCTTCTTCACTTCCTGCTGTCCTGATAGCTACAAACTCAAAGAACTATAGAAAGGTGGCCATACAGTGTATGCTATCCTTGACAGCTAAAGTCAGGTGATCCCACTGGTGGCCAGTAAATGGGCAATCAAGTTTGGGTGATTTTCTTTGAAAGCAGCAAGTAAGTTGCAGGTAAAACTTAGTCCCTTAATAAAATGTATAATATTAATCTTAATGAATCAGATGCAAATTGAGTGTAGGAACTGGCCACACAGGGGATGACTTTGACGTAGTTGGCCATCTTAAATATATTGCAATATATGGACAAACAATCCCTGTTTTGTTTAAAGGGTAAGGCATTTTTATATTGATAATGGGTTGAGTTCAGTTCTTTTATTTTTCTATCCTTCCATTCTGCCAACAGGCCAGTTGATCAAACACCATATGTGTGCAGTCACCTTCATAGATTACTGGCTAGCTTTTGCACAGATAGGGTGTTTCTGTGAAGTGACATTATGTTAATGACATATTAGTAGGCTTTTTTGTTGAAATCATTGTATGTGGATATTAAAAAGCCTTTTAAAAAGTTGTCAACTTCAAAGTGAGTTGGTGCTTACTGGCCTGTGTATGGAGACCTCGGAGGGCTTATCCAACTAAAAAATCAGGCAGGTTTGAATATCCCATTGGACAAGAATCCCATAAGCACCAGTGTATGCCTGCTGTATGATTCAGTAACGGACTCCTGGGCCAATGATTGAATCAGTCCATTTTCACTCAACACATGCATGGTCAAATTTGGCAGAGACAACTTTGACAAATGAGGTGATCTTACCATGCATGATATACCTGGAACTTTTTATACTGAATACACATCATAATATTTTATTTTATGCAGAGTCTCATAAATCTTCTTTTTTATCTATTAATAGTATTGATCAGCACAGGTACCAAATTACAATTTAATATTTCAGTTACTTTAAAACTCCAGCTAGGTTGTTTTATTCTGTAGTAAAGACAATAAAATAAATTTTTGACTCTAAAATTGATACGTCTCCTTTACTTCTATAAAGTTTGCAGAAGCACGTCAAATACATTAATCCCTCCGACTTGCACGCGCGTTAGCCTCCTTAGTCCGTGTTTCAAGACAGGTCGGGTGGGACACCGACATCGCCGCGGACCCCTGGCGGCTCCCACGGGCCCTCCCGCCTCGGTGGCGTGGATGGGGAGCATTGGGAGCAGTCGCCCCGGTTGACAGCCGCACCGGGAGCGGGGGGCCCCGCCCTGCAGCCCGCCCCCTCAGGGGGAGCGGGACAGTTCTGGGAGGAGGCCGCGGAGGCGGTCGTCTCTCTCGGCCCCAGGTGACGGCGAGTGCTGCTGCCGCAGGGCCGGCCACCTTCCCCTGAACCCATGGGCCTTCCCAGCCGACCCGGAGCCGGTCGCGGCGCACCGCCGCGGAGGAAATAAATATCAGCTTTTTATATCACCTTTTTTTTGCAGCACAAACTACCATGGGACAGGAGTACCTGTTAGCACACAGGCATCTTCTTGCAAAATTGATCCTTGTCTGTCTTTTGAAATCATATTGCAGTCGCAAACAACAGCCATAAACTTTCGCTGCCGTTGTCAAAGGGGTTAAAGCTCTTTGTCATTTCACAACATGCAAAACTTTGCACAGTAGTAACCAGTACAAACTGCTTTCTAATCTATTGGCATTTATTGCCCTGCTCTAACTAGACCTTGGCAATTCATGTTTCAAAGAACAGAGTTATATATAGGAAAATGATACAAACTAGGTCATCCCAGTACTTACAGGTTTTTTTTTTTCCTTCTCTTTTTTTGTCTTGTGGGAGTTAAACTCTGCATAGAGTGGATACAGTTTAGGAATACAGTAAAACAATATAGGATAGAAAGCAATTGTTCTCTTCATCTACATTGTGTCTCTTTGTGCTGCAGAGATATCACATCACTTTTAGGGGAAAATATAAATATAATAACAAAAGGAAATAAAACTACATTTTTTTAAATGTTTTACAGAAGATCTGATGCATCATAAGGTACTGGAGGTGATGGCACTCTATTACACACATAAAAACTAAATCTGAAATGGAGCTACACCTCAGTATCAAATGCTTGTACACTGCTGTTTTCTGGCATCCAATTTCCCTACACTATTAAACAAATACAAGTTACTGTGGAATATTACTGGGTTTTGCTTCTTCCCTATTCATTTTGCTTGCAGCGATCTTTCACTATTTTAGAACAATGGTACAGGCCTTGCTTATAGCATACCTCCCAACATTTTGGAAATAAAAAGAGGGACAAAAAAGTTTTTTTAACCACTCCCATTTTTGTGGCTACACCCCTAATTACCATGATCATTTTACAAAATTTGGCAGGTTCTGAAAGTTTAAAATTTTTTTTTTTTTTTTTTACAGTTGTTCTAATGAAGGTGAATTGCCCTTTAAGCTGTGAGTCTAACTTTTCCCAAGGGACCTGTTATTTTATATTGTTACAATTACAATTACAAAAGTATCTTATATGCAGCTGAGTCTGTTCTGGCCTCTCTGCAAAAAGCAAATTAAGTTAGAATCGTAGTTTCTTTTTCTGGCTGTTCAGTGCAGAGAAAAATGGGACTTTTCAGTGCAAATGAGGGATTTTGGGGTTAGCTGTCAAAAGAGAGACAGTTGGGAGGTGTTATAGCATTTTGGGGATCAGGGCCAAAATGTCCGAAATTGGCCCTCTATTCACCTCTGTCACAAATGGTTTTTGCAATGTGAACAGTGTCGGACTGGCCCACCGGGATACCAGGAAAATTCCCGGTGGGCCCAGGTGTCAGTGGGCCCTCCTGCTTCTAAACATTTGGCATATTTAATAGGCATTCCCTATTTCTATAGGTTATAGTATGTAAAGAAAAGAGAACAGGAGAATAGAGGTTGAGTGAGGAGAGGAAGAAAATAATACTTAGAGTCGGCCCCTGGTCTAAAGGTTTTTGGGTGGGCCCCTGGTCTAAGGGTTTTAGGTGGGCCCCTGGTCTAAGGGTTTTAGGTGGGCCCCTGGTGTCCCCGTCCGACACTGAATGTGAATTAACAAATTGCTCATGCAAGCTGTACAAGGAAAGTGTGGAAGGAAAATGTGGCTGATTTTGGGTACTTTGCCAACATTACTGGAATCTCTGTGTTAGGGTTGTATCCACAATGTATACTGATTTGATTTGATTCATACTGTATAAGGTGGTGACACATTACTAACAGCTAAATATTATGCTTTTTGGTTAACAATCTTAAGGGACTGTACAAAAAGTAGTGTGTATCTCTATTATTGCTTTTCCCAGGTGGCATGGAGTTACACTACATTCCTCTACGGACTCTGAGCAGAATAACCTAAATTTTTAGTGGATCAGAAGGATTCACAGAAAAGTGTCCTCCTTTTTTTCTAATCCGGGGCACAGTGCACTAGCTACGCAGTCAGGCACTTCATAGGCAGGGTTCAAGCTTGACAAATTGTAAATATAGAAATCACCAAATTTGACCCTTCCACTCAAAATTTTACTTTTGCTATTCTATAGCACACAGTTCATTATTCTCCATACTTTTAGCTTAGCATTCTCCATACAAAGAAACTGTTACCTAAAAACTGATATAAAAACTTATGTAAAAAACAGTTTTAATAGCTATGGTGTTTTTAAAGGATAAGTAAAACCAAAAAAAGTTTTAAAGTAATGAAAATATAATGCATTGTTGCACTGAAGTGTTAAACCCGTTGTGCTTGCTTGAAAAACTCTACTATAGATTATATAAACAAGCTGCTGTGTGTCCATTGGGGCACACAGCAGCTTGTTTATATAAATTATAGTTGTGTTTCTGAAGCAAACACACCAGTTTTACCAGTGCAGGGCAACAGTACATTATATTGTAATTTATTTAAAATATTTTTTTGTGTTACTGTTCCTTTAAACCACCTTTTAACACCACAATTTTATACAGGGCAATCAGGATTGGGAGGGTACCTAAAACTGACATAGAAATGTATCATGGGCCTGATAAATGGACAAGAGCATACACAGCACAGAAGGTGTCTGTAGAGTGATATTTCCCATAAAGAACTGGAAAATGTACGTATCAATTTAATATAAGGGTATTTTTTAAATTTTCCTTTAAACTGTAACTCTGCATTACAAGGAACATGTTTCTGTTTGGTGTGCATATTTCATGGAGCTTATTGCCACTTTGGCCCCTGAGAAGACAGACCATGGGGGAGGCCTGAATTATCCACTTCAAGCAAATCTATCAGTGTCGGTGTATAAAAAGCCTACATTTTTTGCTTGCTGTGTGCTAAATATAACAGTTGAAAATGAGAAAATATGTTAAAACAAGTAATTGATGGAACAAACTTTGCATAGTTTGCTGAATAAGTAAGTTTCATTCAAAATAAAAATAGAATGCACGTCATAACATCAACCCTTGCAGAACAAAGCCATTCGGGATTTGCAGTTAAACAGTGAGGCATGGCTCATAATAACAAAGAGAAGGTAGAGTCATTAAGAAATACATAATGGCATGAGACAGCCCATGCAATATTTCCTGATGTGATCATGGAACTGGGGGATCCAGATGAAATCAACCTTGATTTTGGACACAGAGTGATAGTGACTTGCTCTAACCTGGCTTTCTAACAACCCGCTACGGGGTGGATAGGAGGTAAATGCATAAACACCATAGTCAAAAAATACATCAGTGGATTGTTTTTAACATATTTTATAGAACTATTTCAGTGGGTAATACTGCTGGAATTAAGAAAAGTCTGTTTTTCCTGTTGGTGTAAAAATCCTTTTAAAATAGCAAAAACCTTTATATTGGTCACTGAAGACAAAATAAGGAAACAATATGGGGTTCATTTATCAACCAATTTGCACCTGGGCAGTAACCTATAGGAGCCAACCTGTAAGACTTACCGATCCAGGTGGAACCACTGGCGTTGAGGAAGACAACCCGTACAACTCCCTCACCAGTTCTACCCCCAAATAGGTACGGAGGGAGGCCAGTGAGGATTACATATGGGAGCCTGTAATCTAGCTGGATACACTGATCTGTAGTGTGACTTCGGCGCTGGATAACGTGACTGCAAAGGTACAAGGAACACAGGATTAATGGTGGTCGCCACAGGAAGCGAAGATCTGTAGTTGCTGGGGAAGGTTCTAGAAGGCACCTTGATGTCAGATGAACACAGGCTCAGGCGTGGAGACCAACGAGAGTTGAATATCCGCCCAAGGTTAAAGATTGATCACGAACTTCACAGCGCGGAGAGATTAGGCAGGCGTTCCAAACGATAGAGTAGTAGCCCACAAGGCTGGATAACAAGGGTTAACAGTAGTGGAAGCTTCAGACAAGCAGGGTCGGCAACAGTAAATCACAGTTTATGTATCAAGGATAAGCGTAGCGGAGTGGTCAGAAGGCAAGCAAGGTCGGCAACAATAATCAGTCCAAGCGAAGTATCAAGGGTTAACACAGAGGGATAGTCAGGCAGTAAGCAGAGTTGGCAACAAAGGTTCAAGTCCAGAGCAGAGTTCCAGGGATTAATGCAGGAGAATGGTCAAACAGCAAGCAGGGTTGGCAACAGAGGTTCAAATCCAAGCAGGGTTCCAAGGGTTAATTCAGTAGAATAGTCAGGGTGCAGAAGCAAGTCAAAAACCAAGTTCAATATATATAAGAGAGTAACTTACTCAAAAGTAGCCAGGAAACACGATGTCCGAGCACTGGAATTCCCCTCTGTGCAGACTTAAATGGAGATGTCTGCGTCATCACGCTGCGCCGCCTGGCTCCCTGGAATCCGCGCGGCGCCCCATCATGACGTCACTAACACGCATGCTGGAACGCACAACGCTGGAGTCGCAGAGCGCCGATCGTCGGATCCTGCGGTGAGTACCTGACACAACCAGTGATTAGCTTGTTTCAGCCATCTGCAGGTAGAACAATGAGAGCAATGATTGGCTGCTACAGACTACCGCCTAGTGATAATAGATGACCCCCCCCTTGTGTGTAAAAAGTAATTGTAGTTGGCTGCTAGGGATGTAGCGAACGTCGCAAAAAAAGTTCGCAAACATATTCGCGAACTTACGTCAAAAATGCGAACGGTTCGCGAACGTCGCGAACCCCATAGACTTCAATGGGAAGGCAAATTTTAAAAGCTAGAAAAGACATTTCTGGCCAGAAAAATGATTTTAAAGTTGTTTAAAGGGTGCAACGACCTGGACAGTGCCATGCCAGAGGGGGATCAAGGGCAAAAATGTTTCTAAAAAATCCATTGTTGACACAGCGCTGCGTTTTGTGCTGTAAAGGGCAGAAATCACACTACATTTCTAAACCTGTGTAATAAAATGCTTTAAAACGTCCGGCGTCTACATGCCAATCAAGTCGTGTAAAGGTTACAGCCTGTTCACACGCAAAGACGAAACGCGGTGCTTACTGCAACGCAAAAAGACGCAAAGAGCTTTAATGAATGATACCGTCAAGTGAGCAAATAATAGTTTTTAATTACTAGTTGAGCTTGTCACCTCCAGGATGTTCGTCCTGTTGGTGGCAATATTTCTGTAGTGGTGTGTTTAGCAGTCACCGTGCTTGTGCGCACGTGCACGGTCAGGCAGAGGTAATTCAATGTACAGTGAAGTGAACCAAAAAACACTGATTCTGCAGTGTGGGCCCAGTTTTGGTCTACTTTATTGATCACCTGCGGTGACCATAAAAGATGCGATTTTGCCACTGTTGCAGAACCCTGAAAAATTAGGCATGTGTACTTTCCTGAAAAATTATCTTTTTTTTTGTCGCAGCCACTGAAGCACAGAGGCCAGAAAAAATATGCCATATAAATGCTGAAAATATTAATTTTTTTTTGTCGCAGCCACTGCAGCACAGAGGCCAGAAAAAATATGCCATATAAATGCAAACAATATTAATTTTTTTTTGTCGCAGCCATTGCAGCACAGAGGCCAGAAAAAATATGCCATATAAATGCAAACAATATTAATTTTTTTTTGTCGCAGCCATTGCAGCACAGAGGCCAGAAAAAATATGCCATATAAATGCAAACAATATTAATTTTTTTTTGTCGCAGCCACTGCAGCACAGAGGCCATAAAAATATGCCATATAAATGCAAACAATATTAATTTTTTTTGGTCGCAGCCACTGCAGCACAGAGGCCAGGAAAAATATGCCATATAAATGCTAACAATATAAATTTTTTTTGTCGCAGACACTGAAGCACAGAGGCCAGAAAAAATATGCCATATAAATGCTGAAAATATTCAATTTTTTTGGTCGCAGCCACTGAAGCACAGAGGCCATAAAAATATGCCATATAAATGCTGAAAATATTCTGTTTTTTTTGGTCGCAGCCACTGAAGCACAGAGGCCAGAAAAAATATGCCATATAAATGCTGAAAATATTCATTTTTTTGTCACAGCCACTGAAACACAGAGGCCATAAAAAATATGCCATATAAATGCTGAAAATATTCTGTTTTTTTTGGTCGCAGCCACTGAAGCACAGAGGCCAGAAAAAATATGCCATATAAATGCTGAAAATATTCATTTTTTTGTCACAGCCACTGAAGCACAGAGGCCATAAAAAATATGCCATATAAATGCTGAAAATATTCTGTTTTTTTTGGTCGCAGCCACTGAAGCACAGAGGCCAGAAAAAATATGCCATATAAATGCTGAAAATATTCATTTTTTTGTCACAGCCACTGAAGCACAGAGGCCAGAAAAAATATGCCATATAAATGCTGAAAATATTCTGGTTTTTTTGGTCGCAGCCACTGAAGCACAGAGGCCAGAAAAAATATGCCATATAAATGCTGAAAATATTCAATTTTTTTGTCACAGCCACTGAAGCACAGAGGCCAGAAAAACTCAGGATTTACCTGGATTCAAATTAAACCAGTAGGGTTTGCACCCTAGTTTGTAACGGTGGTGGAGGGAGGAGGACGCTAAAGGACAGCTGTATGTGGAGTCATGAGGCGTGCAGAGAAGGACAGCTGCATGGGGAGTCAGAATCAGAAACTCAGCACAAGTCTTCCGGCGTGCAGTAACCCTCCGAGATCCACCCCTCATTCATTTTAATAAAGGTCAGGTAATCCACACTTTTGTGACCTAGGCGAGTTCTCTTCTCAGTTACAATCCCTCCTGCTGCACTGAAGGTCCTTTCTGAGAGGACACTTGAGGCGGGGCAAGACAACAGGTTCATGGCAAATTGTGACAGCTCTGGCCACAGATCAAGCCTGCGCACCCAGTAGTCCAGGGGTTCATCGCTCCTCAGAGTGTCGATATCTGCAGTTAATGCCAGGTAGTCCGCTACCTGCCGGTCGAGGCGTTCTTTGAGGGTGGATCCCGAACGGTTCTGCTGCTGCCTTGGACTGAAAAACATTTGCATGTCTGACGTTACAGAGTGGCCAAAGTGCTTTGTCCTTGCAGGTGCGCTCGTGGCAGGATTACTGGCACCTCTGCCCCTGGAATGTTGATGAGTTCCTGAAGTGACATCACCCTTAAAAGCATTGTACAACATGTTTTGCAGGCTGGTTTCTAAATGCAGCATCCTTTCAGACTTGTGGTATGTTGGTAACATTTCTGCCACTATATGCTTGTACCGAGGGTCTAGTAGAGTCGCGACCCAGTACAGGTCCTTCTCCTTAAGCCTCTTGATACGGGGGTCCTTCAACAGGCATGACAGCATGAAAGACCCCATTCTCACAAGGTTGGATGCAGAGGTATCCATCTCCGCTTCCTCGTTATCAAGGACTGCATCATCCACGGTCTCCTCCCCCCAGCCACGTACAAGACCAGGGGTCCCCAAAAGGTCACCACTAGCCCCCTGGGAAGCCTGCTCCTGTTGGTCCTCCTCCTCCACAAAGCCACCTTCCTCCTCTGACTCCACTTCTGACACCTCTCCCTGCGTTGCAGCAGGTGCCTGGGTTCGTTCTGGTGATTCCGACCAGAAATCGTGCGCTTCCTGCTCCTCGTCACGCTGGTCTACAGCCTCATCTGTCACTCGTCGCACGGCACGCTCCAGGAAGAAAGCAAAGGGTATTAGGTCGCTGATGGTGCCTTCGGTGCGACTGACCATATTTGTAACCTCTTCAAAAGGGCGCATGAGCCTGCAGGCATCGCGCATAAGCACCCAGTAACGGGGTAAAAAAATCCCCAGCTCTGCAGATACAGTCCTACCACCCAGTTCAAACAGGTATTCGTTGACGGCTCTTTGTTGTTGCAGCAGACGTTCCAACATGAGAAGCGTTGAATTCCAGCGAGTCTGGCTGTCGCAAATCAAACGCCTGACTGGCATGTTGTACCGCTGCTGAATGTCAGCAAGGCGTGCCATGGCTGTGTAGGACCGTCTGAAATGGGCCGACACCTTCCTGGACTGCCTGAGAACGTCCTGGAATCCTGGGTACTTTGAGACAAAACGTTGTACTATTAAATTCAGAACATGTGCCATGCAGGGCACATGTGTTAAATTGCCCAGTCTCAGTGCTGCCAACAGATTGCTTCCATTGTCACACACCACTTTTCCGATCTTCAGTTGGTGTGGGGTCAGCCACCGATCGGCCTGTGACTGCAGAGATGACAGGAGTACAGATCCGGTATGGTTTTTGCTTTCCAGGCACGTCATCCCCAAGACAGCATGACAACGGCGTACCTGGCACGTCGAATAGCCTAGGGGGAGCTGGGGGTGCACAGGTGTGGAGGAGGAGGACCCAGCAGCAGAGGACGAAGAAGAGGAAGAAGACGAGGTAGAGAGCGAAGGAGGAGTAGAGGTGGTGGCAGAACCGCGTGCAATCCGTGGCGGTGACACCAACTCCACTGTCGTTGTTGAGCTACACATTCCCTGCTTCCCAGCCATTACCAAGTTCACCCAGTGGGCAGTGTAGGTGACATACCTGCCCTGACCATGCTTGGAGGACCATGCGTCAGTAGTCATATGGACCTTTGGCCCAACACTAAGTGACAGAGATGCGGTGACTTGGCTCTGCACATGGTGGTACAGGTGTGGTATTCCCTTTTTTGAAAAAAAATTGCGGCTGGGTACCTTCCACTGCGGTGTCCCAATTGCTACAAATTTGCGGAAGGCCTCAGAGTCCACCAGCTGGTATGGTAAAAGCTGGCGGGCTAAGAGTGCGGACAAGCCAGCTGTCAGACGCCGGGCAAGGGGGTGCCTCGCAGACATTGGCTTCTTACGCTCAAACATGGCCCTCACAGAAACTTGGCTGGGGGCAGATGACTGGGAATGGGAACTGGTGGTCAAGGTGTAAGGCGGAGTGGAGGGTGGTTCAGACGGGTGAAGGACAGCAGAGGTAGAGCAGTAAGATGCTGGACCAGAAGGAGGGTGGCTTTTAGTTTGCCTGTTGCCTTTGAGGTGTTGCTCCCAAAGTGCTTTGTGCTTGCCGTTCATGTGCCTTCGCATAGAAGTTGTACCTATGTGGCTGTTGGGCTTCCCAAGACTCAGTTTCTGACTGCAATCATTGCAAATGACAACGCTTTTGTCAGAGGCACACACATTAAAAAAATCCCACACTGCTGACCTTTTTGAGGCTGGCAATCTGGCGGTAACAGTAGAAGTCGGCGGCGTTGGCGGCAATGGCGGGTGCGTTGGCCGGCTGACCACAGGTGCCGATACATGTTGTTGCCCTACTGTTCCCTGCGAGCTGTCCTCCCTGCTTCTTCTAAGTCTTATTCTCCTCCTGCCTCTCTGACTCTCCGTCTCTCCATCTGAACTATCCTCCTCTTGCTCTCTTCTACTGGGCACCCATAAAACATCAATCTCCTCATCCTCATTCTCCTCAGATGCATCAATTTCTTCTACCAGCTCACAGAAGGAAGCAGCAGCGGGGACCTCCTCGTCATCACTCATTATGTCCATCTCTGTTGTGTTCTCTGCCAGAATTAAATCTGGTGTAACGTCCTCATCTCCTTCATCTTCTTCTGCCAATAATGGTTGCGCATCACTCAGTTCAAGAAACTCATGTGAAAATAACTCCTCTGACTCCAGTGAAGAAGGGGCGCCGGTGGTGGAGGAACTGTTACGTGGGGTGCCCATAACAGTGGAGGATGAGGATGTTGTGGTAAAGTTAGAAACGGTAGAGGATGGGGTGTGCTGTGTAAGCCAGTCAACTACCTCTTCAGCATTTTGGGAGTTCAGGGTCATTGCCTTTTTAAAACTGGGCAATTTCCTAGGGCCACAGGATAGCATAGCAGCACGGCCCCTAGTGCCTCTGCGTGGCGGCCTGCCTTTGCCTGGCATTATTTTTAAAACAACAACAACAACAACTCAGGTGGTGTTTCTAGAGACGGTATTATTATTGATATTTAGACAGAATGTGAACAAGCTCACACAGCTAAGTGGCAGTGGTTTGAAAATGAAGAAGAAGAACACACTGGGCAAACAAGGCCTACAAGGTCAACGTATACACTACTACAGCAGTGGATACGGAATATATTATTGCTGCCTGAAACACGTCACTCGGGTGGTGTTTCTAGAGACGGTACTATTATTGATATTTAGACAGAATGTGAACAAGCTCACACAGCTAGATGGTTGTTGTTTGAAAATGAAGAACACACTGAGCAAATAATGCCTACAAGGTTAACGTATACACTACTACAGCAGTGGATACGGAATATATTATTGCTGCCTGAAAAACGTCACTCGGGTGGTGTTTCTAGAGACGGTATTATTATTGATATTTAGACAGAATGTGAACAAGCTCACACAGCTAGATGGTTGTTGTTTGAAAATGAAGAACACACTGGGCAAACAAGGCCTACAAGGTCAACGTATACACTACTACAGCAGTGGATACGGAATATATTATTGCTGCCTGAAAAACGTCACTCGGGTGGTGTTTCTAGAGACGGTATTATTATTGATATTTAGACAGAATGTGAACAAGCTCACACAGCTAGATGGTTGTTGTTTGAAAATGAAGAACACACTGAGCAAATAATGCCTACAAGGTCAACGTATACACTACTACAGCAGTGGATACGGAATATATTATTGCTGCCTGAAAAACGTCACTCGGGTGGTGTTTCTAGAGACGGTATTATTATTGATATTTAGACAGAATGTGAACAAGCTCACACAGCTAGATGGTTGTTGTTTGAAAATGAAGAACACACTGAGCAAATAATGCCTACAAGGTTAACGTATACACTACTACAGCAGTGGATACGGAATATATTATTGCTGCCTGAAAAACGTCACTCGGGTGGTGTTTCTAGAGACGGTATTATTATTGATATTTAGACAGAATGTGAACAAGCTCACACAGCTAGATGGTTGTTGTTTGAAAATGAAGAACACACTGAGCAAATAATGCCTACAAGGTTAACGTATACACTACTACAGCAGTGGATACGGAATATATTATTGCTGCCTGAAAAACGTCACTCGGGTGGTGTTTCTAGAGACGGTATTATTATTGATATTTAGACAGAATGTGAACAAGCTCACACAGCTAGATGGTTGTTGTTTGAAAATGAAGGACACACTGAGCAAATAATGCCTACAAGGTTAACGTATACACTACTACAGCAGTGGATACGGAATATATTATTGCTGCCTGAAAAACGTCACTCGGGTGGTGTTTCTAGAGACGGTATTATTATTGATATTTAGACAGAATGTGAACAAGCTCACACAGCTAGATGGTTGTTGTTTGAAAATGAAGGACACACTGAGCAAATAATGCCTACAAGGTTAACGTATACACTACTACAGCAGTGGATACGGAATATATTATTGCTGCCTGAAAAACGTCACTCGGGTGGTGTTTCTAGAGACGGTATTATTATTGATATTTAGACAGAATGTGAACAAGCTCACACAGCTAGATGGTTGTTGTTTGAAAATGAAGGACACACTGAGCAAATAATGCCTACAAGGTTAACGTATACACTACTACAGCAGTGGATACGGAATATATTATTGCTGCCTGAAAAACGTCACTCGGGTGGTGTTTCTAGAGACGGTATTATTATTGATATTTAGACAGAATGTGAACAAGCTCACACAGCTAGATGGTTGTTGTTTGAAAATGAAGGACACACTGAGCAAATAATGCCTACAAGTGCACTACTATTGGTGCACTACTATGAAGAACAGCAACAGCACTGTACACGTTAAAGAACAGTAAGATAAGTAAAAGAAAAAAAAAATATATGTATATTAAAAAAAATATTTTTCTCGGGTTGGTGCTGCTGAACTACTAGGAGCAGCACAGTAGCACACCAGTCCCACTCCCCAACACTGCTAGACTAATAGCACTGGGCTTATAGTAGCAACTAGCAAAGTAAAAAAACAAAAAAGAAAATAAAAGCAGTCCTTACAAGGACTATTGGGTTATTACAGCAGTCAGCAGATGAGATCAGAAGAGATCAGTGCCCACAGCAGGCAGCTACATACAGAGCACTGTAGTAGAAGGTAGATTACTAGCCAGCAAAGCTACCCTAAAATGTCCCTCAAATCCCTGCAGACTTCTGTCCCTCCAATACAGAGCAGTATCAAGTAGATTACTAGCCAGCAAACTTACTATCAACTGTCCCTCAAAGAAATCAGTGAAATCAGTAACAGCTCTCTCCCTACACTAGCTCTTCCAAGCACACACAGGCAGAATGAAAAAACGCTGCAGGGCTTCAGTTTATATATGGAAGGGGAGTGGTCCAGGGGGTGTGGTGGTGGTCCAGGAGGGAGAGCTTCCTGATTGGCTGCCATGTATCTGCTGGTCTGGGGTGAGAGGTCAAAAAAAAGCGCCAGGTAAGGCGAACCCAAAATGGCGAACGTCGCGCGACGTTCGCGAACTTGCGGCGGACGCGAACAGCCGATGTTCGCCGGCGAACAGTCCGCCACATCCCTATTGGCTGCCAATGACACATCAGTTAAACTGCATACTGTAGGGCAAATTTGATAAAAAGGAGTGCGGTTGGTTGCTCATAGCAAACAATCAGATCTTTGTTTTCCTTTTCTAACTAGTAGGAGACTGACTATTAACTACTTTTTACAACAGCACCAATGTTTGTAAATGAACCCTTGTATGATTAGCTGCTTCTCCTTTATGGGAAAAGGTAATACTTATATACATAGACACCCATACAGGAAAAAGGCCACCCTCAATTATCTTCATACAAGAAACAGGTTCCCCAGGGTTCAAATCTAAGGGGCATATTTATCATGATGTCTAAAAACCAGCGGGATAAAACACCACGCATCGTCACGCTTCACCATGCAAAAAAATGGCATAAGAACAGCATAACATTTTATACATGTTTTTTGCTTTGAGTGACTTCTGTCGGAAGCAATGTAAAATAGCAGCGTCAAATCTGGCGTTCGCATGGTTTCAAATAAAACACACCTTCATAAATTGGCCTTTTATTTTACACAGCTTTTAAAACTTTTTGGCAAATTTCATTTTACACAGCATAATAAATCTGCCCCTCAGAGACAGTAATTAAAAGAATAGGAATTAAAAGAGTTCAGTATAAAAATAAAAACTGGGTAAATAGATAGTATGTGCAAAATAAAAAATGTTTCTAATATAGTTAGTTAGCCAAAAATATTATGTATAAAGGCTGCAGTGACTGGATGTGTAACATAATTGTCAGAACACTATTTCCTGCTTTGCAGCTCCCTTGTTTTCCACTGATTGGTTACCAGGCAGTAACTGATCAGTGACTTGAAGGGGGGGCACATGGGTCATAACTGTTTGCTTTTGAATCTGAGCTACATGCTAAGGAACTATTGCAAACTCAATGAAGAGTTGGGTCCCATGTGGCCACCTCAAAGTCGCTGACTATTCCAGGGTTAGAGAGCTGAAAAGCACGTAACTAGAGGGGGGCGGCCCTGGCGCGGGATGGGCCCCCCGTACCCCTGGAATCTGCCCAGAATCAGTGGCATGCGAGCTGCAGGGGGGCCCTGAGGGGGTGCGGGCCCTGGCCCAATCGCACCCCCTGCTCCCCCGGTAGTTACGCTACAGTTAGACATCCAGTCACCCCAGCCTTTATAGCTTAAATTGTTGGCTAACTATAGTAGAAACAATGTTTATTTTGCACAACTAATGAGGAACTCTACCAATCCCAGTACTATAGTGTGAAAATAGATATAAATAGGAACACAGAAGCTAAAAACAAGCAGCCATCAGGGCTGGATTTTGCGAGGTGCCAACAAACGAGCGTGCACACATTCAAGCATCCAAGCACTGTGGAGTTTTGAGTCCCTAGTGTTGGGCGGCATGCCACCCCTAAAATTTGGCCTCACCACAAATCCAGGCAAAGTGCAATAGAGTAGATAGGACTTCCTCAAAAAATAGTCCCAAAAAACGCTGGCGACTTCATTTTTCAGGGTGATAGGCTGCAAAAGATTGTAAATTTGTACTGGGGTACCTGGATCCCCCCTACATTTCCTAACATATGGCACATAAACTATACACTGGGCTCATGTGTAGGGCAATATAAAAACTTTATTCTATTTTAGTAAGGTTTCCTGGGCTTTTGTAATGTAATGTATTGGCTGCAACATATACGTCCATTCAACTTTAACTTCCCGCCGTATGCTTTGCTTGCCACAGTAGCACTAGCGCTACTTTGCCAGCGTTCGACGCCCTGGATGAAACCTTAGTGAATTAGCGATGTCCTAGCGAATCTAAACTTGGCAAAATTTTGCGATGTGAGAGATGCCTTTGCTGACGAATTTTCGGAGGTTAGTGAATTTGCCCCAGAGACTCCCTGACAAAACAGGATCAGCTAACCACCAGAATTTTAATACCTTTTCGGCGGATCCAACGCGCTACGCCAAAACGCAGGCATCAAATCAGATGCAACAGAGAATAAGGTAAGCAATAGCAATGTCGGATGGTGTCGCAGTGTTCACCCAACACCACATGACTGTTGGATGCAGACGCTACATGCTAGCCATACACTATAAGATCAGCTCATTTGGCGACATCAACAAATGAACGGATCTTTCCCCGATATGCCCACCAACGGCAGGGCTGTATTGGGTTAATCCGAAAGTTCGGCTCTTTACCACCTTTAGTGATATTGGATAAATGACTTTGTTCTATGTTTTCTCTAATTTGAATTATAATCAGTCTGAGACTGGCAGAAAAAATCTTTTAGTTCTGTATGCGAATTAGTGGAAATTACAAATATAGGACAGGGATTATTTCCAATGGGGTGCAAAAAATGCTCATATACCACGTTTTCAAATATACATTCATAGGTTGTGTCTGTTACTCACAAACTTTCTATTCCCTGAATGTAGGGCCAAGATTTGGGCCTGTATATGCAACAATGTCAATGTAGGTAAGTGCTGTGTACAGGAGGGGCGGTTCATGAGGGAAGTGCTTGTCTCATGGTATGCACTATGCCTTGCACTCTTTATGGGTAAAAAAGGTCCCCTAATGTACTTAGAGTGTAATCATGTCCCCTCAGAAGCGTCTTTTTTCCAGAGAAAACAACCCCAAGCTTGACAGTCTACCCTAATAATTTAAATCTTCTATCCCTATAACCAGTTAAGTTGCACATCTCTGCACTCTCTCCAGCTCATTTATATCCATCTTAAGGACTGGAGCCCAAAACTGCACTGCATACTCCAGATGATACTCCACCTGTATCAAATGCTTTAGCAAAGTCTAAGTAGATTAAATTCACATACATTGCTCTTATTATTTCACTTTCATACAAAATCAGAATAAATGTGCCAACGTGAGTGCCTAGTCAACCACTGTTGACCCGTTTTTTTTCCAGCAGTTTCGCAGCATTGGCAGTCAGAGAAGTGCAGAAATTCACCACAAATCCATACCTGGCGAATACATTTGTCCATCACTAATTCCACTGCTAAAATTTTAATCATAAAGTTGGTACCTGAATTACAGTATATTTCTGCCTCCAGACATGTTTATCTGAAAAAAAAATTGCAAGTCAAATACTGGAAGAATCCCAGTCCAATAGATGAAAGGTTGAAAATTATACATGAAACTAAAGGGCTGTCAGTTCTACTTACAGATAAACTGTTATTTACTCCGGTGGAAGCTACTGGGTACATTGAACTTTAACCAGTCAAGTTAATTTATGAGAATTACTTTTTCTTTGATGCCAAAGATAATTGCTCTTAAATCTATTAGCCAGGTTAACGGGCTTGGCCACTGATATTGTATGTTCTTATGTAGACCTAAATAGTAATGGTGGTACAGTGGAAGACATTAAGGGTTATTTACGCATGTAGCTGCAAGTGCGTATTTGTGGACACAAATGTTGCACTTATTGATGTCATTCGTGCATTTCCGTATTGTTACCTAAGCACCATTGGGTTTGGCCTACTTTGTTTGCTGAATTATATGCAAATATGCCTATTGACACCGTGGAGCCTTGGAGCCTATGGCACCCTGAATTTGCCAGTGTAGGGACCCTGAGATTTGGGTTAAATTACTCAGGCAGTTCCCCTGTAGTATTTGGACACCTAAGGGTCCTTTAGTTAACTCAGGCAGCTATGTCCCTTGCTGGGTCCACATTAGTTCATGGAGTTTGTCCACTAGATGGCACTGTTTGTCAATATAAAAGGGTTTAGCACCATGCGGTCTGGGTCTGTCCTGGGACTTTGCCTCACAGAGAGGTACTACAGGTCCAGGTCTGCCGGGGAAAAATAGTGAAGTGTAAGATAGTGATAGTAGTACAGTAATAGTCGCTCTAGGAGTGAAAGTCAGCTCAGGGTAGCTAGTGAGCAGATGTGGCTCCAACGAGGAGGTGTAGTGGGGTTAGGACCCCGTGGTATTTGAACCACTAGTGCAGGGACTACAGTGGGTGAGTTGAGGACCAGATAGGATACCAAGACCCAAGATCCCAGGCTGAATACAGTGGGTGAGGTGAGGATCAAGTCCGGTGCCAAGATACAAGACCTCAGGCTGAGAAACCCTTGCCTTAGTGTTTCACCAGAGGGATAGTGCCTAGTGAGAGTGGTAACTATTCCCCATGTCTATTGTTGCTGTACCTTTGATACATACTGAATACTAGCCCGTTTGCTGCACCCTGTACTCTCTGGAGGGATTATTGCTGTGTGAAGCTATTCTATGATAACTGTGAACATCAAAGTGCCTGTGAACTACTACCTTGCTACTGTTCTCTGTAAATAAACCAGTTATAGTTTACTGCAAAGAGACTGTCTGGCTGAATATCCTGCCGCATTTATCTACACCAGGTACCGGGAGTTGCTGCGGGTACACTGGGGGTCTGGGCACACTACAAGCAGTTTTAGCCTGGTCGCACATCACCTTACTACACAGCAAAAGTACACTCAAGGGTGTGCTACACCAGTAATAGGGTGAAATTGTGGGAGACTCTCAGTTGCAATTATATTGGAATTCTGTGAGAAAATGCTGCATTGTGGGTAAAAAAACATGCAATTTGTGTCTAAATATTGAACTTTACCTACTGAGCTGTTTTCATAATAATGACCTTTATGGTTGGGCTGCCATACTGGTTGGGGGCATTAATTACAAGGCCCTCAATAAGGCTAATGTCTCACCACATTTTAGGAATATTAGGAATATTTTGTTGACAGTGTCACACTGTATTTTCAGATAAAAAAACATGCAGTGATTATCATTGTTCACATTTAATACCATGCTTTCTAGTGCTAGTACCATTTCCAGGAAACCTTTAGCCATACACTGAGACCTGTGACTGTAGTTATCTAAATAAATCCCCTCTATGAGTTAGTACTTTGTCCCATACTGTTTACACATTCCTAATACATGCTTCCTAATCGCTTCCAGATCATACTATGAAGAACTTTTAACACCATGGTTTTTACTTTATGTGCATATACACAAATAGCCAACTCAGAGCCATACAGTATATAGTCAAGCAGCAGTCCTTATACATACTGCACTCTGGAACTGGTTAAGTACAACCTTTGGATAAAAGGTTTTTTGATTAACAATGGTGCAATAACCATAAGCCACCAATCAGCAAAGACTGGTCTAGTGCGGTTAAAGTAATGATACCAAATATCTGATTATGTCCAAAAATGCAAATAACTAGGGATGGGCGAATTTGACCCGTTTCGTTTCGCCAAAAATTCACCGCCGGCGAAATGTCGCAGACGCCCATTAAAGTCTATGGGCGTCAAAAAATTTTTTTCGCGCGGCGAAATTATTTTGTCGCGCGTCTTTTTTTCGGTGAAACGAGGCGAAAAAATTCGCCCATCCCTACACTTGTTGCCACAAACCGTATCAGTCAGTGATAGCTCAATCCTACAGTGATCTGGGTTTGCCACGTCCAGAAAAGCAATATCATGTAGGAAATGAAGATTTCACTGGAGAGCTTTTTTAGTGAAACAGTGAAGACGTTTATTCAAGATGCATTAAAGCACTACATGTTTCGGACCTCTGGGGTCCTTCTTCTGGTTCTGCAACAGAAGAAGGACCCCAGAGGTCCGAAACATGTGGTGCTTTAATTCATCTTGAATAAACGTCTTCACTGTTTCACTAAAAAAGCTCTCCAGTGAAATCTTCATTTCCTACAAATATCTGATTAGTTACTATGACTAAAAGACACTTTATAACAGTAAATGAGCCAATGTGCATCACTTATTGCAGACTTGCCACTTTAAAAAATTCTCCTGATTTCAGGTAGAACTGACATACAGCAAACAATTCCCAAATAAAACATGAACTCGTATTTTTCATCTGTGTACACAAATGAAGAACCAGTAAGTGAAGGTTTCCTTCTTAACACTCCCAATTATAGTAATACAACTAATGATGCATGGTTCACACATGAAGAAATTCAAAAGAGACTTGAACATGTTAAGATTAACAAAGGTCCAGGGCCAGATGGTATTCATCCCAGGGTAATTAGCGAGCTTAGCTCTGTGATTGCCAAACCTCTTTACTTAATTTTTCAGGATTCATTGAGATCTGGCATTGTGCCGAGAGACTGGCGAATTGCTAATGTGGTGCCTCTATTCAAAAAAGGATCCCGTTCTCAGCCTCAAAACTATAGGCCAGTTAGTCTGACGTCAGTATTAGGAAAGATTTTCGAAGGGTTAATAAAGGATAAGATACTGGACTTCATAGCAAATCATAATAATATAACCAGCATGGTTTTATGCGTAATAGATCTTGCCAGACTAACTTAATTTCTTTTTACGAGAATGTAAGTAGAGACCTCGATTCTGGGATGGCAGTGGATGTGATTTACTTAGACTTTGCTAAAGCATTTGATACAGTGCCACACAAAAGGTTACTGGTTAAATTAAGGAATGTTGGCCTGGAACATAGTATTTGTACCTGGATAGAGAACTGGCTAAAAGATAGACTACAAAGAGTGGTGGTAAATGGAACATTTTCTAATTGGACCAGTGTTGTTAGTGGAGTACCACAGGGCTCTGTACTAGGTCCCTTGCTTTTCAACTTGTTTATTAATGACCTGGAGGTGGGCATTGAAAGTACTGTTTCTATTTTTGCAGATGATACTAAATTGTGCAGAACTATAGGTTCCATGCAGGATGCTGCCACTTTGCAAAGTGATCTGTCTAAACTGGAAAACTGGGCAGCAAACTGGAAAATGAGGTTCAACGTTGATAAATGCAAGGTTATGCACTTTGGCAAAAATAATATAAATGCAAGTTATACACTAAATGGCAGTGTGTTGGGAGTTTCCTTAAATGAAAAGGATCTAGGGGTCTTTGTAGATAACACGTTGTCTAATTCTGGGCAGTGTCATTCTGTGGCTACTAAAGCAAATAAAGTTCTGTCTTGCATACAAAAAGGGCATTAACTCAAGGGATGAAAACATAATTATGCCTCTTTATAGGTCCTTGGTGAGGCCTCATCTGGAGTATGCAGTTCAGTTTTGGACTCCAGTCCTTAAGAGGGATATAAATGAGCTGGAGAGAGTGCAGAGACGTGCAACTAAATTGGTTAGAGGGACGGAAGACTTAAATTATGAGGGTAGACTGTCAAGGTTGGGGTTGTTTTCTCTGGAAAAAAGGCGCTTGCGAGGGGACATGATTACACTTTACAAGTACATTAGAGGACATTATAGACAAATGGCAGGGGACCTTTTTACCCATAAAGTGGATCACCGTACCAGAGGCCACCCCTTTAGACTAGAAGAAAAGAACTTTCATTTGAAGCAACGTAGAGGGTTCTTCACAGTCAGGACAGTGAGGTTGTGGAATGCACTGCCGGGTGATGTTGTGATGGCTGATTCAGTTAATGCCTTTAAGAATGGCTTGGATGATTTTTTGGACAGACATAATATCCAAGGCTATTGTGATACTAAACTCTATAGTTAGTATAGGTATGGGTATAAAGAATTTTAATTAAAAGTAGGGAGGGGTGTGTGTATGGATGATGGGTTTTCATTTGGAGGGGTTGAACTTGATGGACTTTGTCTTTTTTCAACCCAATTTAACTATGTAACTATGTAACTATGTAACTATATATTTGATTTTATTGGTTGTACTTGTATTAATAAAATAAGGATTTTTGAAGCAGGTGCCAAGTTTGTAAAATTCATCCATAATCAGGTACTGCCGCTCTGAGTATATGACATGAAGTAGATAAATTGTATCATTGTATTACTGGGATTGATCCTAAAACTGCAAAGGAACTTAGGTGCCACTGCAATAAGAGTTTCAGGTAGAAAAATGTAGTGTATCAACACAAACTAAAGATGCTTCTAATGCAAAGCAAGTCTATAAAAATCAAAATGCTTTGTTTTCGAATATTTTACATAATAATGAATTTATATTATCACACTGCCTTTAGTCTGATGACACACTAAACTGAAAGTGTTGAAAACCTCCCTAGCCACAAGCCTTTCACTTGACTGGAAGTTTTCTGCCTCACTGAGCAGCCAGGTAATGGTTCTATCAGGTGCCTCCCATTCAGGACATGGCAGCACAGAATTTGTCGGCGCATACAAGCTGAAAAAAGTTATGCAGTTATGTGTGTATCATCATAAAACTATTTACTGTTTAATAATGCCCCTAACTTAAATGGCTGATGACACTATTCTGTTTCTGATTGTTGGAGAAAGAAATATTTAAAAGGCACAAAGACAGACTAATGGCATCAGTGTTTTAGGGTATTGTTGTGGTTTGGGTCATAATCAATGGCTGTCTACTATGCACAGGGTCATGTTACAATTCTCCTTCCTAGCATTTAACAACTATTCAAATTATAAGCAATGCTCGTTAATTTATTTAAAACAACCATCCGTATTAGAAGAAAACTAAAATGTATTGCATCACACCCTAATATTTAATGGACCTTTTGATCACAGAGGATATGGCGAAAACTTTAGACTGCTTCACAAATAATATTAAGACTTGCATTAAAAGGTTCAGCATCAAAATATCAGGCATCACTATTTGTATTTAATCTGTTTGTTTGATTTATAAACTGTACTATTGTGTCATTATTAATAATATTAATGGGATTGTGTAAAAATATTTAAAAACTGAACATACTGTGCTCACTGTGCCCACTGGCCATCCTCTCCAAGCTAACATTTAAACATCAAGAATAAATGCAGATTAGGGAGCACCACCCATCACATGAGACAAACAGTAAGATGGTGTGCAGGGTTAAAAATATAAATAATTGAAAAGAGAAAAAGCTAACCCTTGAGGTTGCACCTCCCCATCATAGGATCCGATAACCCAAGGAACAAATCAAAACTTTTACCAATAGATTACATAAAAACCGTAAGTCCAGGAAAACGTTTAAAATAAAGTTAGGAACAGGGAGATAAATGTACTGAAAATAGGTTATGCGATATGTACAGGCTGTGAGGTAGAAATTACTATCTTGTAGAGTCCATCGATCTACAGCTGAACCAGGAGGGAAGCTCTGTGGGTGAAGGGGTGGGTCGATCAACTGAGCTTTTTCTGGGTAGAATTTACCATACTATATAGGTGAGCATACTGCATGCACCACAATTTGTCTCAACCAATTATACAGCGGGTCTCCTTCTATGGAATTGGGAGGGTCTGTCTGAGGGTGAAGGGGTGGCATAATAACGGCGGCTGGAAAGTGCACTGTAGGTGGACTGCATTGGTGGGTCTGTGACAATGGTTTGTAGTTTATGTGTGATTTATCCGCATAATTACCACTTTACTTACCCGTCTCTCTTTCCATCAAACTGGGAGAGTTAAGCTGAGGGTGAAGGGGTGGTTGTTTAACTGTGGTTTGGAAGTAAACCAGCGAGAAGAGGGACAGATGGGTTTGATACCCACTTTTCTCTAGGTTATTGGATAATTGCCTTTATTCCTACCCCGTGATTACTTCAATGCTCCATTACAGACCCAATAGATCGGTCTAATTTCAGTACATTTATCTCCCTGTTCCTAACTTTATTTTAAACGTTTTCCTGGACTTATGGTTTTTATGTAATCCAGTGTCGGACTGGGACATCAGGGGCCCACCCAAAAATCTTAGACCAGGGGCCCACCAAAAGAGCTTAGATCAGGGGCCCACTCTAAGCACTATTATAATTCCTCTCCTCACGCAACCTCTATTCTGCTAGTCTCTTTTCTTTTCATGCTATAATCTATTATTCAATCTATTTAGTCTCTTGTTCCCATAGAAATAGGTAATGGCCATGAAATATGCCAAATGTTTTGAAGCAGGAGGGCCCACTGACACCTGGGCCCACCGGGAGTTTTCCTGGTATCCCTGTGGGCCAGTCCAACACTGATGTAATCTATTAGTAAAAGTTACGTTTTAATTTGTTCCTTGGGTTATCGGATCCTATGATGGGGAGGTGCAACCTCAAGGGTTAGCTTTTTCTCTTTTCAATTACCAACATTTAAACATCATAAGCAGAAGAAATGCTCCTCTAAAAGGCACTAAATATTAAGTACACTTTCACCACAGCCAATGCCTCAGTGCAAGCAACTAAAGTGAAGTAAATAATCTCAGGACCAAAATATCCTAACCAACAATTAAAATACAAGCTATGGTTGAATTATATAGGAATATAGAACTATAGTAGCAGGTTAATGACCTTTAGAGTGGGTTAAATAATATATGACACCATGGGAAGTTCTCAGATTTCCTTATATATCAGATAGGAAGTAACTGGTGGCAAAGGTCAGGGACAGAGCTGTCATCCTTGCACTTCCCAGTCAAGCCATGGGAAAATCTAGAAAGGAAGGGAGCGGAGATGAACCACCTAACCCTGGTTTGTGTCACTAATAAGAAGCAAGGTAAGAATCACTGGGCTAGAACGATCTTAAGCAAAACTATTCTGGGTATATTTGATGAATTATGTGTGCTGTATGGCACCAAAGTGGGTAACGAAGGGTGCCCTGGACTGTGGGGAGATGATGGGAGTGGAGAGAACTCTGGAACTAGCTATGTGGGGTGAAGGATTGGCTAAAGACACATATATATATATACTGTAATTGTTTTAAAGTTTCAAGGAACTGGTTTCCATATGTCAAAATTGTGTTATTTCTAATACTATTAGAAGTTTTTGTCACAGCTACTGGTGGATAATTGTTTTTGTCCTTGCCAACCTATAAACCTATTGTTTGGTATAACAAGGACAGGTTTTTTTTTTTTTGACTAAGCATGGTTTCAATAAAGCTGTGACTGACCTCCACCCATTAAAATGGATAGCTGAGTCCACACACAAGTACAAGAGTCCTGCAGCGGGTCGGGTACCCACAAAAACCTGTGGTACCCTGCACGTCGCAAGTAGAAGTTCCGGGTATTGACACGGGTCGGCGGTTCTGCGGGCCGCGGGTCTTCTCATTAGTGATGTTTACTCCTTTTTTTGACCATGTCTACTTCCGATGACATCACTTCCGGTTTACAATGACAGCACTTCATGATTCTTGATGGTCAGCGGGTCGCGAGTCTGGGTTGCAGATAAGGTACTTGCGCGTCGGGTACCAGGTCCAATCGGGTAAGAATGTGGGTTACGGGTCCGGGTTGCGGATTGCAGGTAAGGGTTCCAAAAAATGGACCCGCGCAGGACTTTACAAAATAGTACACACAAGCAACTGTCTCCCCACAGTCCATTTAGGAACCATTGTTTCTCAGGCATAAGGTCACCATAAAAATGCCTGAAACATGAACATTAGATCAAATACTACTTTACAGGGAAACCTCAATTTTTTACAGTAGTGTAGTAAGGAGTCTAAGCCTTACTATAATTTGCTTTTTCATTCCCAACCTCAAAAAAGCATGTGGTATAGGGATGAAGTAATTTTCAAATAAAGTACTTCTACCTCTTCTAGTATTTTCTTAAACAGATATAATGATGGTATAGTACAGAGGTTCCAGCTCAACAGTAGGTGCCAGGCTCTGCCTGTGCCACTGTACTGCAGTGCTGTCAAATTCTTATAGACTCATGAAAGAGAATTATTATAGAGCTCTTCCAATGGATTAAAAGGAAGGATCTGCCAATTCTGGGAAACGGTTTCCTAAAATGTATTGAATTAGAAAGGGCTGTTTTGTACAATGCCCTAGGAACCCTGTCTATATATTTAACAGAAGAAAACTGTAATATGGATTAACCAAGACTTCTTTGTCCTGTAGCAGTTAATATAGCCATAGCCACGTCTGTCATCATACTACAATAGCATTCACAATGCCCAGTTATTAAGATAATCTTCTATACTGAGCAATCACAAGCTTATTCGAAACCAGATCAGTGTGGAATTCGGAAACAGAAATATGTTGGGCAACCTTTCCCTGATCTTTTGCCCCAGTAGAAAATATAAGGCTAGAGATCCTAACAGTAGATTAAGCTCCATAGTTTGAAACAGTGACAAAATGCTATTTGCTTTGTGCATTTCCATGTCATACCAGTTCCAGTTGTGAAACACCACAACACATTGAAGAAAAATGTTTTATTGACTGGTTGTGAAAGGGTTAATGGCTGTGTTACAAAGGAGAATCTAGACTTGGGAAATCTGACAGAGTAATAATAAATGAGTATTTGACTATTTTAATAATTCTACAGTTTTTCCTGATTGTCTGAGAGTCTACTTTGAAAAACACTGCCCTCTAATGTGCGACAGTTGTATTCTTTTTATTTTGCATTAAAGAAAGGTTTATTTAGGTAGAAGATTCCAAATGATCAATGTGTGTTTGCATATTCATTTTACAGTTAGTGAATACATACTGTATTTTGACATGCTAATGGGTAATATACAGCGGACTCTGCAATTAATGAGGGAACATTTATGTGACAAACATCTCCAATTGGTGCATTTTTGCAGATATAAGTAGCACCTGTACCATGATATGGAGTTCTCCAATTAAATCATAGCAGATGTTACAATAACCCAGGCCACAAGAAATGGCCAGAGAGTTGGATTTAGTGGTGTGTTTTATTTATTGAGCTCCGGTTCTTGGCTACGCTGTACAATTTGCTTGTCTATAAACCTCTCACTCATGAAATCTATAACTGTCTTCAAAAAAGAGATTGAGTGATCATGTTGTGAATTAAAATGCATTTAACAAATCACACTGAAAGTCAATGTGCATATTTGCAAATGAGTAGTTTTACTATCCTGGTATTCTTGAACTCACTTTCTTACAAAGGGATAAGGTATTCCAGCAAAATGATAGTTGTCAGCACTGTGCCTACTGACTTCACTGGCCAATAAGAATACTGTCAGGCTCATTTAAAAAGAGCTAGACACAAATGTGGGCCATTAGATCCTCATACACAAATGACTTGAAGAATCTGACCTACATTTTGACCATCAGCTGGGGTGGCAAAGAACATTATGTTTTTGCACTTTGCATCATGTTTTGCTTTGGTAATGAGCCAAGATATGTCATTAACATCTGTGTCTTCTTTGTGTAGCTAGTGAATGTACACACAATTCTAGGATCCTCACCTGGAGTTGGAAGGCAAGTTAATTGGCTCCTGATAACACTGATAATAGTCAATATGATTGGGAGCTCAACTGGCACAGGGACAGATGTAAAGGACGTATGTTGGCCCATAACATGACTGATTAGAAAGTGATGGATGGATGGACAAGTGTATAGTGTTTTCCACACCATTACTTGTTTGTAAAACATCACCATTTTAATAATAATTAAAAATAATTAAAATTGCAGACATTATTCAATATGTTTATTGATTGGACAATTGCATGTAAAAAGTGTGGCAGCTCTATATTTCTGATGTTCAGAAACATTTGAAAATACAAAAAGGTAATATGTTCTCTCTATGAAATGCTGAACAGTGCTAAATATTTGGTTTTATGGCCCAGCAAATCATGAGCCCTCAACCATTAAACAACTTTTACTCCCTGGCCCCACCTCATTTGTTATTCTCATTCATCTACATCTACATTGAATATCCCTGCACACATAATCGCTATGATCTCAGCACTTGATGATTTCCACTCAGATGTTATTACTTATATTTCACCTCTGAATTGCCCTGTATACACTACGCTAACACATTTCCTTAAATGACTCTGCTACTGCAGAACTTAGTGGGAAAAAAAAAACACAAAAAGATTGAAAATAATTTGGCCAAAAATAAAACAGCAAAAAATGTGATTTTGCTGACTGTGTTGGTGTTTATTAGATGAATAAGAATGCTTTTTCTTGGCAGATGTTCTGAGAAATTTCTCTTCACAATCATCAGTAAATACACAAACACGAGAACTACAAGATTAAATAAAGCATTTAATTAAGCAAAAGTATGAAAAAAATATAATTGCCATCCTTAAGCTGGATAAATCTATTATTTACTATATAATTAGCTGATGTTACAGTAATGTCTACCCTCTTCAATTCTAATGCCCTCTTTTTCTCCAAAAAAAGAACTCAAGCATCAGCAGCAATACACTACTTTTTCTTTTTCAAAGACCCATCCACAGCACAGTAGGGCATTTTGTTGGCTCATGACCCTAATAGGTACCTACCATAAGGTAATTTCCATAAATATTTCATTGTTTTAATTATAGAACCACGTGACACCCAAAGCATTCAGCATTCTTTACATCTGAGGGTTGTAGTAATAGACCAGATATTGTATGTCAGGTTCATTGGTGGCCCCCTAGTAGGTCTATTCTGACATTGATTCAACTGAATTGTTTTTTTTTAAAGGGTTAGATGACACATTTCTAAGTTGCCCTAACTTACAAAAATAATTTGAAATAGCTCATAATTTAGGGCCAAGCTTGGCCTTATACACCCCTGTACCCCCTTGCAATTGTAGGGTCTGCTTCCTCTTTTGTTGAGTCCATGGGTTTACTTTATTCTCACCTCTCATCCTATTTTAATATCCACTAAAGAAGTGGCCTGGTTCAGGCTGTGGCCAGACATGTTTTTGTGGATTTGTCATTGTACAGCAAGTGGTGGTTTGGCATGTGGGTCAGGTCTACTTACACACTGCCAGAAATTCAGGAACCTGAACGGTATTCCTGGCCAACTGAATTGCTTAATAAAAAGGAGTTGCTTCTTTACCAGCGGCGGGAAAATTTAAGATGGGAAAAAAACTACGCTAAGCTAGTGAGCTAAATTGACATTTGGCCAGTGAAGCATACTCGGAATCTTTGCATATATGTGGAATCAATTTGAATAAAATTATAATAATCTGCAGTCAGTTGCACCCTGCTAATTGCATTCATTTTACAGTATAATAATTTTCCCCAGGTTTTCAGCTAACCTGCTAACCTTATTTAGCATTGAATCCAACTACCACCTATTAGAGGTCACATTTTTTTCAATAAATCTGGAACCTCTGCAACACAAAATCTGTTTCTTTTTCATTAGCCTTTTTAATGCAGAAAATTCAGCACACACACACACATATGCTTTACAATATAAAGATTCCGATTAATTCACCACTGATACAGTACATTAAAACCACTGCTCTACAGCATTTGCACATTCCTTCTAACTCTGGCATTGTGGGTTAACAATCTGGCAAATTCCTCCGTAAATTGAACTTTGCACACTGCACTTGCAGTCACATATGTCCCCTTTAAAGAGCTGGTCTATTGAATACAGCTAACTAAGCTAGACATGAAAATTTATTTCTAGTGGAGAGTATTTACAAAAACACCTATTAACCTTCTTAATCTTATTATATTATTATTATATTATATTTATAAGACAATATTGGAGGATATGATCCAGATGATACCTAAGGTCATTAAGGGTGCCAGTGCAGAAAGTGCACAGATAAGTGTTTAGCTCTGCTACATGTAGATTTTAGAGATGTTTGGTGAAAGCATGGTAAAAAATGGTAAAAAAAGGAGTGAGTACTGTAGCACTTCTCTGTATTATACCATTGCTGTGTTTTTCTTTCTCTTTCCCCCTTTTCCTTTATTTTAAATAGAAAAAAAACTGAAATCCAGCAGCATAAATGATTACATTAATTTTAAACACAGAAACACTTAGCAATAAATATACATTATTTCTGCTGGTCTAGCTGGTGGGTAATTGTAGAAAGAGGTGATTTCACTGCTGGGAGAGATTTCTCCTGCAGAGCAGTAATTATCTGCTTTTGTTTTACAGATTTGCAGAGCAGTAATTAACACCTTCACTAATAGAGATCTACAAAACAATTATTAACCCCATATCTAATATAAACCTTCAAAGTAGCAATTAACCTCTTCCATGCTACACCCTGCCAGAGCAATGATTAATTAATTTCCCACCAGAGACCTGAAGAGAAGTAATGAACATCTGCCCCACCAGAGACCCACAAAGCACTAATAAACAAGAAAGGGAACCACTAGCCAGACCCAGAACTTATATAATGTGCAAGTCATTGAACCCCTGGGTAATAGTGACCATAATGTTATATAATTTAATGTCTGGTGCAAAAAAATATATATACTGGGGCAACAAAAACCATGAATTTTGGAAAAGCTAATTTTAGTGCCTTGAGGGCTGCCCTACATATTGATTGGGGCATTAAGTTTTCAGCTAAAAACACAGAATAGAAATGGTTGTCATTTAAAATTATATTAAATCATTACTGTTCTCAATTTATTCCCTTAAGGAGTAAATGTAGAAGTTCTAAGAATCATCCTATGTGGCTTAATACAGAAGTAAAGTTAATAGGAAAGAAGAGAAAGGCATTTAAAAACTACAAATCTGTTGGGACAGAAGCTGCATTTAATGAATATAAACACTGTAATAAATGTGGTAAATCAGCGATCCGGAAGGCAAAGAAAGGAAATGAAGAGTTAATTGCGGTGGAGGTGAAAACTAACCCTAAAAAGTTTTTTAAATATATTAATAGTAAAAAGATGCAGGTTGAGAGTGTTGCTCCATTAAATAATGGTACCAGTATGGTTGTAACAGATACAGAAAAGGCAAATGTGCTAAATCAGTTCTTTTCATCAGTGTATACATTAGAAGAGTCTGTGTTCCCAGGCTCACTTTATCGCTGCACTTATGGCTCAGCTCAATCTAGTTAGTGGCTGACTTAGGATATGATTCAAAAAGCTTTAATAAAAATGTATGTAAACAAGGCTCCAGGGCCTGATGGCATACACCCCCGGGTTCTAAGAGAGCTTAATTCAGTTTTAGACCAGCCCCTATTTCTCAGATTCACTTTCATCTGGTATGGTGCCTATGGATTGGAGAAAAGCTGATGTTATTCCAATATTTAAAAAGGGATTATGATCTCAGCCTGGCAATTATAGGCCAGTAAATTTGACATCTGTGGTGGGCAAATTATTTGAAGGCTTGTTAAGTGATCACATTCAAAATGCTGTCCTAGTCAATGGCATTATGAGCAACAATCAGCATGACTTTATGAAGGATAGGTCATGTCAGACAAATTTGATGAGGTAAGTAAGATGCTGGACAGTGGGGAGGCAGTAGATGTGATCTATTTGGATTTTGCCAAAGCGTTTGATTCTGTGCCCCACAAACAACTGCTTTCTAAACTAAGGTCTGTTGGGCCTAATGAAGTTGTTTGTACATGGATAGGAAACTGGCTACAGGATCATGTACAGAGGGTGGTTGTTAATGGTACATTCTCTACTTGGAGTAAGGTTCTTAGTGGGATCCCTCAGGGCTCGGTATTGGGTCCACTTTTATTTAACTTGTTCATTAATGACTTAGGGGAGAGTGTTGTAAGTAATATATCAGTGTTTGCAGATGACACAAAACTATCCAGCCCAATTAATTCCATCCAGGATGTGGCATCCTTGCAACAGGATCTTGACAAACTGGCAATCTGGGCAGCTAAGTGGAAAATGAGATTCAATGTTGATAAATGTAAAGTCATGCACCTGGGATTTAAGAATATCCAAGCCACTTATACCCTTAATGAGACTGAACTAGGCAAATCCATTAAGGAAAAGGATTTTGGAGTCCTTGTAGATGATAAACTTGGCTGTAGCAAGCAATGCCAGTCAGCAGCATCAAGGGCAAATAAGGTCTTGAGCTGTATTAAAAGGGGCATAGAGTCAAGGGAGGAGGGGTCATTCTTCCACTGTATAGAGCACTTGTAAGGCTATCTAGAATATGCTGTACAGTTTTGGTCTCCATCACTCAAACAGGACATTATTGTATTAGAGAGGGTACAGAGAAGGGCAACTAAGCTGGTAAAAGGTATTGAAAATCTTAGCTATGAGGAAAGACTGGCCAAATTGGGGATATTCACGCTGAGAAGAGGTGCTTAAGGGGAGATATGATAACTATGTATAAATATATAAGAGGATCGTATAATAATCTCTCTAATGCTTTATTTACCAGTAGGTCTTTCCAGCTGACACGAGGTCACCCATTCCGATTAGAAGAAAAGAGGTTTCGCCTAAATATTTAGAAGGGGTTATTTTTACAGTGAGAGCTGTGAAGATATGGAATACTCTCCCTGAATCAGTTGTACAGGCTGATACATTAGATAGCTTGAAGAAGGAGTTGGATGGCTTTTTAGCAAGTGAGGGAAAGGGAATACAGGGTTATGGGAGATAGCTCATAGTACAAGTTGATCCAAGGACTAGTCTGATTTTTGGATGCAGGAAGGAATTTTTCCCCATCTGAGGCAAATTGGAGAGGCTTCAGATGGTTTTTTTTCCTTCCTCTGGATCAACTAGCAGTTAGGCAGATGTTGGTCCAAAAAATGGCATCTTGCATTTTGCAGTCAATTTACTTCTGAACCCTACAGATAGTACAACTACAGACACTTCACTGCAGATATAAAAATAAACAGTATAAACTGACATAAACTCTGAGTATAGAGAAGCATGGTGTGTAAAGGTCTTAGCATGTCCATGAAACTATTCAAGAGTTTAGCGAGAGTCACACTGAACCAAGACATAAATAAAATAAGAAAAAAAGAAATAGAAACCTGGTATTACATAAGATTGGGGAGTGGTAATGGATCTAATAGTACACTACATAAGACAGTGTCTTTGATTGACTAAATATTTAAACATTTAGGTTAACATATCTCTTGTCCTGAGTACTGGAAGAAATGATCTGGGAATGACTTACTATGGCAGAAACACTTGCCTTATTAGTATGCATCCAGTCTATAATTGATTTAGGTATTTTAATGCTGTTTTTCTCCTACACATTTATGTCTTTGCCGTTTTGTTTCAGACATCTAGGAGGTGATCAAACTGTAAGAAAATGATTACATCGTTTTCTAATCTCAAACCAATGCCAAGAACAAGATTCCTTAGGACATTAGTATAACCATTTATTATTTTATCACTTGTTTACTTCTATGAAGAAAGTTAGCTATCAGGGCTACACCCAGGGTGTAGTCAAAAGAATCAAAGTACAGGACTATTACACTTACACATTAACAAATCCATCACTACCCCCTTAACATGTTGGTTTTCCATTACTCTAATTATTAATGTAGATCATAAACCCAGATGATTTCATGGAAGAGAGTTCCCACAGAGACCACAAACCTTCTTTGGAAAGTATAAATAACTTTGTTTAATGTTAACCTCCCACCCCCTACCCCCTAATGGCAGGTGCACTGCGCTCAGTATGGCCCTGGCAATATTCGGGTAACTGTAATCCTAACACCAGTAATCAGACCATCACATACCATTAAGCCATTGGGCAGATGATATGGTTGTTGTATTAGAATCCTGCTTGGTATGGTAATTTACAGTGAAGATTTACTGTGTACTGTACTGTGAAGTGAACATACCATATTAACAATTATCTCTGGGCCACAAATAATGATTAATCAACAAACCATTTCATCATATGACAGTTGTGGATCTTCATAATGTTTGTGGAGGATGATAGTTATTTTTACAAATCCATATACTTAACTGTGTGGCACCACATCATGTGCTAAGTTGTTGTATAAAAGGTTAGAGGAGAACTGATGCTTAAGAAGAAGGCTAAAAATGTCCCTAGTAGCTTCCCATCTTTTCTGAAGATTCTTATCACTTTCTCTGTTCTGCTGTTACCTGAGTGTAGGGATTTACAATATAGTGTATATATAATATAAAAATCATGAAAAAAAGGCTGATTGGTAAATAATCTGGATACCCATTACATGGCAGCTCAGAAACCAGTCCAATTTGCATCAGAAGATAATAATCAGACCTACCATCAGCATTTGTGACAGGTAAACCTTGTGCTTGATAACACCCCCTAAGCTTAGTTTCTCAGCAACGGGACAGGGACATTGAGAATGTGTGTGACACATGTGTAACAAAATCCAAGATTTTATTCTCCTGTGCACAACTTTGTATTACTGTAATAGAACTGGTAAACCTTTTAGCTGGTGTAGTAAATAAAGAAGATAAAATATGGCATATTCATTCACTTTCACGTTTTATTTCTACAATTCTATAAGCGTCTCAAAAATGCAGATATAGAAGGCTTTAAAGATGCACATGCCACAAACCATTCACCAATCAGTAACGACCTTTTATTAATTGTGTACAACGTGATCCAGGTATCGCCCAACATTCACTCAGCTAAACTAACTGCCGAATGAAGATGCGTGACAAATGATCATAGGTAATTATGCTGGTCACAGATTTATCATTAAAAGTAGTTAAAAAAATTTAGACACAAGACAAATTCGCTAGCGTTTGGCATTTTTCGTTACTGCGCAAATTCACTAACGAACGCTGGCTTAGTTTCGTTAGTGTTACTTTGCACCCTTACGCCAGGCGAATTTTCGCTAGCGACGTAACTACGCAAATTCACTAACTTGCGCAGTGTACTGAACGCTACCTTTTACGCTAGACTTCCTTCGCCACCTCAGACCTGGCGAAGCGCAAAAGAGTAGATAGGGATTGTTTTAAAAAAAAGTCAAAATTTGTTCTAAGTCCCAAAAAACGATGGCGTGTTTTCTACATGATGGGTGATAGACTGAAAAAGATCAAAAATATTTTTGGGGCTCCCCTCCTTCCCCCCTACATTTCCTGACTCATGGCAACTTACCTAGACAGTGGGCACATGTGTAGGGCAAAATAAAATTTTTATTTGCTGATTTGAAGGTTTTCTAGGCATTTGTAGTGCTAATACGTGTTCCTCCATTGAAATTTGAACTTGGCGCCATATGCAAATGAACCATCGCTAGCGAAACTTCGCTTTGCTTGGCGAATTAACGCTAGCGCAACTTTGAAAACTTACGCTACCCCTGTGCGCAACTTCGGATTTTAGTGAATTTGTGGAGCGCTGGCGAAAATACGCCTGGCAAAGTGTGGCGAAGTGTGGCGAAGTGCGGCGAAGTTGCCCCTGGCGCAACTTCGCATCTTAGTGAATTTGCCCCTTAGACTCTAATGGGTGAAAAAAATTGGCACGCAGCAAATATTTGTCACGCAAGTTGTCACAGAAAAATGTTGTCGCCCATAGACTTCAATGCATTTTTGTGTTTTCAGTTTTGAGTTTTCAGCGAAGCAAAACAGGTAAGATTCACCCATCACTACAAAACATCAACATTAATTACACGTCAACCAATTATATATATTCTAGCCATTAAAAGTATAGCTGCCAGTAAATGACATAGATATTGTAATCCAAAACAATAGTTCCACCTATCACCCAAGCCCATGTCAGTCTGCCCTTCCATAACGAAACAGGAGTAACCTCTAGCTGCACTCAACTAGCTCAGAGGAGATGCCCTCACCAGTTCTAAAGTATGTCTTCTAAAGCGTTATCATTTTCCAGGGCCCACCAGCATATCTTTATCAGTCCATCCACACTAATGGTTACCCACCATAGGGGTTCAATACAAGAACAGATCTCCATGGCAGACTGTTGAGGACCCTGTTTGAGCTGTAAAAACCAATCCCAAAATATGCCTGACACTCAGCCCCAGTAATTCCTAAATGAAACAAAAACTAGTATACCATTGCCCTTAAAGGCCACCTAAATGACAATACTGGCATCAGCTTTTCCCTGTGCCTGCACTAAAGAGCGAATAGTGTTTTTTTGGCTAAAATTCACACCATTTGCCAGATGAAATTTCGCAGACTGAAAATCTGGTAATTTATCAAAGTGCGACTGTTACCCTTTTCACCAAAGTGTAATTCGCCAGCTTCAGGCTGGCAAACTCCAAATATAAAGATAGAGCAGCCACTTTTAAATTACAATCAACATCACCCTTTCCATGCTACTTTCCTCCATGTGGAAAATTCTCTAGACTCTAGCATAAAGAATTTTTCCCACTACTTTTGTATAGACAAAATTCACCACATTTCTCTTGAAAAACTGATTAAGATTTTTAGTAAATATGGAGATGTGTTGAGAAAATACACCTGGTGCAGTGAGGCAATATTGGGGAAATTAGTTGAAGAGGAAATTCACACTATAGCAGTGATCCCCAACCAGTAGCTCGTGAGCAACATGTTGCTCCCCAATCCCTTGGATGTTGCTCTCCGTGGTCTCAGAGCAGGTGCTTATTTTGAATTCCTGGCTCGGAGACAAGTTTTGGTTGTATAAAAATCAGGTGTCCTACCAAACAGAGGCTCCTGTAGGCTGCCAGTCCACATAGGGGCTACCAAAAGTCCACAAACCTTACTTGGCACTAACCAGGAACATTTTTCATGTTTGTTTTGCTCCCCAAATCTTTTTACATCTGGATGTTGCTCACGGGTGGAAAAAGGTTGGGGACCCCTGCACTATTGTATACAGTATGTGCCCCATGGTGTTAGCCGAGGTACAGGCACACCAAAATTTGGGGTATCATGTATAATTAGGCAGATTTATTATGCTGTGGAAAAAACAGCGGGATAATACACTACACATCGCCAGGTGTTGGAGTGTATAAAACGGCGTATATTGTTTACGTTTTTTTTCTTAGAGTGACTTCAGCAAGAAACAGTGTAAATTAATGGTGTAAAAATCTGACACCGTTTTTTTTCATGGAATTTTGTTTTATAGAACATAATAAATATGCCCCTTAAAGTTAATGCAGCATGCTTGTACTGACCTACATGTTCCAGTGCTGCCCCAGCATATGGCAGTAACAAGCCCTTCACCCCCTCCATATAATATTGAAAGTGTGTACATACTGCACAGTCCACAATCCCTCTTTTCCCAACCACAGTGTCATTGTAGTGTGATAAGCCAAGTTAGTTCTGCTGCAAGTTATTCTGCAGAATGTCTGTCATTTTAGTATATTGCCCTCCAGTGTTCCTGCAACTAACTGAGCAGTCAGACCCCTCCATTCTGTTACTAGTACAGTGGATAAACCTCAGAACCTCTATATATTGCATACATATATTGGCCCTAGATTTCACTGCAGCAAATCACACATCCACTATTGTGCCTGTAGCACATTGCACAGTTTGCTCCTTGTGTCTATTTTGCATGTCACTCAGCAGTGAATTACACAGCATCTGACATCCACAGCACAACTTGCAGTTTCTGATCTTTTTAACATCAATACATTTATATACCTTACGGCTTCTACGGTGTAAATTATTTTTCACACATTTGCACTTTGCCATGGCAGGGGGTTAAGGCTTAATTTGTCTATTCTGTTTGGAGCAAGGACTGCTTAACTTCTGAAAATGCCAGGCCTCTATGTTTCTTCAATTGCTTCTGTGTTGTTACTCTTTCATTAGGAGTAGGCTTTACTTTAGCCATGGTTTCCTTCTGAAAACCGAGCATACGGCTGCAGCTATGCCTATAATGCAAGTGTATGACCTGGATGAGAAACAATTTAACACCATTCTGACCATAAAATTACACAAAATATAACATAGATCTCACAAAGCCTTCCACTCGGCAGGGCACTCATTTGGATTCATTGAAGTCAAAGAACCTTTATGCTGCCATTTTAGTTCACAAAGCAATTTTCATTCCTTAAATGTAACAGCATAATTACCTCGTTCTCCTCTTTCAAGTTGTCATTTTATTAAACAGAATGCTGGTATAGTCAAGGTTTGTGTTATTTGATCTTAAACAAAATCATTTAGCTTTTAAAGTCTAAAATGCGAGGAAGAGCCCCCTTAACATATATGTAAAACGTATGCCGCTCAATTTCAAGCGGCTCGACATCAAACACCGGCCTGTAAATTAAATTAATTTTGCCTTCTTCTTTTAATAGGTTTTCCGACATGCTAATGAACAAAGAAATGAGAGAAGGGAGAGACTATGGCTAATTTAAGACTCACAGGTCTAGAAAACCACTTTTTCTCCATCTATGGAAGCTGCATGAATTTATGCCTTCCACTGTCTTATCTACTTTCCAAAATTAATTACAAAGCTTGTAAAATAGTTGAAGAGAATCACAAGGAATAAGGATCCAAAAAAAAACTGTATCTCTAGCCTGTAAAATTAACAAATTATTATTACTTTTACTATAGCCTCTTCTGGTGACAGAATTTAGCAGTAAAAATCCATCAATTTTAAGTGCAGTATTATCACCACATTGCAGTTACAGGTATTAATTTGCTTATCAGAAGATGCACAGCGCAGCCCCTAAATGCCCCTAAGAGCTAAGTGCAAACATAGAGAAATGCTAAAGGCCAAATATATCACATTGGGTCTTTTACAATAGCTTATGTTGGCAAGGATTAACCCAAACTCATGTTTCAAGATGAGTGGGACACAGCCACAGCCATAGACAATAAACATAACTGTCTGGTTATTTTTGATAGACAGTCTAGTACACTACAAAATTCTCCAACAAATGTATATTGTTAAACTCAAGGCAATAGGGTAGCAACAAAATTACCTTTGCCCTATATGCGATAAGAAGACAGCTAACTTTCACCATACCATGTGGACCTGCTGATTTCACCTTACTGGTCAAAAAGCATATATCATATAAAAAACATGCTCTCCTGCACATCTTGCATGCAGAAAGCAGTGTGCAAATTGTAATTACCCCATGTTTCTTTGCCACATAATTCCAGCATAATGTGGATGCAAGCGGTCAACCATTGCATCAAAGTTCACACTTTTGTTCTTGCACTTCAAAATGATGGATGTGGCTGATTCCTTAGACACAAGTGTGTTGCACCTATTAACACAGATCGCTCTGGTTACCCTCAGGGTAGCTCCAGACCAAGATTTTGTGCATTCTTATACTATTCTAAAAAAATGTATGATAATGCGGGCGTGAGCCTGTGGAAAAAAAATTTCAGAGGGACTGGATTAACCCCCCTTCATTTCCCCTCTTTCAGGAAGGAGAGTGGCTGGGGGGAGGGTCTGCTTCTTCTATAGTTACACCACTGCTTTTTACCTTTTTTAAAAAAAAAAAGAACATTTGTAGATTTAATTGACACTTTATTGGAATCCATTAGAGCCATTTAGAAGCACTGTTACTTGATTACAAACAAAAAAAAAATCAAGGACATCTTCCTGTAAAAATCATTAGACGGCAAAAGGGATTTCCTATAAATGTACCATGAGTACTGATTCAGAGAAGACCTAAAATATGCCTGCTGACCAAGGGGAAAAAATGAAAGCAGGAATTTGTCTTGGTACCATTGGCTCTATGAGAACAGGAACATAGGTACTAGCATAATAAATTTAGCATGTTTGTGGCCAAAAACAGAAATCTGCTTAATGAAAAGCTAACAAATTAGATTGTTAGGGTGGGTAAAAGTAACAGTAGTACATCTGTGATCAGTTTTTGACCAGATACTGAAAATTGCACTGGAATGCCTGTTAAAGGTGCATAATCCCCTCCCTCCATAGCTGACCTGGGAGTTTTTGCGATTTTTTGTTTGTGCATTTTCAGTCCCTTTAAGGAACATCTTTCCTCTTCCTCTACCATTTAGTTTGCAGCATCTTAAATCTTTTATTTATAATATTGTTCATTTTATTACAATCTAAAATGTATGTTTGGACTTTGTTCCAATATTGTGTATTACACTTCAGTTATTGTCTTGTATACAGGTATGCTTCTATAGAGAGGCAGTTTTGATGCATCATAATATATTCTGGTCCAGTTACTGTATATGCTAATATGGGAGTTAAGATCATGCAAATGTATATGTTTCAAAAATGTAAAACCAGAATGTGCAGTGTACAAAAATGATATGACACAGTCTGTGGTTAAGTGCCATTTTCTTAAAAGCACATCTATACCTATCACCAAAAAAAATAGAAATGTAACACTACAGTTTCACATAAGCAAAGGGAATACTCCAAAAACATGAAAGTATTTAAACAACATTAATTAATAAAAAAAAATACACATGTACCAAATTGAGAAATCAGAAGCAAAACTGTCAAAGCTTTATAGGACTTTTAAATGAGGCCCATAGTTGAGGAAAGACTAAACACTAGAAAAAAAATGAAAACAAAAACGAAATTGTTTAAGAAATTCAGAACTGTACTTTATATAACTTGATCCCCAAAAAACTTTCTGCTGTTTTCCTCCATTGTCTCCCCCATACCCACCCTGAGAATACTTCCCTCGCCCACTGTATTTACTTGCTTGCCTTCTTTCTTTTCTAACTTAGTTCCTATGTCTATTCATTCTCCTATGTACAGTATGTCCTTCCAGGGTATTCTGTATTTAGGTACCACTATCTCTTTGATCCCCCAGAGCAATTACTTCAGCTACTGTTTCATAAACATATTTAAGTCACAACACTCCAACACTTCTTTCAATATGGCCTTCAACTTGTATTTAAATCTATTTGTTTAAATTACTTAGTTCCTAATGTTTGTTTCCCCATATTACTCAATCCAATCTTGTCACAGAATATTTCCTGTATCCGAAGTTCTTTTTTTTACCCAACTTGCCTGCCTTATTATTATTATTGTTATTAATAATAATAATAATAATAATAATAATAATAATAATAAACAGTGCTTCATTATAGTTTTGGACTGGAAGGAAATGTATTTGTGAGTTTGTCACCAACCATATCAATAAACATTCATTTTCTGGTGACGTATCACAGACCACGTTTGGGAAATTCTGGTTTAATGTCTTCCCACTTAAGCCACTTGCACACAGACATTAGCTAAAACTCTGCTCTTTATTCTAGTTCACCCTCAATTAAGCCAAACAAAACAGAATGTCCTGTTGCTTCTCAGTTAATGATTAATGTTAAAAAAAAAAAATAGCAGTGACGGCGGGTCATATCTATTCATTGCAGCTCTGCTTCAGAAAAACAACTTGTTAAAATATCACCTGGGGTTCAAGCTCTTAGTATTCAGTGACACAAACTCTGTCACTGATATGGGAACAGCACTGCCAGGACACAATGCACTGGATCAAAGGAGAAATTACACCAAGTGGCAAAGTGTTAGCAGTCAGAAAATGTTTATTTTTATGGTTTGGTGTATGTCACACAACACTACATGTATTATCAACAGTGCATGCAACTGAGTTTAATGATCTCTCAAAGGGACAAATATCTGGCAGAGATTCAGATTATCACTATTATACTGCAAGAGGACATGTCACTAGAACTCACATTCTCATCTTATGACAGGATCTTTAGCCTGTAGTTCTTTGACTGGGCTTTCAGTTACTTGTCACAGTTGATCTTTTAGATGGGAATTGTATTCTAACAACTGCTGACTGAAGATCCTTGTCATAAAGAGTACCATATCTACAAAATAACATAGCACAGCCACTTTGAGTGGCCACCATCACTTTCACAGCCACAATTACTATATGTTTTGTAAATGATCTGTGCTGTCTGCATAATAACATTATACTGTGGTCAACAACAGAATATAGTGCCCTAATCCACAGTAGTAAATAGCACCAAATCCACCAGCATAAATAGTACACAATTTACCAGCATTAGATGTTACCACCCATAGCACTCAATGACCCAGTGACTGCCAGCATTAAATTATACAGTGACTCACAGCATTATATGATACAGTTACCCATAGCAATAAATATTGTGGAGTTCCCTAACATACAGTCAGTTAGCAACCTTAGTCAGCAGTCAATGATGCAGTAATTCACAGCACTAAAATTGCACAGCAACTTAGAAATAGTACCCCAGTATAAAATTGCACAGTAACACATAACTATTGCACACTGACCTTCCCTCTATTCTTTCTATTTGCCTTTTTTCTTGTCTTACTTTTATCTCAACAAACTTATTTCCTGCACATTTTTTTCTGTGCAGCCTCTTCCCTTTTCCCTCTTCCCAATCCCTCTGAATTCTTTCTGCTCTTAGTTTTATCCCATCTTTGCATCCTTCACCTCTGTCCTCTGTTGCACCCTTTCTCGAGCTCACAACTCTATCCAAGAAATCATTATGTTGGTCCAAATAGCACTTGGGAACCAATTGTAGGCAAAGCACTCCATAATATTGTCACATTATAGACAGTTGGTAAAACCTTTCCTTGAATATTCTATGCAGTTGTGGGTGCTAGTCCTTAGTAAGCATACCAGTGAGCTTGAGTGAAGCCATGTGCTAAACTAAACTGATAAAATGAAAAAGGAGAAAAAAACTACCAAATTCATGCTGTTTTCTCTGGATAAGATGCACTCGAGAGCATGCCTGGAGTTTCAACATAGGCCCTGGCCTATAAAGTACAGAAAGAATCAAACAGGCCCAATAATAATGGTCTGTGGTATCATTATGATAGATATTGGATGTAATTTCAAACAGGTGAAAACTAAGGCATTCAAGAAACCCAAAGTGCACGTTGAGTTCAAATAGTTTTTTATCACGTTTGTGGAAAGGCCAAAGAATGGCCTGCTGACACGTTATATAGCAGTTCCCTTAGTGCTTTTAAAAAGGGCTGGAAGGTCTTATTGGACAGGCAAAATATACAGAACTAAAGTAATCTCCAGAGCTCCCATTGGTTTGTGTATGTAAGCAACTACCAGTGAAACTGGCCTAGGTTTACTGAAAAATTCACAAAACTGTGGGGAAAAAAAATTACAAAATGCCAAAATATTGTCAAAACTTTGCAATGATTTCACAAAATGCAATGAATGTTTTTCTTAGAGCAAAGAAACATTTTTTTTTCTTGTGAAAACAGCATGTTTCTTTGGAGAAATTCTAAGGGTAAACAGAGTAATGCCATTAGCATTTTTCCTTGTGTTTTTTCCAGCACAAAAAAAAAACATTTCTTGTCAGTGAAACAAAAGCATGGCAAAATTCTACCTAGGATTTGCAAAAATATTCACTGCCTGCAAAAATGTATCCCAAAACTTCAGAAAAATTGCTCATCCCTATATGTGAATGAATGTCATTACGTAATTGTGTTGTACATTTGGGTGTCTACTAACAGACAACTGGTCAACAAATAGTAAATAATAATTCAACAAATAGTAAATAGACAGTCCCTATGTCATATTATATAAATGTAGGGCATGAATCTTACTATGTAACCAAGCTTTATAGGATTTGTGCCACTGACCATTGCATACACTCTCTGATCCGGCATATATCATTGCTACACAGAGCCAGGACAACATTTGAGCCCCAAGCTGTGGTTTAGCATATTGTAGCAATATTGTTCTTTATATTGAGTTATTTATTAAAGTCCGAATGGAAAAAAATCTAAAAATTCTATTTTTTTTTAACTATAAAATCAGAATTTTAGTGGAAAAAAACTACTTATTAAATCCTGAGGATGTAAAAAGTCCAAATCCGTAAATCCGGCATCTCAGACTAGCCAAGGTTGTCTATAAGTCAATGGGAGAGGTCTCTATCCTATTTGGAAGTTTCTGTGGTCATCACTGGGATAAGCCTGAAAATCCAACTATTTCAGGCTTTTCGGACAAAAATCAGAAATTTTTTTACTTTTTGGAAAGAGTCCCCAAAAATCAAGCAATATGGGAAAAAAAAACATTGTACGATTCGAATTTTCTCTCAATTTTTTCTTGTTTGTCCCTGATCAAATAATGATTTTTTTAATAATAGATAAGGTCCAATCATAAATTCAAGTTTGGTTTGACTTTCTTGATAAATCCGGACTATAAGTAGAATGTAGTTTGTTTGAAATGTACATTTGGGTGTGTAACAGTATAGAAGAAATATAATGAAAGTGCTGCCTCCATAAAAATATCTTCAATTTTCATTGCCCAGGGTCAACATTGTATTTACTAAGTAATAATTAAATTCCTTAATTATCATTTAATTTTCTTTAGATTCAAATAATTAGATTTTTTTGCTATATTTTGTGTGAACTGCAAGTGTGACTGCTAGTTCAATATATAGGATTTGTGATCTAAAAACCAATGAAGAAAGTCATTTGTTGATACAAAAGCCAAATACTGTAATAATGAGAGGAAATGGCAGTCAATGGATTGCCTGCAATTAAAAGCTATTGTCTCCAAACTACTCTGCTCCACATCACCATCCTTCAATATTTCAGAGCATTGTCTTCAATATTGTCAGTCCCAGGATGACTGTTGGTGATGCTGTGTTCAATATAAAATTCCAAGTTGCATTTTGCCTCTACATTACTGTCAGTCACTTGCTTAATAGATTTTAGTCATTGATATTTGGGGAAATAATCAGAAATAATCATGGTGCTATAAGCAACAACACATTCATATACTGATCTGTACTCTTTCCTACTTTCTATGGTTCTCTTTCTATGTTTGTGTGAATACTAAGGGGCAGATTTACATAGGGTTGAATTAATTAATCCTCGATATTCGACTGCCAAAGGTAAATCCTTCGAAGGATTTAGTCAAAGGTCAAAGTAGCCAATTCGATGGTCGGAGAAGCCAAAAAAATCATTCGCAATTCGAAGTTTTTTTTTATTCTATTCCTTTACTCGAACTAAGTAAATGTGCCCCTATATTCTTAGCTACATACTGCATTGTACACTGTATTACTATCTGTTTTCAGATTTCTTCTGTTTATCTGAGCATAAAACATAAACATATTTTAGACAGACATTTGCACAACTTGCATTTAAAGGAACAGTAACACCAACAATTTAAATTGTTAAAATATAATGTACTGTTTCCTTGCACTGGTACAACTGGTGTGTTTGCTTTAGAAAAACTGCTATCATTTATATAAACAAGCTGCTGTTTAGCCATGGGTGCAGCCATTCAAAGAACAGTTTACGTTGAAGATAACAGATGCGCTTTGTAGTATTCTATTGCAGAGCTTATCTGTTATCGACTAAGTAGCCTGTGCATTTTCTCTTTTTTTAGCTTGAATGGCTACCCTCGTGGCCATACAGTAGCCTATTTATATAAACTATAGTAGTGTTTCTAAAGCAAACGCATAACTTTTACCAATGCATAGCACCAGTATATTATATTTGAATTACTTTGTTGTTACTGTTCCTTTAATAATTGTCTTAGGTATCACCTACCTGTGGCCATTGATGGTTGGTGGAGGCTTAGGTTTAGAGTTCAGAAGCAGTCATAGAACATAAGGATGAATACCCATCTACAGAATCAAATTGTGCAATAATATTTTATTTTTTAGTTTTTAACATTATTTGCATGTTTTTTTATTTCTGCAGCTCTCTGGCTTATAATTTAAACTGCTATCTAACTGCAGGAGCTTAATTAATTTAGCAGCTAGGTAGATGTTAGGAAGTCAGAATGGAAAATAAATAGCAGAAAGCCTGAATACAAATATAAGCAATAAAGAATATAAGAATAAAGATTATAAGAATACTAAAGAACTGAAATCTCACAGTCCATGGGATCTGTTATCCAGAATCTCATTATCCAGAAAGCTCTGAATTATGGGAAGGCTATCTCCCATAGAGTCCCTTTTAAGCAAATAATTATATACCATTAATAATTTCCTATTTCTTTGCTAACCTAACTAAGGTGTAATTAATCCTTATGGGAGATAAACAACCGGAGATTTTTTTGGAGAAGCCAAAAAAATCATTCGAAATTCGAAGTTTTTTTTTATTCTATTCCTTTACTCGAACTAAGTAAATGTGCCCCTATATTCTTAGCTACATACTGCATTGTACACTGTATTACTATATGTTTTCAGATTTCTTCTGTTTATCTGAGCATAAAACATAAACATATTTTAGACAGACATTTGCACAACTTGCATTTAAAGGAACAGTAGCACCAACAATTTAAGTTAAAATATAATGTACTGTTTCCTTGCACTGGTACAACTGGTGTGTTTGCTTTAGAAAACTGCTATCATTTATATAAACAAGCTGCTGTTTAGCCATGGGTGCAGCCATTCAAAGAACAGTTTACGTTGAAGATAACAGATGCGCTTTGTAGTATTCTATTGCAGAGCTTATCTGTTATCGACTAAGTAGCCTGTGCATTTTCTCTTTTTTTAGCTTGAATGGCTACCCTCGTGGCCATACAGTAGCCTATTTATATAAACTATAGTAGCAGCCAAAAATAAATCTGATCAAATTGCCCCCAAGTATTTATGTACCTGTGCCAGCGCCCAGCCCAGCAGCAACAGCAACATATGGCCCCTGGCCCAAATCTGTACCTGGCTGTGCCAGCAGGAAGCTTCACACTTTCACAGTAATAGAAAGAATGTCTTCAGTTCAGTGCACTGTGCACTGTGCGCCAGCTCTCTGCCTCTCTCTGCCACCCAACCGCATCAGTGACGTCGTTGACTCATATACACACATTGTCACACCGCACAGAAGGAGCTATTACTTGCTGGCAGGAGGGAGAAGGTGAAGGAGGGGGATTCCACCCGACTGAGTGACCATGATTACTGAAACAAATTATGAAATAAATGCTTAAAAAAAAAACCCCATTAAAAGTGTGCCCCTCAATGATGGCGTCCTAGACACCCGCCTACTCTGCCTACCTCTAGTTCTGGCCCTGATCCATGCAGTGAGCACTAACCATCTGTTTTTTTTGTGTGCTATTAATGTGGACATGGTTGTCGCGATCGCCGCCCGGAGCAGGTCCTGGAGCTCCGGGCGGCGCGTCCTCTCCTGCCGGCGTCGATCCAAAAATGGCGGCGCCCATGGCCGCCACGTGGGTAAGCGACGCCGGCGCGATGACGTCAGTGCGCCGACGTCGGCGCAAGGACGTCAATGGCGCCAAATTCAAAATAAAAACTCCATTTAGACGCCAGAATGGCGCCCAAGAATAGGAAATCTTCCCCAAGTATTTCCTGGGTTCCCTGTGTGCTATTATTACTAATCCTGTTCCTGATTATTATATTTGACCCTTGCCTGGACTTTGGACTTTTGCCTTTATCTGCCTGCCCCTGAACTCTTGCCTGGATTCTGACTATTCTTTGGATTAACCCTTTGGACACCGCAAACTTGCACCCACAGAGGGCTTCCTCCTAGATCCCGACTACCTCCCTGGAGGGAGCTCCCGGCTCCCTGACATTATTCTTGGGCCATGGATCCTACTGAGGAAGCTACGCCTGATGTCGGACGAGCGCTCCGCGGACTGGCATCTCGCATGGAGGATTATGAAGCCCAGCAGTACCGCATAGGGCAGGCACTCGATACTCTTCTCTCTCGTATGCCTCCAGCGCCTCCAGCGCCTCCAGCTCCCCAAGCTGCGGTAAATCCTTCAATGGTGGCTGTCTCGTCTACCGCAGGTTCCTCGTCAAGTGAGCCTCGCATTCCGCCTCCTCCTCGCTTCAGTGAGGACCCACAAGCCTGCAGAGGTTTCGCTACACAGTGCCAGATCCAGTTCGAGTTCCAACCATCGCACTTCCACAATCAACGTTCCAAGGTTGGGTATGTGATGTCTCGTTTGGTGGGCAAACCGCTTGAGTGGGCAACATCTCTTTGGGAGAAGAATTCTCCACTGACTTTTGATGCCAAGGCCTTTCTTCAAGCATTTCGTACTGTGTTTGATGCCCCGGGTCGGGTCACTAATGCCCCTTCTCGTCTTCTGCAACTCCGGCAGGGAAACCGCAGTGTCAGTGACTATGCTATTGACTTTAGAACTTTGATGGCTGAGACTTCCTGGAATGACGATGCCTACAAGGCCGTATTCTATCAAGGTCTGTCTATTCGCATTAAGGATGATCTTGTCTCGAGGGAGTTCCCTGATCTGCTGGAGGATCTGATCGCACTTTCTATTAAGGTGGACACTCGCCTCAGAGAGCATCAAGTAGAGAGGGAGCGCTGTAAAAGACTTCAACCCTTGCTGGCACCTCGCTTCCAGAGACCCCTCCTGCATACTCCTGCTACTCAAGCCTCTCCTTCTCTTCCGGAGGAACCAATGCAAGTTGGAAGGGCTCGTCTATCCGAACAAGAAAGGCTCCGTAGACGAATGGCTGGCTTATGTCTGTATTGTGGCGGACAGTCTCATTTTGCGAACTCTTGTCCTGTGAAGCCCACGAGTTCTGTTCCCCGAGGTATTTCTAGGGTAACTCATGTAGGGGGCACTACTCCGAAGTCTCAAGAGAACACTCACAGGTTTCTCCTTCCATTACAGATTCGCCTAGCCACTAAGACTATTGTCGGCTCTGCTTTCATTGACTCTGGAGCGGCTGGGAACTTCATGGACGCTCAATTCTCCAAACACATGGAAGTTCCCTTATTCCCATTGTCTTCTCCTCTCCGTGTCATTGCCATTGACGACAGACCCCTGGAGGCTGAATTTATCTCCAAGACGACTGGGGAATTGCCTGTGCAGGTTGGGACGCTGCATAAGGAAAGACTTTCGTTCCTAATTATTTCCTGCCCATCCGTTCCTGTTGGGTCTCCCTTGGCTGCGACTGCATAATCCCACCATTGATTGGTCCGCAGGACAGATTTCCCATTGGAGCCCATTTTGCCAGCAGCACTGTCTTCCTGCTGTACCCCTCCAGAGGGTGAATATCTCTTTGTCAGATCTGAAGAATCTACCCCCCTTTTACAAGGAATTCACTGATGTATTCTGTAAGAAGTCTGCAGAATTCCTTCCTCCACATCGACAATACGATTGTCCTGTCGATCTCCTGCCTGGAACCATGCCCCCTAGAGGTCGTACTTATCCTCTCTCTCCAGCGGAGACCACTGCCATGAAGCAGTATATCCAAGAAAATCTCCAGCGGGGGTTTATTCGTGCTTCTTCTTCTCCTGCCGGGGCAGGATTCTTCTTCGTGGAAAAGAAGGATGGAGGCCTACGTCCTTGCATCGACTACCGGGGACTTAATAAAATTACGGTTAAGAACCGGTATCCCTTGCCCTTGATTGCCGAACTCTTTGACCAACTGAAGGGGGCTAAAATCTTCTCTAAGTTGGATCTCCGTGGGGCGTATAACCTTATCCGCATCCGGGAAGGTGACGAATGGAAGACAGCATTCAACACTCAGGATGGGCACTATGAGTACCTCGTAATGCCCTTTGGTCTCTGCAATGCCCCCGCTGTCTTTCAAGAATTCGTGAACGACATTTTCCGGGATCTCTTGGGAAAGTTTGTGGTCGTGTACCTTGACGACATCCTGATTTTCTCCAAGGACCTTTCAAGCCATCGTTCCCAGGTGAAGGAAGTACTCTCTCGTTTGAGGAAGAACTCTCTTTTTGCCAAACTGGAGAAATGCGTGTTTGAAGTGTCCAAGATCCCTTTTTTGGGTTATATCATCTCCCCAGAGGGTTTCGAGATGGATCCTGTGAAAGTGTCTGCAATCCAAGAGTGGCCCCTACCGCTGAGCACTAAGGCAATCCAGAGATTCATTGGTTTTGCCAATTACTACCGGCAATTCATTAAGGGATTCTCTTCTCGTATTGCTCCTATCCTGGCCCTCATCCGAAAAGGGGGTAAACCCAGCTCATGGCCTCCGCCTGCTATAGAAGCCTTTCAATCCTTGAAGGATGCCTTCACTTCTGCTTCGGTTCTCCGCCATCCTGATCCGGAGTTACCTTTCTTCATCGAGGTAGATGCTTCTGAAGTTGGAGCTGGAGCTATCCTGTCCCAAAGACATCCTTCTGATGGGAAGCTGCACCCATGTGCGTATTTCTCTAAGAAGTTTTCGCCTGCAGAACAAAATTATGATGTAGGGAATCGAGAACTCCTGGCTGTTAAGCTTGCCTTAGAAGAGTGGCGTCACCTCCTTGAAGGTTCGTTGATCCCAGTCACGATCTACACGGATCATAAGAATCTTGAGTTCATTCAATCCCTCAAGAGGCTGAATCCCAGACAAGCAAGGTGGTCTCTCTTCTTCTCTCGATTCAATTTTGTCTTGACTTTTCGCCCTGGCTCCAAGAATCGGAAGGATGATGCTCTATCTCGAAGTTTCACTCTGGTGGATCGTACTCCTGAAAGACAAGAGCCTATTATTCCTCCTGTCAAGATCATCGCCTCTTTGTACCCTCAATTTGCTGATCAAATCCTGGCTAGTCAATCTTCTGCTCCTCCTGAAACTCCCATTGGAATGGCATTCGTACCTCCTGAACTTCGTCTGCCTATCCTGCAACAGACTCATAGCTCCAAGCAGGCAGGACATCCTGGTCCTGCCAGGACTCTTGAACTTTTACGACGTCTAGTCTGGTGGCCGACTATTTGTAAAGATGTCAAAGATTTTGTTGCGGCTTGTACCGTTTGTGCCACTTCCAAGTCTAGCCATTCTCACCCTAGCGGGTTACTACAGCCGTTGCCTGTTCCCTCTCGTCCTTGGACGCATTTGGCAATGGACTTCATTGTTGAACTTCCTCCCTCCAGTGGGAATACCGTGATCTGGGTTGTCATTGATCGCTTCAGCAAGATGGCCCACTTCATCCCTCTACGGAAGCTTCCATCTGCAGTGGAGTTGTCACAATTGTTCATCCAGTTCATTTTTCGCCTACATGGCTTCCCGGCCGAGATCGTTTCTGACAGAGGGTCCCAATTCACTGCAAAGTTCTGGCGTTCCCTGTGCAAAGATCTGGGTATTAATCTCCAGTTCTCCTCAGCTTATCATCCCCAGACGAATGGAGCGGCTGAGCGAGTGAATCAAGCATTGGAACAGTTCTTGAGAAACCACATTTCCCTTTGTCAAGATGATTGGTCTGATCTCCTCCCGTGGGCAGAATTTGCTCATAACAATGCCTGCCACACTTCCACTGGAAGGTCCCCATTTATGTCGGTGTATGGCCAACATCCTCAAGCCTTCCCACAAGACTTTGTGTTGTCCGATGTTCCGGCCGCTGATGACCATGCAGCCCACATGTCTGCTATCTGGGCTGCAACCAAGTCCAAACTGGAGAAGAGTGCTCTGGTTCATAAGACGTTTGCAGATCGTAGACGTAGACCCTCTCCTCCCTACAAGGTCGGTGATAAAGTCTGGTTGTCTTCCAGGAACATTCGGTTGAAGGTACCATCTCCCAAGTTGGGTCCAAGGTTCATAGGTCCTTTTTCCATCTTGGAGGTGATCAATCCTGTGGCTATCAGACTTCAGCTTCCCCCTGAGATGCGAATTCCCAACGTGTTTCATGTCTCCTTGGTGAAACCCGCTATCTCCAACCGCTATTCTGTTGTCCAGTCTCCTCCTCCTACTATCTCTGTGGATGGTCAACAAGAATATGAAGTGGAGAAGATCCTTGACTCCAGAATCTCCAGGGGATCTCTTCAGTACCTCATCAAGTGGAAGGGCTTTGGCCCTGAAGAATGTTCCTGGGAGGGACACTCTGATGTCCATGCTCCTCGTCTGGTGAGGGAGTTCCACTCCAAATTTCCCCAGAAGCCAAGTCCTGGTGGTCCGGAGGCCCCCCGTGAGGGGGGTTACTGTCGCGATCGCCGCCCGGAGCAGGTCCTGGAGCTCCGGGCGGCGTGTCCTCTCCTGCCGGCGTCGATCCCAGGCGTCGATCGCCAGAATGGCGCCCAAGAATAGGAAATCTTCCCCAAGTATTTCCTGGGTTCCCTGTGTGCTATTATTACTAATCCTGTTCCTGATTATTATCTTTGACCCTTGCCTGGACTTTGGATTTTTGCCTTTATCTGCCTGCCCCTGAACTCTTGCCTGGATTCTGACTATTCTTTGGATTAACCCTTTGGACACCGCGAACTTGCACCCACAGAGGGCTTCCTCCTAGATCCCGACTACCTCCCTGGAGGGAGCTCCCGGCTCCCTGACAATGGTCTCGCGGTAACATGGGTGTGGTCTAAAAACAGGGAGTGGCTAACATTGGCTTCCATTATCAGCCCTCCACCATGTAGATTAGAAAAATCCCATCCCTCTGTACCATATAAGTTGGACAGCACTGATCTATAACATACCGAAAGTAAGGAATGGTTTGCCTCTAGTAAAGATTAATTATATCTTAGTTAGGATCCAGTACAAGATACTGTTTTATTATTAATGAGAACAAGAAAATCATTTTTTAAAATTGGAAATATTTGATTAAAATGGAGTCTATGGCCATGGCCTTCCCATAGTTTGAAGCTTTCTGGATAATGGGTTTCCGGATAATGGATCCCATACCTGTAATTAAATAGATCATCACAAATTAAAGCTAACGCATTTCAGTGTTTAGGCTTTGCATAGTAAACAACACCGGTACCTTTAAAAAAATATCTTGATTAGGATATAGAATTTAATAAATATTAGACATATTATGAAAATAACTGAACCTTGGTTCTTGCTTGTTTGTAAACAGCAGATTATATACCATCTATTTAGATATGTTAACCAATTTTAGTGCAGTGTAAGGGGGCCCGAAGGCTCAGCCAGAGGTAGCGGACCAAGGAGGAAGCACAGTCCAACCAGATCAAGGTATCCAAGGGGTTAAGAGAAAGGCGAAGTCGGGTCCAGGCAATAAGGTTAAACAGGCATGGTCAAGATCAGGATCAGTAGCAGAAGAATATAGCGCATCAGGAACTCAATATGTGGAACCTATTGTAGGGTAAAGTCAACATAGCTCCAGCATCTTTTATATGCCTCCTTTGGCGCCAAAAACGGACGCAATGACGTCATGACACTGGCATCCTCACGCTGGCTTTTCAACGCTGGCATCCAATCCAATGCTGACACTTCGGCACTGGCGTCCAATCCGACACTGGCAATGCATCTGACGCTGGCGTGATGTCACAGAGCCCAGGAGGAACCACATGGGAGATGCCGCCATCTTGGATGCCGTCATCTTGAGACGCCAGGTAAGTCTTCCTTACATGCAGTGAGTACAAAATCTAGATTTCTAGTTCCTGTATAAGCTCTTGGTGTGCAAATCACTGTATAAATACCTGTGGGTGCCACTGCTTTGCCATTTATCAGTAACCTTTTCTGCAAAGATGTACATGAGCCCTGGGTCTTTTCCATTCAACATTTTATCATTCCCTCTTGATTTCTACTAAGTCCCTTAATAGATTTCAGACATTCTACTTTGTTAAACTTGCACAATTTTATCTCCATGGGGCTTCGTTGCTTTGCAAGTCCCAATGGCAACCTAATAAATTAACTGGCTAAAAATCCAAAGCAAATGTTTCTAATGCTGCTCCTCATTTAAGCTTTTATTCAGTCACAGTTGTATGCTTTCTATCATTCATTACTGCCAAAAAGGAAGCCAAGAGCATTTATTGGTATAAATTAATTAGTGATATCATCAACTTAGAAGCTTATAGTTTGAAGGGGCAGATCTTTGGTCGAGTTCTTATCTGATCCATAAATGTATTACCCACTGTAGCAGTGAATGGAACAAGTGCCATTTGCAAGGGAGGAACCGAGTGAGTCTGGGCATTCTGCCTAGCATCGCAAACGGAGGATTAAGAGCTTTGTGGGACATGTGAACTCAACACAAATGCAAACATTAGCATGATTAAAATTTAGCAAACGGTGATGTACAACTCCTTGGGCACAATCCAGTAGACACAGCTGTATATATAGACTGCTACAAAGAAGCTCTGTTACATGAGCCCAGTGAGGAGGAGTTCTTGGAAGATTACTTCTGTCTCTATTATTGTAATCTGTCTGGCATAAAAATATATCCCAAACCCATATCAGGATGTGCTTTCAATTGGAAGTCAAAAAGCAAAGCCTTAAAGATGGTCAAAGAGCAGTCAGTCAATTTTACTAAATCCTAATGTCTAATATTTATCTTAGGTGTACAGTATAGAGTCGTTCCTATTGCAAGGCAAATAACTATATGTGTGCAGCTTCCTTGGGTAAAAGTTTATTTGATGTATCTCTGTATTAAGTATGAACACTGAATTTACTGGCAGCTATGAATCAGTCTTTTTCATCTGGCCATTTTTGTGTCTAACTAAAAATGTAGGACTGTATTACAATGAAATATCTTGCCTAAATATTCTTGTCTTTTTTCATCTTGTATTTTGGATGTCATCTCCATTCTTTTTACCGCCCCTACTTAAAGTATGCAGAATTAATCACTTAGCAATAAATATGTGATTATGTATGGACTGAGCAGAAACAGATTTACAACAAATTCACAACTAATGTACAACTGGGAATAAAGCTGATTCAACAAATAAACATTTCCTAAATGAATCCCGAACCTCTTCCTCTTCTAGTTCTCTCTTTCTGGGAAATGTTGATAATTTGTCCTGTTCTGATTTCATAGTAGAACCTGCAACTTGGTTAAAGTCAGCTTTAAATAAATTATATGACATTTTTATTAAAATATATCAAAGATGTATTTAATAAAATGAACTTTTTCACAAGTAAAAAAAAAAATTACAAAAATATCTTGAGTAATATTCGTTGACAATGAGTTGCTTTATCTACCTCCATCCAATAAAAAGAGAAGATGTTCAGCTATGAAAGGCTCACTGGAACGTTAGGGCCTTCTTTTAAATACTTTCAAAACAGTTTATACCACTGTAGCCTTTAGAGGATTTTAAAGGGCCTTAGCCCCCCTTTAAATTGAATTTAATATGATGTGGGCAATAGCATTCCAAGGTGATTTACAGTTGGCTCTTTATTGTTGATGTTGTTTTAAGAGTTACTTAATGTTTTGTTCTCCAGCTTGAAAATAAAACTGTTTTTATATGGATCACTTGACTAAACCATGACTTTAATGGCTGAAAAAAGTATAAATATAGCAGAACTAGTTACAGTATATTTGGTCTTCAGGGTGTGCTTGCTCTACAGTGGAATGCTCTTGATTAAATATTAAAAAAAAAACCACAAACAAAAAGAAGACCAGTGCGATGACAGTTTCACCTGTCATTGTGCCTTATAATTGTTTTATTCTTACAGTTTAGAACTCCTTTACAAACCAAAGACACTGAACCGCTGATCTACACTGATCAGAAGACTGCAACACAGTAAAGGTATAGGGTCCCTTATCCGGAAAACTGATATTCACAAAGTTCTGGATTACGGGAAGGCCATCTCCCATAGGCTCCATTTTAATCAAATAATTCACATTTTTAAAAATGATTTCCATTTTGTCTTTAATAATAAAACAGTACCTTGTAATTGGTTGCAAATAATGAAGATATGGTGAAGATATAGTGAATCCATACTGGTGGCAAAACTAATCCTATTGGGTTTATTTAATGTTTAAATGATTTTCAGTAGACTTAGGGGCAGATTTATCAAGAGTCGAAGTGAATTTGAGGTATTTTTCGAAGTAAAAAAATTCGAAGTAATTTTTTGGATACTTCAACCATCGAATAGGATACTACGACTTCAAATTTACTTTGATTTCAATTCAAAGTAAAATAGTTCGAATATTCGATAATCAAAGTACTGTCTCTTTAAAAAAACTTCGACTTCAATACTTCGCCAAATTAAACCTGCCAAAGAGCTATGTTAGCCTTTGGGGACCTTCTAATGCATTTTTCTAAGTCTTTACACATCTAAGTAAAATCGTTCAATCGTACAATAAAATCGTTAGAATTGTTTTTTAATCATTCGATCGACCGATTTTACCAAATTTGGTGAAAAATCCTTCGACTTCGATGTTCAAAGTCGAAGTATTTTAATTCGATGGTCGAATTTCGAAGTATTTTTTACTTCGAAATTCGACCCTTGATAATTCTGCCCCTTAAGGTATGGAGATCCAAGTTACTGAAAGATCCATTATCCTGAAAAAGCCAGGTCCCACACATGTATATATATATATATATATATATATATATATATATATATATATATATATATATATATAAAGGTATGAGACCTGTTATCCAGAATGCTCGGGACCTGGGGGTTTCCGGATAATGGATCTTTCTGTAATTGGATCTTCATACCTTAAAATCATGCAAACATTAAATAAACCCAATAGGCTGGTTCTGCTTCCGATAAAGATTAATTATAACTTAGTATGGATCTTGTACATGGTACTGTTCTATTCTTACAAAGAAAAAGAAAATACATTTAAAAATATTGGATTATTTGGATAAAATTAAGTCTATGGGAGATGGTCATTTCGTAATCCGGATCTTTCTGGATAATGGCCTTCCGGATATCGGATCCCATACCTGTATGTATATATATATATATATATATATATATATATATATATATATATATATATATATATATATAATGTCCATATAGGTGAACGCACTCTTACTGGATTTAATAGAAGTGGGTGTGTAGGTCAAAAGCTTAATGATACATCATGATAAATGGACCCGCACTCCAAGGTTTTTCGTGAAAATCAAGATATATTTTATTCACAAATGCATATCCAACATTTCGGTCCCCATTGGGACATATATATATATATATATATATATATTGTATATATATATATATATATATATATATATATATATATATATATATATATGGTAACAAAGCAGCCGTACTCTAATCCGGATTTTGAGTATAAGGCAGGCCCAAAATATATTAATACTTAATCAATTGGATAGAGCTGCCCTCCAAGAAGTTTTGTGAAGCAAACGATTTTTATTAGCATCGGTGTCCAACGTTTCAGCCCCTGAAACGTTGGACATATATATATATATATATATATATATATATATATATGACGCATATATATATGACGCATGGACACTGCCTTGACGGGGCGCGTCAGCTTATGCATACTTTGTACAAACTTTGTAACTAAAAGTGTAATTTTTATAAAATGTTACAGTTCAGTTGTGCAAAAATGTTTTCCCAGGGGGCTATATATTGAAATGCTGGGGTAACTTGTGTAGTATATATTTTAAGCCTTGCCCACATGCACCCAATAAGAAAGGGGATAATCTGCATTTCAGCTTGTTTTTTTTAAATTATATATTGTGGGGAAGTGGATACTTAAATGCTTGCTCTCCCAACCCCCTACCTAATGGTTTCTTTGGAAGAGATCATGCTAAATAAAGAGAGAAGCAGGTATGGTCTTTCTCCCCCCAAAGATAACGCTTTATTTTTTCACTTAGGATAGGACTGACGCATGGACACTGCCTTAATGGGGCGCGTCAGTTTAAGAATACTTTGTAGAAACTTTGTAAATAAAAGTGTAATTTCTATAAAAAGTCACAGTTCAGCAAAAATGTTTTCCGGGGGCTATATTATATGTAGGAGAGCTGTGTACACTTGTTTTCCGGGGGCTATATTATATGTAGGAGAGCTGTGTACACTTGTATTTTCTGAGCAAGCAGGGGCGGGGCCCCACGGGGCCCCACCCCCACCCTCTGTGAGGTGACAGGAAGGAAGAGGGAGAGAGAAAGTGCTGCTGGGAGAAAAGGAAGTGCTGCTGGGATATAGAATGAGCAGACTACAAGTACAGTGTACAGACTTGTGTGTGAAACTTAATAGGGAACTAGGGATGTAGCGAACTGTTCGCCGGCGAACTTTTTCGCGCGAACTTCAACCATTCGCGTCCACCGAATGTTCGCGAACGTCGCGCGACGTTCGCCAACTTGGGTTCGCGTTCGATTTGTTCGACCATTCGACCATTCGAATTCCTTCGACCGCTAAAAATCGAACGATTTCCATTCGTTCGAACGATTGTAAGCATTCGATCGAATGAAAAGCATTCGATCGAATGGTTTCGATCGTTCGATTCGAATGAAAATCCTTCGATCGAACGAAAATCCTTCGATCGAATGATTAAAATCCTTCGATCGTTCGAATCGAACGATTTTAGCGGGTGTTCGAAGTTCGCGAACTGTCCGCGAACGTTCGCATTTTTTGCCGGTGTTCGCGATCAAATCGGCAGTTCGCTACATCCCTATAGGGAACCCCAGTGTCAGAAAAGCACGCTCTCTTTAGGGTGTGGAAGGAAAGGGGGGTCCTTGTCAGGGATCTGAAGAACAAAGCGTGCTCTTTTCAGGGCACGGAAAGCCAAAGGGAGTCCTTCTTAGGGCTCTGAAGCAACTGCCACATAAGTGGGGATTCCCTTGAGCAGTCCAGAGATCAATAGCTGTGTTATTTGAGGGAAGTTTCTCCTGGCTGGCAGGCTACCTGTATCACTGCAATTTAAAGATTAAGGAGCATGTTTACTAACATTGAAGATAAATAGCTGGAGAGATTTTTGGAGATGTTGCCCATGGCAACCAATCAGCAATTAGATTTAAACAGCCACAGCCAAGTTAGAAAACAAAAGCAAAGATCTGATTGGTTGCTATGGGCAACATCTCCAGAAATCTCTCCAGATATTTATCTCCAATGTTAGTAAACATGCCCCAAAGTGTCCTGCCAACCGTTCCACTGTGTATGTGTATTGCGGATCAGAGAAGTTCCCAAGGAGGGATATTACAGTTCAGCCTGTCCTGACCATGGGTGGAGGCATGCCATATTAAAGTGAACCTGCTCTCCCATATAGCGGAGGCACAGGACTCCTGTAGCGCCACACGCAACTAAATGCGTGCTAGATCTCATGCAGTAGCAGAAGAGGGCTATATATATATATATATATATATACTATAAATAATAGTGTATGTGTCGTTAAGCTTGAAATTCTAATGAAAATGGATACACAGAAACTTGTAGCACAGATGGAAACCAATATGCAGATTGCATTTCACAGGGAAAGCTACAGTACATAAAAGCTTGTAAATTTGGCTGTCAGGCAATAGCTTGTAATATCAGAAATAAAAAAAATACAAAGCATGGAAAATCCAACTTAAAACCTTGCTATTCATAGAAAAACTGATTTGAACAGCTTTCATATACCAGATACAGTATGCTGCTGGATCTGAAATTTGCTGGAACAAGATGTATGGGCTTGCAGAGAGCTGAATCATAGTAGTTGTGATCCACTAGGGGATGCACAAGACAGAACTGTTCTACAGCGTCTGCTATTCACAGTGGGATGGAATGACAACATTTGTCAATCATCAGGGCTACCCGTTTGCAATCTACATGTAAAAATGGTATCACAGTATTTATATATTGTCAGTTCTATGCAAGAGTGAGTTCAGTGTGAGTATGATAGCTAATAGGGTATAATTACTATATAGTGCTAAGAGAGCAAGTGCTACAATACTGTAGGTTCAAGTCTTGCAATTTTGCATACTAATGTTAAATTATTATTATCTGCAACATGGGTTACAAAGGGCTGAAGGGAAATGTCCATTTACAATGGCCATTTAGAGTTGGATTTGAGAGTAGATTCAAATTTGTATTCTTGGATAGTTTCAGGAATATGGTATAGTATATTTTATAATTATGTTTTAATGTATTGTATATCTCCAAGGGGAATTGTAACACAAGTTGGGTATCAAAGGGGTCATGGATACAGGAAGCGCAGAATCGTTGTGGTTTATCTTTTACAAACAGGTTTACAAGAGAATATTAGTTTGGGATCGGATTGGGATTGTACTAAAAAACAGAAACTACACACTCAGTCATCCTAGGATAATTGAATAAATAATATAGAAACAATATAAATTGTACTCTTTATATAAGTTTTCCAATGTATTAATTTATCCACATATTTATTTTGTTTTCTCTCATGTGCTATTCACATAAGGTGTTGTATTTTGGTTGTCTTCTCTTGTCCCTTTTTCTTGGGAATTCATCTAAAGATACAGTATGTCTTGAAATGTTTGCACCCAATAAGGCATAATTATCTACTGCTTCTTAGTTTTGAATATATTCAGGCTATTGCTGGAAAGTTGAATTTAACTGACTGCATTAGTACTTTAGCTCAACCCTCAAGAGTGTCTCTTTTCTGGTTCACTCTGAAGTCTTGCTCTTGTGCTACTGATATAACAATTATACAGTAGCTTGTTTGCTGGGCAAGCAGGCATTACTAGGGAACAGAGTTATTCATTTTCAATATTATATTTTAATCCCTATTCAAGAAAACAGCGGCAATTTTTTTTAATGAAAAGTTGCACAGTAAAAAACTGTCATGTTTTTTACTGCACACTTTCTAAATTTACCAATGGCAATTATAAAAAAAAGTAAAAATCTTACCACCTAAATCCCAGATGCCATAGAAGTCAATGGAACGTGTACACGTTGCAATTCTTTTTTTCATCATGAATGTGAAATTGCATTTTGTCCCTACACTTACATTTTGTCTGCAATTAAAGACTTCACATACATAGCCCCTTCCTTTATCAATTCCCTGGTTGCGGTGTACGCTCCAGAAATCTCTGCCATGAAAGTATTTGTCGGCATAAACCGTTTCCTGTTATTGTACAAACTTCCTATAAGCTGTGCTGTCTAGACCCTAAAAGAGTACAACCATAATAATAATAAAATCTAGATCCTTCATTTTTTTTCCTGCAGGTCCCTCGGGCTCAAAAGCCTTTGTGAAATAATCTCCATGATTGCTTATGCTGTTTGAACCATCATTGCTTAGAGGAAGAGGTATGTTTGTTGCTCTTTTCACATCTTTTCTGCAGGGCTAATATCATTCCCAACAGTGCTCCATGAAGCCTGAACTTCTGGTGTTTTGTGTAGAAAAAAAAGAAGCAACATGTAGCTAGACTCATATGTAAATAATACATATAGAAAACTACTGTTATTAATGTTTCAAGTTCATAGTGGTCATGCCACTGTAAAATAGAACAGGACAGAAGCAAAAACTATTAGGATAAAACTTTCCCAAAAAACAACCAACTGAAAATAACCAACAGTTCCAGTAAGTCCCCAACTTCTAGAGGGATGAATCAAGAGGTGAATTGCCTGTTTGTTTATAAAGCATTTTGGTTTAAGTATAAGCAGAAAAAACTAAAATAAATAATATATCTATATATTACCACTGTATTTCCAAACTAAAAATATTAACAACTTATTAGAAAAGAATATATTGTATTAAAGTAGTCACTGTAATATTTCTTCTAGTCTGGCCAACCATCCTCCTCTTACATTTTAGTAATACAAAGGAACATATAAATAGTTAAGGTAAATGAAGGTATATGGTTTCCACATTCTACATTTCTCAGAATCCATAGTATCTAACAGGTTTTAGAGGCATAACTACTGTATTGCTTCAAAAAAACACTTTGCAAGTGTCACACAAAGAGTCCTTGGTTGATACAACCATTTTGTAGCATTATACAGTACTGCTAGAAAGAATGGAACGGGAAGACCACTTCACAAGAAGGGATGGAATAAAAAAATCATTTTGTGACATCAGGCAGAAAGGTATGATACACATTATTGAAATTTTAGGTACCAACTGGTTAATCTGTCAGGAAGAGACTAAAGGGCAGATTTATCAAGGGTCGAATTTCGAAGTGTAAAATACTTCGAAATTCGACCATCGAATTAAAATACTTTGAATTCGAATATCGAAGTCAAAGTATTTTTCACTGAATCTGGCCATCGAATGATCAAAGTAAAATCGTTCGATCGAACGATTAAATCGATGTATAAAGAAAATGGTTGTAGAAGGTCCCCATAGGCTAAAATAGCACTTCGGCAGGTTTAATTTGGCGAAGTATTGAAGTCGAAGTTTTTTTATAGAGACAGTACTTCGATTATCGAATGGTCGAATATTCGAACTATTTTTACTTCGAAACGAATTAGATGTAAATTTGAAGTAGTTGTATCCTATTCGATGGTCGAAATATCCAAAAAATTACTTTGAATTTCGAATTGTTTTACTTCAAAAATTCCCTCGAATTCACTTCGACCCTTGATAAATCTGCCCCTAAGTGAGTTTTTCCAGTTTACAGCCATTCGACTTTGCTGATTAAAGGAAAACTATACCCCCCAAACAATGTAGGTCTCTATTAAAAGATACTGAGTAAAACAGCTCATGTGTAAAACCCTGCTTCTTGTAAATGAACCATTATCATAATAATATACTTTTCTAGTAGTATGTGCCATTGGGTAATCATAAATAGAAAATTGCCATTTTAAAAAATAAGGGCAGCCCCCTGAGATCGTAAGATTCACTGTGCACACATACAAACCACATGTAAGGTCACATGAGCCAATTAACAGACAGAGTTCTGCCTTTTGCTTCCTCACTTCTTCCTGTTACAGTTACGGGAAAATGTAATAAAAATCGCTAACGGAAAAACTATTCGCAATGCGAAAAGTTATGCCTTTGCGTGAACAAATTTTGCTTTGTGCGAATTTAATATAGCTTTTGCGAGCCCGGAAACTGTTTAGCGACCACTTCCGACAGTGAAAGACCGTTTGCGAATTTTATAGTTTGCGCCAATGCGCAGTCAATGTAATAAAACTTCTTACCGAAAAAGTCGTTATGTTTGCTCCAAAAGATTATGACACCTTCAAGCACTTCTTATGAGTGCGCAATTAAAATTCGCAATGCGCAATTAAAATTCGCAATGCAATAACAGTTTAAGGAACAATATTACATTGCGATATGTGGATTTTTAGTCTTATTGGTGCGAATTGTTTTGCTCTTTGCGAGTTTTATTACATTCCCCTGTTAGTGTTGTAGTATTTCTGGTCAGGTGATCTCTGAGGCAGCACAGATAGAGTCACGAAATGGTGGTTCAAGGCAAGAGATGTAAAAGGGCAATATTTATGTAAATATATATTCCAGTTTGGTAAGATTCTTTAATATGTCATTCTATTTGATATAAACTATCTGTTGCCTAAGTATTCATTTTGGGGGTATAGTTTTCCTTTAAGTCAGGCCTGATTTTATTTGTATGCCACTTACAAAATACGGCTCCTCTCAGTATAAGGGTGGTGTGTCAATTTCTATAACACACTCTCTTACTAGCTGACTAACTGATAATCTTCTTCTTGTTATGTTATTATAAAATATATTTTATCATTTCATTTATGAATGATTAGAAAACAAGAAATGATGATAACACTGGCTGTTCTCGTAGAAAAATGTAAGTTCATGTATGGGATCTGTTATCCACAAAGCTATTATCCACAAATCTCCAACTAACAGGAAAATCATCTCCCATAAACTCCATTTTAATCACATATTTTCAAAATTTGAAAATATTTTCTCTGTAATAACAAAACAGTCCATTGCACCTCAGTCCAACTAAGATATAGTTAATCCTTATTGGTGGGAAAATGGTCCTATTGAGCGTATTTAAATGATTGTTAGCAGACAAGGTATGGAGATCCAAATTAAAGAAAACCTCAGCTCCCTAAAATTCTGAATAACAGGTCCCATGCCAGTACAACATGATTATTGCAGGGTCGTGTTTATTGTGATTGTGAGATCAGCAAAACAGATTTTCCAGGGGTATATTTATATAAAGCAGGACTGTCCAATCTGTGGTCTCCAGCTGCTGTAGAATTGTGCATCTACCAACAGTCACTTTAAAGGAACAGTAACATCAAGAAATTAAATTGTTTTAAAGTAATAAAAATATAATGCAGTGTTGCCCTGCACTGATAAAATTGAAGAGGTTGCTTCAGAAACACTACTGTTGTTTATATAAATAAGCAGCTGTGTAGCAAAGGGGGCAGCTATTCAAAAGAGAAAAGACTAATAGCTAATAGGCTCTGTAGAACATAATGGTGTTATCTATTATCCACTATTTAACCTGTGCCATATAGCCACTTTGATTTTTTAGTGATACTATTCCTTTAAGAAGTACAAATTGGACAACACAAATATACAGTTTTACTTGCACTATCTCACGTTTCCATCCCTGGTATGCCCCTTTCTTCCTACTTCCTGTTGGCTGAGAGGCCACCACAGTTGTCCTTTTTGCTGAGTTCCTCTCTCCATCATGTTTTTGGTTGGGAGGTATGTCCATCCCTACTTAATAAATGTGATTGAAGTTTACAATTTGAGCTAGAGTAGTGTTGGAAAAGGCAGCAATATTGTTTTGAGCACTATTGGAAATGGTAGTGATATGTAGGTTTATAATGATATTATTATACTAACATAGCAAGGCAATGTGCACTTGGGGCGATTAAATGCCACTGATAAATAAGCAACTAACCTGAAGGACAAAATTAAGCACCAAACAAATTGACTGACGATTCACCCATCAACAAAATGATTTGCGAAGATGAACTATTAGATAAACTACCGCCCCTTCTCCCTTTCATTCTTGCAGAGCCTTATTGGCCAACTGAAATCCTCCTTGAAAACTTGAAGCCAGTTCATGAGGGGAGATAACAAACGGTGCATGCAACTGTTTCTCTGGCTAAAGCTTTGCTTTTTCCATTGATGAGCACATGCAAACACAGTGGGGCGGAATCTCAACAAGCAAAGGGTCAGCAATAATGTCACAGCCCTATGTTTTACCTACACCCCAAATTGAAAGTCAGAAAATCAAGTGAAATGAAGATTAAAAAGGATTTGGTTTACAGTAAATAGCGAAACAGGATGCATGTTAATGGGTTTTAATGGTGGCATGTCAATTTCCTGATTGTTTTGAGCTTACATCAATACTCCTTTGCTAAAGCACAAGTGTAAAAGACATATTACACTTGCTGAAATCAGCTAACAGTGAAATGAGGAGCAGTACTTTGTGTTACACTAATGGATTTCGGGAACAAGAAAATGATGTCTGGTTAGCCCCCCACTAGATAATATACAATAGTTCTGATACAGAATCTTGAAACTTTAGTTTCTATACCTTTGCTATATTGGGTGCTATGTTAGAAAACAACAGCTGTAAAAATACAGGAGGCCTGAGAAGACTGAAGTTAGTTGTGCACCACTCAATTTAGAAAATGTATTATTGCATTAGCAGCTTATATAAATTGTGCAGATCTTGCATTTTACAGGAAAACTGAACTTCATTCTTGCAATGCACAAAGAAACCATTCCAGTGCTTACATATCACAGGAAAGGTTATCCAAATGCTTGCCAACCTATACCACAAGGAATTCTGGGAGTTGTGGTTAAACAATACTCTACTTTCAGGGGGAAATCCCTGCAAACTTCTCTGGAGGTGATTGTAAATAGATAACACGTAGGAACAACTTGTGCCCACCGTGTGAAAGGGCAGCATGCAGATGGCCCAACTAATGCTTAAGGCAGATGTAAAGAACAGAATTGCTTTCGGGCTACATTTTGTATCAGTTACTGAGCCCATAATAAATGAGCCCTAGATACAGCATAAAGAATCTTGGTCTATGGAATGCAGCATTTTTGTGTCATATTGGTCATAGACTTTAAGTTGCAGACAAAAGTTGAGCTTTTTTGGTCTGCATCAGCACATCTGTCATCATTGTCATCATTTCCAGTCTCATAGTCACTCTATGGTGAGCAGTTTACTTAATTAAGGGTTAATTATTCTACTGTTGTCTTGCCTGATTGCAAGTGTACATGTTTATTCAGGGAAATTGGGGTGCTGATTTGGTAAATGACTGTGCCACACATCAGGCACCAGATCTTGCTTGAAGTGCACATTAAAGTGTATAGAAGCCTATTCTGTCCCGTTAAGGACACAGCCCAACTGTCATCTGCAGCCTCTGTCATTCCCTAATTTGCCTGTCTGAATTACATGCAAGTTAGGTGACAGGTAAGGGGTGGGGGAGGGGAAAGTTATGAAGGGGTACAGACAGGCGCATGGCTGAGAATTAATTCACATCACTGATACTGATTTTGTGGACTTAAACCAATATTGTATTATTGCAACTGGAGCAGAACTAGATGATTAATAGATAAGTAAATATAGATAGCAATTTAAGAAGTACCAACATAATAGATAGTTGCCAAAATACCAGCAGTAACAAGGGCTTTATCCAGGGTCAGTCTGGCCTTCTAGAGAACTTGAGAAGCTACCTGTTGGCCAAGTTTTGGCAAGGCTATAGCACGTGTCATTTTGAACATTGTGGTGCTCTTAGGGACTCTGCTTATGGCATTTGCTGAGGATTGATATTCATGAATATTTATAAATGCTAAAATCAATGCTTCTGAGCACCACCAATGTGTTGCTTGCAGGGCCAGAACTAGGGGGAATGCAAAAGAGGCACCTGACTATGGCACAACGATAGAGCAGCACTGGGCAAGTACCTGTTAGAAAGTCTTCTGCCTATTCCTAATTTGTGTTCTCTCCCCACTGCGGCTCTGCACTCTACCCTGCCGCTCTCCCCTACCTAGACCTCCTCAGGGTGCCTGCACACATGGGAGGGGGGGAATCAAAGTGGCCAGCCCTTAGCCTAGGGCGTCCAGTTGGCTTGATGTGATCCTGGTTGCTTGACTACAAATCTGCTCCTTTGATGAGTTTGTATATTGTTTTGCCCAACATGCAGTGTAAAATCTGATCAATTAACCCTCAGGCAAATTATATAATGGGGGCCCATGGAAACCTGCTGGGTGAAGACGGCATCAATGCTCCAATGCAATTTTTGCTGAAGGACGTTTGAAGGAAGGACCTCATACATGGAACAATAACTTACCAACTCAATCTGCAGTGACAAAGTCAACAGCTTTTATCAGCTATTGTATGACCAGGTTTAGGGAAAGCATTTGAATTGAATTCAGTGAGAAGTACTGAAAGTTCATTAAAGACACTGAGGCCTCAGTGGTTCTTCCAATGAGCAATGCAGGGGTCATAATGTGCCGACCATCCTACCATCAGTTTACAGCAGCACATACTGTTTGTTTTAATCCAGCTGCAGTCTCAAATTTGTGTTCATGTTTTATATCTATACATATATATATATATATATATATATATATATATATATATATATATATATATAGATATTGTTCTGGCAAATACAAACTGACAAAGCACAAACAGTAGAGGAGAACTTAATAATATAGGGGTAATCTAATAAATGGTTTTAAGTAGGGATGCACCAAATCCAGGATTTGGTTTGGGATTCTCCCAGGATTCGGCCTCTTTCAGCAGGATCCGGATTCGGCCGAATCCTTCTGCCAGGCCGAACCAAATCCAAATCCTAATTTGCAAATGCAAATTAGGGTGGTAGGGAAATTGCATGACTTTTTGTCACAAAACAAGGAAGTAAAACATTTTTTCCCCTTTGCATATGCAAATTAGGATTCTGATTCGGTTCGGTATTCGGCCGAATCCAAAATAGTGGATTTGGTGCATCCCTAGTCTTTAAGTTTTAATACCTCTATAATATTTGCTTAAATTTCAAAAAAATAATGTCTCGTGCATCCCTTGTTAGTCACCAGGCAGCTATCTGCTGTATAAAATGCATAACAAAAACATGTCTAAGGAAAACACAGACGGGATAATTATACTTTGGAGTAATCCCTTGGCACCAGATAGTACCATAATGTAAGCACAGGAATGTGTTGCGGACCTCTTTTTAACCCAGAAGGCTGATAAATTCTTCAGATACTGGAAAACAGACTGATCCTCCAAAAAATATTTTATTGAAAGAGCAACATTAGAAAACAGCTTGCACAGTTTTCATTCCAAGAAATTCATAATTTGCTTTCATAAATTTCTTATTAAATGGAGCTGTTTATTACATTAAAGAATGACTCAGTGTTTTGTGATTCCTAAGTGTGTAACCTGACTTTCATTTTAAGCAAAAAAAAGTGAACTTTTGTACAAAATGTAATAGCAGAAATGTAAAATAAAATAATAAAAAATTGAGGTCACTGAAAAGGTCAAGGCTGCTTCTCTTTCTTCAGCACAACAGGAAGGTAAAAGCAGAAGAAAACAGAAGCCCTATAATGGTGCCAAACAAAAGAGAGAATAAGCTCTAACATTCTTTAAAGGAACAGTAAACACAAATGAAAGTGTTTTGAAAAGGAAAGCCCTGGAGCTATAAGTGCAGGGGCTGAATGTCAAGGGATCTGAATGACCAGCAGCCAAATTATACTGGTCTAGGTCAGAGATGTGCAGAATCACATGTAGCTGTGTTTAGGTGAGAAGGAAAATGTTAAAACAGGAAATGGCCAGACCCAGGGGATGGGTAAGAGAGGGATGTGATGTCAGGGGAAGAAGCAGTTCACTTCCTTATCTTCCGAGCATGTAGAAACATACCCACTCTCCCTCCCCCATTTTGCAAATGTTGTGAAATGTCAGGAGTTTTCTACTTTATATTCTCATATTATCTATAAATAACTGAATACGGATGTTTTCATGAAAGTGCTGTTATATTGTGGTTTTGGTATCTTTACACATTATAATTGTGAGAGTCTGTATTGTATTTATTTATGTTAAATTAATGTGAATCGCTTGATCCAGGGAATGTTTCTGATCGCCATTGGGGTCCGGAAGGAATTATTTTTTTCCTCTTGAAGCATAATTGGCACTGGCTTCAGGCTGGATTATTAGCCTTCCTCTGGATCAGAACAGTGCACATATGATATTGTAATTTAAGTTTTATTCAGTGGCAGAACTACCGGGGGAGCAGGGGGTGCGAGCGGGCCAGGACTCCCTCGGGGCCCCCGGCAGTTCACGCGCCGCTAATTCCCGGCCAGTTCCCGGGTGTATGGAGGGGGCAGGAGGCCTGGCTGTGCGTCCTGCGCTAGGGCCCGCCCCCCTCTAGTTATGTTTCTGGTTTTATTTGTCTCATCAGCGGTAGGACCTTGCCAGAGTACTGCACAGGTAAGTTTATAAGAGGGAGAAAGGAGGTTCTCTCCTGTGACTGCAAGGTGGATTGATTGGATTTCCTATCATCTTTGCCTGCTTGGATTTCCTATCATCGACAGGATGATCCATTCTCTCATGTTGCCGTCAGAGCATAGTAGTGATCTCTTTTTAAATTCTGGCTTTAGAATATTGCCTTGGGTTAAGCTGGCAAGGTCCTATTTATATGATAAAATGTAAATAAATGATGTGGCCATTTTACACACATCTTTGTCTCCTGGCTTCATTAAGGTATGTAATAATGCATACCTCCCAACGGTCCCATTTTTAGAGGGACAGTCCCTCTTTTGACAGCTCAACCTGCAGTCCCTTGTTTGTACTAGAAAGGCAGAAAAAGAAACAATGTTTTTAACTTATTTGGCTTTTGGCAGAGAGCCCAGAACAGCCACAGCTGCAGATAAGATGCTTTTGTAACAATTTTGAGACAAGCAAATAAGTAATTGTAACAATATAAGATAGGTCTCTTGGGAGACTCACAGCTTATAGGGCAATTCACCTTCATTAGCAAAACTGTAATAACTGGAAAAAAACACAGAAATATGTTCAAACTTTCATAACCTGACAAATTTTGAAAAATGAACATGGTAATTAGGGGGTGTGGCAACAAAAATAGGCGTGGTCATAAAAATTTACCACACTGCGCGCAGCAACATTTTCGTCCCTCTTTTTATTTCCAAAATGTTGGGAGGTATGATAATGAGGTCCAGTGGGATAGCTCAAGGTGAAGGATCAAATTGAGGAGTCCCCTTGTCATGAAAATATCACATACTGTTTCCCTGCACTGGTAAAAAAAAAACTGTGTTTGCTTCAAGGTGTGGTTTACCTATAAGTTAACTTTTAGAATTTTATAGAATGGCCTATTCTAAGACACTTTTCAAATGGCCTTAATTTTTTCTTTTTTATAGTTTTTGAATTATTTGCCTTCTTCTTCTGACCCTTTCCAGGGGTCACAGCGCCATCTAAAAAATAAATGCTCTGTAAGGCTACAAATGTATTCTTATTGCTACTTTTTATTACTCATATTTCTATACAGGCCCACTCCTATTCATATTCTAGTCTCTTATTCAAAATAATGCACGGTTGCTAGGATAATTTGGATACTAGCAACCAGATTGCTGAAACTGCAAATTGGAGAGCTGCTGAATACAAATCTAAATCACTCAGAAACCACAAATAATAAAGAATGAAAACCAATTGCAAATTGTGTAAGAATGTCACCCTCTAATAGTGATGTGCGGGTCAGGATTTTCTTGACCCGCACCCGACCCTAACCCACCCTGCTCCAGCCCGCGCCCGCCCGCACCCGCGCTTCCGGAGTCCTTTTAAAGACCAGTGCTGCCCCGCCGATGACATTACAAAACGGGCGGGGGAGCAGACGCGAGACTGTCGGAGGCCGGCACCCGTGAGGAGCAGTGTGAGGTCGACCCGAACCCGCCCGACCCGCACATCACTAACCTCTACATCATCAAAGTTAATTTGAAGGTGAACAACCTCTTTCATAAACACTACTATAGTTTATATAAACAAGTTGCTGTGTAGCAATGGTGGGAATTGAAAAATGCACAGTGTATAACAGATAACACCATAAGTTTTACATAGCTTATCTGCTACCTGAGCCTTTTCTCCTATTAAAGGCTGCCCCCATTGCTTCAAATCAGCTTATTTATATAAACGATTGTAGTGTTTCTGAAACAAACATAGCAGTTTTACCAGTGCAGGGCAAAATTGCCTTATATTTGTATTACTTTAAAATACTTACATTTTTTGATGTTACTGTTCCTTTAAATCTGACTTTTGAACTTTTAATTTTCATAATTATAACAGAGAGAACTGTAAACTGCTTGTTAAGTATGGTGTCCCAAACCCAGAAGAAGCCCCAAGGTCCCAGTCTCAGCTCATACTTCCGTCTATAATAGCTGCCTTTCGCTTCACTTCACTACTCGGATGCTGCCAGGTCTTAAAGTGAGAGGACCAGAGAGAAGGTTCTGGGTAGGCAAGGGAACCAAACGTTAGCAGGAAGAACGCGGAACTAGGTGAGTGGTAATATATACATATTATATATATATATACACACAACACAAATATAAATATATATATATCTACATGTACAGACACAAATACCAACATACTTACAGAAGCAAAATGTAGACTTATCTTGTTGCTAACCATGAATGACAGTTCAGACTAGTAAACCATTTCACAGTAAAAAAAATATGTGATCGACACCAAATCCTGTCAGAGAAATCTTCTTAATAGCTGCTATATTTCTTTTTTTTTTTTTCTTATTATGATTTTTATTGCAGCATACAATAAGACGGTAAAAATACGGTAGCTGCTATATTTCAAGTTCCACAGGCACAAAGAGTAACAAAGTTAATGATTGTTGACGCCTTTGCCAGATAATTTCCCATTTTGCTGTTACCAAACTGGGACCCATTTTTTATTTTCTGTTGTCACAACAAATCCATCATGCAAACCGAGGCCTACAATAGTCTACCATAGTGACTTGGCATCCCATGGGAAGTCATCTGCTTGAAACATTTCTAGCTCTGATTGACAACAATACCAACATGACATATTATAGGCAGTGCTTTATTTTATATGTTAACCTTTTTCATATTTATTTTTAATGGAATCCAGTATGTTCTCTGGACTCAGTCTACTCTGGCAACACCTAGGAGGAACGGTAAGGCTTCTATCTTGTACATTTAACGGATTGTTACTCAAATCATTTTATATTTATATATGATTATACATAATTCACATTAGTCACATCATTCCATTCCTCAGTGGAGAATACAATCTGAAGGGACAATGACAACTAGTATCTAGTAATCTAGCAACCAATCAGATGTGCTGACCAGTAAATGATACCTATTGACTGATTGCTGTAGGTTTCTAGACAAGTAGGGGACTTTTGACCATTTATTATATTCCCCAAAAATAAATAAAATACTATTATGGTCAGTTTATATCAAAAGCTAATTAGACCCTGGATGTTTTTAGAATGTAGAAGGAAATCCACACAGTCACAGGATGATCATACAAAAATTCACTCCAGGGTACTTAGGAGCTTAGCTCTGTGATTGCCAAACCTCTTTACTTAATTTTTCAGGATTCATTAAAATCTGGCACAGTGCAGAGAGACTCAAATGAGTCATTCAAAAAGGGATACCATTCTCAGCCTCAAAACTATAGGCTGGTCAGTCTGACATCAATGGTAGGAAAGCTTTTTGAATGGGCATTAAGATATTGTCTTCGTTGCAAATCATAATACTATAAGTTTGTGCCAGCATGGTTTTATGCGTTATAGATCTTGCCAGAATAATTTAATTTCCTTTTATGAGACGGTGAGCAGAGACCTCAATTCTGGGAAAGTGGATGTAATCTACTACTTTGCTGAAGCATTTGATACAGTGCCACACAGAAGGTTACTGCTTAAATTAAATGTTGGCCTGGAAAATAGTACAGTATTTGTACCTGGATAGAGAACTGGCTAAAATATAGATTGTAAATATGGTAAATGGAACATTTTCTAATTGGACCAGTGTTGTTAGTATTGTACCGCAGGGCTCTGTACTTGGTCCTTTGCTTTTCATCTTGCTTATTAATGACCTGGAGGTGGGCATTGAAAGTACTTTTTCTATTTTTGCTAAAAATTGTTCAGAACTATACGTTCCATGCCGTATGCTGGCACTTTGTGATTTGACTTAATTTGATAACTGGGCAGCAAACTGGAAAGTTAGGTTCAATGTTGATAAATGCAAGATTATGCACTTTGGCAAACATAATATAAATGCAAGTTATACACTAAATGGCAGTGTGTTGAGCGTTTCCTTAACTGAGAAGGAGGGTTTTTTTTGTAGATAGCAACTTGTCTTATTCCAGGCAGTTTCATTCTGTGGCCACTAAAGCAAATCAATTACTGTCTTGCACAAAAATGGCATAAACTCAAGGAACTAAAACATAATTTCGCCTCTTTATAGGTCCCTGGTGAGGCCTCATCTGGAGTATGCAGTGCAGTTTTGGGGCTCCAGTCCTTAAGAAGGATATAAATGAGTTTGAGAGAGAGAGCAGAGACGTGCAACTGAACTGGTTAGCGGGATGGAAGACTTGGGGTTGTTTTCTCTGGGGGGACATATATTAGAGGACATTATAGACAAATAGCAGGGGACCTTTTTACCCATAAAGAGGATCACAGTACCAGAGGCCACCACTAGAGGAAAAGAACTTTCATTTGAAGCAACTTAGGTGGTTCTTCACAGTGAGGTTGTGGAATGCACTACCGGATGTTGTTGTGATGGCTGTTTCTGATAATGCTTTTAAGAGGGGCTTGGATGATTTCTTGGACAAGCATAATATCCAAGGCTATTGTGATACTAAAATCTATGGGTAACTATGTTAAATCAGATACTGTAAAAAAAAAATCAAGGAAGGCACTCCAGTCAAAGAAATGGCCCTCCTTGCATCTTTTTACAATTAACTGTAGTAGAGAGTTCTGTGGAGAGAGGAACCAGGTGTGAGCAGTAGAGAAGCAGTGAATCAGTTGGAGAGTGTAGTGGAAATCACGAGAGATGAAAAAATGCAAACAATGCCCTGGCTAAATTAATATTACATGCCTACAATCAAAGATTATTTTTGGTTCCCTTATATATACATAGCTATTATATCACACCATAAGCTCCTATTCTCCAGTGTAAATATTTTCAACTTTGCCAGTCTTTCTTTATAATTTAGATGTTTAATAATCTGTATCAGCTTAGTTGCTCTTTGTTGGACTTTCATTATTGCAATAACATCCCTCTTGAGTATGCACTGCATATCCTAGATGGGGCCTTACCATTGCTTTGTAAAGGGGATTTAATATTCTTTCATTCCCTGAATCTCTTAAAATACCAACTTTTACCTTGCGGCACACTGATTGTTATGTATCACTCCATGTGTCAACACCTAATGCCTGAGTGACAAATATAATGATATAGTTTCACCAGCATTCCTGCTGCATGTACCTAACACATGTCCCTTAGATTGATCAGCCCCACCACTATTTACTAGAGCTCAAAGTCTACCCAATGCCTGCAGCTCAGGTAGTAACTGATGTATGTGACACACCAACTAAATTATTGAAGATACTGATAAATTAAATCACCCCTCTATACACTATATGTTGGCAGCTATCACCAATTAGGTGCATAACACACGTTAGGTTTGGATGACGTTAAAAAAAAATATACAGGTATGGGATTCGTAATCTGGAAACCCGAAACCTTTTTCTCTGTAATAATTAAACAGTACCTTCTACCTGATCCAAACTAAGATATACTGAATCCTTATTGGAAGCAGAACCAGCCTATTGGTTTGATTTAATATTTAACTGATTTTTTGGTAGACTTAAGGTATTATGATCCAAATTACAGATCCATTATCTGGAAAATCCCAGGTCCCAAGCATTCTGTACAAAAGGTCCCATACCTGTATAATATTATAAATACCATGACTACAATGTAGTTCTTTCCAGTTGGATGAGTGTAGTGCTATTATAATACATCTTCTACATTTTTTCCGATAATTTTCTTTTAAATCTGACCTGGGTGCCAAGAATCAAAAGCAAAATAACTGAAAAATTACAGTCCATGTGGCACCCCTTCAAGTCACCTACTAACAGACTAGTGAGCTGCAAAGCAGGAAGTTCCCTATATACTCGAGTATAAGCCGAGTTTTTCAGCATCCAAAATGTGCTAAAAAAGTCTACCTCGGCTTATACTCGGGTCAGCGGTACCCAACCCGAGTAGCTGAGATTGCAGTCACTTTTAATCATTCCTATGCTAACAGTTCACTTGGGGAGAGACTGCAATATCCCACAATGCCCTCTGTTGGTTATATGAAAGAATAACAGTGCGCCCTCTGTTGGTTATATGAAAGAATAACAATGACTGCAACCAGGGGATGCTTGAATATTTGCATGAGAACACACATACAGCCACAAAGAAAGGGACAGCATGAGATATAGACAATAGAGAAAGAGAGAAATGCTGGTATTAGATGCATAGAACCAGAGGCATAGACAAGAATGCAGGAGATAGAGAGAGACAGAAGAACATAATGAACCACAGAGAAGGATAGATGACAGAGGTATAGAGAGGCATAACAACACATGGGGAAGAGAGAGAGAGAAACCAAAAGAAAAGAACATAAAGACGGGACATTTACATTGATAGACCAAAAGAAACAGCAAATTGTGAAATTTAGACAACACAGTTTAATGACAGAAGATATACACAGATATTCATGCACCCATGCAGCACAGTGTAGGGCAGGAAATAGTCTTCTGCATAAGTAGTTTCACCTTATGTAGAATGTAGTAATTTAGAATCTGTTTTTAAGCATCCAACTGGAAGCTTAAATAAATGTCAATAATAACAGTCCTTTTGATTTCCTAACCTTCCACGTCATCAGTCATTAAAGGGATTGTTCACCTTTGAGATAACTTTTTGTATGAAGTAGAGAGTGATATTCTGAGACAATTTGCAAGTGGTTTTCATTTTTTTATTATCGAAGGTTTTTGAGTTATTTAGCTTTTATTCAGCAGCGCTTCAATTTGCATCTTAACCAATCTGGGAACTAGGATCCAAATTACCCTAGCAACCATGCATTGATTTGAATAAGAGACAGGAATATGAATAGGAGAGGGCCTGAATAGAAGGATTAGTAAAAAAAGTAGCAATAACAATACATTTGTAGCCTTGCAGAGCATTTGTTTTATTAGAAGGGAATCAGTGGTGCCCATTTGAAAGCTGCAGAGAGTCAGAAAAAAAGGCAAATAACTATAAAAATATAAGAAATAAATAATGAAACCAATTGAAAATTTGCTTAGAATTGGCCCTTCTATAACATAATAAAAGTTACCTTAAAGGTGAACCATTTCTTTAATTGACAGCCAATTATTCCCTTTAATTTTGCTCTCATTACATCTATAATCTGTAAGGCAAATAATGTACTTGGTGACGATATTATACATTGTGTTGGGAGCCTTTGTAGACACATACTTAACTTCCACCTGTTCAAGGATGTCTTTCACTTTTGGTCACCATATAAGATGGACAAATATTTATAAACCACACTCCTAATTACGTGAATTCTTTACCATGAAGAAGAAAAACACCTCTTTATTTACCAAACCTTTATTACTTTTTTTGTATGACTTACCTTCTTAGCTTTGGACATTGGTACAGGTAGTCCTACTGCTCAATCATAAGCCTCATCTATAGATGGGAGATGGTGAGATTTCTGGTTAACATAGCTATTAAGTTCTAATAAATGTAATTCAAATGAGGCATTAGTGGTGTGAATACTCACGTGACTGACCCTCTGGAATGCCTTATACAGTGTGAAAGGGATGGCAAATTTTAGCACTGGGTAGTGTATTCCCAGAAATCTCTCTATGGAAAATCTTGCTATGAATAGTACCATCTCTCTCCCCTGCTCAATGTGATACCTAAGAAGTTGATATTCTCCTTAACCAGGGCTGTCAAACTTCACTCCATCAGTCTTGCCGTTCTAATTCAGTACGTCTGTTATACATTGCTCACATTACGTAATAAAAGACAACATGACTAGTTCCTATCAGACATAAGACATTAGACATAAGAGACTGCAACAGCTTCTCCGATTGCAACCTCCAACCAACCAATAATTATGCAACATGACCTGAATACTCTGTACAAGCAAAAGGAAGGGTCGAAGAGAAACTCTTGTCATGTTAATGTTACAGTGTAAAAAAAAAAGCAGGCAGTATAATATTTTTAACGGCATGAGAGGGGAGTCCAATTGTGAGGGGCATGCTGACATGTTTCTCCTTATCCTACTTGGAGTGATTCTACTTTCTGAACATTTAATTGAATGCAGTATGTGCAGGTGCTCAGTTTCTCTGTACCTGTAAGTAAAAGCCAGAATTCCTGTCACAAACACTTCATTACACAGAACACTAGATGCAATGTGCTTTTTTTTCATTTCAGGATTTCCATCAGAACCTGGCTTCAGATGTGTACATTTTTAGTTCTGCTCTGAATCTGACAGGGCTTGTCATATCAACTTTTGTCACTGTGTTTTCCAGGCTTGGCAGATGTACAGTGTTGATCTATGTATTATTGCTTAAAAGACAGCCTGACAAGAGTGCTTTTTTGGATAGTGAAGTAAATGCTCTGTGCAGAGAGGAGGGATTATTTTAACGCCTCAACATTTTTGTATGTGGGCCTAATGGCAGGTACTGTAGGTTTTAGAATCTTGTCAGGGGGACTGTACTGGGCTGTAGATGAGAGGCAACAGTGAATATTAAGGTCTAATTGCTCTCTCATTAGGCTTTATGTTCACTTTCCTACATGCCAATTAATACAAATAAACATATGCTATTCTGCATACATAATTTAAATAGCAAAGGGTAGAAAGAAAGTTAGAAAACACAGTCATAGTTCCACGTTTATTGTGGAAGGACTTGTGCTTCTCTCAAAAATGCAGTGCTGATAGAGTTTGGTAGCAGTGGAGTCATTAGTAGAGACAAGTAAGCACCCTCATCCTACAGCATAACATGTCAATCTGACATACAAGTCTGAAGAGCAACTCGAACTTCAGACTCTGATGCAAGTGCTTAGGGAATGACCACTAAGGGTTCACTAAGAGGTAGTACTCACTTACAGGTGAGTCCCCAGTGCTAGAAGGATGCTCTCAGTGGTGCCCAACCTCATGTCAATGTGGAGGTAATAGCATTCCTGGTATTCTCATTTGAGTCTGTGATTGTATCAGGGTACAAATTATACAAATTCTTTCCCTTCTAGAACAGATCTTTTCTCACACTAACTTCTCCTACTGAAGCCTACCTCCACCTCATACTCACCAGCACCAACCACCCCCTCCAGCTAGTGTGGTCCAAACAAACCAAGCACGTGGTAACTTCTATTTTTTAAGTCTATGACTGGTTTAACCCTTATATGGACTGTCTGAAGTAAAGGTGAGCAAAATTAGTGCCCTGTTTAGCTGGCCAAACCCCCAGTGGAATCATATGACGACCTCCTGGACTGCTAGGAATTGGCCACAATAAACAGAATAGAAACCCTGTGGGTGATAAGGGGCATCTTGCCAACTAGTCAGTTAAACAATGGTAGCTTAATCAAGGCTAAAACTGTAGGCTGAACCAGTAATACATTTAAAGGAAAGATAAATATATATGTTTTTAAAGAATGTCATTGATATAAAATAAAGATATATATTTTATTACAGGCCACATAGCAGCACCACATTGAATCTCTAATGTTACACTTTGAACCTTATTCGGTATAAAGCTGACCATAGACCCAAAGATCCGATCGTCTGAATCCTCGAACGATCGGACTTCCCCATCTCCCGACCTGCCACTAACCATCCTGATCAAATAAAGTAATAAAAGAACAGATCAGCTGATATTCTGCCCCTGACAGCAATCGTATGAAATCCAGTCTCCAACTGAAAATCGGACGATCTGCAATTATCGGCAGCCGACAGAAATCTTTTCAACCTGGCCGATCGACCAAACAACCAATCTCCGTGGGAAGAAAAATGTTGGCACTCTCCACACATGGTCTGAAAATCATACAAATCCTAGATTCTTACGATCAAATCTTTGCGTCTATGGCCAGCTTAACTGCTTATTTTGGATAACAGGAAGCACACCATCCTCAGGCTTTGCCTTTCAAACATTTTATTTCAGTGGAATTCACACACAAGCTTTCGGGGGGGAACCCCTTCCTTAACTGTTTATTCAGCTTATTGAAATGCATCTGCAACAGTTTAACATCAGCGCCTGAAATACATTCAAATATATTTGTTTGTGTGCACGGATGCCTTGCACCAGTAAGAAGACTAATAAATTATCTCCATTATCTCTTTAGTAGTGTAATCATGATGTTTTGTCATACATCTGTTATTACATTCCAATGGGAAAGTTGGGCAAACCGTTTCTGGGGGCAAAATATGTAAATCAATTGGTCCTTCCATTTCTTTTGCATTGTTGCATTTTTAATTTGACATCAATTGCAATAATGGCTTCTACCTAGGTCACCTTCCTTTGCTGTGGCTGTCATGGACAGTTTTTTTAATGATTCCACAAGAAGCTAAAGGCAATTAAAATAGCAAAGCAAGAATATTTATATACAATTGTAGCTAGCAAATATTTACACAAGCAGTGGGATATTATTTTTAGTCAGCTCACTGTGTGCACACATTCAACATGACATATAGGATGGAAATGGCCAAGGGCACAGTAGGGCAAATTAAATAAATCCCCTCCGATACTGTATGATGTAAGCAAACTGGACCTGAGCACCAACTGACTTGTCTCACAATCTATCCCTGAGACCTTTTATTTAATATCTTGTTTCCATTTTTTGTCTAGAAATATCTCCTCTTTGAAAACAATGAAAATTTTTCTTTTGCAAATGACGATAAGATAGTTGCTTGGTTGCCATCATTTTTCTTGTGAATTTTCAGTAACTTAAGCAAACTTTGGTCTTTTGATAACCACTTCATGCAGCAACTCTTGTCTTGAATGACTTCATCGGTAGTCCATTGCTTTTGCTTGACAAGGGGACTCCTGAATTGACCCTTTCAGACATCCCACTGAACCCCATTGTTACATACCTTTAAGAAACACCAGGAGCCAGAAATGGTGTAAAATGGCCACAACATTTATTCACATTTCATTAAATAAATAGAATCTTGCCAGCCTCACCCCAAGGCAATATTCAAAGCCAGAATTCCATAACAGATTGACGTTCCTCAGTGAGGAATTTAGATAGGCACTATGCCATTAAATCCACCACTAAGTATTAGGCTGCCTCTACCTACAGAGAGGATGGTCCCAAATGCTCCTACCATGAGAAAAGTTCAGCAGCCCTGTTGCCGGTCCTGAATCTGCAGTGTGTCGTTGATCGGAAACCCAAGCAGGCTCTAGCACATCAAATAAAAGTTTTTCAAAAAGGTCCTCAAAGTTCAATCTTTTAGCCATTACTTTCTGATCTCCAAACGGTATAATTTATAGACAATCCAAATACTGTGAAATACCACTTCTTAAGAAGCTCAGAAAAAGACAGCAAGAAAAGTTATATATATAGTGCAGTATTTTTTACTATTTTTGCAACACCCTTTTGTACTCCACTTTGCTTAATTTGTTCACATATGAAACCAACTCCTACATTCACCAGTAACCTTTAAAACAACTGTGAATTGAGGTTAACTTCTGCTTTAACCTTGCTCAAAGTGCTTATACACCAGGGGAAGGTGAGTACTCACAAACGTTTTTATATAGCTGTATATCTTTCAACAAATATTTCTCAATTGATGTATCTCCTTCAGGTTTTCTTCAATTAGTATAAAATATTTTTTAATTCTCTAATAATTTAAATTGCAGTCATATAAATAAGATTAAAAATCGATTGTCAGTCCATCCAGTCCTCAATGTGCATTCCCTGTTCGCTGCATTTATAGTTTAGTTTCTCATGCCGGCAAACTTTTCCTGCAGTGTCTCTCCCTAGGCGCACCCTGGAAGGCATCACCAAGCCCTGCCTGACGTGTTTCGTGACTGGGTCTCAGGACAGTGGAATATTCTTTGTATGGAATATGGAGACAAGAGCAAGTTTCCAGTGCTTGTCACATGGATGGCAGAGCAGTGTCACTCAGTAAATAAAATAGTACAGCCTCTAGGTGAGATTCTGACTGATCCAAAAAGCCTGCTTGTCACCTACTATAGCACAAGCAGTAGTAGCGTCTGTATCAATCAACCCACCGTACGGTCATAGGAGAGAACCTCCTTTCTCCCTTATCTAAAATTCCTGTGCAGTACTCTGGAAAGGTTCTACCACTGCTGTGAAAAATAAAAACTTACATAATCATATATCCACTGTTTTGATCCAGAGGAAGGCAAAAAAGCCAGCGGGAAGCTAGTGCCAATTATGCCGCAAGAGGGAAAAAATTCCTTCCTGACCCAGGGTTGGACTAGGCTGACGGGACACCGGGAAAAACCCGGTGGGCACTGGCTCTTTTGGGCCCCACCAGCCCAGAGCCGCTCCCTGCACCCCTTCCCAGGCAGCAACGCTAACTCTCCTACCCTCAACGGCAGCACTTGCAATACATGCACGTGTGGGGCTGGTGGGTGGCAGCATAGTGTAAATGCTGCCTGACCCCAATGCCTATGGGAAACATTCCCGAGTTCAAGCATTTGACTTTCATTTGACATGAATAATACCATGAAGATTCTCAGCTACATCTGATTCTGTCAATCTTTAAATACAAACCAGTGTAATCTGGCTGCTGGTCATTCAGATCCTTTATCATGCAGCCCATTTGTTTATAACTCCAGGGCTTTCCTATCTTTGGTAAAAGATCTTGTTGCTTTCATGTATTAATCATCTCCCCTTCCTTCCAAGAATGTTAGGGGTACCACTTTGTTATTTTGCCATTTTCATCACTTTCACGTCATTGCATATTTACCCTCATAATCTTACTAGAGACACCTTTTTGCCTCCACTAGTAACGTGACACACTCTGGGGTAGATTCACTAAAAGACGAAGTGGCTAATGCTAGAGCCAATTCGCCAGCATTGCCATCTGCAGGGACATCGCCAATTCACTATCAGGTGCAGGCGCCAATTCGCTAGTGAAAGAGACCATCGCTAGTGTTCGTTCGCACTCTATCGCCGATTTTTACTGAATGTTTCACCAGAGTTCACTTCGCCACCTCAGACCAGGCGAAGTGCTAAAAAAAAGCTAAATCTTCTGTCACTTACATCATATCCTGTGTGCCGAAAATGCATTTATGTTCCAAGAACACAAACTTTTGGTTTTTTTAAGCGGAATATTGGGTAAGCAGTTTTCTCCAGACATTTCATAACATAAGGAACATTCATTTTACACTGGGCTCATGTGTAGGGCATTATATCAACTCTCCTGTCTTTATAAAAGAGATACTGACACCAGAAATTAAATTCTTTTTTACATCTATCATAATATTGCCTTTGAAAGCTACTTATAACTTTGCCATAAAGTATTTGCATAATGCTTTTACTGTCTGATGCCCCGTGTTCCTGTAGGAGGGGGCTGCCATATTTGGGCAGCAGGAGTCCGTTAGCATTGGAAACTTTGACAGGCTTAGATGGGACAGTCAGCTTAGCAAAACAGTCAGGTTTAGAAACTTCAACTAACAATTACTTACAAATCAAACCTCTCAACAAAGAACGATCAACAAGAGCTATAGGTACAGTAACTTTAATGTGCAGTATATTCATAATTTAAAAAGTCGTTTTTTAGTGTCAGTATTATTTTATGGTTCCCTGGACATTTGTAATAAAAAGTGGTAACTTCAAGCTTTTGCACCAACATTTATAATAAAGACTTCTAAATTATCCACCCTATGCAAATTGATCTTAGCACAAGATCACTAGCGAAATATTTGCTAAGATATGCCCAAACTCAGCATATTAGTGAATTGGCGTAGTCGTATCGCATTTGCTCCTGGCGAACCGGTGTGAGCTCTGCGAAGCTGGCGCTGGTGAAAATTCGCCCTTTCTGCCTTCTGAAGCAAGGTTTCCTTCGAAAAGAATACTGCAAGCTAAAAATGGAAGCATTATCTGTAACTAAACAGGGGACACACAGGGCCATTTCTGCCACAAGGTTTATTTTGTTGTGTATTCAAAGTGTTTTAACTGAATGGAGCAACACATCCATTTGTACATATGAAGGGTGTAAAGGGAAAAAGACCTAGGGGGTTATTTACTAAGCTCCGAATACCCGAAATCCGAAAAATTACTGTTTTTTTTATAAAATCTGACTTTTAAAAAAATCTCAGATCGGAGTTTGTAGCAGCCGATATTGAGATAAATTTGGACCTTGATAAATAACCCCCTTAGTCTCACACAGCAAAGGTTAATGGATACCCAACTGATTGTATCAAATGGCAATTTGACAGATATTAGTACATGCTGCCAAATATATAGAAATATAGGTAGATGTCCAACAGTTCAAGGATACTGATAAAAACAGAAGGAATCCTAGAAATTGTACCATCTTTGTGCTGTGTCATTGCTTGCAAAAAATAGTAAGCAAATAATTTTTACATTAATGTCATTGTGGACAAACTGCTTTAATCAAAGAAATCTCACAAAAACCTGCTTCATATTTAATATATACCTGCATACATTTTTGATATTTGTAAAGTCTTTAAACTACCTGATTTAATTGGAACATTTTAGTGCAACATTTTTTCCCCAGCATTGCCGTTAGGTTTCTATGAGTGCAAAATCCAGCTCTGCTTTGATACTGGTGAGATTGTACTTTTGACAGTGCCACTCTCATTGGTCAGAGCAATAATGTGCAAAGAAGTCTGTCCTAATTATCTGCTATACTGCAGTGCATTACAGCAGAGGTTACAGGTGGTGTTTAATATAACCTGTTAATCTCTACTGCTTGAAATATACTTCTACTTTCTTTTTCTTTTCCTAAACTGCAACTTGTGATGTTGAGCCACTTGGCTCTGGATTGCTCTTATGGGAAAATATCTGTAGGTACATTATTTTTTATGGATCCATAAAATGGTCATGAATATTAATTCCTTAAGAATCGCTTCCTTCCATTTACTTAATCATTTCAACGGTGGCACTTTAGCTGTGTTTATTTAACAGTTAGTATGAGAATTTGCACCAGCACATAAACCGCAGTGGCAGAGGCATTGCATTACTGAAGGACAACAGCTTAAGTTAATATAAAACAGATATTAAAATTAATCAGAATGACCTTAAATTACATTCACATTGTATATTGCCATTCGGATAAAAGTGCTGTTTGTATACCATAACTTTTTATGGAAAACCAATTACCTTATATTATTAAAAAGAGTGTATTTATGTTATATATGCATATGGGGTGTAATACGTGTGTGACTGTCAGAAGAGCCCAAAGTGCAAATGTTATACAGAAATCTGTTATCTAAAGCATTTTCAGGTTCACATGAATGAGACAGACATTGTACAGATGTTTGAATAACATGCACTTTATTCTAAAATACAGTACATACATACCGTATTCTAGTTTCATTGTTGTGTACAGTATTTGCAATGATATTGCTCATTGTCTTAGGATCACCATTATAACATTAGGCATAAGAAATAACAAGTTGCTACTATATTAGTCTTAGCAAAAGTCCTTGCTTTATGGCCGAGATTATAACTATAGGGCTAGTTCACTGAATGTGGAAATGCCATAAAGTAGGGCAGTTTAGTACCCTTCCTGTGAGGCCCTGAGTCTTATACTGCCCTGCATGGGTTTGTATGTTCTTCCCATGTTCATATGGGCTTCCTCTCTAATTTAAAAAAATACTGGCAGGTTAATAGACTAAAGTTGCCTTTGCAAACTCAAGAAATTGTGTAAGTATTTGGGGGCATGGAAAATGTTGGCCATATCCAACCTGAATTTGGTTGAAATTCTGCACTATTTACTATCTAGTGCATGTTTTTGCCACATGTTCTGATGCATTTATATTTAAATTCTGCGGGGGGGGATATTTTAATTGTTTGTGCCCGATTTTTACTGATTTTGTACCTCATCGTCTTCCTCTCAAAGTCTAGCAACAAATGGGTTTTGCAAACATGCAGTTGATGTAATCAATTTTCCTGATTGCAAGCATTTTTTGCAACAAAATATTTACTGAATCTCCAGAGCAGGTGTTAATACTACATTTGTTTAGCGATGTAATATTTGCCTATAGGAATATTTTTTTGCCAACAGCCAGGGTCGGAGTGGGACGGCGGAACTTTGGGAAAAAATGCGGCAGGCCCCGGCTTCGACCGTGCAAACAACACTAAACATTCACAAACATTAAAAGAATTTTAAACATTGCTTGCAATATTAATTACATTCCTCCTTATCTGTAATAGTCTCACAAAGCTTTTGGCAAACCCATTGTTACTTATCGTAAGCCATTGAAGACTAGAGAAACCGGGGTTTGATTTAAGCAAGAGAGGAGAGTAGAGAAGACAGTGGATCTAAATCAGACTAAAACAAACCAATAGATTTCCATTACAAATAAATATATTAAAACGTACTTTTTTCTTAAAGGGAATCACAGCACGAGTTAAGTTTGTGTAATCTTTAATTGCAAAACCATATGAATTCATGCTACTTCTTGGACATTGGCAACCTGTTGTTTTCCAGCTGTTGTGGATCAATACATCCCACCCTTTTTCCACAGCCACTGGAATGCTGATGGATACTGGGACATGCTGAGAAGTCTCCAGTTTAATGTATTCATTAAGCATGATCCCAGCTATCATAGTCCATTAATGTTATTCCGCATAAAATATTGATTCCTAGAAAAAACATGATCAGGTTATTTCTAATTGGAAGACAGTTTCTGAAACATATCAGAAGAAATCTTTAGACTATTAACCCCTTTGCCATGTGAACAGTTGGCTGAACATTGGATTGTTTTGGCTTGTCACTTACTGAAGTCCATAGGAGTGACTATTAAATTACAGTGTAAATCAGAGTGCTAAAGACATAAATGGCATTTTAATTTCTCACAATCAATACTTTTAATATTTACAGACTTTATTAAGTAAGTGTTATATCATTTTAAGTGTATATCCATGTACTCTGATTCACTATAAGACATTGAGAGATGGTGATTAAAGGCCTCTGTTTACAACATCTCGACAGTATGCTCATTGAAAATTAAAACTTTCCAGTAAATGCGAAAACTCAAATCAGGGTGCCGGGGATAATTTGTCAGTGTTGTTCAGAATGAAGAAGATTTGTAAGAAGCAATAGTCTCTGAATGTAACAGTGAGGGAAGATAACACGTAATTGCATTTTTTAAATGTGTCACTACTCTGGTGAAGTGAATAGTCTGAATAGTCTCCTATTACTGATAATGCATTTTAAAAATGTTGCCGTTGTTCTCAAAGTCACTAATACTTTTAAAACAGGAGCACATCTATATGTATAGACATATAGAATAATATATCAATAATTAGGAAGAGATGAGGTGCTCCAGAATAGTCATGGGTTCATGACTAAGCACCCTGGATGGGTGTGAAATGCATAGGGTAGATGGAGATACAGATTTTTAACTTTGTATAAATAAAATTATATTTTTTAATTGAATTTCTCTGGTCCTGTGGATCCGTTTGAGTGCTGGTCGGCCCTGCTTTTTTTACTTATAATAATATACCCCTTATTGTAGAATATTAGGAGCCACATAGGAGGAAAAGCACTATATAAAAGCACAAAGTCATGGAACTCTGAGGTGAGTTATAATCTCATGTTTATAACAGGTTATGTAAAAGGATGTCATTTACTAAATTCAAAGCATAAAGCTGTTTGTCCAGTTGGGTAACTATAGAGGAATCAGACCCCACAGTCTCAAGGGGGCTCGGATCACAGGGTCTGCTTTCCCAATACAAGTAAAAAATTCCCCCCACCCAGCCACTTTCCTACCTGCTATGTGGGTTTAACCATGGGGTGGGTTGGTTTGGTTTGGTTCTGGGTGAATTTTGGTGGGTGTGGATTGGGTGCAGGTTACACTGGGGTACTACAATACGGTAGTGGCTGTGTTTTCTGACATAAGGCTTTTTGTGACTCACACCACTGATCTGCGGGTTGGGTAAAGGTCCTACAATGGAAACATTTTGCAGGTAAGGGTCAGATGAGGGTTATGATTTTGCCGGTTAGAGCCAGGTACGGGTTGAGTTTTGTCTGACCCCCACATCACTAGCCACTGAGGCTTTGGGAGTGGGTGGGCAGGGGGCCAGGTAGGGATCTCTGTGTGCAGAGAGGGGGCCAGGAGCACACTAGTTATGCTTCTGTTTTCATCTAATTCCTTCCTTTAAAACCTGCAGCCTGGCCTTGGTGCAAAAAAAGCCTTTTAAAACTATTCCACTAGAAAAGTTGTAACTAAGCTCCTCACATTTTTCATGAAGGTCTTGTAAGCTACTGATGAAGATTTGTAGAAGACTTGTATTCAGTCTGTGGCACCAAGCCAGCATACACCTACCATTTTGGTGAAAATATTTTTAGCATAAGAATCTGTGTATAGATGATAGCCATAATGGGTACTACATGGGGAAAAATTGTATAAAACAATAAATACTGTAGTTACATTTCTTTTCAAATCAAAATCACATTTACTACTTGTTGGCCATAGGGAATTATAATTATTCTTTGCATTTCATTTTATTAGCTTTCATTTATATAGCACCTGGAACTGAGAGTTAACACAAATTAAGTATGGTCATTAGAACACAAAACATCCAATTAAAGAAAGCAGGTTATTGACATTTCCCTTTTTCACTGCATTTGTAAACTTTTATTTTCCTAAAGTGAAATCTATTTTTAGCAACAAAACCTTTACTGTTCATAAGGTTTTGTAATATTATGCAAAACAGTACTTTGCACCAATGTTTGACATGCAAATGCATTGCATTGAAGAGAACCATTCTAAAACCATCATGCAGTAATAAAAGAACATGACTGCAAACCATAAGCTATTATTTTTATTGTGTCTGAACTTCTCTATGATCATATGCAAGTTAAGCCCCTAACAGTAGTCTTAATGACTAAACCAGAATGATTATAAATGCACGCTGCACTACAACAATTGCATATTAACAAAGCCCAGGGTCCAATTAATCATTACACCATCAATAACTCATTTGCATAAAACTATTCTCTTTAAAGACTCTATGTATAAGGTGACAGGGTTACCTCATCGATTATGTAAATTCCACATCAAGCTTTACAGAAGCTGTCAAAAGAAATAAAAGGGGCTGTCTGTTGCAGGCAACTCAATATCAGACGCTCTCGGCAAATTCGACTGCAAAACAATGAGGGAGAAATGATACACCATTTACATTTTAAAATAAAGTTACAGACTGAAGTCAGTGTAGACAAGATTGTTTTTAGGCCTGCATGGTTTCAACACAAGTTTTTATTGTGCTCCATTTGATATTATTCACACTGGTAGTGCTAGCGTATCAGTATGTTCTTCTTAGCTTTGGGTAAATAATCATGATCCACAGCAATAATCATAGGTGTACATTTGCATTTTGTTCTAGGACTGGAGTAGTGTAGGTTAGTCCGGCTGGATGTTTGTTACCAGGTATGCAGATAGACTGACTACTGAATATAATGATTTTAGCTGCATGTCAACTCATCCACAGCTTATATTGTAAATGTCTTATTGCTTCAAAACATCTTAAAATTGCCATTTTAGCATTTTGAGTACACAGGTTCATTCCCTTTATTCTGCACCTTTCTCCATTCTTCAAATCCAATGTTTTACAAAGTCTTGACAACTCCATCTTAAACATACAGCAAGCAAATCACCCTTTTCTTAATCGAGAAGCTACCAAAATACTCATTAATCTCCCACCTAGACTCTTCTTTATTGGCCTGCCACTCATTTGCTCATCTCTTCTATAATCAATCCAAAAAGATGTTGCAACATCTCATGCTGTCAAGCCACCTGCTGCATGTCCCTACACTAGCTACCTACTAGCTAGATACTACCATTAGCTTTACATTTTCATTACCTTAAAGCTTTCTTTAACAATGCCACATCTTATATCACAAGCCCTCTTCAGGAACTCTGCAACTAATTTGTTTCACTAATTATCTCAGAATTTCCACCTCTCAATATTCCTTCTTACAGGACTTCACCAGAGAAGCTCCCTTGTAATGGAATTCATAATCACTTTACGTAACACATTCTATTGCCTTGCAGTGTAATGTTCACATTAATCTGTCCTCTTCCACCAAGTGTGCACACTAACACTTAGCCCAACACATCAGTCTACTCAGGTCACATTTTGCTGATCCTAACTTTGTTCAAATAGCAAGTCTTGAAATTTCTGCAAGCTAAACTTCTCAATATAGTAACTACATACTGTATCTTATGTCCCCCTGTGCCATTTAGTAAAGCTCTGTAGAATATGTTGGTACCTTATAAATGCATGCAATAGATAAATCAATCATAAATTGTATCTTACTCTCCAACACAGGTCCACTAGATAGCAGTTGGATATACACCGTATATCTGTGATCCACTATATATTAAATGTCTGGGGTTTAGGTCAAACCCCACATGTCTAAGGTATCCTTCATGAACTTAAAGGCTTGGGGCAAATTTACTAAAGGACAAAGTGACTAACGCGGGCGAAAATTCGTGACGTAATTTTGGTACTTTTACTAACGGTGGCTTAACTTTGCTAGCAAAGGCGATAGACTTTAGCGGTACTTCGCTCCCTAACGCCTGGTGAATTAGATCTCTGGCGAATGGACGTAACTACGCAAATTCACTAAGGTCCAGATTTTACTGAACGTTACCTCTTGCACCAGACTTGGCTTCACCACCTCAAACCAGGCGAAGTGCAATAGATTAGATAGGAGTTCCTAAAAAAATAGTTTTTCCCAAAAAAACGCTGGCGTCTTTTCCTTTTTCAGGGTCATAGGCTGAACAAGACAGTAAAAATTTTTTGGGGTAACCAGCTTCCCCCCTACTTTTCCTAACATATGGCACATCAACTATACACTGGGCTCATATGTAGGGCAATATAACAACTTTATTTTATTAATGTTTCCAGGGCTTGTGTAGTGGAATGTATTTGCTGCAACATATATATCCATTCAACTTTAACTTCCCTCTGTATGCAAATTAGGCAATGCTAGAGCAACTTAACTTTGCTTGGCACAGTAACGCTAGCGCAACTTCATCAGCGTTATGCGCCCTGGACGCAACTTCAGATTTCAGTGAATTAGCGTTGTCCTGGCGAAATTAACGCCTGGCGAAGTGTTGCGCTGTGAGCTGTCGCTGACGAATTTTCGGAGGTTAGTGAATTTTCCCCCATGTTATCCCATTCCTTAGACTGTACCAACACAGTTATTATTTCAATGCTATCTAATTTTAGTCTAAAATAGATGTTCCATTTATATTGTCCACACAACAAACTGGTAAAAGGAGTCTCATGTCCATGTCCATATAGATGTCATGAAGCTCCAAAGCCATTTCTCATAGCATTATATTTGAAATTGATCTCTAAGCACCGTTAAAAGACTATATTTTACAGTTTAATGACAGCTATTGTGTATAATAAAATGAGGATGTCATATAACATCGGAATATCTCAGCAAGCTTGGGGTCAATGAGGTCTCCTGGGGTTCCAGGGGCCTCCAGCTGGTCAGACATGCTAAAGCACATATTTTTTGAAAAGATAGGAAAATCATGGGGTACAGAAAGGAAAAGGGGAGGGGGAAACAAATGACTATCAAGGGGGTACAGAAAGGAAGGCGGAAAACAGATGAATAAGAGAATTTCACACCAATAATATATATTCATTACCAGGGCCGCCATCAGGTACGCACAGGGGGTACAGTAGTCACGGGCCTGCTGATTTTTGTTTGTTAGGGAGGTCCGGCCATGCTTCACTTACTTGATTAGCCGGGCCCCCCTGGTGCCAGCCTGCTGCAAAGTTTATAATAGAGGACGGGAGCTCCAGTGTATCCACATTGGTTGTTTAAGTCCCGGTAAAGCTGTACAGGGATTGGATGGGCAGAGTAGGAACTTCCCCTCCAGCCTATTCAATCCCAATGCATCTTCACCGGGACTTAACTTAATCGACCAATGAGGGTACAGAGTACTGAATAGAAGAAACATAATGCTGGCACCAGGGCTCCTGTCTTTTCTTCTAAACTTTGCAACAAGCTGATGGGGGGGCCTGGATATTCAAGTAAGGCCCAGGCCATCAATTTTCTTTTTACTTGCAGGGATGGCGTGATTTCTGAAGGCGGCAGTTTAATGACAGCTATTGTGTATAGTAAAATGAGGATGTCATATAACATCGGAATATCTCAGCAAGCTTGGGGCCAATGAGGTCTCCTGGAGTACCAGGGGCCTCCAGCTGGTCAGACATGCTAAAGCACATGCAGCCTAGTTTTTTCAATGTTTCTTTTTTTATATTTTGAAAAGGTAGGAAAATCATGGGGTACAGAAAGGAAAAGGGGAGGGGGAAACAAATGACTATCAAGGGGGTACAGAAAGGAAGGCAGAAAACAGATGAATAAGAGAATTTCACACCAATAATATATATTCATTACCAGGGCCGCCATCAGGGACGCACAGGAGGGACAGTAGTCGTGAGCCTGCTGATTTTTGTTTGTTAGGGGGGTCCGACCATGCTTCACTTACTTGATTAGCCGGGCCCCCCTGCTGCCAGCCTGCTGCAAAGTTTATAATAGAGGACGGGAGCTCCGGTGTATCCACATTGGTTGTTTAAGTTTAAGTCCCGGTAAAGCTGTACAGGGATTGGATGGGTGAAGTAGGAACTTCCCCTCCAGCCTATCCATTCCCTACTGAGGGTACAGAGTACTGAATAGAAGAAAGATAATGCTGGCACCAGGGCTCCCGTCTTCTTTTCTAAACTTTGCAGCAAGCTGACAGTGGGGGCCTGACTAATCAAGTAAGGCCAAGGCCATCAATTTTACTTGCAGGGGGGGGCTTGATTTCTGAAGACGGCCCTGTTCATTACAACAATAACAAACACTCTATCACAATCTTAATTGCTGTTATTTTATCTGTGTACCACGTGCAGCCTAGTTTTTGTTTTGTGCTCTCTTTCTTTTGCTCATTTTACCTGAAAACATCTACGGAAAAAAACATTTATTATTTCATACAGGAAAAAATATATAATTTTGTAAATATATAAAAATGTAAAATGTAGCAGCATGTTTACAATTTTAGCTTTCTTGATGTTTTGTCCCTACAGCTGCTCAGTACAGATATATGGTAATTGCATGTAAATGATCTGATATGCAGATGCGTGGAACCTCACCCTATGGACCCAGTAAATAAAGAACAAGACATTAAACTATTTAGGAAATCTGTTTTATCCAAAGGTATTTTAGGACAAATTTGGGACAAAAAGAAAGGCCAGCATTTGTTCAGAAGAGCATTTATGGAAGAATGTAGATTAAAGGGTTTATGTAGAACAAAATACAATGATTTTTTTATTAATTTGGCCAAGTGCCTAAGTGATTTCAACTGTAGTTATGTAAGAAATGTGCATCATTTCAGCTAAGTCAGTGCTAGGATGTTGTTATGTACCATTTCACTGGCAAGTGTTTACCATCTTAGCTGCCAGAAAAATATTCTGCATGAATTACTTGTAGCTTTCTGGTAAACAGAGGTCAAATACCTTGAATCCCACTTAATCCACATTTTCATTCTGTCTGGTCACACGGGTAGGTCCATTTATCAGGTGGAATTTCGAATTCATGTGAATTTTCTTTAGTTCAAATATACTCACAATTTGACTGGGAGGTTAGTTAAGAAAAAATTTGAATGTCTAATATTCCATTGAATGGTTCCAAAAAAATACCAAGGGGGTTATTTACTAAACTCCGAAAATCCCCGAAATCTGAAAAATTCGTGATTTTTTGTGTTATAATAGGCATTTCAAAAAATCACGAATTTTTCAGACTTTATTAAACCCTGAGGCCTGAATATAAAAACACTGTATTTCAAACCTGTCAAGGTTGCATAAAAGTCAATGGGAACAGTCCCATTGATTTTTGGTTGTGTCAGGGGTTTCGGGCAATTTCACGATGTTTTTGGAGCTCTGAAAAATTCGGAGTTTTCTGGGAAAATTCACTAAAAAATCCTGAAAATCTCAGCTTTTGACGCAAAGGTAATTTTCGGGAAAATGTAATAAATAAGTGTTAAAAACCCAAGCGGCTTAGATCGGAGCTTGTAGCAGCCAATATTGAGATAAATTCAGACCTTGATAAATAACCCCCCTTGTGTCAGGAAACATCTCCAAATGGACCATTGACATGCACTCGGCAAGTTTTAGGTGGCTAAGATTAAAATTAGGACTGTTTCCATGGTCAAGGTGTGATCAATCTCACATTCAAATTTACATTTGAATAAAGGAATTCAAATTCGAATGTGTGAATTTTGAAACTTGAAACTTCAGATTTACTATTCGATCCTTAAAAAATCTGCCCTTTAAGTGATCCACGAAAACAAAAAAATTAAACCCATTTCCCACTACAGAAAAAACTCAAGTAACAACATAGTACACCAAAAAAGATTAGTTATGTTTTTACGATGCGGAAACTACCGGTACTAATAAAAGGGAAGGCCCATTCACATTTCTCTTCCTGGAGTATATTTATTATATTAAAAGTTGGTGCTGCTAATCACCTTCATATACTTCACCCTTTACCACCCCAGGGTATAAATTGTTGTGGTGTTTATTACTCAACCAATTCCCCAAAGGCAACAGTGAATTATGGTAAAGTCATAAAGATCACCTACGTTTATGATTATCTTATGCTTCCAGATTCCTAGGAAATCTTTCAGTCAGACAGGTTTCCTAGAAACTGAAGTTAAAAGATAACCATTGCATTTCCAGACGTTTTGGCAGTATTCTGTCAGTAATGCTTATTTGAAGGAAATAATAAGCCTTTTTAAAATATAGCAGCTGAATTCCAAACCAAATCAAAGCCAAGCAAGAAATGCCCCCTAAAGTGGACCAGTAAAGCACCTTACATCCACTTTAGGGGGCATTTCTTGCTTTTTAAATAAAAACATAAAACTTAACATTTAGGGGGTTATTTATCAAAATTAGAATTTTTCAGATTTTTTAAATAAAAAAAGACAGATCGAAGTAGAATCTGCGATTAGCCCTTATTTATCAATAGAAAAACCTCGGACTTAGAAATAACATGCCTTCGAGTTTCCTGCGCCAAAATGGACACCGTGAAAAAAATTGCTCTCGATAAATAACTCCCTTTATTCTGCCATAGTAAAAATAGTTATCTGGTTGAAAAAGACCATAGGGGGATTTTGTAATGAAATACACTAAGGTTTTTTTTTATCAAAGTCTGATTTTTTTTGGTTGGACTTTTAAAGGGAAAACCACCATTATTTTGTTGAAAAAAAAAACTAGAATTTTTCATGATTTATTAAAAGTGTTAAGTCCAAATAAAAAATGACTCAAACTCAGACCTGCCGAGTCCATGTATAAGTCAATGGCAGATGTCCTGATGATTTGTACTGTGTTATAAAAAAAGTTTTTTGGATTTTGTTAAATAACCCCCTTTGTTTGCCCAGGAGCAGTAACCCATAGCAATCAATCAGCAGGAGGCCTTTACTGGTCACCTGTTTTAAAAGCAAACGTCTTATTGGTTGCTATTAGTAACTGCCCCATGGTAAATTTAGTGCCTTTTATTACATAAACGGTTGTTTCATAAAAAAAAAAAACAGTCCCTAGGGGAACCATGTTATGATATAACAAATCTCATTTATAGGAATGAGATAGATTGCCTTGTTGCTTGTACCGATTTGGAGATACAACATCATTATTCAGTTCATCCTATTATAGTCACAGTCTTCTGTGGGACAGATAAACTGATTTTGGAGAAGATTCTGACTGCTATAATCTACTGTGAGCACTAAGACGGGAGGGTTTTCAGCACATTGGGTTGCAAATCATTTCATAGTCTATTTAAATTCTCATAGTGGGGTCATTCTTTGATAACTATGTGGTTTTCCATGGCTTGATATACACTTGTTTCTCTCTAGACAACCTTTATTTCATTCAGACTTGAGACTTTTAGTATTATAGTAATATCGAGAGACAGCTTTGTCAAGGGTCAATTTAAAATTAAAATTTGAAATGCGAATTTTCACATTTTTTATGGTTAACACTGTCAAATTTGACTAATATAGTTTTTAAAAAAATGTATTTAGATTTTAGAAATTTATCATACGCTAGCCCTTTAAGAACTTGAGAATTTGACTATTCCACCTAAAACTTGTGAATTGCTGTTTAAGTCAAAGGGATAGGGCCAGGTATCAAGTTGGAGTTGTTTGCAGCCTTCATGACATTGAAGTTTTTTCTGAGAAAAAAAAACGAACCGAGTTTTTCGATTCAAATTTGATTCAGGTTTTCGGGTCGATTTAATTCACCCGCGTTTAAAAAATTCGATTTTATTAATACATTTATGGTAGTTTAGGGGAGTTTTTAAAAACTGACATGAATTTGAAATTCAACCTTTAATAAACATGCCTAAATGTGATAAAAGTCAAGTTTTTATTTTCAACATGTGTCTTAGGGCTCTTACTCACTAGCGTTTCTTCATGCGCTCCCCTGCGCTCCGTTTGGCTGCGTTCAGCCGCAGGGGAGCGCAGGTCTAGACGCTGCTAATATCTTTCTATGTGCCTGTACTGACACAGGCGCATGTAAGCGCTGAACGCAGGAAAAATGCAGCATGCTGCATTTTTCTGCGTTTTTCAATGGTTCAGCGCTTACATGCGCCTGTGTGAGTACAGGCACATAGAAAGATATTAGCAGCGTCTAGACCTGCGCTCCCCTGCGGCTGAACGCAGCCAAACGGAGCGCAGGGGAGCGCATGAAGAAACGCTCGTCTGTAAGAGCCCTTAGAGAGAACACTCTTTACTAGTCCTCTTTAGGGGATATTTTTGCTTGGCCATGATTTTGGAATTAATTGGAAACAGCTGTGCACAAATTTCCACACTTTCAGTAATAAGGGGTGCTAGTTTTTTTATCTATTTTCAAAAAAAGTAGCGAAGCTTAGCATTTTTAACAAGGAAATGCATAACTTTCACTTAAAGGAAAACTTTACCCCCAAAATGAATATTTAAGCAACAGATATCATATTAAGGGGCAGATTTATCAAGGGTCGAACTTCTAATTTGAAAAACTTCGAAATTCAAAAAGACCAATTGAAGTTTTTTTGGGCGAATAGGTAAATTTTCGATCAGATAGGTCAGTTTTCGATGAAATTCGAATTGTATGAATTGAGGTAATAGCACATTCGAATCGTACGGAGTTTTCAAAGTCCACCAATTTACTCCAAATAGGTTCTAGGAGGTTCCCCATAGGCTAAAACAGCAAATCGGCAGGTTTTAAATGGTGAATGGTTGAATTATATTTTTAAAGAGATAGTACATGATAAATTTTGTAATTTGAATTCACATTTTTTTCAAATTCAAATCGAATTTGGACTATTTCCTAGTCGAAGTACATAAAAATGAACTTGAAATTCAAATTTTTTTCATTTGAATTTTCACTTTGGCCTTTGATAAATCTGCCCCTAAGTGACATATTAAAGAATCTTACCAAACTGGTATCTGTATTTAAGTAAATATTGCCCTTTTACATCTCTTGCCTTGTTTCACCATTTTGTGATGGTCTCTGTGCTGCTTCAGAGATCACCTGACCAGAAATAATGCAAATCTAACTGTAACAGGAAGAAGTGAGGAAGCAAAAGACAGAACTCTGTCCGTTAATTAGCTCATGTGACCTTACATGTATGGTTTGTTTGGTAGGTTTGTGTGCAACGTGAATCCTATGATCCCAGGGGGCGGCCCTTATTTTTTAAAATGGCAATTTTCTATTTACGATTATCCAATAGCACATACTACTAAATAGTATACTATTATGAAAATGGTTTATATACATTTATATACATGAAGCAGGGTTTTACACATGAGCTTTTTATGCAGTATTTATAGTTGTATAATCACATTTACTTTACAGTGCTGTGCAATATGTTGGCGCTATATAAATACATGTTAATAATAATAATAATATGTTTTTATAGAGATATGTTTTACATCGTTCGGGGTTATAGTGCCTTTAATAAATTAAAGGCAATTTTATGCTTAGATGGGATTTTGTGGGATGGATTAATCTTGCCGTTCACTTCTGAATTTATAAAGGGGATGTATAAAAATGTACAGCTGGTGTGCTTTGGGACAAGATAATTATGGATATCCCTAACACTCTCTCCTTACTGCTACAGCAGAGTTGAGGGAATCAGGGCTATTATGGTAGGGTCAGCAATGACAGATTGAAAAGTATAACTCACAGAATGGAGAGAACCGACGCACACCCTTCAGTAGATCAGCCTGGTGCTCAATTTCAGAGGATCCGGCAACCTCCCTTGTACAGCAAACAAAAAGGATCGGCACACAGGCATTCAATTTGCAGTGTTACCTGCTCGTTTATTGTGTGGACTAAATATGGTCATTTGTTCCAAACACCCCCGCTTTTTTCATACAGAAGGGGTAAGAACATAGGTGAATTGATTAAAACTAAACAAAGGTGTGGGTTTGGTGAGCAAGGCCAATGGGGACCAAGTCTAATGGTACATTTCCCTGCAGGAATTGTGGCCATTGTACGGGGATAATTCCAGGTAACATGGTCACACATCCGCATAAAGGCTCTAAACACAACATAAAAGGGTTCTTTACGTGCGATACGAATTCTGTCATTTATTGTATTAAATGCCCATGTGGCTTGGCGTACGTTGGCCAAACGTCCAGATCCATTAAAGTGAGACTAAACGAACACAAGTCCAATATACGTAACTATAAACCTTCTGTTCCAACGGTGGTCCCTAAAGGTAATATAAGGCAAGAGAAAGTGAGAAATGAAACTTTATTAGCCCGACATTTTTATACACAGGGACATCGGGTATCCCAGCTACGGTGGCAGATATTGGAGAAAGTAAAGGCACGACAGGGTAGTGATATAAAACGTGAATTACTCCAGAGAGAATGTTTTTGGATCTGGCTACTCCAAACAAAAAATCCTAAGGGCCTAAATGAGGAGTACAATTTGTCCTGTTATTTATGAAGTAGTATCTAATCCTGTGGTTATAAATTTCTTTTCTTTTTTAACAGATAAGAAAACAGCTTGATATCTACCCAGGGACAGAAAAATTCCCCTTCCTTCAGGGAGTAAGGGAGTAGTTATTTTGTAACCTTTTATGATGTTAAATGTTGCTAACATATTCTGATTAGGGACAGAAAGATTGGATATTTTGTTGCCTATGAGTTGTTACTTCGGTTGGTCAAAGAAAAAGCTTTTTTTAAAATTTGTATGTCATTTACTATAAAGAATGTTTTTATTTTAGGGTGTTTTAATACACTGGATGATTTTGGAATTTTTTTAAAATGGATTTTTATACGAATAATGGATTTTCATCATTATGGACACTATGGACACTAATTTCCACTAATTTCCACTGAGAAAGTTGAAAATTGAATGCTTTATATATATTGTGTAATTTGAATATTTTAAAGGAAAACTATACCCCCCAAACAATGTAGGTCTCTATTAAAAGATACTGAGTTAAACAGCTCATGTGTAAAACCCTGCTTCATGTAAATGAACCATTATCATAATAATATACTTTTTTAGTAGTATGTGCCATTGGGTAATCATAAATAGAAAATTGCCATTTTAATAAATAAGGGCCGCCCCCTGAGATCGTACGATTCACTGTGCACACATACAAACCACATGTAAGGTCACATGAGCCAATTAACAGACAGAGTTCTGCCTTTTGCTTCCTCAATTCTTCCTGTTACAGTTAGTGTTGTAGTATTTCTGGTCAGGTGATCTCTGAGGCAGCACAGATAGAGTCACGAAATGGTGGTTCAAGTCAAGAGATGTAAAAGGGCAAAATTTATGTAAATATATATTCCAGTTCGGTAAGATTCTTTAATATGTTATTCAATTTGATATAAACTATCTGTTGCTTAAGTATTCATTTTGGGGGTATAGTTTTCCTTTAATAATTATATATGCTAATTGGTTAATTGATCACTCTATTTCTAATGTCTGCACTACGGTTTGCACATGCTTGACAAAGGGGCGTGACCCCGAAACGTTGCAGATTGAAAAGTATACCCATGGAGGACAAGACCTATAATAAATGGGTATACATATATAGAGATTTTAGTGCTATGTGGTAAGAGGCACAATATGAATGAGGTACCACTTCTAAATGAGTGGATAACATAAAGACACAAATAGTAGAGCAAAAGTGGCCAAGATTTGCCCAGATAATGTTCTAGTACGCCAAAAGATATGATCTAAGGTGTTTTTAGTTTTAACAATAGAGGAAAGAAGAAGCATGATATAAATGTTTTAAACAAGAGATGGTAATGGATGCGGATGATGAGAAAAAACTTGGATCTGAGAGGAATGGATGAGATGGCCAGTAATGTATGGGAGGAAATATAAAGAAATGTAGTGAGGAGCAGAGTAGTAAAGAGCTTGGAATTTTTTAATGTATATTAGTTCTATATAAAATATTTCTAGATAAAAGTATGGTGGCATTTTAATATACAGGGTAGGGAGAACTTTTGTATATTTATGCCTTTAACCATTGTCTTTCTATACAAAATACTGTGTAATACTGTAAAACTGAACACTGTTAGGAGAAATCTAATGTAGAGCATACATTATATAATGCAATGGCAAAAAGGCACACAATATTTAAGGGGCCAATTCACTAACTTCTAGTGAAGGATTCAAAGTAAAAAAACTTTGAATTTCGAAGGTTTTTTTTGGGCTACTTCGACCATCGAATGGGCTACTTCGACTACGACTTCGAATCGAAGTATTCAAACTAAAAATCGTTCGACTATTCGACCATTCGATAATCGAAGTACTGTCTCTTTAAAAAAAACTTCGACCCCCTAGTTCGCCATCTAAAAGCTACCAAAGTCAATGTTAGCCTATGGGGAAGGTCCCCATAGGCTTGGCTAACTTTTTTTGATCGAAGGATATTCCTTCGATCGTTGGATTTAAATCTTTCGAATCGTTCGATTCGAAGGATTTAATCGTTCGATCGAAGGAATAATCCTTTGATCGTTCGATTGTACTATCTGCGCTAAATCCTTCGACTTCGATATTCGAAGTAGAAGGATTTTAGTTCCTAGTCGAATATCGAGGGTTAATTAACCCTCGATATTCGACCCATAGTGAATAGGCCCCTTAGTGTTCTTCTGAGCAAGATTTTTGCATTGTGTACAACAGATGAGTCTGAGATGAAGTCTCAGATGTTACAGCTGCAAAATATTATAATTATTGGTCTCCTTTCAGTGAATAATTGAGGCATAGGATTGGCCAAAGTTGTAGTGAGGGTAATGGTGGAAAGAGTACATTACATATATTCTACATACAGGGGAACATTTACTTAGCTTGAGTAAAGGATTAGAATGAAAAATACTTTGAATTTCGAAGTATTTTTTTGGCTGCTTCAACCATCAAGTTGGCTACCTCGACCTTCGACTTCGAATCGAATGATTCGAACTAAAAATCATTCGACTATTCGACCATTCAAACCTACCGAGCACCAATGTTAGCCTATGGGGAAGGTCCCCGTAGGCTTTCTAAGTAATTTCTGATCGAAGGAACATCGTTCAATCAATAAATTAAAATCCTTCGAATCGTTTGATTCGAAGGATTTAATTGTTCGATCGAATGATTTTTCCTTCGATCGTTCGATCGCAAGAAATTGCGGTAAATCCTTCGACTTAGATATTCGAAGTCGAAGGATTTAACATTCGATGGTCGAATATCGAGGGTTAATTAACCCTCGATATTCCACCCATAGTAAATGTGCCCCACAGTATTTATATCGCATGCTAACATTCGATTTGTACTCATGGCGGGGGAGAATCAATCTTAATGTCAAATTCAACCTATATGCATGTGTCTGTGTGTATCTACACAAAAATAAATATATTTTATACCCATTACATAAACATGCACTAGATTGAAATACTTTATGCAAATACCATTTAATATTTCACAGAAAACCTTAGGATATCATCTTGTTTTCTTCTTAACGTAAACAACATTGTACACAAGGGAATCAGTTTTGCCCTAAAGCAAAGCACAGGGAACACTTTAAATCATCTCCTTTGTGAATGTTTTGTTTGTGTGTAAATATGTTGGTACTTTTCCCTTAATATCAAGAAAAAGATGAGCATGTGGGCAGCAGTGGCTTCAGCTGAATGTTGCCATAATACATACATATACATATACTGATAAGCTATTAAGGGGCATATTGTCTTTCATTCGAAGCCATATACATTGCATAACAGCTCATTGTTTACTGAATGAAAGTTGATGATATTGGGGGGTGTTTTTCATTGAGGTTGACTCAGTGTTTCTGATTTTAAAATATGAAATTGCATATGAAATGGAAAAAAATAATAAATGCCTGTGGGTAAATTTGAGTTGCCCGTAGCTCCCCAGGGGCAGGTCTAAAGTGTGTGCAGAGCTATTTGTGTGTAATTCAGTCAAATTCTAATTGTAGCATTCATTAAACCTGGACTATTCCCAAGCCAATGCTCGAATCCCATACCTTGCATAATGGACTTGGAATTTGGGTCATGTTCATTTAACCCCATCATTACCAAAACAAATAAGTATTTGAAATTATCCTAAGCTCTTATCACTGGTCTCAGTAGTTGACATATTTAATATCTCCACATATCAAATATTTAAATTGGCCAGAAAGAAAAATAATATATATATATATATATATATATATATATATATATATATATATATATATATATAGTGTGATAGTCTTTGCCCATCCTTCTTTAGACTTTTTTGATGGCTAGATCTAAATGACCTTGATAGGAAAAAAAAGACAACAATATTTTCCCCATTATTTGCATTAATTTTGTAGCATTTGCTTACATTCTGCATCAGTTCTATGCCACACCAGTCACTGACAGTCAAAATAATAGTTCTAAATCTAATAATAAATTAATTAAAAAGTATCTTCAATAAACTTATTAGAAAAAAACAAGAGAGCTGTAAAAAAACCAACAAACCATTTCACGTGCAGCATAGAACTAATAATGATTAACTTTTTACACTTTCCTGTGCAAAGAGATAATATATTAGTCTGAGATACTGTACATACTATATTAATGCTAAGAAAGCACTGCACTTCGTCAATAATGTAACAGCTACTCAATTGAGGAGGCTCCACCCATCCTGTTAAGCATAATCAATAGAACACATCTCCAGTCCAACTGTTGGATTTATTAGCAATTTTGAAAGGAAGATAAAAAAAATTCGGTCTAGGGGATGCTTTAGTGAGTGTTCTGCAGATGCCCTCTTTGTTTATAAATTGCAAACAAACAGGAAAATCTATTATTTCGTTACACAGTAAATATTTATAAAAAAAATTGTGGCCTGAATATTCCAGCAATTAAACATTTCATAAAGTATTGGTAATTCTAAAGACATCTGTACTATGTTAGATGTAAAAAAAAATAATGGCCATATTTTATAAGATGATGAGATTTAAATGATCTGTTTTATTGTTTAGCATAAATACAGATATGCACACACAATTTGTAGTTGCTTAATACATAAATAATTATATTCTTTGAAATAAAACTTTAATATCACATATAAATGAATAAACTGAATAATTCACATAAGGAACAGGATAACAAATGATTGTTATTATAGAAATAACTGTGCTAAAGTTCTAACATTTTCTTAAAACGTCTAAAAAAATACTTATATGGCAAATAAAGTGGAGATTTTATTTGTGGTCCAACGATTCGGCTCCACACAGGAGCCTTCCCTGAGGAGCCTTGGACTAGCACCCAGGCCGTGGATGAAATTTTGGTTGTGCACTCCATTCTGCCATTTTATTTATATATATTTTATTTGTGCCATTAAAATTCCCATGAGAATTTCTATTTATCAGTATTCATTTCTTTGTACAAGGGAGCTGTTCATTATATATTCCAATAAATAATTTTTGGCAATATTACTCATAGGTGAAAAACTAATGGAACAATCATAATTACAACTACAAAAACCATTTGAAAAATCACACAATCACATAATGACCTGAATATTTCAAGCATTATTCATAGACAGTATTAGGCCTATTGCTTTCAGTTTTATCTCTCTGTCCATATGTACATGAACATATTAGTAACTTTTAATAACTCTATATATATTTTTGCTTTGGTATATATTAGAAAACTGAATATAAATACTTGTTTCAACAAACAGTAATTACAGCTGCAATTATATTATAATATTGAATAATAACTTTCCTAATAACATAAAAAATATAAAGAATATTATATATAAACAGAAACTAACATATGTCTGTGAGTTTTGGCAATGACACACATGTTTGTATTCTTTGTAGTAAAATGCACTCTATATAACTATTGTTTCCTTTTAAAGAAATGAGCAATTAAAGATCAATAGCACTGACATGTGATCTAGAACAAGGATATGTGTGAGAGATTATCTTAGCAGCCAAGGGTCATAAGGATAGACAAAGAGGAAGAAAAATATTGATGGATGAAAATCTCAGTTTAAATGGCTATGACTTCATTGGGATATATTTAGTACATGAACAGAAAGCAGTGGTTAGGCAAGGTGACAAATTTACTCCCTACTCCCTACATTGCATTACCCATGAGAATTCTAAATTGTATAAGATAGCAATGCAGTATTTTTGATGAAACAAAAAAATGAAAACAGAACTGTTATATTTGCCTGCTAATGTTTGCTGTGCATGGAAAAATAAAAATATTACTGACTGCGCTTGTAAGCAGAGGATCTTTATAAAGCAGACTATGAGGTCCATAGCAGCTGAGCTATTGATAATATCCAAGCATGGCCTGATAATTGATAACAGTATTTCAGAATTCTGCAATCTGCGTTAATTTTTTGTTTTGCTAAACTATGATTGCCAACATACTTTAACAGCCCAATGACTTTTCAGTTGTAGTTCAGCAGCAGCTGGAGATATGACAGCTCTATGGGATGGTTTTATGAAACTGGTGTCAGTATTGGTCTAGAGTAGTAAATCATAACAACCAATGATACTTTTGCTTTCATTAGTCCAGCTGCTGTTGCTTGATCAGAGGTAAATGCTGATTGTTTGCTACACCACAGCATAAAGGAATGACTTCCATAATATTACAATGGCTAGTGTTTACAATTAATTACAGCACTAAGCACTAGTTTATAGAGATGAGTGAAATGTTTTGCCTAGTTTTACTCAGAAAATGACACCCATAGACTCTAATGGGTGTAAAAAAATGGTTGGCTGCAAGTTGAAGCAAAAACATCTTTATATTAGTGTGGAAAAACAAAAACATCTATATCTTGAAGTTTTCTTTAGACAGAAGAAAGTATATTGGTGGCATTAAAAACTATAGACATGATAAGCATGCACTGCTATAGATAACTGCAGCTTATCTTAAACAAATGCATTACAGGTGCTTTATAGAGTCAAACTCTATTAAATTCATGATCTGTTTGTTTTCCTAATATTCATATAGACACCTTTTATTATTCAGTGTGCTTTCTTTAAAAAAAATCATCATGGCTATCTCACATTTTAATTTATTCATGGATTATGTTGAAAATGTAAAATTAAAATGTGGATCAGTAAATTGTTCCCAAAAGGCAGCACAAAAAAGCCTCAAATTCTTTTGACCTTGAAAAGAACAAGTCCCTTTTGACATGCCAATAGATGTAGACCCTAGAGTATACAAAGAAATAGATATGTAAAGAATGAGAACGGTTTTGTTGTCACTCCATAGTTTCTCAATGAGATGTTCAATGAGAGTTAATGCAATCCATCAAGCCATTGATTCTTCAGGGTCACCAAGATATGTAAGGAAACCTATCATACAGACGAGCCAAGGGACAGTAAACTAAGTATATGCTAAATAAGTACACAAAATACCAATACATCTAAGACTCAAAGGAGCTAAACTCAGTAGGGCTTGGAAATCAGAATCCTTGGGGGGAAGTCACCGGTCAGAGACATGCTATTAGGAACAGCTGGTGGTTCTCTAAGCCTGGTTTTCTTTAACTCTATTATTCATTCAGGGCAGCATACAGTAACATTTTATAAACAGTAGGGGGGTTATTTATCAAGGTCCGAATTTAACTCAATATCGGCTGCTACAAACTCAAATCTAAGCCTCTCGGGTTTTTAACGCTGATTTATTATTACATTTTCCCGAAAAATTACCTTTGCAGGAAAAGCTTCAATTTTCACAATGTTTTCGTGAATTTTCCCCGAAAACTCAGAATTTTTCCTGAAACCCCCGACACAACCAAAAATCAATGAGACTTTTCCCATTGACTTTTATGCAACCTCGACAGGTTTGAGATGCCGTGTTTTTATATTCGAGCTTTTTAGCACTCGGGGTTTAATAAATTCCAAGAAATTAGTGATTTTTTTAAAAGCCTATTATAACAAAAAATCACAAATTTTTCAGATTTCTGGGAATTTCGGGTATTCAGAGCTTAGTAAATAACTCCCTTAAATGTTTACCATTCAAACTAGAAGGAAAGGCATTTTCTACTTGGGGAATGCCAAAAGTTAGGCAGCCACAAGTGATTCTCTTTATTTACTTGACACCATGGGCCGCTGCTCCTATCATTAGACAACTGCACCGGCCCCAGGGGATTTTACAGCAAGCACCATGGAGCGATCCTCTTCCGGCGTTTTCTTTCTTCTCACGGCTGATTTATATATTTATTTTTGTATCCTCTAATTTTCCCAATTACATAGTAGTCTTGACTTTTTTGTCCAAATGCATTAAAGTCAATGGGCGTTTTTTCTTATGATGACTTTTTTATCATGGTGAAATTTTTCACTGTGGATCCATGCCTGGCGAAAAAAAATTGCTAATCACCATTTAAACAGTACTTAAAAAGACAAAATGTTGTCTTTGGAACGAATTATGTACAAACCGGTAAAGAATTAGTAAAAACATCTAAACTCTGCTTTTTCTCTGATGCTTGACCATCTAGGTTAATGAGTCTCAGAGAACCAGACAGTGTGGCAGACTGGAATACACTGGTGGGATCATAAAGGGAAAGGAAATCTTTAACAGTTAATTGCATTATTTAGGGGGGCTTAAAAGATGACAGTGTAGAAAGGCTTAATAATGTGGGAATAAATATTCATAGTGCTCTCAATATTTGATATTTAAATGCCATTCTATTGCAATGGAGAATGGGGATATTTTCAAAACCTTCAGCAAATACAAAACGTTGAAAGAAACACATAAATGGGAAAGCGCTAACATGATCAAAGGACCTTAAAAGAATTTAGGAGCACTAAGAACTATACTGTATGTACAGTATAATAAGATTAGCACTGAATTAATATGGTGTAAGGTATAAGTCATGGCTCTGTTCCACTTTAAAAAAGTGATTTCATAAATTTAGCAAGAACCCATATTGTGAAATGCGTAGCAAATTTCTTAAATATAAAAATGCCTATGGTTGCCAAATGTTCAATGGTAAGCATTGTTGTATATGGCCTACTTTTAAATGACTACTAAAAAATTTACTGTTAAAACTTTACAAATATATCATTATAAAAGAATAATAATAATACAGATAGTCATTATAAAATAATAATAATACAGATAATCATTATAAAATAATAATAATACAGATAATTATTTTCTATAACAATATAACATAAAAAGATTGACTATGGAAGAGACATAGGGAACAAAATGAACAACTGCTCATCTGAGCTGTTACTTTACACAGGGTTCCTTCCCTTACTATACAAGGGTGCCTGCTACTGGAACCAAGTTCCATTTTTAAAAACAGTTCTCTCAAGTCACAATTATATACCTTTGCTGATTGCTTTTTTACATGCTCGTTCTCTCACTCGCTTTCTCTTTTTTTCTCACTTTCTCTCATTTTCTCTACATGTCCAAGGCTTCTCAGAGAATTGTCCCCTGAACCCCTCGTGCTGTTAGGGTATATTGTGCATTTATCTAAATTAATTTTAAGATTAAATAAAACAGAAAAATTAACTGCCTCCTTTCCTGTTGTATTCAGAACTACAAATTAAGGGGGGCAGGATTGTGCATGGTTATATAAGCACAGATTTGGGTGGGGTGACAAATATTCGTTGCAAAAATAGCTGATGAGTGGGCCTAAGACTTGTCATCTTTTGCGAGAATATCGTCAAGTGCAGAATTTACTGTTCACAGTAAAATAGTAATACAACAATTCTGTGTTTGTTCCAGGGGCATTCTGTAGATTAAGTAACTGTTCCTTTAAACTTATAGCTAATTTTGAGGATTCAATAACAGGCTAGAGCTGCCACAGGGTACGGTAATAACCAGAGCCAGAAATAAGGGTAATAACAGTGGGCTCCACCTGGTATGAAATGACTGAAGGTGGGATGTGAAGGAGCAAGCTTATGGTGGGGAGGAGTTATGTAGTGCCAGAGGAGAGTCATGAGTGGTAGATGTGAGAAACCAGTGGCAGGTGGGATATCTGGTCCCCGGACTTTGAGCTCTAACAGATTTTAGTCCGGCATTGGCTAGAACCTTGTAATTATTACTTGCTTTAAGCAATTGCTGCATTGTTTATCACTTAACTGCAGTTAAAGGAGAAGGAAAGAGAAGCCAAAAGTTAGGCATCCCCAAGTGATTGTATTTATTTACCTTACACGCAGAAATCTGCACTGGCCTGGGGTTCTTCCAGTGATCACTATGGAGTGATCGTCTTCCTGCTTCTTCGGTCTTCTCATGGCTGTGCATGCATTGAAGTGAAGAAGACGATTGCTCCGTGGTGCTCGCTGGAAGAACCCCGGGCAAGTGCAGGTTTCTGCTGATAGGAGCACTGACCTGGGGGGCTGGTAAGTAAATACAATCACTTGGGGATGCCTACATTTTGGCACCCTCAAGTGTAAATGACATGCCTTCTATAAGTTAACAGATTCGGGTAAACTGATAATAGTTACATAGTTAAATTGGGTTGAAAAAAGACAAAGTCCATCAAGTTCAACCTCACCAAATGAAAACCCAGCATCCATACACACACTTCTCCATACCTTCACAGAAATTCTATATACCCATATCTATACTAACTATAGAGCTTAGTATCACAATAGCCTTTGATATTATGTCTTTCCAAGAAATCATCCAAACCACTATTTAAGGCATTAAGTGAATCAGCCATCACAACATCACCCGGCAGTGCATTCCACAACCTCACTGTCCTCAGTGTGAAGATCCACCTATGTTTCTTCAAATGAAAGTTCTTTTCTTCTAGTCTGAATCGGTGGCCTATGGTGTGGTGATCCACTTTATGAGTAAAAAGGTCCCCTGCTATTTGTCTATAATGTCCTCTAATGTACTTGTACATCATGTCCCCTCTCAAGTGCCTTTTTTCCAAAAACAACCCCAATGTTGACAGTCTACCCTCATAATGTAAGTCTTCCATCTCTCTAACCAGTTTAGTTGCATGTCTCTGCACTCTCCCCAGCAGGTGAGGCCTTACCAGGGACCCATAAAGAGGCATAATTAGGTTTTCATCCCTTGAGTTAATGCCCTTTTTTATGCAAGATGGGAATTTTTATGCTTTAGTGGCCACAGAATGACACTATACCAGAATTAGATAACTTGTTATCTACAAAACCCCCTAGATCCTTCTCATTTAAGGAAACTCCCTACACACTGCCATTTACTGTATAAATTGCATTTATATCATTTTTGCCAAAGTGCATAACCTTGCATCTATCAACATTGAAACTCATTTTCCAGTTTGCTGCCCAATTTTCCAAATTAGACAAATCACTCTGCAAAGTGGCAGCATCCTGCATGGAACCTATAGTTCTGCACAATTTAATATCATCTGCAAAAATAGAAACAGTACTTTCAATGCCCACCTCCAGGTCATTAATAAACAAGTTGAAATCTACATACAAGCTATCAATCGCCAATCACAGCCCTTATTTTGGCTCTCTCAGGAACTTTTATCATGTTTGTGTTGCTCTACAACTCTTTTGACTGTGGCTCAGGAGTAAGAAAGATTTGGGATCCCTGTTTTAGTAGGTATACTGAGAGGGGCAATTTTGTCTGTATGCAAACACAACAGCAACAGTCACTATGCTATAGTTTTGTGGAATAAAGAAGGACTGTCAAGAGCACCACAGTTTGGGAATCCCTGCTGAGATATACATAGAAACACAGTAAGAATGGAACAGTGAATAATTTTGTGTACGTTGTATAAATCTTGGGTAACAAGATTAAAAAAGAAAGAGAGAGAGGGTTGCATTGGGAATATTTTTCCATCTCTCCTTAGAACATATTATTTAAATGGAATTTGGCATTTGGAAATTTCCATTGAACTAACACAGAATTTAAAAAGTGGAACTTGCTATAAGATGCTGTTAACTAATAATTCCAAACCAATAAATCCACAAACCATAAACACAGGGTAACGTAGTCTAATTCTATGGCTCCTCCAGCTCCTTAAATGCTATATTTAAATTGCCAATGTGGCATTAACACAGGAGACTTGGAATAAAATCTAACCAAGCATCATCTGGTTGATTGAAAACTGTATTTAAAAGAACACTTGAATATAAAATAAATGGTTATGTTAAAAGTTGCACATAGAACTTATTACACATATCTATCTAATAATATTCTTTTTGGTCCTATTTATTTATGGCAGAAAATGAATTAATTTCCTAGAAGGAAAAAATGCTCTTAATTGTGAGGAAATAACTGTTTTGGTCACATAATAACAGCTTAGAAGTCTACAATGCTTTTCAGATCCAAAACTATGTGCAGCGCTTTTGGAGTGGCAACCATGCAACCACCTCAGGAGTGGAATCTGGCCTTTGGGTTTCTTCCAGCTGGCAGAGTCTAGAAGAACTATGAAGGAAAACAGAAAGTTAAGATTGAAATTTGTAATCATCATATTGCTTTAGACTTCAATAAATATCACATCACCTGGATACCACCGGCTGATATGTGTGAGGCTGCAACCAAAAGAAAGAACATGTACAATCCCATTCCTATTGTGTAAGTACCCAAGGTTAAAACAGCCTGTCCTTGGTTTACTACTGTATTTAGTGTACCCACTACTAAAAAGAACTTTCCTCCTTTCTAGTGACTACACTTTTTTTCAAGTTGATTTTAACAGTATCTACAACCAACTGTTCCTGCTTGCAAGAAGACATGATTAAAGGAGATGATAAACAGATAGCAGAGGATCTTTTTTATGTAGAAAAGAATAAAGAGCCAGAAACCACTCCTTTAGACTTGAGTAACTGAACTTTCACTGGAAACAATGAAAATGTCTAGTTTTCTTCAAGTCTATTAATGCCTTTAAGAATTGGCTTGGTTGACTTATTGGACAACCATAATCCAAGTCTATAGTGATTTCAAAAACTACAGTTTTTTTAAATGTTTATTGATATGTCTGTATGGGTATTTTTATTAATATGCACTGGGGGGTCATTTGGAGGGGTTGGACTTGATGAACTTTTGTCATTAACATATCAAGAAAAGTAATAGGATTTAAGAGACAGCAAATTAAATACGCCTACGGTATTTTAAAAAGATACATTTCAAAGCTTAAGTGAACCTTCTTACTTAAGGTTATATTTATGTTATATTTTGAATTATAACGTGCCTGATCAAAAAACTTCCAACTTCCTACAGAGAGAATATTTTCTAGTTCAAATAACCAACTGTAATTAAGTGCCTAACAGCAAATTACCTTAGGCAAAATTTCTAAACGAAGAATAAAATGTAATGTTAGAATAATATGCAAGAATTGGTTGGAGGGGTTAGGAAGCTACACTACTTACAATGATCCAACAATATTATAGAATTGTCTTGTTGATTTAAATTCTAAATGAAGAAAGTATGAATGGTTAATTGTATTTCTTTTGTTTTATTGCTTTTTGACTGGAGAGAAGACATCTTGGCTGTCTGACAATCTCTAAAGCAATCCAACACATTTAGCATGTTCCACACGTTTGTCACATAAATATTCTTTATTGTGTTCATGACTTTATTCACATCGACACAAATGTGTTCTGTGGGTGAACATGTCTTTATTTACCTGTTTTGTTCATGTATAAGAGATTCTAATGATCCTTGATGACAGAAGCTGAACGTACGAGCCTGTTTATTGCTTGTATAAATTTACAGATTGAAAAGGCATACAATATGTTCTTAGGGACATGCCATATCATGCAATAGAACATTTTTACAAGAGTGATAATGTTATTTGTTAACTTTTAAAGGTAATAAAACACTGGCCTTTCATTGATTCAACATAGAGCTGCATGTACTATGAGCAAAACAGTTTAAAAAAATTCCCACAAATGTCGAAGGAATGTTGTCCTGTGTCTGAATTCAAAATATGGAGACTTCTTTAACTTAACTTGAATAGTAATTGATATTTGTAAAGTGAGACAAAACTTGTAACACATTTAATTTGTTTCAGCAGAGGCATAGTGGTATTATTTGTAATATGCGGTGTTCTGCATTGCACAGAATATAACTTATTATGCAATTGATTTATAAAGGGAGAGGGCACACTTACATATAAAATGCTAACATCCATTCTTTAACAATTTTCCAGGATCTTATTAGTGCTTCTGATTATAGTTGCTAACGATAGTTGCAATAAAAAATATTATTGACAATAGCTGTTCATTTGTTCTAGTACAATAGCCCTATAGAGTCACTAGAAAAGTTCTAAGAAAGGCAGTAAAACCATGTATAAGTAAGAGTAAGAGTAAGAACCCAAAACATAATATTGTACATGCAAATCATTTAAACAGTAACATTTGAATCACTTATGCTGTATTATCATAGGTTCTAACTGAAGAAGTACCTATGTGTTTCACATGGGAAGGCCCATTTATCAACAGTTACATTTTACTGTTTTTAGAAACCACAAATAAACAAATTTTCTCTAAAACCACACATGCTATGTCATTTATTAGAAGATCAGAATGTAAAAAACACAAATGAAAAAAAGCTAAATAATGTGCTAAAAAATATGAAAACCTGTAAAAGTCAGAATTGATTAATGGTCCAATTAGATCAGTGCAGCTCTTAGTGACTTCTATAGGATATTTTCAGCTTTTACTTGGTAAACTTTGTCAGCAGCTTCAAGGGCAAACAAGGTCTTGAGCTGTATTAAAAGGGCCAGGAGGAGGGGGTTATTCTTCCACTGTATAGAGAACTGGTAAGGCCCCATCTACAATACACTAGTTTTGGTCTCCAGTGATGAAACAGGAATTAGAGAGGGTACAAAGAAGGGCAACTAAGCTGGTAAAAGGTATGGAAAATCTTAGCTATGAGGAAAGACTGGCCAAATTGGGGATGTTCAAGCTGGAGAAGAGGCGCTTAAGGGGTGATATGATAACTATGTATAAATATATAAGGGGATCAACAATAATCTCTCTAATGCTTTATTTGCCAGTAGGTATTTCCAGATGACATATGAGCACCCATTCTGATTAGAAAAAAAGGAGGTTCTGCCTAAATATTCATAAGGGTTTTTTCTCTCCCTGAATCTCCCTGTACAGGCTGATACATTAGATAGCTTTAAGATGGGGTTGGTTGGCTTTTTAACAAGTGAGGTAATACAGGGTTATGGAAGATAGCTCATAGTACAAGTTGATCCACGAACTGAACCGACTTCTTGGAGTCAGCAGGGTTTTATATAGAATTAAAAGTTTGTACTTCATGGGAGTGTGTCTAACTATGACTTACTATGTTTCTATGTTTTATATTACAGTTTTTTTGTGGTTTTTACACTTAACAAATCTTGAATTATTGGAGTATTAGAGAATTTTTAAAAAGAAAATTTTGAGGGATTCCGTAAAAAAAAATTGACAGTTCATGGACATGGCAAAGATAACAAGGCCATTTGAATAATCATGGCATTTAAAAATTCAAACATTTGTAGGAAAGACCCAGTACATCATGACTTCTCAGGTTGTATTATGTTAATTATACATTTGAGCTTTTACCTCTGTACACATTATAGTATACATATGTTACAAATTAATTAGATATAATACAAATATATGTAACCATTGGTGCCCCTTGCTATAGAGTACAGTTCAACTACACAAAGAAGGTTGCTAGTTAGATATCATAAAATATGCAAAGACAGCATTTTCAAATGTATAGTATTGGTATATCCATGAGTACTCTCAGCCAGCTGGTAATATAGACAGATGGATAAAGAAGAGAGTTAAAAGCGGTACTTAAAAAGTTTAGCCAGAGGTTATGCTTACAGCGTAATTCAAGATCATTTCTCTTTTCTATTTAGGTCTTACTTCTCTGTATGTTCCTCTGGTGTTTGTTGCCACTGGATTATAAAAGCTTTATAATTGCAGCAATTCCCATGAAATCGGTTGTTTCTAAAATTAATGACCGATTTCACAGTGCATTAACTATATCAGACCACAGTTCATTAAATACTTGTAACAATCAGTTTCTTGGGGTTGTTGCTCAACTCAACAAATGCGCTGGATACAATTTCAAGGAAAAACAACTTTATAACTGAAAAGCCTTGGAGTCATTTCAAGGCAGAACTTGATATTGGGGACATAAAAGCTAATCCACCTTGGAGAAAAACACACACGGTAATGTTTATTGGCTCCTCTGCTATCTCTGCTATTAAAAGCTTGGGTACACGATAAGTGGACTTCTTGAGTAACAAGTATGACCAATTCACTGCTGAAGAACATTTAGTATAGGCAATATGGTCATTTCCTCATATGTATTCTAGTTACATAGTAAGTTAAATGTGCCCATTGATTTCAACCATTTAAAGAATTGTTTAAAATCTTTTAAAAGCCATTAAAGAAGACATAGGATAAGTGAAAAATGCCCCCAGTCTTGTAGGCAATAATGCACAATATATGGTGCAGGTTTCAATTTTGGCTAAAAATGATTATTATATTTAAAAATAGTCTCTTTATTGGAACTCCCTATAGACTGCTCTGTTGTTGACCTGTTGTTTGTCAAATGAGAGGTGGGGGTGTTTTAACATTACCTGCCAGAAGCAAAGGAGGAGGGGGTCACCAGTTACAGCCCTGCAGTCACACAGACTTCAGTTCCCTATCAGGTCAGCCTAGATGCTGATTGGTTACTATCCTACAATGCAGTGTGCTGAGTGCCACCGGCTTCCTTGCACTGCCTGGGAAAGGAGGCAGCAGGAAGACAGGTGGGAGATGGGTGGGACTAGTAGGGTTTTTGCAGAAATGTTTAATAAATCAGCCCAAAACACATTATATAGCACCAACATATTTTGCAGCACTGTAAAGTAAATGTGTTTATAGAACTAAGTCACATGCATTACATACATAGAGCATATGGAGTTACATACAACACAAAAGGTAAGGAAGGCCCAGTGCAAAAAAGAGCTTACAATCTAAAGGGAAGGGAATAAGAAACAAGGTGTGGGAGTGGGCAAGCTCAGATATAAGTGTGTGAGAGATGTAGTACTGTATGTGGTATTGCATTTGGTGGTTATCAGAGTGAGATAAATTAGTGCGTTTTAAGAGATCTTTTGAAGACAGAAAGGTTGGGAGAAAGTTGGAAAGATCCTGGGAGATAATTCCAGAGGAGGGATGCAGCCTTTGCAAAGTCTTGAATGCGAGCATGTGAGGAGGTAATAAGAGAAGAGTTGAGTAGCAGGTCAGTAGAGGAGCATAGTAAGTGGTTAGAGGGGTATAGAGATGAGTTCAGAGATATTGGGGCAGAGTTATGATGTGCTTTGAATATCAGGGTCATTAATTTGAATTTTATTCTAAAAGGTAGCGGAAGCCAGTGTAGGGATTGGCAGAGTGGCATGGCAGAGGAGGACAGTCGCTGAGGTGTATGAGCCTCGCAGCAGTGTTCATTATGAACTGGAGAGGTGACAGTCTCTGGAGTGGAAGGCCAATTAAAAGAGAGTTACGTCTAGAGAGTTACGTCTAGTAGTCTAGACGTGATAAGACGAGAGAGTGACTAAGAATTTTGGCAGCATCTTGGATGATAAATGATCATATTTTGGATATGTTTCTTATTTAAGGTAGCTTTGCGACATACAAGTAGAGATAGTGGACAGGCAGGATTAGACTCAAGTTAGGAGTTCTGGGTTGAGATCAAGAAAGGAGAGATAGATCTGAGTGTCGCCAGCATAGAGGTGGTATTGGAACCCATAAGAGTTGATTAGTTTGCAGAGGGAGAATAATAAGGAGCCCAGAAAAAGAGCCTTGAGGAACCCCAACATAAGGCAGGGAAGAAGATGCTACCCCATTGTAGGAGACACTGAAGGAATGATTAGTAAGCAGTGGTGGGCGAATTTGTGCCGTTTCACTTCGCCGAAAAATTTGCGAAATTCGCGAAACGGCAAAAAATTCGCGAAACGGCGCCTCGTTTTTGACACCGACGACCGTTTTTTCGACGCCGGCGCCCGTTTTTGATGCCGGCGTCCGTTTTTCAAAAAAAATTTTGACGCCGGTGAATTTTTTCCGCGAATTTTCGCGGGCGTTTTGCGAATTTATTCGCTGGCGGCGAATCACGCAAATTCGCCGCGAATTCGCACCTGCCGAATAAATTCACCCATCACTATTATAAGGTAAGAAGAGAACCAGGACAGAGGTTATCAAGATTGGAGGGATCGAGAGAGGGATTTTTCAGAATGGAGTTGACAATAGCAGGTTTTAGTTGAGAAGGAAACATTCCAGTTGAGAGTGAGAGATTAAATAGATGAGTTAAGGCTTTGATTAGACAAGGATTGATATTTTGTTTTGAAGGAATAGGATCAAGCGGGCAGGTGGTAAGGTGAGAAGAGGCCAACAATTTTGAGACTTCCTCATCAGTGACAGGGGTGAAGGAGCACAGGAGAGACTGGAGAGTGTGGAGGGAGGGTGGTGGAAGTCTAGGGGGGTTCAGTAGTATAATGTAACTTCTGATAGTGTCAATTTTGTTTTTAAAATGCTCAGCAATATCTTGAGCAGAGACAGATGTGCACAGAGAGGGTGGAGAAGGGGAAAGAAGAGTGCTAAAGGTGGAGAAAAGTTGTGTCGGCAATGCTGTCCAAATGGAGGCCCTTTCAAGATATTCTTATAATGTAGCTTCTGGTTTAACATGTTCAACCCCAAATATGTGGTTTATTGCATATTTGGTCCAAAAGATTGTATAGCTATGCCCTACTGCACAGGCCACCTGCTTTTCCAACAACAGAGCTGCGTGTGGACATCCCACTAGGCAGGAGGAAAGATAACATTTGTTACAGTTTGGATTGCATATGTATTAGCCCACAGACCCTATGACTACTTGCTGAATGGGTCACACAAAGGTATTTGTATTTGGAAGGGACAGAGGTGGTAGTGAGAAAAGCTGTTATTCACTCTGACATGATTTTCATGTAAAATGAGACAAGTCAGCATCACTTTAAAAGGTATGTGTGTGAAGCAAATTGTATCATAGCAATAGTTGGCACCGTATTAGCCATAACCTTTCACATTTCTGTGAACAACCTTTACAGAATTGCAATTTCTAAGAAGATGAGCATTTTACAACATTTATGTATCACACCATCTATTCCTTTCGCAAGCAAGACATTTCATGACCTGTTGCACACATTCTAACACACATAGCCTTATCTTTAACATCTATAGATGAATCTCAGAGAGCTGAATTATCACAGAGCTAGAGTCCTATTCAGTATCCCTATAATTTCACCTTCCCATAGTTGCGTAATCATGTCCAATAAGCACATTCTGTACATACCTCTTGCAGTGATAAAGGGTAGCTCTCCAGCCTAGCACAAATTACTACCTCCTTTATTAGTACAGATGACCAGTTAAAGTAATCTAAAGAGTAAATGGATGCATGTTCTGCTTATTTTGCCCACTTATGAAGAAACACATGAGAGTGCTGAGTACAGTGCCAGAATACTGAGTACTAATATATATATTTCGTACACAAACTACAAGGCTAGAGTCTCGGTCATAGAATGGCACAACTACTGCTTTCTGGACTGAATGGGGAGGCAAAACAATCTGGTCACACTATCCCAGGGCACCTATTCAAGCACAAACGTGACCATAATTTTTTTTAACACTTTAGTGAATAAAAATATTTTAATGCATAAAAAATTTTACATCAACATTCTTTTTATTTGCTATGCAGTGCAGTGGCCACTATATGACATGCCATGTTCTCTGCAAAGTGTTGCATCAGCACCATTATGGAATACTTTAACTCCAACATTCACACTTCTGCTATATATGTTCATATATATGGGGTAATTTAATATGCCAGGGACACAAGTGCAAAAGCACTATAGGCTGCCAAATTGCACCCCTTAGTCTTCATTCAGAAAGCACTAGCATACAAGGCATGTCAGTGTTCTACAGCTCCCAGTCTGTACCCACCAACACTCCCTACCTTTCCTGTCTGAATAATACAGAAATTAGGGGACAGTAAAAGAGGAATCTATGTGCTTCCTATGCCCATCCCTCACGAATACAGCACTGGCAAACACAGGCAGCACTGTATTCACTGGAAGAATGCAGGTTCTTATGATCCATTTCAGAGCACACAAACCTGCGCCTTTAGGCCCATACCTATGGGGCAGGGGCAAAAGCACTGAAACAATATTGGCTTGAATCAATTTTTTTACACTTTACACACAGCCTATGCCGACAAATAACCACTGTATTTGAATTATCTTATGTAACATCAATAGCCTGTCTGTGAATATATTCCAAAGCAAAATGTATGACAGACATGGGAAGATAGGCTGCACACTCTACATGCATAGTCCTTGCTTTATATCTGGGATACAAGGAGGCACATTGATTAGTAGCCACACTCAGTGACCTTTTGTGCTGTATAGCTTAAGTTCAGACAGTTGATAGGCAGCTCACTTAATAAGTGTGTGCTGGAGGATAGAAGCAAACAGCAGTTGACTAGAAGGATCAGTATGACATTCTAGAAACTATCAAGGCAAATGTACATTCCACAGATGCATAACTAGTGGCAATGCAGCAGCATGCTGTCCAGAAAAATGAAAGGATTTTAGAATTACAGTTAATTCACTTGAAGAACAGAGTTGGGGTGACCTCTCTTCGGTTGCAATTAGCATTTTCATGGAATAAACTGCAAGGATATCTTGCTCAGATCATAAATATACTGTACATCAGATTTGTTCATTTTGGCGCTCACCAGTGTAGTGCAAGATTTTCTGATTAACATATATAGAGCCAGGTGCCAGAAAAGGTGTGAGAATTATTTGCCAATATCTCCAATGAACAATGCTATTACATAACATCAGATTTGATGAGTGATATAGTACAGGACAGAAAGTTCAAGGGCCCCAAAAGGGCGTCGGTAAAGACCTGGGTTGTCATGGGTGACCTCGCACACCAAAGGGTACTCATACCAGCAGTCTCCCTGGGATTCCTTGTTAACGAGCAGACTTACCAAATGTCTAGTGACTGAAGGTCAGTCTTGTCTTTTTCACTATTCCATTGTCAACATTTTTCTCTTTTCGCCTATTATATAGATCCGTGGCACATGTTTCCATTGTGGTATTTTCTATCCATTGAAGTTCTTCCAAAAAAGACATTATAATTAGTGATGGGTGAATTTGCGTGTTTCACCGCCGGTCGAATACATTTGTGAATTTGCTGCGAAAATTCAGCAGCGTCAAAAATAGTTCAGACGTTGACCACAATTAAACGGACGCCCATTGACTTTAATGTGCGTGAATTGTTGCCAGAGTTGAAATTTGCGAATTTATAGAGTATAGAGAAAAGCTGGAAATGCACACAATAGCATTTTACTTTTTCAGTCGTTTAAACTCCCACTGAAAAAAAAAAGAAATGTGACAGTGAAAGCATTAGCTTTAGGACTGTCTGCTCACATGGCAGGGAATGCAACAGTACAAATACATGTATAGGAGTGGGGCTGATGGCATTTCATAGCAGCCTGATAAGCACTGATAAGAATAAATTAAACAGTCTTAGAGCAAATGATAGAAGCGTAGAATGTTTTACTGTCTCCCATAGACTAATTTTTTCCAAATAATGCAAATTTTTAAAAATGATTGATGAAACTGTACCTTGAACTTGATCCCAACTAAGAAATAATTAATCCTTATTGGAAGCAAAACCTATTAGGATTATTTAATGTTTACATTATTTTCTAGTAGACTTAAGCATCTGATACCTTTTAGGCATATACAGTAGGCTTTCCAGTGATTCCTTATTATTTTATTATTCTATTATCATCTAGATCCCATAATTCAAGCTAAACTGAATTAAAATAGGTATGTAAAGGTGAAAAACCCTAAAAAAATAAATATGCATATATCCAGGGATAATACTTGTTCCCTGTATATACAGTAAGAATATTTATTTTTTAACTATTTAGTTATTTATTAAGCAGCACACATTTTAGATACTGGCTAATTTGAGAATTTTAGCTGTACATATATATATATATATATATATATATATATATATATATATATATATATATATATATATATATATATATATATATATATAATTTTTTTTTTATATATATAAGTTATATAAGTTCTACTATCTACTCTATTGCACTTCGCCTGGTCTGAGGTGGCGAAGGCAAGTCTGGCGCAAGAGGTAACGTTCAGTAAAATCCGCAAGTTAGTGAATTAGCGTAGTTACGTCCCTTCGCCATATGGCAACTTCGCCTGGTGTAAGGGTGCGAAGTAGAGCTAGAATAGGTCCACTTCGCTAGGTAATTTATGCCAGCGCCCATTAGTAAATCGGCAAAGTAACTAAACGACGTCACGCTGGCGAATTTGTGCTAGCGTTAGCCGCTTCGCGCTTTAGTGAATTTGCCCCATTATCTTGTTATTTTTTTCAAGCTAAACAGCTGAAAAATAGATGAAAAATTACACAAAGCAAGTCACGGTAGCAGATAATTCACATTTATTTTACACACAACCATTTATCTCTCTCTATATATCTGTATATAGATACAGTATATGCTTAGGGCCGATTCACTAAATTCGAGTGAATTCGAGTGAAGGATTCGAATTTAAAAAACTTCGAATTTCGAAGTGTTTTTTGGGCTACTTCGACCATCGAATGGGCTACTTCGACCTTCGACTACGACTATCGAACGATTCGAACTAAAGGATTTCAATTCCTAGTCGAATATCGAGGGTTAATTAACCCTCGATATTCGACCATTGGTGAATCGGCCCCTTAGTGTGTGCCCTGCATAGCTTTACATACCACTCAATAGCCTTATACAGTAATGTTACGGCCTTGGTAGCCTGCTCCACCTAAAACTCACTTTCCAACTTCCTCCCGGCAAGGAAAAACCGACCATCTGCATTAGAGGAGATTATACTTTTCTGTTTTATGTAGAACTTCATACCAGAATCAAAGGAACAAGATTTTCATTTTGCTGCTGACCCCTCTTCACTCTGACCCCTCTCTTTATTACCAAGCTATTCTGCATTTATCTCCACACATAAAGGGCAAAAGCCTGCTTTGTCTTGAATGGCTTTTAAAGACTATCCCTTCAGCAGTATATCACACCAAGGGATAACCTGTAGTGGAATCTTTGGGAATTAATGCTCAGTTAAGCATGTATATTAAAAGAAAAGCACACAAGAAAAGAATGGGCAATATTCACAACACTTGTTTTTATCTGCCTTAAATGGAGCATGCCACAGGCCATATTGCGCTGTTGTATTTCACACCATCCAGGGAAATGTTATTCTGAGTCATTTGGCTTGCTTTTACTATTAACATATGCAAGAGTACAGCTTTAAATTAAAAGAAAAAGACATTTAAAAATGACCACTTTGGAAAAAAATTTCCAATATTTAAAGAAAGCATATTAAATCTTGCGCTCAGGTCAATTTGCATACGGAGGGTAGTTGTATGGAGGTCTTTATTATAAATGTTGCTGCAAATGGTTTAAGTTACCGGTTTATATTGCACATGTCCAAGGAATCTTAATAAAGGCAAGAGAGTTAATATAATGCTCTACACATGAGCCCACTGTAAAGTGAATGTTCCATATCTTAGGAAATGTCTAGGAAAAAACTGTTCCCCAAAAAAAAAGTTTGTTAGGACTTCTGCAGACAATCACGCTGAAAAAAGGAAAAGATGCCAGCGTTTTTTGAACTTTGATGCATTTTCAGCTTTATAGCAATTTGCCTGGTCTGAGGTGGCGAAGGCAACTCTGGCGAAAGAGGTAACTTTCAGCAAAATACACATTTTAGTGAATTTGAAGAGTAGCGTCTGTTCGCCAGAGTGAAAAGTCACCTGGCGATAGAGTGCAAATGACCGCTAGCGATAGTCTGTTTCTCTAGCAAATTGGCGCCTGCGCCTGTTAGTAAATTGGCGATGACCCTGCAGGTGGCAACGCTGGTGAAAAGTCACTATCGTTAACTCTTCGCTCTTTATTAAATTGACCCCCATGATATAATGAATCCTTATTGGAGGCAAAATAATCTTGTTGGGTTTATTTAATATTTAAATAATGTTTTAGTAGACAAAGTATGGAGATGCAAATTACAGAGAGATCCCTTATCCAGGAAACCCCAGGCCCCAAGCATTCTGTATAACAAATCCAATATCTGTATATATCAATGTGCCACTCTCAGTATGCTGACTCTACCACATTGATTCTCTAAGTAAATAGCGATGAGCACATTTTTTCACCAGGCATGGATTCGCTGCAACAAAAAAGTCAAAACTGTTGCTGGGACGAAAAAGTCACCATAAAAAAAAATGCCCATTGAATTTAATACACTTGGGGGCACATTTACTAAGTTCGAGTGAAGGATTAGAATAAAAAAAACTTTGAATTTCGAAGGTTTTTTTGGCTACTTCGACCATCGAATTGGCTACTTCGACCTTCGACTATGACTTCGACTTGAACTAAAAATCGTTCGACTATTCGACCATTCAATAGTCGAAGTACTGTCTCTTTAAAAAAAACTTTGACCCCCTACTTCGCCACCTAAAACCTACCGAGCACCAATGTTAGCCTATGGGGAAGGTCCTCATAGGCTTTCCAAGCTTTTTTTGATCGAAGGAAAATTAAAATCCGAATGATTTTTCGTTCGATCATTAGAACGAAGGAAATGCCATAAATCCTTCAACTTCGATATTCGAAGTCGAAGGATTTTACTTTGACGGTCGAATATCGAGGGTTAATTAACCCTCGATATTCGACCAATAGTAAATGGAGTGCGAAAAAATTGCCAACTACTGACTTCAATGCGTTTCAAGAATTTTTTCACAGTTGCAGATTTTTCGGCGAAGCGACAGATTCGTTCATCACTATTAATAAACTACAACACTAAGTTAAACTACAAAATTTATACTACTAAATGAATAAACTACAACACCCATCATCCCTAGGAAGCCAAAAGCTTTACGTAGTATAAAGCATGCATATGGTAACGAAATCACAAACCCAACAAAGACATTTTCTTTGGTAAATGAAGAAAATCCTAAATGCCATTTGATTGCTAAATGAGCACTTAAAGACTTTTATTAAGTACAAAGAATATAAATCTATTCAGTGTGTAATTAATTCAAAATTACATGAGCAATAAATGAGTAATTAAATTTGCACGAAATGCTTAAGTCTTTAGTTGGCATTTATAAAGAAAGCTCAAGCAAGTTTATTAACTAGCAATTTATTGCTTAAAATACTGCCATTTCATGAGTGTGTTGATTAAAATCTAACTTACTATGGCTATATTGTTATGGGCCTTTTGAAATTAAGGACAAGTGGAATTTTCCTGTAATGTTAATAATTGAAAGATTATTTTGTGAAAGCACAGTGATGCAAGCAATGTGGCTATATCGAACAATGCCACTTTGGTTTTATATGTTTACAAATGATTCTGAGTTTTCCCCTTTTACCATACTGCACTATTAAATAAATTGTATTTAGTCGTTTCCTTTTATTTGTTGACACTAAAGCTGGGCATATGCAAGATGATCAATTCATAAACCAAGGTTAAGTTTAGCCACTCAGCAGCCCAACATCTGCTAATAAGTGACGACCTTTGCTGACACATTCTCTCCCATCAAATCACACTACTGTTTATATTCTATAGATAAATACTTGGACTATGCTTACAAGATCTACTGAGAATTTGAGGACACATAAAATGCAATAACTGGTTATCCTTCCACAAGTGGGTTATTAATCAAAGGTTGAATTTTAACATAATGTGAATTGCAGTCTATGGGTGCAAAACTTGGCAAACAATTTCGCTGATCACTACTATTAACTTCTTCAAATAGTTCAAGGGACCTCTGCCATTGACTTCTTCATGAACTCTGTAGGTATTAGGTGGTGAATATTCAAAGGGTCTGACTGTTATAAATCTCAAATTTAGATTTGAGTTGGTAGTTTTAAAATTCAAAATTGTGCATTTTGACCAAAAAAGAAAGCAAAAATTCCAATTTACCATTCAAACCTTAGTAAATCTGCCCCCAAATGTTTTGTATTTTACTACTCCAACTTTAAGGTATAGTTTATTCTATTGGTGATTATGGACAGAAGTTGCATTGCAATGAATAATATTATAGCAGGCACAGATTGTTTGTACACTTGTTTGTACATGTGAATTAATGACAACATACTCGTTTATTCTCATGCAGAGTAGTGGAATTTAGAATGTAAAGATATATAGAGCGCTGCAATTTAATAAACTTTATGAATGAATGAAGGAATGGATGGCATCTGGCTTTACTAAGTAGAATATGACCATTTTACTAATATCTGTTATCAGTTCAATCCAAGTGTCTTAAACGAATGAAAATATAATGTACTGTTGTGCTGCACTGGTAAAACTGGTGTATTTGCTTCTTCGGGAAGTGAACGCCATATTGGCGCATGTGCAGTTGGAGCAGTCATGGATCATAGCAACTGTGCATGCACCAAAATTACTGGAAATTGCTGATGGGAAGAGGACCCAAAGAATACAGAAGAGCTGGAAGATGGCGCCCATGATCTCCATTGCTCTTACTCTGCACCTATACGTGAGTAATGAATTAGGGGCACTTTCAAGGGTAATCACCTATGCAGAGGGGAGCAGAGAGAGGGGACTATGTAGGGTAGTGGGTACGGTTTTTATTATTGGGGGGTTTAGTTCTCCTTTAAGAAATACTGGTTGATTGATATTGAGAAATAGTGCTCAGCCTAGCTGGGAAAACCCACAAGGCCAAGTGTGGGAGTAAATGTCCATTTTATTCACAAGTAAACATATAGAAGGCAGAACTATGCTCTGGGGCTCATGGAGCCAATCCCAGTAAAAGGCAATTTGGCAAATACCTGCGGTATTATGTGTATTAAGGGAACAAGTAAGTGAGCTGTTGAAACCATTCAAGATTAAAGGCTCTGTATCAGCAAAGATGTTCATTTGTGGCAATAATGTTGATGCAGACAAACTAATGCAAATGTCTTTGTTTTAGTGTTAGCAAGTGTCCCAGTTGCCCAGTGTAATTATTTTTTACACTTAATTGAGGGACCTGGGACTGGGGAGAAATGCTGCTGCTTATGAGCCAATACATCTCAAAGGTGGGTACATGATCCAATTTAAAGGACCTCTCGCAAGATAATCAAAATGTTAAATCATATCCGTCACATGACTTTAAATCAGAAAAACAGTTTTGTATTTGTCACCAACTAGAATATTCTTCTTCAGAATTGGAGAAGTTTCTGGCAATAGTTTTTTCAGTATGAATTGACTGGACTGATTGAACAGATGTAGGTGATTTTAACACTGAGAATTGCAGATAAAACAGGACCTTTCACTCATTATATAAACTGATAACTGTAAAGGAATCCACGCTTCAACTGTGCCTTCAATAAAACACAGAAAACTTGCAATAAAAGATTTGTTTGGGCTTGTTTAGCTTACAGTCTGCAATCATTCTCCGTGGCAGTGCTTATGTTCCGTGAGTAATGTGTTTAGTATTTGTTCAGCAGTGCAACTTTATGACAGGTAACAGTGGCATTACTCAATCATATGTCATAGGTAACCACTATTTTCCCATCCCATGAACTATTGTACTAGAGGCAAAAGTGAAGTTGGGTTGTAAGGAAAAAAATGTGCTTCTCTTTAAGTACTACAAAAATATTTATAGGAAAATTTGAAATAAAATGTAACGGCTTCAAATGTTGTTAAAGCTATATTGCATTTGTGGATCCTTGAACACTTCAGTGCTCATTTTGAATACCACAGCATAATTTGGAAGACAGTTGTTTAATTCTTTAAAGTATAAGGAAAGGCTAAAATTAAGTAAGCTTTATCACAAAGGTCTATATAATTACAACAGTAAACCCTCAAATGCTGCATTACTTTCCTTCTATTGTGTATACATGGGCTTCTGTATCAGACTTCCTGTTTTCATCTTAAACCTCCAGGGCTAGGGCTTGAGCATGCTCAGTTTGCTCCTCTCCCCCTACCTCCTCCCTTCCTGCTGTAATCTGAGCCCAGAGCTATGACTGAGCAGGGAAACTCAGGCCGTATGTGATGACACACCAAGTGAATATGGCAGCTGTTTTCCTACACAAACAGAGAGCTTCTAGAGCTGTTTACTTAGGTATGGTAAAGCATTCTACAGAATAAAAAGTGTTATAGTTTGCAATATTGTAGCTAATCTATTGACAATAATCTGCTTCTGTACCTTTTTTTTGCTACAGAACAAAAATGCGGGGGGGGGGGTTTAATCCCAACTATAAAATAACAGCAATTATATGGCCCTCAGCAGGCTGTTTCTGTCTACAGAAATCCTATTGTGCTTTGGCTGATAACTGGGTGCTACTGTTGCTGTCAGTTAAAAGCTACAAAGTCAATCATGGCATTTATAACCAAACACCAACGGGGTCATCATTTTCTATGTGCAAAGCAGGGTGAAAAGAACAGAAAGAAACAGCAAAATCTACCATGTTTGGAGCACTTTACACCTTGCCTTGCAAATAGATGTATTGCCACATACCTGCATATCCCTGAGGAATACAGAGCTGCCTGCTTTTATCAGCTCTGTATTCATGAGGAGTGGGCAGGGCAAAGCACATAAAATCCCCCCCTTGCCCCCTTACTTGGGCATCTTTCAGGTACACATTTCAGGGAGCATTGATGGGCAGAGTCCACAGACAATATGCCATATGGCAGCTGGTAAGGACAGGGCAACATTGCAGTTTTTACACCTTGTGCCCATTATTTGTTGTTTTCTAGTATTCTAGATTACTAGACTACAGGAGTAATTCACAATGTCCCCCATGTAGTGTGCAACAAGCAAAAGGCAACAATCTTCCATTTTTCTTGCACTTTGCGCACTATGTGGGGCATTGTGCAAATATCTGCATTGGAGGGACACAAGTGCTCCTAGAATTAGCTCTTGTGCCCCTTAGTGCTCTAGTAATTGCACCCCCAGGATCAAGTTTCTATGACCTCTAAGCCAGAAAAATATTGAAAATGTTTTGGTTTTTATAAAAGAATAGTAGCTGGTTTGACTTCCCCTTTCATTATAATGCTTGGTGCAGCCAACACAGACCAAACAACTGAACAGTTAATCATGCTTGTTGCTTGAATCCACCTGTGTAATGTTCAGCAAAAGTCCAGTGCTACCCCATTAATTAATGCCATTGTTTGAATACATAATAACATATATTCCATGTAAGTTATTCTGCCTGTAATGGGTTACTTCATTCCATGGCCATTCACAATCATGTATGTTTTTCATAAAGCTCTGGAAATTGCACTGTAACTCTGGGGACTGTTGAAAGTGGAAAGTCTGATATCTTGAGGTTAGAACTCCACTACTCCTGAGATGCAATGTGCTGTTTGTAACAATTATAATAATACACCTGTACTGTCATTGTCAATGTGGAGCAGCCACATGGGGTCTCATTAGTATTGTGTTAGGACTGCATGGGGAAAGGGATAATGGCCCATAATGAAAAATGCCAAATTTTCTATATAATAAAAATGAACTTGATTAATGAAAATCACTTTAAGGGAAAGAGTTACTGCGTTGTTAGAAATAAAAAATGATGTATTAATCCGACACTCTTACAGATGGTCCCAACCTCCTGACAACTGCTATTCATTTGAGATGCTATTAGCATGCATAATTATGCTAATTAAGCTGTAATTAAGCACTGATTCTTCAGAGGGCTTTTCTTTTTCTTTCTTTTTTTTGACTCTATCATGAGTTTGTTGATAAAATTATATATATATATATATATATATATATATATATATATAATGCATCTGGGGAACTGAAGCAGTCATTTGGCTAACTGGATAGCTAATGACATAATGCAACCAATCCCTGAAGTCCATGAGAATATGAGATATTTGTACTTTTGTTTTAATTACAGTAAGAGCAAACATGAACTGACAACACAGGGTGTAAGCTCTCACTTCATATCAGCTGCAACAGGGCTCCTTCCTAACTTTATCTGCAATGGAGACAGAGAGACATACCCACAACAAACAGACGGGAAAGAGAATTATTATATTTACAAGAAATGGACAAAAAGGCATTTACCTACAATTAAACACCAGAGATGCCTACCATTTATTTATCACTAATTGTCAGGCAATGCTTTCCTGCTGCTATGAGGCAGCCTTTATCAGAAATTCCCAGAAACCCATGTATGCAACAAACAAGTTGTTTTGTCTTATCACTTAACACACCTATTCAGATAGAAATAGTTCTTACATATCATAAATTGTTGCTAAGACAGACAGAATGCATCAATAAACACAGGAGAAGTGTACAATTGACTGATCAAATTAGAAAAAATAGCAAAATACCCTAAAATGGCAAGAACACTGAAAACCATTGATTGGCATTGCCAAGTGCTTGTACTGCATTATTAGTTTGAAAAAAGTAAACTCACACCATCTACACCAACTTCTTATTCAACCCAGCCTATGAAAAACTTTGTGTAAATACAACATACACTATGGGGCCAATGTAAGAACATTCAGGGAAAGTTAGTTTTCCAAATTAAGGCTTTTTAGCCCAGTTTTCTCATGGTTGCTTAAAGGAGTTCCAAACACTTTTTTCAGTTCAGTTGTTTTCAGAGAAATAACGACTTTTTTTCAAAAACTTTCCATTATTTATTTTTTACTGTTTTTCCAAAATCTAAGTTTAAAGTTGAATGTTGGTGTCTCTGGTGTTTCAGTCTGGCAGCTCAGTAATTCAGGTGCAGACTCTAAACTGTTAAAATTTTGCAACATTGAGTTGATTTTTTTTAGCAGGAGTATTAGCAACTATTGTATCAGTTCTAACAGCTGCCTGTAATGAAATACAGGGATTCTGCTCAGCAGGAACAAGGATAAGAAATGTATCAACTAAATGTATCAATTTAGAACAGTTTGGGTGGTCAGCCCCCCCCCCTGCCAGAGCCGCTTTAGAAAAATGACACTTTACACTTTAATATTAAAAAAAACAGTCACAAATAGAAACTAGAAAGTAATTGGAAAAATACCTTATTTCTGGCGATCTATCTGAAAACAACTAGTTGTTTGAAGGTGAACAACCTCTTTAATCCAGCATTTTTTTGTAGTTTATCAAGTGTAAAATCCATAAAATTCATAAATACAAAAGTATGGCAAATAAATGGAAACTACATGGACGTTTAATAGAGATTTAATTGTGCTGCCTAGGGTTCACCAATCATTTGCCTTCCAAAATGTCTAATGTATTAGTTAAGCCTAATACACATATTTGCACTTTGTATTACATACAGTAGATATGGGCAAAGCTTCACCTCATTAATCTTTGCTGGAACTCTGAAGTTTGATTTTAGAATGAAAAGACAGTAATAAAGACACAAATCTAGCAGCAGCAGCCCCATGTGGTTCAGTTGTTTGAGACCATTTGTGCTGAAAGCAGTCATTGCTATTTGGCTTCTGTGCAATATTAAAATGTAGTTCAGCTGTTAACGAAAGCTTCTTGTTCATGTTGATACATGCTCATAGTTTCCATTTCCTCGGTTACAGGCAAAACCCATTTTTTACGTTGCAGCTAATCACAGCTTTTCCGAACCAAGCTTAAAGTTTCCTTCAAGAAGTGAAAACTTGACCAGTGAACTCCCATATTCTGTTTCTAACATATGCTTAGATTTCACACACTCTATGAAGCATTATGTCTGAATACAGAAGGGCTCTATTTTTCCTGAACACAATTCTAGTCCTACTATCTTGGCATGAAAGCTTGTTGATTTGCGACGAAGTGCCAAGGGAAGGAAAGAATGAAAAATATTTAGGAGCACCCACACTTTGGAAAGTGATGGGGTAAATTCCAGAAAAGGTTTTTCTTTCTCATTTTTTTAACGCTGTAATTTATGGGCCAAACCAAACTATGTAGCACATTCAGACATTATATTTAGGTTTTGCAGAGGCTTTCAGTGAAAAATTAAAGCAACCTGAGAAAGAATGTCATCAAAAAAGTAGCATGAGACAAAGGCATAGCTACAGGTATTGCAACAATGATGTTCTGGGCAGAAATCTTTACACCTTTCTTCCCAGAAAAAAACGAATTGTGGAATATAGGGCTTACTGCTTTCAGAAAGGAGTAGGCTTGTGCACTAGCTGCACCGCTAGCTCAAGATATATGTATAATACACAGGTACTGGAATGGAAGGGATGGAAGGGAGGAGGAAGCAAATTAGTTAAAACCAACTCCCCTCCCCTGCAATCAGGAAAACCCGTATCCAGCAAGTCAGATCATAAAGATTCTGGATAAAGGGGCCCATACCTGTACATATTTAATCCTTTTATTTGAATGTCTCTGGAAGGCACTGTGGTGCAATATACAGTAGGGTCATTTGTCACCAACGCGACGACAAGTGATTATGTTGGAAGAAACAAAGATTTGTCATCATGTAGATTTTGCAGAGATGCACCTAAAACTAATGAAATTATGTCCCAGACACAAAGGAATGAATGGCGAAGCACTTCTCAGGGAATATACTTTAAATTCCATAAGCTAAAAGTAGTATTTTAGAAAAAGCCCAGGAGAGAAATGTATTTATGATAGATGGCAAAGTATGAGTAGAAACTAACTTTTATTAGATCAGTCACATATACAATGTAAGCACTATTTACTGTCTTCACCTGTAAAATCACAGTAGTGACCATGCAGAGAGAGATCAGCATTTTAGCACAAGTGGGAAAGTAATAACCTTAGGTTTTCATGAAACAACTGCTGCTTTCTCAAGCATTGTCAGCCTTCCCCTGACCTCAGCATCTAGTGCTGGCAGTTTTGTGATGAACAAGTGAGCTTGACTGCCTTGCATTAGTCCTCTCACTCAAAGGAGGAAGCAGGGCTCTTTAAACTAAGGCACATTTCTTCTTCTCAAGGAATATACAACAACTATAGCAATATGGGTGCAAGCATTTGGTGATAGCATGAGATACTGCACTTTAGCTGAATTGGCAATGACTCTAACATTTACACCAGGCAACTGCTCACCACAGCAATGATGGGTAGTATAACATTAAGGGGGTTACTTGTTCAAGTCCAATTTGTTCTGGTTGCAGTTTTAAAGGGGAAAACACAATTTTTTTTAAAAAAAAAAATCAAATGTTTTGTGATTTATTAAGTCCCCGAGGCTGCTAAAAGTCAGAATAAAAAAGTACTCCATCTCAAACCTGCCCAGGTCAAGTAGAAGTCAATGGCAGATGTCCTGTATACAATTGGAAAATATCATGATCTGTTTTGGGTTTTAAGCTGATTCATTTGTCGTTTTAGGACTATAATCCAAAAAAATCGTACAATTCAGATTTTTTTTTTTATATGGAGGTACTTTTAAATATTTTAAGATCACATATTTATTAGCTCTAGTTTTATCCCTTCAAAGCAGCAGACACATGGAGGCCAATTTATCAACATTCTCATTTTAGTAGTTTAGAGGTTCTAGAAGCCACGAGTAAACTCGTTTACGCTAAAACACGTTTGCCATGTAGTTTATTATAAGAGAAAATATAAAAATAACACAGGAATAGGAAAAGCTAGAACAAAAAATAAAATTGAAGAATGCAATGAAAAATCTGAAAACCTGTAAAAAAAAATTCAGACAATTATCAGCAGAAAAAAGCCAAAAACCTCTAAAAGTCCAAATGGCTAAGAAAAGGTCCAATAGCATCATCACAGCTCCCATTGACTTCTACAGGACCTCGACTGCTTTTACTTGGCAAATTTTGGGGTTTTATATTTATATTATATTTTTAGTTTTTTTTTGGTTTTCACACTTAATATATCTTGCATTTTTAGAGTTTTAGAAAAATGAAAAAAACACAAATTTTGAAGAAAAAATTGGATTTTTTAAAAAAACATTTATTTTTAGTAAATAGGCCCATAAAACATGGTTTTATTTCAAGGGCAATTAACCTATCACAACTAGATTACATTACAACATAATAAAATTGTGTGTATTATAAAAAAAAAAAGTCAGTTTTCAGCTACATGGCTTTTTTATAATCATAACACCCCTCAGTGACTTGTATGTATACAAGTCTTTATTTATACAGCACTATTGATTTTTTTTTTATATATCAGCTGTATATATATATATATATATATATATATATATATATATATATATACATATATATATATATATATACATATATATATATATATATATAGGAACGCTAGGTCAGTGCACCCAGAACACAAAATGGATGCCTAGGTGCAAGGACTTTAAACATAAATGATTACAAAACAACAAATAGTCCGCACGCATAGGTCTTACTTGGAAAAACTGCCATGGAATTATTATTATTAGTCATACTCTCGACACCAGTTGCAAATAACTAACCACTTGCTGCAGGTTCCAGATCAAAACTTAAAATTCCCAATATAATACAAAATAATATACAATATACCATATACTGTACAATAGTAGGCCGCATATTTGCATAAATAGGTTTATTAGAGGTAACTTAACATGCAGAAGAGAGCAAAATAAGTTAGATATTTTTAACTTCTTGCGAAAGCTACCGCACAGCCTTTTTACACAATTACTATAAGACTTTTCCAATAAAGACAAAAAGTTATTACTCTTTTGTTAGCTAAAGAAAGTCAGTCATATCAGAGGACAAAATCCCTTCATTAAAACTGCATTAACTTCATTATATTTTCAGCAGCAATAGTTTCCATGGGTGATAAAAGAAAGATCTGTGAGATGTTGCCTAAAATTAACATATCCATCAAGTTTAAACAAACATTTGTTTGGCAGAAAGACTTCTCTGCTTCTAGTTACCTTCTAAACGAAAATCTGATAAAAGTTTGCAAGAACCTTAGCTACAGTTAATGCATAAGCCAACAATGTTTGCTCAATATTACAACCTGAGGTAGTCAATCCATTCAAAGTATGTTAGCCTTGTGAAAGTGAGAGCACCTCAGAGATCTCTAACCTGTGAAAGGAATATCTACTTTGAGTTGGATTCAAATGATGACCTCACTTTCAACAATATAATGCAGACCAACGTGCAGGTCTGCATGCTGAAGCCTAAATATACTTCCTTGACCTTCACTCTGGGACTTTAACACAGATAGGCAATCCTATAGAGCTGCAGGTTAGCTAGATATGCAGTCCTTGTTTTTCAAAATGCATGTTAATAGTGCTGTTCCAGCAGAATTCTGGACTATAATCCCTTTTTTTTAGAGCAAACTTTTTTTAATTTAATTTGAAATTTGGTATGGGGCTAGACATATTGCCAGTTTCCCAGGTACCCTCAGTCATGTGACTTGTGCTCTGATAAACTTCAGTCACTTTTTACTGCTACATTGCAAGCTGGAGTGATATAACCCCTCCCTCCCATCCCCAGCAGCCCATTAGCAGCCTATCAACAGAATAATGGGCAGCTAACGAGCTTTTTTTTTTTTTGCTTTGCTGAAGGTGCATCCTAGCCCCATCTAGTGGTAGTCATGAGAATAGCATGACCTATGTCGAGGTTAAATGCAATGGTAGGGGAGAAAAAATAGCTATCTCAAAGCAGTTCCATCCTGAAGTGTTGGTTCCTTCTCAAAGCTCAGAATTAGGCACAAAGTACTGATATGCCTGTGCATGGTTTGCCTTTAAAAATAATTATTTCTCTTAATAATTTCTCTTTCTTTTGGTGAACAAATATTGGCTTTTTCATTATTCATCTATCATTTATAGTAGCTGGTCAACTCCAGCTTGTCTGTTAGACTAAGTGCTGGCACACAACAGCTGGTCAACGCTACGCCGTGGGTTAGACAGAGTGCTGATGATTTCTGTCTGTGTTTAGTGTACAAATTGTAGCCAAATATTGCCTATAGCTGCCATTCAGCCTTTAAAACAAGGAATGATTTACAGGTATATGTTAATGGGCTGGCGCTTAAAAGCTCCCTGCTTTCTCACTGCCTCTGACTTAAGAGTAAGTGCACTGTGGTCTTACTTTTCAGTCACATTGGTTGCTGGGGGACTTGATTTTTAATGCAATACATAATTAGAATGCTCATAAATAGTGTAGGACATACAATGAGGTGCTTTGACGTGGCATGTGAGCTTACATATTTTGGCCAGGTACTAACACCTCATTTTTGTAACAATTCTTTTTAAAGGCAAACCTTGTGCTGGCAATTTTTCTCTTTCTGTACAAAAATTGGCTTTTTATCATTCATTGCAGCTGGTCAACTCCAAAATGTGGGTTAGAGTGAGTGCTGGTGGTTTCTTTCTGTGTTTTGCATACAAGGCACTGATTTAGCTGCCTCCATACCAATATTACAGCTAAAAATACCAAAATACACTTGTTCAAGAATAACATTTTAAATGGTAGAATAAATTATTTGCAATGTAATCAAGTAGGCAACCCATTATCCAGAATGCTTGGAACCTGGGAATTTCTGGGTAAGGGTTATTTTACTTATTATATTTTACTTAGGATCAACTAGAAGGTACGGTTTTATTATTAGAAAATTGGGTTATTTATATTTTGAAATGGAGTCTATGGGATGACCTTCCTGTAATTTGGATCTTTCTGGGTTTCCAAATATAATATATAACACTATATTTTATTCTTTTTCTTCCCTAATAAACTGGATCAGAATACAAATGATGTGTATGATGGGCAATGTTCATAACTTGGACAAGTCTTGTTAGATCAACTAGACTGGAATTAGGTCAATACAGTAAATCAGATAGCATTTCTTGTTGTACAATTAGGAAAGAGAGCAAACACAGAGCACTCATTTGGTGCGTGACTAGAATGTGTTCTTGTGGTTAACTGACTGCTCCTATAATGTTTTCAAGTGTGTGCCTGATTGATGTGCAAGAGAAGGAAATGATCTGTTAGAATAGCTTAATGTAAGCAAACAGGTGCTAAAAAGCCATCAATCCAATACATTGCTGGCCAAACTGGCATTAAAAGAGTTTAGAACTAATATGTATGACTAATGCACTGGTCAACTATTCTTCAAGTCCATTCTTAGACAATACAAACGCATCTGAATTTTCTAATTTTGTAGAGTAAACCATTGGCTTGGTTCTTCCCAAAATGACAATAGTCGTGGGACTGTTCAAAGAAATACAATATTTAGATACTTGTTATATATAAAACATATACTGTACATTGTGATAAACCAGGCTTACTGATGCATATGCAATACAGGGCCACATTCCTTTTTATACTAAAACGAAACGTGAGCCATATGGGTGGGTACCAGAGAATTAAAAAAAAAAAAAAAAGGCCGTGATTTGTATTCTTATACATTATACCAATCATATTTCTATTTTGACCTCATTATTAAAATTTTAAATGTTACGGTATACTAACAGATGGGTTTCTAAATGCTAGATCATGGTGAAATGCACCATTCTTTAAGTATCATACTACTGCAGTACATTGACCAGTAAGACCCAGTTGGGCCTACCCATCTACCCATCCAAACCTGTCGCAGAATATGGCAGCTCTGCATTTATGTTATAACATCCATCATGTGTTATTTTTAGTATGATGGATTAAGCTACTCATATACACTTTGATAATAGCTGGCAACATCACTACTCCAGATCTGACTGGTAAATTTATTGACTCAAGTATAAAGCCAAAACAACAGGCTGATGACTGATATCTCATGGGGGGATCAGTTACATATCTATCAAACAGGTTTACTATTTCCTGGGTAACTACTGTATCAGATAGTAAATGTGTTTTTTTCCCAAATTGTCTCAATATACTTTATTATGATCTGATTTGCTTTGGGTATTAAACAAGAGGATCAGCTCGATTAGGCCTACCACCCGAATCTCCAGTTTTAACTTAGATCCACCCATTTAAGACTTGTGTCTTACCAGTTTCCACTGTGGTGTTACTAGTAGAAAAAAAAATAGAAACAAGTGCAAAATACAAATACTTTGCTCGCCTGAATCCAGCAAAATTACAATTACAATTACAATTGTAATTACAATCGCAATTACAATTCGCAATGCAATAACAGTTTAAGGAACAATATTACATTGCGAGATGTGGCTTTTTAGCCTTATCTGCGCAAATTTTTTGCGCTTTGCGACTTTAAATACATTCCCCTGTATATCTGTTAAGAAGGGGTTAAGAAGGGGTTCATGTGTTTAAGGATTTCTATTACTGAAGGCACTTCGGAAAACTGAACTGTGCAAGGAAGCTGTTAGTCTGGGAACAGGAGAGGTACAGCTCTAAGATGCTCTAATATTCAGCAGCACTGAGAGAGCTGCACAGACAGTTGCAAAACAGTATAGCATGTGAGAGTTACACAATTAGTCAGAAGCTAGGGAAGGTCAGACAGGCTGGATCAAGGTTATGCAGAAAGATTACAAGCCGAGTTATACACAGTGATATTCACAATAAGAAGGTAGATTTCTCACTACACTCACAACACTAGTAATTCCAGGAACCAAATTGATCTGGCAAAGAAGGAAAGTGAGTTTGGGCTTAAAAAACCTATGCTGCGTGCTGATTAGCCCTTGCTGAGGTTTAGAAATCCTAAAGGGTTTTCATAGGCTGAGTGGCAAGCTCGTCAAACACACGCCGACAGTTAACTCCTGAATTCCCAATTCAACTCGCACACAGACAGTTAACTCCTGCAGTCCCAATTCAACAGCCGTCATGACAATATCTTTTGCAGCTACTATCACTTTAATTATATAGAATTGAGCCTAATAGTACTACACAATTATATTAACTTTGCTGTTTGATTATGCACGGTAACACAGTCCAAGAGAAAAGTTCATGTGCATTTTTGGATTAATCTTGTTTAAATTTAATGCAGTTCTGCTGGGACTTAGCATAATGAAAGAAAACCCATGGATCTTTTAGCAGACAGATACAATGAGCTCAGTATGTACAGCTTGGCACTATGAAAGGACAATCTGTACATGGTGCAGCCAATAGGTAGAAATACATGCAGCATTGCATATTTGCAAATTAATATATATCTATGTTTCATTAATGGATTGGCACTGCACTGCTGGAACAGTATACACAAATATAAAAGGTTTCACATTTAGAAAATTTGGTTAAATTCACCCATTGACTTCTGAAATGTGAAATTTGTCATTAAAAGACGTGACTTTGATTAGAAATACTTTTCTCAGCCTGACAGTGTTTTTAATTTAGTTTTTGTTTTCCTGCCTGATTTGTAGACAGTCAACTTATATTATGTGCAGTGGCGTAACTAGAGTGCGCTGGGCCCCCCTGCAAAAATCTTCAATCCCCATCCTCCCGCCCTCTATGGACTCTATGGAAGATGGCCGTCCCATAATCACAAAATCATTCGGCAAGAAAAATTCCTAGGTAATTTGTCATAGATTACAGGATTGAAATGGTCTTGGGGCATACTTATGTATGGTAGAATCAAACTCTGAAGCTCAAAAAAAAATCAGTTTGCCTTGAAATGTTTATGGTCAAATATTCATAGTCAATAGGACAAAAAGTTGAAATTAACAGCTAATCTACTTGTATCAGGGCCCTTCGTGGCTGTCACGTAGATGTTTATCAGTATAAGGCCTTTGCTGCAGAAGGAGACACTCCACAGTAATTGCAATGAACTGACACTTTTATAGATGTTGCAGCCTTCTGCATAATTTACAATGCAGACTGGGGCTCTATTTGCCTAAAAGGGTATTCTTCATATTATATCAGTTTCTCACATACACCACTCTGAAGCCTACAGGGCCCTTGTCCTTTAAGATACACCAACAGGAGTGCTGTTAGCTGTCCAAGGGGCTCCCTCGCCTAGGGACTATACCCCTGATCTCTGCAGTGTCCTCACATAAAATGCCCAAGCTTCTCACATAGGTTCTCCTCTAACCTACTCCTGAATGCTTACTTCCCTCTCTGGTGTACAATCACCTCAGGGCTCTAACCACAAACTAATACTCCTTGTTGGGACAACAGGCTGTCTTGCTAGCCCTCTCTATCTTTCACTCCTGGCGCAAACTTACTTGCCCCTACTATCCACTGGCTAGCTTTATGGCACCAACCTTCCCCCAAGAGACTGACCACTTCAGTCTGCTCTTGCTTCAAGATATTTCAGGCCAAAAAGAGGAATCGCCTCAGCAAGGCACTGTCTTATATAGGCTAATTACATTAATAATTAATTGCAATTAATTACATAATAAAAATATATTATTTTATTTTTACCTCTTTACATACTGGTACTTGCCAATGTGCCATTGACCTTCAACATAGGCTAGCACCTCCAATCTGTAGGTTTTGTTTAAAGGAACACATTTAAGGTCAACTTAATTGACCTAATTAGCAATCTACGAAATCTAGCAAAGGAGATGACAACTTTCTTAATTTTTCACTAGTAGTTTTAGTTTATATTACATTTTACGTCATTTGCACTTTACAATTAAGAGTGATACCATTAATAGAATCTGATGGTTGCCTCATTATTATTTAAATTAAATAGACATGGTATTGGGAAATTATCCAATATAGGGCTTTTTTTTTATAATTTCTTTCTTTTAGAAAAGGATTTTGAAGGCAAAGGCAAATTGGATGGAAATGATTAAAACTGTGATTTGAAGGTTGTCTTATCTGGTCTCACTTGATGTACAGCACAAGCATGTGATCAGAGCACAGAAGCTGCCATTGCTTTTGAGAACAAAATCATTAGAGTCTAACTAATGGGCCTTGAAATCAGGAGCAAACACATTCACTTCTAACAGAAGCAAAGGTCATAGGTTGTCAGATATGAATTAAATAAGCACAATGGATCAGATAACACTGGGCTATAGTGCACAGCTAGGACAGACGTTATATTGGGAAATTCAATTTTACTTTCAAAATTCTTCAAAACCAAAAATGAAACATATAGATATAGGTACATATTAAAGGGGTGTTTCACCTTAATGTTAGTGTTAATATTTTATTATGTTATAGAACGGCCAATTCTAAGCAACTTTTCAATTGTTTTTTATTATTTAAGTTTTATACTTGCCTTTTTCTTCTGACTCTTTGCAGATTTCAAATGGGCGTCGCCGACTCCCTTCTAAAAAACAAATGCTCTGAAAGGCTACAAATGTAATGTTATTGTTAGTTTTACTACTGATCCTTCTATTCAGGCCCTCTCCTATTCATGTTCCAGTCTCGTATTCAAATCAATGCATGGTTGCTAGGGTAATTTTGGACCCTAGTTACAAGATTGGCTAAGATGCAAATCGAAGAGCTGCTGAATAAAAAGGTAAATAACTCAAAAACCACAAATAATAAAAAATTAAAAACAAAGCAAATTGTCTTAGAATGTCACTCTCTACATCATACTAAAAGTTAAAAGGTGAATAACCCCTTTAAATATACAGGCATATTACTATTTGTTCAATATTGTATATTTGAGCATTTCTGCTACTGTTTCTATTTAAAGGTTTTATATTCAAAAAATGCATGTATAAAATCTCAGGGCTTTTATCCTTTAATTATTCGCTCAAAACACATTATCAAGGTGCTTAGTTTCACGTGGCATCAAAAAAAAAAAACAGTCTTTGTCATAAACGTTATTATATTCTTCCTGATTACCCCGGGCTCTTCTAGATTACCACAAGGATAGCACCCTGTTACTCATAATTCAGAGAACTTCTCAGCCAGGCCACACACCCTACTTCCAAAGTCAGATTCACTGCTGCACTTTTCCAAACACTGCATTTCTCCAGTCACAGGCCCACTGTCACTCTCTGTTCTTAATCTCAGATACTCTTTTTGTCTCAGGATCCCTGGACCCCCTTGGTTGTCTCTCAGGCTTCCTCTCACTCACTAGAAACAGCCAGAACCATGTCTCTCCTCCAAATACACAAAAGAGACCTGCTTCCTCTGGGCTAAAAAGGAAGAGCCCATAGTAGTAGGAGCACACTCATTTCATACACACTGTCACAGTACTGTATATATATATATATATATATATATATATATATATATGTGTGTATATATATATATATATATTTATATATGTGTGTGTATATATATATATATCTATATATATATCTATATATATATATATATATATATATATATATATATATATATATATATATATATATATATATATATAATATGTTGGTAAAGGTCCTAACATTGGATGTCCAAGTTTGAAGACAAAACACTGATGTTTCACTAATTTTGAACCTTTTGAACCATACATAATGTTTTACCCCTGCACCCTCATCAACAGAAGACTAGTTCATCCATTAGATGCTGCTCCCAGTGGCTCATGGCAGGTGCTTACTTTTTAAATTCCTGGCTTGAAGACAAGCTTTAGTTGCATAAAAAAACAGATGAACTTCCATATAGAGACTCTTGTAGGCTACTGGTCCACATAGGGGCTACCATAAAATAATCTCAGGCCATATTTGAAACCCCCAGGAACTTTTTGCTTGCTTATGTTGCTCTCCAATTTTCTTTTTCACATTTGAATGTGCCTCATGGGTAAAATAGGTTGGAGCCCCTGCCATAATGTTAAGTTGCAACATTAGGGCTAATAGCACACAAAGCATTTTTCCTATCAGCAAATAAACTCTTACCACTGCTGTGCCACCTACCATTAATTTGAATCTCAACCACCTACCAGGAAATGAACACTTGGACATTTTTTAACCAAAAATCCACCTGCACACATTCAAATCAACAGCAGGTAGCACAGTTAGAGAAAATACCTAGCATCATGTGCTTTTAGTGGTGGACAAAATGATCCAAGGGCCTAAGAAGTCTAGGAGGCAATGCTGTAGGACAGTGTAGCTTATTTTAAAGAAAGTAATATGATGCCATTTTTATGGAATTTAGCTTTCCTTGTTTAATTCAGAATCATATCAAATAAATATTAATATGTATAAATTATAGTCTGTGTTAAAATATATAAATAAATAAAAGAAGCTCTACATAGCCTGAAGCAAAATAAGCACTGAAAAAAATGTTTTAACCTAAGCATATATTTTGATGACAAATTTGTGACAAAAATATCTGTTCTCCATCTACCAAGACAGATGACACATGATTAACTGTCACAGTAGCAGAAAAAGCTGCAATAGGTACAATATTTCACTGTTAAAGGAGAAGTAAACCCCTTATTTAAAAAACCCGACCCAAATTGCCAGCAGAAGACCCGATGAAGGCTGAAGAAGAAGATGGCATCCGTGAACTCCGATGCTGTGAATCTCCGATGCTGGGGTAAGTAAAAAGTTAGGGGCATTTGCCCGGGTAGCAGCTAGCTTGGGGGGGAGGAGGGAGGGGGGTCTATGTTGGGTAGAGAAAAGTATTCAGCTCTATGCATATGTCTCAACGACAATTTTGTCTCTGTGACTTTTTTGTCCAAATGCATTAAAGTAAATTCACTCATCATTAGTAAGATCAATAAATCAATTAACTCTCTTGAAATAATCATTAAGTACCTGATGTATATGTGCACCTCACCAAGGCTTCTTCCATGACAATGGTTCCACATATATTAAATAATCATTCGGTGTCATTGAACATTGTTTCTGGTCTCGCACGACACAAGAAGACCATCAGCTATGTAAGTAAAATAGGCATCCCTCTTTGCTATGTTCAGATCATATTCTGTTCTATGGCTATGGAATTTTACTGGATTTACTGTATTGGCATTAGGCCAGAAAAGTGAAGATTGGCATTTATTAGCCAATGGTAGCCAATGTTGGCTTATAAGCACCAAATTAGATACAATGTTTTTATTTAGTTTTTTTAAAATACATTTTTCAACTAGACCTGTATAAATTGAATTTTAGTGTCTAATCTATTACTCCACAATGACTTTATCTTACAGTGCATAGTGTAAGGAAGTAATAGTAAACAAATACAAAAGTATTAAATATCATATATCCAGATAGTGAACATAATGAATGTTATTCTGGTACTGTGGAGGCCAATATAGTAATACAAGATGTCAAACCAAATGCTTGACCTTGTGCAAAGAGTGATATTAGAATCATTTTAGTAGAAGATCCCTGCATAGACCAAAGGTGACCTAGTAAGTTTATTAAAGAGCAATTACCATATTTCAAATGTTTTTACAAAACACCATATCATTAAGGTCTCACTAAGGATTACTTAACCATTCTTATGTAATACAATATAAAGGGTTAATAAATTCACTATACAACATACAAAAGGACGCTTACATGCATAACAAGGGCAGGAAGGCAATGAAAGGGCATGAGGTTTAGCATCCTGCTGAAGACAACGGCTTAATTAAAAGAGACTCCATTAACAAAGGTTTCTTGAAGAAACATTATTTCATTGAGGAAGATTAGGGGGATTTTCCATGACTTGGTCCATGCTGACAAAATCTAATTAGAAATTCAACTGGAATTATATATCAACATTATTGCATGTCAAGCCAATACAATGTATCAAGCTTAAGTGCAAGTTTAACTGCCCAGATCTATCTAAACAACATATCAAATACAAATCAAATGGAAACGTATACCTCGGAAACTGGATGTGTATTTATTGCACAGTGCTATTTGCCCTCAAAATGATCGGAGATGGCTTTAGACATGAGAGAAATACCATTCTACCATCACTTGTTTGCTGCTAGAGGAGACATGTATCTTCAAATAAATAGAGGACAGTAGATGTGCTGCAAAAATGTACTTAATTTCTAATCTAAAGAGAAAATATAATATAATAATATGCTATCCCTGATGATTTATTCTTCAAGAATATAAGATAATGGCTATAGAAAAAAAGAAATGATTGGCATGGACTTCAGGGGGATACACAGTTCAAATGTTTTTGCTTGGTAGATCCCAACAGTGTATCATTATTTATGAATCTCTGGTAAATGAAGAGCCATTGGCTGAGGTTACCTAATTCAAGTAATCGTGGCTGCTCAATGTATGTATGAATAAGGAACACAAATAAAGCTCCCTATGTAGCATTACAGGTGCCAATATGTTTTACAAAACTCAGAAAAATAAATGTATACTGCCCACAGATATACTGTTTATACAAAGAGAGAATATACAGGATATAATTGGGCTGGTTTAGGAATCAATTCAAGTAATCATGGCCACTCAAACTTAAACTATAAAAAAAGACAAATAAACTCCATATATAGCATGACAGGTGCAAATATGTTTTAAAAAAAACTGTATACCATCCATAAGATAAATATATATAGAGAGAATATATAGAATATAATATATATTATATATAGAATTAGGTAATACTAAAATACTACTGTAATTAGTTGGTTTAGGAATGGGAACAGTGTTAGGATTTGTTGAGGCTTCATTTAGGTCAATGTCAAGTTAACTTGACACCCCTTTGTGTCATCTCAAATTTGCATGAATGAAAAAAAATTTGCAAATATGCATTTTCCAAAATAACAGTTAAGGGTGGTTTCCATTCCTGTAAATTACAAGCCGAACAAGCAGGGAGGTATTAGGCCTTAACCTAGTAATGTTGCCCCTGTGCAAGACTATATCAATTCAAACATTGGTGGTGTAATGTAAGGAATCCCAAACTCAGAACTAACTGCCTATAGCAGCCGCCTTTGGCTTCAGGAGGAGCCCTCAGCTACTCAGATGCCACCAGGACTTAATGTGAGATGACAAAAGAGGCTAGGCTAGGGACCCAAACGTATACAGCACAGTCAGGGAGGTGTGAACAGGCAGGGTCAATAATAGAAGGGAAATTGCGATACCAAATCAGTATCCAAAGAATGATCAAAACCAGGCAGGGGTCAGTTTCAGGCAGCAGACAGACAAGTCAAGGACAGGAAACTATCAAAACCAGAAAAAACACAACTAGAAATTACACCAAGGAGCTTAGGAAAGGACATTTACATTGGGCAATGGGAATATGGCATTTACACCTTTAAATTTTTGAATTTCGCAATGAAGTCACGGCGCGCGCACAAACTCGGAAAAAGCGGTGTTTACCCGAACACAGAAGGAGCGGCAACGAGAGGCCGCAGGCTACTGGTGTTCCCGTCGTGACTTTTACAGGCGGGTAATGGTGGTTTCAGTCTTTGGAATTTAACAGTATGTAGCCATCTCACTTGGAATTTCTTGGGACAATAACAGCTAAATGAACTCTGAAAATACATTATTTCTAATCACCAGAACCAACAGCTATCAGCTCTCTCTGTACAAACATTATTTTCTCATACAGAGGGGTTAGACAAAAACAACCAAGAAAATAAAGCTTTAGGACTGTGGTGCATTTCATTTGCAGAAAATAAACATGCAATGAAAAATTCATACATTTTTTGGACATATTCATGGACCAATGTCGACTTGCAAATTACCCATGAAGATATACAGCATTTTGTAGATGTGTTTTGCAGGAAAAATTTAAATATTAGAAGTGTGTTTTAAGACATAAATGGAAGGCATATTGATGACATGAATGTGACTTATATAAAGTTAACATCTGCATCCCTGATTTCTTGTAAATCTTGTCTTTTAAATGGTAAGAAAGATTACGTAGAGGAAAATCTTAGGTCTGGGGCACAGGGGGTACATTGTCGGCTGTGGGAAATCATACTTTAAAATATTTTTCTGTGGCAATGAATCACATAATAACATAATCAATGCTTTCAATTGTATTTTCTTGTGATTATGCGATTTACTAGCAAGGAATGGTATTTTCTTATGCAATTTGTCACTGGCAAGGAGTGTACTTTCAGGCATGCAACAAAGCACAGTGCACCTTCACCACATGGTAAGTTTAATGAAAATGGAGTAAAGACTCTAAATAGTCAACAATTCCTTAACTCTATGATGTGAGACTCCTATTGGCATGGATAATGTACAGGTCACATTTCCTCAGGCAGCAGCCAGGCAAATTCACTTATTGCAGTAAAAGTACAATTGCGAGTATGGTGCTTTTGAATACATCTGAATCTGTCAAGGAAATTCTCCCCCACTTTATTTTCTCCAGGCATGTACATTTCATTTTAACAGCTATTCTAGAGGTCTTTTGCTCCAAAACAATGTTTAAAAATGCAAGTATAGTTTATTAAATTACTCTTAGCCAACAGCAGCATTTAATATAAAATTATACAATTTTTCTCAGATACTCCTTATTTAAAGTACCTTTCACTAAAATCTTATTTGCTCCAGGTTTTTTAAATAGTAAGTAAGGTTGAAAAAAGACACATGTCCATCGAGTTCAACCTTTTTTTTTTTATTATTAACTACCTATCTGCCAGTTGATCCAGAGGAAGGCAAAAAAAACCCATCTGAAGCCTCTCCAATTTGCCTTAGAGGGGGAAAAATTCCTTGCTGACTCCAAAATGGCAATCGGACTAGTCCCTGGATCAACTTGGACTATGAGCTATTTCCCATAACCCTGTATTCCCTTACTTGCTAAAAAGCTATCCAACCCCTTCTTAAAGCTATCTAATGTATCAGCCTGTACAACTGATTCAGGGAGAGAATTCCACATCTTCACAGCTCTCACTGTAAAAAAACCCTTCCGAATATTTAGGCGGAACCTCTTTTCTTCTAATCGGAATGGGTGACCTCGTGTCAGCTGGAAAGACCTACTGGTAAATAAAGCATTAGAGAGATTATTATATGATCCCCTTATATATTTATACATAGTCATCATATCACCCCTTAAGCGCCTCTTCTCCAGCGTGATCATCCCCAATTTGGCCAATCTTTCCTCATAGCTAAGATTTTCAATACCTTTTACAAGCTTAGTTGCCCTTCTCTGTACCTTCTCTAATACAATAATGTCCTGTTTGAGTGATGGAGACCAAAACTGTACGGCATATTCTAGATGGGGCCTTACAAGTGCTCTATACAGTGGAAGAATGACCCCCTCCTCCCTTGACTCTATGCCCCTTTTAATACAGCTCAAGACCTTATTTGCCCTTGATGCTACCAACTGGCATTGCTTGCTACAGCCAAGTTTATCATCTACAAGGACTCCAAGGTTCTTTTCCATAATGGATTTGCCTAGTTCAGTCCCATTAAGAGTATAAGTGGCTTGGATATTTTTACATCCCAGGTGCATGACTTTACATTTATCAACATTGAATCTTGGATGGAATTAATTGGGCTGGATACTTTTGTGTCATCTGCAAACACTGATACATTACTTACAACCCCCTCCCCTAAGTCATTAATGAACAAGTTAAATAAAAGTGGACCCAATACTGAGTCCTGGGGGACCCCACTAAGAACCTTACTCCAAGTAGAGAATGTCCCATTAACAACCAACCTCTGTACCCGATCCTGTAGCCAGTTTCCTATCCACGTGCAAACGCCTTCATTAAGCCCAACAGACCTTAGTTTAGAAAGCAGTCGTTTGTGGGGCGCAGTATCAAACGGTTTGACAAGTTCTGTGAGGGGCTGGGTTAATTCTCAGAACTTCTTAGTACAAGGAACTTTATCAGTAGGTAAGCCTATGAAATACACATGAAATCATAAAAAGCACATTACCAGGATATATCAGTGAACTCTGAGGTGTTTTGATGTTTACATGAAGTCAGTCTTCCTTGGACTGAGCTATCCCATTAATATTCTATTCGGTTTTGTTCAGATACAAGGTAAAACAGTGATAAAATAATATGTAATATGTATTTTTTTTTCCTCAAGAGAGCTTTTACAGACCACAGACAGTGTGTGTAAAGGAACATGCACAAAATCAAGATCTGTTAAATGCACCCTTCCTATCACTTCATGATATAAAGGACATATATTGTTCTTTGCACATTTCACCTACATATCTGAATGTTCAGGGTAAACATGTGGAATCTGACAGTAAAACAGACAGCAAAGATCATTAAAAATGTTCTTCAGTTTTACATTGACTTCCTTATTGCTCTGGAAGCAAAAGTGTTATCTTTGTGGCAGTCATGTTCTTATTCTCTTATCTGCAGTGTTTTTTATGAACAATCTCATGTCAAATATGTGGATGTGTAAATCTCCAGACTGTGCTGCTGAGAATATTTAGCCAGTTAAGGTGCTAGTGAATTGTTATATTGACTGACTTCATGTAAACATCAAAACACCTCAGAGTTCACTGATATATCCTGATAATGTGCTTTTTATGATTTCATGTGTATTTCAGAGGCTTACCTACTGATAAAGTTCCTTGTACTAAGAAGTTCTGAGAATTAACCCAGCCCCTCACAGAACTTGTAAGGTACAGAACATACTGATAACATTCTTGTATTACAAATAAAGGTGCTGCCTTACCAGGTAAATTTGGATCAGATATATTCATCCATACAAAGTGATCACATTTCCTGCACATTTCCTGGCTCAATGTATAACCAGTTATTAAATTGTTTGCAAATGTGTATATTTTTATGTGTTGGTTGGGAGAAATTAACTTAGCATAGCAGTTTGGGTGTACAACTACCTTTACTAGTCAAATATGAAGGAAAACTTTCACCTTTATGTTGTATTTTCTTGGGAAAAGCATATCCTGATATCCTGAGAAATGCATTAGTCCCAGGAGGGCATCATATCCCATTTGAGATTCTAAAAAACATAACTGAACTGCTGCAGTCAAAACACTGGGAGCTAAAACACTACTTATAGGTTCCTATTGAGAATAATGTGACTTTGGTGATTATCACTAAAAATATGTTTTGGTATGGTTAAGGAGCGATGATTCAATTCAATACAATTGTGATTGCGATCTTATGCTGGATAGCCTCTATTAGAATAATACTGTACATCTGCCATAACCTCACCATGCCCATTCCCCTTCATAATGGAAAATTCAGGCACATTTTGCACAATTGAGTTTTACTTTTCCTACATTTGTTCCACTGATCAAATTCTGGGGTTATTTGTTATGGTATTAAGATACTTGCATTCAGGGACAGAACTAGGGGTATGCAGAAGAGGCAGGTGCCTAGGTGCCTCCAGATTGTAACCAGCTGTATGACTGCCTTACTTCTGCCTCACACCAGCCTTAAAAACCTTACTAATTTCTAAGGGCACATAAATGCAAAACTTAATCATAGCATGCCTTCACACAGGATTGGGCCCATTTCTGCTCCCCATGACATGGCAGTGCTCCCCTGCCACTCCCTCTCACCGCAAGTTCAGAGAGTCCGGGGAAGGGAGATGGAAGGTGGATGTTGGGAGTATGGGCCTGGTCCAGTTCAATAGTAACAAAACATAATATGCTGCTGCAGATAATTAAGAAGTGACACCATAATAGTTTAGGTGATGATAAGCATCTTTACATGATCCTTGACTGTTTGAGTTAAAATAATATTTATGTTTTCACGGTTCTTTATTAATTTACCTGAAATAAATCTGATTACTAATACACTGAGAACATGTAAAAAAATCAAGCAAAAACAGTTTAAAAAAAGCTAATGCTTATTCATGTCTGAGATCACATGAAACTGTAGCACTGTTCATGGAAAGAATATTCAAACTTCAGCTTTTGCATCCACGATGAATAGATATAAAGGAACCCATTGCACTTTTACTTGATAAAACATTTTGTATGTATATATACTTATGTTCTGCCAAAATTTTATTGTAATAAAACCTCCCAAAATGGCTGTTTTGCTGTTGTTTCATATGTGCAACCTTCAAAGGATCAAATAATGTAATTTCCTATATTATATTTGGTTTTTAATTAGATATATTAGCCACCATAAATGATTGTCTTGAAGAACACAAAACCTCTAGTTAATGATCCAGAAACTGTTATTGCTATTTCTGTAGAAATAGAAAATTGAAATAGTAATAGAAACAGAAGAGTAGAAAGAGTATGTCTCCCACCTCTCACTCTCTTGTTGCAAACCCATGCTTTATTCTTCTTTTCCACAAATCATGCCCCACAGAGAGGTTGGTTTTGCTGTCACTCACTATTGAATTATACAAATGCAAGGACGATTTATATATGTTACAAATCCTTTCATTTTGCTTCTAAAATTAAATGTTTCACCAGCATTAAATCACCAAAAGTATAGAATTGTAAAAACATAATAATTTTACTTGTTCCAGAGACGTAGCTAACCACTGCTCAAGTAAGCACCTACTATATATGTTGTGGTGTCTATTTATCATGTGACACATTCCACAATAATGTAAGTTTTCTTTCCGACTTATATGCCTGTGTATTCGTATTATTTTAGACCTGACCATCCCAATGGAGATTTTCTTGAAGGTACAAGGCCAGTACTTTGGGATGAATGGAATTCTATCACAGTAATTTCTGGAATAAATTAGACAAGCTAATGATGAGGTAAGAACACAAATAGGATACTGTATCTAGGGTGTTACTTTGTGATATTTCTTTTACTTAGTAATAAACCATATCAGATTTTCCATCTGCCACTCAACTCAAATATCAGGACTAAATTAATAATAACATGGTGTTCATGTATATTTTGGTACACAATCGATTCTCCATTGGAAAACTTTGCATTTTATAGACAAACGGGGGGATATAATAAAAGTCAGTAAAAGAAAATATTCACAGTGCAACTTTGTGTGAGCTAATTTTCCTTGGAGCAAATGTAATATATGTTATGCAATCTCAGAAACAGTTTCGCAACCACACAGTGGAGGAAAGATTGCAAATGGTAACGTTTGCACCAATGCACAATTTATGTAATAAAACTGCAAAAATAGTTTTTACTCCAAAAGATTATGCCCACTTCAAGTGTAAAAATGTGCAATTAAACTTTTCTTCTTATATATACCATGTGACACATTAAAAAAAAAAATATATGCCTGTTTATTGTGAATATCCAGATGGCCAGATAAAATGTAAACTTGCACTGTGAGACAGTATATTCCTCTGTAATCTTATGTCAGTATATTGGTTCCTCTACCTTCCTGTCTACCTTGAGATTAAAAAAGAAATCTTAGAGGACAGAAGAACTAGACGTGTAGTACGTAAAAAATATACTTGTAAATAAAAAACATAATTAAGACAAAGGGAATTGCAAGTGGACCATATCATGCAGTACTCAAAAATAAACAAATATGGAATTACAGCATTCTGTTTGATATAGTCTAATGATATAGTGCTTCATACACATTGCTTCAGAAGCTTTTTAATTGTGTGTATTAGTTTTGAAAACATAGCCCGTTTAGCAAAAGATTAGTGCGTTAAACCAGCATATTTTTTTACGTTAATGAAGTGTTATGAATTTTGCATGAGGCTTAGCTCACAGTGTCAGGAATTATATCAGCTCCAGCCACAGGGATAATAATACATATGTTAATACAAAACACATAGTATGTTTTATTTAAACGATGCCATAAACATTTTTGCCCTGGAGGAAAATTTTAAGTAGGTTGCTCCAAAGTATCACTGGCTTGTTAATGGCTGTAACAGATTCTTTCCAGCAAAAATAAAAAAATCAGGCTGAAGACTTATTATTTCCTTAGGAAATTCACAAAGCTGTAATTAAAGGTTAGTTGCCAGCTGCATTATGAAGGGCTTTTTAGTAAAGACTAATTGCGCGGCCAAATTAGGTTTCATCATGAAGAAAATTTGGCTAATAAAATATTGGCCTGGATACAGTATTAAGCATTTAAAAATTTATCTTTCCAGATTGTATTATCTGTGCTTCAGGAGGATAGTGTTAGCATGAGAATGAAATTGTCCATGCAAAGTATCAAAAATATTAATATTAACATACTTTTTAGCATCTTGCTAGAAGATAGTCAGAAAGAGCAGAAAATATGGTGGGATTCAATGAACCAACAAGATTTAGCTATATAAAGACAATCTTTTTTTTCTGTTGGGGTGGGGCTTGAGTTATACAATTTTAGAATAAAGAGACATTGTATTTTGAGAATAAAGTATTGAAAACAGGCAATTACAACATGTGTAGGATGACTTCTGTCCAAACCTGCATCCACCACAGCATGCAGTATCATGCAAAAGAAGAGCTTCATCATACAAATGTCTGCAGACTCCTAATAATATAATACAATATCTATTTTGTAGCAATAGCTATTGGGCAGACAAATTAGAAGTAATTGGGAATAGTTATGGTCTTTAATGGTTTATTAGCCAAATGGATGCCAATAATAATTAGAACAGGCATGGGACCTGTTATTCAGAATGCTTGGGACCTGGGGTGTTCCGAATAAGGAACCATAAGTCTACTAAAATATCATAGAAATATTAAATAAACTCAATAGAATGGTTTTGCCTAGTTAGTGCAACATGCTATTTCAGAGAAAAAGGAATAATTTTTAAAGGAGAATGAAAGTCTTCTTCCACTTGGGGGGTGTCAAATGTTAGGCACCCCCAAGTGATTTGTATCAGCAGAAAACTGCACCAGCCGGGGTTCTTCTAGTGAGCACTACGGAGCGATCCTTTTCCAGCTTCTTCTTTTATCAAATTTTCCGGGGTAGACACATGTGCAGTAGAACGAAATAGCTAATTTTTTAGTTAAAGTTCTGCTTTTCGCTCTACTGCACATGCGCTGCCGCTGCCGCGAGAGGAAAGAAGAAGCTGGAAGAGGATCGCTCCATGGTGCTTGCTGGAATAACCCTGGGCCGGTGCAGTTTTCTGCTGATAGGAGCAACGGCCGGGGGTTTCAGGTAAGTATATACAATCACTTGGAGATGCCTAAAATTTGGCAACCCAAGTGGAAGAAGACTTTCCTTCTCCTTTAAAGATTGTAATAATTTGTTTAAAATATAGTCTGTGAGAGATGGCCTTCCCATAATTCTGAGCTTTCTAGATAATAGGTTTCCAGATAACTGATCCTATACCTGTATTTTACAAAGTTATAAAGATAAGAATTCAACATTAGGGATATGATGGCAGCTGTACTGCAGAAAGAGATGCTAAGCGCTCAAAAAAAAAAATTCTGGAGGGGAAAAAAAGATGTGAACACAGACGGAAAATGAAGTGAACAAGGAAGAAATCTTTCATTATCATAGGTGTCAGGGAAATCCTCTCATAATTCCCTCTGTCACCTGCCAGTACTAACTAAAATAGTCACTGCAAACTAACTTAACACATTTTTCTAACATCTGTTTCTCAATGACAAACCCAGTCATAGATCCCAAGGGCCTTAAACTGCACTCGTGGTACAGTTAAACTTTTTACCCTTATAACTATTAGAAATTCCAGATTTAAAAATGTGGAAATACTATAAATAAATGTACAATAAAAATGTGACTGAAATTGGACTATATTATAAAATATGTTCTGGCTTCTAGGAAGCAGGGTTCAGTATTTGATACTGTTTGCTGATTGAAGGTAATCTACTTCAGTCAACAGGCTGTCAGTGAACACTAATGACACCGGAGTCCATTTACTAAACGGTAATAGGAGGCAATAATGACTTGTACCAGAAAAAGCTAGAATTAAGGGGGTGATTTATTTAAAGGTCGAATTTCGAAGTTATGTGATTTTTTTTAGCTCTAATAAATTCAAATGTAGTCAAAACTTAAATATGAGGCTATTAAAGAAAAAACTCCAACATCTAACATTCGATCAAATAAGGAATGACCCTAAAATCTGAATAGAATTCGAATCGAGTTTTCCTCTGAAAAAAAAATTCGAATGTCAGGAAGGTTATTAACATCTTCAAATGGTTCAACGAAGCTCTGCCATTGACTTCTACATGAATTCGGCAGGTTTTAGGTGGCAAAGTATCAAACTGTTTCCAGGGTCAAGATGTGATAAATCTCACATTCGAATTGGTGGTTTTAAATTCAAAATTGTGAGTTTTGATCAAAAATAATTTTAAAATTATAATTTGAATTCAAATTTATCATTCAAAGCTTAGTAAATCAGTCCCAAAGTGTTATGGTTGCACAGATAAGGCTAATTATCACAAGTCAACTTTGGCATATCGCGCCATAGAAAAGGTAAAGTGATTGAGTGAAGTTGAAGGTGATAGTAACAGGACTTTAAAAGGCAGAGAGGCTTCCTATCATTCATCTGCTATGAGCATGGAATAGAGAGCAAGGTGTAAGGAGAAGAAGAAGCAAGGATGTGGATTGGTTACTATTGCTACTGCAAATAATAATAATAAGATAGAACACTGTGGGCATAGAAGGCAGTTGGCTAGTTCCAATTAAAAGAAAGTCCTGGAAATGTTCATTAATAATAAACATATTATAGATTGTTTATAAAGTGCTAAATAGGTATATAATATTATATAGTTTGTAAGGTGAGAATTGTGGTAGAATGTCAGGCAACCTAAGCCAGACTCAGTAGGAGAAAGGACAAAATGGAAAATTAAGCAAAAAGAAAAGACATAGCAGTAGATAACTGGTGCTGACAGTGGCTAAGATGTAAATGTGCCATATATTTTCAGCTATAAAACATATTACCACCTAATTTATTCGATACAGGACCAAACTGCAAAATATCTGGTTTCTCCTAGTATTTCCCTATGTAACATATGGCAACCACTGCTTGGAGGTTCTCATGATATATTAGACTTGTACACTTGCTGCACCTGATGTAGCCAAGTTTGGAAAAGGACAGATGTTTCTGCCATGAGGTGATGTAAGGACTTAACTTCAGGTGATGTCCCAAATGGAGCAGCTAAAAAATGGCATAGAGCCTTTCTAACTTTATATTAGTTTAAACTGCAATCGGATGTTCGTCTTTCTAGTGCAGGAACAGTAGATAATCATATTATAAAGGGAATATTATCCAAGTAATCGTTCTCTTTATAATATTTTTACTATATTCACACATCCAGATCTATAGAGAGTTTATAAGATGTAACTCCTACATTTAAAAATTGTCTAATAATGGGTTTATTTTTTGCCCTGAGATTTTTTATTTTAGACTTAGAAAGTATAAAACAAAATCCACAGCCAGAACACTGTATCGACAAACTGATTCTTACCTCTACACCCACAGTCCTTGACAACTGACAGTACTAGTAAAAGACTAAATAAACTAGACTATTTAAAGTGGAATAAATTATAGGCTTGTCACTAGATGTGGGATAATAGTAGAGAACATTATCCACTCTGACAATAGTGAGTCACAGTTCTGGAAATTTTGCATTACCATGTAAGACAACCATCCGAACGAAACACTGGGAAGTTCTGCATTCTGCTACAATAATTTATGTAAATTTTTTATTCTTTCATCAAAATGTGCTCGGGTCCAAAATGTAAAAATATGCAGGGCTAATATAGACTCTCCAAAGTGAGTTCATGTATAGAATTACAGATACTGAACCGTTTCACCTTCAGGACTATATTTAGACTTAATAATGCATTATTCCTGCCGATGGAGGGTTAGTGTGTTACAAGTACAATAACCTTTTATAGATAGCATTCTGACAATTTGCTTAGCAAATACACATATGGAATATCATATAATATGCAGGGGCATATATTTGTTTTTGACTTAGGGGAAAATTTACTTATGGTCGAATGTCGAGGGTTAATTAACCCTCGATATTCGACTGCCGAATGGAATTCTTTCGACTTCGAATATCAAAGTCGAAGGATTTACCGCAATTTGTTCAATCGAACGAAAAATCGTTCGATCGAACGATTAAATCCTTCGATCGAACGATTTTTCTTAGCATCAAAAAAGCTTAGAAAGCCTATGGGGACCTTCCCCAAATGTGAATGGGCCCCTTAATGTTAACTAGAACAACTGATAGCCTCTGAGGAGCGGCTTCTCGTCTGCAGAGACCCGCAATAGTTTTGACTTAATTCAAAGGTTAATACAAGAAGTGACAAAAGCATTAAAACCTCATAACTGCAAGCAGGTAATCTTGAATTTAAAACAATATATGCATCCAGTTGACTAGTTATTCTCTAAATACTACAAAACAAAGGTAAACATAGGCATACATAAGAAAAACGTGTTCCCATGTTTCTCTTAGTGGGAAACAACATAAATTAAATTAATACCATCCTCATGGATGAATATAGTGAAGACACATCCTTACTCCCTAACACTATTGCATCCTAATGTGATTACTAATAACTAATAACTTTCTTGATAACGGGTTTCCATATAATGAATCCCACAACTGTACTATGTCTGATATGTGAAGCACCCTTCTGCCCCGGTGGTGCAAGGGCTCAATCAAACAGAGACACCATAAGGCAGAAGATCAAACTAATCCCTGCCACTATGCAGAACGTTATTCATCATGCTGCACTTGACTGAAAATTCATGTAGTCCATGACGTGGTATATTGGAACTTTAGTAAATTACATAAATTCAGAAAGTTGCTTGCCCATCAGAGTGAATTAAAGTTGGAAAGCTGGATAAAAGAAAAATGGAAAGAAGAAAGAAAGAAAGAAAGAAAGAAAGAAAGAAAGAAAGAAAGAAAGAAAGAAAGAAAGAAAGAAAGAAAGAAAGAAAGAAAGAAAGAAAGAAAGAAAGAAAGAAAGAAAGCAGAAATAATAATGGAGATTTGTGAGTGTGATGACAGCATGCCTTTAATGAGAAACAAATGGACTTATACCATAGATAGGGCATATTTTGCCGTTATAAATACCTTAAATAGGGGTCCTATTGATAGACCTTATCTTGGTTGAACATTTCATAATAGAGTGGCAAAGGCATTAAATGCAGAATGCTATTAATTCCTGGGCACAGAGAACTCTGAAAAAAAAAACAATATATATGTAACGCTATAAGAATATTCATTGCTAAAAGTTGTCCTACAAACAAAATAAATGAAATAACAAACCATATATATATATATATATATATATATATATATATATATATATATATATATATATATACATTTATAAATATATATTTAGTTAACCTTTTGCTGCCCAGAGCCTCTGTAGTAATGACTTTAGAAAGACATGAAGCATAAGCTTTTTTTTTTTTTTTTTTTTTAAAGAAAGCATACGTGGAGAGTGAATAATTGTATATTATTGCTAATTGGGACAACTGTTCAATTGCAATATAATATGCAGATCAGTTGGAATTCAAACTCTGAAAGCTCATTTTTTATAAAGCCTGGATATGTCTTCAGCAACCTAATTAGACCCAAGCATCCTTAATTAAATGTATCAGACCAAAGCCAGAGAGTTCAGACCTAATAAGGATAATGACATTTTTCCCCCATTGTTGTTGCTTTGTTTTCAAGCCTTGGTTTATTTAATGCCTTATCTTCACTAAACCAATTTGTACCATATGCTGCGCAGAACTTCATCACTTGGATGTCTGTGTTTCTGTTAAAATATGCATGCCTGATACAATCATTTTTCTTTGTGAGCCCAATCACAATGTTGTAGAAGCATCTGTTTTTATGTTGTTGTCTTTATTTTTTTTGATATAACCAAAATTCAAGTCGACTTTTTTTGAAAGTGATGGAATCTAACAGCTACACTGTATAGCAACAAACACAACGAATGGTTTGTCATCACTCCAACACTGTCTGCAAATTAGTAAAATTAAAATTTGAAGCAAAAAAAATTAAATTATTTTCGTACACTTTATTTTACACGTCTTACTAGATGGTATACCACCGTTATGCAAATAAATTTCTCCAGCTGTATAAAGATAACTATTATTGATTTTGAACCGGAAACAATCTCCAGATTAATTCAGGGGCAGAAGACAACACTCACTACACAATCCTCAATACAACCCTCAATAACTCTTTGTCTTTCTGCTAAATACAAATTTAGGCAACTGAACTACTACTGACAACATGCAGGAAAAATGAAGGTACTGTATATCCAAATGAAAGTTTAATGTGACACATAATTCAAAGAATGTACCCGCAATTGCCCCACTTGCTGTGAAGTCACTAGAAGTCCATCACAGAGATGCTAATGAGTAGAATGCAGGGTGCCACAAAAAATTAATTTACATTTCCACCTTTACATCAATTGCTATCCATTAATTAATTCTAACCAATATCAAAGCAAGCATTCTCACCTTCAAAAGTGAAAAAGTTCTACAGTACATTAATCTATGCTGAGAAGTTCTCCTACTATTTCAATTATTTATGGGAGAACTGCTCAGCATAGATTATTATATCTTGACTATTTAATAAACTGAATTTTTTTGTAAATTAAGCAAATGAATTGTGTCACAAAATACCAGTCCATTTTTTCAAGAGCCTATGGTTCCCCCCACAGTCCCTTCCTTTATGATGGCAAGTACAGGGTTTAGAAAGGTTCCAACAAAAGTAATTTAGAAGTAAATCATCATGGTGGCTTCCTTTATTGGTATAATTCAGTTGTTGTTTGTTTTGTTTTTAACAGTAGAAGCATGCACAAAGCCATTAGCAGAGTTCCATAAAAGAGTTTTAATTTGATTCCGAAAGATTATATGACAGATATCCGCATAGATTTCCTATTAAGTTTTCTTTTAATTTCCCAATGTTCGCAGAAGACAAAAATATTTGGAAATTCCCAAATATACCTCCAATCCTCAAAATTGTTTTCCTACATGTATTGTTTAATCTTGTTAATTGCCTGCTAAAAAAAGGTGGTAAGATGCATATAAAATGTAAATGTCATCTTGGGGTCGAAGTTAGGTAAGATAATTATCTGTAGGTGGAATATTAAGCACTTGCTTAATTACATGGTGCTTAAAGTAATTGGTTACTGAAAAAGAAAACTTAGACAGTTTGATTTTAATTTCTACATAAGAAACATTATTGTTAATTTTCAACATGTCCCTTCAGTGCAATTTTCCAGCAATAGTATAATTTCTTCCTCTGCTGTAAAATTAGAAGTATGCAGTAAGCAAACAGTACATATGTCCCTTTTTATTTATTGAGATGCTGTAATACATCTAAACCAAGCTATTACCATATGGAAAACAATAGTGAGTGATGTATTTAATAAGAGGAAAGTTTCAGGCTGAGGTGTCAAGTTTACTTTTCTAAATAGTGTGAAGGCCTTCGTATTAAAAAGGTTTAGTGGCCATCTTTACCTTTAAAGGAAACTGGCTAATTTTTGCACTTTTATTAGCAAGCCAATGAAGAACGTGCAAGATGGTTAATTGTATAATGTAGAAAAGAAATAAAATAAAGTTTACTATAAAAAGTTGTGTGACCAAAGTTTCTTAACCTCGTTTCTCCTCGAATAAAACGCAAGAATCCAAATTTTAAACGGTCAGCACTAATGAAAGCTCAGGTGAAAAATATGATGAAAGAGGGAAAATCTTTTTTTTTTTTAAAATGTAGTATTTATAGACCAACCAATTCCCTTAAGAGGCGTAGAGGAGAAACCCCACCTACGGAAAGCCTCCGATGAAGTCGCAAAACGACGAAACGCGTAAGGCATAGTAGAGTGTGATGGCAACGCTGGTCGGAACCTATATCGCAAACCACTGGGGATACTTGTAACAGCACGGACTTGCATGGAAAGAGACGTTATGCCTATTTTAACTACTGAAATGTGAGTATAATCAATTGGTTTTTAATGTTACAGAATAAAAAGGATTTTACACCATATTTGCGCTTTTTAACCTCCTCCAGCTAGAGAGAATATTCTACAGCTTAATTTTTCTGCAATTCTTGATGTGCATATGTTAGACTAAAGCCTGAGCTTTCATTAGCGCTGACTGTTTAAAATTTGGATTCCTAATTGTATAGTGTTGTTTTATGGAGTCAGTATGGCATAGATGCAGCCTGGATAGTATTATAAGCAGTATTCAAATATTTTATACATCAATATTTTTAATGATTTATCAACACTAAAAAGTATAATTAAATATGAGATCTAAATAGGTTCTCCTAGGCAAATATGTTAAAAATTCAATGCTGTCCTGGTGATGCATACATATTTTAGTAGAGATTTTTTTTATGGTAGAGGTAAGGCTGCCTTTTAAGATGGCAAACCTTTCAGTTATGCTGTATTAGCTGTATTTTATTGTGTTGTAGTTGTCCTTTGTGTCTAATAAAGGGGGACAATTTCCTAGTTTTGCCTTGGGAAAAGAAAATTGCAGCAACAACTTAGTCCCTGTAGAACTAAAGTAGGACTGGCCACACTATGAAATCACATTCTGGTTTGCATTTTTTATTTTATTGAAAGCATGAAAACTTCAAAATCTGCTTGATCTTTTTGACCACCCTATTTTGAAAGCATCTTTAATATTACCAAGTGGGATACAAGGTTGGGTAATCGAAAAGCTGCTCTTAGCTAACAACAGTAATTTAGATCTAATAATGAAGGGTTAATGGATTGTGAAAGGAAAAATATCAGTCAGAATTGTGCACAGAAGACCCACTTTATATTTTTTTTTCAAGTTCTATATTCCTTGTAGCTCTAGTAGAGGCTGTACCTGTTACTGTCATGTCACATATTTCCATTATTTAAACCATTCGCTCTCTATGAACCGAACGTTTAGGAATATATCTACACCAGAATATTGGACATTAGATAAATGAGTGTACCAACCCCTTCCTTCTGCACAGGGGAGCTAAAAATTAGCACATTCTAAATCACTGCATTGCTCAATTAGCATAATTAATAAAATAATAAGTGATTTCCCCTGCTTCCAACCAGAGACCCTCATCATTCACGATGGTGTCATGGTGGCTGCCATTTATATTATTCAGTGAATGATTTTGCTTTGCAATCTATACATTCTAATTCATTCTTGTCAACAAAACCAACTAGGCAATCTCCTGGCACAATTACTCTAGAACACAGATCAGCTATTCATAAACAGTGAATAGTTTTTAATACATCTTCTTAAATAAACAGCTGTTTTCTTCACCTGTACATGGCAGCAATCTCTTACTAACTATATCACAACAAGGTTCTGTGTAGAGTACAGTTTTATTAGCTGGTCAGTAGTAATGGTTATGGTTGTCAGATTAGGTGCTTTTATGTCATCATTAGCCTTCACTTGTTGTATATTGCACAAATTTCAAATGTGGGAGCCCCATCAAATGATATAATCACTCACTCATGGTTACATATCACTGTAAGAATTGCCAGTAACGTATATAAAAGCCCCCACTTCATTACAAAGCAACACATAAGTGTCTTGCAGCCAAAGGTTTAACCTATATTGTTGACAAAGTCACCTCATTACAAGCATATAAATAGTGGGGTCAATTGCCAACAACAAACACTACTTTATTCTCACCTATAGTCTATAACAGGCTCAGGGTCACTTAACTTACTAAGGGGCACATTTACAAGGGTCGCATTTAGAAGTTAAAAAACTTCGAAATTCGACCATCGAATTTGATACTTCGATAGTCAAAGTATTTTTTCAATCAAAAACGGCGTTTTCGATCGAAGTAAAAATTGTTTGATCAATCTATTAAATTGTTCGAATCGAACGATTCGAAAGATTCAAAAGATTTTACAAAAAAATACTTCTACTATTCAAAACTTGGCCAAACACTCAGAAAGGTTATAGGAGGTCCCCCATAGGCAAAACAGCAATTTCGGCAGGTTTAAGGTGGCGAAGTGTCGAAGTGTAGTTTTTTAAAGAGACAGTACTTCAATTTTCGAATGGTCGAATTTGTGAAGTATTTTTAATTCGAATCAAATTTTGGCCTATTTGATGGTCGAAGTACACAAAAATTACTTCGAAATTCGAAGTTTTTGAATTCGAAAAATCACTTCGACCCTCAGTAAATGTGCCCCTTAATCTTTTGAACCTATAAACATGCAAATACTCATCAGCCATATTTTTTACAATGAAAATATTTCCAAGCATAGAAAATAAACTAGAAATTGTCAGTTGTTTAATCTGGATTCTGGTAGATTCGAATTATGATTCATATGAACTTAAGAGCATGTTACCAAAATTGATAGACATAATAAGGAGGAAATATAAAGCTTTTACTTGCTAAATTTTCTATATCCTAATAGTACCTTTATTACAGAAAGAAGTGTCTTTTTATATAGCATTACAAGTTATGGCACTGTTACTGAACTATAGTTATTATGTTATAATGCTATAAACTGACATGAAATGATTTGGGTCAACATGAAGACCTTAAAGAACATTTAGCATACACAGGAAACAAAATGGCTGAATGGATGGGCTTTAAATCCCAGCATGCTTCATCAGGCACTGATAATATACGGATGCTAGAAGTTTAATATTGCAGCTGTGGGATGTTCAAGGGTTTAGCAGCGCAAGCTCATTATTCTCTGCTGTCAGGTTTTGAGAAAGATACAGGATTGTTTCCATTAAAATGCTGAGCTGAAAACAAAGCTGTTAAAACTGACCCAAAATCCAGGCTAGCAATTTTTAATTGGCTAAAAATAACTTGTGAAACGTGTCCTTAGCCAACCCAGTGATTCGGAAGTAACTGGATTCCTGACATCGCTGGGGAGTAAATTAAATGGCGTGTATGGGTAATCATCCCGCACACTTAGATAATTCTTTGGCTCTGACCCCTGCTAACCTTTACAAGAAAAAGATCTGATTTGGGATTTGTCTCTAGCTCCATGTCCCAAACTAAATTATCCTCCAACCAAAACAAAATAATAAACAGCTACTCATGGCCAAGCAATCCTAAACGTTATTCTGTCTGGTACTAAGCACAGATATTTATTTGGTTTATCTCTCACCCATGCCTTTTATTCCCCTGAATGACGCCAGATGTCAAGACTGGAGAACAGGAAACTGATTTCTCTTTTTATCACAAGCACTTACCAGCTAATGAAATGTACAAGCCTGACAATCTTACTAATATGAACAATGCAAGCATAGCAAGATACATCAGTAGTAAAAAATTGGAATCTGATAGCAAAGGATGTTTGTTGTTTTTTGTTTTTTTTAATACCAGGCATTACAGTCATCCCTCAATAGCCTGTCTCATTTGAAACTAAGCTTTATAAATAGCTATTAGACATTGATTAAAAGCCATCTGTGACCTGGGATTATCTGACAAGATTGACCATTAGACTAACCAGTAAACCAAGGGTCTTTAACTTGCGCTTGTCCATTATGTAATTGACTGATCAAAAACAAAATAAAAGCAGATGATATTAAAGCAAAAAGATAAAAAAATACTGTCTGGAAAGGAAATAATTAATTAAAAGAAGTTATATTGCTCACCTTATACACATGAATTTAAACAAAAGCTTTAAAATCAGAGGTATAATTGTAATATTTTTACCTTAGGTTGAGACATTTCCAGAATTATTTGCATAATGCATGGACACTAAATGAAGGTAATAATATAATCCTTTACAGTATAACAGTATGATTACAGAATGGTATGATATGAGATAGGTAAATGTTCTGAAAGGCCCAGTACTCTGCCCAGTGTTTTACTTATTCTGTTATGTTAGAACTTCCATATGTGCACTGCTCACAGAACCTACTGCAGTGCATCGGTTTCTTTAAAATTCACTCAACAGGCAACCTGATGTTCTGAGGTACATAGTAACAATAAAAGAAGGGTGATGGCCATAAGCACGCTCTCTTCCTTCAAATGCACTACAGAAGGTCATAAAACAATTCTACATAATTTAATCACATACACTTTTTAGATTTTATCTTGTGGCCACGTTGTCATTGTTATGAACAGATTCTACTGCATGTCCTCAAATATAGGAGTCAATCCCAATAATTTACCACCATTATTTCCTTCAGTTGTCTGCCATCACATCATTTGAAACCTAAAAGTCTAGCTTGCTCTCCTATAATCCCATTTTCATTTCTCAGCTACAAGAAAATAGGGCCATATCTTAGCTCACTATTTCATTATATCCCTGTGCTGTCCATTGTACAAGTAGAAGGTAGAGGGTGGATCAGGGTGAGATCATGTACATGGAGGTGGAGAGTACAAGTATGTCATTTTTCTTTGCAGGGAGTCCAAAGATGGTTAAATGGTGTAATTACTTAATGGCTGGTGTGTGAAATATATTAAACTTTTTATTAAGCTGGTAAAAGGAGTTTCCTTATGCATTTCACTTTCATGGATGAATTTTCTTCTGACTTTCTTCTGAAACAGTTTTCCCATTTTCATGATTATCTTATGAAAAGTAATAAGCTTTTATTATTATTACAAAATATTAAACAGGACTCTAATTTGCAAACACACCATTATACACATATTAGAGTATATATTAGACACCTGAAAACTATAGATAGCGAAGAAGCACGCACTCCATGGACCAACGGATAAAATAAAAGATCTTTATTGAAACAGCTAAAACAATGCTCCTTACGCGTTTTGTATCCAAAGATACTTAGTCATAGGCATATGCCTATGACTAAGTATCTTTGGATACGAAACGCGTAAGGAGCATTGTTTTAGCTGTTTCAATAAAGATCTTTTATTTTATCCGTTGGTCCATGGAGTGCGTGCTTCTTCGCTATCTGCATTGAAATTACTCCCCCAGCTACGGGTTCGGGGCGCTGCACCCGGGCCACTCTGTGAAATCGGTGAGTCTTCATCTTTACTAAGATTGCCGTGTTTGTGACTTGAATGCTGTGCACTGAGTGAAATTACACCCTACAACGATAGACCCAGGGTTTCTACACCTGGGTCCTACTCTGCGCTGGGTGAGCAGTTAATTAATTCATTTGGGCTTTACTTAGAGACCAAGCCGATAATATTTTTCTGGACCTGAAAACTATAACCTGAAACCAGTCACTATATTTTAGGCTTTTGTCAAAGTAGAGCAGCCTCGCAAGCCCATTCCCTTATCCGTGTCACTTGCTACTCTCACCATTCACTTCCTTCCTCAAAAACAATGTTTACTACAATGTGGGGCTTATTTGCAGTTATGTTGAGGTGCCATTGTCCCCTTTAGTACACTAAACTGGTCTGCACTAGAAGAAAAATACAAAAACTGTATAAACAATAATACTTGCAAGTGGCGATGCTTCAAATATGTGGTGCCTTTGAGATAAACATGTTAGGCTTAGAACTGACCTTACCCCAGTTAAATGCCATATGACCCAGGAAAGTGCCAAGTGGAGAAGTTTTGTCTTAAAGTAATCTAAAGATGATGCATTCCAATGGTTTTTTTTAGTATTCAAAATTAGTTTTACTTGATATGATCCACAGAAATTCATAGAATTTTGCAACTTGCACAGTTGCCTTGCTTTTCTAGAACAGTGTGCTCTGGCTTCTTTTTGTATACTGTATCTTAACTATAACTTGTGGAACAAATAATTTTCACAGAAACAACATGAGTAAACAACCCTGCTGACGCCAATAACAGGCTACAATGGCTTTAGTGTGTCTCCTCTAGTCTTCACTTACTTCTACAGGCTGAGCAACATCTCAATTGAACACGTTGAGAAATCAATATCAGACGTGACAAGTGTTTGTGTTTTCCAAGCATTCGATTGTTCATTTTTTTTACTCGGAAGAACTTAAGCACCTTTCACAAGTTTTAGCCCACCGGTTCTGAGAACGTTATCCTTGTGGCATGGCTGTCACTTTTTGCAGTGCTCAAGCCAGGATCTGCTATTTTCACATCGCTACAGTTGTTGACAGGTTGTTAGGGGCTGACAGTGAGTATATTCGAAAAACTGTCAAGCTTGTTAAAAAAAAGATAAAGAGCTAGACGACACTAAACATTGTAAGCATGTATACAGCTGCATATGAATCCTTGAAAATGTTAAGGCTACTCTTAAGCTGCCCAAGCACTGGACGATTAAAAGATACTAAAATGCAGCTTAACATTAGACTGTGATTTTCTTGAGAATGGTCACTTTATTGCTAAATTATTTTTCCCAATCAATACTGGCATTGCATTCAATCTTATATATGGTAAATCAATGCAGAGAAATAAACACTTGTATATACTGCTGATGTGGAAGATATTATCAAACCTTTTCCAAAAATGTATACAGAAAACAATATGATGGCTGTACATGCCAGTAACTAAAATGAACCAGTATCTTGCTAGTACGTTGCTAGTAGCTTCATTTCAAAGATAGTAACGAATAGCTTGATTTATAATGATTAAGCAAAGTGGTCAGATGGCTGATCCATGACCACTAATATGAAATTTGAGCATTTTTTATGATGCATTATTTATTTAACCATGCAGTCTAAAATTAATGAAAACATATATAGAGCACAAAAAGGTTACAGGGTGCAAGTAGATGCTACATTTCTGGATTATGTTCTAACAAAAGGAAATGACTAATGTGTGGCTCCAAATTTTAAGGTTGAATAGCAATACAGGTATGGGATCTATTATCTGCCAAACTCATATGTAGTCCAGGAACCTTCAAAATATGGGACAGCCCTATGTCATGGAGTCCTTTTTAAACAAATAATTATTACTTTACATAACAATTAAATATTAATTATTATAATAGAATGATACCTTGTACTTGGTGGTAACTAGACTAACAAATTGATATTGGTGGTAAAGTAATCCCTTTTTTCCTTTTTTTTTTTTTATAAAAGACAAGGTAGGTGATCCAAGCTATTGAAAGACCCCTTATGCAAAAAAGTACAGATCCCAAGTATTCTATATAATAGACAGCATGTCTGTAGTCCTGAATGAATCTGCATAGGCTGAAAAGTACAGTATAAACAGAAACGAGTAAAAAACTAAAAGCTTTACAAAAATACAGATAATGTTCCAGTGCAAGTCATAGAGCAAATGCATGTTTTACAAAATATGTTGCATTTTTCCCAACTCTAGGGTTAATAGTCAAAAACATGAATTCTGAGTTAATTGTGTATTTTAACATATCTAGATGTCTGGCCAACATGTAATGGGTCACATGGATATTGTGGCATATATTTGTTGTTGAATGTTGTACATTCATTAAGACATATCTTATGACCTAGATAAATATGGGGCATACAGTATATGTACTTAGTACAAGCATTTTAGATAAAATGGATGTGTCATTAAGGCATAAGAGAAATTATTCTTGGGATTTCTCCAGGACAACATTATTTTCAATTGCTGTACTATAGTACTATGATGCCTTTGGGTTGTTTTCCTTTTAAAATACCCACACATAATTACAAATATTTGTGTGATTTTACTTGTAAAATCTCCTTAAAATGTTGGTGGCACTTAAGTGAAAATCCCAGAAATAATTTAATGTTTGCAGCAAAAACGATTTGACTTTTCTATTTACTGTACATATTTTAGAAGGTCAACAGTAGGGTTAAACACATGCACTATGGAATGGGGCAGAACTGTACATCTGCCTCTTATGATACAACATCATTTTGGCTGCTCAAATTACAGTATTTAAGGAAGAAAAAATATGTGGTTTAAGGCTGTTGATTATTTTTCCATGGAATTTGCAAGCCCTTATGGGCATTATGTTACCTTTCACCTTGGCTTTACTGCTCCCTCATGTGTAACTCACAATTTAGTAGGGATGTAGCGAACGTCGGAAAAAAAGTTCGCGAACATATTCGCGAACTTGCGCAAAAATGCGAGCGGTTCGCGAACGGTTCGCGAACCCCATAGACTTCAATGGGAAGGCGAACTTTAACATCTAAAAAAGACATTTCTGGCCAGAAAAATGATTTTAAAGTTGTTTAAAGGGTGCAACGACCTGGACAGTGGCATGCCAGAGGGGGATCAAGGGCAAAAATGTATCTGAAAAATCTGCCTGTGTGTGCTTGGAAGAGATAGTGTAGGGGGAGAGCTGTTAGTGATTTCAGGGACAGATGATAGTAAGTTTGCTGGCTAGTAAGGTCACACAGCTAGATGGCAGTTGGTTGAATAACACACTGGGCAAAAAATGCCTACAGGGCAAATAATGCCTAAAAGGTCAACTTATACACTACTACAGCGATGGATACGGATTACGTAAAATTTATTATGGCTGCTTGAAAAAAGTCACTCCGGTGTTTTTTCTGGAGACGGTAATATTATGGATATTTAGACAGAATGTGAACAAGGTCACACAGCTAGATGGCTGTTGGTTGAATAACACACTGGGCAAAAAATGCCTACAGGGCAAATAATGCCTAAAAGGTCAACTTATACACTACTACAGCGATAGTAAAATAAAAAAAAGTAAAATAAAAAAAAAATGAATATTAAAAAAAAAAAATTACAGTTGGTGCTGCTGAACTACTAGGAGCAGCAGATTAGCACACCAGTCCCACTCCCCAACACTGCTAGACTAATAGCACTGGGCTCTTATAGTAGTAGTAGTAGTAGTAGTAGTAGTAGTAGTAGTAGTAGTAAAACAACAAAAAAATAAATAAAAGCAGTCCTTACAAGGACTACTGTTATTGCAGCAGTCAGCAGATGAGATCAGAAGCAGGACAGCTGCCCACTGCAGCTACATACAGAACACTGCAGTAGAAGGTAGATTACTAGCCAGCAAAGCTACCTAAGCTTAAATGTCCCTCAAACCCCTGCAGACTTCTGTCCCTCCAATAACAGAGCAGTATCAACACGATTACTAGCCAGCAAACTTTCAACTGTCCCTGAAATCACTAACAGGCAGCAGCTCTCTCCCTACACTATCTCTTCAGCACACACAGGCAGAGTGAAAAAAACGCTGCAGGGCTTCGGTTTTTATAGGGAAGGGGAGTGGTCCAGGGGAGAGCTTCCTGATTGGCTGCCATGTACCTGCTGGTCTGGGGTGAGAGGGCAAAAAAAAGCGCCAACAATGGCGAACCCAAAATGGCGAACGTCGCGCGACGTTCGCGAACTTCCGGCGAGCGCGAACACCCGATGTTCGCGCGAACAAGTTCGCCGGCGAACAGTTCGCGCCATCTCTACAATTTAGGACACAGAATCTAACAGTGCTCCCACAGTCAGATGCTATAGACTTTTCATCATTTTATCTTCACGATTTAGACAAATTGGTTATATATATTGTATACAAATAAAATATGGACGCGTTGAAGGTGGTAGACTGAACCATCATTGAGATTTTAAGGTTATAACTGGAATCAGGAAACTGTGTAGATAATGAAACCAACAAGGTACAGTACTTCAATTACTGAGAGAATGATTAGAAAATCAAGCTTCCCAAGGACAGGCCTAGATGCTTTAGAAAGGTCCCAGTACACTGCACAACACACAAAACATGAAGTTGCTCACCACAATGTGCTGTTGAAAATCTACAGACACAGTTCACAACAACATTTAATAAGCTGTAGTATTTAGGACTCTATAAGCCTGCTTTAAAGGCTGAAATCAAAACTAATAAATGCTTGGAACGGAACATCACAGTGCAATGCATTGTGGGTTATGTAGTTGCTGCATGCTGTCTGTAAGCTGTGGAGAAGTTGTTACAATTTGTAACATAAGTGTTTAGTCCCTCCAACCCTGCCATAATTGCAAATGATGCAGAAAGAGAAGAACTGTTAGCTGGATTTCAGCATAGAAAATGACATTTATTCATACTTTTCTAAGAAATGGGTAACTGTGATGGGTATATTAGGGGTTTCTGTTTTATTCGGGCTTCTTTATCAAATTTTGGTTTGGAACCAGGAGTTCCCCTTTAATTTATACAAATGTCTTTGTTGCCTTATGATTTTTCAAATTACGTTTCTTGTGTTTTCAGTTCAAAATTGTTCATTTGTTTTTTTATTTTGTGGAAATAATGTTAAGGAAATGCTGAAAAAAAAGTTCTGTGTCATGCCAGAACCAGTGGTTTTACTGATTCGCTGTTATGACTTATGATTATTGAAACTAAATTAAAGGTACTTGTATTAAAAAATAATCTTGTGCAATGAAGCACCTTTGGGAGTGTGTTGTGCACTAGGTAATGCAAACACAGAGTATAACTCCAAGAAACACAAGCTGCAGCACTCCAAACAGTTATTTATTGTGCCAACAAACTAGGCACAATAAACCACTGTCACGGGATTCAGAGTGTTGCAGCGTGTGTTTCTTGGAGTTATATGTGGGTCCCTGGCAGGGGAACCAAAAGCTTGTACCCAATACTACAACAAGCGGAGAGTTAAAGTCGAGTATCACCCGCATTTGATTGTATTGCACTGTGCTATTTGCCTCTATACACAGTGGGATCATAACACAACTATTATAAGCAAAGGGTTTAGGAATTACACTTACAAAATAAGCAATCTTTATGCCATTCACAGTTATTAACAAGTAATTTGTGATCTAATAAATGTCACAATCAGTTTCATTTAATTAAAAAACAAATATTATATAGTAATGCCGACTGACATTTATGTCTTCATTTACGTGACATGGGATTTATGTCCAATACTTATTTGATGGAGGCCACAAATATTGGCCATTAAACTGCCACAGTAGGACACAAGATCACATTAATCAAATTAGACAAGGCTGATATATGTGGTCCTTCTACAATATTCGAAAATAAAGTAAGGTCCAAAAGTAAATGTTTTCCTTGGCTTCAGAACCCTGAGCTTAAAATTTTACAAGCCAGCTGAATAAAAAAACTAATCTATTTAAAAACAAAATAACATAAATTACAGCTCCCCTTGTTTTCATTCCAAAACAGATTTTTTTTTAAAAGGAACAATTTTTATTTATTACATTTGAAAATGTGTCACAAATAATGTGGCCAAATCCTGAACAAATCTGAGCTGTAATTTGCATATCCAAAGCTGAGCCTAATATGCTTATGCAAATTGGAGTACGAAAGGGAGAAGATCCTTAAATTTATTTAATCATGTGACCTAAAGTCATGTGATTTTAAGAGATCAGATTTGGTTTGGTCAGGCACTTGGATTCAGCCAAAAAAGCTTTAATTCAGCCAAATTCATGATTCTATGCATCCCGAAACATTTTGAAATAACTGGTATCACACACGTCAGTCAACATTCCTACAAGAGGAAATACAACTAAATTTGGTTAAACTAACACAGAACAAGGCAACATTGGGAAAGAAATCAAATTTCAACTGCATAATTGCTAGTCATCCCGAAGAACAAGATCCATTTTTTCATGCTGATAGATTATAATAAGGCATTTGCAATTTTTTCTCTTACATAGATTTGCTACGAAACTTGTCTTTTTACGAGTGGTGAACATTTTTACAAATCTAGCTAGAATTTCGCAATGCATTGTGTTTTCACACAGGAAAAAAACAACATAAAATGACAATGAAAATGTTGCCATATATTTTATTTCACCAGAACGTTTTAGAACTTTTTTATGCATTTTTTCGAAGGGAAACTCCAATGCATTTGATACAATAAGGCAGAGGAAAAAAATGCCCATTGACGCAAATGCATTTGAAATTAAATGAATTTGAGAAAAGCACTATAAGAGAAAATGCTCATTGAGACCAAGGAATTTAAAGAAATTTCTTTAAAATTTAGCAAATTATTCTGTGGTTTCACAAAGATTTTCAGTGAAGTGGGCAGTTTCAATCATCACTATTAATTTAGTATTCTAAATAGATTTCTATCTCAGAGTAGCAGAACAGCAGTAGTCCTAGTTTCCATGAGACATAACACTTAGGGGCACATTTACTAAGGGTTGAATATCGAAGGTTAATAAACCCTCGAATTCGACCCTTGAAGTAAAATCCTACAAATTTGAATATCGAATTTGAAGGATTTACCACAAATCCTACAATCGAACAATCGAAGGACCAATGAAATCCTTTGAAACGTTCGATTATAATCAATCGATCAAAGGATTTTCCTTTGATCAAAAAAACCTTAGAAAACTGATAGGAAAGGTCCCCATAGGTTAACATTGTACCTCGGTAGGTTTAAACTGCCGAAGTATGTAGTCGAAGTTTTTTTTAAAAAAGACAGTACTTTGACTATCGAATGGTTGAACGATTTTTAGTTTGAATCGTTCGAATCAAAGCTGTAGTCGAAGGTCGTAGTAGCCTATTCGATGGCCGAAGTACCCAAAAAAATACTTCGAAATTCGAAGTTTTTTTACTTTGAATACTTCACTCGAGCTTAGTAAATGTGCAGATTTATCAAGGGTCAAATTTCGAGGTCATGGGAGTTTTTTTTAAACTCCAATCAACTCAAAATTTGAATAAAAAAAAGGCAAACTGAAATTTATTTCAAAAAATTAAATTTTTTAACTTTGAGTGAATAGGTTGTATTCGATTGTTTTAATTGAATTCAGATCGTATTCAAAGCTAAAAGGATATTTCGTTTTTTATTTAATACAATAAAAGGACAACTGAACTTTACTTTTCCCCATACTTCATAGCAGGACTATATGTGTATGATTGACTTTTGAAGAATCCTGCTGTAAGATGCCACAATGTTGTTTTAGTAAGGCCTACTTATAATACTTAAGGCCTCGTGGGAACAGAAAAGGGGTGATGGTGAGAACGACAAATCCCTGTACTTTCCACCTGCCACATAACAGGTATTACGGACAGGGCTCCATAACAAAATTTGCCCACTGGCTTTAGAGTACCTCCTAAGATTTGAAAAACATAAAGAAAACAAAAACAAAAACATCAGTAGCACAGCACAAAAATTTGACCACACCAATTTTGTGGCCACACCCCATGGTTTTGCTAATGAAGCTGAAATTGTCCTTTACACTGTAAAGGTGGCCATGCAAGGAGAGATCCGCTTGTTTGGCAATGTCGCCAAACAAGCGGATCTCTCTCCGATATGCCCACGTTGAGGTGGGCAATATCGGGCTGATCCAATCGTGGGCCCTAGGGCCCAACGATCGGATCCTAATGCATGGGAAACGGGGGTCGGATCGCGGGACCGCATCAACAAACAGATGCGGCCGTGATCCGACGGAATTTTTTGTCGGGGGACTTGGTCTGTCGGCAGCTTTTATCGGCCGTGTATGGCCACCTTAAGTCTCCGTTCCCCAAGGGACTCGCTTATCTTAAATAGTTACAATTGTTTCTTTGCTTACCTTAAATTGATAAAAAATATATTTAAGTGCAGCTGCTCAGTGTTCTGGGCTCTCTGCCAAAAAGACTCTTATTTTAATTAAGTTTCATAAACTTTGTATCTTTTTCTGGCATCCGTGCAAGAGATCAAAGAGAAACTTGGGAAAGTTCAGTAAGAAACCTGGGACTGTGGGCTGAGCTGTCAAAATCGGGACTGTTCCACAGAAAATGGGACAGATGGGAGGTATGCATTGGAGTTGTTGGCTCACAATAACAAATATAAGTGAAGCACCTATGCAGTAAAAAAAAAAGTAGTGTTCACAAATATAATATTCTATATACTACAGGTATGGGACCTGGTATCCAGAATGCTCAGGACCCGGGGTTTTCCAGATAAGGAGTCTTTCTGAAATGTGTCTCTCCATACCTTATGGGCACATTTACTTAGCTCGAGTGAAGGAATAGAATAAAAAATACTTCGAATTTCGAAGTATTTTTTTGGCTACTCTATGACTTCGAATCGAACGATTCGAACTAAAAATCGTTTGACTATTCGACCATTCGATAGTTGAAGTACTGTCTCTTTAAAAAAACTTTGACCACCTACTTCACCACCTAAAACCTACCGAGCATCAATGTTAGCCTATGGGGAAGGTCGATTTCCTAGAGTTTTTTGAAAATCGTTCGATCGATTAAAATAAAAAATAAAAGTTCAATTTGAAGGATTTAATAATTTTAAGTGATTTTTCCTTCGATCATACAAACAAAGGAAATGTGGTAAATCCTTCGACTTCGATATTCGAAGTCGAACAATTTTACTTCGACGGTCGAATATCGAGGGTTAATTAACCCTCGATATTCGACCCTAAGTAAATGTGCCCCTATGTCTGCTAGAAAATAATTTGAAACCTTAAATAAACCCAATATGATTGTTTTGTCTCTAGTAAGGATTAATTATAGCTTAGTTTGGATCAAGTGCAAGGTACTGTTTTATTATTAGAGAAAAAGGAAATTATTTTTAAAAATTAAAATTATTTGATTAAAATGGAATTTATGGGAGATGGCCTTACCATAATTAGGAGGTTCCTGAATAACAGGTTACCAGATAACAGATCTTATATCTGTGTATGAGAAATGTTCCACCACATGTAATATGGTAATAAGGTGCAAAGTTTGCCCATGTGCAGTAAGCCAGTATATTTGTTTGCAGCAGTTACTGACGAACAGAAAATGCTACTTGTTGTTTGATTGGTATACAGTTGGTGACTTTAAAGGAAAACTATACCCCCCAAAATGAATACGTAAGCAACAGATAGTTTATATCAAAGTGAATGACATATTAAAGAATCTTACCAAACTGGAATATACATTTACATAAATATTGCCCTTTTACATCTCTTGCCTTGAACCACCATTTCGTGACTCTATCTGTGCTGCCTCAGAGATCACCTGACCAGAAATACTACAACACTATGGGGCCGATTCACTAACTTCGAGTGAAGGATTCAAAGTTAAAAAACTTCGAATTTCGAAGTTTTTTTGGGCTACTTCGACCATCGAATGGGCTACTTCGACCTTCGACTACGACTTCGATATTCGAAGTCGAAGGATTTCAATTCCTAGTCGAGGAATTGTGTTAATTAACCCTCGATATTCGACCCTTGGTGAATCGGCCCCTAACTGTAACAGGAAGAAGTGAGGAAGCAAAAGGCAGAACTCTGTCTGTTAATTGGCTCATGTGACCTTACATGTGGTTTGTATGTGTACACAGTGAATCTTACGATCTCAGGGGGCGGCCCTTATTTTTTAAAATGGCAATTTTCTATTTATGATTACTCAATGGCACATACTACTAAAAAAGTATATTATTATGATAATGGTTCATTTACATGAAGCAGGGTTTTACACATGAGCTGTTTTACTCCGTATCTTTTAATAGAGACCTATATTGTTTCGGGGGTATAGTTTTCCTTTAAGTACATTTTGCACCATTATAACATCTATAACCCCATTAGAGTTCTCTTAAGCATAAGCAGAAATGGCAGACATGATGATCACAGCTATGTATAAATGTGTAAATCTACTGTACTGGAAAATACTAGAATTACTAAACTTTGTAGTACTATTCAAAACACAGTGTTTTTATGCTTTAACATTTAACTGTTCTGAAGACATAAGTGGTAAACCAGCCATTGCTTCAAATATAGAAGCACAGTCAAGCCTTATTATCCTTATATTAAGACCATAGTTTAAAGAAGATAAGTGATTTGTAGATATACTTAAACCATATAACCATCTTTATTCAGATACTCTCAGCAATCTCAGAAAGGCCCAGCTCTGTTATACTTTCCAGGCTCAATTACCATCAGAATGAATGCAAACAAGTAGAAAATAAACACATTTATAGGTAAAGATGTCCACTTACCTCATTAGATCAGTCACTTGAAGTCACACCACATTACAATTTATCATATCACTAACTAAACTGTCCTCTTCATTAACAATGCTGACTTGCCCATCCAGGCTGTATAAGAGCATTCAGCCTCATTTAGTGATCTCTTGCTGAGCATTAATAATCCAAGTTGCAGATCATGGAAGAAATTGTATTCTAGCTTGCCTCGTGGGCAAATTATCTAACTGGATGCTGTGCATAAACACTCAGTGCATGTAATCGCAACTCTACACTTGTTTTTTTATGTTTGTGGATTTCTTTGTACCTCTGGGAATTCATTTTCCTTTTGCTATGATAATGACACACAGGGCTAGAGATGTGTAAGAGGAGTTCTTGCGGCGTGAGCAGGTTAGACAGGATAGCCTGATGCTGAACAGGGGATGCAGATAATAGCATTAGTTAATGGTCCACTAAGTCTAAAACAAAGTTCTTATATATGTGTGTGTGTGTATAAAAAAAAAAAACAGTAACATTTAAACAGAATATATGTATGTGAAGGTTGCCGGACAATTTTAGAAAATCAAACAAGCACATCCACGGTTTTATCCTGGATGAGCCCATTTTTCCAACACACACACCATGGAAGTCCATTAAATCTAGTCCTAAAAGGACAGTTATAATTCAGTTTCAGCATAACTAGCATAGGTTTAGTCAACTACAGCGCTCACTGTAGAGAGTGGTGTCAGGCGGTGTAAGCCAGCCGTTTTCTTTGTACAGAGCCCCACTGTGGCATGTTCCTCCTGCTGCTCCTCCTTGCACGTCTGAATGACACACAAGTTAGGGGCGATTGGGGGGTATCTATATGAATCCGCTCTTCAATACAGTGCAGACTAATACAGTGCTAACAAAAATAGTGCAGAGACCTGCAGCAATACAAGGGCAGAACCCTGTACAAAATGCAAAAAGGATGGCCACTTGCAGGCTTCTTTTGCACTTTAAACATTGCGCTCTGTTAAGTAAAGGACCCATGACAACACTTTCCCTCCTTTTTGTAACACTTTCCCTAACCAGCTAGGGCACCCTTTGCATATTATGCATGTTGTGTCCCACTGACATGGCACCCCATCCCACGCAGGAGCAACCCATTGTCTAAGGGGCACCAGTCTCTATTCCTACTGGTATGTGGTGAAGTTTTTCCTCCCATTACTTTACCAAAATGAAGCCAATTTATATAAATGTGTTCCTTCATTATGCCATGCATTCTCACAGGTGATATTTAGATTAATTTGGTGCAATTAAAACAGCAGTAGTGTTTTTCTATATCTGTTAATGCCTCAAACTAATTTTATAATCAGTGTTATACAAAATTGCATGTGTCTACGTAAATTCAACAGATGAATGGGTTTATTTTTATCCCCTCTTATTCTGCTAACTACTGTATACATGATTCTCGGCAACACATGAACTGCAATTAGTTCTGAAAATCACTGCTTAAAAATGGCTCATGGGTACAAGGCAAGCGGTGGGACAGGCTAATATATGGGTCAGTAAGATTTATTTGTTTTTCTCTCTAATAGCTGCCAGACAGCTGCTACTTACTTAATGTAAATCTCACCTGTGGAATGAAAATCCAGGACCACTACTAGCAGTGGTCCTGGTAAATAAATCTATTTTTTCAACTGGTTAACATGCAATTTATTTAAAAATGGCTTAATGCCAGCAAATGCCCACACAGAGAATTCCCTTGCCTGACCTAATTAGCCACTAACTTTTGTAATCTGGATGCCAAGAATGAAGATCTATTTGTTGTAAAGCAACTATAGATTTAGAAAACAAATATAAAGCTAAACACACAGAGATAGCTCTGATACACACGTATTTGTTTGTATTATTAATAATAAACTTCCTAGCATTCCACTTCCGAGTACATGTTTTATTTTCACATTTTCATTTTTTAATTTGATAATTACTTGTCTATCAAAAACATACAGTCTTTCGTTACAATAAAAGGATACAAAGGAAGAGGGCAGAAAATATACAAATACAATTCTGTGACCAATTACAGTGTGTTCTAGTAACATAAGGAACATAAAAACTGACGCAAGTGAATGGCAACACCCAAATGCCAGATGTGTCTGTTTTTTGCAAAGTAAGATAACACAAACAAAGATGATACCTTTTTATTTTTTATTATTTTATTTAATGATGTAAGGGCTATTTTACTACAACTCCAGATACAAGTGCTGATATCTGCTAAATATACTTTTTGTTTATTACATTATGACAAAGCTGTGGTTTTTGTTATTTCTGGGCAAACAGAAAGATTAAAGCTTTTCCATGTCCTTGCAGGGTACATAATTAGGTTACCAGGGCACTAATAATCCCCATGCATATTAGACTCATATTATGAATGCAAAATAAAAAGATCTAGACTTGGCTTATCTGTGAGTAGTAATCATATGATCTACCTTGTAAGGACCAAACATGAGCATATTTTCCTTTTAGCCTTGCTAAACACAAGAAACAAACTAAAACAATCCGTTTTTGTGATAAAACAATAGGAAAAAGTTATGTTCAATAAAATCCCTATTCACTGAACTAATGTTGAAGGGGGATTATAATGCCCTTTAAACCTTGATTATTGTATTCCATGTGATAATAAAGGTCTGTATTTACTCAAAATCTGGTTATACAAGAAAAGACCTTATCTAAGAATAGATGGTTTCCCATTTTGACCAGCTAAATCACGGGCCAGATTGGACTTATCCAATTATTGAACCCCATGCCAACAATCAGATCACATAGAACGGGACTCATTTATCAACACTGGGCAAATTTGCCCATGGGCAGTCACCTATAGCAACCAATGAATGATTAGCTTTCCAAAGCCAGCTGCAACTAGAACAATGAATGCAGCAATCTGATTGGTTGCCATGGGTTACTGCCCATGGGCAAATTTGCCCAGTGTTGATAAATAACCCCAAGTATGTCCTCATGAAGACCTGTAAGTAGGGGGTTGAATCCAATGCAGTGCTGCCTGAAGATGATTGATATCTGACTGGCCACTAATGGAAAGACCACCTCATACACAAGATAGTAAGCTGTCAACCTTTTGAGTAATCAATATTTTTCACTGGAAGAGCAATATGGCACAGCTAGAATATACTCACCACTGTGATGAAGACATTTAACTATTTCATGTGTGTCTAGACCAATGGGGTCTGCTTGATATCCCAAGCAGAAATAGTGAACAGTGAAAAGTCTGACCCTAATTAAATACTCCACTTTAGCAGAATCTGATATTAAAAGAATAATGCTGAAATCATTTATTAGTTTTTTCTCTTTGAGGTGAATCAAAATGTATATTATCCAATTAATTATCCAATGATTATCCAATTAATCAGATGACACACCTGCATGAACTTTGTTGATAAGCATATCTTTTGAATTCGGAATGGGTTTTAATTTATAAGTCATCAAAATATTCCCATTTTGCATACACTGTATTACCTGTTTATTTATATTTAACTAGCACACGCTAACTGGAAAAATATGCTAGGCTAGAAATTATTTAAGAAAGACTACACAGAAAATAATATTGCAAGATGATGTAATGTCATTCACACAAAAAGAAAACAGAAAATATTACAAATGTCAAGTGCACTTATAGAAAGGACGCTTCAGTAAAAAGTGTCCTTAAATTTAGATAATTGTACAAATTCTGATTCATTTTGCAGTCTATTTCAGAGCAGACTCCTCAGCCAGTACACGTTTTTATCTCTGTTATATTAAAGGGTCACAGTAATGGCAAATCTGTTTCATAAAAAAACCAGCAGCAGCCTTTGTTTGCCAACTCATTAACATTTGTCAATATTAGCCCATCCACTGAACATTTCCCAGCATTCAAAATGAGAACCTTAAATAGATGCAGACTTGCAAATGCTTTAAACAGCTACTAAATGGACAACTTTAATCAGAAAGTACTTGACACTATTAACAGACATTACATTACTCAACATAGAGGCCAGTCTGTCTCGGAAATTAAGGTGCAAGTGTTAAAGGAAAATTTACTTTATCTGCGAAACCATGGGTAATATAGTTTTAATATATATATATATATTAAAACTATATTACCCATGGTTTCGCAGATAAAGTACATTTTCCTTTAACACTTGCACCTTAATATATATATATTTTGTGTTTGTTAAAGATCATAAATATAGATTGTATAACCTAGTTTTATAAATATATGTTGAAATGGCATACAAGTTCAAATATCTGTTAATTAAAGACGGCAAAGAAAAAATAGAGAATTCATATAGGGGAATGTTCTTTCTAAATCCATTTACACTGTAAAAAATGCCTCAGTCTCACTACATTTTTTATTAAGGCTGTATGTTAACATAGGGGAAATTTGTTTTCTAAATCTATAGACACGTTAAGAATTATAGTTACATTTTACCAGTATACCAGTTATAGTAAAAAGCCCCCCCATTTTATGTTTTTCAGGGGACCAGAAGAAAACTGCAGACTGCCAAATCACAGAAATGTATTATAAATTGGTGGGACCACAAGAAAAAAGTGAAAAATGAGAGTAAACTTAAAATCTGGGGAATGTGTTGTAGAGCTTTCTTCATGATTTATAATCATATGATTATGATTTCTAAAAGGTCAAGGTGAATTTTAGAATAGAAAAAATTCGTATTTCGAGCTCGTTTTTGTTTATTTCAAGTAGGGAATAGTCCAAATTCGATTTGAATTTGAAAAAAATTTGAATATCGAAATTTATCATGTAGGGGCAGATTGATCAAAGTTCGAAGTGACTTTTCGAAGTAAAAAAAAGTCGAAGAAATTTTTGGGTACTTCGACCATCGAATAGTCCAACTTTGATTCGAATTTGAAAAAACTTCGAAATTCGAAGATCACATTTTTTTTTAAGTTCTGTCGCTTTAAAACTTCGACCTTGACCATTCGCCAACTAAAAGCTGCCAAAGTGCTGTTTTAGCCTATGGGGGACCTCCTAGAACCTGTATGGAGGCAGTTGGGGAGATCGAAGGTCATAGTTAAAAAAACTTCGATCAAAGTACGACCACTTCGACCCCAAAAAACGTCAACCTCCATTCGATTGGTCTTCTTGAATTCGAAGTTCAAAGTTTTTTTTAACTTCGAACTTTGACCTTTGATAAATCTACCCCGTACTGTCTCTTTAAATCTCTTTTTTTTAAGTACTGTCTCTTTAAAACCTTCGACCATTCCTCATCTAAAACCTGCCAAATTGCTGTTTTAGCCTATGGGGGACCTCCTAGAACCTATCTGGAATCAATTGGTGGACTTTGAAAAATGTTATTTTTTTGGGGGAAAAAAATGCACTATTACTTCAATTCGAACGATTGGGATTCAGCCGAATACGGACCTGTTAGATTGAAAAAGGACATATTCAACCGAAAAAAAACGTAATTTCGGTTGGTCTTTTTGAATTCGAATTTCGAAGTTTTTTCAATTTGAAATTCGACCCTTGATAAACATGCCCCTTAGGGATTAAATTTGCTACAGTATGTGAAATAAAAAGTATATGATTGCAATATGTAAAGTCATGGTGAACAATTACATTTCAGTCATAAGATACAGTCCCACCTACTGAAGAATGAATGAGTTTGGACTATGTGATCTAACTTGAAGTGTTGAACTTTACACATTACTGCATCTTCAGGCCAGTCTGAGTAAAGCTGGCCATAGATTTTTAAAAGATCCGATCGTCATCGTGAGACCACGATTATCTCGAAACGATGATACGATCTTACGAATTGTCCATCAACTAAAAAGACCATTTGCCAGGAAAACAAAGGGGAGCTGCCTGTTTGGCCCTGCAAACATAGATAGATTGCACTGGGACCGACAAAGATTTTTTAACCTGGCTGATGAATTTTCTTGCAGACATCTGCGAAAAATCGTAAGATGTACGATCGTTCGAATCCCACTAACCGCACATAATTTCGAAGGATTGGTCGAACTTCGCTAAAATCAGTCATTCGGCAAGAAAAATCTTTGCATCTATGGGGACCTTTAGAATGAGTGGAATTCACGTGTGATTAAATTAGAAGTTAATGCGAAGGTATCCAACAAAAACAACAAATGTTAAATCTTTTTTTAACTATTAGGGTTAATCTTTCAGTTTGATAGTTAAATGACAGTTTGCTCTTTGGACTGAAAATAGATATACAAGAAGCAGCCATCTCTTTTTTGCTTTTTACTATGGGTTTATTATTTTTTTTTTAGTTTTTTTTTTGGTTTATTTGTTTTTTTTGTTCCATGTAGTGCATTTAATTCCATTTATTATGCTGTTAAAATAACTAAGAATAATGTTTACAAAAATATATAGAAGTTAAAAACTATAAAAGTCACATCCTAGAGATTTGGTGAAATCTAACATAAATGTATTCAGTTGTTAATGTGTTTAAGGTTTACTGGAATTAGGTGAGACCTCGAACACCAATCCCAGTATCAGCTGCTGTGGCTTAGGGTACATCTCTTTATCTCGCACTACCTCAGGGACTAAGATTAAACTGGAAGCTCCATGGGGCAGGACCTGGCGGCTCAAAATAATCCAAGCAGTGTGCCTCCTTTCACAAACTGCAGGATCAATGTACAGAGCAAAAATAAAATTCTAATTATCTCGGATTTTGCTGCACTTGTAGGAGTTAAAGAAGCAGCTTGTAATTTAACTTCACCATCTTCTTTAAATAAGTCTGGGTTATAAGTAATCTTATACAACAACACTAATTCCACAAGTGTACTGCATAGCGCACTGCTGTCATGCCTACAGATGACTTACAAGCCTACAAGAACTTGCTTGCTCTAGGCTCCTTGCCACCACTAAGCTTAAATTAGCATCTATGTGGGCCTCATCCAAGGCATCTCAGAGACCAGCTGTGCAGAGACCTGTCACCGTCTTGTCAGTGAAAGTTTCCTGTCCAAAGAACTTTTGTCATTCCTCGTTCCTCAAGTAACGGCATGTCACTTGAAGAGGCAGCTGAAGTCACTTGCAATGACTGGTCTCAAATCATAGCTCTCTAGCCCTGTCACTGAAAGTCTCACCCCGCAGCTAAAACTGTCACTGATCATGTTTAGATATGTACACTGAGGTATCAGATTAGAAGGGAGTGTGCACGAGATGGGACTTTAAAAGAGGCCAAGTTGCAGAAGAAAATATTAACCCCCACTGCTTTGCAAGACAAGATGAAATAGTTAATGTGTTTTTACATTAAAGTCTTGCGTGCATTTTGTGTATAAATATATATATATATATATATATATAGATAGATAGATATAGATATATATACGTAGTATGTGTACTCATAAATATGCACACATATATAGCAATTTTTTGCGTTTGAGATATGAGCATGTATAAATAGTATTAAATATAATTTGAAAAAGATTATTTTTTCCATTGTTACATTAAGCCTACTAAGCATATGAATGTGTCCCCTTTTTTGATGCTCTCTTTAGGAATCCTGCTGCAGCACTAACCCCTAGAACAACCAACACTCTCATATTTCTCTTTGTCAGTCTCCTGCTGTACAGCTACTCCTAGTACCTAAAACACAATTCCATTCAGTCCATGTGAACATCCGCCCCTCTCTAATGGTCCCTGCATCAGTTTAACCTCTATTAGCCCCTGAAGTAGGATTCACACCAGGTACCATAGCTGACTCAACTCATATTAAATTACCTTCTCCTCCTTCAATCCCTTTCAGAAGTTTGGCTAAAATGTTGGAGTGGCTTCATGTTGTGGATCCCCAGCTGACTACTGGAAGCATCTGTATTAGCATAATGGAAAGGTTATTGAGGGGAGTTAGCAGAGACAAATAGGGGTAAATTTAGCAAAGAGTGAAGTTCCGCCAGTAAAGTGAAATTCCGCAGCTCTCAATTCATTTCTATGGGATTTTGAAAGGCGCATTTATCAATGGGTGAAGTGAAAGTTAAATAAGAAAGCCTAGAGTGCATAGTATGAAATGTTAAAATGGGAATGGATATAAGAATATATTTTTTTTACCTGGTTAAAATACATTTCTGTATCCCCTTACCCAAGATCTGTGGGAAAGATTCCCCGTGTTCTTACAGTTTATATTATATAAATCAATTATATATTCAGCCTGGCTTCATTTAAAATTTAGGCCAATGGCAGATGGGGATTTTCATCCCATTATTATTATACACTACAAAGCTTGTTTACAATAACCTGTTCAAGTATCTAACAGTTGCATTTTTGACCACCCTAAAATCTGGTTTCTGCCCACTACACTCAACAGAAACTTCCCTCCACCAAAGTAACCAATAACCTTCCTCTAGCAAAATGTAAAGGTCAGCATTCTATCCATATCAACCATCCATGACGTCAATATTTTGCTCTTGGCATTTGTGACATTGCTCTTTCATAATTCAAAGGGTAGGTTTCTGAGCCTTCATTTTTCTGGTTCCATCTCCTCCAATTCACTGCATAGGAATTATTTTATACTCCAGTCTGCCTTTTAAGCCCTCTATCCAAACCCCTGTCAAATCCTGCCTCTTACATTTGCACAACATTGCATAAATACACCTCAGCTGCTCACCTACGCAAATCCTTTCAACAGCTTCCCATTTCCACTAAAATTTAATTCAAACTACTAACGCTCACATTCACAAGCCCTCAATGAAAGGTCTCCTTATATCCCTACATTTATCTCAATATTTACTCTTTAGTGCTGCATGAACGCTACTTAGGAACTTTGCCCCTATTTTTATAACGTCATGCCATTTCTGATTGCCATTTCTCTTATGCTTCTGTCTGTCTCTGGAACTCCCTACCATGACCAATCAGACTCTCCCCTTCCCTCCAAACCTTCAAAGCAAAAACATTTTCATTTATTGTGTAATTGTTTGACTCATAAGGCCCTTCTCAAGGCATACAATTTTTAAGGGCTCCTGAGTGGAACTGGAACAATAGCACAATAAACTAAAACTTTTTTGAACCTTTTAAAAATCCCCATAAATAATATAATATTATGAAATATTATTTGCTGCATGATTTGAGACACAAGGGCAAAGACCATTTGGCTACAAGTGCACAACCTTTGGAATACTTTATATTTCATATGTATATATGTATATCCAATATACCAGGGTGCAGTAAATGTATAAAAATGCAAGGCACCGCACAACTGTATACAACTGTATACGCCAGAGGAAAACACTTCAGTACATCGGTTTTGGTGATCTTGCTCTTCTATTTTTCATTTTTATTTCAGTGAAACCTTAGTTCTCCCCCTGTAAAGAATTATTAGGAACAAGGTGGCAAGCAAATTCATTTATTACTAATGTCAAACTATGATTCCATCAATCACCACATTAACATAACTTTATCAACCTGGGTGGTATAAAGCACTGCTCTCTTCCACACAGCTCAATTATTTATATTGTAATACTGAAACCAGGCTTTTCCTGAAGCACATAGCATTGTACTACTTAATAAAATCCCATAAAACCTAATGAAGTATACATTTTATGAAAGAAGACACCATATGGGAAGTAAAACAATAGAACATATCGGTGCACATAAAAAAACTTTTTGCTGCTACAGTTAAATGTATTTGTTATAGAAATTTACAGCCCAGATTCCCAAAAGTTCACTACAAAATACATTTTAAACTATCTGGAAAGAAACCACAGGTTCACATACATATGAATAGGGGATAACAAACAGGATAGCCTTACTATGTCAAGTTGAGCTGAATTTAATGTCCAACCACTGTAGACTAATAAATGTCACAATTAAAGCATTCATAACACAGTCAAACTCTTTGGTGGCCTGGAATCATTTTTAAATGTAGAATTTGATATTGCTTAGCAGTGAGGAAAGACAGGTACTAGATCCCCCTCTTATTTTTGGTTGTATGTTATCTAACTAGATTCTAAAATCTCTTAGCAAATGGCACGTAATCTCCTAATAATTATTTCCTTTATTTTCGAGTAGGGGCTGCTGTGTGCTCCGGGCCCCTCTTCAGCTTTTATATCGTGGGGCCCAGTATACCACTGGCTGCAACACATCCTAACTGGCCACACACACCTTATTTTCAGCAACTTTATAAGTAGCTTATTTAATTAACACATTGACAAATTAAAGAAATGTAATTTGTGATCAAAAAAATGTTTTATTTTAAATATCAATTATTATGGATATGGATATTATGGATGAATAGTGCAACAGTACTGTACTATTTCCTAATTACATTATATTCTTATTGGAAGGTTAAATACAGCAGAAATTGGTATGTTCAAAATATAACATACAGTATTTGGTATTGAGCCAAGTTTACTCTATAAGTTAGATTTACCCCAAAGAAACAGTCATATAGTGTACAATGTCATGAGCTGTATTAATGAAGATGGGTTACATGCCATTCAGCTGGACAGTCATTAATCAAACAAAATCTTTTAGGACCAGTTTCAAGAGGTAAATTAGAACTCTAATATTAGGTCACCAAGTCTGAAATAGACATAATTCAATGCAATAATTATGCAAATCCTTTTATTTCCCAGTGAATGGGCAATTATGTCCCAAGTTACTAATTGCCTCCTATGCAGTAGGAACTTCCACTTTGTACTATTGCCTGGAGAAAGATGGCCTTTTCATTCACAGACATCAACATCACTGCCTCTTATTATTTGCATCAGCCCACACAACAACTTCAGTAGTTCATGGGCTTTATTGCTGCCACGTCTCATCAAAAAAAAAGCAAGGGTACATACTGTGTGTGGGGGGGTCAGTGTTTATTCAAAACATTGCCATACTTTAATATTAGGTTAAGATATTTAAGACTCTTCCAAATTGGCTAGTCACATTTCTTTATAAATTAAAATATAAAATAGCTTTTGTATGCATTCAGCTTTGTTATTTTTTTTTTTGTAAGTCTTTATTTTCAGATTTTAAAGATAAATGAGGGGTACAGAAAGAAAAAGGGAAGGGAGATGGGTAATAATATACAGTTATATTGTTCAGATACATACATACAATATCATAGTACATTTCCTCACATAAAGATCCAAGTCCTAGCTGGCTCTAGTCACTATTATTCCACTTTAGAACCACGTGTATACGTAGGATCTACCTTGTTTAGTACTAAGTTATTGTATTTTACAGAGGGGGGGGGGGAAGAGGAACAGATAGAATAGGGGTGGTTGAGAGAGGGACAAGAGAGAGAGAGAGAGAGAGGGAAGCAGATTACATTTACTTTTCTTTCATTTCCAGCAAGAACATTACGGTTCGGGACTACTGAATACGTAAGAGTAAAGGTAGGTGATTTTGTGATTATTGTTTTCTCTCAGCTCAAAGTTTTGTTTTCGTCTAGTCTCTGCATATCATTATTCCACCTATCTCCGGCTTGTGTGGTTTCTGAGTCTGTATTCATTCCAAGGCTCCCATAATTTTTCAAACCGTTTCATACTTCCTTGCTTTAAAGCAATAAGTTCTTCCATTGTTTTAACTTCTTCTAATGCTCTAATCCAGTCAATTTTACTTGGTGGCTCTGCCATCCTCCATTGTCTAGGGATTTGGTTTCTGGCAGCTTGTATAATCTGTATTATTAATTTATCCGTTATTACTTCCTCAGTATGTTTATTGACAGTGAGGATTACTGTTTCTGCACAATTCTTATAAGACCCTGGTCTTAAAAAGTCTATTATTTCGAAAACCTCCTTCCAGTATACAGAGAGTTTAGCACACTCGTACCAGAGGTGGCTATATGTTCCTAGTGCAAGGTTGCATCTCCAACACTTCTCTGACACATCATTGTAGATTTTGTTTAAGAGTACTGGTGTTCTATACCATCTACTGAGTAGTTTGTAGTTAGCTTCTTGAGTTTTTGTCGTTCTCGATCCCTTATGTGCTGTCAACAGTATATTTTCCCATGTTTTCCTCCCAATTTTAATGTTTAATTCTCGTTCCCATTTCTCTTTAGTGTTCTGGCTACTAGCTTTATCTTCCTCTGCGAGTTTCTTATAAAATGTAGCTATAGGGTGGTTAATTACAGGTTGAGTCAACAATGCCTCCCATTCTGATAATGGCCTGGTGATGGAGTTGGGATTTAACGAGCTTAAATAATGATAAATTTGACGATAGTTCCACTGGTCTCTGGGGTGACGCCCCCATCTAGATTGGATTTTCTGTAATGGAATGATGCATCCTCTTTTAATAAATTGTTTGAGTTTAGTGGGTTTGCCCTTTGTGCAAGCCCACCTATCAATTTGGCCTCTATCGCAACTTGGGGGGAAGTCCGGATTATTCATTAACTCTGTCTCTGGAGATGGATAGGGAGAGATATTATGTGTCTTTTGTAACTCATGCCATATTTCCAACGTTGCTCCTATAGTGGGATGTGTTTTGATGGATAGTGGAATATTGTCGCAATGTATATTCATAATGTTGCTCATATTAATTTGCATCTCATTCTGTTCTATTTCTTTCCACAGCTTGAAAATACCTTCCTGTTTCCAGGTCCAGATTCTCTGCAGGTGAGTAGCAAAATAGTAATTTTTAACATTTGGTATAGAAAGTCCTCCTCTAGGTTTTGTCGTCATAAGAATAGAAAGTTTTAGTCTAGGTCTTTTCATAGCCCATATGAATTGAGAGAAAAGAGAGTTAATTTTTAAAAAGAATTGTTTGGGGAGTTTTATTGGAATCATTTGTAATAAGTATAGAATTTTCGGCATAATCATCATTTTTATTATATTAATTCTCCCAAACCAAGAGAAGGAATGCGTTGTCCATTTGGTGAGTAGAGTCTGTATCTCGGATAATAACGGTAGGTGATTCAGGTCGTATAGTTTGTTGGGATGTGATGGGATGTTGATGCCCAGATATCGAATTGAAGTAGTAGCCCATTTAAAAGGAAACTTTCTCTGTAGCAGTTCTATTTGATTCTGTGGTATATTGATATTTAGAATGTCTGATTTGGAATAATTTATTTTAAAGTTAGAGACTTCACTGAATTTCTTGAATTCTAGGATGATGTTTGGTAGAGATAGTTCCGGCTGTGAGATTATTAACAATAGGTCGTCCGCAAACGCAGCAGCTTTGTGTTCCTGGATACCCATTTTCATGCCGATTATATCTTTATTTTGTCTGATAGCTGTTATAAATGTTTCCATGGTTAGTATAAAGAGAATGGGAGACAAGGGGCACCCCTGTCGGGTTCCGTTAGTAATATCAAAGTGCTGTGATAGAATTCCGTTGACCTTTATCCTTGCATGTGGAGCTTGATAGAGAGCCATTATTTGCGCCACACATTTAGGGCCAAAACCAAATTTCATTAATGTCAATTCCAAAAAAGTCCAATCCACCCTATCAAATGCTTTTTCAGCATCGGTTGTTAAAAGGAGTGTTGGTCTCTGGTTTCGAATTGCATGATGTAGGATGTTTATGAGTCTGGTCGAGTTGTCCTTACCTTCCCTTCCCTTCACGAAACCCGCTTGATCAGGGTGGATAAGAGTGGGTATAATCAGTTGGAGTCGGTTGGCCAATATTTTAGCATAGAATTTTTGGTCCAGGTTTATTAAAGAAATGGGCCTATAGCTGCTGCATATAGCCGGATCTTTCCCTGGTTTGAGTAGAACAGTTATTTGGGCTTCTTGTGCTTGTTTGGGAAAATGTTTGGTTGCCGAAATGCAATTGAAATGTTTTAATAAGACTGTTGATAATTGCCGATGGAATTCCTTGTAGAAGCCGGCACTAAACCCATCCGGTCCTGGGCTTTTGTTAGCTGGGGCCCCTGTAATGACTTTGTTTAGCTCTGCTAGGGTAAATGGTTGTTCTAACTGTTTTTTTATCGTTTCGGTAATTTTGGGTAAAGATAAGTGTTGTAGATAAGACTCAATTAGCTTTATTTTCTCTTCTTTTGGTAGCTCTGTATCTAGATTGTATAAGGTATGGTAAAATTCCTGAAAGCATTTGGCTATTTTCGGATAGGTACAATGAATTTGTTGTGTAGAATCTTTCATCTGGTTTATGTAAGTCTTGTTCTTTTGCTCTTTTATCTTTTTAGTTAGTAATTTGGAGGGTTTATTGCCCCATTCATAATAGTCTTTTTTACACCTCAGGTAGGCTTGCTCCGTATATGTATTTAAAAGTTGTTTCAACGAAATTCTCTTATTATCTAATTCTTCTTGTACTTCTTTCATTAGTGATTCTTTATGTTTAGTTTCCAATGTTTTTATCTCAGTGATTAATTGTTTGATTTTTCCTTCTCTTTCTTTTTTAATTTTAGCGCTCAAAGCTATGAGATTACCTCTGGTTACAACCTTTATTGTTTCCCATAAAATTGAAGGGTCTGTCTCCGGTAAGTTGTTATTTTGGATGGATTCTTGAATAAACGTAGCTATGTTATCCCTATGTTGTTTCCTTAATAATAGCCTTTCATTGAATTTCCAGCTGTAGGATTCTTTCAATGTATTTGGTATTACTAATTCAATAATGTATGGGGCATGGTCTGAAAAAACCATAGTGTCAATTTGAGCATGTTTAATTAAGTGCAGCCATCTCTGATTAATTAGTATGTTATCTATTCTAGAGTAAGTATTTTTTGCTGTTGAATAGAAGGTATAGTCTCGTGTTGTAGGATTGTGCGTTCTCCATATATCTGTCATGTTTAAGTGTCCTAAGTAGGTTTTAATTTTCTTCAACGTCTTATAGGCAATGGCGGATTTCCCAGATGAACAGTCTATAAGAGGGTTGAGAGCCACATTGAGGTCTCCACCAAGGATGATGATCCCTTCAGCGAATTCCTGGAGTTGGGATAGTACGTCCTTTGCATATTTAGCCTGATTGACATTTGGCAAATAAACTGAACATAAAGTCAGGCATGTATTATAGATTTGTGCCTTTATCATTATATAATGCCCTGCCTGGTCTGTTTTGGAGTCCAACACTTTAATAGGCAGATCTTTATGTAGTAATATACCTGTGCCTTTGACTTTTCTGTCGGGGTTTGTACTTAAAAACACATGTGGGAACCATTTATTTTTGATTATGCCAGCATGTGAACTTTTAATATGCGTTTCTTGTAGAAATAAAATTTTTGAACCCTGCCTGTGGCAGTTATTGATAATTTGAGCTCTCTTACGCGGATCGTTTAAACCATTAACGTTTTGTGACCATATTTTGACTTGTATATTGCGACCCATCTGTAGTCGAGAATGGGCTAGAAAACTCCTGAAATCTGCTTCCGTGATAGGGAGAAAAGAAGAAGGGATAGAATAGTAGATACTGAGCTAGGGAGTAATACCCAGTAAACAATTGTAACATTTTGTAAACTTTCCTTTTGGTAAAAACTGTTCAAATAAAACACAATAAAAAGAAAAGGAAGAGAAGAAGTGAACACAATTAGAGGCGAACGTGTCTCTTTATATTGGGTCCAACCCACCTAGACAAGACTAGGTGTGTCAACCACTAGGGGGGGGTGGGTGGTTGGAAAGTGGCAGTAAAGTGAAGCGTTCACTGCAGTGCATCCCACTGACCAGGAATAACCACAATATAACACTGGTGATAACATTTCTGGGGGGTAATAATCACTTCTGCTTTCTCTGTTTCAATCAGGTCATATAGGAAACAGTAAATAGTAGAAAACAGTAAAAAGTAAACAGCAAAACATCTTATAGATGGAGAGCATTAACACATTAACCCCGCAAGAAAGAAAAAAGCACGGAAAAAAAAAAAAAAAAAAAAAAAAAGAAGAACATGTGAGCATAATCATGTTTCAATCCCCGCAAGAGCTATGATGTGTTTAACTTACACCAGCATCGACATATTCAAGTCTCTGACCAGTCATTAGACTGCAGTTTCTTGTTGGGTGTTAGCATTTTGCTAATCTTGTGTCTCGGTGTCTTGGGGGTTCTTTGTAACTGTGGAACGTCTCTCCAGGTGTTATCCAACTCCTGGTAGGTTCCTGGCTGATCGTGGAGTGGTTCCAGCCATCCCGGAATCTGTACTTCCTCAAGTTGAAATTTCTGCATAAAGTCCCTGGTATCCTCTGGGTATCGTATGTAGGCCTGCACACCATCTTTATTAGCCGATAAACTGAAGGGGAAGCCCCAACGGAATTGTATTCCTTTCTCTTTAAGCTGGTCAGTCAGAGGCTTTAATTGCTTCCGTTTGAGTAGTGTGGAAAGCGATAAATCCTGTAGGAATAGAATGGGGTGTCCCTCATATGTCAACTTTTTCCCGGCCCGTGTTTTAGACAGTATTTCTTCCTTCAACGGAAAGCTGTTAATGCAGCATAAAATGTCTCTGGAGGCCTCAGGAGGAGCGTTCCTGGATTTGAACACTCTGTGGGCCCTGTCTATTGCTATTTCTGTGTTCTGGTCACGCTCCAAAATGCCATTGAACAACTGCGTAAGGGCCGGCATAATATCTTCCCTCTGTACAGTCTCTGGTATACCCCTTATTCTGATATTATTCCTACGGCTTCGATTCTGCAAATCCTCCACATGTCTACGTAATTCTGCTATTTCTTGGGTTTGTTTGTGCATTACTTCGTTTTGCTGTTTCTGGTTACTCACAAGTTTTGTTTGATTTCTTTCCAGCGTGTCAGTCCTATTGCCAATGCTCTCCATATCCCGTTTGATGTCCTGAAGGTCACTGCGTATCTCTGTCATGGCGGAGTGCAGCATGTCTTTGATGTCTTTCTTCGATGGGAGCTGTCGCAGGTAAGTCTGCATATCAACTGAACTGTCCGCATCACTTTCGACATCCGATGAGTCTTGAGTATGGTAGTCTGCAGCTCCTCTACTTTCCCGCTGTTCGGGCCTTGCGGGCGCCATCTTAGTTTGCGGCGCGTCTCTCCCGGGCTTACCGAACATCGCTGGGATTTCTTTTTGGTGACCGGAGTGTTTTGGAGTCTTACTCCCTTCTTTAGTAGGCTTGGTCCCTTGCGATTTCCCCATGTTATCGCTGGTGAGAGTGGTCAGTGGGATGATAACACGCGGAGCTCACATTTATGCGGCCATCTTCCTTGAGCGCTAGCCACGCCCCCCGCATTCAGCTTTGTTATATTGTAATAACATGAATCGTTTTCTATTTAATCGTGCACATTTTCATGAACAAAAGGTTCCAATGAAGCTCCATAAATGTGTAAATTTTTAATAATACTCTGCTTAACCCTAGTCTTTCAACACTTTGGGGCATATTTATGAAGGGTCGAATTTCAAATTGAAAAAACTTCGTAATTTGAATTCAAAAAGACCAACCAAAATTACGTCAAAGTTTTTTTTCGTCGAATAGGTCCCTTTTTAATCGAATAGGTCCATATTCGGCCAAATTCGAGTTGTACGAATTGAAGGAATAGCACATTTAATCGAATTCAATTCAAAGTTTTTCCCAAAAAAAACTTTGATTTTTTTCACCACCAAATGACTCCAAATGGGTTCTAGGAGGTCCCCCATAGGCTAAAACAGCAATTCGGCAGGTTTTAGATGGCAAATGGTGGAGGTCGAGTTTTTAAAGAGACAGTACATGATAAATTTCCGAATTTTTTTCCTAGTCGAAGTGCACAAAAAATAGCTTGAAAATTGAATTTTTTTCATTCGAAAAATCACCTTGACCTTTGATAAATTTACCCCTTAGGGATTTATTTTTATTTTTAAATGTCCAACATCCATGAGTTTTCCCCATAAATAGTTTTCAGCAAGTTTTGCAGTGTTATTTTAAACAGTTTTCTCGTTGTATGTCTGATTAATTTTATGGAAATGTAAGTAAGTAAAGTTTTCTATATCTCCTGCACATTTCCAGTAGGTATCAGAAATCAATACAAACAAAAATAGTTCTTTGACGTCATTGGAAATACAATAGGAAGGTGCATCCTAACAGCTTCAAGGCATTTTTACCATAAGGTAAAGTACGGGTATGATACTATGAGTCCCAGAATGCTCGGGACCTGGGGCTTTCCGGATAATGGATCTTTCTGTTATTTGGATCTTCATACCTTAAGTCTACTAGAAAAACATGAAAACAATAAAAAAGCCCAATGAGCTGGTTCTGCTTCCAAGAAGGATGAATTATATCTTAGTTTGGATCAAGTACAAGATAATGTTTTATTATTACAGAGAAAAAGGAAATCATTTATAAATATTTGGATTATTTGTCTAAACTGGAGTCTGTGGTAGATGGCCTTTCTGGATAACGGGTTTCCGGATAACAGATCCCATACCTGTAGTAACTTTAAGATTCGTGTAGATCTGGCCCTGGTCTGAAAGATGTAAGCACGGTGGGGGTGGGGTAGAGATTAAGGGCAGGACTCCACGGACGATTCCAGTGCGATCCGAGGCGTAAAAACAAAGGTGTCACATCGGATGCAACGGAGATAAGGTAAGTAATTCTATTGTCGGATTGTGTCACAGCGCTGATGCAACACGACTGTTGGATGCAGACGCTGCATAGTGCGTCTGCATCCTAGAGTCATGTCGCATCAACAGTGTGACACGATCCGACAATAGCATTACTTACCTTATTTCCGTCGCATCTGACTTGACGCCTGTGTTTTCGTGCAGCGCTCCGGATCGATCCGCAATCGTACGTGGCGTCCTGCCCTAAGGGTAGGAATACACGGGCGTTTTTGTTGCGATCCGACGCACTGCTCAAAAACGCAGACGTCAAGTCAGATGCGACGGAAGTAAGGTAAGTGAATGCATTGATGAGTCTGCATCCGACAGTCGTGTTGCGTTGCGTTGGATCAACGCTGTGACTTCATCCGACATTTCCATTACTTACCTTATTTCTGTTGCATCCAACGTGATGCCTGCGTTTTTGCGCAGTGTGTCGGATCACACCGAAAACGCCCGTGTAGTCCTACCCTTAGATAGATTAGAAGACAGAAGTGACACTGTGGCTGCATTATATCACTATGCGCTAATTACATCCACATGAAACAAATACATTTACACACAACCCCCAACCGACCCCATTATATTAATAACCCTGTTTATGTAACTGCCTGATGTCATAAAATGGTTTAGTGTCATTTATTGGTTAATTATATAATCTGCTATATTTATGCCTCAAAAAAATCAAATCTTTCATATAAGTTTCATAAACTCAGGATGTTGGTTTTAGATTTTAAGAGTGTATACGCATATTCAGCTTTTTTCAATTCTCAGACAATGCTGATAGTCTATGCCTACAAAAGACGTTTAATTCTAGCTGAAACTGTTTAGAGAGCAAAGGTGTTACACAAAAAAAAAAGACTAAGAAAACAAAAATAGTTCAAATGTCATTAATTATACTACAGGGAAAAAAGGTGAGGGGAGAGGAAAACGCAGGGAAAGGAATTAAGCATAAAAGTAATACACATTGTAACCAGCAATACAAGACAGGGCTTAACAGAACATAAAGCATTTATTTAACACCATATGATGTTTAGTTATGGTGATAGAAATCCCAGATTCCAATTAACTTTAGTATTTTCTATATCAGAATACATTATAGTTCCTATTTCATACATTTCCCATTCTGCGTCCTCTTTAAGTATAGCTATATTTTAGGATTTGCTGCAGCTTATGACTGTTCGGCTGCAGACAGTTGTTGACCCTACTACCGTCAAATGTATCATTATTGTCTAGTCAACTAGACTTGTCTAGCGAGTTCTTGAGTAAACCTTAAATGTCTGTCTGTTAAAAATGTTGGTGAATTTACTTTTACATTTCAAGTAACCAAAAGGAAAATGAAATCTTTTGGATTTTTTAATTATTCTCTAGAACAGGGGTCCCCTACCTTTTTTACTTTTGAGCCACATTTAAATGTAAAAAGACTTGAAGAGCAACACAAGCAAGAAAAAGTCTATGGGGATGCCAAAAAGAGCTGTGCTTGGCTATTTGGTAGCCTCTACATGGACTGGTAGCCTACAGGAGGCTCTGATTGGCAGTACATCTGGTTTTTGTACAATCAAAATTGCCTTCTAGCCAGGGATTCAAAAATAAGCACCTGATTTGAGGTCACTAGGAGCAACATCTAAGAGGTTGGTGAGCAACATGTTGCTCACGAGCTACTGGTTGGGGACCACTGCTCTAGAAAATGGAAACGACGTGCATCTGGCATCCATCCCACTGCGGTTTATAAAAATAATGAAGGGTTTAAGGAGAAGTGGATGTAGAATCACTGGTGCGTGCCAAGTTTTAGGTCCCCTCTCAATGATTTTAGTCCTTGTTACCCCAAGGCTGATTCTCCTCTTTTTAACAAAAAGCACCAGCCTAGAGTACCATTCACTTTATGTCTATCATATGTATTAAACTTCCCTCATATTCACAGAACTGTTGAGTTTTTCATTAGCTTTTATGTTCAGTTCAAAGAGTAAAACATGATTTTACATGTTTCTATTACAGGTCATAAATCAGCATTCAGCTCTAGTTCAGAATAAGTTCAGACAGAGGTTATGAAATGACATGAATCAATCACCGATTAGAAAGATGTTCAGGAATCAACCGAGTGGCGTAACCAGATATTACTGGCAGGCGCACTACAGCTATTACCGCCGCCTGAGGCGGTGTTGGAAATGCTGCCCCCTGCCCATCGCACTTACTGTAAAGATCGTCCAGAGGGGGGCGAATCGCTAGCGCAGAGAGCAAAATTGAGCTCTCTGTGTTAGAAAAGCCTCTTAAAGTCCAGTTTTTTGCCACCCCATGTAACTACTGTAGAGATGCCGTCTGAAGCAAGGTACTTCTCATGGCAGAAATGCCCCAAAAATGTCCAGTTTTACCAATATTTATTGAAATTGTGCATGAATTACATCCTCATGGGGCCCCTATACCACCTTGGCCCCCCATGCAGCCACAGGGTCTGCTTCCACCGTAGTTACGCCCCTGAATCAAACCACATTTCAGATAAGAAGTCATTTTGCTCAAGGTTTACATAGGCTGGAAAGATGTTGTAAAATTCTGAGTATATCTGAATAGAGATGTTGACATCTCTGCTTATATTACAACGGGTCCCTAGATAGTGACCTGTGTCCTGTGGGTGGGAGCTACTCCCACAGGCCCAGGGGCAATATTGGAAGGCAATACATGCTTATGCTTATGCCACTTTGGGCTCCCCCGTTAATGAGAGGGTGCTTGTGATAGAGCGCTTGAGGTTGAGGAAGGCCAAAATATAATAGAAGCATTCAGCCTTAAAGTAACCAACACCTTAGTTAAGTTGGGGAACGGGGATCCTGTGAATTAGGGAAAATAAGTGATAGGACAGCACCTGTAATAAAACTCCCTGGTAGACAGAGTAACGGTTAGCTAGGTAGAACAATGTGGAGCTCCATTGAGTAGAAGTTAACACCCACTTTATAGTAGGGACTACTGCTAGCATTGGGACAGTCTAGAATAATTCCTGAGAGGCTACCACTCCTTCCACTTATCCTCTGTGCATTGGTGTGTATTGCCGATTTGAATTTTCTGTTAAGAACCACTGTTGGCCAGTTTGCTTACATTTCATCTGCATTACCCTTTATTTCAACAATTTACCTAGACCTCGTTGATTTAGAGGACATAAGTGATGCATTATTCTTCCGGAGAAGCAGCTGTGACATACAGGGATTTCAGAGAAAAATGCAACAGCAACCTGCAGACAATTTACCTTCTCTTATGTTAATTTGCACTTGCCCTGGTAAATCACTCACAAGTTGTGGCATACACTATTACTCTGGAATTATTCAGCAACTACTTTATTATGGGTAAATAATAATAATAAAAAAAATATGGAGCCAGCTACTATCCTGTTGCTAAGAGACATGCAGTACTTTAGGATTTTGCCAACTAACCTACTATGGCTAACCTGGAAGCACAGGAGTATCCTCTACCGATTGTACAAGGTCCCTATAACAAATACAAATGGGAACAGCAACAGACATCTACTATAGCAACCAAGACACATGGAAAATAATCAGCTTTGTCTGAATTACAATAAAGATTGGAGGGCATAAATACTTTTCCTGTGAGGCAAAGACTCAAATTTAAGGTGGACAAACACTGAAATATTTGCTTGTATGGTGAGGTCATCCAGTGTCAGACTGGAGCTACCACCTTAGGGCTCACCACCCTGCACCCTCACTCACTATCCAAACTCTCAGCCGCTGAGGGGATGGGCCCACAGATCCTGGACAGCAGGGGGTGTGGGTGCCTGCAGATCCCAGCCAGCAGGGAGGAAGGGCAGTGGTCCTGTACCAGCAGATCTCAGTCTGCAAGATGTGCAGATCTTGGCCAGCAGGTGGATGTGGGGGCCCACAGATCCTGGACAACAGGGAAGGAAAACAGCAGCCCTGGGTAGGCAGGGTCCATGAAGGCCAGGTTTTTTCCCCAGTGCCCCTGTACTAGTCCAACCCTGAGGTCACCAAACAAGCTGATCTTTCCCAATATCATCTGATCCATTTGTTTGGCCCAAGGGCAATGGGAATAGATGAGGACTGCATCAAAGGGCTGATGTGGTCCTTGTCCTGAAGGGATTTTTAAACCTGTCCAATTGACATTTGGCCAATATTCGGGCAGATATTGGTTTAGCCCCCAGATCGGCAACTTTAAAATGGACCTGTCACCCAAACATAAAAAGCTGTATAATAAAAGTCTTTTTCAAGTTAAACATGAAATCCAAACTCTATTTTTTTTAAAGCATTCATAGCTGTTGGAAACTCATTTAAAAATCTCAGCTGTCAATCAAATATTGTCTGCCCCTCCTCTATGTCTCAGGCAAATTGGAAAACTGAAAAGAAGAAGAAAGAAATGACCCATCCAATTGCACCACCCCATTCAAGTATTGCCAAACTCAAGTAAAGTAATTAATAAAACTTAACTTTTAATGAACTATTAAAACATAGTCTAGATAGCACCATTAAAAAGAAGGTAAAGGTAAGGAGGCTGGTAGACTGAAAACCAGGGGGTTTGAGGGGTTTTCTGAGTCAGAGGTGACGGTTGGTTCAGGAGAGCTGATGTATAAACAACCAGCACATTGTTAGCACTATATATCTGTACGTACACCAGTAGTGCCCCGCGTGCAGCCACCCCTTCACCCACTTCAGGATCCCTCCCTTCAGGTGTGCGGGCGAATCGCTAAGGACCCGATTAGCAAGCCTCAGTACATTTAAATCGTTCCAGAACTCTGTGTGTTGGAATACTAGCTTCAATTGGTAAACCCACAGATCGTATATTGAGCCAACCCCTTCACCCTCATCAGCAGGCTCCAACTCATTATCAGCATCACGCCCCAGCAGCCAACCTGGCTGCTGGGGCGTGATGCTGATAATGAGTTGGAGCCTGCTAATTGGCTCATTCAAACTCATACCGGCCGTTCCGTGGTTATAAATATGTGCACAATACCGGCTCTCTGCATATGCCTTTGATAAAGCCCGCAAATTGGCGGGTGAAACGCGCGTCAGGCGCACTTTTAGCTCTGGTTAGGTAGGCGTCTGGTAGGGACAAAGAATCTATCACGGGGGCAATCGGATCGGGAGGGGACTCTTGAGGGTGAAGGGGTTGGCTCAATATACGATCCGTGGGTTTACCAATTGAAGCTAGTATTCCAACACACAGAGTTCTGGAACGATTTAAATGTATTGAGGCTTGCTAATCGGGTCCTTAGCGATTCGCCCGCACACCTGAAGGGAGGCATCCTGAAGTGGGTGAAGGGGTGGCTGCACGCGGGGCACTACTGGTGTACGTACAGATATATAGTGCTAACAATGTGCTGGTTGTTTATACATCAGCTCTCCTGAACCAACAGTCACCTCTGACTCAGAAAACCCCTCAAACCCCCTGGTTTTCAGTCTACCAGCCTTACCTTTACCTTCTTTTTAATGGTGCTATCTAGACTATGTTTTAATAGTTCATTAAAAGTTAAGTTTTATTAATTACTTTACTTGAGTTTGGCAATACTTGAATGGGGTGGTGCAATTGGATGGGTCATTTCTTTCTTTCTTCTTCTTTTTTGTTTATATTAATTATTATTTGACCCTGCACACCTTTCTTGGTACTTGATGGATGGTGCTCCCCAACCCCTAATTTGTTAAATTGGAAAACTGGGCAGCAAACTGGAAAATGAGGTTCAATGTTGATAAATGCAAGGTTAGGCAAAAATATACACTAAATGGCAGTGTGTTGGGAGTTTCCTTAAATGAGAAGGATCTAGGTGTTTTTGTAGATAAAAGGTTGTCTAATTCTGGGCAGTGTCATTCTGTGGCTACTAAAGCAAATAAAGTTCTGTCTTGCAAAAGGGCATAAACTCAAGGGATGAAAACATAATTATGCCTCTTTATAGGTCCCTGGTAAGGCCTCATCTGGAGTATGCAGTGCAGTTTTGGACTCCAGTCCTTAAGAGGGATATAAATGAGCTGGAGAGAGTGCAGAGACGTGCAACTAAATTGGTTAGAGGGATGGAAGACTTAAATTATGAGGTTAGACTGTCACGGATGGGGTTGTTTTCTCTGGAAAAAAGGCGCTTGCAAGGGGACATGATTACACTTTACAAGTACATTAGAGGACATTATAGACAAATAGCAGGGGACCTTTTTACCCCTAAAATGGATCACCGTACCAGAGGCCACCCCTTTAGACTAGAAGAAAAGAACTTTCATTTGAAGCAACGTAGGGGGTTCTTCACAGTCAGGACAGTGAGGTTGTGGAATGCACTGCCGGGTGATGTTGTGATGGCTGATTCAGTTAATGCCTTTAAGAATGGCTTGGATGATTTTTTGGACAGACATAATATCAAAGGCTATTGTGATACTAAGCTCTCTAGTTAGTATAGGTATGGGTATATAGAATTTAATTAAAAGTATGGAGGGGTGTGTGCATGGATGCTGAGTTTTCATTTGGAGGGGTTGAACTTGATGGACTTTGTCTTTTTTTAACCCAATTTAACTATGTAACTATGTAACTATAAAGACGGGACAGACAATTACTTTCACTAGTTCATTTTATAAATTCAATAGAATGAGTTGCTGTGTTCCTCAAACGACAAGTTGTTGAGGACGGAACAAAACAGGTAAAATAATATAGTGTAGTAGTTCTTAAAAATATTTTAAACACCCTTGTGCTATTAAGTGATTAATTTAGTGATGTTACACTTCTGAGAAACAATAATTATAAAAATAAAAATAATTATAAGCGATACACTTAATATATGTTGCATAAGTTGCCACAATCATTCATGTGAATGTTTAAAGGATCGTGTTGCTGTGTTAGCGATTGTGCAACTCCTAAAACATAAATAGTGACTTAGTGAATGCATAGAGAATGCAGGGGATCTGCGGTTTTCCTGATAAGGGGCAATGCTTGGGACCTGGAATGTGAGGCAACTTTCTTAACACTCCTAAAAGTCATTAAGATTCAAAAACACCATATGATTATTTTAGCCATAAAAATTAATTAACGCTAGCTTAGTTTACATCAAACATAATGTAGCAAGTAACAAAAATGTATTTATTTGTTTATAAAGGTACCTATGGGAAATGTCATTATGCATTTTACAGCTTCTTGAATAATGGGGTTCTGGATTATAGATCCCATTTTTATAAAGAATATGCCCACTCTGAATATCTATCATTTAATAGATTATATGGAATGAGTTTGTGCTGGGACAACTGTCTGAACACTGCAAATACTAGGGATGCACCGAGTTCAGGATTCGGCCTTTTTAAGCAGGATTCGGATTAGGCCGGACCGAATCAGAATCCTAATTTGCATATGTAAATTAGGGGCGGGAGGGAAATCACGTAACTTTTTGTCACAAAAAAAGGAAGTAAAAAATGTTTTCCCCTTCCCACCACCTAAATTTGCACATGGGTTCGGATTCGGTTCGGTATTCGGCCGAATCTTTCGCAAAGGATTCAGGGGTTCGGCTGAATCCAAAAAAGTGGATTCGGTGCATCCCTAGCAAATACCCATATCATTTTTAACCTCACAACACCCATAATTTTGAAATATTTAACTGTAAAAATATCATTAATTACCCTTACCCCAGTCTCTGGGTTGAGGAGAATTAACTTGTAGGTTCTTAATGTAAGGTTATTGTAGATGTCAATTTCAAATAATTGATATGTGAAATTTGGGACTATACCCACTGCATATATCACTGATACTAAGTGAGCAGGTTAAAAGGCACATGTTACCTTTACAGTTTACAAACAATGCTATTTTGGAACTTAATATACTATTTCAAAATATACTAGAAGATTTACATAACTTGACAGGGACAAAAGATAGTTAAGGAGAAACACGTGCAATTTAACGTGTTATTCCCCAAAGAATTCTGCTACAAATATGAAGGTGTAAATGTGTCTGCACGAATAAGAATGAGAACATTGCCATCTAGTGGTAACTTTGAAATGTATTGTGCACAAATACAAAAATATTTAAAATTATTTCCGTTTTTAACTGTTTTTAAGCAGTTTTCAGGTGTTAGATGAGTGCACTGGCCACAGTACAGCATTGTTGAATCTGATGTACAGTAAATGCTATGCTAAATGCACAGGCGTTTGTCCTATTACTCCTTCATCCCCACAGAAAAAAACAAACAATCTCTTCTGCCGGCTGAGATTTACTGCCATCTACCAAAAAAGTAAGAACACATTTCTGCAATGCTGGTTATGCAATGGTTGCAATAGCACAATACAAATACAATATTTAGCAGTAATACCTCGTTAGTGCTTACCTGCTGTCAGTCTCCAACCAAAGTTCTCCAACACTGTGCCAACTTAATTGGATAAAAGCAAGCACTAGGGGAATCTCAAGCGTAACATATAGTCATGGTAAGCCCCATTTACATTTTGCCTAGTGAAGTATAGTGATGTAAATGAGAGGATTCCTAAAACGTTCTAAAGTATTTACTGCAAGAGATGTCTGATGCCTAAAATTTACTAGAAGTGTTTCTTTCCAAAAGCTGGAAAATAACTAATTGTTCTTTATTTCACTTGGAAAGGCATTAAAGAGGAGGTTCCCCGTCAAGGTAACTTTTAGTATGTTATAGAATGGCCAACTCTAAGCAACTTTCAATTGGTTTTCATTATTTATTTGTTATAGTTACTTGCCTTCTTCTTGTGACTCTTTGCAGCTTTCCAATGAGCGTCACTGACCCCCTCTAAAAAGCAAATGCTCTGTAAAGCTACAAATTTAATGTTATTGCTACTTTTTATTACTCTTTTATTCAGGCCTCTCCTATTCATATTCCAGTCTCTTATTCAAATCAGTGCATGATTGTTACGGTAATTTGGACCTTAGTTACTAGACTGCTTAAAATGCAAACTGAAGAGCTGCTGAATAAAGAGCTAAATAACTCAAAAACCTTTAATAATGAAAAAAAGAAAAGCAATTGCAAATTGTCTCAGAATATCAATCTCTACATCATACTAAAAGTTATCTCAAAGGTGAGCAACCCCTTTAACGCTATATAATTACTATTAACATGAGCAAAAATATATGTGTGATTACTCACCGTTGCATGCTTTTAATTCTTGATGTGTAATGTAAGGTAGACTATGTCATTTATTATACCTGCCTTGTGTGTTTCAGCTCTGTACATCATTTGCCCCAGTAAAACAGGTCAATGATGCAATGTCCATTTTGCATATCTACCCCCACTGGAAAGGGAGTTTTGGAATATTATTTGTTTTGTCTATTACTAGTCTATTTAAATTGCACCAACATATTCTGCAGTGCTTTACGGAGATTATACATCATTCACCTTAGTCCCTGCCCCAGCAGATCGTAGAATGTAAAGTCCCTATCTCCCTCTCACACACACTCACACACACTATGGTCAGATTTATTAGGAGCCAACTAACCTGAGAGTATGTTTTTCTGTAGAAGAAAACCATAGCTGAGATTGTATCTAAAGCTGGCCATAGACGCAACGATCCGATCGTATGAATCGTGGATTCGTGCGATTTTCGGACCATGTGTGGAGAGTCCTGACATTTTTGTCCGGCGGAGATCGGTCGTTTGGTCGATCGGACAGGTTAGAAAATTTCTGTCGCCTGACGATAATATCTCTGCATGTATTGACGATAGTACGATTTTCAGAGGGAGACTGTCACTAGCTTTGTCAGACATATCTATCGTACAATTGCTGTCGGGGCAGAACATTGGCTGATCTGTTCTTTTACTACTTTATTTCATCGGAATGGTAAGACTTTGATCTGAATGGTTAGTGGAGGGTCGGGAGATGGGAAAGTCCGATTGTACATTAATTCGTAGGATCGGATCTTTGCATCTATGGCCAGCTTAAGACCCATTACTGCAAGACATTACTGCTACCACTGAGCCACCATATATTAACAGAAACAGTGCCTCAAACAGTTAAAAAGCTGCTGTGCAAAGTGGAGATGCCTAAAATTTACTACAATTGAAAGTACAAAGAATCCAGTTGCACATAGATTTTGCTGTAGTGTATTTAGAATAATTTTAAATCAAGTTAATTGTAATGGTTAGTGCACTGGTGCAACCTTGACATCATATACTGTAAGTGTAAGCAGAAAATTAAGGCATTTCATGCACTGAAAATACATTTGTGCCCAACAAACTGCAAGTCAAGCTGTGTTATGTCTTGCATTTAATGCTTGCTAAGCCCTGTGTGCAAAAACTGGGTCCATGTAGCACAATCGGTGAACTCCAGTGGGCCCTATGGAGGGGCAGCTTTTTATACTTAGCAGGTAATTTCATAGTTTGGACAATGGGAACCAGGAAGAGGGCCCTTCAGTCATGGTGCCGGTGGGCCCCATTTGTCCCAGTCTGACCCTGAAGCTAATTGCATGACCTGTGGGCCAATCAACAGAATAATCTGAAGATCAGTCTGTGCATCACCAAATAATATTACATCATTGGTGAAAAGGCTTCAAATGGCACAAATGATCCCTTACTGCATAATTAATTAATTGGTTTAAATGGGCATACGTAAAAATGCCAGATTCCTTTTTTACAATATGAGACACCAAACATTTCCACAGCAGTAGATTCCAAATCCTTATAACCCTAACCTTAAACAACCCTTTCCCTTGGGATGGCAACACCTCCTCCTCTCCAATTTCAGTGGATTGTCTCTTGACTTTTTGACAGCTGTTTTGTACTAGATTCTGAACACTCAATTACAAGCCTGCTTATTCAAGCTGTATCTTTAGACAGTTGACACTCAATACATTATTCTATCTAAGCCCATCATAAATAACTAAATAAGTATTTTACTGCTGTAATAAATCAGGAAAGTATTCATTGCTGTTTTCAAGCCTAGAAGTAGATAGGCTTCAAATAATAGCACTAGTTAATAATAAACGTCAACCTTTGTACACACCAACTTCCAATATTTTCAGCCAGCTATGTTTAGATGAGGATTCTGGGAGCTGTAGTTCTCAGGTATACCTGGGACTTGAATTCCACTGCTTTAAGGCAAAGCATATTGGATATCTACAGGTATATGTTTGCTAAGAAAATGGAGACAAAGAAAACTGTCACAAGCTGAGCATAGGGCCCTGTGCTTATGAATAGTGCGTGCACTGTCTTCCTTGCCAATACAAACATAAATCCTGCTCTTCTAACTGTTACCAAGTCTCGTTTTTCTCATCTGTCATCAGGCATTCCTAGCTGGTTAATAGATTTTCATCCAAAATTGCAAAAAAAAGAATAACAGATCTTAACTCTCTACATCATTCTCAGATCTTTAAACAGCCCTTTGTTTACTTATCTAGTGTCAGTATGTTTTAGGAACTTGAGACTGTCCAACACAAGAAAGTAGTCTGTTTGAAAATATATCTTAAAAATGCATAAAATAATACTAATTATATTATTAAAGAATAAAACATGCTTGGAGTGTCATGCCAGACGTAAAACGTTCCACACTTTCTGGAAATGTGCTTGATTCTTCCTGTACTAAAAGAAAAAAGTCAGGACTTAATCTAAACAAACGGAAACATGCAGAACAACTATGCCATGGGTACTGTCAGCTGTCAGATACAGTAATTATTCTCATATTGCTTGGCCCATCTTGAGCATATGCAGCTCTCTGAGTCCTGCACAAAAAGGCCCTTCAGAATATGCCAGCGGTGGGTTTTATTGAACAACTACATGAAAAGTATAGAGTGTCATAGGAAGAAAAGCAGTCTGCATCTTTCATTCTAACATCAAAAAAAATATAGGCAAAGGCACACCGTTGCCCACAGGACTGTGGCGTTAGATTCCAAAATTAACAGAGAACAGAGTATTCTCCAGAGTTTTTTTTTTGGACTTCTTAATACTCTGAGTGGTTACACAATGGTTTGGACTTATACGATCATATTTTACATTTGTACTAATGTTTGACCAGGTTTACTCAGCTGCATCTTTATTTAAGCCCACACTGTACGAAATGAACCATGGAATAAACTCTGACTGGTCTTACAACACATTGTTTTATAAAAATAAAAGGGGCACAGGGGTTCGGGAGTCAAACTGAACAAGCCAGCACTGAATGAGCAGTTTCTGATTAAATTATTATTTCCCAAGCTGCCATAATAGTAAAAACAGCTGGTGAGAGACAGGTCCATCCAGAACCCCATAGGTTGCAAATAATTGGCAGTAATATTCTTTATCAGGTAGTTTTACCAAAAGTACAGGTGCAAGACAGAAAATATTTTGCAGTAAAAGGCCATAACATAACAAAATGACAAAATGAAAATGTATTTTTTTTACATGTAATATTTTATAACACAAAGGTTTGCATTCTATAGTCCTTGAGAGAGCCATGTAGGGGTTTTGACCCCTGTTTATCTCCCAATGTAAGAACTAAATCCATTGTATTTTACACATCTTATTTGTTATTTACTGTTGTTTAAAAGTGTGCACTGCTGCCCTGTTTGAATAGTGGCCTTCATGGCTACACAGCTGATTTTTTAAAATATCCTGTATTTGATTTTCTGAAGTATACATGCAGTTTGAAATGGTGAAGGGTAACAGTACATTATATTTAAATGTGTTTCATTTGTGGTCCTGTCATCTGAAAAAGTGATAAACACCCCTATAAACCATACATATTGTTTTTTTGCCGTTACACTTTTCTTACACAGAGTTTTAATATCAAGTGGCATCTGAAGTGTCAGCTGTCCAGTCTAGGGCTGCTCTGGGATTTCTGCTCAGCTTACATGCTGGCACTGATCTAAAGGCCCCAAATAGCTGAGTGCAATAAACAGACCTGGTACATTGAGAAGGGAATTTTACACTGTACAAAATTAATTAACTTGAGAGTCAAATTTCAGTTGTTAATATGTCACAGCACTTGCCTGTTCTCCTGTTCACCATCTTCAGTGTGCAGAGGCACAGGATTGATGCAAAATTCAAAGATGGATTATATGAGTCCAGAAAAAAAAAATCACAATGCTACGGAAGAACATGAATAAGCTCTCTAAAGTGACTCATTCAAATGTATGTAGTCTACAAATATGTTAGATAGTTACGCATTTTAAAGATAATTATATCAAGTGAGACAGCAGCTTCAGCAGGCACATACAATATTTGACAAGAGATATCAATATGTGCCGATCAGTACTTAAAAGATAAACTAGATTCAGAGACTGATGTAAATGAAAAAAGAGAAAAGGTTAAGGCTGGACTCTTTTTTACGGTTCTCAGAAAACACAGGCAGAAAAATCTACTCCACTGCTGTCTGCAGCTGGAAACATTGCTTCGTCAGATAGCAGATGAGACAAAAAATGCAAAATTGCGCATTTCACCACATAAATTTAAATATGTAGCTTTCTTTTGGTAACTTTGGATACTAATGTTTTTCTTTTTTTCATATACATCTTCCCCAAAATTGTTTTCCTTCTTAAATGCTGGGTTCAACTTTGACGTAATGTTACTGTTTAACCCAAATGGAAGCAGATCATGTTTTCTCCACCAGCCCTCCAGGTAAATTGGCAGAGAAAAGACTTCATCCGACAGGACCCTAAATGGTTTTTTCATTAGTACAAATACTTGAAGGGAATGTAATATTGGTCACTCACGTAAAAATTGTTCGCAATTAGTTCAAAATGCGAATAAATGTCTGCAAAGCGCAAAATTTTGCGACTACTTTGCCCCTCACACAACAATAGGATAGTGATCGAGAATTTTATAGTTTGCATTAGTGCTCAGTGTATGCAATAAAACTTCTAAATGAAAAAGTAAAGTTTGCTCCAAAAGTTTACACCACCTTCAACCAGGTCTTAAAGGTTCGCGATGCAACAAAATCCTAATGAAGAATTTTACATGGTGACATGGAAATTTTATTTGCATTTTTTTTATTTCTCTTTGCAAATTTTATTACATTTCCCCACTGACTCAATGTTGGTATTAGCTGGTTAGAGAAGGTAAAATTGATAAACATTTTAACTTATATAACACATGGCATTTTAAAAGAAACATGGGATCCCCTCTGTCATTTCTATGTACAGCATTGAGCAAATGGATGTCATTAGTAATGACAAGAGCAAAGGCTGATTGTACTGGTGTCATTGCCATCATCTTCCCTAGTACCACAGTATCAGAGAGTGTTCCTCAGGCCCGAGGTACAATTATATTATATTGTATAATAATGTCCAGCTGGTGGTTCTACGGCTCTTTTTTGAGTCACAACCTTCACAATTTCACCAAGAATGCTTAGTTTGTCCTCTACCCTAGTTGAAACCCTATGTATGTCACTATATTTCTCTGGAACTACTATTCTTAAAATCCAAAATCCAAGTTTGAATAGTTTTGTCTTGACTTGAATACAATTCATTCCAACAAAAACACGCCCTGCACTGTAACCATATTCCTAAGACTTAGCCCAAACCGGAAGTCATTTTAGTAAAATACTGTACATCTGGATATATACAATAATTATCATTTGAATAATACATTACTGTTTCAACAGGCTAATTGTTAAAGGGATTCTGTCATGGGAAAAAAAAATATTTCAAAATGAATCAGTTAATAGTGCTGCTCCAGCAGAATTCTGCACTGAAATCCATTTCTCAAAAGAGCAAACTGAATTTTTTATATTCAATTTTGAAATCTGACATGGGGCTAGACATTTTGTCAGTTTCCCAGCTGCCCCAAGTCATGTGACTTGTGCTCTGATAAACTTCAATCACTCTTTACTGCTGTACTGCAATTTGTAGTGATATCACCCCCCTCCCTTTTCCCCCCAGCAGCCAAACAAAAGAACAATGGGAAGGTAACCAGATAACAGCTCCCTAACACAAGATAACAGCTCCCTGGTAGATCTAAGAACAGCACTCAATAGTAAAAACCCATGTCTCACTAAGACACATTCAGTTACATTGAGAAGGAAAAACAGCAGCCTGCCAGAAAGCATTTCTCTCCTAAAGTGCAGGCACAAGTCACATGACCAGGGGCAGCTGGGAAATTAACAAAATGTCTAGCCCCATGTCAGATTTCAAAATTGAATATAAAAAAATCTGTTTGCTCTTTTGAGAAATGGATTTCAGTGCAGAATTCTGCTGGAGTAGCACTATTAACTGATGCATTTTGAAAAAAACATGTTTGCAGATGACAGGATCCCTTTAACGTATCAAGATATTTTGAAACAATTGAAATCAAGCTAACTTTAGTGATGTCTCCTCATGTTGAATCTATATTAACACTCATTGATTCCTGCCAGGCACTCAAAGAAAGGATTAATTAATTTATGAATTTGTCATTACAAGGCATTGATTAGAACGTCCTTCCTTAAAGATTTCATTATTGCAATAGTTAAACGATTTGCTAATTATTGTGTTTTATCTAATTGAAGCTTTGTATTACAAACAAAGTTCAAAGGTTTTAAGACAGCTGACCTCTCACCCATTTGGGTAGGATGAGAGTATAATTAGAGTAGTCACTGCTGTGGGGTCTGCATTCAAATAAAAAGCTATCACCAGAACCCATCTGGGTTTATGCTTCCCATGAAGCAACTGCATTCAGAGCCACTATTAAAAAGCACAAATCTTGAAAATAGGTATCCAAAGTTTACAAAGATTAGCGCTAATTAAAGCTCAGGGGAAAAAAAGTAGAATGAAAAAGGAAAAATAGGAATTTTTTTTAATGTAGTATTCACTTATAAAATTGTAGTTCCACAACCTTATGTATTCCCAAGGATACCTTTGGTGCAGTTACCCTTTCACAATCACTGCGTGTGGAGGTTGAATGGGTACTTACAAATTTTTTGTTCATCAAAAATTTTAGAAATGGGCTGTAGGATGTTCCCTCTTGCTAGAAGAAGCTTAAAGCGCAGAATATAATGTAAAACTTTTTTTATTCTATAACAATAAAAACCAAATGGTTGCACTCACATTTATGTGGTTAAATCAGGCATAACATATCTCCTCATTAAGTCTGTGTTATTTCTGAGTTGCTTTAGTGGTTTGTGGTTTGGGTACCGGCCTGCATTGCCTCCCCACACCGCTAGCTACTTCCTGGACGCTTGGAGATTACGTCAGCCGCATTTGCCTTACACGTTTCGTCGTTGGGTGACTTCTTCCCAGCGTCGAAACGCATAAAGGCGAGTGGGAGAGGCCCTAAATAGAAAAGAGGAATAATAAAAAGCAGCAATAACTTTATATTTGTATCTTACAGAGCCTTTAATTTTGGATGGGGTCAGTGACCCCCGTTTAAAATCTGGAAAGAGTCAGAAGAAGGCAAATAATTCTAACTATAAAAAAAAAAAAATTAAGGTCAATTGAAAAGGTGCTTAGAATTCGTCATTGTAACACAACATAACATACTAAAGGTTAAAACTTTACCCCCAAAATGAATGTTTAAGAAACAGTTTATATCATATTATATCATATTAACTAGAATCTTACCAAACTGGTGTGTGTATATATATATATTATTTTCTTTTATATATTTTCTATTTAGGATTACCTAATGGCACCTGCTACTAAAAAATATATTATTATGAAAATTATTTGCATGAAGCAGGGCTTTACATATGAGCTGTTTTATACAATATCTTTTTATAGAGACCTACATTGTCTGGGGGATATAGTTTTCCTTTAATGTAAAGGTGAACCACCCCTTTAAACTCTATGGGAACCTTGGACATATAGCATATAGACCTAGTAAAGGTCCAAATGAAAAGAACATTGTATAGCTATAGTTTTAATACAGTATTTGGGTGTTTGGCTTTTAAAACATAGTTTCTTGTTAAACTGGGCTGGTGCATTCACTTCTACAAGAGAAATTTATTTAAAAAGGAATCAGTGAGCTTTGCTCTAAAATGTCAGGTAGAGATATTAGACTGTCAAGATACTGAATTGGTAGAGCCTCAGGGATAAGATGTGTTTATTTGAATAGTAGATATATCTGCATGCTCTGCACTCGTATAACAAAGTTCAGCTTAATAAACAGAATAGTAGTGTTATGTAATGTATCATCAGCATATCCAACATCCGTTTATTAAATATTTATAACAATGTATTACATTTTTTTTTTAAACAAGATGTGCTAGATCTACCTAGACTAGGTAGCTGCATGCAGAAGAAACGCTGAATGGAAGCATTTTGGATATCATAATGTTTTAATATAGTCCTTTTAAAGACGCTTAACAGATTAGCAACTTATTCAGCAAGTTATTCTAATTCAAGGATTTGGGGGAATATGAGCTATTTTACAAATTATTTTAAATTCACAGGTCTCAGTTTGACTTGAGAATACATAAAGACAGAACTTTTTGCTAACTACTCAATTTGACAATTATTTTACTCATTTTCAGAGTTGCTAACAAGGCCCTGCTTTAAAATAGAATATCAGACAGACTGCATGCCTTCTTTCTTTATAAGCTTTATAGCGACAAGAAGAAAAAATTTAGACATGCAGACTTAAAAGTTATATAATTACTTTGTCCTTTTTTTTTATAAACAGAAATGTAACAGCAAGCTTTGGCCTTTTCTCTTTTCCATATGGAGTTTGTGGATAGAGTTCAACTCTAACAGGCAAGAACTGTATCTAGTTTGATTCTACCCACAGGGGTGTAACTATAGAGTAAGCAGACCCTGAAGCTGCTGGGGCCCCCCAGGAGGTACAGGGGCCCCCATTAGGCCCTAATTAATGAGCAATTTCAACATAAATTGGTACAACAGGACTATCTATATATATATATTGGGGGCCCTAAAATGAATTTGCTGTAGAGCCCAGTAACATCTAGTTACTCCACTGTCTGCCTCAATCACAATGAAATACAAAACGGAGGGTTATGGGTGCACTCCAAGGCTAAGTTAAAATGTGCTTAAATACAATGGAAGTGCTACTGATTTGGCCAATTATCAGTGCACATTCCCTGGTCCCCTGTCTCATAAGTAATTCAGTATATATGAAAGTGCATGTGTTTACAAAAACAGGGGTTTTTAGCTACAAAGTTATGATCATAAAGTTGATAAGCCACTGTTCCTCTTCTTTTCTTCGGCTGCATGCAGGCATGGCTGATTTTGCTCTAAATGCAATATCTTGCGTTTCTCCGCTGAAATCTGCCACGTCTGCCTGCACCCGAGTGGAGATGATGATTCCCAGTGTCGGCAGCAGAAGTGGAGCAGCAGGGCACCAGATTCTCAGCCTGAGTTTCTCCGCAGGCTGAGATCTGTTCCATGTGGCCCTAGTCTCAAAATTTTTAAAAAAAGATTCTGCCTTTGAAAAAACATACAGTTTAAACATATATATGTTTTTAAATGGAAAAACAAGAGGACCAACATCAAAGTAGTTTAATTAGGAGTGTAACTGGCGGACCTAATGTATATCTGCCCTCAAGAAAACAAAACTGCTAAAAATTACTCCTGAAATAAGGACACACTTTTTTTTTAAATGGGCTATCACCTGTCCACACATATTTCAAGCAGTAAACAATGCATAGAAGAATAGCTATTTAATTTAGCCAATTAAAGTTTGCCAAGGACCAAATGATTATTTAATCAATATAATTATTTCTTCAGTAGCTGCAAACATATTGATATAACATTAGCTATAACACACTGTGTAAAGTAGATAGATGCATGCTTGATGACTATTAGAATCAGTTTAAAGTGCATATGAAAATGTACTTAAAGGAAAAAAGAAAACAAGATAATCGTATTCCTTCGCCCACTGATTGCTTAGACTTTCTGTCCATTTCTGTCCAGGCATTTTCTAAGTAGGGATGTAGCGAACGTCGGAAAAAAAGTTCGCGAACATATTCGCGAACTTGCGCAAAATTGCGAGCGGTTCGCGAACGGTTCGCGAACCCCATAGACTTCAATGGGAAGGCGAACTTTAACATCTACAAAAGACATTTCTGGCCAGAAAAATGATTTTAAAGTTGTTTAAAGGGTGCAACGACCTGGACAGTGGCATGCCAGAGGGGGATCAAGGGCAAAAATGTATCTGAAAAATCTGCCTGTGTGTGCTTGGAAGAGATAGTGTAGGGGGAGAGCTGTTAGTGATTTCAGGGACAGATGATAGTAAGTTTGCTGGCTAGTAATCTGCGTGATACTGCTCTGTATTGGAGGGACAGAAGTCTGCAGGGATTTGAGGGACATTTTAGCTTAGGTAGCTTTGCTGGCTAGTAATCTACTGTTCTCTTTAAACAACTGCCATACGTTGACCTTGTAGGCATTGTTTGCCCAGTTTTTTTGGACGCAGCCACTGAAGCACAGTTGCCAGAAAAAATATGCCATATAAATGCTGAAAATAGTCATTTTTCGCCATACGTTATTCAACCAACTGCTATCTAGCTGTGTGCCCGTGTTCACATTCTGTCTAAATATCCATAATATTACCGTCTCCAGAAAAAACACCGGAGTGACTTTTTTTCAAGCAGCATTCTTATATTTTACGTAATCCGTATCCACCGCTGTGTATACGTTGACCTTGTAGGCATTATTTGCCCTGTAGGCATTTTTTGCCCAGTGTGTTATTCAACCAACTGCTATCTAGCTGTGTGACCGTGTTCACATTCTGTCTAAATATCCATAATATTACCGTCTCCAGAAAAAACACCGGAGTGACTTTTTTTCAAGCAGCATTCTTATATTTTACGTAATCCGTATCCACCGCTGTGTATACGTTGACCTTGTAGGCATTATTTGCACAGTGTTTTCTTCAAACCGCCATCTAGCTGTGTGAGCTTGTTCACATTTTGTCTAAATATTGATAATATTATCGTCTCTAGAAAAACCACTTGAGTTACTTTTTTTCAAGCAGCATTCATATATTTTACGTAATCCGTATCCACCGCTGTAGTAGTGTATACGTTGATCTTGTAGGCATTATTTGCACACTGTTTTCTTCAAACTGCCATCTAGCTGTGTGTATTATCGTTTCCAGAAAAACCAACTGAGTTTTTGTTGTTGTTGTTTTTTTAAAAATAATGCCAGGCAAAGGCAGGCCGCCACGCAGAGGCCGTGCTAGGGGCCGTGCTGCTATGCAATCCTGTGGCCCTAGCAAATTGCCCAGTTTTAAAAAGCCAATGACCCTGAACTCCCAAAATGCTGAAGAGGTAGTTGACTGGCTTACACAGCACACCCCATCCTCTACCGTTTCTAACTTTACCACAACATCCTCCTCATCCTCCACTGCTATGGCCACCCCACGTAACACTTCCTCCACCACCGGTGCCCCATCTTCACTGGAGTCAGAGGAGTTATTTTCCCATGAGTTTCTTGAACTGAGTAATGCGCAACCATTATTGGCAGAAGAAGATGAAGGAGATGAGGACGTTACACCAGATTTAATTCTGGCAGAGAACACGACAGAGATGGACATAATGATGAGTGATGAGGAGGAGGAGGAGGTCCCCGCTGCTGCTTCCTTCTGTGATGTGTCAGAAGAAATTGATGCATCTGAGGAGAATGATGATGAGGAGATTGATGTTTTGTGGGTGCCTAGTAGAAGAGAGCAAGAGGAGGGTAGTTCAGATGGAGAGACGGAGAGTCAGAGAGGCAGTAGGAGAATAAGACTTAGAAGAAGCAGGGAGGCCAGCCCGCAGGGATCAGTAGGGCAACAACATGTATCGGCACCTGTGTTCAGCCGGCCAACGCACCCGCCATTGCCGCCAATGCCGCCAACTTCTACTGTTACCGCCAGATCGCAGACTTCCAAAAAGTCAGCAGTGTGGCATTTTTTTAATGTGTGTGCCTCTGACAAAAGCATTGTAATTTGCAATGAGTGCAGTCAGAAACTGAGCCTTGGTAAGCCCAACAGCCACATAGGTACAACTTCTATGCGAAGGCACATGAGCGGCAAGCACAAAGCACTTTGGGAGCAACACCTCAAAGGCAACAGGCAAACTAAAAGTCACACTCCTTCTGGTCCAGCATCTTACTGCTCTACCTCTGCTCTCCTTGACCCATCTGAACCACCCTCCACTCCGCCTTCCACCTTGACCACCTGTTCCCATTCCCAGTCATCTGCCACCAGCCAAGTTTCTGTGAAGGCCATGTTTGAGCGTAAGAAGCCAATGTCTGACTGTCACCCCCTTGCCCGGCGTCTGACAGCTGGCTTGTCTGCACTCTTAGCCCGCCAGCTTTTACCATACCAGCTGGTGGACTCTGAGGCCTTCCGCAAATTTGTAGCAATTGGGACACCGCAGTGGAAGGTACCCAGCCGCAATTTTTTTTCTAAAAAGGGAATACCACACCTGTACCAACATGTGCAGAGCCAAGTTACCGCATCTCTGTCACTTAGTGTTGGGCCAAAGGTCCATATGACTACTGACGCATGGTCCTCCAAGCATGGTCAGGGCAGGTATGTCACCTACACTGCCCACTGGGTGAACTTGGTAATGGCTGGGAATGGGAAGCAGGGAATGGGTAGCTCAACAACAACAACAACAGTGGAGTTGGTGTCACCGCCACGGATTGCACGCGGTTCTGCCACCACCTCTACTCCTCCATCGCTCTCTACCTCGTCTTCTTCCTCTTCTTCTTCTTACTCTGCTGCTGGGTCCTCCTTCTCCTCCTCCACACCTGTGCACCCCCAGCTCCCCCTAGGCTATTCGACGTGCCAGGTACGCCGTTGTCACGCTGTCTTGGGGATGACGTGCCTGGAAAGCAAAAACCATACCGGATCTGTACTCCTGTCATCTCTGCAGTCACAGGCCGATCGGTGGCTGACCCCACACCAACTGCAGATCGGAAAAGTGGTGTGTGACAATGGAAGCAATCTGTTGGCAGCGTTGAGACTGGGAAATTTAACACATGTGCCCTGCATGGCACATGTGTTAAATTTAATAGTCCAACGTTTTGTCTCCAAGTACCCAGGATTCCAGGACGTTCTCACCCAGTCCAGAAAGGTGTCGGCCCATTTCAGACGTTCCTACACAGCCATGGCACGCCTTGCTGACATTCAGCAGCGCTACAACATGCCAGTCAGGCGTTTGATTTCTGACAGCCAGACTCGCTGGAATTCAACGCTCCTTATGTTGGAACGTCTGCTGCAACAACAAAGGGCCGTCAACGAGTACCTTTTTGAACTGGGTGGTAGGACTGGATCTGCAGAGCTGGGGATTTTTTTCCCCCGTTACTGGGTGCTTATGCGCGATGCCTGCAGGCTCATGCGACCTTTTGAAGAGGTGACAAATATGGTCAGTCGCACCGAAGGCACCATCAGCGACCTAATACCCTTCGCTTTCTTCCTGGAGCGTGCCGTGCGACGAGTGACAGATGAGGCTGTAGACCAGCGTGACGAGGAGCTGGAAGCGCACGATTTATGGTCGCAATCACCAGAACGAACCCAGGCACCTGCTGCAACGCAGGGAGAGGTGCCAGAAGTGGAGTCAGAGGAGGAAGGTGGCTTTGTGGAGGAGGAGGAGGAGGACCAACAGGAGCAGGCTTCCCAGGGGGCTAGTGGTGACCTTTTGGGGACCCCTGGTCTTGTACGTGGCTGGGGGGAGGAGACCGTGGATGATGCAGTCCTTGATAATGAGGAAGCGGAGATGGATAGCTCTGCATCCAACCTTGTGAGAATGGGGTCTTTCATGCTGGCATGCCTGTTGAAGGACCCCCGTATCAAGAGGCTTAAGGAGAAGGACCTGTACTGGGTCGCAACGCTACTAGACCCTCGGTACAAGCATAAAGTGTCAGAAATGTTACCAACATACCACAAGTCCGAAAAGATGCGGCATTTACAAACCAGCCTGCAAAACATGTTGTACAATGCTTTTAAGGGTGATGTCACTTCAGGAACTCATCAACATTCCAGGGGCAGAGGTGCCAGTAATCCTGCCACGAGCACACCTGCAAGGACAAAGCCCTTTGGCCGGTCTGTAACGTCAGACATGCAAATGTTTTTCTGTCCAAGGCAGCGCCACAACCCTTCTGGATCCACCCTCAAAGAACGCCTCGACCGGCAGGTAGCGGACTACCTGGCATTAACTGCAGATATCGACACTCTGAGGAGCGATGAACCCCTGGACTACTGGGTGCGCAGGCTTGATCTGTGGCCAGAGCTGTCACAATTTGCCATGAACCTCTTGTCTTGCCCAGCCTCAAGTGTGCTCTCAGAAAGGACCTTCAGTGCAGCAGGAGGGATTGTAACTGAGAAGAGAACTCGCCTAGGTCACAAAAGTGTCGATTACCTGACCTTTATTAAAATGAATGAGGGGTGGATCTCGGAGGGTTACTGCACGCCGGAAGACTTGTTCTGACTTCTATGCAGCTGTCCTTCTCTTCAAGCCTCATGACTCCACACACAGCTGTCCTTTAGCGTCCTCCTCCCTCCGCCACCGTTACAAACTAGGGTGCAAACCCTACTGGTTTAATTTTTTCTGGCCTCTGTGCTTCAGTGGCTGCAACCAAAAAAACTGGGCAAACAATGTCTACAAGGTCAACGTATGGCGAAAAATGACTATTTTCAGCATTTATATGGCATATTTTTTCTGGCAACTGTGCTTCAGTGGCTGCGTCCAAAAAAATGCATATTTTCTGCATTTATATGGCATAATTTTTCTGGCCTCTGTGCTTCAGTGGCTGCAACCAAAAAAATGCATATTTTCTGCATTTATATGGCATACTTTTTCTGGCCTCTGTGCTTCAGTGGCTGCAACCAAAAAAATGCATATTTTCTGCATTTATATGGCATAATTTTTCTGGCCTCTGTGCTTCAGTGGCTGCAACCAAAAAAATGCATATTTTCTGCATTTATATGGCATAATTTTTCTGGCCTCTGTGCTTCAGTGGCTGCAACCAAAAAAATGCATATTTTCTGCATTTATATGGCATAATTTTTCTGGCCTCTGTGCTTCAGTGGCTGCAACCAAAAAAATGCATATTTTCTGCATTTATATGGCATAATTTTTCTGGCCTCTGTGCTTCAGTGGCTGCAACCAAAAAAATGCATATTTTCTGCATTTATATGGCATAATTTTTCTGGCCTCTGTGCTTCAGTGGCTGCAACCAAAAAAATTTATATTTTCAGCATTTATATGGCATAATTTTTCTGGCCTCTGTGCTTCAGTGGCTGCAACCAAAAAAATTTATTTTTTCAGCATTTATATGGCATATTTTTTCTGGCAACTGTGCTTCAGTGGCTGCGTCCAAAAAAACTGGGCAAACAATGTCTACAAGGTCAACGTATGGCGAAAAATGACTATTTTCAGCATTTATATGGCATAATTTTTCTGGCCTCTGTGCTTCAGTGGCTGCAACCAAAAAAATTTATATTTTCAGCATTTATATGGCATATTTTTTCTGGCAACTGTGCTTCAGTGGCTGCGTCCAAAAAAACTGGGCAAACAATGTCTACAAGGTCAACACACTGGGCAAAAAATGCCTACAGGGCAAATAATGCCTAAAAGGTCAACTTATACACTACTACAGCGATGGATACGGATTACGTAAAATTTATTATGGCTGCTTGAAAAAAGTCACTCCGGTGTTTTTTCTGGAGACGGTAATATTATGGATATTTAGACAGAATGTGAACACGGGCACACAGCTAGATAGCAGTTGGTTGAATAACACACTGGGCAAAAAATGCCTACAGGGCAAATAATGCCTACAAGGTCAACTTATACACTACTACAGCGAGGGATACGGATTACGTAAAATTTATTATGGCTGCTTGAAAAAAGTCACTCCGGTGTTTTTTCTGGAGACGGTAATATTATGGATATTTAGACAGAATGTGAACACGGGCACACAGCTAGATAGCAGTTGGTTGAATAACACACTGGGCAAAAAATGCCTACAGGGCAAATAATGCCTAAAAGGTCAACTTATACACTACTACAGCGATGGATACGGATTACGTAAAATTTATTATGGCTGCTTGAAAAAAGTCACTCCGGTGTTTTTTCTGGAGACGGTAATATTATGGATATTTAGACAGAATGTGAACACGGGCACACAGCTAGATAGCAGTTGGTTGAATAACACACTGGGCAAAAAATGCCTACAGGGCAAATAATGCCTAAAAGGTCAACTTATACACTACTACAGCGGTAGTAAAATAAAAAAAAAGTTAAATAAAAAAAGAATGAATATTAAAAAAAAAAAATTAAAGTTGGTGCTGCTGAACTACTAGGAGCAGCAGATTAGCACACCAGTCCCACTCCCCAACACTGCTAGACTAATAGCACTGGGCTCTTATAGTAGTAGTAGTAGTAGTAGTAGTAGTAGTAGTAGTAGTAGTAGTAGTAAAACAACAAAAAAATAAATAAAAGCAGTCCTTACAAGGACTATTGCTATTGCAGCAGTCAGCAGATGAGATCAGAAGCAGGACAGCTGCCCACTGCAGCTACATACAGAGCACTGCAGTAGAAGGTAGATTACTAGCCAGCAAAGCTACCTAAGCTTAAATGTCCCTCAAACCCCTGCAGACTTCTGTCCCTCCAATAACAGAGCAGTATCAAAACGATTACTAGCCAGCAAACTTTCAACTGTCCCTGAAATCACTAACAGGCAGCAGCTCTCTCCCTACACTATCTCTTCAGCACACACAGGCAGAGTGAAAAAAAGCTGCAGGGCTTCGGTTTTTATAGGGAAGGGGAGTGGTCCAAGGGAGAGCTTCCTGATTGGCTGCCATGTACCTGCTGGTCTGGGGTGAGAGGGCAAAAAAAAGCGCCAACAATGGCGAACCCAAAATGGCGAACGTCGCGCGACGTTCGCGAACTTCCGGCGAGCGCGAACACCCGATGTTCGCGCGAACAAGTTCGCCGGCGAACAGTTCGCGACATCTCTATTTCTAAGTACATTGTCCTGTTATTTTTCCAGATATTTTGGGAACTATGGCTGAATGGCTTTTAGAACATGTTGTATCTATTTGTGGGTAAATACTGGATCCAAAGAGGGATTATAAAACAGTTTTCATAATTTTGAGTGTGAGTCTGTCTCATATAGCCAATAACTTAATGACAAGGCATGATGCCAGATCAGTGCCATCCACATAGCATGTGAATAACTTTAATAACTACCTTCCATTAGAGAGGTTATAGTAACCGAGTCCTGCATTATTACTATTAGACGCAAATTACAAACTATGGTACATGTTTTTTAGACAGATGCTGTGGACTATTTTTAAGTAGGTTATATGTGGACTGAAACTAGGTTCCTGACTATTGGCACAAATGAGACCCTCATTTTTTTGTATAGGTAGCAAAGGGAAATGATGCAACTTTTTTGCAGGGAACTTCAAATTAAGGCTCCCTCTATTGCTTTTTTAAAAAATTATTTTTTGTTTTGTAACATTTATAGCTTAATTCCAGCATTTGTTTAGCTGTTCTTTTGTTTGAATTATTGCCTGAATACAGTGGATGTATATTTAAAAAGTATGCACACTTGTGCATATGCTATAATTTTATTATTGACGACGATGAAGAAAATTTACAAATCTACTTACCGAAGTTGCGCCATCGTTGGCTTCACCACACTTCACCAGGCATAGATTCGCCAGGGCTGCGCAAATTCACGAAGTTCCGAAGATGCGCACAAGTTACCAAACGTTTGTGCAGATGGAATATTACAATCAGCGGTTCGAAGTTACGCTAGCAATGGCTAATTTGCATACGGCGTGCAGTTAAAGTACAATGGCCGTATTTGCAGCAGCAAACACATTACACTACACAAGGCCTTAAAAAATGTGTTCTAATGCCCAACACATGTGCCCACAGTATAGTTTACGTTCCATATGTTATCTACTTTATTGCACTTCGCCTGGTCTGAGGTGGCTAAGTAAAGTCTGGCAGTAGAGGTAACGTTCACGAAAATCCGCAACTTAGTGAATTAGTGTAGTTACGTCCTTTCGCATGGCGCAACTTTGCCAGGCGTTAGGGTGCGAAGTAGTGCTAGAGTCTGTCTACTTTGCAAGCGAATTTACACCAGCACCCATTAGTAAATTGGCGAAGTGGCAAAATGACATCACGCTGGCGAATTTTCGCTAGCATTAGCTACTTCGCCCTTTAGTAAATTTGCCCCTATATCCAGTTCCCACGTTCACCTTTTGGCTTTTCTGTAGCAGACCCTAATAAATACATGTTTACATTTTGCCCAGTTCAAACAAATAACATTATTGATTCATTGGAATATTGGCTCATGGTTGTGTGACCCTTAGGAGGTTCCAGCTGCACCAAGGTGATGACCAAATCTTAAGCATTCCATAAAAGAACACAGAGTATTTGTTATAATACCCCTATTAGCGTGCAAACATATTTAAGATAAGACCACGGCGCCACACCAATGGGTAGGTGAAGGAAGTACAAAGAGTAAATAATGTATTGCACTTTGTAATGTTTCCTCAACTAACTCAGATTTTAAAAATAACCATAGTTTATTTAGAAATAAAGAATTTGGCACTATGTGGATTTTCTGGCTAGGCCCTTCCTACCATTTCTTCAGCAACCAGTTAATCAAGGCAAATGTGACTTCCACTGGCCAATATTTTAATTTCAAGTTACTTCAGTGGCTTTGATCCTATGCCGTTGGGTAAATTGAAATATGTTCCTAATCAAATAATAAAACTGTTACATTATCTGGAGTTGTCTGAAGCAGCGGATGTTGTCTCTGAAACTACATGTTATTTACAGGCAATAACATTCCACAGCTTTCTGAGAATTATTGGGCCAAGTTCAAAACACATTATTACTCTACAACAGGATTGCCTGGATATCGCTGAGAAGCCCTAAAGGAACATTCCCTTTAATATATTATTTAAATTGTCCATGATGCAAATAATCATACAAAAAGTATTATTAAAACATACGACAGACTATAAAGCATTGTCTAAATAATAAATAGAAAGTTTGTGTTGAGAATCAGCTACATGACATAAACTCTACATGGAAAGAAGTATACAAATTTAAGTTATATAATTACAAATGCAATACGCTGCCATTAAAAAGTGATACACACATCAATGACATATAATGTATGTGTTGCAACAGCAACAGCGACAGCTGCCCTGATGCTCATTTTTTTGGGGTCGAATCATAGCAGCATTTATTGCTTATCATTGTGCTGTTGTAACAGGCTTTTCTGTTAGTGATGCAGTGAATGTTCGTATTGGCAATACTGTGACAACATACCCATATTAGGGTTCTGTGTGTCAGTGCTGCTAGGTAAGTGCAGCCCTGATGCTGGGAGTAAGGAGTAGATGTTTGTTTGTGAAACAGATTTAATAACCACCTGCTCTATTTTGGGAGTATACTCATAGCATTGACAGTTCCTGTTTTAAATATTCATTAAAAAAAGACATTCTTTAGAAAGTCTTTACCATACAAGGAATTGTCAATCCCAGCATCCATTCACAATGAACAATTATTTTCTAAATGTATGTTGAAGTTAGTCTGTTTTGTTCAAAGAGGTTTGTCTGTAGGGATGTAGCGAACGTCGGAAAAAAAGTTCGCGAACATATTCGCGAATTTGCGCAAAAATGCGAGTGGTTCGCGAACGGTTCGCGAACCCCATAGACTTCAATGGGAAGGCGAACTTTAACATCTAAAAAAGACATTTCTGGCCAGAAAAATGATTTTAAAGTTGTTTAAAGGGTGCAACGACCTGGACAGTGGCATGCCAGAGGGGGATCAAGGGCAAAAATTTATCTGAAAAATCTGCCTGTGTGTGCTTGGAAGAGATAGTGTAGGGGGAGAGCTGTTAGTGATTTCAGGGACAGATGATAGTAAGTTTGCTGGCTAGTAATCTGCTTGATACTGCTCTGTATTGGAGGGACAGAAGTCTGCAGGGATTTGAGGGACATTTTAGCTTAGGTAGCTTTGCTGGCTAGTAATCTACTGTTCTCTTTAAACAACTGCCATACATTGACCTTGTAGGCATTGTTTGCCCAGTTTTTTTGGACGCAGCCACTGAAGCACAGTTGCCAGAAAAAATATGCCATATAAATGCTGAAAATAGTCATTTTTCGCCATACGTTGACCTTGTAGACATTGTTTGCCCAGTTTTTTTGGACGCAGCCACTGAAGCACAGTTGCCAGAAAAAATATGCCATATAAATGCTGAAAATAGTCATTTTTCGACATACGTTGACCTTGTAGACATTGTTTGCCCAGTTTTTTTGGTTGCAGCCACTGAAGCACAGTTGCCAGAAAAAATATGCCATATAAATGCTGAAAATAGTCATTTTTTGCCATATACGTTGAGTCAACGTATGGCAAAAAATGACTATTTTCAGCATTTATGTGGCATATTTTTTCTGGCCTCTGTGCTTCATTGGCTGCGGCCAAAAAAACTGGGCAAACAATGCCTACAAGGTCAACGTCGTTGACCTTGTAGGCATTGTTTGCCCAGTTTTTTTGGCCGCAGCCACTGAAGCACAGAGGCCAGAAAAAATATGCCATATAAATGCTGAAAATAGTCATTTTTTTGGTCGCAGCCACTGAAGCACAGTTGCCAGAAAAATTATGCCATATAAATGCTGAAAATATAAATTTTTTTGGTTGCAGCCACTGAAGCACAGAGGCCAGAAAAATTATGCCATATAAATGCAGAAAATATGCATTTTTTTGGTCGCAGCCACTGAAGCACAGTTGACAGAAAAATTATGCCATATAAATGCTGAAAATATAATTTTTTTTGGTTGCAGCCACTGAAGCACAGATGCTAGAAAAATTATGCCATATAAATGGACAAAATATGCATTTTTTTGGTTGCAGCCACTGAAGCACAGAGGCCAGAAAAATTATGCCATATAAATGCAGAAAATATGCATTTTTTTGGTTGCAGCCACTGAAGCACAGAGGCCAGAAAAATTATGCCATATAAATGCAGAAAATATGCATTTTTTTGGACGCAGCCACTGAAGCACAGTTGCCAGAAAAAATATGCCATATAAATGCTGAAAATAGTCATTTTTCGCCATACGTTGACCTTGTAGACATTGTTTGCCCAGTTTTTTTGGTTGCAGCCACTGAGGCCAGAAAAAATTAAACCAGTAGGGTTTGCACCCTAGTTTGTAACGGTGGCGGAGGGAGGAGGACGCTAAAGGACAGCTGTGTGTGGAGTCATGAGGCTTGAAGAGAAGGACAGCTGCATAGAAGTCAGAACAAGTCTTCCGGCGTGCAGTAACCCTCCGAGATCCACCCCTCATTCATTTTAATAAAGGTCAGGTAATCGACACTTTTGTGACCTAGGCGAGTTCTCTTCTCAGTTACAATCCCTCCTGCTGCACTGAAGGTCCTTTCTGAGAGCACACTTGAGGCTGGGCAAGACAAGAGGTTCATGGCAAATTGTGACAGCTCTGGCCACAGATCAAGCCTGCGCACCCAGTAGTCCAGGGGTTCATCGCTCCTCAGAGTGTCGATATCTGCAGTTAATGCCAGGTAGTCCGCTACCTGCCGGTCGAGGCGTTCTTTGAGGGTGGATCCAGAAGGGTTGTGGCGCTGCCTTGGACAGAAAAACATTTGCATGTCTGATGTTACAGACCGGCCAAAGGGCTTTGTCCTTGCAGGTGTGCTCGTGGCAGGATTACTGGCACCTCTGCCCCTGGAATGTTGATGAGTTCCTGAAGTGACATCACCCTTAAAAGCATTGTACAACATGTTTTGCAGGCTGGTTTGTAAATGCCGCATCTTTTCGGACTTGTGGTATGTTGGTAACATTTCTGCCACTTTATGCTTGTACCGAGGGTCTAGTAGCGTTGCGACCCAGTACAGGTCCTTCTCCTTAAGCCTCTTGATACGGGGGTCCTTCAACAGGCATGACAGCATGAAAGACCCCATTCTCACAAGGTTGGATGCAGAGCTATCCATCTCCGCTTCCTCATTATCAAGGACTGCATCATCCACGGTCTCCTCCCCCCAGCCACGTACAAGACCAGGGGTCCCCAAAAGGTCACCACTAGCCCCCTGGGAAGCCTGCTCCTGTTGGTCCTCCTCCTCCACAAAGCCACCTTCCTCCTCTGACTCCACTTCTGGCACCTCTCCCTGCGTTGCAGCAGGTGCCTGGGTTCGTTCTGGTGATTCCGACCAGAAATCGTGCGCTTCCAGCTCCTCGTCACGCTGGTCTACAGCCTCATCTGTCACTCGTCGCACGGCACGCTCCAAGAAGAAAGCGAAGGGTATTAGGTTGCTGATGGTGCCTTCGGTGCGACTGACCATATTTGTCACCTCTTCAAAAGGTCGCATGAGCCTGCAGGCATCGCGCATAAGCACCCAGTAACGGGGGAAAAAAATCCCCAGCTCTGCAGATCCAGTCCTACCACCCAGTTCAAAAAGGTACTCGTTGACGGCCCTTTGTTGTTGCAGCAGACGTTCCAACATAAGGAGCGTTGAATTCCAGCGAGTCTGGCTGTCAGAAATCAAACGCCTGACTGGCATGTTGTAGCGCTGCTGAATGTCAGCAAGGCGTGCCATGGCTGTGTAGGAACGTCTGAAATGGGCCGACACCTTTCTGGACTGGGTGAGAACGTCCTGGAATCCTGGGTACTTGGAGACAAAACGTTGGACTATTAAATTTAACACATGTGCCATGCAGGGCACATGTGTTAAATTTCCCAGTCTCAACGCTGCCAACAGATTGCTTCCATTGTCACACACCACTTTTCCGATCTGCAGTTGGTGTGGGGTCAGCCACCGATCGGCCTGTGACTGCAGAGATGACAGGAGTACAGATCCGGTATGGTTTTTGCTTTCCAGGCACGTCATCCCCAAGACAGCGTGACAACGGCGTACCTGGCACGTCGAATAGCCTAGGGGGAGCTGGGGGTGCACAGGTGTGGAGGAGGAGAAGGAGGACCCAGCAGCAGAGTAAGAAGAAGAAGAGGAAGAAGACGAGGTAGAGAGCGATGGAGGAGTAGAGGTGGTGGCAGAACCGCGTGCAATCCGTGGCGGTGACACCAACTCCACTGTTGTTGTTGTTGTTGAGCTACCCATTCCCTGCTTCCCATTCCCAGCCATTACCAAGTTCACCCAGTGGGCAGTGTAGGTGACATACCTGCCCTGACCATGCTTGGAGGACCATGCGTCAGTAGTCATATGGACCTTTGGCCCAACACTAAGTGACAGAGATGCGGTAACTTGGCTCTGCACATGTTGGTACAGGTGTGGTATTCCCTTTTTAGAAAAAAAATTGCGGCTGGGTACCTTCCACTGCGGTGTCCCAATTGCTACAAATTTGCGGAAGGCCTCAGAGTCCACCAGCTGGTATGGTAAAAGCTGGCGGGCTAAGAGTGCAGACAAGCCAGCTGTCAGACGCCGGGCAAGGGGGTGACAGTCAGACATTGGCTTCTTACGCTCAAACATGGCCTTCACAGAAACTTGGCTGGTGGCAGATGACTGGGAATGGGAACAGGTGGTCAAGGTGGAAGGCGGAGTGGAGGGTGGTTCAGATGGGTCAAGGAGAGCAGAGGTAGAGCAGTAAGATGCTGGACCAGAAGGAGTGTGGCTTTTAGTTTGCCTGTTGCCTTTGAGGTGTTGCTCCCAAAGTGCTTTGTGCTTGCCGCTCATGTGCCTTCGCATAGAAGTTGTACCTATGTGGCTGTTGGGCTTACCAAGGCTCAGTTTCTGACTGCACTCATTGCAAATTACAATGCTTTTGTCAGAGGCACACACATTAAAAAAATCCCACACTGCTGACTTTTTGGAAGTGTGCGATCTGGCGGTAACAGTAGAAGTTGGCGGCATTGGCGGCAATGGCGGGTGCGTTGGCTGGCTGAACACAGGTGCCGATACATGTTGTTGCCCTACTGATCCCTGCGGGCTGTCCTCCCTGCTTCTTCTAAGTCTTATTCTCCTACTGCCTCTCTGACTCTCCGTCTCTCCATCTGAACTACCCTCCTCTTGCTCTCTTCTACTAGGCACCCACAAAACATCAATCTCCTCATCATCATTCTCCTCAGATGCATCAATTTCTTCTGACACATCACAGAAGGAAGCAGCAGCGGGGACCTCCTCCTCATCACTCATCATTATGTCCATCTCTGTCGTGTTCTCTGCCAGAATTAAATCTGGTGTAACGTCCTCATCTCCTTCATCTTCTTCTGCCAATAATGGTTGCGCATTACTCAGTTCAAGAAACTCATGGGAAAATAACTCCTCTGACTCCAGTGAAGAAGGGGCACCGGTGGTGGAGGAAGTGTTACGTGGGGTGGCCATAGCAGTGGAGGATGAGGAGGATGTTGTGGTAAAGTTAGAAACGGTAGAGGATGGGGTGTGCTGTGTAAGCCAGTCAACTACCTCTTCAGCATTTTGGGAGTTCAGGGTCATTGGCTTTTTAAAACTGGGCAATTTGCTAGGGCCACAGGATTGCATAGCAGCACGGCCCCTAGCACGGCCTCTGCGTGGCGGCCTGCCTTTGCCTGGCATTATTTTTAAAAAAACAACAACAACAAAAACTCAGTTGGTTTTTCTGGAAACGATAATACACACAGCTAGATGGCAGTTTGAAGAAAACAGTGTGCAAATAATGCCTACAAGATCAACGTATACACTACTACAGCGGTGGATACGGATTACGTAAAATATATGAATGCTGCTTGAAAAAAAGTAACTCAAGTGGTTTTTCTAGAGACGATAATATTATCAATATTTAGACAAAATGTGAACAAGCTCACACAGCTAGATGGCGGTTTGAAGAAAACACTGTGCAAATAATGCCTACAAGGTCAACGTATACACAGCGGTGGATACGGATTACGTAAAATATAAGAATGCTGCTTGAAAAAAAGTCACTCCGGTGTTTTTTCTGGAGACGGTAATATTATGGATATTTAGACAGAATGTGAACACGGTCACACAGCTAGATAGCAGTTGGTTGAATAACACACTGGGCAAAAAATGCCTACAGGGCAAATAATGCCTACAAGGTCAACGTATACACAGCGGTGGATACGGATTACGTAAAATATAAGAATGCTGCTTGAAAAAAAGTCACTCCGGTGTTTTTTCTGGAGACGGTAATATTATGGATATTTAGACAGAATGTGAACACGGGCACACAGCTAGATAGCAGTTGGTTGAATAACACACTGGGCAAAAAATGCCTACAGGGCAAATAATGCCTAAAAGGTCAACTTATACACTACTACAGCGATGGATACGGATTACGTAAAATTTATTATGGCTGCTTGAAAAAAGTCACTCCGGTGTTTTTTCTGGAGACGGTAATATTATGGATATTTAGACAGAATGTGAACACGGTCACACAGCTAGATAGCAGTTGGTTGAATAACACACTGGGCAAAAAATGCCTACAGGGCAAATAATGCCTACAAGGTCAACGTATACACAGCGGTGGATACGGATTACGTAAAATATAAGAATGCTGCTTGAAAAAAAGTCACTCCGGTGTTTTTTCTGGAGACGGTAATATTATGGATATTTAGACAGAATGTGAACACGGGCACACAGCTAGATAGCAGTTGGTTGAATAACACACTGGGCAAAAAATGCCTACAGGGCAAATAATGCCTACAAGGTCAACGTATACACAGCGGTGGATACGGATTACGTAAAATATAAGAATGCTGCTTGAAAAAAAGTCACTCCGGTGTTTTTTCTGGAGACGGTAATATTATGGATATTTAGACAGAATGTGAACACGGGCACACAGCTAGATAGCAGTTGGTTGAATAACACACTGGGCAAAAAATGCCTACAGGGCAAATAATGCCTACAAGGTCAACGTATACACAGCGGTGGATACGGATTACGTAAAATATAAGAATGCTGCTTGAAAAAAAGTCACTCCGGTGTTTTTTCTGGAGACGGTAATATTATGGATATTTAGACAGAATGTGAACACGGGCACACAGCTAGATAGCAGTTGGTTGAATAACACACTGGGCAAAAAATGCCTACAGGGCAAATAATGCCTACAAGGTCAACGTATACACAGCGGTGGATACGGATTACGTAAAATATAAGAATGCTGCTTGAAAAAAAGTCACTCCGGTGTTTTTTCTGGAGACGGTAATATTATGGATATTTAGACAGAATGTGAACACGGGCACACAGCTAGATAGCAGTTGGTTGAATAACACACTGGGCAAAAAATGCCTACAGGGCAAATAATGCCTAAAAGGTCAACTTATACACTACTACAGCGATGGATACGGATTACGTAAAATTTATTATGGCTGCTTGAAAAAAGTCACTCCGGTGTTTTTTCTGGAGACGGTAATATTATGGATATTTAGACAGAATGTGAACACGGTCACACAGCTAGATAGCAGTTGGTTGAATAACACACTGGGCAAAAAATGCCTACAGGGCAAATAATGCCTAAAAGGTCAACTTATACACTACTACAGCGATGGATACGGATTACGTAAAATTTATTATGGCTGCTTGAAAAAAGTCACTCCGGTGTTTTTTCTGGAGACGGTAATATTATGGATATTTAGACAGAATGTGAACACGGTCACACAGCTAGATAGCAGTTGGTTGAATAACACACTGGGCAAAAAATGCCTACAGGGCAAATAATGCCTAAAAGGTCAACTTATACACTACTACAGCGGTAGTAAAATAAAAAAAAGTTAAATAAAAAAAGAATGAATATTAAAAAAAAAAAAATTAAAGTTGGTGCTGCTGAACTACTAGGAGCAGCAGATTAGCACACCAGTCCCACTCCCCAACACTGCTAGACTAATAGCACTGGGCTCTTATAGTAGTAGTAGTAGTAGTAGTAGTAGTAGTAGTAAAACAACAAAAAAATAAATAAAAGCAGTCCTTACAAGGACTATTGCTATTGCAGCAGTCAGCAGATGAGATCAGAAGCAGGACAGCTGCCCACTGCAGCTACATACAGAGCACTGCAGTAGAAGGTAGATTACTAGCCAGCAAAGCTACCTAAGCTTAAATGTCCCTCAAACCCCTGCAGACTTCTGTCCCTCCAATAACAGAGCAGTATCAAAACGATTACTAGCCAGCAAACTTTCAACTGTCCCTGAAATCACTAACAGGCAGCAGCTCTCTCCCTACACTATCTCTTCAGCACACACAGGCACAGTGAAAAAAAGCTGCAGGGCTTCGGTTTTTATAGGGAAGGGGAGTGGTCCAGGGGAGAGCTTCCTGATTGGCTGCCATGTACCTGCTGGTCTGGGGTGAGAGGGCAAAAAAAAGCGCCAACAATGGCGAACCCAAAATGGCGAACGTCGCGCGACGTTCGCGAACTTCCGGCGAGCGCGAACACCCGATGTTCGCGCGAACAAGTTCGCCGGCGAACAGTTCGCGCCATCTCTATTTGTCTGTTTGTTTGTGCATGCTATTTTACAATGACTCCATCAAAAACATGTTGTCAGCATTTTTATTTAGTCTTACTAAATCAGGCAGCTATACCAATTTTAAACCACAAATATGATTATTTTAACCCTCTTGAGTTGAACAGTTTACCCAAATGCTGCCTACAAGTAGTGCGCAAACAATACAAGAAATGACATGCCTATGGACCATATTATGCTGAAAACATCATGTTATACAAATAAATCTGTAGGGTGGGGTTCATAAAACCAGTCAGACCACATACAGCCCTTAGACCTTGAACTGAACAGCCATAGTTTACCTGTAATAAGAACTGATGGACTGATGTCTTATTTTAAATCCAAGAAAATAGACAGATGGCAAACAATTACAGAAATTAACTTCAAACAGCAAAATCATGTCAAGACCATTGTTAAAGATATTTATAAATGTAATTTATGTTCCTGCTTTTTGCTGTTTAGTTCTGAATTCTGAAACAGTGCAGCAGAAGCCTGATGATTAATAGACATTGATGAGCACAGCCTTCTGTTAAAGGGGTGGTTCAAGTTTAAAGTAACTTTTATTATGTTATAGAACTACCATTTCTAAGCAACATTTCAATTGGTTTTCATTATTTATTTTTTATAGTTTTATAGTTATTTGTCTTTTTCTCCTGATTCTTTGCAGCTTTCAAATGGGCGTAGCTGTCCCCTTCTAAAAAAGCAAATGCTCTGTAAGGCTACAAATGTATTGTTATTGCTACTTGTTATTATTGATCCTTCTATTCAGACTCTGTCCTATTCATATTCCAGTCTGTTATTCAAATCAGTGTATGGTTGATAGGGTAATTTGGGCCCTAGTTTCCAGATTGCTTAAAATGCAAATTGAAGAGCTGTTGAATAAAAAGCTAAATAACTCAAAAACCTTCAATAATAATAAATAAAAACAAATTGCAAATTATCTCAGTATATCATTCTCTACATTATACTAAAAGTTATCTCTTAGGTGAACAACCCCTTTAATAGATTTTAGAGGCAGAATGATAGAAGGGAATACAAATATAGCTTTTCATTCACTGGATATTTTTAACTAATATTATTTTCTAGTAAAGGTGGCAGCCCTAGCTATGACATTTTATTGCTGATACTATTAGCCTTCTTATGTCTTTAAGATTTTGTGCTGTTTGGAAAATGGTACATATTACTATGCACAATTACAAAGCTTAGTGAAAAATATTACCCATCTCTATACTATGGAATTAATTTTTTATATATGGCACTGTTTCTTTATTTTAATAAACTTTAATTTAAAATTAAACTATGCTGTAGGTATAACATTTGTATATATTTTTAAAGAATTCCAGGAAACCAAAACTTTTTTTGGCAAAGATTACTGAGTATGAGTAAAACATTATACCAGTTTTGAATCCCCTGCAGTGTCTAATTTCAGAAATGTACTCTTTTAGTGGGATAATGTCATGTCATGGAGAGATTTCACCATTGAGGCCAAAGATTACACATTTTGGGATAAGCACATTGAAAAGACTTTCCTGGGCTCCTTCCAAAATAGAATTCACATAAATAATACACTTATGGAGAAGATTGAAATAATATCAGCACAATCATGTCATGTATGCCTTAAAATATAAACATACTGTACATATATATTTATATATTTATATGTAAGTATATTAAATGACATTTCATTGCCACATTTATTTTATATTAAATAATCCTCTTCATGTATAGGTAATATATACTGTAAGAATATCTCTCATTTCTTATACAGTATTCTATAATTCTATACACAAATATTGGAAGCATTGGACTGAACAATTGATTGTGAGAATATAGTGGGAGAAGTAGGTTGTGCTACTGATGTACAGTGCTGTACATAAAGTTAATCAGGCACTGCCAATCCCTGTCATGCAGAGATTACACTCTAAATTTGGCACCTATGGATAAGGGGCTTAAGTTTTCACAGGCAATAAAACACAACTTCAGGTTTATAACCACTAAGTATCCTGTTGTATTGGTTTCTATGGACAAGGTCGTCATAGAAACAAGAATATGGCAGCTGGACTGAAATAAATAGTATATGTGAAGAGAAGTATTTTCTGTACTGTATAAATTTAAACATGAAGAAGAAATTAAGTGACTTGCCAAAAGCTAAATGGAGTGTTCCACAGGTATAGGGGCAAATTCACTAACCAGAGTAAATTCGCCTGGACAACGATAATTCACAAAGATCCGAAGTTGCGCACAGGGTACCGAACGCTGGCGAAATTACACCAGCGAAATTACATTCTGCAGTTCGAAGTTACGCTAGCGTTGGCTAATTAGCATACGGCATGCAGTTAAAGTACAATGGCCATATATGCTGCAGCAAATACATTACACTACACAAGGCCAGGAAACCTTAATAAAATTATATAAAGTTGTTATAATGCCCTACATATGTCAGCTTTTTTTTGAGGAACTCCTATATACTCTATTGCACTTTGCCTGGTCTGAGGTGGCGAAGGCAAGGCTGGCGATAGAGGTAACAGTCAGTAAAATCAAAAACTTAGTGAATTTGTGTAGTAACGCTCTTTCGCCAGACCGAAAATTCGCCTGGCGTTAGAGTGCAAAGTTGCGCCAGAGTCTATCTCCTTGGCGAAATTACGCCAGCGAACCGTTAGTAAATTGGCAAAGTGCCGAAATGACATCAGCCACTTCGCCCTTTAGTAAATTTCCCCCATAGAATCTATAGTCCCCTTCTGATAAGACCGCCATCAGGGGGGGACAGGGGGGAGAGTTGTAGGGGGCCCGAGGATAAGGGGGGCCCTGCCATGCCACACTTACTTGATTAGTCAGGCCCCCCATCTTTCAGAGAGCTGCTGACTTCGGGAAGGCATGGACATTTAAGGGGCCCAGGCCACCAATTTTTTTTTTCTCATGTGGGGTCCTAGCCACCAATATTTTTTTAATGGGGGGGCCCTAGCCACAAATGTTTTTTTATGGGGGGCCCTGACCACCAATATCTTTTTATTTTTTATTAACATGTGGGAACCCGAACTGTGTGGTGGGGAGGCGGACCTGTAGGTGGTGCTTGCGGTGGGCGCAGCCCAGGGGGCCCAGGAAATTTTGTTGTATGGGGACCTGCGATTTCGGATGGCCGTCCTGCTCACCATTAGTCTCCATTTATCATGGCAATGGATACACATACACAACACCAGAAAAAATGCTAAGTAACTGAGAAAACTAGGAGCTTATATAAAGTGCTTGTTAGAATAAACGGTTGGTAACAAGAAAGTGCAGTAAGCTGCAAATGAACAAGAGACCCGTAAGTACACATGAAGATTCTGATAATGTTCAGTTTGCATCATGGCTAAATACAGTCATAAGGATCGGAGCACACACTGGCACTGGGAAATGTTATCAGTAATTACCTAAAGAATATTTTTAGAAGAATTAGCACACAATTACACTTCAAATGAGATGTTAAAACAGCACCTTGGAATTACAGAAAGAAAAAAAATGTGCTCCAAACATTCAGGGGCCGATTCACAAAGGGTCGAATATCGAGGGTTAATTAAAACCCTTCGACTTCGAATATTGAAGTCGAAGGATTTTAGCACAAATAGTTTGATCGAACGATTGAAGGATTATTCCTTCGATCGAACAATAAAATCCTTTGAATCGAACGATTCGAAGGATTTTAATCCAACGATCGAAGGAATATCCTTCGATCAAAAAAAGTTAACCAAGCCTATGGGGACCTTCCCCATAGGCTAACATTGAGTTCGGTAGCTTTAGATGGCGAACTAGGGGGTTGAAGTTTTTTCTTAAAGAGACAGTACTTCGACTATCGAATGGTCGACCGATTTTTAGTTTGAATCGTTCGATTCATAGTCGTAGTCGTAGTAGCCCATTCGATGGTCGAAATAGCCCAAAAAACACTTCAAAATTCGAAGTTTTTTTACTTCGAATCCTTCACTCGAAGTTAGTGAATCGGCCCCTCAGTGACTTCTTTCTCTATGCGAACCATATGTCTATTACACAAACTATTTTTTTTTTTTTGTATTTTTTAAAACAATTATGATTTTTGCTTCAGTACAATTTACACAGTCATAGTGAATTGATGGTTTCATGAATAGTATTTGATAAAATGTTAGTTAAAAACCTGAACATTAACTGAAATAAATGTCCCTGCTAGGTTATTAAGACATTACTAATATATATAATAATACTGCTGAAGTGCATGCAGGATTTTTGTCCTTGAGTAACAAGTCAAGTGTACTATGTGTACTATGATCGACGCAGTGACACATTTTCAGTGGATGGCCTTTCATATATTTCTAGGAATTGTGCTCCAATCCCCTCCAAAAGTAAAAAAAAACATAGCAAGGGGATATGCATTTACTAGTTCACAGATTTTAGTACTTATAAAATATAAGCATATTGTTTACAACAGGTCCCCTGCAAAAAAATTAACCAAAACAAAACAATTAACCAAAAATATGCCACTATAAAAAAGCCCAACAACTAATGCAGTTTAAATACAACTCATGATTTGTCATATGAGATATCAGTAGTGTTAACCCTTATTGAAATAGTGATGACTAAATTGGTTAGAGGGACGGAAGACTTAAATTATGAAGGGACATAAACAAGAACTGACAGTTATAGGATATCCTACATCACACACAAAACAGAAATTTAGCATACATAAAAAATTACATATGTGTAAGTGAAAGTCTGAAATAGTTATTTCAACTCTATATTGTTATATATAGAGTTGAGTTTATATCAACATACACAGTCTTGTCCAACTTCTAATAAAACACGGCCAAATCAATGAGGAGCAAGTCACATGCAGTTTTGGTCACAGGTTATAATGTTTTCCTTTTTGGGAGCATCTTTACACACAAGGATACTACTATGAGTTGCTACATATTTGAACTTCACTCTTAACCACAATGTACATGTAATCATTAGAAACTGAAAAGAAATGAAATATAGGATCATTAAAATATAAACCCAAGTGTTTTAATTAATGCAGTAAGATAAGAAATTTGCTTGAGCAATTTAACAGAACTGGAGAGATAAAAATAGAAAACAGAAAATGAGTCAAGAACAAGAAAGAAAAGCAGTAAGCCTCAAATATTTATAAAAAAAACAGCTCTACACTAAGGCAAAAGTTCACTTTAATTCACACCACACTGTCTGAAGGGAATGCTATAAAGTGCAATGTCAGTTCCTGAGTTAAAAGGGGTTAAAATCATATAAAACTTAAACAAATAACATTTTGTTTGATTGAGGGTGATGTGTTTTCAACCCTTTCCTACATCCTCTCTTAGACTGTTAGACCTCTTAGACTTTGCTGGGTAATAAAATAAATCAGGGGGATTAGGTCCCTGACACCCACTATGCCTTCAATAGGAACCACTATTATAAAAGAGATTAACCTGCCATATAAACAATTGTTGTTTTAAACACTTGTTCCAATGAAAATATGAACAAGATACAAGATACTGTTTAGCAACAGTAAATGAATGCTGTAAAAATTAGTTGGAAAGTACCACTGAAGATATAACCCATAGTTCTAGCCAGGAGAAACAATTCAATACACTTTCTACTATTAGGCTGAAGTGGGAACCCCAGTGACAGAAGGAAAGGGAACAGAGACCAGTCCCAAGGACAGAATATAGGTTAAAAATTTGCAGGGTCAAAATACAATGGAAGGAATACTTATATCTGCCAATATACCCATAGCTCTGGAAATAAAGGTCCCCATAGACGCAAAGATTTTTATTGCCCAACGACCGATTTTAGCGAAGTCCAACCAATCCTTCGAAATTATCATGAAGTTAGTGGGATTCGAACGATCGTACATCTTACGATTTTTCAGCCAGAAATGTACTCATTCCTTGCTGGACAAAACAAAGCACATGTACTGGCAACAATCAGTTCAGAGTCTTAACTATTGAGGAGTGGAACTTACCTTAACTTAAAGGAACAGTAACACCAAAAAATTTAAGTGTTTTAACGTAATTAAAATATAATGTATTGTTGCCCTGCAGTTGTAGAAATAAAGTGTTTGCTTCAGAAACACAACTGTAGTTTATATAAACAAGCTGCTGTGTAGCCATGGGGTCAGCCATTTAAGCATAGGATACACAGTAGATATGTTCTGAAGAATCCCATTGTATACTGCAGAGCAGTTGTGCATCTTGTGCCTTTTCTCCTTTTTAGCTTTGAATGACTGCACCATGTATACACAGCAGCTTATTTATATAAACTATAGTAGAGCTTCTGAAGTAAACACATCAGTTGAACCAGCGCAGCACAACAATACATTATATTTTCATTACTTTAAAAGATTTTAACTTTTTGGTATTACTGTTCCTTTAAACACAGATACTGCAGCGGATCTGCTTTTGGCAAACAAGTAGCACCATGTTAGAGGTCGCACACAGTCTGCTAGAGTTAAATTCCACCACTTTCCATTTATTTCTATGGGATTTTGAAAGGCGTATTTATCAAAGGATGAACTTTCACCCATTGATAAATACTCTTTTAAATATCCCATAGAAATTAATGGAGGGTGGCGGAATTTAACTATAGAGGACTGTGGTGATTTCTAACTTCACTCTTTGATAAATATACCCAGGGCCGCCATTAGAAATCTATAAAAGGACCACGGGAGCGCAGGTGCGGGCAGGTGTGGACTGGAGCAGGGCGGGTTAGGGTCGGTTGTGGGTCAAGAAAACCCTGACCCGCACACAGGGCCGCCATCAGGGGGGGACAGGGGGGACAAGCGTACCGGGCCCGGGCATGAAGGGGGGCCCGGCAGCGCTGCATTTTTTGAAGATCCGGGCCCCCCTTACGAGCGCCCGAGCCGTACGTCTTGCCTCTGTGCTGCCGAATGCGGAAGTGCCGAAAAGCCGAAGCCAATGCGCCGAAAAGACCCGAAGTCACGGAAAAAGCCGAAGTCACGAAGCGCCGAAAAGACCCGAAGTCACGAAAACAGCCGAAGCCGAAGTCCTGAAGCAGCACAAAGATCCGAAGTCACGAAAACAGCCGAAGCCGAAGTCCTGAAGCAGTGAAAAGACCCGAAGTCACGAAAGGAGGTGAAGTTGAAGTACTGAAGCCGTGAGTTCAATTCTACTGAACACCAGTTTGTGTATTTTTTTTTTTTTTAATCTCCTGGCCACCAATGTATTATTTTAATATTCTATAGGCCCCTGCAACCAATCTTTTTTTTTAAAACATGTTTTTTTGGGGCCCCAATTTTTTTTTAACTCGTAAGGGGCCCCTGACGCCAATGTTTTTTTTTTTTTCAAAAATTTTTTTTTTTTTTTTTAAATTTTTTTTGGGGCCCCAATTTGTTTTTAACTTGTAAGGGGGCCCCTGCCGCCAATGTTTTTTTTTTTTTTCAAAAAAAATTTTTTTTTTTCTCAAATTTTTTTTTGGGGCCCCAATTTGTTTTTAACTTATAAGGGGGCCCCTGCCGCCAATGTTTTTTTTTTTTTTTTTCAAAAAAATTTTTTTTTTTCTTCAAATTTTTTTTTGGGGCCCCAATTTGTTTTTAACTTATAAGGGGGCCCCTGACGCCAATGTTTTTTTTTTTTTTTTTCAAAAAAATTTTTTTTTTTTTTTTTAAATTTTTTTTTGGGGCCCCAATTTGTTTTTAACTTGTAAGGGTGCCCCTGCCGCCAATGTTTTTTTTTTTTTTTCAAAAAAATTTTTTTTTTTTCAAATTTTTTTTTGGGGCCCCAATTTGTTTTTAACTTATAAGGGGGCCCCTGCCGCCAATGTTTTTTTTTTTTTCAAAAAAATTTTTTTTTTTTTTCAAATTTTTTTTTGGGGCCCCAATTTGTTTTTAACTTATAAGGGGGCCCCTGCCACCAATGTTTGTTTATTTTTTAGTTTTTTTACATTTTTTTTGTTGGGGCCCCAAGTTTTTTTTAACTTATAAGGGGGCCCCTGCCACCAATGTTTTTTTTAAAAAAAAAAATTTTTAATTTTTTTTTTTTTGGGGCCCCAATTTTTTATAAGGGGGCCCTGACCATCAATAGCTTTTTACAACTTGTGTGGGGGGGGTTACTTTTTTAGCGCTGATGTCTGTGTGGTCTTTTAACTGCGATGTGGAGTGGGCGGGAAATGGGGTGGAGCTTGGTCGTCAGTGTGGGCGGGGCCCAGGGGGCCCCAAAAATTTTGTTGTACGGGGCCCCGTGATTTCTAATGGCGGCCCTGCCCGCACATCACTAACACACACATTAGCGTTCAGAGGAATTGAACTCGTGACTTTGGGTCTTTTCACCACTTCAGGACTTCAATTTCAGCTGTTTTCATGACTTTGGGTCTTTTCCCTGCTTCGGGACTTCGACTGTTTTCGTGACTTTAGGTCTTTTCGCCGCTTCGGGACTTTGGCTGTTCGCTTTTCCACATTAGAGGCTTCAGCTTTTCGGCAATTCCACATTCAGGATTTCAGAAGGAGCCGGCACGGCTTTGGGCTTTGACGCTGTCAAGGGGGGCCCGGCTCTTTCAAAAGTTCAGCACTGCTGGGCCCCCCTCTAGGCCCGGGCCCGGTACACGTGTACCCCCTGTGCCCCCCTGATCATTGCAATGTAGACAGATAAGCTCTTAGAGGCAGTGCCCTGTAACCTCACATTTCTTTTCACTACTTATTTGTAAATGAACCACAGCAATCCCATATGACATGGTCTACATGCACAGGCCAATGTAGTGTTTAACATGAAAAAATACTTCAGCACTGCATATCTAATTTAGAGGCTCTTCTAATTTTTTTTTCTGTTCTTCCATACATTACTGTGTATATCTTAAACACATGACCTCCTGTACATCACTTGCGTACATACTTGACACACTACAAAAAGTCTCCTGTAGTTTTAATACATACTGAATAATTCCTTTTCGTGTTCATCTGGCACAACATCTTTCCCATCATGCATATTATTTATTTATGATGCTGCATTGTGAAGTGCAGTTTCCCTTACATGCACAGTAAATAAATGAAGATTAAATGAAACAAGATTATTTTGCTAAGGGTTCAGCTGACTTGCAGGGTTAATTCGCTTCACACATAGCTTTAAGGAGACCAACTTATAACTGCAGGCTCCCAGGAAGTTCTGCTTTCAAGGGTCACCAAAAAATATTATCTGCAAGAAACTGGTGTCTATGTGTTTCACTAAGCTAGTGGAAAATACCAAATCCCCTAAATAGCTATCCAGATTTAGAAAATATCTTATTCAGCTCCTCGTGGATTTTTTTTTCTCATCTGAAAATATGTAACTTTATATAGACTTAGTTTAAAAGCATGCCTTTATACAGTACTTACAGCAGAAATTAATTTATTAAACCAACAAACTCATTAAACTAGTACTGTGCTTATGGCTATGGGACCAAGGGGCATTTCTTATAAGGTCCAAAGCCATTTGACAGCTCCATTGCAAGGATAACATTTCTGCATGTAGAGTATTTAACTTTTTAGTCCACTGGTTTAAGGGTTTAGGTCCAGAGTGTTCAAAATACCAGACATATCTTCAAGTGCAGCAGTAAACATCTTAACAAATTCTGATTCAGCTTTCTATGGATTTCATTTATATATTTCTTTCTAGATATTAAATTACAGTACAGCTGCAATCTATGCACAGTAACCAATACCAAAAGGACATAGTCCAGTGATTTAGTCAAGCAGACAAGATATAGTGAATAAAGTACCCCCTCTTGTAAAATATAAGGATATTATAAGTTACCAAGGAGTTTAATGACCATATAAAAACACCAGGCCGAAGACCTTTTATACAGGTCATGGAACTCCGAGGTAACTTCTAATATCCTCATATTTTACAACTGGGGGTACTTTATTTATTATAATACACAAATTTCAGTGAGTCATGTGACAGAAATGACATCAGAACTCACCATTTATAACTGATAACATCAAAACTCACCGTTTATAAGGATATAATTTACAGGATATTCATGGCTTTTGTGTATTATACATAGATAATACCCTTAGATGACTGGGCTTTCTGAGTTATGCTGACCATACACCGAAAGAGGTTGGCAGCTGTTATCAGCCTGTGCATGCTCATCTTTACTGTATATTACAACTGGGGCATCATCAAGTGGCAAGGAATTAAGCCAATACCTATCCCACTGAAAATTCTGATCACTCCCCTCCCAATTCAAAGAACCAGTACACATTTTTGTTGGGATTGAAAGGCCACAGCTTTTTTTGTTAACAGAGAACAATGTGTTAACCATTGTATAACATATCAAATAACTTTACACATATGTCCGACAAGCACCGTTAAAAAACTCTTACAGGAATTACCCATGTACCTTCTAGGGCTATCTGACATGCCAGCCACCTCCAACTTCAAGAGAGCCGGACAAGCAAGTGAGATCGGCAGCCATACAACAACCTAGTAAGACCCAGGGTGCCAAATATAGGCTGTAATTGGCTACTGGTAGCCCCTATGTAGACTGTCAGTTTACGGGAGGCTCTGTTTGAAAGTACACTTGGGGGGTTATTTATCAAAGTCCAAATTTATCTCAATATTTTCTGCTACAAATTCCAATCAAATCCGCTTGGGTTTTTGATGCTTATTTATTATTACTACATTTTCCCTAAAAGTTGCTTTGCGGGAAAAAATCTGATTTTCACAATTTTTTTGGATTTTTTCATCCAATTTTCACGAATTTCACAATTTTTTTGGAATTTTCAGCCGAAAACTTCGGGGTATTGCACGAAACCCATCGCACATCAAAAAAATCACTGGGACTTCTCCCATTGACTTGTATGCAACCTCGACTAGTCTGAGATGCCTGATTTTCAAATTCTGACTTTTCCGTCCTCAGGGTTTAAAAAATTCAAAAAATTTGTGATTTTTAAAAGTCTGATTTTATAAAAAAAAATTCACAAATTTTTAGTGATTTTTGCATTTGGAGTTTAGTAAATAACCCCTTGGTTTTTATGCAATTAAAGATTTCCTGCAAACCAGGATTTGAAAAAAAAGCACCTGCTTTGATACCACTGGGAACAACATCCAAGGGGTTGGAAAACAACATGTTGCTCACGAGCCACTGGTTGGGGATCACTGCACTATAAGTCTATTCCATATGAAGAACTGCAGATATTGCTCTCTTGTGGGTGATGTGTCTAGGCCAATCTTCCTCTGACAAAGCACCCTATGGTTTGGAATGAATCACAACGGAGGCCAGTAAGGGACCTCTTAGCATACAGTATTATGCCTTTTTATGTTCTACTTGAATATATGTTACTATATGAGGATCTCTAAATATACTTTCTTAGTGAAATTGTGAACACTTTTGTATATTTTCAGGACCTGCGCTGCAGATTGTATGCTAATTATATATGCTAATTAGAACAGGTAAGGATCTTTTTTCTGTTATTAACAGATAATTAAGATAACAGAGATAGAAAGTATGCTATTTTTCCCAGAAACAGTGAGAAGTAGGTGGTTCTTCAATATCATGATATTACCAAATCATCTTATACAATAATTAAAGGAAAAAAATATTCATTGTTGTATTTGGGATGAGTCCAATACATTATACTGAACAGAACACACATCAATTTGACACAATACCTTTCTCTCTCAAAAAAAACATGCAAAAACCATAGTTACGAATATGCTTTATATCAATCATACTTACTATAAATGTCTGTAGTTTCCAAAGAGGGACCATAGCACTTTTTGTATAGTGGCATTACATCTGCTTTCCTTCATTTTTTGGGCACCATACCAGGCCAAGTATTTTGAGCACCTTGGCAAATAAAGACTTTGCAAAAACTAAGCTTCGTGGTCTCACGATCGGATCTTTTAAAAATCTCAACATCTATGGCCAGCTATACTTTCACTTTTTCCTAGCTGTCATTGCTCTCCTCACATTCCCCCTTCCCTCCTCATACTCATAATTGTGTAGGTCACTGGGCATTAAGTCCCCCATTTTGGTGCATACACAAGATTTTGGGGTTATACACAATTTGTCTTAAGAACAGTGTACACAAAATGGCACCTGCCTGCTTGCTGTGATTGTGTAATTCCAAGACTGAAGGAAACAAAATCTAAATAATAAATATAGCGTAAGTAAGGTTTATTTTGCTCCACTAACATGATAGAAAATAATTTTTAATTATTTCTTAGGATGACAAGTTGCCTTTAAAGCTGCCTAAGGTGGCATTCGCAAAGGCAGCCTTGCATTTACCTTAGCATTGCCGGCCGGGGTCCAGAGGGCTGCATCACTAGCACAGACAGTGAAACTGTGCTGTATGTGCTAGAAAATGCAAAAAAATTCTGGTTTAATAACAGGAAATTCGGCTCTTAGCGTTGCCATGTGTGTTGCTGCACCTGATAGCTTCTGGGGAACTACAGTTTGAGGCAAGGTGCTCACCTGGCCTCATGGCAGAAATGTCCCTGCTAAAAACAAAGTGACAAGATGCCTGTCACTTTCCCTCATAGCCTACATTTTGCTTTGTTGCTGAAGATTCCTTCAGCAGATGGGATCAGTGTAAATTACTTGCCCAGCCAAATGGAATGTACAATTCATCTGTGGCTGTACTGTACATGCTTAAATGCCTAAAAAGGAAGCTCCAGCACTTCAAAAGTTAAGTGCAACTTTGGTGTTATACAAAATGCTCTCAATATGCCAGAACAAATAATTTATGGCACACAGAAAGCTTAGAAACCACAGAGCACATAGCATGTACAGTCATATATGTGGCACTAGCAATAGCCACTCAAAGCTACAAAAATCATCACTAATGCCCTCTGAGAAAGTGAAAAAATAATTTAAGATCACTGGAATATCATGCAAGCATATAATATTTGTTTTTTCCCGATTTTAAATACCAATAGTTTCACTCGAAAGCCCCCAATGCACTGCTTAGATGTGTCCAAGTACCGGTATGTATGTATATTTTATTTTTGCATGTATCGCTGTACAGTCGAACAATACACTTATACAAATAGGCATTAATACAATAATAAAATATAAACAATAGGAAGGCGGATTCTGCCGCTTACAATTAATGTGGGTGGATCATTTACAGGCACCAACAGGAGGCTAATAAGTGCCGTCATTTATAATGGTTGTCACTGCCTTACAACTGCCCAGAATGAGTCAGATGTTATAAAACGGCTTCAGAAGGAAATCTTTGAGTTTTTCTTGGAAGAGACTAAGAAAGGATTGCTCCATAGGAATTCAGTGTAAGGGTCAAGACACTCATGACAATTCGTCACTACGACTTTTAAAATACACGATCAAGGTGACTTAGTGGCCGTAGACAAATGTACAAGTCGCCACTTGCCACCAGGATAAATTGTAGGTATGGAGATTAGTCGCAGCAAGGAAAAAAATAATTATTCAGAAAACAGCAGTTTCCAGACTTCCAGGTGGTGGCTCTGAGAGGGACAGAGGTGTCAGCCAGGAATGTAGGGAGACACAAAACAAAAAGATGTAATGGGGTACAGAGGAATAAAGGGATTTGAAAGTCATGAAAAAGAGTTAAAGGGGACCGGTCATCCTAAGAAATAATTCAAAATTATTTTCTATCATGTTAGTTGGGCAAAATAAACTTTACTTACACTTTATTTATTATTTAAATTCAGTTTACTTCATTCTTGGAATTACACAATCACAGCAAGCAGGCAGGTGCCATTTTGTGGACACTGTTATTAAGACAAATTTTGTATCACTCCAAAATCTTGTGTATGCACCAGAATGTGGAACCTAATGCCCATGTGCAGTGCCCTGTACAATTATAGAGTGTAAGGAGGGCAGGAGGAATGTCAGGAGGGAAGTGACATCTAGGATTTGCTGAAAGTAAAGTGAAAGTAATTGACTGCCCCACCTCTATGCTTCAGGCAAGACTCCCACCTAATATATTATTTTTCTGGGTGGAGCTGGATATACAAGTGGTGTTCCATTCTCAACACCTCTCAGCCCCCTGGGAGCCTACAAGAAGCACCTTCCTGGGGATTGTTGGATTCACTATGCCCCCCCATCAGCGAGGGGGCACAAGCATCATCCCAACAAACATGTGTGTTACTATTATCTTTTTCAAAACTCGGAACACTGGGTCCCTGAAACAAGGGAACTTATTATTATTTGTTTTTAACCATTCTGGTGTGTAAGTGTTAACTTAACTGCAAATTTGACATAATGAATAAATATATTTTAGAAACATTTTGATTTAATAAATATATTTGATTATCATCAGTATACAGATTATATTTACAGCCAAATAAGTGGATAAGATCTGCCAAAGAAGAGTGTATAGAGAGAATATCAACAAATCAAGTATAGGAAACCTTGCAGTACCCTGAAAAAATGGACAGAGACAGATAGGTTAGAAAGTTAAAAAGAGAGCCAGGATGTAGCTTGTTTACAGATGCCAGGTCTTACATTGTAATGACAAAATATTCAATGACAAATACAAACGTACTTTTATTTTGTGGATGTAGAAGAATAAAACATATGAAAAAATGTCTCCTTGACATACAATATAATAATTCTGTCAAAGTAAAACATAGTAAGTATGCCATGTGCTTTGAGTGCTTGCAAGATAGTACTTACTGTGTGTGTGTGAATGGGAAGCTGTTCACATATTATATTCATGCCAGATTCTTTAGTCAGTGTTTCACAATCATAAACTTTAAAGGGCACTGATCACATTAAAATAGTCCCCCCCCAAGAGGTATGGCAAAATTACATGCATAATGTGTGTACTAAGGCACCCACTAGTTATATGCATGCTTGAGCCCTAACATGGCCTGCCCTGGGAGGTACCCTTAAAACCATTCTTTATTGAACATTTTGAACAGGAAAAGTTAGTTAGCCAAAAATGTAATCTTTAAAGGCTGGAGTGACTGGATGCATAACACTACTTCCTGCTTTTCAGCTCTCTTGGGGGCAAATTTACTCTGGCTCTGGCGAAAGAGCGTTACTACGCAAATTCAGTTTTTGATTTTACTGAACGTAACGTTACCTCTTGCGCCAGAGTTTACTTTGCAGGCTCAGACCAGGCAAAGTGCAATAGAGTAGATAAGAGTTTGTCAAAAAAAAGTTGACATTTTTTTAAGTCCCAAAAAAACACTGGCGTCTTTTACTTTTTACAGGGTGATAGGCTGAAAAAGGTCAAAAAAATGTTTTGGGGTACCCTCCTTCCCCCCTACATTTGATAACATATGGCACCTAAACTATGTGGGCACATGTGTAGGGCAATATAACATCTATATAATTTATTACGGTTCCCTGGCCTTGGGTAGTGTAATGTATTTGCTGCAGCATATACGACCATTGTACTGCACGCCTTATGCAAATTAGCCAACACTAGTGTAACTTCGAACTGCTGATCGTATTTTTGCTACCACAACTTCACAAGTGTTCGGTACCCTTTGCGCAATTTCGGATCTTCTTGAATTAGCGTTGTCAAGGCAAGTTTACGCCTGGCGAAGTGTTGCAATGTGTGCAAAGCCATCGACGGTAGATTTTTGCAGGTGAGTAAATTTGCCCCTTGGTTTCCACTGTTTGGTTACCAGGCAGTAACTAATCAGTGACTTGGGGGGGGGGCACGTCATAACTGTTTGCTTTTGAATCTGAGCTGCATGCTGAGGATCAGTTGCAAACTCACTGAACCGTTATGTCCCATGTGGCCCCCCTTCAAGTCGGTGACTAACTCAGAGTTAAGATGGCCATAGACGCAAAGATCTGATCGTACGAATCGAGGATTCGTACGATTTTCGGAACGTGTGTGGAGAGTCCCGACATTTTTCGTCCGGCAGAGATCGGTCGTTTGGTCGATCGGACAGGTTAGAAAATTTCTGTCGGCTGCCGATAATATCTCTGCGTGTATTGCCGATCATACGATTTTCAGTGGGAGACTGTCACTAACTTTGGTTGGACATAGATATCGTACGATTGCTGTCAGGGGCAGAACATTGCTGATCTGTTCTTTAACTAATCTGACTGGTAAGACTTTGATATGAATGGTTAGTGGCGGGTCGGGAGATGGGAAAGTCCGATCGTACGATGATTCGTACGATCGGATCTTTGCATCTATGGCCAGCTTCAGAGAGCTGAAAAGCAGGAAGTTTTGTTGAGTTCTGGCTATTATGTTAGATATCCGCTAACTCCAGCCTTTCTATATTACATTTTGGCTAACTAACTACATTAGAAACACTGTAATATTTTGCACAACCTATCTATTTACCCAGTTTTTATTTTAACACTGAACTGTTCCTTTAAGCAAGGTGTAGAATCAGTTTCTATTTTACTTTATCAGTCTGATAAAGTTAAGTATTTAACTTTACTTTACTTACACCAGAAGTATTTAAAAAAAAACTGCATCAAAAAGGAATCTTGTGTTGATTATTTTTATAAATATTTCATGTGCAGGCAACAGAGAAAAAATATATATAAATTTGTCAGTATGCCCAAACATAACTATGACTTTAGTGAATTTGCAAATGTTAGACTGACTTTAAATATTATTATGCATATACAGGCATGGGACCCATTATCCAGAATACTCAAGACCTGGGGTGTTCCAGATAATGGATCTTTCTGTAATTTAGATCTTCGTATCTTAAAGTGATACTGACACTAAAAAATAAATTTTAGCATATGAATGTGAATTGATTGTTACCTATAGGTCATGTTGATTATTTTTTGCTGAGAGGTTTGTTTTTGTATATAATTGTTAGTTGAAGTTCCTAAGCCTGACTCTCTGACACTCTGACTTTGCCAACCAGACAGTCCCATCTCAGCCTGTTAGTTACAGTTTCTAATGCTAACGGACTCCTGCTGCACAAATATGGCAGCCCCCTCATACAAGAACATGGGGGATCAGACAGGTAATGTAATAGCATCATGCAAATACTTTATGGTAAAGTTAGAAGTAGCTTGCAAAGCCAATATTATAATAGATGTAAAAAAAAGTTTAATTTCAGGTGTCAGTATCTCTTTAAGTCTACTAGAAAATCATATAAACATTAAATAAACTCAATAGGCTGGTTTTGCTTCCATTAAGGATTAATTCTAGCTTAATTTGGATAAAGTGCAAGGTACTGTTTTATTATTACTTTTATTATTTTAAAATGTGGATTATTTGGATAAAATGGAGTCTATGGAAGACAGCCTTTAAGTCATTTGGAGATTTCTGGATAACAGGCTTCCCATACCATACCATATACACATATTGTATATAATACTGCTATACAGAGAGTATACATTATACACTTACTCTTTACCTGGCAAGTTTCCTTTTTTTAAAGAATTTCTACAAATGTGGCATCTATTTTATATTAAATAGTCATAAATATAATTTAAATGGTCATAGTTACCGACAAGTACAATCTGCTGCTAAGCCATTCACTGCTATAGGATTCTGGGACTTGCAAATCCCAGTAGCATGAAGGCCATGAAACTGACAACCATGATACCCAGTGCAATGCATACAACAAAAAAGTGTTTTTCTGCTTTATAAAAATAAAACTTAGATGCAATGAAACTGGAGGATGCTAATATCCAATTATAACTCTTGCTGGGCACCTCTTTGTGCCTGAATGCCAGCCTCTGTTATAAACAAGCCTGTAGCTTACGGTTACCAGTATGCCGCAGATCCATTCTGATGAATACATGCATAATTTTGTTGTAATTGAACTCATATTACTATAAATTTGCATTTGATATAAAGGAGTGTTTTTTATATATTCACATCTGCTCTCGAAGGGGAAGAAAATGGTCCATAAAGTTCCCATTAGCATACAAAAGCCGCAACATCTGCTGAAACCGTAATAAGCTTATTACCTGCAGTTCATGGCTGTATTATCTGCAGTTGGTCACCTCTACCCCTACTAGAGGGTGTATCAGCGTTTAGGAGATGAGGCAGTTTCAATGGCTGAGCTGGTAATCTAGCTGCATAGAAAAGGCTTACAGGTAAAAGAAAAAAAGACAATATGTCCCAAGCTGTCTAGTTTACAGTAAGCACATTAATTATTCATGGGTACAGATTCCCCCTCAGCTCCTTTTGAAACAATATCTTGGCAGAATTAATTAACAAAGTTATTCCAAATATTAAATAAACCCGCATGATATTAAGTGGAGCGAGCTACAAATGTTTGGTTTCATTGCACTTTTTTTTAGCAGAGGCCAACGTGAACTGATGCTGCTGAACCTTGAGCGACACCTTGAGGACTATTGTGTGAATTTCAGCCAAGTTTCCTTTTTAACTCAAGGATAATGTAATTATTTTGATGTTTTTGTTTTTAATATTATATTAAACTGTGTTGGAAACAACTTATTGTGCTAATTATCTTAAAGGCATTTCATGTTTTAATAATGGTATGTGGGCAACCATCTCAGTTTATTATATGTGAGCACTACACATGCTAATACTTGAGGCAGTTAGTGGTAGGGGAAATGTAATTAAAAATTGCAAGTGCGAATGTCTAGCACTGGTCACAATGTAAAATCATTCACTGGTAAACATTACATCGCTCATTATTGCTAAGCAAAAGTTATTGTTGACGCCTGCTCTGGAGTTTTGTTTAATATTTTGCCACACAAAATGCTTTGTGATTGCAAAATTTTATTACATGCACTGCGCATGTTTGCAAAAGCCATTTGTTTACAAACGTGACTAATTTGTTGAGGTCTGTAATCAGTTTTTGTTGTGCGCTAACGATATTACATTCCCCATTACTCATTCAATTCAGATTATCCAACCATTCCCAGCAGAACTTTTGCCACTAGGTGGCATATGGATGAAAAATTAAATGTGCTGATGATTTCTGTGCTGAGAAACAAGGAGATAAGTAATGAGGCAACAGAACAATGCAGAACGGTAGCACAATGCTAAATCTTCACATTTTTTAAGTGCAGCCAGTGCCTGTTTTTCTTCATCAACATTGAAAATATAGTTTTATGAATTTACATACCTCCCAACTGTCCCGTTTTTAGAGCGACAGTCCCTCTTTTGACAGCTAAACCTGCAGTCCCTCATTTGTACTGGAAAGTCCTGTTTTTCTCTGCACTGAACAGCCAGAAAACTAACTTAATTGGCTTTTGGCAGAGAGCCGAGAACAGCCACAACAGAAGATAAGATACATTTGTAACAATTCAAATGTATCTAGATAAGCAAATAAGTAATTGTAACAATATAAGATAACAGGTCCCTTGGGAAAAGTTAGACTCACAGCTTATAGCAGGTAAAATGGGAAGCTGGCAAGAAAGCTATTGCATGCCAGTAATGTAGATTTTGGGGGGCCTTTATCATGCTGTGTAAAGTGACACAGAGTAAAAAGTAGTGTAAAATGGCATACTTTCTTTAATCTGGCAGATAATAATATTTAGGGATATCATTTTTACATTATTTTCATGCTGTAAACCATTCAGGCCAATCGAAAAAATTTACATGGCAACTAAATTCCAGCAGTAAAAAATGTTGTAACAAGTTTTTTGACACATCATTTGCAAGAAATCATTTACACTGAAAATGATTGTACAGCTTGATAAATACATATGAATGTTTTTTTACATGTCAATGTCTGGTGATCAGACAGTGACCTGTCATTTTGTACACATTTTTATACAAGAGCCTATTTATGTTCCCTTCTTCCATCCAAATAAATGGAAAAGCATATTGCTAAGCAACAGGCGCCGCTGGCTGGGAAAGTTTAAACGCTGCAGCTCTTTAAATATGAGGTTACATTTACACCATTTTTAACTTTTTTGGTGTCAAATTTACAACTCACCTTTATAAATACACCCCTAAATAAACATGATTGTGCCAGGGAAAGCAATGTGTTAATAATAGTATGGCTATATTTATATTGTTTATGTATATCTTCTAATATGACTAGCTATTCTATATCTTCTGTTTTGATTAACAAAACAAACTACTAAACCTCAGTCAGATTTACTTCAAGTATCCAATGTGCCAATTCATTTAGACCTGTTAAATAAATTATTTATAGAAAGCAGCCACCGGTTCTATATAAAGATAACAAGTTACAGTGGATACATTTCATCTTCTGTGTGTCATGCTATAAAGACTGTTGAGTATTAAGCCAAAGCATTAAGGTAGCAGCTGGTAAATTCTTTAGCATTTAAAATGTAAGTAAAGCAGAGTAATATGTTTATTGTAATGTCCAGTGAAAGAATTAACTTTTTGTGTTCATATTGAGTACCTGCACACATGTTTGATCTATAAAGATCTCATTGCATGCTCCTCTGACTACTTTTCTATGTGAGCCAAGGTAGGACCTCTGGTTTGGCTCTTTATTGAACTTATATGACTGGCTTGCTTGCTCCTGGTAGTCCAGTTGTTTACATTTTTCCAAGCTAACCTCATCCATCCCACATCCATAAACCCACAACCTGCAAAAACAATCAGAACTTTGCATAATATAGACTGCACATGTGCAGGCTCATATATATAAACATGAGGCTGGCCACTGACATTTGTGTGTACTGGTTGTATTAATCAAGTAAGTATGGCCCAAAACCAATACCTTAATACATTTCTTTAAACGTTGACTCTGCAGGAAATGCCTCTAACTTGGCTCAACTCTTATATATATATGTATATATATCCATAGTCCTTCTTTCCAGCTGTTCAAATAAAAAATATTCTTAGTGGATCCGAACTACAGATGAAATGAATAACTGAGTCTCTGTAATAGAGGTCAGATCAAAAGAACTGATTCTGTTTGCAGCCAAAGACATTAAGAGACATATGACTATTTGATCTACTCTTCATATTTTTTTAAAAAAAAACTGTACAAAGGTAATGAGCTGAGAATGTGCTATAGTAAATATTGTCCACCCAATTTAACATTAAAAGTATTGACATCCCCTTGCATTAAATTTATGACCGAAATGTACACATTGGCCAATTTGCTTCCCGGTAACAAAAAAAAAACCCTCAATATTTCAGTAGGAACATAAACAAGGGGTCAGACTGGGCCTTAGGGACACTAGGAAAAAAACTTGGTGGACACAAGCTCTTGTTGGTTCCGCTGACCCAGGACACCTGCTCCCTGCTGGATACTGCAGGTTCTCACCACCCCCGGGGCAAGGAAAAGTTAAAATGTTTGTGTGCAAGCAGGCAGGCGGGTTTGTCTGGAGCTCATGGGGGGAGCTCACTACTGTGGTGGGGGGCCCTGCAGTGGCAGCCCCAGTGGGCCCCATACATCCCATTCTGACATCAGGATCAAACCATTGATGGAAAGCAACTATAGGAGCTAAGATATAAAACAGAAACAGTTTTTTTAAACAGCATTTTAAATAAGACCCTTCAATGAAGAAGAAAACAGAGGGGTTTATAATAGAACCCTTGCCCATGCTTAATCAAGTAGCCAGGTAACTCTAAGGCAAGAGTCCCCAACCTTTTTTATTTGTGAGCAACAATCAGATGTAAAAAGAGTTGGGCAGCAGTGAATGCATAAAATATATTCCTAGGTACCAAATAATGGTTGTAATTGGCTATTTGGTCACCCCCTATGTGCAGGGCCTCCATCAGGGGTGGAACAGTTGTACCAGGCCGGGCTGCACTTTTCGAATTAGCTGGGCCCCCCTTGACAGCACCAAAGTCGTAGTCTCGAACCGCTGAAAAACCCTAAGCCCTGAAGTTTTTTTTAAATATTCTATGGGGCCCCTGACCACCAATGTTTCTCTTTAACTTGTAGGGGGGCTCTGACCACCAATGTTTTTTTAAAAACTTTTTATGGGGGGCCCTGACGCCAATGTTTTTTGTACTTATAGGGGGGGCCATGACAACCAATGATTTTTTTTGTACTTGTATGGGGGCCCTGACCACCAATGTTTCTTCTTAACTTGTAGGAGGCCCTGACAACCAATGTTTCTTCTTAACTTGTAGGAGGCCCTGAACACCAATGTTTTTTTAAAAACTTTTATCGTTTTTAGTGCTGATGTCTGTGTGGACTTTTTACTGTGGTGTGGGATCTGGGGTGGGCCTTAGGGGCCTGGCTGGGATGGGCGTGGACCAGGGGGCCCAGAAAATGTTCCTGTACAGGGCCCCATGATTTCTGGTGGCGGTCTTGCCTATGTGTACTGGCAGCCTACAGGAGGCTCTGTTTGGCAGTACACCTGGTTTTTATGCAACCAAAACTTGCCCCCAAGTCAGGAATTCAAAAATAAGCACATGCTTTGAGGCCACTGGGAGCAGCATCCAAAGGGTTGGTGAGCAACCAATGGTTGGGGATCACTACTCTAAGGGAACAGAGAAGGCACAGGTTGGATGCAGGGTCATATTTATATATATATATATAGGCACCTAAGGGCCATTTGCCTAGGGCTGCCACCTGTTCAGTTTTGACCCAAACAGTTTGGTTCTCCTAAGGCCTGTTCAGCCTTGTGAAACCTGAGCAATAATGTGGCCAATAAATAAAAAACATTTAAATAGATAGATACTCACCTTCATATAGCTTAGTTATTATCAAGTATTGTTACTTTCTTTTATTCCTACTTTCTTTTATTATTTACTTTTAATCATTTAAACATCAATCAAAAATAAGATCTTTTTTCTAAATTAGCATTGCTAATTAAAATGCTGATAACTGAAATCTGTATAATAGATCCCGTAAGTGTAATTAATGGATTAGGCTTACTCATCAGGCAGAATATAGAAAGAGATAGGTTTGTCACTGATGCAGGGGAGCTGCACCAATGAAATGAGTTGAGAAAAAGTCTCTCCTGGTAAATTTAAGAGCAAAATTTCTTTCTGTCGTGGATCTCCCTGGACCCCTAGGCAGGGAGAGGGGATGGAAACACGGAAGCCAGATCAGGGCAGAGAGATGAGAATCACCCCTGCACCCATGTGGTTTTGAAAGGATATAGGATAAATTTAAAAAAAAAATAATAAAAAAAAAAAACTTTGTAGGCAAGTATAAGTAATATATGGTGTTGCTTTTAAATGGTGCTAAAAATGTATATTATCTTTAAAAATAGCCCCTCTATTAGAGCTCCCCACAGGTGTTCTCTGTTTTTCAAATGACGGGTGGGCGTGTCCTAACGCTCCCTGCCAGAAGCACACTAGGAGGGGGACAGCCAATCACAGCCCTGCAGTCACACAAGCACAGCCAGGCTTCAGTTCCCTATCAGGTCCTGATAGCTGCTGATTGGTTCTACAGTGCAGTAAGCTGAGAGTCGCCAACTCCCCTGCGCAGCCTGGGAATTCAGGGAGCTGGAAGTCGAAGAGAAGGGAGGGATTATTAGGGTTTTTGCAGAAATATTCAATAAATCAGCCTGAAACACTACTTTTTTAAGCACAATTTTTTTATATCTAAATGAGTATAATGCACTGGTACATTCTTATTTTTTACACAATATGTCTTCTTTAACCAAACAAAAAAAACAAAAAAAAACAATGCTTTTGATATGATATAATATGATATGATTGATGATAAATATATGTGTAATGGTCAGCTGGGTCAGAACGTTCTCACCGAGCTACCGAATGCTTCTGTATTCTGTGCTTGAATAAACTTCCTTCTCTGAGAGTGTAGAGTGCCATAACCTATAACATAACCTATAGCAGTCAGCAAATGATAAGCTGTGATTGCTCAGCCAACAGGAGTACTGCAAGCATCTAACAGGATACCTGTACTAGTAAGTGAATAAAATCTTTTTTGACAATGTCTCTGACCCAAATGCTAGATAGAATATAAAAGGGCAAAAAAGTTTGCACGATAGTTGCCCATGTTTTATCCAGAATGCTCCGGACCTGCATTTTTCTGGATAAACGATCTTTCCGCAATTTGGATCTTCATACCTTAAGTCTACTAGATATCAAGTAAATATTAAATAAACCTAATAGGCTGGTTTTGCTTCCAATAAGAATTAATTATATCTTAGTTTGGATCAAGTACAAGGTACTGTTTTATTAAAGAAATAAGGGAATAATTTTTAAAGGTTGGATAAAATGGAGTCTATGGGAGATGGCATTGCTATAATTCTGAGCTTCCTGGATAAAGGGTTGCAGATCCCATACCTGTACCAGTTTCTCATAAATTAATGGTCTTTGCAGGCTGCACTCTGCAACTTGCACAGAATTAAGAATTCAGCACAAGATGCAAAGCTCAGTGTTCAAAGGGGTGGGGACATGGTTTAATTAATTTGTGTTGTAAGTTCTGCCGTTGGCATAGCAACAAAACCAAGCATCAGTTTGTTGTTAGTTGTGTGGTTACACGAACAGAAGCAGCATGGTGAGTAGCTGGGACCGGACCGGCATTTATTATACTGAGTGGGGAAGTGAAATTGTGTATGAATTACTAATCTTTTGATTTACTGTGGGGTAACTGTATGCTGCGCTCTCACTGGTCCGGGAGTGCTGAGTGATATAATGGTGTGTACTACTATAGAGACGAATCGCTCTACTTGGAGGGATGGATTATATTTTGTTCTTGTAGCTTCAGTTATTGAAGTGCTGACACAAATATAGTTTCCTGCTGTGTGGAGGAGCTATTCATCCCTTCCATATGCACAGCCAGGCTAGAACTAGGGTCAGGTTTCCCTTTCCTTTAGTTTGCTTTATGTATGCTTGTATCTGATATCTTTTGTGTTTACTTTACTTTTGATGACTCAAATGATTGTGGGTAATGAATCAGTTATCTCAACTTCATAGCAAACTAGAGCTTATATTATGTACCCACTCCACCATAACTTAGTGGCTTGTGAGCAACATGTTGCTTACCAACCCCCAGGGCCTGAACTAGGGGTAGGCAGAGTAGGCACGTGCCTAGGGCGCAAAGCTGGGAGGGCGCCAGGCACGTACCTCCTCTGTCGCCTACCCCAAGTCCGGTTCCCTTCTCTGGCCGACTCAATGTAGATTTTGCGATTTGTGTGCAAATTCGCGCATGCGCACACGAACGCAAATTTGTGCATGTGCAGAAGCACACTAAATAGGCGCTGTGACTGCCGGCCCTGCCTAGGGCACCTGCCCAGCATGGCCCGGCACTGCCAACCCCTTTGATGTTGCTCCCAGTGGCCTCAAATCAGGTGCTTATTTTTGAATTCCTGGCTTGGAGGTAAGTTGTTGCATAAAAACCAGGTGTACTGCCACACAGAGCCTCCTGTAGGCTGCCTGTCCACATAGGGGCTATCAAATAGCCAATCATAGCACTTATTTTGCATCCCCAAGGAATACATATTGTGTTGCTCCCCAATTTGTTTTACATTTCAGTGTGGCCCGTGGGTAAAATAGGTTGGGGACCTCTGAGCAGTGGTGTAAATAGTGGGAAAGAAGGGAGTGTGATTGCACCCAAACCTGATCAACAGCGAACACGGTAAATAAACCGTGTGTCTGGAAGGGGGGCTGTACATCCTGCACCCAAGCCCAGAAGAGGGTAGTTACATTACTGCTTCTGACATAACGTAATTACATACTAGAGCTTATGTAAATTATCTTACCACAACTTTATTTTACATATGGACTTTGATAATCTTTCCATCAACTAGGAAATTTAGAGCTTGGAACAGGCATGCCTCATTCATTTGGTTAGTAAGGAGTATAAAGGCCAGCAGGAGCCCTGACTGATTCCTAGTACACAGGGCCAGATTTACAAAGCCCCAAGGCCCGATGTTGTTCGTCGCTCCCGTCCCCTCCCTTTTATTCACTCAAATTTTAATTTAAAAATGTTATCTCCTGTTCATCCCTACTATTTCTGAAACAATGTGGGTGTGGTTGGGCTGCATGCTGCCCCCTAGGCCCGGCCCTTGTTGGCCTGTCCACAAATCTAGGCCTGCTTGTACTCCTGACAGACATTTCATTGGCATTTCACACCAACATTTGTAACTGTAACTTTTATTGCAGGCAGAAGTTGAGGAAACACTAAAGAGGATCCAGTCCCACAAAGGAGTCATTGGAACTATAGTCGTGAATGCAGAAGGTAAAACTTGTTACATTTTTGACCTTCTCTTTTTTCCATTTTAAGCATTCATTTAGGTATGCCGAAGGAACTCAGTCTCATATACAGTAAATACAATATACTAATAAAATTGTATACATATACAATTTTAATATACAATGTATATGGTGGAACTTGTCCATATGATTGAAAAAGAAAAGCCAGCCATTTCTGGTAGATGTTAATTGGCAGAATCACTTTTAATATTTAGTAGTGGAAACTCAACATAAAAAGAAACAGTACACAGTCAGCACATGTAAAAGTTGTTTAAAATGCAATTATCTTTCAACAGGTAATATAGTAAGTTAGGTTGCTTATTGCCATAAGCAATTTTCTGGGATCTACAGTAAACAAATTCAAAAGTAACAAGGGTTTCCAAGCATTTGTGGGTAGCAGGAACAATGTTGGATTTCCATGGAATACAGTTGTTGTCACAACAACATTTTAAAGGAAATGGCAACTAGTAAAACAAATCCCATTGGAGCAGGCCTAGTGATTTAGAAGGGGTGGGCTGCTCGGAGTTATACAGGATACTCTAAAGAAGATCTACCTAATTTATACAGCTATATTGATATACTGGCTACACACATTTTTTTATTTGTCTGAATACCAAATCTTCCACAAAGCATTTGGATGAATACTAAATCTGGGTCTTAATTTGCATTATCTGAAAAAAAGTAAATTTCTATTTTCCAGTACTAAGGTATTTACAATTTGGAAATGCCCATTTTGTTGTAGTAAATGTCATCCATATATTTCATATGAGTGTTTAGATGTTTCCATTTTTAAGCTGTGTTTCCATTGGAAACAATTAATTCACGCAGTGAGTCATAGGCTAACAAACATATTCCTGCTTGAACCAGGATCAAGGAGTTGTTTGCAGCAGGAAACAAATGTATGATGATGCAATGATTCAAATCAATGTGGAGTGGCAGGTATTGTTGGGCAATTAATTGGCTATGGGGGAGGAGATTTCCCGCCACGCAATGAAGTGCCTTGTCTTGACAATTTGCAATTTTTTTTGGGGGGGTGGGGGTTGTTTTTATTGTGGTTTTTAGATCTCCTTTAATATATACAGAAAGACGTGTGCACCACTTTACCACTTTGCACTCTTCGCTTTGTTAGCAGAGATTAAGTCAAATCATGATATTAAACGTTTGCATATTAAGTTCTTCATGAATAGCATCTAACTTTTAGATCTGTATTCTCATTATATGGCCTAACTGAGTTATTCTCTTTATCAATGAGTGTATTTTTTTTAATTCTGTTTCCCAATAATCTCCCATGTTCATTTGTAGGAATTCCAATAAGAACAACATTAGATAACTCCACTACAGTGCAGTATGCTGGTCTCCTGCACCAGCTGTCAATGAAAGCCAAAAGCACAGTGAGAGATATTGACCCTCAAAATGACTTAACTTTTCTCAGGATTCGATCAAAGAAGCATGAGATAATGGTTGCTCCAGGTACAGAAATAGTAAATCCAATTTAGTACACAAAACATATTAGAGTCTTTTTCTGACAGACTGTTTTGTTTTCTTTCCCTCCAATTAACATGAATTGACCTTTGTTTATTTTTAAAGGAACTGTTCAGATATGCTGTGTTAAATAAAAAATGTTTTCAATATAGTTAACCTCAAATGCAATCTATAAAGGCTGGAATGAACCGATGTCTAACGTAATAACCTTAACCCAACTTCCTCCTTTACATCTCTCTAACCTCTAAACTACCTAGTCAGCGACTTGAAGGAGGGGGGGCATATGGGACTGTCTTGTTAATTTGCTTTAAATCTTAACCTGCATGTTCAGGAAATTAACAAAATTGTTATGTTCCATGTTGCCCCCTTCACTTTAGACATCCATTCACTCCAGCCTTTATAGTTAAAATTTTTAAGGAGTCAAAAGCAGTAGTGCAGAGAATAAACTGTAGTCTTACAAAAGTACTGCTTTAAATTTACAAATAATGTTAAAAAATTATTAATGTATATTAAAAAGTTGCTGAGAATTACATTTTCCTGCATTGTACAGAACATAGTTCTTGAATGGAGGTCACCTTTAATTTTGGTAATGCACTATAATTTGTAGCTGATTTGATAGTAAACTCTATATTTTTGCAGTATTTGTTGAGCCTAAAATGTGTGTGTATGTATAAAAAAAATGTGTTTGTTTTTCTAATTATGTTTTATCAGACAAAGAATATCTTTTGATTGTCATCCAGAATCCATCAGAATAGGACACTATCGCAAACATACACAATTTTGAAACTGATCTTCACCCTTTGGAAATAATTTAATTTTTAAATTATTTTGCATGTACATAAATTGCTATTGTAGTATTTGAACAGTTCACGACATGCATGCAGTTTGCATGCAGATGTTGGCATATGATAGTGTTAAATAAAATATTTAGAGTCAATTGGGTGTGTAGCCATTTTTTAATATCTGCAACTTTGTTATATAAAACATTAAAGTTAACAAATCTGATTGAAGCATAAGTCAGGCAATTTTTCTTTTGTTTCATCAAAAGCCTAGTTCTACCCCATAATAGCTTTAGACTCAAAGTAAAGCCCATAGTTATATTTCTTGCTTGCTATATGTATCTTTATTTTGGGATTTTGAACTGTATCGGTCACTAGTAATGTTGCTGCACACTGTTACACAGTGGAATAGGTAAGTCAATTTCTGTTGCCTAGAACAGTTGCCTCATGCAGCACAGGGCCCAAAAAACTGTTTTGTAAAGCTATTTTTTTTTTTTTTGCTCTTCTAACTGAAAAATTCAACAAGCCAGTGTCAAATATGGCAAATATTTTATGTTCATTAACATATGAGTCGTCTTCATACAGCACCAACATATTTCACTTGTATTCTCTAGAAAGAGACATGAACCTAGGGTTATGGTTTTCTTTAACTTTTATCTGAGAGGAGACTGTGTTCCATAACTCCTAAAAATTTATATTTTGGCCTTCTCCTGTAAAAATTTAATTAGACATGTTAAGATGACAGAAATAAAAAGGCGGCAAAGATTTCCATTCCATAATCTCATGGGGGTGGGCCAGCATAGAAACCATAGGAAAACTAAGACATGAGACGAGAAAGGTCTGTAGCTTTCAGAACCTGGTGTGCTGGCATGCACGGAGGGAGAGTTCTGTTATCTAACTTATGTCACTTGAAGGAGGTGGAAGGAATAGTTTATAACTTTGTGTGTGAGTTGGGAGGGCAGCATTTGAGTAGTGAAATTTCTTTCAGTTTCACAAGGGGAGGGGCTGGTAAGAGGAGGAACCGGAGGAGCAGGGTGCTGCTGTGGACAAGTGTGTTACAAACCTGTGATTCACAGATACGGAAAGCATTTTAGGACATCCTCAGGAGAAATCAGTCTCCTGTATGCGCTCTTGTGCAACTTGTTTCACTCACACATACGAAGATGCTGCAGTAACAACTCCGACCTGGTCACATATCATGTTCCAATCTCCCCCTCATGTTTCATTTATTGGTCCTCCCACCTTGGTCATCAGCCCTCAGTGCTCCAGCTCTCAGTCCTCAGCCCTCCCTCCTCAGCCTTCCATGCTCAAACCTCAGCTAGTACGGCGAGCTTAAAGGAACAGTAACAACTACAAAAATGAAAGTGTAAAGTAAATGAAAGTAAAGTAATGCAAATATTATGTACTGTTGCCCTGCACTGATAAAACTGATCTGTTTGCTTCAGAAACACTTCTATGGATCATATAAACTAGCTACTGTGTAGTAATGTCTGAAATTGAAAAAAGTCTATATGGCACAGGTTAAATAGTGGATAACAGATAACACCATTATGTTCTACAGAGCTTATCTGCCATGTAACCTGAGCCTTTTCTCATTTGAATGGCTGTCCCCATTGCTACACAGCAGCTTATTTATATAAACAATAGTAGTGTTTCTGAAGCAAATACAGCAATTTTACCAGTGCAGGGCAACACGGCATTATATTTTTATTACTTTAAAACACTTTCACTTTTTGATGTTACTGTTCCTTTATGGGCTGAGGAGGAAGGGCTGAGGAGGAAGGGCCGAGGAATGGGACAAGAGGGGGGAGATTGGAACACGATATGTGGCCAGGACTGAGATGTGACTGTAGCCTCTTCGGATGTGTGAGTAAAACAACAGACATATTGTCATTCCGCTTCCTAAGGAGAGTGCATACAGGAGACTGATTTCTCCTGAGGATGTCCTAAAATGGTTTCCATAAATAGGGAGGAGGAGGATTTCATGGAGTCCCTGTATATGAAGAAGGTAAAGTCAGAACTGGGTTGAAGGAGGTCTGTCACTTGAGGGGGTTTGAGAGGAGGGAGAAGTTTGTCTTTTGTTGCAGAGGTGACTGTGTTATGTAGGGGTATGTGAGATAAGAGCTGTCATTTTTGGACATGGTGGGTGCAGGTGAAAGGAAAATGACCTGTACATTATATAGTACAAATAAATGAGGTTTCTTTGACACTCATTACAGAGTTGGTGTGAACATGTTTTTGGGTGTAAACATTTTATTATTAATAATTACTACACTAAAAACCTCCATTTGCTACCCTTGCCTGTGTACTATTTTCCTACCACCTTGGTTCTGTTGCATTTACCCATTTCTCAATGTTCATATCATTGTCCATTAAAAGTAGATCTACACTAATACAGAACTGCACAGCTCTGTACCCTTGATGGCTATTGGTAATTGGTAAATTAACTTTTAATGTGAAACATTTGGAATGCTACAAATGACACAAAAAATGTCACAGCCCATTCTGACCATGTTCAAAAATAGAACAGCATATCAGTATATCTATGCATATTGGGCATCAAACTATTTAGTAGACCTCTGGAATTCATATTTAACATATTTTATGCTGATACATCACAAAACCCTCTGGGAAAAAAAAAAAAAAAAAAAAATATATATATATATATATATATATATATATATATATATATATATATATATATATATATATATATATATATTAGTTTCTAGGTAAACTAAACCCCCCCCAGGAAATGCCCCTAAAATGAGAGAGCACAAAATGTTCAAAAAATATATGGCACTGACTGCAAATGAAATGTGAAATTCTATAATATTTTCTAGTACAGTAAATAAACACAAAATTGTCTATGTGGAGAGCAAGGGATGTAAAGCTAGAAATGTATTTTTATTGCTTCTCTTTATTGCTCATCTTTTCAGGCCTCTCGTATTCATATACCAGTCTCTTATTTAAATCAGTGCATGGTTGCTAGGGTAATTTGGACCCTTGCAACAGGATTGTTCAAATTGCAAACTGGAGAACTGTTGAATAAAACGCTAAATAACTCATTAAACACAAATGAAATAATACCAGTAATTGTTGAGCAACATAAGGTTCAAGGTAACAAGGGGGTAGAATCTCTGAAGAACACATTCCCTACCAGTTGTTTGCGAGACAGTTTATACAAAACAGAACGTAGTAACATCGTTTTCCGTTGGTAATATAACTATCCTTGCCCAGGCACAGGGTCTGCAGCAGCCTCATCATTCCCTTCAGATGCACATTTTCTCACCAGTGGCATGAGTACTAAGGAAGAAATGCTCCAGGCCGTTTTCTACATCCTACTGCGTGTTCTGGATAAAAAAAGACTGTGCGATAGTCCATAGGAGACAGTCCCAACAGGACGGAGCATAGATATGCTTTTCTTTTTTTTTAGAGTGCATTTTAATACTTGTTTTTATAATAAACAAGGTTTTAAACTATTGCTGCTACATTTCACTCAACAGTTACTTCTGTATACCAGAAGGAGGGCTACAATAAGCAATGAAATTTATACATGCAAGTTAAAAAGCTGTGTTTGTGAGTGCCCACCTAAAATTGATTCAAGGAAAGTTAAAAAGCCTCTTTCTCTATAATAATCAAGGTGGTGGTGAGAACAACAAGGGTCTAACACACAGTGGTGGAAAACTTAAATCCTATTTTGAGCACAAAAGCGGTGCTGTTTAAAACAATGTTACCATAGGCAGCAGAACCAGGGGGGCCACAGGGGCCACGGCCTCCCCAAAAAAAATTCTCCTGGATTTTTTTTTTTTTAAGAATTCTGCTTATAACAGCTTGAGCAGCCTTTTTCAAACTTGCTCCAAAACCCTGACAACATTATCATTTATTTTGGGGCTGAAGAAGCCAAAAGCTCTCATGACTAAAACTGGCCAATCTCGTTCAGCCAATTTGCATAATGTCGCCGTTTCGGCGCAAATAGGCTGATCCTGCGCTTACACGCTGATTGCTGAGAGATAGGATCTGGTGTGCGGCTCTGCGTGGATGAAGACGTTCTGCCTGCTGCTCCGTCTCCAATAAACTCTACAGACAGACACGTGATGTATTGCTAAAGATTTAATTATATGCTGCAGAGGTTTCCCGTGTGTGTGTGTTTAGCCGGAAGATGGGAGGGGGCGTGTGTTAGGGGAGGGAGAGATCACAAACATCAAATTCATGGAATTCATCCTTTAAGTTCTAGGGTATTATACATGGAATTGCAAATGTGTCTTTTGGCTTTTATAAAATAAATTGCATTATTAAAAAGAAACGTTTAGCTATCTATATATTCAATATTTTTCCTATAGTGGACATGGTCAAAGGCACAATTCAGCAGGAACAGCCCCTAAGTTTGCTCATAGTCTGTACAGAGAGATCCCATAAAACTGTGGCAGCATAGGTATTCCTCTGTACTAAGCACAATTCAGCAGGAACAGCCCCTAAGTTTGTTCATAGTCTGTACAGAGAGATCCCATAAAACTATGGCAGCATAGGTATTCCCTGTACTAAGCACAATTCAGCAGGAACAGCCCCTTAAGTTTGCTCATAGTCTGTACAGAAGATCCCATAAAACTATGGCAGCATAGGTATTCCCTGTACTAAGCACAATTCAGCAGGAACAGCCCCTAAGTTTGCTCATAGTCTGTACAGAGAGATCCCATAAAACAATGACAGCATAGGTATTCCCTGTACTAAGCACAATTCAGCAGGAACAGTCCCTAAGTTTGTTCATAGTCTGTACAGAGAGATCCCATAAAACTATGGCAGCATAGGTATTCCTCTGTACTAAGCACAATTCAGCAGGAACAGTCCCTAAGTTTGCTCATAGTCTGTACAGAGAGATCCCATAAAAATATGGTAGCATAGGTATTCCCTGTACTAAGCACAATTCAGCAGGAACAGCCCCCTAAGTTTGCTCATAGTCTGTACAGAGAGATAACAGAAAACCATGCCAGCAGAGGTATTCCCCTGTACTATTTACCATACAACAGGAAGGTTTGAGGATAAATCTTTAAAAATGCACATATACTGTGAAAATAAATTCCTGCGTTTTGTATGCAGTTGAACTCTAGAAATAAATTAGTGAAATGTAGTGAGTAATTATCATGGTACAGGAACCCTGTGCCAGATGGCAAAACTCCATTTAGGGGGCCCCACCAAAATGGTTCCAATTGGGCCCCGCAGTTGTTAAGACTGACCCTGCCTTCACCTCTTCCATGTGCCTCATCGATGGAGTGGCCGCAGTGAGCTGGCTCTGGCTGCGGCTGCACATTTGTAGAAGATGATGCCATGGTGACACAGGTGCAAGCTGCGACACCTGTCAGCATGTGTGAGCCCCCCACCGCTCGGTGCCCAGCTGCTTCATGAGTGCATTCAATAGTGGGCTTAGAACAATCAAAGGGCGGGGGAGGGTACCATTGCCACTGGTACTCGGTCATTTTGTCCTCAGCTCTTGGAGGATTACAAGTCCCTACTTCCATCACCATTAATTACAGGCTGCCTGATGTTGGGAGTTGTTGTGCAAATAGAGCTGCTAGGCTAGCCTTTAGCCTAGCAATCCAATAAGCACAATGGGGAAGCCGCAACTTCCATGAAGTTACATTCATTGCACATCATTCAGTGGGGAGCTGTGAATGATGTGCAATGAATGTAACTGCTGGGAAGTTGCTGCTTCCTCACTGCTGCTCATAGGATTGCTAGGCATGCATTTTGATGTTTTGCTGCCCTACTGCTGTTTACTCTTTCAGTGCCACAGTGATGGGCACACATGCTGTTAGTCCTTAAAGGCCTATGTGTGTCATTTGTGAGGGGTAGGGTCTATGCCACAGGTCACATTAAATTTCCACTGTGCCATTCAGTCTGGGGGTATATATACATGAAATTTCCTGAAATGTGAAATTAAAATTGAAATTCCCTGAAAATTCAGTGAAAACACACGGGAAAGTGGGTGGAGTCAAAGGGGAGTGGCTAAAACGGGGCGTGGTCAAAAAATTGCGACGCGCTACGCGCGCCTCCATTGCTTCTCATCCTGGCCCCCCCAGCTGAAACCATCTTCTGCTGCCTATGATGTGGCAGTTCCACTTCTTTCTCTTTCTAGCTTTCTAACTGACCTCAGTAGTTCCTCAGAACTTCCTATTTAGGCTCACTACTATTCATATTCTAGTCTATTGTTCCAGCCAATCCTGGTTGCTAGGATAAATAGGATCATATAAACAGGAAATTCAAATTTCCAACTGGTGAGATGATGAACAAAAAGCAAAATAAAACGGATCCAATAAAAATTTAAAAAAGAAAGACCTCTTGTGAATGAGAGAAAAGGATACCTTTGTGCTAGAAACTCTGAAATTGGGTCAGTTATAAAGAGTTGCATATATATAATTGTAAAGTAAATAGATATTTGATTTGAATATGAATTTGCCTTTGTGGTAAATAGTAATGTGCACAAGACAGCAGCCAATGAAAGGAGAAATGAACCAATGACCATTGAAATTACCGGTATGTGATTATCAAAAGTGCATAAGCAACCAATGAATTATTAGGGGAGGGAAGTATGAATGGAGGAATAGGAAAAAATAAATAGGAAACGAGTAAGGGCAAAGCCTGGGAGTGATGATGTAAGCATATAGGAAGATCTCAGTGTGTCAGGTTAAAAATAGGCCACTCCCACCCCTTCAGAAAACTGTTGTGAGAGACACGTGAAAGACTGATGTCTATGGTATAAAAAACAGTTTACAATAGACCTTTTTTTATAAGTAATTTTCCACTTGCCATGCATAAAGTCCAGACTATTTTGAAAATAATATTCATAGGACTCTCTTAATAAAAACTATAGAAAAAGTTCAGTTCATCCACATTACTGGAAATCAGGGCTAATGATAGGGTTGTTTAACATTAAACTATCTGTATTAGTATACTTTCACACAAAACACAAGAGATATGCTAACTGTGTCATTTATGAGACATCTTACATGCAGAAAGTAATGCATATATATTTTGGTCCCCTTGCAAAAAACAGGGGCTGCTTTGTTACTGTAGTTTCAAATTAATGCAATATAATAGTATATGAGATTGAAAAAAAAACTAAGGGAAAGTAGCCTAACTGATCTGCTAGCTGACCCAGAAATACATTAAAGGCATGTATGCTGCAGTCTAATCTGTGATACAAATGAAGGCAGCACTCCAGTAAGAAGGAATTGCATATTTATTTGCTAGGCAGATAAGGATACAAGACCTTAAAGGGATACTGTCATGGGAAAAAAAGATTTTTTCAAAATTAATCAGTTAATAGTGCTGCTCCAGCAGAATTCTGCACTGAAATCCATTTCTCAAAAGAGCAAACAGTTTTTTTTATATTTAATTTTGAAATCTGACATGGGGCTAGACATATTGTCAATTTCCCAGCTGCCCCAAGTCATGTGACTTGTGCTCTGATAAACTTCAATCACTCTTTACTGCTGTACTGCAAGTTGGAGTGATATCACCCCCTCCCTTTCCCCCCCCCCCAGCAGCCAAACAAAAGAACAATGGGAAGGTAACCAGATAACAGCTCCCTAACACAAGATAACAGCTGCCTGGTAGATCTAAGAACAACACTCAATAGTAAAAACCCATGTCCCACTGAGACACATTCAGTTACATTGAGAAGGAAAAATAGCAGCCTGCCAGAAAGCATTTCTCTCCTGAAGTGCAGGCACAAGTCACATGACCAGGGGCAGCTGGGAAATTGACAAAATGTCTAGCCCCATGTCAGATTTCAAAATTGAATATAAAAAAATCTGTTTGCTCTTTTGAGAAATGGATTTCAGTGCAGAATTCTGCTGGAGCAGCACTATTAACTGATTCATTTTGAAAAAAATGTTTTTTCCCACGACAGTATCCCTTTAAAGAAAAACTATACCCCTCGAATAATGTAGGTATTTATAAAAGTATATTGCATAAAGCAGCTCATATGTAAAGCCCTGCTTCATGTAAATAATCAATTTTCATAATAATGTACTTTTTTAGTAGTATGTGCCATTGGTAATCATAAATAGAAAAGAATGAAGAATAGAAGAATGGCTTGAGAAAGGGCTCTGACCCGAAACATGTAGGGGCCGATTCACCAAGTGTCGAATATTGAGGGTTTTAATTAGAATTAAAATCCTTCGACTTCGAATATCAAAGTCGAAGGATTTTAGCGCAAATAGTGCGATCGAACGATCGAAGGATTATTCCTTCGATCGAACAATAAAATCCTTCGAATCGAACGATTCGAAGGATTTAAATCCAATGATCGAAGGAATATCCTTCGATCAAAAAAACTTAGGCAAGCCTATGGGGACCTTCCCCATAGGCTAACATTGAGTTTGGTAGCTTTTAGATGGCGAACTAGGGGGTCGAAGGTTTTTCTTAAAGAGACAGTACTTCGACTATCGAATGGTCGAATAGTCGAACGATTTTTAGTTTGAATCCTTCGATTCGAAGTCGTAGTCGAAGGTCGTAGTAGCCCAAAAAACACTTCTAAATTCGAAGTTTTTTTACTTCGAATCCTTCACTCGAAGTTAGTGAATCGGCCCCGTAGTGTTTACACTGCTAAATAAAGAAAGCACTTGCAGTTTGAAATTACTGCCTTTGAAGCTGTTTATTTTATTCTTCTACTTTGGGAGTGTGACACAAACTCCTGGAATTTGCAGCTGTAAGAAACTTGGAAGCATACGTTGGTACCTAAAACTTTGACTGTACACTAGAGTACAGTACCAATTATAATATAGTGAATAAAGTATACCCTCTTGTAAAATCTACGGATATTATAAGTTACAGAGGAGTTTCATGACCATATAAAAACACGAGGCCAAAGGCCAAGTGTTTTTATACAGGTCATGGAACTCCGAGGTAACTTCTAATATCCTCATATTTTGCAACTGGGGGTACTTTATGTATTATAATACAAACTTTTCAGTGAGTCATGTGACAGAAATGACATCAGAATTCACAGTTTATAACTGATGACATCAGAACTCACCGTTTATAAAAATATAATTTACAAGATATTCATGGCTTTTGTGTATTATAATGATATAATAATAACGATACCAAAAAAAAGAGAAGGGTGTTCAAGGATAAGCTTCTGAGCACCTTTGCAAATTAATTTTGTTAGTAAATTGTTTTAGAGAAATTTTGCAAAGTAATAATCAATTAAGTTTTTTTTTATAATTTACAAATATCATTGTAAAGTTATATTTTATGCTGTTTATGCATATTTTACCATTTACAGCTTTTATAACCTTTCCCTACAAGTCGTATTACTTGTAGGGAAACTGAAGCAAGGTAACAGTGTTCAGTGCCATAACCTATAGCAGTCAGCAAATGATAAGTTGTGCTTAGCCAACAGTAGAGTATTGTAGGTTTCTAACGGAATACTATAAAAGGTGAATAAAATCTTATTTGACAATGTCCCTGACCCAAATGCTAGAATATAAAAGGACAACATTTTTTGCACGATAGAGCCCATGTTTTTATAAGTATGGGACCTGTAATCCAGAATGCTCAGGACCTGGGGTTTTCTGGATAACTGATCTTTCCTTAATTTGGATCTTCATATCTTAAGTCTACTAGAAAATCATGTAAACATGAAATAAACCCTATAGGCTGTTTTTGCTTCCAATAAGGATTAATTATATGTTAGTTTGGATCACGTACTACGTACTGTTTTATTACAGAAAAAAGGACATCCTTTTCAAATGTTTAGATAAAATGGAGTCTATTGGAGATGGCATTTCTTTAATTCTGAGCTTTCTGGATAAAGGTTTACCTTGATACCTGTACCAGTTTCTGCTGAGGAAATGGTTGTGCAGGCTGCACTCTGCAATTTGCACAGGATATTCAGCACAAGATGCAGAGCTCAGTGTTTAAAGGGCGGGGACAGGGTTTAGTTAATTTGTGTTGTAAATTCTGCCGTTGTCATAGCAACAAAACTAAGTGTCAGTTTGTTGTTAGTTGTGTGGTTACACAAACAGAAGCAGCATGGTGAGTAGCTGGGACCGGACTGGCATTTATTATACTGAGTGGGGAAGTTAAATTGTGTATGACTTGCTAATCTTTTGATTTACTGTGGGGTGGTTTTGCTTCCAATAAGGATTAATTATATATTTGTTTTGATCAAGAACAAGGTACTGTTTTATTACAAAAAAAAAAGGAAATCATTTTTAAATGTTTGGACAAAATGGAGTCTATGGGAGATGACATTGCTGAAATTCTGAGCTTCCTGTGTAAAGGGTTACCTGATAACAGATCCCATACCAGTAGCAGTTTCTCATGAGATAATGGTCTGTGCAGGCTGCACTCTGCAACTTGCACAGGATTAAAAATTCAGCACAAGATGAAGAGCTCAGTGTTCAAAGGGCGGGGACAGGGTTTAGTTCATTTGTGTTGTAAGTTCTGCCGTTGGCATAGCAACGAAACCCAGCGTCCGGTTGTTGTTAGTTGTGTGGTTACACGAACAGAAGCAGCATGGTGAGTAGCTGGGATCGGACCTGCATTTATTATACTGAGTGGGGAAGTTAAATTGTGTATGAATTGCTAATCTTTTGATTTACTGTGGGGTAACTGTATGCTGCTCTCTCACTGGTCCGGGAGTGCTGAGTGATATAATGGTGTGTACTACTATAGAGACGAATCACTCTGCTTGGAGGGATGGATTATATTTCGTTCTTGTAGCTTCAGTTATTGAAGCTCTGACACAAATATAGTTTCCTGCTGTGTAGGGGAGATATTCATCCTTCTATATGCACAGCCAGGCTAGGACTAGGGTCAGGTTTCCCTTTCCTTTAGTTTGCTGTATGTATGCTTGTATCTGATATCTTTTGTATCTACTTATTTTAAATGACTCAAATGATTGTGGGTAATGAATCAGGCATCTCACCTTTATGGCAAACTAGAGCTTATATCCTAGTGGCTTGTGAGCAACATGTTGCTTACCAACCCCTTTGATGTTGCTCCCAGTGGCCTCAAAGCAGGTGCTTATTTTTGAATTCCTGGCTTGGAGGTAAGTTGTTGCATAAAAACCAGGTGTATTGCCACACAGAGCCCTCCTGTAGGCTGCCTGTCCCTATAGGGCTACCAAATAGGCAATCACAGCACTTATTTTGCATCCCCAAGGACTTTATACATTCTTGTGTTGCTCCTCAATTTATTTTACATTTCAGTGTGGCCCGTGGGTCAAATAGTTTGGGCACCTCTGGCTAGTGGCGTAACTAGTGGGAAAGCAGGGCATGTGATTGCACCCAAACCCGCTCAACAGTGAGCATGGTAAGGAAACCATGTGTCTGGAGAGGGGGGTGCACCCAAGCCCAGAAGAGGGTAGTTACGTTACTGCCTCTGACATAGTGTAATTACATGCTAGAGCTTATGTGAATTATATTACCACAACTTTATTTTACATATGGACTTGGATAATCTTTCTATCAACCAGGAAATTTAGAGCTTGGAACAGGCATGCCTCATGCATTTGGTTAGTAAGGAGTATAAAGGCCAGCAGGGGCCCTGACTGATTCCTAGTACTCAAGGCCGGATTACACAGCCCCTATGCCCGATGTCATTCGTTGCCCCTGTCCCTTTCCTTGGCGCACAGGAGATTTAAAAAACTATCGTATATCCTGCTCATCCCCACTGTATCTGAACCAATGTGGGTGTGCTTGGGCTGCATGCTGCCCCCAAAAATCCTGCTGCCCTAGGCCCGAGCCTTGTTGGCCTTTCCACAAATCCAGGCCTGCTTGAACTCCTGACAGACATTTCAGTCTAGCAAAGCATTTGACATTTCACACCAACATTTGTAACTGTAACTTTTATTGCAGGCAGAAGTTGAGGAAACTCTAAAGAGGATCCAGTCCCACAAAGGAGTCATTGGAACTATAGTCGTGAATGCAGAAGGTAAAGCTTGTTCTCTGCTTGTTACATTCTTGACCTTCTCTTTTTTCCATTTTAAGTATTCATTTAGGTATGCTGAAGGAACTCAATCTCATATATATACTAATAACTAAGGTATTTAAAAGTTGGAAATGCCCATTTTGTTTTAATAAATGTCATCCATATATTTCATATGAGTGTTAATTAACACATTGAGTCAAACATATTCCTGCTTGAAAAAGGATCATTGAGTTGTTTGCAGCATGAAACAAATGCAAGGTTAAGGAGTTGCACAATTGAAGCTGTAGTTCACCTTTAGTGCCCCAACAGGCGGGGGTGCCCAACATTACCTGCCTACACATTTATATTTGAATAATTTTATGTAAAACACATTATATATGGTGATCCCAAGTAGTTGGCCTAAAATGGGGAAGAAGGCATTGCTGTTTGATTATCCAGGATTGCTGTATGTAATGTGTTGATTCAAATTAATGTGGAGTGACAGGTATTGTTGGGCAATTCATTTCCCATGGGGGAGGAGATATCCCACCAAGCGATGAAGTGCCCTTTCTTGTTGGGGTGGGGGTTGTTTTTTTTTTGTGGTTTTTAGATCCTCTTTAATATTAACAGAAAGGCATGCGCACCACTTTTAGGTTAGGCATTCTTTACTTTGTTAGCAGAGATTAAGTCAAATCATGATATTAAACTTTTGCATATTAAGTTCGTCATGGATAGCATCTAACTTTTAGATCTGTATTCTCATTTCATGGCCTAACTGAGTTATTCTCTTTATCAATGAGTGTATTTTTTTAATTCTGTCTCCCAATAATCTCCCATGTTCATTTGTAGGAATTCCAATAAGAACAACATTAGATAACTCCACTACAGTGCAGTATGCTGGTCTCCTGCACCAGCTGTCAATGAAAGCCAAAAGCACAGTGAGAGATATTGACCCTCAAAATGACTTAACTTTTCTCAGGATTCGATCAAAGAAGCATGAGATAATGGTTGCTCCAGGTACAGTAAATAGTAAATCCAATTTAGTACACAGAACATATTAGAATCTCTTTCTGACAGACTTCTTTGTTTGCTTTCCCGCCATTTAATAGGGTTTGCTTTAATGCTTCTTTTCATTTGTTTAAAATGTTTGTTGATGGATTGATAACATTAGCATGGGTTATTTTGAAAATTGTATTAGCCATTTAAGTTGGTTGCTTTATGGTTATTTTTCAAAATATCCTTCAGTCAATTGTGGAAAATCCAAGACTGTGTCTTTTTACATAATCAACACCATATTTTTGAAACAAAAACATTTCTCATACCTGAAAGAATATTAAATGGTGCTTTCCAACTGTGGTATACTCCAGCTGTTGTGTATTCAGTACCTGTTTATCCATGAATTAGCATCTGTAGAGTTACAGAATTGTTCGTGCAGTTGGTAAAAAGTGTAGAGGGCCAACTGAAGGCCCTAACTGATGCCCAATACTTATGAAAAACAGATCAATCTATCAAAGGGTTGGGCAGAAGGCTTCCCCTAAAAATACCTTGCTATGGGCTCATTGCCTCCTTAGAGAGCAACAGCCCTATTTTTAAAAGAATAGTTGAATTATTTTTGAACTATATGTGTAGAGATCCATAAATTGACCATTGTTTATTTTAAAAGGAACTGTTTAGTGTAAAAATAAGTGGATAAACTGATAGGATAAAATAAAATGAAAAAATGTTTTCAATATAGTTGGCCACAAATGCAATCTATAAAGGCTGGAACGAACCAATATCTAACGTAATAGCCATAACCCAACTTCCTTCTTTTACATCTCTCTAACTTAGCTAGTCAGCAACTTGAGGGGGGGGGGGCACACGGCACTGTTATGTTCATTTGCTTTAGATCTTGACCTGCATGCTCAGGAAATGAACAAAATGGTTATGTTCCAAGTGGCCGCCTTAACTTTAGACATCCATTCACTCTGTTCAATAAAGTTAACCTCTAATGCAATCTAAAAAGACTGGAATGAACCAATATCTAACGTAAAAGCCATAACCCAACTTCCTCCTTTACATCTCTCTAACCTCCTTGTTAGTCAGTGACTTGAGGGGGGTGGGGGGCACATGGAACTGTCTGGTTAATTTGCTTTAGCTCTTGACCTGCATGTTCAGGAAATTAACAAAATGGTTATGTTCCATGTGGTCCCTTTACTTTAGACATCCATTCACTCCAGCCTTCATAGATTTTTTTTTTTTTTTTGGCTGATAAACTATATTGAAAAAATTTTTTATTTCGTGCTGTACTGTTCGTTTAAATGGATAGAAATATGTATTGTTGTTTTCTGACAGAGCATATTTGTCCCATAAATTAAAAATTAAATATATTTCTAAGTAGCTATATGCAGAAGCTACAACTCTTTGTGTGTATTAGACCAAACATAGTTCTTGAATGGAGGCCACTTTTTACTTTTATTATGCCCTATAATTTGTAGCTGATTTGATAGTAAACTCTATATTTTTGCAGTGTGTATGTATACAAAAAATGTGTTTGTTTTTCTGATTATGTTTCTTTTATGTTTTCCCAGACAAAGAATATCTTTTGATTGTCATCCAGAATCCATCAGAATAGGACACTACCGAAACATACACAATTTTAAAACTGACCCTCACCCTTTGGAAATAATAGCATTTTTAAGTTATCTTGCATGTACAGAAATTGCTATTGTAGTATTTGAACAGTTCACTACATGCATGCAGTTGTTGAATTGCTTACAATGTGTAATTACAGACGTTGCATATGATACAATGTTGATAAAATATTTATAGTCATTAGACGATTGGGTGTGTAGCCATTTTTTAATATCTGCAACTTTGTTATATAAAACATTAAAGGTAACAAATCTGCTTGAAGTATAAGGGATGTCAGGCAATTTTTCTTTTGTTTCATCAAAAGCCTTGTTCTACCCCATAATAGCTTTAGACTAGAAGTAAAGTCCATAGTTCTATTTCGTGCTTGCACAATGTGTCTTTAGTTTGGGGTTTTGAACTGTATCTGTCACTAGCAATGTTGCTGCACACTTCTGTGTTGTGTTACACAGTGGAATAGGTAAGTAAATTTCTGTTGCCTAGAACAGTTGCCTCATGTCTTGGAGACAAGAAAGGACGAGACCCTCCTGCTCTGGGAACCTTGCTTTGGAGACAAAGAGGCAATACGGTCTAATTATTTTTGTTAATTGGCAGCTTTACAGGTTTTTTGTTTTTATGCCCTGGGCCCAAAAACAGTTTTGCAAAGCAATTTTTTTTGCTCCTCTAACTGGAAAATTCAACAAGCCAGTGTCAAATATGGCAAAGATGCTATATTTTTCATTAAAAGCGGAAAAAATGCAAACTGAGAAAAAATTCTATTCTTTAAACATATTACACTCCTATTCTCTAGAAAGAGAAATGGTTTTCTCTGACTTGTATGTGAGAGGAGACTGTGTCCCATAGCTCCTAAAATTTAGCCTTCTCCTGTAAAAATTTAGACATGCTAAGATGACAGAAATAAAACAGAAATAAAAAAGACTGCACAGATTTCCATGCCATAATCTCAAATGACACATTATGCTGGAATTAAATTTAGGAAGCTAAAGGAATATTGCATACAATATGTAATAGAAGGGAATGATTTATTAGCAGCACAATAGTACTGACTGTCCATGTCCCTATCATTATGATCATTTACAGCCTTCAACCTCTGCCCTGGTGATATCGCATAAGTACACACCTTCATGCCATTACGAGTGTTGAAGAGACACCAAACATAATCCCTTTCGCTCTTGTTTGGTAAAAATTGCCTTCTATTTATTTTTGGCTTGTAAAAAAAATCTATGTGCAATTCTAGAGAAAGGCAAACAACTGAGTGTACACAGGCAAGTACTTAGTGCCTGCCATTGATATAGCCATGTAAGCCAGTACTGTAACTGCTTAATCAATTATAACAAAGTAATTATAAGCATAGTGTGCTGTTAGTATTTGGAATTTTTACATACAAACAACAGGATACTCTTTTCTACATGTCAAACAAGTGAAGTGTGTATAGTGTTGCTAGAACTATAAATGGCTAAAGGCCTAACTTCTAAGCATTCACAGGGATTTTTCAAATGGTAAAAACACCTTTTTGCACGTGAAAAATCCACAAATCAGATACGTAAGTTTAAAGTCTCAAAATAAAGACAAGCGCTTCTGAAAAGCCTTTTTTGCCAGCAATTCAGTAGTTGTTTTGATATGATCATTTTAAGTTGTTTTCTCACTCAAAAAGCAGAGAACTGGGTGCGATGTGATAGAATTATTTACATTGAGTATATTTTTTGTATTCTAGGAAAAAAAATTTCAGACAATTAAGAAGTATATTTACTTTATAGCCTGGGGGTTACTATCTGAAGTGTTGTGAGCTGAATGGCTCTCCAGTTTGTTCAAGGTATTCATATGAATGTGTATTTTTATTTATACAGCACTACTTATGTACGCAACACTGTACAGCAGAACAATACATTAAAGGGGTTGATCACTTCCAAACACTTTTTTTACAGTTCAGTTGTTTTCAGATTGTTCCCCAGAAATAAAGACTTTTTTCAATTACTTTTTAATTAACTGTTACAACAAAAGAATACAACAAACAGAAGTGCAGTGTGTTGTTATCTGTTTAATGTGGCTTCTGTTTCTGAAGCTCCGAGCTGATCTTCCCTCTCTTGTCTTGAGTGTGTGACCGCGGTAAGGACCATGATCTTGCTGCGGCTCAGTCTTGCCTGTCACTCCTGGGACATCTATACAGCCCTCGCACCTGCTGGCAGCTTCCTGAGTGTGCGACCGCAGTAAGCTAACCATTAGCTTACCACGGTTGCACACTCAAGAGGCTTCCCACCGCAGCAAGCAGGATGAAGAGCCGCATGAGGCTCTGGTGCTGCGGGTTTACTTCCCCTGCTCTAAACTGTTACAATTTACTATATTTAGTTGGTACAATTAGTTGATACATTTCTCAGTAGCATCTCTGGAGTATTAGCAACTATTGTCTCAATTCTAACAGCTGTCTGTAATGGAACCCAGAGATTCTGCTCAGCAGGTCAAAGATAAGAAATGTATCAACTAAATGTATCAATTTAGAACAGGGTCGGCGACCACCCCTCCCAGAGCTGCTTTAGAAGGTGAAAAATGACACTTTACACTTCAATATTTGAAAAACCGTGACACACAGAAAAAAGAAAGTAATTGGAAAAAGTCTTTATTTCTGGTGATCTGGAAACAACTATTTGTTTGAAGGTGAACAACCCCTTTAAAAAAGGAGAGCACAAGACGAATAATTCTAACTAATTTTGTACACTAATTTTACTATTTAACCATGTATTCTCAGACATTTACCAGATTTAGCCATTAAGAGTGACATCTACAGTAGGAAAGGGGGACAGACATTGCTGTTCTTAAGTTACTTCCTTGCGTACTATTATTAAGAAGAACAGGCATAACATGCAAAAAGTCTATTTGTTTAGCTTTTAAAATATACAGATGATTGCGTTGCAGTTGCACCTATTATTCTCACTTAAGGAATGGACACATTTATAGAAGAGCATTCTCTCTGCAGCACAATTCTACAGGATGACTCTATAAAATAAACACCTATTAAATTATAAAAATAACATGCTGACATTTAGAATTGGTGGAACATTCCAGTATTTATATGGATAACTAGTAAGCTTTGTGTTCACATAATAACTGGAAAATATTTCACTTAATGCATGGCAACCTTCTCAATAGCCAAAACCAAACTGTTTTGTATCTCCATTGCACCAAAGAGCTAGAAGTTATCCATGTGCTTGCATGTCATGTGCTTGACTGCTGGTGTTCTTCTGGCTCATACCAGATAAACTTAATATAAAACATATTTAATCATTTACCGTACATTAACAGGCACAATACACATGTATGGGATCTGTTATTCGAAAACCTGTTATCCAGAATGCTCCAAATTACGGAAAGGCCATCTCCCATTGACTCCATTATAATAAAATAATTGTGATTTTTAAAAATGGCTTTCTCTTTCTCCGTAATAATAAAACAGTACCTTGTACTTGATCCAAGTTAAGATATAATTAATCCTTATTGGAGGCAAAACCAGTTTATTAGGTTTAGTTAATGTTTAAATTATTTTTTAGCAGACTTAAGGCATGGAGATCTAAACTACAGAAAGATCCATTATCTGGAAAACCCAAGGTCACGAGCATTCGGTATATACCTGTAATATACAAAATTATCATACCACTTCCCTAACTAAAAAAATACTTTAATTCCTTCCTTAATACCTTAATTAGTATCCCACCAATATTTGCTGGGTCGAAATATTCCCAAACAGCAGGGAATAGATCTAACTTGACTGTGTGGAGAATAACAATTTAACAGAGTATGTTAAACACAATAAGATAACATATATGCCCACGTTATTCAATTTACAATTCCAAATTATATAATAATTATATAAAGATGAGCAAGATAATTATATTATCTAGGATAATGAGCTAATAAACCCATAAAGTATTATTAAATAACCAGATCAACAAAAAACCAAACCTCGCATGGTGGAATAACAAAATAAAAATATTTTATAATGACACAGACCCGCTAAAATTGCCCAAGAAATAAAGATAATTGAATTTGTAACAGCTCCAAAATTTTTGATTTGTGTCTAGAATCACTTTGATCAAAATAAAGTGACCAGTCTTCAGAAAACCTGTGTTTAAGATGAGGTCCTTCTGATTTGGTTTGTATGGCCTCTTGCCAGCATAGCTGTTTTAATTGTGCTAAAATATCTTTTATGGAGGGGGGAGACTCTAAAATCCAATACACAAATAGGACCTTTTTAGTAGCCGACATAGAGCGGAAAATTAAATTCGAGATCATATTGGGATTAGATTTGCAAACTATACTCAATGTAAAAGGAGGAGGACCAATGTTTAAAGGGGCATTCACTGGTGATAGAACTAAGTTTAATTTCAACTTAGAGCAGATGGGATTTGCCATACTAAGGTAATGTGAGGACAACTCCGAAGGTAATGTAAAAGGTTCACATTTTCTTGTTTGCATTCAGGGCACAAAAACTGACCCAAGCCTTTACAGGAACGATAAAGTTTACCATATCCAAGATGGATTAGTTTAAAGTGTTGAGCTCTCCAGACCTCTTAAGAAAAACATTTATGTTAACTGGGTGGGGGTGATGTCACATAAGAGGTAATTCGACCATCTCAAAGCTGTATCTGAAAGGGGGTGTTAAAGTCCAGAAGAAGGACCCCAAAACTTGCAAGCTAAATAGTTAATATTTAAGTGCTCTAAATTATCCCCCAAATCAGCTATCACCTCAGCTACTCAATGTTTCTGGATAGTAAACAGATTTTTATTGGAAACTAAGAGGAAAGCACTTTTAATTATCATATATAGACAGCGGTCAGATATTTTCAAGAACAGCCCAAGTAAGAAGATTCCCATTAACAGGATCGACAAAGTCTTCAATCACTAACAGTTGTTGCTTTTTGGAAAGAGAGAAAAAGAAGGGATAATCAGGTTTAGATTTTTTCCAAATGTGGTGGATAGGCATAAAGGCAGTTAACGTATGATTGAAACCATGACTAGAAAACCAAAGTTTCCAAGTGAAAATTGAGTTCATAAACAACGGGTTAACTTAACAATCAAGGGGAATGTCTTTCCATTTCAAGAATCTCCAATATGTGAGTATGGGTTATGGGGAAAACCAGTCACTTTCCTGTGAGCAAAGTGAAAAAGAGTTGATAGAAATGACAAATTTGTGCAAAGTTGTCAGGTATTTACCATTCTTCAGGGAGATGCGGCTCTTCGGCACGATGCGTTCCAACGATGCATTCCAGTGATGTCACAACGTGTGCGCCGTGACACTGGCGCAGGGGATTCGCCGGACACAGCGTATTGACGCAGGCGACACTATTTCTTTCGGCGCAGAGTTTCTCCCAGTGCTCAGACATCGTTTTCCTATCTAAATTGAGTAAGTTACTATGATTATTCTTGAACTTTGGTTTTGACCCTGTTTTTGCCTGTTTGACTACGCTCCTGTTTAACCCTTGGAACCCTGCTTGATATTTGAACTCCTGTTGCCAACTCCGCTTGCCTTTGACTATGCTTCTGTGTTAACCCTTTGAACCCTGCTTGATAATTGATCTCCTGCTGCCAACTCTGCTTGCCTTTTGACTACGCTTCTGTATTAACCCTTGGAACCCTGCTTGTAATTGTTTTCCTGTTGCCGAACTTTTGCATCGATTACGTCTCCTTGACTTGACTCCTGTTTACCGTTTGAACCTTGATCACCGTTGCCGACCCAGTTTTGTCCTACCCGACTACGCTCCAGCTTTCACCCTGGGAACCCTCTTCCTGTGGATACTTCCATCAACGTGACGCCGTCTGTTCAACCAGTGAGTCTAGTGAAGCGGTTAATTGTATCATCTGTGCTGACCATCATATCTGCCAAATACTCTTCAATATTTGCCTGCAGTTGACACTAAGACACAAGACCTACTCCTCCACAGACCGGCACATCCTGCCAGGAATCTCAGGCTCCCATACTACACCTTCACTGATCTCCCTCTGTTTCCAGTTGAGGGAGTATTGGTAGAGGAGCTGTAAGGGTTATCTTCCTCACCATCCGTGGTCCCTTCTGGTTCAGTAAGTCTGACAAAAGTAGACAGTTCATATAAATGGCTTACTGGTACGTATCATGAAACTTGTGAATGTAGCAGTTATGTTACTCCTTTTCGCTAATTAGTGAAATTAATAGGTTGCTTACATGGTCCAGTGCAATACTAAAATATACTTTAGTATTGGAAGGCAGCCTCTGAAAAATATTGACAAAACAGGAGGCAATATCTAACTATCCCCAGGAATGCCTAGCTTCCCCATGTGCCCAGAATAATAGCAGCTGTTGCTCCTTCTCTGTCTTTCTCTACTGCTTTCAGTTTCATTCCTCAACTTTCCCTCTATTCCATTTGCTTTACTTACTTTCAGTTCAATCCCTTAATACTGGCTGGCATATGTGTATATATATTTATAGATAGATAGATAGATAGATAGATAGATAGATAGATAGATAGATAGATAGATAGATAGATACTGTATATATATATATATATATATATATATATATATATATATATATATATATATATATATATATATATATATATATATAGTGAATAAAGTACCCCCTCTTACCGAGGAGTTTTATGACCATATAAAAACACGAGGCCGAAGGCCGAGTGTTTTTATACAGGTCATGGAACTCCGAGGTAACTTCTAATATCCTCATATTTTGCAACTGGGGGTACTTTATTTATTATAATACACAAGTTTCAGTGAGTCATGTGACAGAAATAACATCACTACTCACCGTTTATAACTGATGACATCAGAACTCACCGTTTATAAGGATATAATTTACAGGATATTCATGGCTTTTGTGTATTATATATATATATATATATATATATATAAATAGATAAATACAGTAAAAATGTGCACGGGAGTTTGATCGAAGTGCTTTTAAGATAATAGTTAGACATTTTTGGATTTTAGTAAATAACCCCACATAGATGCTTGCATTACTGTTGGCTGAGCAATCACAGCTTTTCTGTTGCTGACTGCCATAGGTTATGTCACTGTACACTGTTACTTTGCTTTAGTTTACAGTCTTGCAAATATTTAAGACTTCTAGCCAAATGTTATAAAAGCTGTAAATGGTAAAATATGCATGAATAGCATAAAATATAATTTTACAATGTTTATTAACAAAATGAATTTGCAAAGGTGCTCAAAAGCTTATCCTTGAACATCCTTTTCTTTTTTTAGTATCATTATTATTATATCATTATTATAGCTGGTAATGTACTGTACTGTTAAGTCATCATCTTTATGATTAGTAGTAGTAGTAGTACAGTGTAACACCACTTTTTCAACAATAAACTTGGCAAGTATTATGGTAGTGGATCCTAAGCTTACCGGCAATAAGGTAGGATATCAATGGGTCAATGTTATTTTGTCTATTTAATAGTGTTTCTTATCATCCATCTTATTAATGACAGAACTAAGCTCAACATTACCAGCAACAGGTTGGAGTGATGAGGGTGTCAGCACCATTATGCTTCCTCCAGATTGATTATGTTTCTTCCTACACTGCCTACTGTGCTTAAATGAAAGTTAATTTAGCAGCAAGAATAGATATGATTTGCACATAGTACTAGTCTCAGTGCTGGACACCTTTTCAGATGTAACAGACCAGTTATGTCTCATTAAACTGATAGTCCAATTATATTAAAATCATAAATCCATAGAAATCATAAATCCATAGAAAGAGAATATTTAAAGGGGTAGTTCACCTTCAAACTAACTTTTAGTATGATGTAGAGAGGGATATTCTGAGACAATTTGCAATTGGTTTTAATTTTTCATTATTTGTGACTTTTGAGTTATTTAGCTTTTCTAAGTTTCTAGTTTGCAATTTCAGCAATTCGGTTGCTAAGGTCCAAATTACCCTAGTAACCATGCACTGATATGAATAAGAGACTGGAATATGAATAGGAGAGGCCTGAATAGAAAGATAAGTAATAAAAAGTAGCAATAACAATACATGTGTGGCCTTACACAGCATTTGTTTATAGATAGGGTCAGTGATCCCCATTTGAAAACTGGAAAAAGTCAGAACAAGAAGGCAAATAATTCAAAAACAATAAAAAATAAATAATGAAGACCAATTGAAAAGTTGCATAGAACTGGCCATTCTATAACATACTAAAAGTTAACTTGAAGGTGAACCACTCCTTTAAAGGAAGTTTAAATTTTTCTTGTAGTATGATATAGTTTCTTGTAGTATGATATAGTTTGGAGCCTTTTTACTACTGGTCTTAATTTTCTTACGTTTTTACGTTTTCCCTTTAGTTTCACCTCTTTTAATTTGAAATTTACAATGACCAAAGGAAGAAAATTTCATTGCAGTAACTCATTATCAAAGCCACCTATTTTTTTCACAATGAAATATATAGAATACTGTTGTGGGCCCCAAATGCATCCATAATTAAAGATATAAAATAAATTGACCATTGCATTTTTTTATGTTTAAGTTTAAGCTAATAAGCATTTTAATGCTAATTTAAAAATGGAAATCTGACTAATACAACACCTGGTTAGCAGTAACATAACTAGAGGGGGGCAGGCCCTGGCACGGGACGTGCTGCTGGGCCCCCCCGCCCCCTCCGTACGCTGTTTTCTGCGTGTGTGCAGTGTCGTGTGAGCTGCCGGGGGGCCCTGAGGGGGTGCGGGCCCTGGCCCAATTGCACCCCCTTATCCCCTGGTAGTTACGCCACTGCTGGTTAGGGTGAAACAACACCACCCTAATTCAAGGTGTGTATTCAGAGTGTATACCTATTAACAAATATTTATATACAGGTATGGGACCTGTTATCCACAATGCTCGAACCTGGAGTTTTCTGGATAATGGATCTTTCTGTTATTTGGATCTTCATACCTAAAATCTACGAGAAAATCATGTAAACTTTAAATAAACCCAATAGGCTGGGGTTGCTTCCAATAAGGATTAATTATATCTTAGTTTGCATTGAATACAATGTATTGTTTTATTATTACAGATAAAAATGAAATCATTTTGAAAAAAATTGATTATTTAAATAAAATGGAACCTATGGGAGACAGCCTTTCCATAATTCGGAGCTTTTTGGACAATGGGCCTCTGGATAACACATCCCATAACTGTAGTAGTTTTAACCTTAAAGTATCTTAAAGCTCCCTGCCAGCTCCCCAGTCCTGCTTATTCTTATTTATCATTGGCAGTAAAATAAAGTTTCAGCAGTAGACTTTTTCTACCACCCTCTCAGTCTGCAGATTCCAGCTCTTTTTCCCTTTCACATCACCACTTGCCTTCATTGGTCTCAGCATATATTTACAGTTAGGAGTCAAAATAAGCACTGTGTTTGCGCGTGTACATGACCCTTTAATATATTGCTTTTAAGTTCTTGGGTTCTGCAAAATGTTTTGTATGCTGAACTATTTAAATATACGGCTTCCAGGGCACACTGGATTTGAGACTGATATTGGGGCTTGGGTTTTTTTTCAGAAAAGGGAACTTCCGTAATCAGGATCAACATAATTTAAGCAAAAACTCCACAGGCAGACGGCACTTCTGGATATATTTATTGGGAAAGAAACTGCTGTGAACCGCCTAACGTGTTTCGGGATTGTATTCCTTAATCATAGGCTGGGAACCGCGTTAGGCGGTTCACAGCAGTTTCTTTCCCAATAAATCTATCCAGAAGTGCCATCTGCCTGTGGAGTTTTTGCTATATTTGCAGTGGGGACACTGTCGATTGAGCACCTGGACGAAAGGAAGATCGGTGAGCTGGAACGGTCTACTTTTTAGTTTTTTTGATTCAACATAATTTAAGTTTGCTAAATCAATAGGATTCTTGTGTAGCCAGAATGCAGTTTAGTTAAGAACAAGGTACTGTTTTATTATGAGAGAGAAAAAGGAAATCATTAACACCAAAATTATTTGCTTAAAATGAATTTTATAGGAGATGGGATCAGATAACTGTATAAATCTGCAGAATTCACACAATTGTGTTCTGTATATAGATCTAATACAAGATTTAAAGTTTGTAGCAGAAATGTAAATAATCTGCCAAAGATAACTGATGTAGGCAATACACAAAATAATTCTAAGAGTCAATTTTACTCTGTTTGAAACACAATATTTGGCTTATCTATAGAAGTAAGTCAAATCAACTGGACTTGCTGTGTTTTATATTGAAGATGTTTCACCAGTCATCCAACTGGCTTTGTCAATTCAGAATAACTTGTACATATGATCTTGCTTCACTTTATATCCTCTGGAATGTTGCTCCAATCAGTATAATCTGTGTATCATATTCCACAATGATGTCATTAAATTAGGTGTTGATCAACACCTAATTTAATTACATCATTGTCATCCTCGGTATCAAGATGCAGAGGCACATTTTATTTCAGTGTATTTCTAGAAATTGTACCATTTCAGTTTACTTTATCCTGAAGTGTATTCATTGCCCCCCTACCTAATGGGTAAGTGGTCCTCGATAAAAACAGGAGAACCAGTGGGATGTTATTGGGCCCCACAGCAAATTAATTTCAGAGCCTCCAACATATCAAGATACCAATATATGTTTAACTTGCTCATTAATTAGGGACTCATGGGGCCCCTATACCTCCTGCCCCTCACCACCACAGCATCAGGGTCTGCCTCCTCTGTAACTATGATTTTTTTTTTCATTTCTGTTTCAAACATTAATAAAACTCTTCTATTGCTTAGACAGAGGTTAATTTGTAGACTTGGTTAGAAATTTGAGACGTTACATAATGACTTTCGTTTTCTAGCAGCTAGATGAAAGAACAAGAAGATTTTTGTACGTTCTGTGTCTCTATCACTTTGCAACTCTGCAAACCACAAAAACCAAACAGTTCCCTTTGTCAAAGTAGAGTGAACATGGGTAAAAGGGACATTTGCCTTCATGCACAATAGGACAGGAAAGCTCACTATCAATTCTTTCAGTCGAATCTCCCAGAAATAGATAGATGCAAGAGGTCATTATCAGTATATTAAAAACATTGAGGCATATTGTGTCTTAAGCTACTAAAAAAAATACTCTCCCGTTTAAAGAAAACTAGGATTGTTTGTCCATATATTGCAGTATATTTAAGATGGCCACCTACGTTAGTCATCCCTGCTCTGGCCAGTCCTACACTCAACTTTCTATTGTTCATTATATTTTTGCTTGCTTATCTGGCAAGGTAAAAGACCAAGACTCGGTTATAAATGACTTACCAGAGACAGGAGGTGTGGTGGTGTTGCATTGCCTGACTGCCGCCTTTACTACTTATTACTTTTGCCTCAATTTTACGTCGAACAGTCTGTTGGTCTCACTATATTGATACCAAATTATGGGTGAAAATAGAACAACAATTAGCAAGTAGTCATTTACTACATTTGCCATGGTTAGTTAAGAAACATAGACATATCTTTAGGCAGATCACCAATTTTTAGTTCATACTCATTTGGGATAAGTGTTGTCTAAAATTTTAATTCACCACATATCCTTCCCCTTTACTCCCGTTGATAACCAATCCTGCTGGATTATCTACAGACTACTTTTCCAAATGGCTCTTAGATGGTAATTTGCAACTAAAACTAAAACTAATTTTTTTAGATAATGGTAAGCTAGTTTCAATTACGTAAACCTTTCATACATTTTGACCATTTAAGATGTACTATAATAATTACATTAGAATGTAAACTCACTGCATTTGAAACATGTACAATGGAAACGCCTCAAATATATAAATGTCTTTGTCAGAACTGTTCTAACAATCTACCAACTCACATTGAAGTATGGAACGGAGAATAGGCTGTTCAGTTGGATAAGGTAAAGGGCGGCAATATGTTGGATAAACTGCACAGGAGCTCTAGATGCCTCAGAATACAGGTGATTAGTTTTAAACTTCTACATGGGATTATATTCCCTCTAAATTGAGTAAAATGTATAAAAATACCACTGATCGTTGTTGAGATGTCAGACTGAAAGAGGATCTCAACTTCACGTTTTTTGGTCATGTCTGCTCATTAGAACATTTGAGGAAAATGTTAGGAAATTAACTAACCTAATACTAAGGGGTAAATGCATCAAGGGTCGAATATCGTGGGTTAATTAACCCTCGTCTGGGGAATCAAAATCCTTCGACTTTGAATATCGAAGTCGAAGGATTTTGCGCAAATAGCTTGATCAAACAATCGAAGGAATAATCGTTCGATCGAAGGATTAAATCCTTCGAATCGAACGATTCGAAGGATTTTAATCCAACGATCGAAGGATTATCCTTCGACTAAAAAAAGTTAGCCAAGCCTATGAGGACCTTCCCCATAGGCTAACATTGAGTTCAGTAGCTTTTAGGTGGCGAACTAGGGGGTCAAAGTTTTTTCTTAAAGAGACAGTACTTAGACTATCGAATAGTCGAACGATTTTTAGTTTGAATTGTTCGATTTGAAGTCGAAGTCGTAGTCGAAGGTCGAAGTAGCCCATTCGATGGTCGAAGTAGCCAAAAAAACACTTCAAAATTCGAAGCATTTTTTCTTCTATTCCTTTACTCGAACTTAATGAATGGGCCCCTAGGTTATTAGATCCCAGATGACTCTTTTCCCATCATATTGTTCCATGCTGATGTGTTGTTTTTTACTTATTTAAACACAGTAGAGCCCCATTAGTTTTATGCAGCTAAATTACAGATCCCACAGCATTGGAAGCAAATAACGACACCAACAATACAAGATTGGATCAAAAAGGTCAAAAAAAATTGTAAATTTGAGGAACTATCACTTTCTGAACCTGAACAATACCTTAATTTTAGCAAAGTTTGGCTCAGATGGTTTATTTTCAAGGAGTCTAAAAGTATAGATACGCACTGGAATAGTTTCATCATGACTACCTCTTTTCACGTTCTTTTCCTTTCTTTCTTTCTTCTTTCTTTTGTAATCTTTTAAAAAAATCTATTATAAAAATGAAAATGCAAATAAAAACCTCCCAAACATGGTTGCCCTTTAATTGGCCACCCATGGCATCACCTGACAATAGCTGGAAAGGGTGGGAGCTAAAACATGGAGCTGGCCACTGCTTCTGTATAAACTATAACAAAAAAGGGAAAGTTGTGCTCACTGCAAATTTTTAAATCATTAAGCGGGGGTTCAATGAGGCCGTGACTACAAAATTCATACAGACAAATACAAGAGGTCCTCTGCTCTCACCCATTATCAATATATTAAGGAAATTTAAACATTTTGTGCCGTAAGCTACTACAAATGCCCTCCCCTTTAAACAAAATAGGGATTTTTTGTCAGCCAACAACAATCTAACAATCTATATTAAGCACTGTTGAATATGTGAACCCTATATGACAGGGGTGCCCAAACTTTTTGCAACGAGGGCCAGATTTGGTGAGGTGAGAATGTGTGGGGGCTGACCATTAAGCCCGACATTATTTGAACCATTAACATTAAATTACCGGAATCAAGTAATCGTAGCAGTAATATTTGGGCACATTCGTGAAATGATATGCCACTTGGTCTATACTGCTTCCTGTATGCTGAAGGTGTTGGCAATAGACATGTACTGCAACGTAGTGACTGCATACTTCTTTAGTTTACTGTATTGGTATGTCAGTACGTCTATTAACAACTTCAGCCCTATGCGAAGTATACGAAAACAGCGCGTCTCTATGTGCCACTACGTGTCTACGTCTTCAGCACACAGGCAGCGGTATAGACCAAGTGGCAGATCATTTCACTAATGTACCCAAATATTATTGCTATGGGATTCCTGATCGCACTGTGTTGGGGGGCCTCGTTATTATTAATTTCATGATGAGGCTGAGGGCCGGTGTAAATTTGAAAAAGGGCCGCTATCGGCCGCCGGGCCGCACTTTGGACAAGCCTGCTATATGACTATACAATAATAATTTCATTATTCAAGTTCACTTGGGTTATGCCCTTCAGTTGGGCACAATCATTTAGCTTTTTACTGTGAATACAGGCCTCCAATGTTACTGCACCTCAGGGAACATAATGTGAAATAAGGTCTGAGATATATTAAGGTAAATATTAGCAACTCTACATGGATCTTCAGTAAACAAAGATCACCTTTAACACTAGGAAATGGATTTGGATTACGAGTAATCCATTCCCTTCTCCCTAATCCATCCTAAAGCTGTGGTGAATAATAAATAAACAGTTACATGACCAGGAGCAAGGAAGCATCCATTAAAAAGCGACTAACCTTTCTAGGATTATGAATGCTACATAGCTACATAGCATTTTATGTTTAGCTTTTAGCTTCGTTATAAACCGCAGGCAAACATTTAATCTGGTTTCTTTATCCAGTCTTTCCCCTTCCTTAGATTAGATCAGTGCTATTCAAGCACACTGTTTTTACATCCATTAGACTCTATATAACCAAATATTTTGCATTAATACATATCAAACTCAAGGAGCTGTAAAAATTGACAATAGAATCATAACAGAATAATCTTATAAATGCCCTAACTTTTATTTTACTGCACAATGTAATAAAAATACAACAGTTTTTTTTTACTGTATAGTCATTATAGGCATTTATAATGTGTGTACCCATAGCAATGCACAATAAACGTGTATATTGAGGAGCACTTCAGGTTATTGAGAATTGTTTGCATGTTTATTTCTCCAATACACACACAAGAGGTTACTGTCTGTTTAGTGTTCAGCTGCTGATGTTCAAATATGAAATATTTATGACTCAGGCACCTATTTTTTATGAGTGATCTTCCGGTGACCGCTGCTTCCTGTGTCTATTTATATCCAAATTGTAATACTGAATACGTTTTCCTTTGTACTGCTGTTGTATTAGCACAATGCGTATTCGTTTCCTTTTTCTCAGGCATTTATTTTGCGTGAGGAATCATAAAAATATGCAGCGAAATGGGTAAAAGATATGTTGAGAATAACACCACTTCAACTGTTTTCTGTAATAATGAAAATGGAGTAGTTCCTTCTTTAGATCTTTTGCATATTGCATTTGGGCTTAACACACAAAAGTATTGGAGCATAGCAAGCTTTCATTTGAAGTTCCAATTACCTCGTGCAACAAATCCAAGGTTCAGGATTTCCCCGAATCCAAGCATTTTTCAACAGGATTCAGCCGAATCCAAGGGCCTGAGTAAACGAATCAGAAACTGATTTCCATCCAGGCACTTCTGCCCAGGGTCAGGGTTTGGATTTGGTTCGGTACCTGACCCACTGCAAGACTCTGCATAGTTTAATTTTTTTTCAGTCTCATATGATTTTGTATGCAGCTAAAATGTTGTTTATTACCTATATACCTATATGCAACATTAGCGCAGGCTTGTTGAATACATATAATTTTGCCTACTTTAATTTTTTTATAATGATTTGGCTTTTGGGTGCAGAAACTTGTTGGTATCTATTGATGATATTTCAGTTTTATTTCCTTTAACAATTGATATAGCAACAGTATAGGAAACTGTTGAAATGGTTGTCTGAGGCAGTAACATCACAGAGCATTATGATGGGAGAAGAGCTTCAGGAAATGGAATTCGGACAACTGTAGTACAGTCTGTGTAGTAAATTAGAGATGCCAAGTTATTAAATGAGTCCTGCGAATTGTTACTCAGACAGTGAGCATAGAGATCTTGTAATTGCCACATGCTTTGGACTAGTAGCAGCAAAAAGTCTACGGCAGTTTATCAAATCTCAGCAGCTACCTCACTAAATCAGCACAGCAGTGCATTAGGATTTCCTATAGCTAACACTTAATGAGTAAACTCAACCTGCTTTCTATACTGTTCTATATATTGAAGTTATATTTCACTTGACATTGAAGCTTGGATTTTTTTTTTCGAAAAGCAAGTACAGCCATGTTAATGAAATGCCAGGTTTCAAATTGCAAACACACAGTGTGTTTATGACATCTACATAATAAAACCATACAAAGTAGTAAAAAACTAACTGCAGATGAGTGAAAGGTAAAGTGATAGTGGGAGTAGAGTGGAAATACAAATAAAAATAGGAACAGTAAAAACAATAGCAGCTTCAATTCCAATGCCACATGTACTTCAAGTTCTCAGTTGGATTCTTGTTGTAGTGTATTACATTGATGCCAACTGTCCCATATTTTGTGATATCTGTCTAGGTTGTTGTTTCTTTCAGTCTCTCCATAGCTTCTCTGATATTTATTTGTGCCTTAAAGGCTTGTATCAATGGTTGCATAACTTGCATTGCTGTTTTCCAGGAGGTTGCTATCAATGTAGCTGTTGTATCGAGTATGTGAAATAAGAGCTTTCAGGTGGCCTTAGTGTATGTGGTAAGATACATTTGTAGTAATGCAATTTCTGAGCTAATTGGTAGGTCTTGTTGTAGCAGTTGTGAGTAGGGATGTAGCGAACGTCGGAAAAAAAGTTCGCGAACATATTCGCGAACTTGCGCAAAATTGCGAGCGGTTCGCGAACGGTTCGCGAACCCCATAGACTTCAATGGGAAGGCGAACTTTAACATCTACAAAAGACATTTCTGGCCAGAAAAATGATTTTAAAGTTGTTTAAAGGGTGCAACGACCTGGACAGTGGCATGCCAGAGGGGGATCAAGGGCAAAAATGTATCTGAAAAATCTGCCTGTGTGTGCTTGGAAGAGATAGTGTAGGGGGAGAGCTGTTAGTGATTTCAGGGACAGATGATAGTAAGTTTGCTGGCTAGTAATCTGCGTGATACTGCTCTGTATTGGAGGGACAGAAGTCTGCAGGGATTTGAGGGACATTTTAGCTTAGGTAGCTTTGCTGGCTAGTAATCTACTGTTCTCTTTAAACAACTGCCATACGTTGACCTTGTAGGCATTGTTTGCCCAGTTTTTTTGGACGCAGCCACTGAAGCACAGTTGCCAGAAAAAATATGCCATATAAATGCTGAAAATAGTCATTTTTCGCCATACGTTATTCAACCAACTGCTATCTAGCTGTGTGCCCGTGTTCACATTCTGTCTAAATATCCATAATATTACCGTCTCCAGAAAAAACACCGGAGTGACTTTTTTTCAAGCAGCATTCTTATATTTTACGTAATCCGTATCCACCGCTGTGTATACGTTGACCTTGTAGGCATTATTTGCCCTGTAGGCATTTTTTGCCCAGTGTGTTATTCAACCAACTGCTATCTAGCTGTGTGCCCGTGTTCACATTCTGTCTAAATATCCATAATATTACCGTCTCCAGAAAAAACACCGGAGTGACTTTTTTTCAAGCAGCATTCTTATATTTTACGTAATCCGTATCCACCGCTGTGTATACGTTGACCTTGTAGGCATTATTTGCCCTGTAGGCATTTTTTGCCCAGTGTGTTATTCAACCAACTGCTATCTAGCTGTGTGCCCGTGTTCACATTCTGTCTAAATATCCATAATATTACCGTCTCCAGAAAAAACACCGGAGTGACTTTTTTTCAAGCAGCATTCTTATATTTTACGTAATCCGTATCCACCGCTGTGTATACGTTGACCTTGTAGGCATTATTTGCCCTGTAGGCATTTTTTGCCCAGTGTGTTATTCAACCAACTGCTATCTAGCTGTGTGCCCGTGTTCACATTCTGTCTAAATATCCATAATATTACCGTCTCCAGAAAAAACACCGGAGTGACTTTTTTTCAAGCAGCATTCTTATATTTTACGTAATCCGTATCCACCGCTGTGTATACGTTGACCTTGTAGGCATTATTTGCACAGTGTTTTCTTCAAACCGCCATCTAGCTGTGTGAGCTTGTTCACATTTTGTCTAAATATTGATAATATTATCGTCTCTAGAAAAACCACTTGAGTTACTTTTTTTCAAGCAGCATTCATATATTTTACGTAATCCGTATCCACCGCTGTAGTAGTGTATACGTTGATCTTGTAGGCATTATTTGCACACTGTTTTCTTCAAACTGCCATCTAGCTGTGTGTATTATCGTTTCCAGAAAAACCAACTGAGTTTTTGTTGTTGTTGTTTTTTTAAAAATAATGCCAGGCAAAGGCAGGCCGCCACGCAGAGGCCGTGCTAGGGGCCGTGCTGCTATGCAATCCTGTGGCCCTAGCAAATTGCCCAGTTTTAAAAAGCCAATGACCCTGAACTCCCAAAATGCTGAAGAGGTAGTTGACTGGCTTACACAGCACACCCCATCCTCTACCGTTTCTAACTTTACCACAACATCCTCCTCATCCTCCACTGCTATGGCCACCCCACGTAACACTTCCTCCACCACCGGTGCCCCATCTTCACTGGAGTCAGAGGAGTTATTTTCCCATGAGTTTCTTGAACTGAGTAATGCGCAACCATTATTGGCAGAAGAAGATGAAGGAGATGAGGACGTTACACCAGATTTAATTCTGGCAGAGAACACGACAGAGATGGACATAATGATGAGTGATGAGGAGGAGGAGGAGGTCCCCGCTGCTGCTTCCTTCTGTGATGTGTCAGAAGAAATTGATGCATCTGAGGAGAATGATGATGAGGAGATTGATGTTTTGTGGGTGCCTAGTAGAAGAGAGCAAGAGGAGGGTAGTTCAGATGGAGAGACGGAGAGTCAGAGAGGCAGTAGGAGAATAAGACTTAGAAGAAGCAGGGAGGCCAGCCCGCAGGGATCAGTAGGGCAACAACATGTATCGGCACCTGTGTTCAGCCGGCCAACGCACCCGCCATTGCCGCCAACTTCTACTGTTACCGCCAGATCGCAGACTTCCAAAAAGTCAGCAGTGTGGCATTTTTTTAATGTGTGTGCCTCTGACAAAAGCATTGTAATTTGCAATGAGTGCAGTCAGAAACTGAGCCTTGGTAAGCCCAACAGCCACATAGGTACAACTTCTATGCGAAGGCACATGAGCGGCAAGCACAAAGCACTTTGGGAGCAACACCTCAAAGGCAACAGGCAAACTAAAAGTCACACTCCTTCTGGTCCAGCATCTTACTGCTCTACCTCTGCTCTCCTTGACCCATCTGAACCACCCTCCACTCCGCCTTCCACCTTGACCACCTGTTCCCATTCCCAGTCATCTGCCACCAGCCAAGTTTCTGTGAAGGCCATGTTTGAGCGTAAGAAGCCAATGTCTGACTGTCACCCCCTTGCCCGGCGTCTGACAGCTGGCTTGTCTGCACTCTTAGCCCGCCAGCTTTTACCATACCAGCTGGTGGACTCTGAGGCCTTCCGCAAATTTGTAGCAATTGGGACACCGCAGTGGAAGGTACCCAGCCGCAATTTTTTTTCTAAAAAGGGAATACCACACCTGTACCAACATGTGCAGAGCCAAGTTACCGCATCTCTGTCACTTAGTGTTGGGCCAAAGGTCCATATGACTACTGACGCATGGTCCTCCAAGCATGGTCAGGGCAGGTATGTCACCTACACTGCCCACTGGGTGAACTTGGTAATGGCTGGGAATGGGAAGCAGGGAATGGGTAGCTCAACAACAACAACAGTGGAGTTGGTGTCACCGCCACGGATTGCACGCGGTTCTGCCACCACCTCTACTCCTCCATCGCTCTCTACCTCGTCTTCTTCCTCTTCTTCTTCTTACTCTGCTGCTGGGTCCTCCTTCTCCTCCTCCACACCTGTGCACCCCCAGCTCCCCCTAGGCTATTCGACGTGCCAGGTACGCCGTTGTCACGCTGTCTTGGGGATGACGTGCCTGGAAAGCAAAAACCATACCGGATCTGTACTCCTGTCATCTCTGCAGTCACAGGCCGATCGGTGGCTGACCCCACACCAACTGCAGATCGGAAAAGTGGTGTGTGACAATGGAAGCAATCTGTTGGCAGCGTTGAGACTGGGAAATTTAACACATGTGCCCTGCATGGCACATGTGTTAAATTTAATAGTCCAACGTTTTGTCTCCAAGTACCCAGGATTCCAGGACGTTCTCACCCAGTCCAGAAAGGTGTCGGCCCATTTCAGACGTTCCTACACAGCCATGGCACGCCTTGCTGACATTCAGCAGCGCTACAACATGCCAGTCAGGCGTTTGATTTCTGACAGCCAGACTCGCTGGAATTCAACGCTCCTTATGTTGGAACGTCTGCTGCAACAACAAAGGGCCGTCAACGAGTACCTTTTTGAACTGGGTGGTAGGACTGGATCTGCAGAGCTGGGGATTTTTTTCCCCCGTTACTGGGTGCTTATGCGCGATGCCTGCAGGCTCATGCGACCTTTTGAAGAGGTGACAAATATGGTCAGTCGCACCGAAGGCACCATCAGCGACCTAATACCCTTCGCTTTCTTCCTGGAGCGTGCCGTGCGACGAGTGACAGATGAGGCTGTAGACCAGCGTGACGAGGAGCTGGAAGCGCACGATTTATGGTCGCAAACACCAGAACGAACCCAGGCACCTGCTGCAACGCAGGGAGAGGTGCCAGAAGTGGAGTCAGAGGAGGAAGGTGGCTTTGTGGAGGAGGAGGAGGAGGAGGACCAACAGGAGCAGGCTTCCCAGGGGGCTAGTGGTGACCTTTTGGGGACCCCTGGTCTTGTACGTGGCTGGGGGGAGGAGACCGTGGATGATGCAGTCCTTGATAATGAGGAAGCGGAGATGGATAGCTCTGCATCCAACCTTGTGAGAATGGGGTCTTTCATGCTGGCATGCCTGTTGAAGGACCCCCGTATCAAGAGGCTTAAGGAGAAGGACCTGTACTGGGTCGCAACGCTACTAGACCCTCGGTACAAGCATAAAGTGTCAGAAATGTTACCAACATACCACAAGTCCGAAAAGATGCGGCATTTACAAACCAGCCTGCAAAACATGTTGTACAATGCTTTTAAGGGTGATGTCACTTCAGGAACTCATCAACATTCCAGGGGCAGAGGTGCCAGTAATCCTGCCACGAGCACACCTGCAAGGACAAAGCCCTTTGGCCGGTCTGTAACGTCAGACATGCAAATGTTTTTCTGTCCAAGGCAGCGCCACAACCCTTCTGGATCCACCCTCAAAGAACGCCTCGACCGGCAGGTAGCGGACTACCTGGCATTAACTGCAGATATCGACACTCTGAGGAGCGATGAACCCCTGGACTACTGGGTGCGCAGGCTTGATCTGTGGCCAGAGCTGTCACAATTTGCCATGAACCTCTTGTCTTGCCCAGCCTCAAGTGTGCTCTCAGAAAGGACCTTCAGTGCAGCAGGAGGGATTGTAACTGAGAAGAGAACTCGCCTAGGTCACAAAAGTGTCGATTACCTGACCTTTATTAAAATGAATGAGGGGTGGATCTCGGAGGGTTACTGCACGCCGGAAGACTTGTTCTGACTTCTATGCAGCTGTCCTTCTCTTCAAGCCTCATGACTCCACACACAGCTGTCCTTTAGCGTCCTCCTCCCTCCGCCACCGTTACAAACTAGGGTGCAAACCCTACTGGTTTAATTTTTTCTGGCCTCTGTGCTTCAGTGGCTGCAACCAAAAAAACTGGGCAAACAATGTCTACAAGGTCAACGTATGGCGAAAAATGACTATTTTCAGCATTTATATGGCATATTTTTTCTGGCAACTGTGCTTCAGTGGCTGCGTCCAAAAAAATGCATATTTTCTGCATTTATATGGCATAATTTTTCTGGCCTCTGTGCTTCAGTGGCTGCAACCAAAAAAATGCATATTTTCTGCATTTATATGGCATAATTTTTCTGGCCTCTGTGCTTCAGTGGCTGCAACCAAAAAAATGCATATTTTCTGCATTTATATGGCATAATTTTTCTGGCCTCTGTGCTTCAGTGGCTGCAACCAAAAAAATGCATATTTTCTGCATTTATATGGCATAATTTTTCTGGCCTCTGTGCTTCAGTGGCTGCAACCAAAAAAATGCATATTTTCTGCATTTATATGGCATAATTTTTCTGGCCTCTGTGCTTCAGTGGCTGCAACCAAAAAAAATTATTTTTTCAGCATTTATATGGCATATTTTTTCTGGCAACTGTGCTTCAGTGGCTGCGTCCAAAAAAACTGGGCAAACAATGTCTACAAGGTCAACGTATGGCGAAAAATGACTATTTTCAGCATTTATATGGCATAATTTTTCTGGCCTCTGTGCTTCAGTGGCTGCAACCAAAAAAATTTATATTTTCAGCATTTATATGGCATATTTTTTCTGGCAACTGTGCTTCAGTGGCTGCGTCCAAAAAAACTGGGCAAACAATGTCTACAAGGTCAACACACTGGGCAAAAAATGCCTACAGGGCAAATAATGCCTAAAAGGTCAACTTATACACTACTACAGCGATGGATACGGATTACGTAAAATTTATTATGGCTGCTTGAAAAAAGTCACTCCGGTGTTTTTTCTGGAGACGGTAATATTATGGATATTTAGACAGAATGTGAACACGGGCACACAGCTAGATAGCAGTTGGTTGAATAACACACTGGGCAAAAAATGCCTACAGGGCAAATAATGCCTAAAAGGTCAACTTATACACTACTACAGCGATGGATACGGATTACGTAAAATTTATTATGGCTGCTTGAAAAAAGTCACTCCGGTGTTTTTTCTGGAGACGGTAATATTATGGATATTTAGACAGAATGTGAACACGGGCACACAGCTAGATAGCAGTTGGTTGAATAACACACTGGGCAAAAAATGCCTACAGGGCAAATAATGCCTAAAAGGTCAACTTATACACTACTACAGCGATGGATACGGATTACGTAAAATTTATTATGGCTGCTTGAAAAAAGTCACTCCGGTGTTTTTTCTGGAGACGGTAATATTATGGATATTTAGACAGAATGTGAACACGGGCACACAGCTAGATAGCAGTTGGTTGAATAACACACTGGGCAAAAAATGCCTACAGGGCAAATAATGCCTAAAAGGTCAACTTATACACTACTACAGCGATGGATACGGATTACGTAAAATTTATTATGGCTGCTTGAAAAAAGTCACTCCGGTGTTTTTTCTGGAGACGGTAATATTATGGATATTTAGACAGAATGTGAACACGGGCACACAGCTAGATAGCAGTTGGTTGAATAACACACTGGGCAAAAAATGCCTACAGGGCAAATAATGCCTAAAAGGTCAACTTATACACTACTACAGCGATGGATACGGATTACGTAAAATTTATTATGGCTGCTTGAAAAAAGTCACTCCGGTGTTTTTTCTGGAGACGGTAATATTATGGATATTTAGACAGAATGTGAACACGGGCACACAGCTAGATAGCAGTTGGTTGAATAACACACTGGGCAAAAAATGCCTACAGGGCAAATAATGCCTAAAAGGTCAACTTATACACTACTACAGCGATGGATACGGATTACGTAAAATTTATTATGGCTGCTTGAAAAAAGTCACTCCGGTGTTTTTTCTGGAGACGGTAATATTATGGATATTTAGACAGAATGTGAACACGGGCACACAGCTAGATAGCAGTTGGTTGAATAACACACTGGGCAAAAAATGCCTACAGGGCAAATAATGCCTAAAAGGTCAACTTATACACTACTACAGCGGTAGTAAAATAAAAAAAAAGTTAAATAAAAAAAGAATGAATATTAAAAAAAAAAAATTAAAGTTGGTGCTGCTGAACTACTAGGAGCAGCAGATTAGCACACCAGTCCCACTCCCCAACACTGCTAGACTAATAGCACTGGGCTCTTATAGTAGTAGTAGTAGTAGTAGTAGTAGTAGTAGTAGTAGTAGTAGTAGTAAAACAACAAAAAAATAAATAAAAGCAGTCCTTACAAGGACTATTGCTATTGCAGCAGTCAGCAGATGAGATCAGAAGCAGGACAGCTGCCCACTGCAGCTACATACAGAGCACTGCAGTAGAAGGTAGATTACTAGCCAGCAAAGCTACCTAAGCTTAAATGTCCCTCAAACCCCTGCAGACTTCTGTCCCTCCAATAACAGAGCAGTATCAAAACGATTACTAGCCAGCAAACTTTCAACTGTCCCTGAAATCACTAACAGGCAGCAGCTCTCTCCCTACACTATCTCTTCAGCACACACAGGCAGAGTGAAAAAAAGCTGCAGGGCTTCGGTTTTTATAGGGAAGGGGAGTGGTCCAAGGGAGAGCTTCCTGATTGGCTGCCATGTACCTGCTGGTCTGGGGTGAGAGGGCAAAAAAAAGCGCCAACAATGGCGAACCCAAAATGGCGAACGTCGCGCGACGTTCGCGAACTTCCGGCGAGCGCGAACACCCGATGTTCGCTGCGAACAAGTTCGCCGGCGAACAGTTCGCGACATCTCTAGTTGTGAGACCATTTGAAACAGGTCTTACCAAAGAGTTATGATTGGGCAGTGCCACCACGTGTGAAGTAAGGTGCCCAGATTGTCACATCCTCTCCAGCATTGTGTAACATATTGAGGGTTGACTTTGGCTATACATTGTGGTGTTAGGTACCATCTACAGTGTATATAGGAGTCTGGTTCTTCGATATGATTAGTGCAAATGGTGGCTCCTTTGGGTATTGTTAAGGCATCGTGCCATTGCTTAGTAGTGAAAGTTTGTAATACGTCCTGTTCCCATTTTTCCATGTATGGAAACTTTTGATCCTGTTTATGGGGTTAGAATATGTTGTAACAAGGTGAAATAAGATCTCTTCCATTCCACCCATTTTGGCAGAGATATTCCATGTAGGTTGAGTACAGTGGTGATTTATAATCACTGTTGTAAGTAAACCTAAACCAATGAATTATTTGAGTGTAGGTTTAAAAGTATCAGTTTAAGAGCAAATAACTCTGCAAGGTTTTCAGGGTCTATAATAAATATAGGTTCCCCAATTTTGTGAGGCCTTGAGTGGACCATCTTGTTACATTGATGGGAATTTTCCAAATACCCATTTGTTAGCCTCTTTGTTCAAAGTTTGAAGTATAAGCTTTGTGGTAGGTAGCATATCCATTGTTGCGGGCATATTCTGTTTGGGAAGTTTCAGAGTTCCATGACCTGTATAAAAACACTCGGCCTCTCGTTTTCTTATATGGTCATGAAACTCCTCGGTAACTTATAATATCCTTATAATTTACAAGAGGGGGTACTTTATTCACTATATAATCAGTTTTAGGGACATATTTAATTCACATTTTTAAAATTCAGCTGAATTCTTTGTTAGTGAGTCTTGTCTAAGCAAGAATAACTTCATAATTTTTATAATTAAAACCAATTAAAAACATAAAGTAGTACACATGGGGGGAGGGATCCCTCTCCCTCTTAGACGGATGCCTAATCACACAATCAGATGTGGGAAAATGCATGTGCAATTGTATAAACTATATACTTCATGCAAAACATTCATATGCAATAAAAATGGATTTATGCATAAACATGTGTCATAGTATTATTAAGCATATATTAGCATAACAGCATACGTCACAAAGGTCCCAGGCCTAGTAAGAACAGGATGATAGCATAATCACATTAAATTGTTAAATGTGACTACTTATCCAATGGTGAAGTGTAATTATATAGCTTGAGTCTGGTCGGGCTGCCAGCCCAAGTTAATATTGTAGAGGTCTAATAAGACCTATCTCGATTTTCCAAAAATATATTCCGGTATAGTGGCTTTATTGGTGCTCTGATGGTAAGCGTGGGTTGCTATAGTTCAGCACTTAGTTTCCAGAAATATATTCCAGTGTAGTGACTTGTATTAGTGCTCTGGCGTTAGATGAAAGGTTGTTATAGTTCAGCACCTAATTTCCAAAAATGTGTTCAGGTGTAATGGTTGTATTGGTGCTCTGGCGTTAAATGGAGGGTTGTTATAGTTCAACACCTAGTAAATTGAGGTGCCCACTGGTATCTTAAATATATTCCGTCAAACAAAGGAATTGCCAGAATGAAATAACAAAGTCACAAGCACCCATTGCAATGTTATAAGCGCCCCAAATGTAGATATCAAAACGGTTTCGGGTGCTGAAATGCCCTGTCTGGGCATGAGGAATAAAAGAAAAAGGTTAATAAATGTCAGTTGAACAGTAAGATAAAAATTAAGGAGACAAAAAAAAGTTAGTTACACTTAGGGGCATATTTATTAAAGGTCGAAGTTCAAAGTTAAAAAAAAACTTCGAACTTCGAATTCAAAAAGACCAAACAAATGGAGGTCGAAGTTTTTTGGGGGGGAAGTGGGCCAAATTCGGCCTACTTCGAATCGTATGATGGTACTTCGATTGCACTTCGATTCAAAGTTTTTTAACTTCGACCTTCGATCTCCTAAACTACTCCAATTGCCTCCATACAGGTTATAGGAGGTCCCCCATAGACTAAAACAACACTTTGGCAGCTTCTCGGTGGCGAATGGTCGAATTTCGACAGTTTTTTAAATTTGAATCAAAGTATGACTATTCCCTAGTCGAAGTACACAAAAAATAGCTCAAAATTCAAAGTTTTTCAATTCGAAACTTCACCTCCACCTTTGATAAATCTGCCCCTTACTGTATCTGTATGCAAATAATATCTTGCTAAAAACTAAAAGAATAAATTGTGCTTTAAAATATACACTAAAATATTTTTACACAAACTCTAATATAATTAGATCAGAGTGACTGATTCTTAGCAGCATCTGTGGAATATTAGCAACAAATGTATAAATTCTAACAGCTGCCTTTAATCAAATTCAGGGATTCTGTTCAGCAGGGCCAAAGATAAGAAATGTATCAACTAAGGGGCAGATGTATTAAGGGTCAAATATCTAGGGTTAATTAACCCTCGATATTCGACTGGCGAATTAAAATCCTTCGACTTCGAATATCGAAGTTGAAGGACTTTGTGCAATTTGTTCGATCAAAGGAATAATCGATTAAATCCTTCGAATCGAACAATTCGAAGGATTTTAATCCATCGATCGAAGGATTATCCTTCGATCAGAAAAAACTTGGAAAGCCTATGGGGACCTTCCCCATAGGCTAACATTGACTTTGGTAGCTTGTAGGTGGCGAACTAGGGGGTCGAAGTTTTTTCTTAAAGAGACAGTACTACGACTATTGAATGGTCGAATAGTCGAACGATTTTTAGTTCGAAACGTTCGATTCGAAGTCGAAGGTCGAAGTAGCCAATTCGATGGTTGAAGTAGCCAAAAAAAACATTCGAAAATCAAACTATTTTTCCTCTATTCCTTCACTTGAACTTAGTGAATGGGCCCCTAAATGTATCATTTAGAACAGTTTACAGAGTTGGTGACCCCCCCCAAGCTGCTTTAGAAAGACATAGAAATGTGAAAATAAATATTTAAACAGTCACAAATAAAAACTAGAAAGTAAATACAAAAAATGTTTATTTCTGGTGAACTATCTGAAAACAACAACTGAAAAAACTTTTAGAAGGTGAACAACCCCTTAACGCTGTTAAAAAGCCTCCATCAATAATGTCAGGCCCCCTTAACTTTGTGGAAAATAAACCATTTCACACACATATAACTGTTTTCACCTTATATAATGAATGGACTTGGATTTGCTGCTCTTTTTGTTATTCCCCTTTATGGCACCATAAAGCTGCCATAAACTGCTATTTACACTCATTTGGGGGAAGTGATCAAATATGTGGATCTTTGCCCAATTTGGCCAAACATCCACTGGATTATAAGGGGGTCTTATGATGATCCATTGGGACAGGACCAAATCAAATCTCAGATTCTCAGGCTGGATTTTCAAACCAGTCTGAATGATTACTGGCCAGTGTTGGTCAGGCAGGCCATCAGATACACCATACACTGGCCAATATGCTGCTAACTGAGACTAGAGAAGAATACGCCTATAGAGGAAGAACTGCTGACATAGACATTCACGGGGGACAACTTGCTTCCCCCTGCAGTTTTCTACTCACACTGGGCAAGAACAAGTGTCCTGGGTCCCCATAATGGTATTTAAGATCTCAGTAGATCGGGGAGGGGGCTTAGTTACCTGTGGCTGCTGCATCAATGGAATCCACCCAAACCAAGTCTGATTTCTTCAGGTTTTAGTATTTGTACATCAATTCCAATAAAGTCTCTTTCATGTTCTGGTCTCTTAAAGGGATATTGTCATGGAAAAAAAATGTTTTTTTCAAAACACATCAGTTAAACAGATCTTTTTTTATATTTAATCTTACATGGGGTAGACATATTGTCAGTTTCCCAGCTGTCCTGAAACATGTGACTTGTGCTCTGTACTGCAAGTTGGAGTGATATCACCCCCCCTTACCTTAACTCCCCCACCCAGCAGCCCATCAGCAGAACAATGGGTAGGTAACCAGATAACAGCTCCCTCATACAAGATAACAGCTTCCTGGTAGATATAAGAACAGCACTCAATAGTAAAAGCCAAGTCCCACTGCGTCACATTCAGTTACATTGAGTAAAAGAAACAACAGCCTGCCAGAAAGCAGTCAAATACAATCATAAAAATGAGCGAATCCCTTTAATGTTGTGTAACGGTTGGCACCCTAAATCTAGAACCGATGCCAAACACTCTGGTCTCGGCTTGTGCTTCTGCCTGTAGCAGCCGCCTTTGGCCTCGGGAGGAGCCCTCAGCCACTTGGATGCCGCCAGGTCTTAAAACGAGAGGTGCAAGGCGAGGGGTTCTAGACAGGCAGACGGGCACAACTGTAGTAAAGTCTTTGGGCAGACGGTCAAGGTACAAGGCAATAGAGTAGTCAGATCAGGCCAGGTTGGGGCAGGCAGAGAATAATCATTGTCAGGCAGGAAAGGGTCAAACCAGGTAGTCAATCAGAGGGTTAAGCAGAATCGAAGTCAGTAATCAGGCAAGGGGTCAGGATACAGAATGTAGAATCGTCAAAAGCCGGCAGGGGTCAAAACAGGTAATCAAAATCAGGTTCAAACAGAATAGCAACAGCTAACAGCACCAGGAAACAAATCCTATCACGGGCAGTTTGCACCAGACTGAATTCCCCTTTTATACCCTGGTGTTTTCGAGCCATTGCGTCCTTTTGCACGTCGGCGTCATCATGCCAGTGCGTTCACGTCAATAAAGGAAACGAGGCATGGGTGAGCGTGCCCTAAGAAACAGCAATGGCAGAGGAAGAGGAAGCACGTGGCGGGCGTCCACTGGACCACCAGGGTGGGGGAGCACTGGACCCCCAGGTTTCTCAGGAAACTTCTGATGGAATAGTTTCCTGAGGCGATCAGCCCTGATGTTACCAAGAGTTCTCCTCAGGGCCGTAGCCCTTCCATTTAACTAAGTATTGGCAGGGCGGATTTTCATTAAGGCTTGGGGAGGCTCAGCCTCCCCAAACCTGTTGGTTAAAAAAAATAATAATAAAAGGTTTTAAAAAGAGAAACAAATCTTCAGCTCACAAGTGAATGTAATGACACCATCGCAAGATTTCGTACTGAAAATCTCACGAGATTTCGGGTGAGAATCTTAGGAGCAGATTTTACACACCAAGCACTGCATGCAGTTAAAGGAAAACTATACCCCCCAAACAATGTAGGTCTCTATTAAAAGATACTGAGTAAAACAGCTCATGTGTAAAACCCTGCTTCATGTAAATGAACCATTATCATAATAATATACTTTTTTAGTAGTATGTGCCATTGGGTAATCATAAATAGAAAATTGCCATTTTAAAAAATAAGGGCCACCCCCTGAGATCGTAAGATTCACTGTGCACACATACAAACCACATGTAAGGTCACATGAGCCAATTAACAGACAGAGTTCTGCCTTTTGCTTCCTCACTTCTTCCTGTTACAGTTAGGGGCCGATTCACTCAGCTCGAGTGAAGGGTTCGAATGAAAAAAACTTCGAATTTCGAAGTTTTTTTTGGGTACTTCGACCATCGAATTGGTTAAATTCGATCGAATTCGATCGAAGTCGAACGAAATCGAACGATTCGAAGTAAAAATCGTTCGACTATTCGACTATTCGATAGTCGAAGTACTTGCCCTTTAAAAAAAACTTCGACCCCCTACTTCGGCAGATAAAACCTACCGAAGTCAATGTTAGCCTATGGGGAAGGTCCCCATAGGCTTGCTAACCTTTTTTTGATCGAAGGATTTTCCTTCGATCGTTTGATTAAAATCCTTCGAATCGAACGATTCGAAGGATTTAATCGTTCGATCGAACGAAAAATCCTTCGATCGTTCGATCGCAGGATTAGCGCTAAATCCTTCGACTTCGATATTCGAAGTCGAAGGATTTCAATTCGAGGGTCGAATTTCGAAGTATTTTTAACTTCGAAATTCGACCCTTCGTGAATCGGCCCCTTAGTGTTGTAGTATTTCTGGTCAGGTGATCTCTGAGGCAGCACAGATAGAGTCACGAAATGGTGGTTCAAGGCAAGAGATGTAAAAGGGCAATATTTATGTAAATATATATTCCTATTTGGTAAGATTCTTTAATATGTCATTCAATTTGATATAAACTATCTGTTGCTTAAGTATTCATTTTGGGGGTATAGTTTTCCTTTAAGGAGTAGGTGCGAGTGAGCATTATCTAGGCTAGCTGTTTGAGCTGACGATTAGGGTTAAAAGACACAGAAGCTGCTGGTCCAACTTGTTTGGTATGTGGAGTTTGATTTTTACATTACATTTTATGAAACAGTAGTATCTGAACTTCTCCTGGATAGGTGGTTTGGGCTTTTTGGTTTCAAGGAGTTATTGGCACCAAAAACAAAAATGGGGGCTCCTAATGTAAAATAGTGCAGCAGCCAACAGTGTATTTGGGAGTTTTGGGGGGTTTATTATTAAAAGTAGCAGCAAAAAGAGGTGTGCATGGGCTATAATCTATGAAGCCCTTGTTAAAGTTGTTATCAAAGGTGCCTATCATAATACTGCATATAGCAGTCCCTGCAGCAATGTAGATGGGATGAAAAAATAAAACTTATAATGGGATGAAATTAACAGGCAGTTTGTGTGGGATTGCCTATTTTAAATGGAATAGCTGCCAGTGTCTACAGGTCCCTTATTTTGAAAAGAGGTAGCATGAGGCAGTATGTTGAAGCATACATACAAAAACAGAATGTGCATCTGTGCCCTACAGTACCAGACAAACACAGCATTTAAAAATAACTATATATCAAGATTTTCATTAATCCAGGTCATGATGTAAAATTTCTATCTGAATTAGGGTCTTCTCCAGTTTAACTAAGTGGTAGGTGTTAGCTGAAACTCAGCGGTGTGAAAGTGTGACCAAGTGACATTGTTACCTTAGTGAATGGATCACACCTTTAACCTCTGTGAGTTTCAGATAATACCTACATAAATAAATTCAATGTAACATTGTGCTTGCAAGTTTGGGACTGTAATTCCCTTAAAGATTTAAATGCATTGTATTATTGGCTTCTCGCTAAATACATATGCAGTTTATTCTTTTTGAAGTGCTTGCTTTAATTAGTATATTTCTATTTCCTAACACTGAGTTGGTTAAACTGAAGAAGCCACAAAATGAGGGTGGCACCCTTACACAGGGTTCAGTGTGCACCCAGGGCTGCAAAGAACCTTTTCCACTTTGCAGCACATTACATTCACTTCTAACTGTATCAGACACTACATTTGTGAAGCAACTTTTATATTTTGTGAGTACCCCACAGCACCTTCAAAAATCTTAAGCATGGTCAAAATGCAACAGTTTAGCTTGCAGCATATGTGTACTTTGATTCAGGGATTGTTCTAATTACTCTGTTGGAGTCAGGAAGGGATTTTTTCACTATATAAGGCTACAGTTTATTTTACCTTCCTCTGGTTCCATTAGCAGAACAGTTAGGCTAACTTCAGTTGGACAAAAAAAATTAATTTAAGGTTGGATGCATGTCTGTTTTCAACCTCATCTACTATTATATGTATTACTTTGAAAAAGGCATCTATATTGTTTTCAAAATAGGCTGGGTTTGTCCATGTGTAGTTAAAATGTACTCTGTTTGTAACCATTTAGCCTGTAGGCCCATCAGTTGAGTCTTGAGTCAACTCATGTGTAAGACAGATTTCAAAAATTCAAAAAGGGAAAAAAAATTAGGGATGCACCGAATCCAGGATTCGGTTAGGGATTCAGCCTTTTTCAGCAGAATCTGAATCCTAATTTGCATATGTAAATTAGGGGTGGGGAGGGAAATTGCGTGACTTTTTGTCACAAAACAAGGAAGTAAAAATTTTTTCCCCTTCGGATTCGGTTCGGTATTCGGCCGAATCTTTCACAAAGGATTCAGGGGTTCGGCCGAATCCAAAATAGTGGATTCGGTGCATCCCTAAAGGCACACTTCTCCCCTTATAAAATGCTACTGGCATGGGGGAGGATCAAGCCCATTTAAGCAGATGCCTTGACCAGAGGTAAACAGTTAGGACTGCCATATGAGGTTTACCGTGGTATGGTGGCTTACCAATTTTATGATCATAATTTTGTAACTAAAAACCCCTGTTTTGCAAAATATATGCATTAGCATAAATACTAAATTCATTTATGAAAGGGGACCAGGGAATGTGCGTTGATCACCTTTTTTTTTTCTTTTTTTATGTTTGTAACTATCCTGGCCAGATCAGCTGCACTTTATTTGTATTTTTATTTGGCTTTGGAGTGCCCCCACAATTCCCCTTTTTTTATGAGACAGATTTCAGTCTGATAATACTGGGGTGCATTTTTAAACAAAAACTACCCAAATTAAAAAATCACCCTCCGCCTATGAGTATTGGAGCTTACCTCGCACAAGGCGAGAATTGAGGAGCTCTTGGACTTCAAATTCAGACTGACCTTCAACCAACACTGGGGGAGGAACAGACAGTTGGCAGACTTGAGAGGCTGGTTTTAAAAGAGACATATGAAAAGAATTAGAAATGTTGAAATTATCAGGCAGATTGAGACGAACAGAAGAGGGGTTAATTATTTCAATGATGGGATAACCAGACGGGAAAACCATGCGACTTAAAAATGTTAGAAATTAATAATTCAGCCATGGTTTTGGCAGAAGGGAGGTGTGGGAGGGAAATGAAGTGGCTCATTTTGTTAAACCTATACACCACCACCCAAATGGTCTTCCCCTGAAAGGAATTGGAAGTGGCCTAAACAACCCCTGTGACAATTTTTAAAGGATTTAGACCTCTGACAAACAGGAGAGGAAATAGCGAATTTTTTAACATCCTGTTTAAAGGAAGCCACTAAACATTTCGGGACAAAGGGGACACAGTTTTAGTGATGCCAGGATGTCCCACCTAAAACCTGTTCCCTCAGATTTTAAGGAACAAAAATCTCCCACAGGGAGTTTCTACTGGAGCAGAAGATTGCGCAGAAGATAACTGTGTCGCTAAGTCAGAACCCACAATTAATTTGCTAGGAATGATGGGAATGCACTCACTAGATTCAAGTGGGTTGGATTCAAAGTTACGAGAGAGTGCATCCGCCTTAGTGTTTTTGGAGCCAGGCCTTAACGTGAGAGAGAAATTAAACCGGGTAAAAAACAATGCCCATCTGGCCTGCCTTGGATTCAACCACTTGGCAAACTCTATATATAATAGGTTTTTATGGTCGGTAAAAACAGTTATTGCATGCTTAGCCCCCTCCAAAAGATGTCGCCATTCCTCAAAGGCCCATTTGATAGCCAACAATTCTCTATTTCCAATTTCGGAATTTGCCTCAGCAGGCAAAAATTTCCTTGTTGGAAATTGGATGCCTTTGAGAAAGGACTGCCCCCGCCCCAACCTCGGAAGCATCAACCTCAACAATGAAAGGAAGAGCGGTGTCAGGGTGACGAAGAATAGGGGCAGATACAAATTCTCTTTTTAGGAAATCAAAAGCTTGAATAGCCTCGGGAGGCCATATGCTCAGATCAGCTCCTTTTTTAGTGAGATTGGTGATAGGAGCCACAACCAGGGAAAAGTTTTGATAAATTGATGATAATAATTGGTGAAACCTAAGAACCTTTGGGTTGCACGTAAGGAAAGAGGTTGGGCCCAATCCAGTACAGTTTTTACCTTCTCAGGATCCATTTCTAGACCCTTACTGGAGATATTGAACCCCAAAAACTGAACAGAAGAAACCTCAAAGGTACACTTCTCAAGTTCTGCATAAAGATTATTTTTTCTTAACCTAAGTAACACTTCTTTCACATGTTTTTGATGGTCACACAGGTTAGAGGAAAAAATTTAAATATCGTCAAGATAGACCACTACAAATATCCCCAGAAGGTCCCGGAAGATGTCATTGACAAATTCCTGGAACACTGCAGGCGCGTTACAGAGACCAAACGGCATTACTAAGTATTCATAGTGGCCGTCCCTGGTGTTAAAGGCTGTTTTCCACTCATCCCCTTCCCTGATAACGAATGAGGTTATAAGCACCTCTAAGGTCAAGTTTGGAATAGATCTTGCCATCTTTAACCTGCTCCAATAATTCAGAGATCAGAGGAAGGGGATAACATAGTAAGTAAGTAAGGTTGAAAAAAGACACATGTCCATTGAGTTCAACCTTTTTTTTTTTTTTTTAACTACCTGCCAGTTGAAAAAAAAAACCCATCTGAAGCCTCTCCAATTTGCCTTAGAGGGGGAAAAATTCCTTCCTGACCCCAAAATGGCAATCGGACTAGTCCCTGGATCAACTTGTACTATGAGCTATCTCCCATAACCCTATATTCCCTCACTTGCGAAAAAGCTATCCAACCCCTTCTTAAAGCTATCTAATGTATCAGCTCTCACTGTAAAAAACCCCTTCCGAATATTTAGGCGGAACCTCTTTTCTTCTAATCGGAATGGGTGACCTTGTGTCAGCTGGAAAGACCTACTGGTAAATAAAGCATTAGAGAGATTATTATATGATCCCCTTATATATTTATACATAGTCATCATATCACCCCTTAAGCACCTCTTCTCCAGCGTGAACATCCCCAATTTGTCCAGTCTTTCCTCATAGCTAAGATTTTCAATACCTTTTACCAGCTTAGTTGCCCTTCTCTGTACCCTCTCTAATACAATAATGTCTTGTTTGAGTGATGGAGACCAAAACTGTACAGTATATTCTAGATGGGGCCTTACAAGTGCTCTATGCAGTGGAAGAATGACCCCCTCCTCCCTTGACTCTATGCCCCTTTTAATACAGCTCAAGACCTTATTTGCCCTTGATGCTGCCTACTGGCATTGCTTGCTACAGCCAAATTTATCATCTACAAGGACTCCAAGGTCCATTTCCATAATGGATTTGCCTAGTGCAGTCCCATTAAGGGTATAAGTGGCTTGGATATTATTACATCCCAGGTGCATGACTTTACATTTATCAACATTGAATCTCATCTGCCACTTAGCTGCCCAGATTGCCAGTTTGTCAAGATCATGTTGCAAGGATGCCACATCCTGGATGGAATTATTGGAATTACTGCCCACCGGCGGAACTCAGTGCAATAAACCTCCACATTCCGTTTCCCCTGGCGTAATTTACAAATCGCAGAATCAGGAGATGATGCACAATCCGGGTCATCGTAGAGTATCGCCATGGTGTTATAGAAGAAGCGAAGAAGAAGGAGAAGCGGGCAGGATCAGTGGAGGATAATCTTTGGGCCCAAATTTGGGGATCACCCTGTAACAGGATCATTACAAATCTCACTTTTTCCTCGCCAGAGGCGAAAGATTGTGGGAAAAAGCTGAGGTATAATTTGCATGCCTCCTGGAATACAAAAAATTTAGTTCTATCCCCGCTAAATTTCTCGGGGAAAGAGATTTTGGGTTCATGGGGTTTGTGTACATTACCCATCATGGCAGAAGAACCCACAGGAACCACCACAGGAGGAGCGACTACTGGACTCAGTGACTGTAATGAGGTGTCCAGTCAGCAAGTCAGGTTATGTAAGCCTTGCATTAGGTAGTCTTGCTTCCGCTCGTGATCTACCAATCGCTGTAGCAGAGTGGTAAGAAGCGCATCAGTAGTGGAAGGAGCGCAGCAGCGGCGTGACCTTCTTCGTCCATCGGGCCCGTGATAATGTAACAGTTGGCACCCTAAATCTAGAACCGATGCCAAGCACCCTCGTCTCGGCTCATGCTTCTGCCTGTAGCAGCCGGCTTTGGCCTCGGGAGGAGCCCTCAGCTACTTGGATGCCGCCAGGTCTTAAAATGAGAGGTGCAAGGCGAGGGGTTCTAGACAGGCACAACTGTAGCAAAGTCTTTGGGCAGACGGTCAAGGTACAAGGCGCAATAGAGTAGTCAGATCGTAGTCAGGCAGGCAAGGGTCAAACCAGGTAGTCAATCAGAGGGTTAAGCAGAATCGAAGTCAGTAATCAGGCAAGGGGTCAGGATACAGAATGTAGAATCGTCAAAAGCCAGGTAGGGGTCACAACAGGTAATCAGAATCAGGTTCAAACAGAATAGCAACAGCTAACAGCACCAGGAAACAAATCCTATCACGGGCAGTTTGCACTAGACTGAATTCCCCTTTTATACCCTGGTGTTTTCATGCCATAGCGTTGTTTTGTTCGTCAGCGTCATCACGCCAGCGTGTCCGCGTCAATAAAGGAAACGAGATGCGGGCGCACGCACCCTAAGAAACAGCAATGGCGGAGGAAGAGGAAGCTTGTGGTGGGCGTCAATCAACCTGTGAGTTGTTACAGGTTGATTGACACCTCAGCTTCTGTTTGACAGTCCTGCTTCTGTTCTAAACAATCCCAACATGTATCTCAATAAGAATCTAAAATTGCCTTTAAATCTCATTTTGCATTTATATCAGTTACATCTTGGATAGCCACATAAGCACATAAGTGTCTGCTTCTGGTTTAATGTTTTAAAATAGATTTATATCAGCTGCTGAAATCCTGTTATGGAAATGTACCCCAGAGTTTGAATTTTTACTCTACTGCCCACGCAGAACAGCAAAGAGAATTGCAGGGACATCAGCAGAAATGGAGCTACTGTGCTCAAAGTATAGTAACCCAGGTCATTGGACGTTTTCAGCAAATGGGAGCTGTAAATTTATATAGTAAATTTGTTTTGTCCCTGAGCTACATCATTATGGAAGCTGAGAGTGACTTTGTGGCCTTTGCCAATAAATTAATTTTCTACAAACCTGACATTACATTAGCACCGTTATAGAGGCTTAGTCTAGAAAAACAGGTTTCTTTACTTGATTACTTTGGCCTCCCTAGAAAATTTTCTGTGCTGCTGCTGCATTAGGGGTATTCAACTGCACAAACTACACTACTGCCACATTTACATATAAAGCGCTTGTTTTTTTTTTTTTTTTAACTCAGGTGAGATTTTTATTTGGTACAAGCAATTACACACACAGGTATAACAAACCTTACATTAGCATACATAATTGACAGGTCATAAAATGTAACCGTGATAAGGCAAATTCAGAAAAAACAAGTTATCCATGTCTCAGAACATCCTGTAAACATGTCAATTTATACATTCTCCAGAATCCACAGCTGCCATACTTTCAAATACTGATCAGAGGTATTGTTACGCTTAGCAATTAATTGTTCTACATTACACATGTTTTGGACCGATTTTTCCCAGTCAGCATAGAGAGGGGGAAGTGGAGATTTCCATACCTGGGCAATGAGTCTGCGCGCTTGAAATAGAATTTTATGTAGTATTTTTTTTGCTGGGCGAGTCAACTGAGTAGGTGGGTCCATACCTAAGATATACAGTACCACTTGGGGTCAAGCGGGATCTCAAAACCCAGGATGGTGGTAATACGTTTTTGTATCCCAACCCAGTACTCCTGTAATATAGGGCATGACCAGAACGTGTGCAGTAAAGTTCCCTCCTCAGCATTACACCTAATACAAATATCCAGAATATCAGGGTTGACCTTCTGCAGCCGAGATCGTGTATAGTATGCTCTGTGTATCAAGTACAGTTGTAAAATTCTATACTTATATATGGGAGAAATAGATAGAGGGGTTAACAACACCTGGGCCCACTGATCATCTGTGATAGAGTCGACGGAGTGTTCCCAGCGCGCCCTTGCCTTGATAGGGATTCTCCGCAATACCAAATTCTGTAATTCTTTGTAAAAGTGGGTGATGGAGTGACGGGAATTTTCTGAGATCAATTGTTCCATTATGGAGGAGTTACCAAATTGTAGATGTTTAGATTTAGTCAGTCTATAAAGTGCTGCTCTTACTTTGTGGTATACTAGCCATTGAGAGTTGGGCAATGAGTAGGTTTGTCGTAACTCATTAAAGGGAACCATGCCATTGTCGGTCCAAACCTGGCCTACACACCAGATCCCTGCCTGGATCCATTCCTTTGGATTGGAGAGTTTGTCTAGGGGGGCCAGTTTACTGTTATACCATAAGGGGGTTTGCAGTTCTAGTACTGCAGGATGGGCCAGTTGGAGAGACCGTTGCAGACAGAGTTTCTGGGATTCCACCAGGAAGCAGTCACTCGTCAACTGTTTAGTCTTATAAAGGTTCAGGGCCAGAATGGCATAGAAAGGAGGGAGATCAGACTTTAATAAACACTGCCATAGCTGAAACAAGGCGTCTTCCGGCTGAGCACCTTTCAGAGTACGGATTTGTGCGAGTTGGGCTGCCAAGTAGTACAGATACATGTCAGGGAGGGCCATGCCCCCATCAGTTTTAGGTCTCTGCAGCGTTTTGATAGCTAGTCTGCATCTGTTGTTTCCCCAGATAAATTGCCTAAAGAGAGTCTCTAAGTGGGCAAAAAAGGGGGCTTGAATCTTAATAGGCGCATGCCACAGTACATAAAGAAGCTTTGGGGCGATCACCATCTTTATAAGTTGGATTCGCCCGGTTGGACCCAAAGGGAGGAGTTCCCATGCCTGAAATTTAGTTTGAACCCAGTACAGTAAAGGTGCGACATTAAGAGCATAATAGGAAGCTACAGGGGTAGCAACCTGAATGTCCAAGTACGTAAATTTATCGACCAAATGTAGTTTTGCACAATCCGGGTTCAGGGGACCAATTATGGGATCTATTGGAAAAAGCGTGGATTTGGAGGGGTTAATTTTAAGGCCCGAAATACGTCCAAAGTCTGCGGTTAATGTCAGAAGTTCTGTCAGTGAAGCGTGTGTGTCCCCTAAATACACTAAAGTGTCGTCAGCATACATTTGCACTTTCTCCTCTCTGTTTGCCAGACGTAGGCCAGTAATGCGTGGATTTTGTTTAATTGCTAAAGCCAAGGGCTCGATGGCCATGGCAAACAGCAACACCCCTGGCGTGTACCCCTAGCTAAGGTAAATTTCTCAGTTTGTGAGGCATTGAGTTTTAGGGATGCCACCGGGGTCTTATAGAGAAGTTGAACTAGTGAAGTGAAATGAGGGCCAACCCCAAATGCTGTAAGGACACGCCATAGGTACGCCCATTCCACTGTATCAAAAGCTTTAGCTATATCTAAAGCAGCCACAGCTCTTTGCCCCTTATTACAGTGGTCAATGCATTCAGTAGTTGTGGAACAAATCCAGGGCAGCAACTTGTCTGCAAAGTTCTTTATTGGGAAACTGAGTTACACAACATGTTTCGGGCCCACGCCCTTTATCAAGTGTAAAAAGGAACAACCAAAAACAATCATTTATAATCTCATGTGACTACCAGCAGTGCAGTATGGGTAAAAGTTTTCCATTAACTATTTAGTGTTATACATCTTAAAGTGCATTGTGCAACTATAACTCCCATATAGCTGCACACAGTTCATCATAGATAATTTTGATTGCTGTTCTTAGATATAACAGGGAGCTGTTATCTTGTGTTAGGGAGCTGCTATCTGGTTGCTAAATGTTAGGCACCCCAAGTGAATGCATTTACTTACCTGAAAATCTCCTTTCAGCAGAAAACTAAAAAGTCAGCTTTTTCATTGTACTGCACATGCATCTGCCCCGGAAAAATTGAAGAAAGAAGAAGCCGGAAGAGAATCACTCTGTGGTGCTCGCTGGAATAACCCTGGGCCGGTGCAGTTGCCTGCTGATAGGAGCACCGGCCCGGGGTTTCAGGGAAGTAAATACATTAATTGGGGGTGCCTAACATTTAGCAACCAGATAGCAGCTCCCTAACACAAGATAACAGCTCCCTGTTATATCTAAGAACAGCAATCAAAATTAAAAATCCAGGTCCCACAGCGACACCTTAAGTTACATGAAGTAGGAGAAACAATAGCAAGGCTCTTACTGATAGCACATGATAAGGCAAAATGTCCTGACATGTCTGCCTACACACCAATATTGCAACTAAAAAATACATTTGTTGGTTTGGGAATTACATTTTATATGGTGAATTATTTGTAGCATAAACAGTGTAATTTAGAAATAAAAACTACACCCTAAAAATCTTGACAGAATCCCTTTAGGAGGGATATAAATGAGCTGGAGTGCAAAGACGTACAACTAAACTGTTTAGAGGGATGGAAGACTTAAATTATAATTGTAGACTGTCACGGTTGGGGTTGTTTTCTCTTGAAAAAAGACACTTGCGAGGAGACATGATTACACTTTACAAGTACGTTAGAGGACATTATAGACAAATAACAGAAAAAAAACATGAAAAACAAATCCAGAACGTCTCTGTTTAAAAGCTAGCGAGGTCAAGTAGAAGTCAGTGGGGGCTGTCCTTTGCAAATTCTAAAATCTTTCTTTGCTTTGAGTTTTTAGAGGTCTTTAGGTTTTTTATTTGTAATCAAACAATCAAAACAAAAATTCTTTCGAAAATGATAATTTGAGGTGTTTGTATACCTATTCGGATTTGTTTTTTTTTCTTTCCTGCTTTTTATATTCAGATCTTTTAATAAATAAGTAGAAACCTGTGCTTTTAAAAAGATGAGTTTAGTCGAGGTTGAAAAAAACTCTAAAGCTATACTAATTTGAATTTTCATAAATAGGCCTCCCAATATTTCATATATAAAATCATATACTTTACCATTTCTGTTGAGATTTCAAAAAGATTCTTAATACTGAAATCTTTTAAAGGTTCATGCAGTCTGCTCCCCTCCTGAAACAGCCAAAAAGTAAAACTGGGTGCTGCTAAACTATTTAATTTACCCAATAAGACAAGACAGAGCGCATGTAGCGGCAGATTTATTAAGGGTCACATTGAAAACTCGAATTCGAATTTTAAAATATTTTTATGGTCAAAACTGTCAAATTCGACTAGGTAATTATCCAAACTCGTTTGGAGTTTTTTTAACAAATTTGAATTTTGAGATTTATCATACTCTGGTCCTTTAAGAATTCTTTAACATGTAAAAACTGTCGAATTACAGTTTGAGTCAATGGGAGAGGTCCAGGGATTGATTTGGAGATGTTCGCAGCCTTCCTGACATTCGAGTTTTTTTCGGAGAAAAAAATTGTGTTTGGTCGAATTTAGTTCGATTTTTTTGGTTATTTAAATTAGTCAGAGTTTATTATTAAAATAATAATTACATTTTATCAATATAATTCACCTGATCGAATTTCGAATTCATTCAAATTTATGGGAATTTAAAAAAACTCACATGAATTTGAAATTCGACCCTTGATAATGTGCCTCATAGTATTCCTCAGAAATACAACACTTGGAACAATATAAAAAACAAAACAAAATGCATAATCAAGATGCTAGAAACAACAACAAGAATCCTTTCCATTATACATAGACAAATTAATATGGACAAACAGACCATGTTCTGCATTTGTTCTGTAGAACTGAATATTGATTAATATTGCTGAATTAGAAGTGCAGACTTTGATTATAGATGTCATTAATTTTCTCTTCTCTTGTGAATCTGCCTCTGTACTACCTAATAACAGCTTCCCCATAACAGTATTGCTATAATTTATAATGTATAATCTAATAACCATCATATTAACTTATGATCATTATCTCCTAGAACAGTGGGATATTTTACACAATGAGATCCTTCCATCATATTCAGACAAATGAAAATAATATCACATTCGGCAACCACAAAATTCCCTGCTTCTTATGGTTTCTTAGAAAGCTTAAGAACATAAGTGTTGCTCTGCCTAGGCATTAGAGAAGGTTTAACCAAACCAAACTGAAGAAGGTGGAGGTTATTTTGTTTTCCTCTCTTAAATTCATAACTTGTCTTCCAAAACAGTGACTGTACCAGCAGAGATGTTATTTTTTTAAGCTAATTTTACTATTAATTTTGAATCTCAACAGTATTGTTGTGCTATTCATGTACAGATATATTCATTAAGGGGCCGATTCACCAAGGGTCGAATATCGAGGGTTAATTAACCCACGATATTCGACTGGGGATGAAAATCCTTCGATTTCGAATATCGAAGTCGAAGGATTTTAGCGCAAATAGTTAGATCGAACAATCGAAGGATTATTCTTTAGATCAAACAATTAAATCCTTTGAATCAAACGATTCGAAGGATTTAAATCCAACGATCAAAGGAATATCCTTCGATCAAAAAAACTTAGGAAAGCCTATGGGGACCTTCCCCGTAGGCTAACATTGAGTTCGGTAGCTTTTAGATGGCGAACTAGGGGGTCGAAGTTTTTTCTTAAAGAGACAGTACTTCGACTATCGAATGGTCGAATAGTCGAACGATTTTTAGTTCGAATCCTTTGATTCTAAGTCGTGGTCGTAGTCGAAGGTCAAAGAAGCCCATTCGATGGTCGAAGTAGCCCAAAAAACACTTCCAAATTCGAAGTTTTTTTAATTTGAATCCTTCACTCTAAGTTAGAGTATAGTCATAAAATACAAATTTACATATGGTGCAAGCCACGTAAAATATTGTGCTTGTATGTATTTTGTTATTTTTTAATTCTTTAAAACTTAAAATTTTTGATATATTCTACAACAGTGCTGTCCAAGTTCTGTGGTACCGAGGGCCAAAAGTTTACTCGCCTATGTGGAGGAGGGCCGATAATGGAAGTCAGTGTTGACCATGCCCCCTTTTAAACCACACCCACTGTAAACCACACCCATGTTACCACAAGAACTTTTAAGATCATATCCACATTAACGGTGGTAACACACCAAAGAATCAAATGTTTGGTGCTCATTGCAGGGAAATCCCTCATCACTCATTTGTGAAAAATTGAAGTCATGCTAAAAATATACCCTTAAATCCATATGCCTCATCCTCCCCTGTGGATAATACAAAACCCCCCAACACATGATTAAACACCTCAGGGGCACCTAACAACAATTTCCAAAAGCTAATAACCCCAAGAACAAACCCCTAACAGGCTTACATTCCACAGGTAGCATATGGCAAGCAGAGAATGGCACACACAAGCATCACTGGGCAAGCAGAGAATGGCACCCTAGGCAAAGGCTTCAATCAGTGCCCTCACCCAGTCCTGCATTACCATTTCCCACCTTACCAGTCATACCTGTACCTGTGCCAGCACCTATCATATTGCCTCCATTTGTACCTATGCCAATGGCAGTCAATCCCTCAGATTGCCCCCAGGCCCCAATCTGTACCTGTGCCAGCATAAGCCAAAACAACCATAATTGTTTTACCCCCAATGTGTACCTATGCCAGCAGCAACCAAAAGAATCCATCATATTGCCCCAATTTGCATATGTTCCGGCAGTAGCCAAAATCCATCATATTGCCCTCAAACAATCTGTATCTGTGCCAGCATCAGCCAAAAAATACACACTATTGCCTCGATATATGTACTTGTGCCAGCAGCAGCCAAATATCCATCATCTGTTTACCTGTGCAAGTAGCAGCCAAGATATTGCCCACAAATATGTACCTGGGCCAGCAGCTGCCAAAAGGGAGCTGGGAGTGATTCTGTCTGGAACAGGGGGTTTATAAAGTTGAAAAAATATTAAAGGCCAAGCAAATCAGGGTTTAAAAAAGAAAGAAAGGAAATTCTCCTTAAAAGTGTGACCTCCCCCCATGATTGTGCCCTAGGTGGGCGCCTACTCTGCCTGCCCCTAGTTCCAGCCCTGCAGGGAGGGAAGGCAGAACAGAGCAGGAGACAAGTAAAGCTTTCATTCTAATATGCTCCACATACAGTGACACAGTGCTGGGGCCCCATTAGCATTTTGAATAAGGTGTGAACAGGTGAACAATGTGGGTAGTTTCAGTCTGGATCTCAGGTGTGAACAGTACAGGTCTTTAGGGGAGTGAACAATAGAGGTGTCACAAGTGTGAACAATACAGGGGGATCACAGGTTTGAACAATACAGTGGGTTAGAGTCTGAATATGAGGTTTAAACAATGCAGGGTGCAGTTTATCTCTACAGTGATACCTTTTAAAATTTACATATGGTAAACAGATACAGCATCTGGGGGGCCAAAGAAGGGGGGTCGCGGCCCGCGGGCCGCCAGTTGGACAGCCCTGTCCTAGAAGATAGTTTGTGTTCTCTATATTTTCTATACTATAATTGAACAGAAGGCAAAAAATAAAGGATATTTTCCATTCTGAAGCCTTAATTTAATTCTAACACCACTAGAAGAAGAGACAAATACGATGCATTATATAGTGGCTCATTGTAGAAAAAGATTATTATTAAAAATAAAAATATAAAGTTTTCCTTTTTCATCTTTGACCTTTAGGTGGAAGGTGGTTTGAATAGCTCCCACTCTTCCCAACGTAGCCAGGTAGAAGGAGAGCTGGGGGAAGGGTGAAAGGGTGGGAACGTATACTAACTGGACTCTGCTAAGTACTCTTACTGAGCTGGTACTGACAATGGATATTTGAATCCGTTACTTAATATATTTCACATATCCACCACCATTCCAGACTACGCTTTGGTTTTTAGTTGTGTGGTATTTTAGGGACATGGTCCCGCACGGCATAGCGTTCAACACGCTGTGAATGTGTATTCTGGTGTTGCCAGATATTCCTTTTTTAATACAATTTAAATTAAAAGTTATAATTTAATACATTGTTGCAACCTTGGCCTGAACTGGTTGGCTGACTGCATTATAACTGGATGGATGTGTCACTCTCCACTATTTAATGTAGCTGTTTATTGCCTTTTTTGTTTATTGGACTTCTCCCATTGACTTATATGCAACCTCGACAGGTCTAAGATGCTGGATTTTCAGATTCGGACAATGCCATCCGCGGGGTTTAATAAATTCCGAAAAATTTGTGATTCTTTAAAAGCCTGATTTTATAAAAAAAAAATTGTGAAGTTTAGTAAATTGCGGAGTTTAGTAAATAACCCCCTACGTGTGTTTTAGTAGAGGCAATTCTCATTATTGTCTATGGCAGGGTATTTTGTAGTCACAGCAAGTAGCAGCTACTTGTAGCTTCAGTGTGTCACCCTGTGTTGATTTCAAAAGGTTCAACAAGTGATTTGTTGGATTTGAGCGGATTTGCTTCTCTCCTCCTGAATAAAATCCACTGGATATGTGTGCCTTTGCCCATAGACTTCAGGTGATAAAAATGAGAAAAGTGTTATAAAATTAAATCTGGCACAGTATCTGAAATTATAAATTGATAAAATAGAGACTTAGTAGAGCTGATGTAGTATAATTAAAGATTTCAAAAACAATTTAAAAAATGAACACTGTTGAAAATTGGCATAGAATATCACTCTCTCTCTCTCTATACTCGCTATACTAAAAGCTAATTTCAAGATCAACGATCCCTTGAAAGATATTTGCCATATGAGCAATTCTCCAGCAGGTAAGGTAAGATAATAGTTACCTGTTGCTATTGTGCTAAAAAGGAACACACACATACATTATTTAAGCACACTACACAAAGTTCTCTTTCAAAAGTCTGTATAACTTTTTAATTTGTACAGCTGTTCCAAGAAGCCTACAGTAAAAAATGGTGAGTGTGAAATATGTTTTTATTTACTTTACAGATAATAAAAAAAATATTTTTATGTTAAGCGTTTCATGGCTTTATGGGTAAAAAGTGATACCAAAAAATTCAGTTTTGCTTCCATGTTGCACAGGCCTAGTAGAATACACTGTATCATTATTATCCTAAAAGTAAATGTCCTCTATATAACAGTAAGGAGGTTGGTTATTTATTAAAGTCTGAATGTCAAAAACCCGAAAAATTTGTGTTTTTTTACCATAAAATCAGAATTTTTAGTGAAAACTCGATTTATTATACCACAAGGATGGAAAAAGTCAGAATCCGAAAATTCGGCATCTCAGACCTGCTCAGATTTCATATAAGTCCCGAAGATATCTTGATCCATGCTAGGTTTCGTGCAATAATCTGAAGATTTCGGAGTTTTCATGCTAAAAATCCAAAACATTTGTATGTTTTCCAGAAAAGGACATTTTTGGGAAAATGTATTGATAAATTAGGGGGGAAAACCTAGTAGATTTAGAAAATTACATAAATTCGGACTTAAAATGGGCCTCCCCAGGGCAGATTTATCCTAGGTCGAAGATCGAATTTATGTGATTTTTTTTAACTCAAATGAACTCAAAACTCAAACTCGAATGGTTAAAATTTAAACAAATGTTACTGACCCGAAAACTCAAATTGAATTCAAATGAAAATCGATTTGTGTTTTTCTCCAAAAAAACTGGAATGTCAGGAAGGCTATTAAGATCTTCAACAGGGTCACCGGACCCCTGCCATTGACTTGTAAATGAATTCAGCAGGTTTTAGGTGGCAAATATTCGAATTAGAACTGTTTTTATGGTTGAGGTATGAAAAATCTCACAATTTACATTCGAGTTGGTGCTTTTAAATTCTAATAAGTAAGTTTCGACACACATTTTTTTTTTGAAAATTTTAATTCTAATTAACCATTCAAACCTTACTCAGCAAGTCCAGTTGTTTTTAGATTGACCTATACTAGATATACTATGACCTGGATGAATGAAAATCTTCATAGTCATTCAAACCTTAATAAATCTGCCTCTAAATGGAGTACATATGTGATTAATTTATGAATCGCTTTTAACAAAGTCTGTGAATTAAAATCATGTTGAAAGTACAACATTATCTCCTAATGTTATAAAGCTCATTTTTATTTATAATTTACATATAATACACAAGAGACATGAATATCCTGCAAATTATATCCTTATAAACGGTGACTAGTGATGTCATCAGTTATAAACGGTGAGTAGTGATCATTTTTGTCACATGACTCCTAAAACGTGTGTATTATAATAAATTAAGTACCCCTCGGAGTTCGTCTGCCTTGTGCTTTTATATGGTCATGGAACTACTTGGTGACTAATAATATCCTTATATTTTATAATAGGGGGTACTTTATTCACTATATAATTTACTTAATGGTTTAAAAGGTTAAAAACAGACACCTGAAATAATGTTTTTTCGTAAACTACCAATTTGCTGTCATGTTGCACAGCACTCAATAGAATATTATATAATCATTACCACAAATCACAAAAGGTGAACTACCCCTATAAAGATATTTATTTGGTGAAATTTTCAGGTAAAAGCAATTTACTTTTGTGGTAGCTTTCTGCTCAGAAAAGCTGCAGTGAAGCAGAAAATGTCCCCTATATAATACTAAAAGGAGCAGCATGAATTAATTTATTAACTTTGAGCACAGTTCTATGCCACTGTACAGAAAAATAAAATCCATATTGAACAATGTTCATTTATGTGTCTAGTAATGTAGTTTTCTAAAGCAGTCTGTGAACTAATATAACATTAACATTTTTTTAGTATTCGTACAACTTTAACTACACCAATAACCATTCAAAAATTTAAATGGGGAGTATAAAATGCATTTTTAATTTACATCTAGAGGCCGATTCACTATGGGTCGAATATCGAGGGTTAATTAACCCTCGATATTCGACTGTGAACTAAAATCGTTCGACTTCGAATATCGAAGTCGAACGATTTTGCGCAAATCCTGCGATGGATCGATCGAAGGATTTTTCGTTCGATCGATTAAATCCTTCGAATCGAATGATTCGAAGGATTTTAATCCAACGATCGAAGGAAAATCCTTCGATCAAAAAATCACAGGCAAGCCTATGGGGACCTTCCCCATAGGCTAACATTGACTTCGGTAGCTTTTAGCTGCCGAAGTAGGGGGTCGAAGTTTTTTTTAAAGGGACAGTACTTCGACTATCGAATGGTCGAATAGTCGAACGATTTTTAGTTCGAATCGTTCGATTCGAAGTCGAAGGTCGTAGTCGAAGGTCGAAGTAGCCCATTCGATGGTCGAAGTAGCCCAAAAAAACTTCGAAATTCAAAGTTTTTTTTATTCTAACCCTTCACCCGAATTTAGTGAATCGGCCCCCTAATGGTCCAGGAAAAGTGGTGAGCTTCTTAGAAGGCAAATATTTTTGAAAATTAACTGGTTAAATGGGACAAATAAATACCTGAAATGAATGTCAAAATTCTTTACATTGTGTTGTTCTTTTTGTCTAATAAAGATATTCCAAACATAGTAGCTGCCTTGTGGTAAAAAAGTAAGTATCATATTTTATTACTATTTTCTTTAAAAAACAAAAAAAGAATATTCGAGGTATAGGACCTGTTATCCAGAATGCTGGGGACCTTGGGCTTTCCGGATAACAGATCTTTCTGTAATTTGGATCTACATACCTTAAGTTTCCTAGGAATTAATGTAAACATTAAATGAACCCAATAGACTGGTTCTGCTCTTAATAAGGATTACTTATATCTTAGTTTGGATCAAGTACAAGGTACTGTTTTATTACAGAGAAAAAGGAAATCATTTGGATCTTTTGATCAGTAATTTGGATCTTCATACCTTAAGTCTGCTAGAAGATTGTGTAAACATTAAATAAACCCAATAGGTTAATTTTGCTTCCGATAAGGATTAATTATATCTCAATTTGGATCATTACAAGGTACTGTTTTATTATTAAAGAGAAAAATTAAATTTTTTTAATAAATTTGATTATTTGGATAAAATTGAGTCTATGGTACACAGACTTTCCATAATTTGGCTCTTTCTGGATAACAGGTTTCCGGATAACAGACCCCATACCTGTATTGGAACAGAATATTTATCAACCATACATTATAAATATTTTTGTCTTCAGATGACAGATAAAATAAAAAGGCATCTTGTAAAATTACTTGAATTTGCTCTTGTTCAACTACTACTTTTTCTTTGTAGGAAGTATTACCTATACAACTAATAATTGTATACTTTTTAGCCTCATTTAGTATTAGCAGCCATTGCTTGCGCCTGCTTTTGTTCCCTTAATGAGAGTACTGCACCCCATCCATCTGGTGCAAGGTGGAGTGCCCGGAGTTCATGGGCGCCTTCTTCTTCTCTTCAGTAATCAGAAAAGAGAGCAGTGGATCGGCGTATGAGCAGTTGGAGCAATCTTCTGGTTTGCAACAACTGCGCATGTTCCGAAAGTGACGGAAATTGCCACAGACACCACAGACACACCATCTTCATGAATAAATTAATCATAGTGCTGCTAGAAACACTTAAATTGTGTTGTACTCTGCAACACTACAGACACTCAAGACTAAGGGCATCACAATAAATATGGCATATGGCATGTCCCATGAATATTTCAATGTGTGTGTCTCATATGTGTTCACTGCAGTCAGTGTTACCATTGAGAATTTATCCAAAACTTTTTTCTCCAACTATACAGTGGGTATTTGCTAAATGTTTAAACAGATTATTGCAAGCAGTGATTATTTGTCGGTTATTCAGAAGCATTTTTGGGCCATTATGTTCTGTTTATTGCTTTCAGCAGTCACCTACTGTATCTGTTCTATGTCAGTTGTCTCCTTTACATGAAAATCTTAGTTAAAAGAGGAAATGTTGTTTTTCACCTAAAAGCAGTCATGTTTTGCCTGCAAACCTGGCTAAAAGCAATGTTCTGAAAATAAAGTGAACCTCAAGAGATACAATATACTTTCAATAGAGCAGAGAGAGACCGTTAAGGATGTCTAAAGACACAGATATGTGAAACCACTCTTCTCTTATTGTTATGTCTGGGTAATGCAAGTACACTCTGGTCGCTTAACAATAACAGTGCTAGGATTTACAAAGACTCAGTAAAAGCTGATGTCTTGAGATTACAATGTAACCACAGCAATGAGTAAACCCAATCACGTGACAAATGCAACTGCTGAAAAAATAAAGCATGAGCATGTATGTTCCAAAGGCTGAACAGAATAGAGGGGCACAGGTTTATGTGACTGTCTATGCTGTAACTTGCAACGTTTTATTAAATGAAATTCCTATAGCAAGTCTTTGATACTAACATTACTGATTCTGAGCTTTGCTAAAACTTGGCTAACTGTGTGACACTTTTTGTCACTAGAAAAAAACACTTAATTGAGTCACTAGATGAATCAATTATGTGTAATACTGATTGCTTAAATGATCCTTGGCACAAATTAAAATCACACATTTGCACTTACATGTCAGTACTTGCTATTACAGCACAAACATTATCTTAGGAGCCAGAGTCCAAATTTTTGTTGTAATGCATTTACTTATCACCCACTTCCATGCTGACATCTTTATCTGTTGTGTACACAATACACACCAATTTAGTCTCAGCAATATTATTTTCAGTTTAGTTGTAGGTAAATTGATGTTACTAATTTTGCCAAAACCCTACCCCCAAAGTTTTTTTAATCATACTTCATAGAAACTATGTAAAATTCTAGGAAACCTTAAAGGCTAATTGGACAATTGAATATTCTACTATACAGTGTTTGTTATGAACCAATAACATTCATTCTAACTATGGAATTTCCATTTAAAATGTAATTGGTAAAAGTTTTTCCTACATGTATTTTGTGACACAAAACTAAACCCAATCATCCTGATTATTCACTATTAGAGTGAAACATCCTGTATGGTTTTTGTTTTAAAAAAATGCACCAAACAAATATAACAAATATAAGACATTAGTCTCAAAGCCAGCTTCATGCTCATTTTAGATAATTATTAAGTAAACTAGAAAGAAGCAGAAAAAAACAACCAATAGACAGGTACTTGTTGACATATAAACAGGGCTGGAACTAGAGGTAGGCAGAAGAGACACATTCCTAGATGGAGGGGCACTTGGCATAAACCTCTTCTATCAACTACCTCTTTTCAGGTTGAGCCACAGATAAGTACCTGGCAGGTTGAAACCAAAATGCTGAGTAACACAGGTAACACACAAACAGGGAATTTATGTTAATGGAGAAACTTTATTAATGATACACAGGAAGATGCTAAGATTCAGAGCAAATGTAAGAAATACTCAAGTTATTAAACCAGGCCAGAGGTCAGGAGCAGGCAGCAATGACCACTCCATATAACAGGCAGAGGTCAAGGGCAGGCTGAAGACAGAGGGTAGTCCAGTAAACAAGCAAAGGTAAAATACCAGGAGATCCAACAGAATTCAGGATTGGGGAATTGGAGTGGAGGAACAAGAAATGGAATAGAGAACCACAAAAACACTAATACGTTGCCATCTAAAACTGGTCATGTAGAAGTCAACGGAAGCTGTCCTTTTTGATAGGTACGTTTTTATTAGTTTTAGTAAACAAACACAATATAATATTATACCAAGCCAACATTACATTACAGTAAAAATGAGGAGGATCCTTGATGAAGGTCAATAGCCCATCCCTTGTAGTAGCGAAGATCTAGGCCTGGGGTGAAAGAGGGATTTACGATGATCAGGGTATGTAGTGTTGGTCTGTTCTTCTGTGATCTTGGGTAGGGCAGCCTCTGCAATATAGTCTTTACATGCTTCGAAATGAGGTGGTGGATATTTGGGGGGGAGAATGAATTTGGTAGAGCTTAGTGTAAAAGTGTGTGAAGGTGTCAGCTATATCTGTGGTAGAGATCTCTAAAGTACCCCCAGGTTTTCTCAGTTTGGTAATGTGATTCCTGAGTTGTTTTTTCCTAAGCGCAGAAGCTAGTATGCGACTGCATTTGTTGCCATGTTCGAAATATAGCAATTTGCATAATTCTATAGCTCTGTTGTTATAAAAGGAGTGGAGGTCTCGTAGCTATAGTGAGGTCTTCGAGGACCAGATTAAGGCGGGATTGTTTATGTTGGCTCTCTAAATTGTGAATTTTCATTATGAGTTCTTGAGTTTTGGCTAAGTGACTAGCTTTTTTTCTGGCACCATGTTTAATCAATTCTCCTCGAATGACATTTGTGGGCCATCCAAATCGTCCAGGGGGAGAGGCCTTCAGTTTTATTTTCAGCAAAATAGTGTTTGAGGGATTGGGCAATGTGTTGTTTAATGGTTGGATCTCGGAGGAGAGATTAATTTAGTTTCCAGTGTGTAGATTTTCTTAGTAGAGAATGTCTTTTGAGGGTACAAGTTATGGGAGCATGGTCGGACCAGGATATTACATCTATGAGTGCTTTTTGAAGATAAGGAATTTCCCGATGGCTAATCATTATATAGTCTAGTCTGCTATAAACTTGGTGGGGTTGAGAGTAGTAGGTACTCTACCCCTATTTAATAACGAGGTCCAGAGGAAGGCCGAAGAGATCAAATCGAATTCTTTTCTAAAGTCTAGTTTGAGAATCATAGCTGGTTGTAATGTTGACTTAGCACGAGATGTCAGCAATATGAGCCGTCGTACTGCATCAGAGGCCTGACGGCCCTGTACAAATCCCACCTGATCATTGTGACTTAAGTGGGGCATAATAGGGCCTAATCTAGTAGCGAAGATTTTTGCTAAGAGTTTAATGTCAACATTTAACACTGATATGGGTCTAAAGTTCCGGCATTCAGTTGGCTTGGATGAGTGTTTAGTTATAGGGGAGATATTAGCTAGTAACGATACTGGGGTAAAATGTTCTCCTGAGAGTAGACCGTTAAACATATTAGCCATGTAAGGGGCTAAAATATGGATGAATTTTTTGTAGTAAATAGCAGAGAAGCCATCAGGTCCTGGTGATTTGGACAAATGTAGGGAAGATGAAGCTGAGATCACTTCCTCTATTGTAACCTTAGCTTCAAGTCGACTATTTTGTTCAGGGGATAAGCGGCAGAGATTACACTCTTGCAAAAACTGGAGCACAGCAGTTTTGAAGTTGTTATTTTTCAGTTAGAAATTAATTATTTGCTTTGTGATTTTCAGGTTTTTCTACACTTTTATTCATATGGACATTCTTATGAAAATTAGGATTTCAAGGTTTTTGGATTAAAATAGTAAATTAGGTTGAAAAGGGCACACGTCCATCAAGTTTAAATGTTTAAATCTATATACAGTATAAGCTGCAAAATAAAAACCTTTTGAAGCCTCTCCACTTTGCCTCAGATAGGAAAAAATTCCTTCCTAACTCCAAGATGGCAATCAGGCCAGTCCCCAGATCAACTTGACCTATGAGCTATCTTCTGTAACCCTGTATTCCAGGAGTGCCCATACTTTATTAATGTGTTGTCTACTTTTAGTAATATTGTCCCGTTATGATTTACATCTATAAAATATTATCATTCTGTTCCATGGAAAATATTATTAATATATTAATTTATGAGAAAATGTACAGTATATTGTTATGTTTAACAAACAACTATTTCTTGACCTTTCTTGTCATTGGTACCTATGTGTACCCAGCCCCTCCCAATAATCTGTCCACTCCTTCCAGCATCATCCTATCCACCTTTCTAATAATTAAATCCCCTATTATTATTATTATAAACATGTATTTTTAGAGTGCCAACATATAACTAAAACCTGCCTTTCCTTCCTCACACTCCCCCCACCAACCATATTAGAGACACTGTCTCCCAGGGTGCTCTGAGAGTCAGTCTGCTCCATACATGCCATTTCAGAGCTTTCCTTCTCAGCATCTTCACCCAATATTGCAAATCTGTTGCTTTGCACTAGCTGTGAACCTGCCCCCTAACACTTCTGTCCCCTACTTCCTCTCTTGACTGTCCCAAACCTGTCTCCCTAATTAGCCTCCACTGTCCCTTCTCCACCTCAACTACACTAGCCCCTGCCAGTAGTTGCTCTACACAGACCCGGATTTGTGGAGAGGCCACCAAGGCCCAAGCTCCCCCCCAACAACCATATTGGCAGGATTTTTAGGGGGCGGCATGCTGTCCAACCACAGCCCACATTGGTTCAGAAACACTGGGCAGATGCAGCAGATACAACAGTTTTTAAAATTTCCTGTACGCCAATCCCCATTGCTCTAGGCCCGATGATGAAAATTTGAGGGTGGGGACGGGACAATGAACGACAGGGGGCCTAGAGGTCCCTGTTATGTAAATCCGGCCCTGGCTCTACAAACCTCTTATTACTCTTATTTGGATTATTTTCGTAATTCTTTGTTCATGCTTTTTATATCACTTGGCATTCATGGTTTTAGTGAAAATTTGGTTCTTTCATGGTTTCAGAAATCAATAAAATGAGAATCTTGATAAATGATAATTGAGTTTTTGCTCTAAAACAAACTCGTGTTATAATTTCAAATCAAGTATTTATTAAGCTAAAAACTTGCACATAAAAGTTCAGCATCTAAAAGCTTGAAGGTCATGTCGAAATCTATAGCAGTTGTACTAAGTAAATTTTAAGCAATTTATTTAATTCAAGTTTTTCAGGGTTTTTTTGGGGGGGGTTGAACTTATAAAGCCAATTTGTTTTGGTTATTTTGAAAAAAATGTATAAATAAGGTAACATTTGTGTTTTTTAAATTTTGAGTTTATTCACAGTAAAAAATACTGTCATCCTGTGACTGTATACCCCTTTTAATAGAGGGCAATACCTTAGTGGACCTCCGTCAGCTTGCATTAATAAAGGGCACAAGCTGCCAGGAGCATTTCTGCTTTGTAAATAGGTGCTCACATTAGTTTCCTCTTTACACTTTGGATTTGCAGTTTAGTTTATTTTTTAGGTCTTAAATATGATTTATTGACTTTGTACTCTCACTGAAAGTATTATTTTACCATATATTTGACTGTACTTAATGAATGCTTATTATGGCAATAACAAATACTCTGAGACAGTGCAACTATAAGTGCTCCAATTTCCATACAATGCTAAAAACTACACAAATTAGAATTTTGATAAAAAGGCCACATGCTGAAATACAGCAGACAAGTGCCAATCCATGAGCTAATTTTTAGAAGGGTGCTATAATGAAGAATAATTTTGTTAATTGTCTTTGCTAATTGGTTGCAACCATTTAGCTTTAATGAACTTAACCTCCCATGTGCTATTGTTTGATAATATCTCAATATAAACAGCCAGTTCTTCTCCCATTCTCATAGAAATTTATAAGATGTTTTTTTTAATCTAACTGTGTAACCCTGGGCTGGCAGACATTTATAATACAGCAATATAAAATGTATTCCAGGATACTGGGCTACATGCCAAGCAGTGAGAAAAAGCTTTTGTTTAATCTCAAAAATATTCCACTAGTATATAGCAACATGATAAACTTCTTTTTCTCATGAAAGGGAATATTTTACTCTAAAAATGAACCTGACTCATTATCTTCTAAGATCCATACTAAATGTTTTCTTACAGTAGATATAAAGATTAATTGTCTATTTTTACTGACTGAGGATGTGCTCACTTTTGGAATAAAGTCATCCCATCTGAAATCATCATTTATTTATACACCATCAGCAAGTTATAAACTGCAATTTCTATGCTCTATCCCATTTTCTGATCAATGGCACTACATTCCCATTTTTATTGTAATATCTACATATTACAGAATTGATATCAGACCTGTTTTTCTTTACTATACTAGCAGTGGTCCCCAACCTTTTTTACCCATGAGCAACATTCAGATCTAGAAAGAGTTACTGGGTGGTGCAGAAAAATGTTACTGGGTGGTGCAAAATAAGTGCTGACAGGCAATTTGGTTGCCCCTATATTGACTGCCAGCCTACAGGAGGCCCTGTTTGGTAGTAAATCTGGTTTTTATGCAACTGAAATTTGTCTACCAATCAGGAATTCAAAAATAAGCACTTGCTTTGAGGCCGCTGGGAGTAACATTCAAGGGGTTGGTGCGCAATAAGATGCTCACAAGCTACTGGTTGAGAATCATTGGTCTAATGTATCATTTTGTGTTACTTTCACTTCCACGTTTGCACCTGCAACACTAACCTACCTTAGGCACATTTTTCAAGGTAGGTCACATAAAATGGCACTAACCTGCTGGCATGGGACAAACCTGATAAACTTTACCAAGTTGTAGGAGATTGTGGGTAGGTGTCTCCAACAAATGAAATCAGAGAAAATAATGTTTGGAATAATAGTAAGCATTACATTGTATAACGAAATAACTTCAACTAATAGACAAAGACAAAGTTTATCATATACATATGATATAGCCAATATAGAAGGTAAATAATTATTTCAGCAACACAGCACACTCTTTAGAACTTCAAATGGTCATAATTTTTTATGGTCAAAAATTTTAGCATATCTCAGTTTACACTTTAAGTTGAGTCTTTGTGTAATCTGTGCAGGAACATGTCAAAGACCCTTTTCCTGTGGGAACCCACAACACTTTTCTTGGGGTTTTGCACAGAACCAGATAATGAATGCTCTCTTCTCTGGCACTTCATTCCCTTTCTCTGGATCAAGGGTCTTCAATTCAACTAACTCTTGCTGGACTGTACACATGGGTCTCCATATGGAGTCCAGACTGCAGTGTTTTATATAAGCCCTGTCCTTTCACGACAGCCTTTGGTTTTTACTTGTACAGCGGCCTACAACTCCCAGTTTAGAGGAACTACAGTATATATCCAATGGGACAATGTGTTGTCTAGTATTTGTGGCACAATGTCAGTGTTCCAAGCTTCTTTTAAATATTTGTATACTGCTGATGATTTGTACCAGTTGGCACTTTAAGATGGATTAGCATTGTAAGCAGAGGTAATCGAACCAATGAAGCATAAGAACTGTGAACAGATTGTGTACTAAAAGAAAAGTAAAATATTAGTGGTATCCATCATATCTGGTTTACACAAACAAGCTAAATTTTAACTGAAGTCCAATACTGGTCTATGAAGCAAACAGATACAGCTTAGGGCAGTGATCCCCAACCAGTAGCTCTTGAGCAACAAGTTGCTCCCAAACCCCTTGGATGTTGCTCTCCATGGCCTCAAAGCAGGTGCTTATTTTTGAATTTCAGGGTTGGAGGCAAGTTTTGGTTACATAAAAACCAGGTATCCTGCCAAACAGAGCCTCCTGTAGACTGCCAATCCACATAGGGGCTACCAATAGCCAATCACAACCCTTATTGGAACATTTTTCATGCTTGTGTTGCTCCCAAAATCAAGAGTGAAAAAGGTTGGGTACCCCTGACTTAGGGTGTCTAATGGCATGGAAAAAAACAACAAGCTACTGATAATTGATGGCGACACCACCAAAACTGTTTGTAGAGCTAAAGTATCTCAAAATCATTGAAAATCATTTTCTATCTGCCTACTAAACCCTAAATGTGTGTGTTTTTTCTGCCTATATCTGTACCAGACTTCTCTATGCATACAGAAGCGTAATCATGGCATTTACCTGGCACTCTGTTTAGCCTCTGTAAATTAAAAGTGCAAAGCAAAATGGTGCATAATTAAATGCTTTTAAAGGGGACCTATCACCCTAAAAAAACGGAATTCTAAATCTTATTACCTTCAGTACTGGAATTAAAAATAACAGCAAGCAATTGTGTGCAAAATAATCCTGGATTTAACACCTGCTTTAAAGGGATAGTTTACCTTTAACTTTATTTTAGCATATATTCTAAAACAGCAATATTATTATTATTTCCAATTTATATTTATTTTGTATTCTTTATATTTAAATTTTTTAATCATTTCATTTTTGTTTAGCAGCTCTCCAGCTTGACATTTAAGCAGATCTCTGGTTGCTAGGGTCTAATTTAGCCTAGCAGCCAGGCATTGACATCAATGAGAGATTATTATATGAATAATGGCTGAATATAAAAATAAACATAAACAGTAGCACTAACAATAAAATTGCAGCTTCGCCGAATAACAGTTTTTTGGCTGCCAGGGTTAGTTACCCCCAAAAAAATGAAGTCCAATATAAAAGTTGACAAGAACAAGTCATTCTATAAAATACTAACGTAACAGTAAACTACCCATTTAAGAAGGTATTTTCATGTTTCCCTTAATACATTGCACCTACATGTGCTAAATTATTCACACATACAGTAAATGCCATTAGTGATGGCTTGGAAGTGACTCCACTCATACAGGGTCCAAAATGAAATGAATGTGTTTCTGAGCCGCAGGGGTGACAAGTTGAAAATGTAGGCTTATTGAGCATCTGCTTTTTGGTTACCCCCAACAAAAAGACTGGAAAAAAAGACAGAATATAAATGCAAATAATAATTTTAAACAAAATATAAAAGTTGTCTTCACCTTGATATTGAGTCACAGCTGGGGAGGATTCATTTGAAGGCTGTTCATAAAGGTTTATTTATGAGAACATCCAGTCCTGAGGTTAAGAGCTTCAGGGTTAGGGTACATTTTGGGCAAAGGTTAAATTTCTTTTTTTCAGAGTAATGAGCCATTTTATGTGTATAATGTTTCATTTGGGTTACTTTGTTATGGCTGCTTCACAATTACAGAATAATACTATTTATCTGGTAATGCAAGAATATCATTAGGTTTTTAATAAAGTAATGCAATCATTCAGAGCTTTTCTTTCTCTTGCATACTTCCACCACATTCATACATCAAACATACACATATACAGAAGCTGCTATAAGGAGAGTATATTACTAAGGAGGAGGATATAATCAAATTTAAGACTGAAGCACACGCAGTCAGATTTCCACATAAAAATGCAGGAACAGAAGAAACCGAGAAGGACTGGGCACACACTAGTATATAATATTCCAGCATAAAGTATTGCAACCAGGATTTTCTGGTGCAGCTGAAATACACAGATCATTTACATAAATATATTCTTCTACCAATGACCTGCAGAATGTAAATATTGGTAAGATGTATTTCTGTATACATAGATTTATTTATACAACGCCACAGGAAGCTCAATGCTTTACAAAGTTTGCAAGAATACAATACATGAGATGGATAAATAAATAATTGCAGTACATGGAAAAATAAGAAACATGAGCCAAAAAAAAAAAAGGTTTTACAATGCAAAATGGCATGATGTTATCTACTATTTGCTTGTTTAATGTGTCTCATTGTGCTGCATTTCTTAAGGGCACTAGCACACATACTGTACCTTTGCCAGGCATGTTTTCACCCCAGTAATTAGTAGATCCTTAAGTTATTAATCAAATTAGTGACAAACCACCCGGAATCAATACATGTGCCATTTCCTTAAAAATAACACAAAGAAAACATAAACAATGGTTTAACGGTCCCTTATCTAGAAATGTAAATCAAATGTATGTGTTTAAAGCTAACTTTAGAGATGGAGGATTTAAAGAAGGGATTGAATAAGCTAAAATGTGCAATACAGTAAAACCTCAATCATGCATATCGTGATTTTAAGTTTCCCCTCATTTTACACTATAGTTTGTGGTCCCACCAATATATCATACATAATACATTCCCTGAGTCTTCATCTTCCCTGATTTTACACCATTTTTCCTGGTTCCCTAAACAACTTAAAATGGGTGTTCTACTTTACATGACTTTTGATGCATGGTATAAATGTCAACAGATAATAAATATATCAATTTGTAGATAAAACACTGTTTGGCACAGTAATGGACTTGATTCTAGTGTAAAATCACTGACAGCTCTTCTGAAATGCACACATTAAAATAATGAAAGTCATGTTATGAAACCTAAGCATATCCATTTTGAACAAAAATATCATTGATCTAGGTATAGGACCCCTTTAATAAGTTTTTGAGAAAGCATTCTTATAAATAAAGTTGGAAATATATGTTATACAAGTATTGAGCTATACATGAAAAAATATCATATCCTATTATGTGACTTGTCCAAGGGGGAATTTCAGTGCAGCATACAACATGTATAGATATTTGTGTATGTATACATCGAAATATCAAAAATGACCCAGGTGCTATCTGTACGTGCTCCCATACAAAAAGATCCATGAGAAACAGATGCACAATTTAGAATATTACAAAACATAATTACTTTATTTAATACATTTTAAAAAATTAGGCCAATGTTTCAGTCTCCATCAAGACCATTGTCAAGACTCAAATGTTCAAAATGCTCCTGCCCACATGCAGTCACCACAATCATGTGTAAGGTATATAGACCCTGCCCCATAGAGGAAACATACTCTCTCATCTAGGTAAACATCTGCAGGGGTAACTTGGGAAGGAAAATATAGAATAAAACAAATATATTCCTCTGAACTAAGCAGAGAATAGTGCAAGCACATTTAAGTATCATATGTATCAAAAAAGTATCAAAAAAGTGTCACATAGCGGGATATATTCCAAATTAATGGCAACAGCTTAGAAACAGTATACCCATATCTTAGATTAAATATATCAGCGCTGATTCAAGAAGCATAGAAGCAAACAGTAAACAAATTATAATGAAGGGCTGGCATATACCGGACCAAACTCCCAAAATTAGATATAGTAAAACATCTTTTATTGTAGCAAAAACATCACAGCAAAAAGCCTTACGCGTTTTGTGTCTTGGGGGCACTTAGTCATAGGCTAAACAAACACTTAACACACAGTCATATTTAAATGAAAAAGAACCAATCAGACACATGTATCTAACTGCCAATCCAAATTGTAGGCAGTAATTGTAGGTAGGCCAATCATAAAATTTTTAGATAGGCCAATCCACAACATGGTTACAGATTATGGTTACAGATTAGGTATATCCATCGAATAATTTGTTCATAAAATCACAATTACAAAGTTAAAAAGAGACATTTTTGCAAACTAATAAAGCAGTTAGCAGCAGTATATTTTAATTTAAATTTAATAAATAGAGTTCAAATATTCAGTATGTAAATAGGGTGACTATAAATTCTAGGATATTATAAAGTATTTCATATTTTTCCACAAAGCAAGAGACATTGTATGTATAGTAGAATCAGCTCCCAGACTTTGTCAACTTTTGGGTCCTGGTGCACGTACCCTGACTGGCCACCTTCCAATCCTTTCACAAGTATTGATTGAAGTACATTTCAAGCTTGTAAAAAAGGCTCTATGTAGCCTGAAATGTCGCTTATCCAGGTCCTGCCCGTGTTCCAATAAAGGCATTTTTATCTACAGAAAAAAAACATGTGGTGCTGTACTTCAATCAATACAAGAGACATTGTACTCAAAATTTATGCCAAATTGCTGTCTGGTTTCTAAAAAAATATCCACATTGCTTCTTGTTTAAGCAATTTATTTAGGATATTCCCGTCTCTGACGAGGACCGAAACTTTTTCTATACCAATTACTGAAAAGAAAGAAAGAGCTCTATTATTGCAGGTAACAAAATGCCTAACAGTGGTAGAACTATTTGGATCCTTTATATTACGTATATGTTCCCTGATTCTCTCGTTTAGTGCGCGGCAATCATATTGCTGGAAACACGTCTTACATATAATAAGATATACAACATTTTTATAATTACAATTGATTTATTATCTGATATTATATGTTTTGTTAGATTGAGAGGACAGAAAGGTTGTAGTTCTGTCAATATAATTACATGTGATACATTTTCGGGCTCCCCATTTATACATCCAAATGTTCAACCAAAGTGTTATGAGTGGATTCAGAACTTTGTACAAGACTTGGGTATAAAAGATCTCCAATATATTTGGGATGTCTGGAAACAAAATTACATTTTGGTCCTAGAACTTGGTCCAATGTCGAATCTGTACGAAGGATGGCTAGATTTTTATTATCAATATGTCTGATTTGTTTAAATTGAGCACTATGTGTCAAAACACAAGACAATCCTTCTTTTCAAAGTCATCCTTCTTTTGTGTACTCGGTTGAATGGGTAAAAGGCCATTAGTGGGACTATTGTCCAGGTTGGCCTTATACTTCTTAAAAAGATCACATAGTTTTTTATATTAGGCTTTAAAGAAAGCTGCCTTCAATCTATCCATACTATAGCCTCTATCTAAAAGCCTATCACGCAGCCGACAAGACTGTGTTACAAATTCATCAAAAGTAGAGCATATTCTTCGAAGTCTCAAAAACTGGCCATACGTATACTTATGATGAGATGATCAGGATGAGAAGGATGTAAAATTGTGTTACTGGCACAGACTTTTCGATAAAGTGTTAAAAAGACTTTATCATTTGAGGATTTAAGTGTAATGTCCAAAAAATGTAATTTTAAATTTAGATCATTAGAATTGATATCCGAAATGAAATCCTGAAGATATGATTCTGTGCCTGATCAAACTAATAAAATGTTGTCTATATAGCGGCCATAATAGAACAGTGTTTATTAAGCCCTAACGGTGCCAAAGTGTTCAACTTCTAAATCCAAAACAAAAATTTTTTGGAGTAAGACTTTAGATCTATCACCGCCCCTTCTCAAGGGTGGTTTGTGATCAATGGCAATGTATTTAAAAGTAGGCAATCTGTAGCTAAAATGTTTAGCAACTGGTTTGCGTGTAAAACCATCTCTGGAAGGCCATACTAATTGAGGAGCGATGTGCATCCATCCGCAACCTCAAAGTTTGATCAGTCTTGCCCACATATGACAGCCCACATGGGCATATTATCAAATAAATCACATGTGTAGTGGTACATGTGATATGATGACGGATCAAAATGCATTTCCGTGTATGGGGGTGTAAAAAGGAAATGCCCGGTGCCATATATCGGCAAGAAGTACAACTTGGACAACTAAAACACCCAGGTTTTTTCTCTGATAGCCATGTATTTCACCCTTTAGGGGGTATAGCAATTAACTGGGTCTGCCTTGACCAACAAATCACACAGATTGGCCCACACTAACTATAGGGAGTTCAGGTACAATCAGCACGAATTATATTCCATTGCTTCTTAATAACATCAACCCGTAGTTCCAGAGTTGTACCTAGTGCAAAACAGAAGGCCTGACTTTCGTTTTTCAAATTTATTTTTGTCTTTACCACGTTTATGTGCCATAGTTAGGGCTTGTTGCAGAATCTGGATACCCTCTATCCTTAAATCTGTCCCACATCTGATCTATTTGCTGATCACATAGTTGGGAATTACAATTGTTCCTTGTCACTCTAATGTAGAAGAGTGTTTCTATCTGTTGGTTTACGGAACAGGGTATATTCCACATGGTCATCTTCCAACCTTAATTCCACATCCAAAAATTGTATTTTAATGGGTGCATCACATAGGTAAATCTGACAGGGCAATCTATAGTGTTTAATTCCTTAACCATGTCATTAAATTCCATTTCAGTCCCCCTCCACATAATAATCATATCATCTATAAAACAGAGAAAAAATAGCAACTTATCTCCATATTTGGACTCAATGTAATGCTGTTTATACTGATGCATGTATAAATTTGCATAGGCAACCACCATGGCCGCTCACATAGTCGTGCCCAGCAATTATAAATAATAATTTTGTTCAAAACGAAAATAATTTAAAGAAAATACCAGATCCAATAACTCCAAAACAAATGCTATGGGTGGACCATCATAGGGTGGAAACTCCATAATAGAGCACCTAACTGCCTCCAATCCCGCAGCATGAGGTATTACAGTATATAAGCTTACCACATCCATGCTTGCCGGTGCCATCTGTTGGTATGCACAAATGCTTAATACAATTCAGCAAATGGGGCATATCTTTTAAGTATGTGGGAGTATTATGGACCACTGGTTGTAATATTGTGTCAACATACAAACCAATGGGGTGTAGAAGAGACTCATGCCCCGAATCAATCGGTCGCCCTGGTGGCCATGTCAAACATTTATGAACCTTAGGTAAGGTATATAGTAGCGGACAATTGGGTGTTTCTGTATCAAAAAATCCCTAAGTTGTACATCAATAATGCCTTGTTTTAATGACACATTCACAGTTGCACCCACCCTCACCTTGAAATGTATCAAAGGGTCACCTATCAGTCATTTTTAAACATTAGAATCAATAAGCTGGTTCATAATGTCTCCACAGTATTGACAATAATTTAATAAAACAATACCCCCACCCTTATCCACCGGTGCGGATTACAATGTTAGTGTCCTAATTAAGTGATGTAGCAGCACGTTCAGATTTCGTAATAATGTCCTTAGCACGACTTAGGGGAGCCCAATTTGTACCCTCTTTTTCAGTTACCTGCTTAAACATTTTAATAGCAGGATTAACTATAGGAAGAGTGTAGATACTTTTAAAGTGATACTGACACTAAAAAACTACTTTTTAAAATATGAATGTACATGAAAAGTTACCTATAGGTCATGTTGATCGTTTTGTGCTGAGAGGTTTACTTTTGTAAGTAATTGTTAGTTGAAGTTTCTAAACCTGACTGTTTTGCCAACCTGTCCCATCTCAGCCTGTCAGTTAGAGTTTCTAATGCTAATGGACTCCTGCTGCACAAATATGGCAGCCCCCTCATACAGGAGCATGGGGAGTCACATGGGTAATGGAAAAGCTTTGAGCAAATACTTTATGGCAAAATTATAAGTAGCATGCAAAGCCAATTTTATGAAAGATGTAAAAAAGAGTTTAATTTCTGGTGTCAGTATCGCTTTAAGCCTCAACATTGAGGTTGGAATCTCTTTTTGTTGATTTAAAGTGGTCTTTAAAAATGCCTTTAGGATCTGCTCTCCTTAGGGTGTACAGTCATGCAAGTACCCAGTGCTGCTAAGGGATATTATCTATATAAACAGATGTGGCAGCCAGGGCCGCCATTAGAAATCACGGGGCCCCGTACAACAAAATTTTTGGGGCCCCCTGGGCCCCGCCCACACTGATGACCAAGCTCCACCCCATTTCCCGCCCACTCCACATCGCAGTTAAAAGACCACACAGACATCAGCGCTAAAAAAGTAACCCCCCCCCACACAAGTTGTAAAAAGCTATTGATGGTCAGGGCCCCCTTATAAAAAATTGGGGCCCCAAAAAAAAAAAAATTTAAAATTTTTTTTTTTTAAAAAAAAACATTGGTGGCAGGGGCCCCCTTACAAGTTAAAAACAAATTGGGGCCCCAAAAAAAAATTAACAAAAAAAAACATTGGCGTCAGGGGCCCCCTTATAAGTTAAAAACAAATTGGGGCCCCAAAAAAAAATTTAAAAAAAAAAAAAAATTTTTTGAAAAAAAAAAAAACATTGGCGGCAGGGGCCCCCTTATAAGTTAAAAACAAATTGGGGCCCCAAAAAAAAATTTGAAAAAAAAAAAAAATTTTTTTGAAAAAAAAAAAAAAAAACATTGGCGGCAGGGGCCCCCTTACAAGTTAAAAACAAATTGGGGCCCCAAAAAAAAATTTAAAAAAAAAAAAAATTTTTTGAAAAAAAAAAAAACATTGGCGGCAGGGGCCCCCTTATAAGTTAAAAACAAATTGGGGCCCCAAAAAAAAATTTGAAAAAAAAAAAAAATTTTTTTGAAAAAAAAAAAAAAACATTGGCGGCAGGGGCCCCCTTACAAGTTAAAAACAAATTGGGGCCCCAAAAAAAAATTTAAAAAAAAAAAAATTTTTTGAAAAAAAAAAAAAACATTGGCGGCAGGGGCCCCCTTATAAGTTAAAAACAAATTGGGGCCCCAAAAAAAAATTTGAAAAAAAAAAAAAAATTTTTTTGAAAAAAAAAAAAAAAACATTGGCGGCAGGGGCCCCCTTACAAGTTAAAAACAAATTGGGGCCCCAAAAAAAATTTAAAAAAAAAAAAAAATTTTTTTGAAAAAAAAAAAAACATTGGCGTCAGGGGCCCCTTACGAGTTAAAAAAAAAATTGGGGCCCCAAAAAAACATGTTTTAAAAAAAAAGATTGGTTGCAGGGGCCTATAGAATATTAAAATAATACATTGGTGGCCAGGAGATTAAAAAAAAAAAAATACACAAACTGGTGTTCAGTAGAATTGAACTCACGGCTTCAGTACTTCAACTTCACCTCCTTTCGTGACTTCGGGTCTTTTCACCGCTTCAGGACTTCGGCTTCGGCTGTTTTCGTGACTTCGGGTCTTTGCGCTGCTTCAGGACTTCGGCTTCGGCTGTTTTCGTGACTTCGGGTCTTTTCGGCGCTTCGTGACTTCGGCTTTTTCCGTGACTTCGGGTCTTTTCGGCGCATCGGCTTCGGCTTTTCGGCACTTCCGCATTCGGCAGCACAGAGGCAAGACGTACGGCTCGGGCGCTCGTAAGGGGGGCCCGGATCTTCAAAAAATGCAGCGCTGCCGGGCCCCCCTTCATGCCCGGGCCCGGTACGCTTGTCCCCCCTGTCCCCCCCTGATGGCGGCCCTGGTGGCAGCACAAGGATTTAGTTAAAAAATCTATATTTTTATTTCATCATGGTACAGGAATCAACGTTTTGACTGATAAATGCTCTGGATGTGAGCCAAAACTTGATTCCTGTACCATGATGAAATAAAAATATAAATTTTTTAATGTGCGTTGCCACATCTGTTTATATATAAATATATAGGTATGGGACCTGTTATCCAGTATGCTTGGGACCTGGATTTCTGGATAATGGATATTTCCATAATTTGGATCTTCATACCTTAGATCTACTAGATAATTATGTAAACCTTAAATAAACAATAAACCCAATAGGCTGTTTCTGCTTCCAATAAGGATTAATTATATCTTAGTTGGGATCAAGTACAAGCTACTATTTTATTATTATAGAGAAAAAGGAAATCATATTTAAGAATTTGGGTTATTTGGATAAAATGCAGTCTATGAAAGACAGGCTTTCCATAATTCTGAACTTTTTGGATAATAAGGTGCCGGCTAACGGATCTCATACCTATATATATATATATATATATATATATATACCTTAGTTAACTTAGCTTTTACATTACGCATCTGACTCCCCGTGCTCGTTTATGAGGGGGCTGCCATATTTGTGCAGCAAAAGTCAAAAGTTAGCATTAGAAACTTTAACTGGCAGGCTGAGATGGGACAGTCAGGTTGACAAAACAGTCAGGTTTAGGAACATCAATTAAAAATTATTTACAAAAACAGACCTCTTAGCAAAAAACAATCACCATGACCTATAAGTAACTTTTTCAGAATGTACATTCCTATTTTAAAAGTCGTTTTTTAGCATCAGTATCACTTTAGGCAGTTCTCAGATTTTTGACCTTACAGTATCACAAGCTGAATCTATGTCATTGTAGAGTTAGTATATATAGTGAATAAAGTACCCCCTTTTGTAAAATATAAGGATATTATAAGTTACCGAGGAGTTTCATGACCATATAAAAACACGAGGCCGAAGGCCGAGTGTTTTTATACGGTCATGGAACTCCAAGGTGACTTCTAATATCCTCATATTTTGCAACTGGGGGTACTTTATTTATTATAATACACAAGTTTCAGTGAGTCATGTGACAGAAATTACATCAGAACTCACCGTTTATAACTGATGACATCAGAACTCACCGTTTATAAGGCTATAATTTACAGGTTATTCATGGCTTTTGTGTATTATAATATATATATATACCATTGTTGTATTGACAATTCATTAATAAAAAAAAAAAACAAAGACTCATTTGCTTCTATTTTAAATAACGTTCTGTAGAGAGTCATGAATGAGATTTGAGTCCTCTATTTCTTCCTGGGTAGTTGTATTCTACACAGTTTATCTGCTATTTACTTTTGAAACATGGGTCCCCTGGCTAGATTTCAACTTAAATGGCTTCTTCAAGGCTCAACATTGCTACACATACACACAAAAAGCTTTAGTTTTTTGGTGTAAGTAATCCTTGATAAAATTATGAATTTGGTGAAAAATATAAATGAGGATAGTAGGTTTTCTTACCCCACATATTACATACAGTACATATAAACATAATATTTTTTTCCCGTGGGTTTATTAATTAATCTGTGCCGTCCATATTTTGGCACAAATATCTGGAGTATGTTATGTTCTGTCAATTAATAACTAATTAAGTCAGATGATTACAAATTGCTTAAACTGTAAACTCCAAAAAAAAGTCAGAATGCAGCTGTATTAGATGTTAACATTATTATTTTCTATTTAGAAACAGGCATGATCTTTCATATGTGAATTTGCAGACTGTTCATTTCTTGTGTAACAGTTTGCTGTTTACAGTTCACCCTCTTACTGGCATTCTTGTAACTGAGGAAATTCCTGAGAGAATGACTGTTGACTCTAATTTGCCCTTTCTGCCACTTACCTTCAAGGACAATCAGGGTTTGAACTTACTACAGAGTTTTTTTATTGCTTCATTATAAGGCACAATACTTTCTTACCATTTACATTACAGTTTGGGCATTTCTGGGCATTTTTGTTAATTATAGCTGCCAACATTGTCATGTAACAAATCACCTATGTATGTTTCCCAATATTACTCAAAGGTGAACAAGAGATCATAAATAAGTAAAGGACTCCCCCTTGCTAGAGAAACATGTTTGCCAGGTGATCTAGTCTAGATGTTGTGAAACTCATGCAATTTTTATACAACATACAGTATAGCCTCATTCTCCTAGCCAAAGAGCCTTAGTGATCCATGGGGTTCATCAGCACTCCCAGGGCCACTCCTGCCATGAGGCAAGGTAACCTTGTAACTCCTCAGGTGGCAGCAGCCCCAGGATCGCCCCTGAGCATTCCATAGTCTCTCTATTTATTCTCAGCAGAACACATGTATCAACTATCACCCACAAAATGTTTGTGTGTCGCTATTAAATATACATTTAACAACTGAACCACTAGTGAACCTTTTGACTCGATTGGTGTAAATCTTGGTAACCACATGGCTGTGACCACATGTTTTTCCTTTGTGGTTTCTTTTTTTTAATAATTTTTTTTGTTTTTAATGAAAACATTTTTTGGTGGCAATATATTTATTTTTTCTTAAAAATACAATTGTGGCAAAAATTGTTATTGTAAAAAATGTCTGACTCCACGCTTTATATCGAGTAGGTCTCCCTTTTGAAGAAATACATTTTATGAGATGGGACAAAGAAGAATTTTAATAAGGAATGCACACAGAAGGAATAGTTTCAGTAAGTTTGAGACAACATATATCATCCCAAGCAGTGTTATAACTATAGAGGAAGCAGACCCCGCGGAACACGGGGGCCTGGGGCACATGGCCTGCTTTCTCTAAGTTATGCAAATCTCCTCTCTGCAGTTGTTCTCCAAATTGAGAGCAGGGAATTTAAGTATTTATAGTTTTTTGTTTGCTTTATGTGTTTGCCTAAAATATAGGAAATTGAACCAGTATCCTGAGCTTACAAAAATTAACAAGAAATCAAATATTTCAGTTGGAGCAAATCTTTTGTAAGAGAGAACGCTGTGTGAATTACTGAACAAGAACTCCCTATAGCTGGCCATACCTGTATCAATAAAATGTATAATTTTCCATACAAGTATGGTGTCTGGATGATCCCAGGCAATATCTACGGTATGTACCATGGATATTAATCAGTTCATTCATCATTCAGGTATAAAAAATTTTTATCTGTAGATGAATTATGTATTGTAACATTAATAACATTTATTCATAATAAAATGTTGAAATACACCCCATAAAATATCTTATTTAAATGTGATACATGGCAAAAAGTGCAATTTTTCGGATGCAAATTAACCTTTTTATCCACATACACAGTGTTTTTTCAGTATAATTCAAATTTATATCAAAAACCAACGTCTGTTTGGCATATTGCACAAAATTAGTAATGGACCAGTTTGCTCTGCATTTGTTGGAAAATGACTTCATTTTCTGCATAAAGCATTAATAATAACATTGTGCTTTCTATATTTGATTGTAAATGCAGTCTTAGATGTCATATTACAAGTTTCTTTCAGAATTTAGAAATTCTATTTATATTAAACCCTTTTAAGGTTTAAACATTCAGCTCTTAATGGAACCATCGTTACTTTTAATTCCTATCTGTGTACTCCTTGCTTAGGTTTGAGGGCACGAGTGCAGTGACTTTCTAATAGCTTCTACATCAAAACTTCCACTAATTTTACCATGTAAGAATTTGTTTTCATATTTTAATCTCACTTTTATGAACACTGAACCTTCTTAAAGCAGACAGACCTAATATTCCTGTATTTGAATTTTACATTTATCTTGAGTACAATAGCAAATAATGGAAATGACGTCTGTAATGCTTCTTTGAATGTAAATTTCAGTTTACTTATGGGAAATCCCTTAACGTCATGGGAATTTTTAGTATTCTCCAGCATGGGTGTTGCTTTCTAATCCTGCACATAAATTGTAACCTCACTTTCCACAAGGGAATTCCTTCACATCTAAATCTGGCATATAATACCACATCCCAGAAAAATAGTAGGTTAGAACATTCTGCTAGAAATAAAAGCCTACTATTACCTGTATACACCTTTAAAACATGGTATATTTTTCAAATGATGTTGTGATAACTTTATAATTTCTTTTGAAATTGCTATCCACACAATTTACAGACTACAACTCCCTTTGTGTACTTCAGTTTTTATGTTTCCTGTTTGCTTCTAATGAAGATATCATCATTAGACGGATCGTTTCCTTGGGAAACTTCCACACCTGTTCATACAACAGTAGATTACATGTGCTTTACAAATAGAAAGCTTAATTAAAAACGAATTCTCTACAGGGAAGGGGCTATTACAGGAACATGTATATTTAGAGGCATATTTTTCAGAAATTATTCAAAAGCCTTTACGAGTGAATAGGGTGCGAGTTTTTTGGGGGATTTGTCTTTTCTGCCATCTCATTGACTGAAGACTTTTATTTGACTTTTATTTGTGCCATAATCAGGACACAAATTAATTGTATTTGTACATAGACCTCATGCCATCTTACTAATAAGCATCACATGCAAAGGTCTATCAGAAAATGCAAAAATACATAGATCTACCAGCTTGTGTTAGGCAGGAAAAATGCCAGACTCAATTGCCAAAAAGAAAGAGACAGCTTTGGTGAACACAGACTACACTGTAGAGAACACTGCATGGACTGATAATTTTCAAGTGACATTTGGTGGGATATTTATTAATAAGTCCAAATGGTAAAAATGCAAAAATTCTAGTTTTTTTTACTATAGAATTTTAATTTTTAGAGGGAAAAAAAAACAAATTTTTTTATACCTAGGCTGCAAAAAGTCTGAATCTTAATACACTCCATCTTTAATCTGTCGAGGTCCTGTAGAATTCAATGACAGAGGTCCTATTTGCAATTTGAAAATAGTATTGTCTTCACTGGGATTCTTATGATAATCCGAATATTTCAAGCTTTTCCACCGATTTCATGAAAAATGTTGACTTTTTGGGCATCAAATCCGAAAAAATCTGTTTTTTCACACAATCATCCGAAAAAGTCAAGGTTTTTGTACGATAAGAGCCCAACCCCCCCAAAAACATGGTATTGAATGCTTGCACACCAACTTCCTCCAGTCTATTGATACTGTACACACTAAGCATACGCCACTTCTTGGGCTTAGAACCCAAAATCCCTAAAAAAAAAAAAAATTCCTCAGCACACCACTTACTTGATTTTCAAGGGTGCATGCACTTCCTGGCTGTTACAGAAACCAAATAGTATCCAGGGACTTTGTATGGAAGGAGCAGACCTATGGCCAATGCCTTTTCAAACCATTTATTGCAGCAGAAAAAAACAGCACACGATTTCGTGGGATACCCCCTTTCTGAAGGTGCAATCCACACTCAATGAAACCATATATTTAAAGGAGAAGGAAAGGTTAAAACTAAGTAAGCCTTATCAGAAAGGTCCATCTAAATATACCAGTAAACCCCCAAAGTAATGTTGCTCTGAGTCCCCTGTCAAAAGAAATACTGCATTTTTTTCCTTCTATTGTGTACACATGGGCTTCTGTATCAGACTTCCTGCCTTCAGCTTAAACCTCATTGCCCTGGGCAAGAGCATGCTCAGTTTGCTCCTCTCCCCCCACCCCTCCCTTCGCTACTGTAATCTGAGCCCAGAGCAGGGAGAGACTCAGGCAGGAAGTGATGTCACACCACATTAATACTGCAGCTCCTATTCTAAACAAACAGAGAGTTTCTAGAGCTTTTTACTCAGGTATGGTAAAACATTCTACAGAATAAATATAGCATTCTAGCTTGCACTATTGCAGCTTATCTATTGGCAATAAAATGCCTCCGTAGCTTTCCTTCTCCTTTAAATACATTCCTTAACATGTGACACCATCCTGTGATTAATTAATCCCTTAGTGTTTTAAATAGCATAACACAATGATATTTAACACATAGTCCATAGTTCACTCCATATCCAACCATCATCGTATATCCAATAGATTATACATTTTAGTCCATTACCTAGAAAAATACAATAATAATAAATTATCTAAAACACTGCTTAATTAATTTTCCAATTCCCATAAATTTCCTAAAATTCGTAAAATTCAGGAAAAACTTTTGTTTAATCCTACGGGAGAAAGAGACTCCCAATTGTTTTATCCATACTGCTTGTCTCTTTAATAGTTGTTTTTGGATATTACCTCCTCTAGGCAAATTCATCTGTTTTATTATCATTCATCTGACTTGAGCCACTGAATGTTTATTGTGTAAATAACCGCTGAACTATTTCATGTAAAATGTCCTCAGACATTGTGGTGGGACAGGAAATTACTTTCACTTTCATTTCTGCATTTCCTAGATGTCACACTGCATTCCTCATATTCCCCCTCCCCACCTCACCTTCTAATTGTGTAGCCAGTCTATTTGGGCATGTCTATTTGGTCCCCTATTCTGACCCATAAACAAGATTTTGGGATATGCAAAGCTTGCCTTCATAACAATATTCACAAAATGACGTCTGTCTGCTTGCTGTGATTATGTACTCTCAAGATTGAATGAAACATGATTTAAATAATTTATAAAGTGTAATAAAGTTTATTTTGCTTGACAAATACAGTAGATATGGATTTGGAATTATTTCCTAAGGTGACAGGTCCCCTTTAACTACTATATTGCCTCTATACAGTTACACATAGCAACCAAGCAGAAACATTCAGCTTAGTTTTGCAGAAGCCTGATTAAATATCTGATGCCATACCTAGTACTAGGGTTGCCACCCACCAGCCTAGCCGGTAAAAATTATGGTTTATCCCAATGTTATTAATAGGGAAAAAGATAAATATATAGGAAGGCCGGTATTTTTTCCAGAAAAGGTGGCAACCCTACCTAGTACAAGTATGGTATCCCTTATATAGAAACCTGTTATACGGAAAGCTCCAAATTATGGGAAGGTCAACTTCTATTAAATCCATGTTAAGCAAATAATTCATATATTTAAAAAACATTTTACTTAAATACTAAATAATAGTTATTATAATAGTAATAAATCAGCAGCTTGTACTAGATGGTAACTAAGCTGCATGAATCCATATTGATAGCAAAACAATCTTATTGGGTTTATTCAACATTTAAATGATTTTTAGCAAAAGTAGAGTGATCCAAATAATGGAAAGATCCCTTATATGGGGAAAACCCAGGTTTTAAGCATTCTGGATAATAGATCCTATACCTCTACCCAGGGCCGCCATTAGAAATCACGGGGCCCCGTACAACAAAATTTTTGGGGCCCCCCTGGGCCCCGCCCACACTGACGACCAAGCTCCACCCCATTTCCCGCCCACTCCACATCGCAGTTAAAAGACCACACAGACATCAGCACTAAAAAAGTAACCCCCCCCCACACAAGTTGTAAAAAGCTATTGATGTTCAGGGCCCCCTTATAAAAAATTGGGGCCCCCAAAAAAAAAAATTAAATTTTTTTTTTTTTAAAAAAAACATTGGTGGCAGGGGCCCCCTTATAAGTTAAAAAAAACTTGGGGCCCCAACAAAAAAAATGTAAAAAAAACTACAAAATAAACAAACATTGGTGGCAGGGGCCCCCTTATAAGTTAAAAACAAATTGGGGCCCCAAAAAAAAATTTGAAAAAAAAAAAAACTGGTGGCAGGGGCCCCCTTATAAGTTAAAAACAAATTGGGGCCCCAAAAAAAAATGTAAAAAAAAAATAATTTTTTTTTGAAAAAAAAAAAAAAAACTGGTGGCAGGGGCCCCCTTACAAGTTAAAAAAATTTAGGGCCACCAAAAAGAAAATTATTATTTTTTTTTTTTTTAAAAAAACAATGGTGGCAAGGGGCCCCTTATGAGTTAAAAAAAAAATTGGGGCCCCAAAAAAACATGTTTTAAAAAAAAAAGATTGGTTGCAGGGGCCTATAGAATATTAAAATAATACATTGGTGGCCAGGAGATTAAAAAAAAAAAATACACAAACTGGTGTTCAGTAGAATTGAACTCACGGCTTCAGTACTTCAACTTCACCTCCTTTCGTGACTTCGGGTCTTTTCACTGCTTCAGGACTTCGGCTTCGGCTGTTTTCGTGACTTCGGGTCTTTTCGGCGCTTCGTGACTTCGGCTTTTTCCGTGACTTCGGGTCTTTTCGGCGCATCGGCTTCGGCTTTTCGGCACTTCCGCATTCGGCAGCACAGAGGCAAGACGTACGGCTCGGGCGCTCGTAAGGGGGGCCCGGATCTTCAAAAAATGTTTTAAAAAAAAAAGATTGGTTGCAGGGGCCTATAGAATATTAAAATAATACATTGGTGGCCAGGAGATTAAAAAAAAAAATACACAAACTGGTGTTCAGTAGAATTGAACTCACGGCTTCAGTACTTCAACTTCACCTCCTTTCGTGACTTCGGGTCTTTGCGCTGCTTCAGGACTTCGGCTTCGGCTGTTTTCGTGACTTCGGGTCTTTTCGGCGCTTCGTGACTTCGGCTTTTTCCGTGACTTCGGGTCTTTTCGGCGCATCGGCTTCGGCTTTTCGGCACTTCCGCATTCGGCAGCACAGAGGCAAGACGTACGGCTCGGGCGCTCGTAAGGGGGGCCCGGATCTTCAAAAAATGCAGCGCTGCCGGGCCCCCCTTCATGCCCGGGCCCGGTACACTTGTCCCCCCTGTCCCCCCCTGATGGCGGCCCTGCCTCTACCTGCATAAAGCTGACCTTACACAGCTTCCTGTAGGCTGCCAGTCCACATATGGGCTGCCAAATAGCCAACCATAGTCTTCTTTTACATCCTCTTAGATACTGTTTCATGCCTGTGTTGCTCCCCAACCTTTTTTACATTTAAATGTGGCTCATGGGTAAAAATGATTGGGAACCCCTAATGTAATCAGTTTTGGCCACTGCTGTGTTTCTTGTTTTTTTCTTACTGCACTGTCTTTTCCATTCTTAACTATGGTCTGATTAGTGATTCTAGTGCAGGGTTTCCAAACATTTTTTTTACTCCTGAGCCACATTCAAAGATTTGGAAATCAGCATAAGCATGAAAATGTTCCGGGAGGTGCTACATATGGGCTCTGATTGGCTATTTGATAGCCCCTATGAGAACTGGTAGCCAGGAAGCTCTGTTTGGCATTACACTAGTTTTTTTTTATTTATATAAAACTTGCCTCCATACCAGGAATTCAAAAATAAACACCTGCTTTGAGGACACTTGAAGATACACGCAATGGGTAGGCAAGCAACATGTTGCTCATGAGCCACTGGTTGGAGATCGCTGCTCTAGTGATTTATCCTTTTCCACTTATTTTGGTTCCAAAAGAGCATCTCAGATCTTCCTTCCATAGCACTTATTCATCAAGGGATACTGCTCAAAAGCCTAGCTTCTCATTTCTCATTAAATATATGCTGTTTCTCTTATTTTGTCTAGTGATGGGTGAATAAATTTGGCAGGCACAAATTTGCGGTGAATTTCCACATTTCGTGAAAAATTCGTGAAACTGCTGCAAAAATATGCCGGCGTCAAAAAGATCTGGACGCTGTCAGAATACTCGCGTCAAATCTGTCATGCATCAACATTATTGGGACGCCCATTAACTATAGTGCAGGGGTAAAAAATTTTAAGTTTTGGAGTTTTTAGGCGAAGCGAAACGGGACAAATCCGCCCATCATTGATTTTGTCATGTATGTCAATGGCCAAACCTGATATAGCTCAGAGCTATCATCAAAGGCTTAGATTAAGCTAATGTCACACAGATTAGATGCAACCACATGACCAGGATCAGGAAATAAAAAGGATTGTGAACAATACAAAGGCAGAAAGATAATATTTGATAGAATTAGAGTAAATTATTAAATAGAAATACTTAAAAGTGAAAAGAATGCTGAGCGAAGACAGAAGAGAAGGAGAAAACAGGAAAACAATATAAAATAACATGAAAATTAATAACCTTAATATAATATAAAATTATATAGCAATATGAATAAGGTTATAGGAAGACATCATAATGCACATAATTCAATAGATAATCATACATTTAACTACTCTCCATATACTCTTAATTGTAGTGGACAAATATGTGGACAAATATTTGGCAAAACACATTTTTACAACCTAGGCTATCTACCTGCAAATTGCTATCTAATAAGATAAAACACATCCAAGAAGATGTAATCATAACATTAGCATAAACTCACCTATCAGGTTTTCCAATTGCTTATTGCTTGTGTTTGAATGGTTATCAATGACTAAATCTATGGAAATCAGAAAAGTGTTTTTAACTGAGGCTACTTTGAACAGCTTTGCAAAAAGTTAATACTTCTTCAACCCAAATGTGCATTCGCTGCCAAATGATCACCTGTCTTGTGTCACTCTAATGACTGTCAAGCTATGTAATGGGTTTTACACACATTGTTTTTACCTTCCGCCACGCCATTTCACATTCCACCACACAAGATCACATGAGTTTACAGAACACATTATATTATATTGTGCCTGTACTCTCCACACCATACTGAACTGCCAAACGCAGATGGAATGCTGCTTGTTGCATGTCACCTGTGCAATAAATAAATGCACAATAGAAAAGCTGATGTGTTCCCGCCTGTTGGAATGCAAAAAAAAAAGCCATCATATGGGAGCAAATGTAAAAACGTGCACATGTAAGAGCTCTAAGCCTGCAATTCCATGGAGTATACAACAGTTATATCTCATGTAGACTTTCATTAAAGAGGGTAGCATAGTCCTATATTTCTACAACTAACTAAAAATCATGTTGACACATAACATATTGCTGAGAAAAAAGGCAGTGCACAGGATAAAGATCCACACATAGAATACCCCTTTTGGTACTAAAACTTGGTAAATACAACTCATTTAAGTAGCATCTTTAATATAGGATCTTGGGATCCATTATACACTATATACTTGATTATGCTGAGAGCTTTAATGTATCTATCGCTACAGTACAAAAATTCTTAGATAATTACTTTATGAACAAGCTTAGATGGGTCCACACACAATTTTCAAATGGCATAGCCCCAGTGATGTTGTGCTGCATTCCCTGCCTACTAGGCCACCCCAGAAAGTAACAATACATTCAATTATATAAACTATTACCTGAATGACATTTCTCATATGAAAAAATGTGATACAAAACCAGAGGCCTCCCTCAAAAGGCTATGTTTTGTATTGAGTTTTTGGAAATCAGTTGACTCATTTTAGTTGTCCACTTGAGTTGTTTGGGATATGAACAAAATATTGAGCTAGGCTAGAACAATGTTTAATTAGTACCCAGTAACTTAATTCTTTTTTTTTAAAGAAGACCTTTATCTAGAGCAGTGATCGCCAACCAGTGGCTCAGGAGCAAAATGTTGCTCACCAACCCCAGCCTCAAAGCAGGTGCCTATTTTTGAGTTCCTGGCTTGAAGGAAAGTTTTGGTTGCATAAAAACCAGGTGTACTGCCAAAGAGAGCCTCCTGTAGGCTGCTATTGCACATAGGGGCTAACAAATAGCCAATAACAGCCCTATTTGGTACCCCAGGCAGGCCTGGACTGGCAATCTGTGGGTTCTGGCAAATGGCAGAGGGGTTGCTGTAAGTTGCCATAGGCAGGCACTATTTAGTGGGCTGGTGAGGTGCTGTTTGGGCCTCTGTGGAGCTGAAATGCCAGGGCCTATTTTGAATTTCAGTCCAGACCTGCCCACAGGAACATGTTTCATGCTTGTGTTGCTCCTCAACTTTTTTACATTTAAATGTGGTTCATGGGTAAAAAAAAAATTGGGGAACCGTGATCTAGATAAAGATTTCATTCTTTCTTTCGTAATACTGTTAAATTATCTGCAAAGATAATTAAGTATATATATATAGGTTCATATTATCAAATGTGTCATATACATTTATGCTGATTTCCAGTAGGCCAGAGAACAGGAAGCCTCAACAGTGTGCTACCATTCATAAATTGGAGCAGTCATAATGGATACAGGCAAGCCATCCAAAAAACAGGACAATTACAAATCAATATGCAAACCTCTAAACCATTGTTTACTTTGAATGGCTAATGCATTTCCCAGCAAAAAAAACTCTAAATCAGTTGTTAAATATTTTTACTGAGGACAGCTCCCATTTAATTAACTTTTACAATTCTTTTTGTGGTTTTAACACTTAATAAATGTTTAAAAGATGTTTTTAAAAACCTTCTTCACATGCAAGATTATTAGAACTAAAAGCTTCAATTGGGGGGGAAAAAATATGGATATTAATAAGCCTTCCCTGTAGTGTCATTAAATTCCTTCTTCCTTTAAATGTATAATGTCAAAATGTTTAAGTTTCACTGCTTAAAAATGTCATTATATTAGAGCTACAGAGACAACCTCTCTGCTCTCTTTTGGGCCTGTCTTTTCATTCTCCCACAGTCAATAGTCATTACGATGAGTGACAAGCAGAACTGTGGTTAGTGGAATTGCAAGTTTCCTCCAGACTTCAAATTTTTATTGTGTCCCTGTATCAGCTATTATCTCCTCTCAGCAGTTATATTTGCACATATTCTACTGGGTCTTTTAAAGAACTAGCTGTTGAAAACTATGGTATGGCCCTCCAGCTGCCAGCAACAGCTCCTTTGACAGATGGAGGGCTACCTGTTCACATACAGGAACACGTTTTTGTCTCATTATCCAATAACATATATCAGAATTCATCCTTACCTGGAAATAGAACAGAACAAGAACTTTTTGCACAATTACCTGAGGGTAATTCACCAGTGACAGATGGAAGGCCATCTTCTGATATGCACTATTCGATACTAACAAAAAAAGCATGTTTCTCCATGTAAATTGTTACTTGTTATAGAACAAGAACTGCATGCATCATTGGCCAGAAGTAGTTAACTGGGAACAGCTAGAAGTTCATTGTCCATTCATCCATGTGAGTACCGGGGATGAGATGGAACAGCTGATAATGGGACACAATAGAATTTTGCTGGGAAAAAAATTTTTGGAGAAACTTTTTGGAGCTGAAAGGTCAGCTAAAAACTGTATACACTTCAGTTTTTTAACATGTAAATAATATCAGGTCAGGTACTGTATATAGATATTTAAAGTATAGATCTTAGTGACAGAGGCTTATGTAAAGTTGTGAAAGCAAAAAAGTGACTGCCACAAGAGATAATAGCCTTTCACTATCTCTCTTTCTGAAAATCTCTTCAGGCCCATTAAGCGATACATTGGATAGTTTGCATAAACACCAAAATCCCCTTAGAGTTTATGAGTTAAATTACACAATAGACTTTGTTTGGATAGAATTATCTGCCCAAAAAAGATTTTGTGACATGCTAAAAATCTGATCCTCCTTGTTATAATGTAAAATCCCTTCAGACACACTTAGATGGAGTCTTGTTTTCTTGATCTATCTATGTTATCTATCAAGCAGTCAATGTATTTCAGTGAAAAAAAGTTTATCTTCCCAGATGAAAACACAACATGTATGTTTACCTTTCAGACAGTCATGTCACGTTTATTGGCAAATTTCTCATGCGATTTACTGATTTTTATATCAATTTCATTATTTTTAGAAGCAAAAAACTGGAATAATATATTCCTTAACTCCAATTCCAAATGTGTAATTGGTGGGATATTGGATTTGTAGTCTGACAGACAGAATGGCATGGACAGACTTATGGTAGACTTGGACAGACTTGTTTCCCTCATTTAAATCTGTGCTATCAAGGGCGATAAAACTCACCAAAATGCTTTCTCAGATGACTTCAGATGATTTTTTGTTAGCACTTTACCTGTCTCTACATATATGTACCTGTCTCTACATATAATGTACCGATGTTATAGTTGTGTCAACAGCTCAACTGTAATTTTTTGCAAACTGAATAAAATGTTGAATAAAAAAATTGTTATAAATGTTCAATTAATTTACATTGAAGAGTGTCTTAGCATTTCATTTACATTTATTAGGCAAAAACAATTTGGGTGTATAGATATATGCAGCATAGCCATTAAGGCTGCATGCAAATACCAGCTAGAACCATGTCATGGGAGAAAATTGATTTCTGACTATTTTCTAAGATAGATTATTGTTGGGCCCCATAAAATTTCCTGTTGGGTTCCATAAAATGTCCTAAAACACAGCTTCCACTAGGCAATCCCAGGACTCCCAGCCATTAAGGCCCTTGTCTACCTGCAAAAGTTGCACAAACAAATTTACATAGTTACATAGTTAAATTGGGTTGAAAAAAGACAAAGTCCATCAAGTTCAACCCCTCCAAATGAAAACCCAGCATCCATACATACACCCCTCTACTTTTAATTAAATTCTATATACCCATACTAACTATAGAGCTTAGTATCACAATAGCCTTTGATATTATGTCTGTCCAAAAAATCATCCAAGCCATTCTTAAAGGCATTAACTGAATCAGCCATCACAACATCACCCGGCAGTGCATTCCACAACCTCACTGTCCTGACTGTGAAGAACCCCCTACGTTGCTTCAAATGAAAGTTCTTTTCTTCTAGTCTAAACGGGTGGCCTCTGGTACGGTGATCCACTTTATGGGTAAAAAGGTCCCCTGCCATTTGTCTATAATGTCCTCTAATGTACTTGTAAAGTGTAATCATGTCCCCTCGCAAGCACCTTTTTTCCAGAGAAAACAACCCCAACCTTGACAGTCTACCCTCATAATTTAAGTCTTGCGTCCCTCTAACCAATTTAGTTGCACGTCTCTGCACTCTCTCCAGCTCATTTATATCCCTCTTAAGGACTGGAGTACAAAACTGCACTGCATACTCCAGATGAGGCCTTACCAGGGACCTATAAAGAGGCATAATTATGTTTTCATCCCTTGAGTTAATGCCCTTTTTTATGCAAGACAGAACTTTATTTGCTTTAGTAGCCACAGAATGACACTGCCCAGAATTAGACAACGTGTTATCTACAAAGACCCCTAGATCCTTCTCATTTAAGGAAACTCCCAACACACTGCCATTTAGTGTATAACTTGCATTTATATTATTTTTGCCAAAGTGCATAACCTTGCATTTATCAACATTGAACCTCATTTTCCAGTTTTCTGCCCAGTTTTCCAGTTTAGACAAATCACTCTGCAAAGTGGCAGCATCCTGCATGGAACCTATAGTTCTGCACAATTTAGTATCATCTGCAAAAATAGAAACAGTACTTTCAATGCCCACCTCCAGATCATTAATAAACAAGTTGAAAAGCAAGGGACCTAGTACAGAGCCCTGTGGTACTCCACTAACAACATTGGTCCAATTAGAAAATGTTCCATTTACCACCACTCTTTGTAGTCTATCTATTAGCCAGTTCTCTATCCAGGTACAAATACTATGTTCCAGGCCAACATTCCTTAATTTAACCAGTAACCTTTTGTGTGGCACTGTATCAAATGCTTTAGCAAAATCTAAGTAAATCACATCCACTGCCATCTCAGAATCGAGGTGTCTACTTACATTCTCATAAAAAGAAATTAAGTTAGTCTGGCAAGATCTATTACGCATAAAACCATGCTGACACAAACTCATAGTATTATGATTTGCTATGAAGTCCAGTATCTTATCCTTTATTAACCCTTCGAAAAGCTTTCCTACCACTGACGTCAGACTAACTGGCCTATAGTTTTGAGGCTGAGAACGGGATCCTTTTTTGAATAGAGGCACCACATTAGCAATTCGCCAGTCTCTCGGCACTATGCCAGATCTCAATGAATCCTGAAAAATTAAGTAAAGAGGTTTGGCAATCACAGAGCTAAGCTCGCTAATTACCCTGGGATGAATACCATCTGGCCCTGGACCTTTGTTAATCTTAACATATTCTAGTCTCTTTTGAATTTCATCATGTGTGAACCATGCATCATTAGTTGTATTACTAGAATTGGGACTGTTAAGAAGGAAACCTTCACTTACTGATTCCTCATTTGTGTAGACAGATGAAAAATATGAATTCAGAATCTGCGCTTTTAATTTGTTTTCATCAACCAGCTGACTCCCCTCTGATAGTAAGGGACCCACCCCTTCCTGCTTCATTTTTTTACTATTAACATATTTAAAAAATAATTTTGGATTTTTACTGCTTGCTGCAATATACTTTTCTATAGCAATTTTAGCTTGCCTTATAGCTTCTTTGCATGATTTATTGGCCTCCTTGTACCTTATAAATGATTCCGCTGTACCAGCTAACTTGAAAGTTTTAAAAGCACGTCTTTTCTTACCCACCTCAACACCAACGCTTCTATTGAACCAAAAAGGTTTTGCTTTGCAACGACGTTCCTTGCTTACAAGTGGAATATACTGACAAGTATATTTATTAAGCAGCATTTTAAAGACTTCCCATTTTTGTTCTGTGTTTAACCCTGAGAAAAGCATTTCCCACTTAATATGTTGCAGAGATGCCCTTATACTGTCAAAGTTTGCACGTCTGAAATTTAGTGTTTTAGTTACTCCCTTATAGAATTGCTTCTGCAACAGAATCTCAAAGGAGACCATGTTATGATCACTATTCCCTAAATGCTCACCCACACAAATGTTAGAGATGAGTTCAGTATTGTTAGTTATTACAAGGTCCAAAAGAGAGTTATTCCTAGTAGGTTCTTGAACTAGCTGGAATAAAAAGTTGTCATTCAGCATATTTACAAACCTACTAGCTTTTTCTGTCTTAGCAACCCCATTACCCCAGTCAATGTCTGGATAATTGAAGTCACCCATAGCAACAACTTGACCCAGCTGTGAAGCCGCTTGTATCTGCAAGAGTAGTTGGGCTTCATACTCAACACTTATACGAGGTGGTTTATAGCATACACCAATGATAATTCTTTTTGTAACCTTTTGCCCAGTCAAAATCTCTACCCAGAGTGATTCTATACCCTCACCAGTGCCAGCTATTGTTATTTCTTTAGCACATGGTTTTAATTCAGGCTTTACATACAAACACACTCCTCCACCCTTTTTAATCCCTCTGTCCCTCCTAAAAAGGGTGTAACCATTTAAATTCACAATCCAGTCACAGGTTTCATCGCACCAGGTCTCAGTGATACCAATTATATCATAATTTTTAGAGCATGCATTTTACCTGACAAACTCCGTGCATTTGCCAGCATACAGCAGAGGTTACTACTTTTACTTTTCAAATTTGCATTACTTAGTGAAGAATTATATGTTAAGTTAGAATTATTCTGTTTTCCTTGTAACAGAGGGACCTCCTTAGCTGGTAAACTGTATGCCCCCCCTCACTCCTCCCCCATGACCCCTTACTAACCCCACTGCCCCGTCTTCCCTAGCTTCCCCATAATTCTTTATCTCACCCACCCCCCTCTTGCCTAGTTTAAACTCTCCTCCAACCTCTCCCTCCTTAGCCATTCTTTCCCCTGGCACCGCGGACCCCCTTCCATTGAGGTGCAAACCGTCACGACTGTATAGGTTGTACCCCAACGAAAAATCAGCCCAGTGCTCTAGGAACCCAAACCCTTCCTTCCTGCACCAAGACAAATTGTCAGCATAATGTATTGTTCAGATAAAGTAGTCATTTAGGTGCTATACAATTTGGTTTGCAGTGTACAGAGATCCATGAAAGAGGAACCAAGGTTGATATGTAGACAAACAGAAAGTGAAAGATAATCAGATAAGCAAGATCAAATTTCAAAGGCAAATACTGGAGAGCTGAACATCCCTAAGTCAAACTTATGCCCATAAAATGATCCGGCATCCTGAACATGGAAACATTTTTGAAAAATGAGAAAAACATTTCCAAATGCTAACACTCAAATTGCAGTATGTAGAACTCCATCCCATATATGTGCTGTGTACATCAGCAGAATCATATATATTAAAGACTGATATTTTAGCAGCATAAAAAACAGCAAAATGTATTCATTTGTGCATAACATTAACTGTAGTTTGTTCTCTTTTTACCTTTTATAGTGTTTCCTATACGTGTTGGTGCCAGTATTTGATACACTATTCCTAAACACACATAGAAGAACAATATGCAGGAAACATAAGTAGTTTGCATGTTCACTTATTCTGTAAAAGCTCAGTAAAGGGCAACTGTATAAGTTATTTTGTGGAGGTTTTTTTGATGGTGTCCTATTAGAAAAAAAGTGAGTTTCTGATGTGGTTCCAGTATGAAAGGCATTCCTGTGTGAGAGCCACTTTTATGCACTTTTAATCTAATATTAAGAAGGAAATCCAAAGAAAAAAAATCAGATGTTTTCTGAAGCTCTGTAATAATAGCTGAGCCTGAAATTACACCTGCATACATTACTATTATTATTCTTTATTTAATGAGCCTTAACATAAATAGTAGTGTACAGAGACTATACAATTTACATCAACCCTTGCCCCAGTAGTGTTTACAATAATCAGTGGCGTAAACTTATGGTCGCGGGGGTGATGGGGAAAAGGGGGCAGGGACCACGGGGTCTGCTATAGAATTGAGGCGCTCTTCTTCTTTTAATTGATGGGCGTGCAGAGCGACTATGCAAGTCGGGTCCTCCAAAAATTATTTTGGCAGAGGGGCCCGATGCACTCTTGACAGTAAATACACACTGATATTATTTGTTTCTAATGGGCCTGGTAGTCTTTGGCACTAAAAAGCTCAGATTTGGATATGTCGGCAAAAAAAGCTCCAGGGCTGACAGGCGGTTTGGATTCATGTAGAATACAGGATTCAATTATTTTTTTTTGCAAAGGTGGTAACTGTCACAGATATTAGATAACTAAACCTTAACTGCTAATGCAAATCTTATGAAACCTGTCTTAAGTCTAAATTGGGTTAATTTGGCTCATGCTACAGATCAGATTAGAGTGAAGTTTCTTGTTAGCAAATATATGCGATATCAGTACCAGAGGGAGCTAGAAATATATTTAGGCTTTGCATCAAGTACAGCAGTTATTTTGGGTGTTTGACAGTATCAGTCTGGGCTGCATATATTTTGTATTTTGTATTCTCGAAGCCTCATTATCTCACCATATGTTAGTGCTACAATTGACAGGCCACAATCAGCCTGATAGCCCATTACATCATCAATGTACCTAGGTATGGTCTTCAGTCACTACCTAAGAGAATACCTAGAACTGACAAGACGGAGACCACCTTAGTATTACCTCTGTCATAAACTTTCATAGATATTGTAAGCTCATTTTTTGAACCCAGCCTCTTCAAACAGTAGCATCAGTCTGGGGAATTAATTTCTTCATAACTTCATAGCTAATAGGGAGGCTGAAGGCACAGGGATTTCCCCAATGGAAAACATGTTAGTAACTTTAACAGTTTCAGTTACTGTAATGTGTGTGTGTTGTGGATGTTAAAATATTCCTTGCTTGGTGCCTATAGTGGCAAGTGACCATCATACAAGAATCATAACTATCTGAAACAATTATGGTGCTGTCCCATCTAATTTTCTAAATCTTTCAACAACTAAATAAACATTTTTTCTTCTTAGGGGTAGCTAAGGTCATGGTTAGTTGTCTAATGGGGAGGAGGAATTGCTCAGTGAAAATGTTGAGGGTATTGACCTAAACTTGTTTAGGCTGGTACATGATATTTTTTAATTAGTGGCCAGTTCAATAAAAATAGCATGGTTAAAGTACACAGCATTGACTTGTGTGATGGATGGCATTAGTAAGTACAAGACACACGAACAGGAGGACGGCACTCCAGTAAAAAAACAGGTTTTTATTGCTGGGTACTGTGGAAATACTTAGGCCTATGTATTTCTACAGTACCCAGCAATAAAAATCAGTTTTTTTACCGGAGTGCCGTCCTCCTGTTCGTGTATCTATTGTTGGCAGTGGGGATGCTGCGGACTGAGCACCCGGCACTATAGGGGAGCAGCTAAGTGGTGGTGAGTTCGAAGCAGTCCTAATTGGTTTCGTGGTAAGTACAAGACAGATGCACCATGCCATAGAGTGCTTCATGAACAACATTTTGAGTGATCTTATTAAAGTCATATTAAAATCCTCTGCTGACATAATAAGGGTGTGGTTTCAAATGCCCCTCTCTTCCCATAAATGAATGTGTGAATGAAGGCACAATGCTGGCAAGAAACACTGAGCTGTGAATGCAATTGGCATATATCGATTGGGTCCTAGACAGTGGAAAGAAAATTCTCAGTTTCTCTTGTTGTGAATTATCAATATTTAGATATTTTTTACTGCTTTAAATATGTTTAGAAAAAAAATAGTAACTTTCATTCATATTCAAAAATGACAAAAAGTTAAAAAAATGGTATGAAGTACTGTAGACTTTTACAATTTTCAAAGTAATAAATTGTCTAATAAACAATGTTACATAGCAAATTGCAATTATTCATTCATACATTTGTGATTTTTTTAAATCATATTTTTACTCCTCATTCAAATAACAGCCTGCAAAAAAAGATCACATTATGTTCTGATATCTATTGTTAATACAGCTCACAGAAATTTGTAGTGCACTATACTACTATGTACTACGTAGTACATAATACATAGTACTGCATAGTATATAATACATAATACATAACATAGGTTGTATGGGTTTTTCAATTACCAATTTATCTAATATAAGTTTCTTATATTATGAACCAAAAGTATATATAGGGATCGTTGTCAGAATGGAAATATATATGTCATTTCAACCTTGCCTAAGCAGACATTTTTTCACTGGTAAGTGGCCCAAGTTTGTTTAAAATTCATATTACAATCAAAATGAAGATTTTAAAGATTGCATGGCCTAGCACTCAAGGTCATTTTATGTTGTCATTTGGAAGTGTTTTCAAGGAGGTGTTTGGCCACTCACCTAGAATCCTCTGGCCACCATTATGTCCCAATCATGGCTAACTATGCCCCCGATTTTAACTCTCTGTGTCTCGCTCAAAAACTCGATGTGTTGACAGGTCTGTGTATTCCTCTGTACTAAACTAAAAAATCATCTTATGTAATTTACATTTATACATTTTTCATACTGTTCCACATAATGAATGGTGCATAAAATTAGGCGAGATGACACTAGGAATTGGTTTATACATGAGTACAAAACTGTCATTGGTTAGAGAAAAGTAGAGCTGCTGTCAATTAATGATTATCCAGTTGGGTCAAAGTTTTATCCTGAATACCAAAGGGTTTAGTTGCAGGTCCTTCTTTCTCAGGGTTTTTATACATAGAAAATAGACAAGAAAGTGAGGTGTTCATTTACATACACAGACATAACTCTTAATTATATAAAGCTGTTTAATTAGGCATTAACAATTAGGAAACTGAATAATACAAAGGAGTGGGCAGAAAAATGTCAAATGACTTTGTGTGGGAAAATAAAAGGGTCGTGTAGGACACCAGTAAGTACAAGACACACGGGTTAGGAGAATACTTAGACTATTAGCTTTCAACTATGTTGCTGCCATTTTCATTGTGCAGTTAGGGTTAGCTGTACCTGGTCTGAAACCCTAGCGCACCAGCAATATTGTTTTAACTTCACCTGCACCAAAACAAATGGAGTAGGGGAGTCATGACAAACTCCTCCTCATGATAGAAGTTCTATAGAATGATTGGGCTTTCATGTAAATAAATATTTTGCATTCAATAAACATTGATATTCCTATGAAGCAGATATTAGTGTTTTATTCAGAACCTTAGGGATTTGTTAGAAGGAACCATACAACGGAACATAAGTGTTACTGATGTGGATTGTGAAGTCAATAAATCTAAATTAGGAGGGACTTTCCCTGTGGACTATGCAAACGGGGCCCTTTTTAAGGGAAAAGTTACACTTTGAATATATTGAGGAATAAAGTCTGAGAATAAAGTTTTGAGGCAAGCTTCGGATCATACAAACATTATCACTACGTACAGGGCAAAATATAGTAGAAACAGGACAGTAGGCAATTATTAAATTCATGTTCTACAGAATATTGCTAGAAAAGAGGAGTTTTTGACATAAAAGAACGATGAGACTTTGATATTGTAAAACACAATTATGGGAATAAAGTTTTGAGGCATGCTTCTGATCATACAAACATTATCAATACGCACAGGACAAGGAATAGTAGAAACAGGACAGTAGGCAATTACTAAATTCATGTTCTACAGAATATTGCTAGAAAAGAGGAGTTTTTGACATAAAAGAAGGATGAGATTTTGATACCGTAAACACAATTATGAACTTGTTGATAGGTATAATTCAAGATAAAGGCAATGTGGAATTCCAAGTTAAAGGTATGTGATCTTTTTTTTAAATTTTTTTTATCATACATGTTGAAGAACTCCCACTATGAATTTGATGACCACATTTACTCCACTCTGATCTGGCACTCATCTCATAACTGGCACCAAAGGCAACTTTAGTCATAACTGAATAAAAAATAATTCCTTTTTTAAGTGCAACATGACAATTGCTCCCATTTTTGCTTTTGCAGTTTTGTAATATGGTTTTTGTTGATACCAGTGGGCTTGTATGTTTGGAATAAAATTTCAATATGATGGTGGTTTAGTGTGAATTTTGGAGGTTCAGTTATATGTATTTAGTTGTTTATGCGGCTGAGCTGTGTCTGCCATCTTGTTGCAAGTCAAGTGATCGCAGCTATGGGCAAAATACATTGACAATTCCTCCCAAAATCTATTGAAGACACTTTGTGTAATGTCATATTGCTGAGAAGCTGTCGGGAATCTCTAGAGTCTTTTGTGAATTCTCTGTAAAGCGCCGAGTAACATATTGAAGCTACATAAAAGGGATAATGGTTATAATTGTAATAAAGGCACAATAAAATACAACCCTTTCATTTGCACAAAGCAGGGTATGGCATGCAGCAACTATACCCTGAAAAATGTGTGTGTTAGCATCAAGGGTAATTCAGAAAAAGTAAATATGTATGGCATGTCCTTTTATTTATCCACATATTTTTACACAGAAAATATTTGCAGCGGTATGTCACTCTTTGTAACCCCAAAGATTGGTGTAAACTGAGAAGACACCTTTAGAATCTTGCACTAATTAGAATTAGAATAGTGTTCACCATTGGCTTACACTTATAAGGATAAACCTTAGTTGTATACTTGTGTTTTGTGGGCTATAGAAACATCCTCAGTGCTTTAAACCCAGATATATTAACAAAGCAGTAAAGAAAAATTACTGATGATGTAGCACAGGGGTGTCCATCCTGCGGCCCAGGATGGATATGAATGCGGCCCAGCTTGAAGGAGAGATAAAAGGAAGAGAAGGGGAAAAAAAAGAAAGAAATGAAGAAATAAATGTATGGAAATACAGAGAAAACAAGAGTGAAATAACACTTTGTGCTCTCTAAGTCCAGACACATTAAAGGACCAGTAACATCAAAAACATTTTTTCAAAAAGCCTTTATTATTTCTTAATAAAGGCTTTGCTATTTACTGTTCAGCACTGTGGACATCTGCGAGCTGTCGGCTGGTTACTATTCAGCGCTGTGGACATCTGCGAGCTGCCGGCCGGTTACTGTTCAGCGCTGTGGGCCAGGAACATTCCTTTCTTCCCGGATCTGCACATAACCGACCAGGTGACTCTGTTGCGACGAACCCGGAGTTAGCTGCTCAGTGCTCCATGCCCCTTCATGTGGCCCCTCTCCTGGCTGCTTCTGGACTCCATGCTAATATACCACGCTGAACACACACCCTGCGGTATCGGCACCGGTTCTTCAAGGCAGGAATGGACGCACTGCCCTCCTCTACTTTCCTGCACCCCTCGTGAATCCAATGGGGAGCCCGCCGACATTGCATTCCTACTGCTGCTCCTGGGAGGATGAAGAAGAGCTGGAGAATGAGATGACTGTCAGTGAATAGCCAGGGAGGAGAAGTCAAGCGCCGCAGAATGGATGGTCGCCTTTTCGCCGTTTCTGAAGAGGACAGGAAGTGGAGTTTATGTAAGTTATTTCTTAATAAAGGCTTTGCTATTTTAAACTTTAATTTGTCTTGGTGTTATTTTTTCATTGTATACTAACAAATTTTTGAAAATTTTTTTTTGATGTTACTGGTCCTTTAATAACCTCAGTCTGTCGTCTTGTTAGGAACAGGCTTACTATGCCAGGTTGTAATAATGTGGTGACGTATGGAGTAGGGAGGATGGGGGACTCTGCCCATTGCCCAGTTAGTAATAATAATATAAGTCTATTTAATATCCAGGTGTCCCATATTCCTGTGTATAGCCCCGTCTGGTTATCCAGCTGGTATTGTAGTTGTTTTCTGTGTATTTTCTTTACTTTTACAAATCAAAAGTGTTTGTGTATTTCATGTGTGGGACCCAGACCATTTTTATTGGCCCAGAGAAGCCAAAAGGTTGGACAACCCTGGTGCTATACAGTATAGTTTTGGCGGGGCTCTGGAGAGTGGCAGTCCGTGTATTCCAATCATCCAGGTGCAGACATTTACTTAAAACCTGACTGGGCTTTGAGCCAGGTCACTGTGACGCACTTTATACCACACTAACTCCAATAACTGTGGACTTCATGCCGCTCTACTCCCAGCGGCAGAACAGTCGACAGCCTCTCATCCCTGACTCACTTGGCTACTACTTAATCAGCATTAGTGCTCTGCGTTGCTGAATATTACCTCAGCGTCCGTCCCCCCCTTGTCATACGATGGTCCCGCCCACGTTAGCCCCGGCAGTCAGTGCGCCCTCTGGTGGCATTACCGTAACAGTGAGTAGGGCAAGAGCTGGGACGCCCCGTGGCTGCGCCAGAGCTGGTCCTCCCAGCCGCCGGTGTGTGATTCTGCGCACATTCACACCCGTAGCCCTGTCATTCTGTACAGTGAGCAGTCGGGAGTGAATCCGGCGGAGCGCAGAGCCCGACCCCAGCATGGCTTCGGGAGACTTATACGAGGTACAGCGCCTGCTGTCATGTGCTTATATCTAGAGGGGCGCAAAAAAAGCCTTGGGTGCTACCGGAGGGGTCAGCAGAGGAGCCTGCATCGAGCAGATAGGGGCGGGCGGGAGGGAGGAAGCTGTGTGTACTTTCCATGTGTAGCAGGCCTTGCGAGAGACGCTACTTATTGCACCGATGGGGGGCGGCGGCGAAGGTAAGTGCGTAGAAAAGTAACGACTGGCGTCTCGAAACTGTTGCGGGTGGGGGAATGGGAAGCTTCTGTGTTCCAGCCGCTTTCCAGGGGGCACAGGTGGGCTGTATGTGACATTCTCACGAGCACATCCGGCCTCTGCACATGACAGCTCGCTCATAACTTTTAAAAGTAAAGCCGCCCAGGTGCTCCAGGTAATATTAGAAAGTACACCTGTCAGTCATGCGCATGGGATGTGCAGGGACTAAGCAGAGACCTGGTTGGCAAAGGAGGTGCTGAAGCAGCTGAATCCAGTGCCACATGGTATGTGTTTAATGGCAATAGAATAAGTGATGGAGCAGGATTAGGAGTCACAGCTGTGCCTAGAAAGTGCCCCGCGTGCCCCACGCTGAAGAGAGACACACCACAGTGAAAAAGGAAGGGTCTACCAGGGAATACTAGTGTATTCTCCATCCTAATCACCATAGGTCATTTTAAAGGGGTTGCTCATCTTCCAACACTAATTTTCACTTCAGTTGGTTTCAGATAGTTCACCAGAAATAAAGACTTTTCCCAATTACTTTCTATGTTTTATGTGTGACTGTATTTCTAATATTGAAGTGTAAAGTTTCATTTTCTAAAGCAGCTCTGGGAAGGGGGGGAGGTCGCCGACTCTTTAACTGTTCTAAATTGATACATTTGTACGTGTGTATAACTTTATTTGTAAAGCACTGTTAAGGAGCTGTACAGTGCATAAAAGTACAATATATATAAAATATATAAATCACATAATAAATATATACAGAATCATAGGACAACGAGCTTAAGAGCTATGTGGTAAGAGACATAGTGGTAAAGAGGTCCCTGCCCTACAGTCTAAGTGGATGGGAGGCTAACATACAGTTACTATTTGGAGATGAAAAAGTGCACAAGGTAAGGCATAGTCAGTAGGGACAGGACTAGGCTAATCTACTGCTCCAAAAGGTAGGCTCTTAGTTTTTTCTTGAAGAGATTAAGAGAGGGTTCCTTGTGGAGGAATTCATGGATGAAATTCCAGAGGTAAGGAGCAGCAAGACAGAAGGGTTTGAGACGAGAGGTGGCAGTGGATGTGGATGGTGTGAAGAGAAGGTGACTCTGAGAATAGCGGAGAAGACAACCAGGAATGTATAGTGAGACAAGAGAAGAAATATAGTGAGAAGCAGAGGAGTGAATTGAGAGAGATGGGAGTCAGGAAGACCAGTTAGGAGGAGATTGCAATAGTCTAAATGGGATAAGATAAAGGCATGGATTAGTGTTTTGGTGGTTTGTGAAAAGAAATGGGTGTATCTTGGCTATATTGCGGAGAAAGAAACAACATGTTTTGGTAGTGTTATTAATATGATTAGAGAAGTCGAGGGACTGGTCAAAGATGACCCCTAAGCAGCGTGCTGAGTTAACTGGGTTAATAGTCATGCCATTAATAGTAATGGTGAAAGGAAGAGAAGGGCTCTGGGTGGAAAGATCACAAGCTCAATCTTGGCCAAGTTGAGCTTGAGGTCTCCAGGAAGAGATAGCTACTAAGCAGTCTGCTATCTGGGTTTGAACATCAGAGGTTAGTGAGGGAGTGTCTAGATATATCTGTCATCGGAATTCAGGTTAAATTTAAGCCCAAGTGAAGATATAAGGTCTTCTAAAGAGAGAGTGTACAAGGAGAACAGAGGCACCCCCACATTAAAATATACAGGGGGAGAGGATTTGTTTGCAAAATAGAGAAGGAGCAGTCAGAAAAGGTAGGAAGAGAACCAGGATGCAGCTTGATCACGGATACCAATTGAATGGAGAGCTTGCATTAGAACAGAATGGTTAGCAGTATCAAAAGCAGAAGATAAGTCATGGAGAATGAGAATAGAGAAGTGCCCTTTGGCCTTAGCAGTCTGGAGATCATTTGAAACTCTACATAAGGTAGTCTCAGTGAAGTGTGCAGGTCGAAAGCCAGACTGCATAGAGTCAAGCAGATTATTGGTGCAGAGAAAGTTAGTAATACGGGAGAAGACAAGACGTTCCAGAAGTTTAGAGGCTAGTGGTAAGAGAGATAGACAGGACGGTAGTTAGACAGACAGGATGGGTCCAGTGTAGCCTTTTATCAGATGGATGGAATTGAATATGAGTAAGGACAGGAGCACACTGTTTTAGTAGAGGTGATGGGATAGGATCAAGTGAGCAAGCTGTTGATGGAGAGGATAGGAGAAGTGCAGATATATGATAAAAAGAGTTGAAAATGGAGATAGAACCTTTAGGGGGAATGAGAATATTGGTATCTGAGGGGTGGATAAATTGTTTGTGGATAGAGTCAACTTTCCTTTCAAAGAAGTCAGCAAAGTCCTGGGGGGTATGTTCAGGTGTTAGTGAATCATTTGTAGAGTGATTTGAAGTAGCGAGTTGAATATTGAAAACAAGCGTCGTGAGTTAGATTTGTTAAACTCATGTTGTTATTTATGAGTGTATTTTAGTTCTGTTTTTTAGCCTGGTATAGGGCAGTACCAAGGCAGGCCATGAGAAATTTATAGTGGAGGAAGTCATCTTTTGAATGGAATTTCCTCCACATGCGCTGTGCCACTCTTTGCTTGTTGAGCAGAATCCCTTAGTTACATTAAACACAGCTCTTAGAATTGATACAATAGTTACTAATACTCCAGAGATGCTGTTGAAAAATCAACTAAATGTTGCAGATTGTAACAGTTTAGAGTCTGCCCCTAAATTACTGAGCTGCCAGTGTTGGGAATGTGAACAGCCCCTTTAACCCAACAAGGGCATGCCTTATATAGGAAATAGCAATTATTTACCACAATAATGTCATCGCTTGTGCTTGTATCTATTTGAAATACTCATTTTGTAAAACAGATGTGGTACCTGTTGACTGTACTTGATCATTCCTTATAGGATATTGCCTAAGAGATGTGCAGTGCTTCTCTTCTGACCAAGGACACCGGGTATGGGATTTGTTCAATCTCGTTGTGTTTGGCTGGGTTTCCACCTTCAGTCCAGAGACTTACCGGCAGGTTAATTGGCTCCTGATGAGGTGTATCCTAGTGTATGTGTGTAATGTGCACCATCACAATTCCTTTCTTTTGCATGCCCCACTGGCCATCATTTGTATTCCACCATCCTACTCTGTTTTTCTTTAGTCCTCTATCTGAGGGCAGATGAAGGATAGATGAAGACTTCTGATGGAAGATACAATACTTATAGTGACTGGTGGAGGTGGGATGGTGCATTTATGACATTTACAGGAGGGAGTACTGACTTATAACGGGTATTTTGGCCATACGGTAATTTCTTTTTCTGTTTGTGAGGATCAACAGCTGTGTCTGCACATATAGCAGAAATATTAAGTTGGAGTATGTTTTAATATGATCTGCAACAGTAGTATGCAACCTTATAGAAAATGTAGATTAATGCACAATATTTCAACCATATATGTATATACGATTATACGCTAACACAGTCAAAGACCGTCCTAGTCTGATAATTGCAACTAACCAGATTCTTGCTTTCGTTGTGGTAGTCCAAAAACGCTACTGTTGATTGGTTGCTATAAAATATACGCAAATAGGTTGCAAGTGAAAAATATGTACATCTTTCTTCATGTTTTTCAAATCAATATTCAATAAAACGATTTACGCATCAAGTTAATGATAATAATAATAATAATAATATATAATAATAATAATAATATGTTATAAGCTGTAATTAGGGCAACATATGATTGACTTAGTATTATATTTGTCATATGAATTGATTCCAGTTCCAGCTGGTTAACCACCTGATCTTTTCTCTTCCAAAGCTTTACTGAGTAATGTTGGCATCTCACTATATATATATATATATATATATATATGTGTGTGTGTATATATATATATATATATATATATATATATATATATATATATATATATATATATACACACACACATATACAGTATGTGTTTCAGGAGGTCTCTATGCAGTTAATCACTTTCAAGCCAAAGGAACTTCTGAATGAGTCAACCAATCCCATAAACAATTATCCAATATAACATTTATTTAATAGGCTGACCATCTCTCTCTGGATGGAATTCACTCATAGCAACATTTTTTAGACTGAAAAAAATCTTCGTCTGTGTTTAGGGATAACATCCTGTTTATTTTCTCCTTTTAAAAAAGAATACAAATCAATGAGCCTACAACCCCATGTTTGCAAATGATAAGGAAAAGAAGGGATGCACCAAACTCACTATTTTAGGACCCTATACACACACATGTATATATACATACATATACTACTACAGGTATGAGACCTGTTATCCAGAATGCTCTGGACCTGGGATTTTCTGTATAAAGGGTCTTTCAGCTGGTTGATCAAAGTCTGGAGAATCCATGAAAGGGCAAGCTGGTTCTTAGAATCCTTTATTTCAGATAAGATCTTGAATCCATGGCCCATCTAGTGTCCCAGCCTTCTATCAGTATCAGTTGTGGTGTCAACTTTTCAAATAGACTTACAGGGAGATTTGCACTATGTGCTACATATTATGGGGGTGTGGACTAATTACATAATCTGTGGCATATTTGCAAACATCATTCCAACAACACAGAATTTTACTGTGCATGATCACTCTAGGCCCTTTACGTCAAAACCCAATTACTGTGCATGTGCACACAAACTTTTAGGCTGGTGGCACACGGGGAGATTAGTTGGCAAACGATAAATCTTTGCTTCTGCGAGCGACTCCCAAAATGCCTTCCTACTGGCAAGAATGTGAATCGCCGGTGGGATGGCATTCACATTGCTTTGGTTTTCCGAAGTTGCCCAAAATGCCTCACAAGGAAACTTCATCATCATTTATTTATATAGCGCTATCAAGATACTGCTTTACTGCAGTTATAGCAAACGGAATAAATGGTGGATATCAGACAAGGATTATAGAATACAATAGGGTTTACAAACTAAAAGGTTAGGGTACAATTGAGACATTAGGATTGTATAAACAATTTGTAATTTTTGATACAGCAATGATTAATTAAGGTACATCGAATAGGCCTCTTTAAACAGATGGGTCTTTAAGGGGCGCTTGAAAGTTTGGAAGGAAGGAGAAAGTTTGACAGCTTGTGGCAGAGAGAGTTCCAGAGAAAAGCAGAAGCCCGAGAGAAGTCTTGTAGACGAGAATGGGCAGAAGTGACCAGAGGAGAAGTGAGGCGAAGATCAGAAGCAGAGCGTAGGTTTCGTGAAGGAGTATATTTGGAGATTAGAGATGAAATATAGGGAGGGGTTTCATTATTAAGGGCCTTGAATGTGAGTGTAAGTAATTTGAATTTGATTCTAGAAGAGATTGGGAGCCAGTGAAGGGACATACATATGGGAGCAGCTGATGTTGAGCGGCGAGCTAGATGAATGAGTCTAGCGGCCGCATTTAGAATAGATTGGAGTTGTGAAAGGTGACTTGTTGGAATACCTGTGAGAAGTAAGTTGCAGTAATCAAGGCGGGAGATGATGAGAGACTGAATCAGTATTTTAGTTGATTCTGAACTGAGATAGGGTCGTATTTGAGCAATGTTGCGCAGTTGAATACGGCAAGATTTTGCAAGTGTTTGAATGTGTGGTGAAAAAGACAGATGAGAGTCTAAGATGACTCCTAGGCAGCGTGCCTGTGTGGTGGAATGAAAGGTGGTGTTGTTTACGGTGAGTGATATCTGAGGGACAGGGGAAGATCTTGGAGGAAATATGATGAGTTCTGTTTTAGAAAGGTTCAGTTTCAGGTGGCGCTGTGACATCCAGGAGGAGACAGCAGATAGACAGTCTGTGACTTGGGAAAGGACAGAATTAGAAAGATCAGGAGTAGACAAGTAGAGTTGGGTGTCGTCAGCATAAAGGTGATACTGAAGTTCAAATGACTGAATGAGTTTTCCTAGTGAAGTTGTATAGAGCGAGAACAGCAGGGGGCCAAGAACAGAGCCTTGAGGAACTCCAACAGAGAGTGGGAAAGTAGTAGAAGTAGAGTTAGAGAAGGAAACTTTAAAGGAACGGTCAGACAGATAAGATGTAAACCATGAAAGAGCAGTGTCCCGAATGCCAGATGAGTGTAGAATGTCAAGGAGGAGTGTGTGGTCAACTGTATCAAAGGCTGCAGAGAGATCTAGAAGGATTAGAATGGAATAATGACCTTTAGACTTTGCCAATAGAAGATCATTGGTTACTTTGGTGAGTGCAGTTTTAGTCGAGTGTGATGGGCGGAAGCCAGATTGCAAGGGGTCGAGGAGGGAGTTGTGAGTGAGATGCTGGATCAGGCGTTTGTAAACAAGCCTTTCTAGTAATTTGGATGCGAATGGAAGAAGGGAGACCGGTCGATAGTTAGTGGGAGAGCTGGGATCAAGGGAAGTTTTTTTGAGGATAGGCGTGATTAGTGCTTGTTTGTATAATGATGGAAAGGTACCAGTAGAGAGTGAAAGATTGAATAGGTGGGTAAGTGCAGGAGAGAGTGTATCAGAGATTGGGTGGAGAAGGCGAGAGGGTATGGGGTCAAGGGAGCAGGTGGTGGGTTTTGAGCTGGCTAGAAGTTTGCTTACTTCATCTAGAGTTGCAGGGGTGAAGGAGTGCAAAGTAGATGTGAGTGGACTGCACGTTGGTCTGAGATTGTTGTCGGACGGTATGCTCAGCCTAATGAGATCAATTTTTTCATTAAAGAAATGAGCAAGGTCTTGGGCGGTAACATTAATAGGTGGAGGAGGTGGAGGGGGGCATAGGAGTGAGTTAAATGTGGCAATCAGCTGCTGTGGTTTGGAGGACATAGTAGATATTAGATAAGAGAAGTATTGTTCTTTGGCTAATGATAGAGCTCGGTTATAGCAGGAGAGTATGAATTTGAAGTGGATGAAGTCAGGATCAGTTCGTGACTTTCTCCACCGTCGCTCAGCTGATCTACTACATCTTCTGAGGTACCGTGTTACACTAGTGTGCCAGGGTTGGGGTTTAGCTGGCCGGCTGTGACGGGTGGTAGAAGGTGCAAGGGAGTCAAGTGCTGTTGAAAGGGCATCGTTGTAGAGAGAAGCTGCCATATTGGGACAGGAGAGAGTATTAATATGAGATATGGATTGTGCTGATACTGTTGATAATTGTTGTGGTTCAAAGGCATTAAGGTTTCTGTACGTGTGGGTAGAGAGAGATGGTTGTGAAGGTGCAGGTGAAAGCAGTATCTGAAAGGAGAGTAGATGATGGTCAGACAGAGGGTAGGGAGAGTTAATTAAGTTGGATGGGCAGCATGAGTGGCAGAATATAAGGTCAAGAGCATGACCCTCGATGTGGGTAGGTGAGTCGGTCCACTGAGAGAGACCAAAAGAAGCTGTTAGAGAGAGAAGTTTAGAGGTGGCAGCAGAAGCAGAGTTGTCAATGGGGATGTTGAAGTCCCCTAAAATGAGAGCAAGTGTCTCACTGGAGAGAAAGTATGGAAGCCAGGCAGCAAAGTGATCCAAGAAGGTGGAGTAGGGACCTGGGGGGCGATATATGACAGCAACACGCAGAGAGATTGGAGAAAACAAAAGTATGCTGTGGACTTCAAAAGAAGTGAAGGAGAGAGAAGTCGGTGTAGTTAGATTTTGAAACCTACATTTGGGGGAGAGAAGAAATCCCACCCCACCGCCATGACGGCCATCCGGTCTAGGAGTGTGAGTAAGTGAGAAGCCTCCATAGCAGAGGGCAGCAGGTGAAGCAGTGTATGAGGGGGTTTTAGGAAAATGAAGCTGAAAAATCATGATTGCGTTCAGTGTTGCAAGAAGGATGCTTAAATCGGTGACTCCTGCGATCATTGGGGGAGTTCACAGCTCTGTTATAGTAACCACTCCATCTCTTATTTTTTTAAAAATAAATGTGAGCTGCATTAAAAATGTGTTTGTCTGTTAGTAAAACTATCTAAATCCTGCTGCTAGTTCCAGAGCACTCAAGTGACTGATTTTGAGGAACTTTCTTGGTAAAAAGCTACTATATATTTTGGTGTTTTTATGCTTGAATTGCTGACCCAAGCAAAGCTCAATAAGTATAATTATTAAGTGCCATTTATAAAAGTAACAGCAGTTTCACAAATACACCTTTTTGTATTGTTTGTATTTTGCAAAGAAGAGGATGATTCAGTTAAATGAATGAGATTAATGAAGTTGCTAAATCCCTCAATCATTAATAATGATAATAGGAACCTCAAAACATTAAGGTTTCTTAACTGTAACAACGATAATGTATAGCTTTGAAGGAGATCAATGATCTATACATCTGAAGACCAACTTCATCTTTTTCTTGGTTACGCATCTTCCTTTTTCCTGAGGCATGCACAAGGATCTTTGTGCGCTAGAGTGCTGTAGCTAAGCTATGTTTAGAGATTTATTTATACATTAATAGAAGTAGTAGATTTATCAAAACATTAATAGAAGTAAGCTGCCATCTGATATTAAAAATCCACATATAGCTATCACACAACCCAAACTGAACATATACCTTCTAAATGTGAATTTGCTGTAATTTAAGAAGCATTCTGCACAGTTCAGGAAAATTCATGAATTAGCTACCATTCGTGAATTTGGCTAATTTACTAATAATTTAGGTCGATAAAATTGAATCAATAAAAACCGAGCATCAATTTGAATTGTGCAACTTTTTGTAATTGTTGCTCTGAAAACTCTTAATTTATCGAGTTGTTGCCCGAAAGACTCACATTTTTGGATTACCATTGAAAACCAGCCCATAAAGCCTGACATGTTCCAAAGGTTAAAGGGACCATCTGCCACTGACTTCTACATGATTTTGACTGGTTTTAACTAGACTATTTTCAAATTAGTAACTGCTTTGGGGGTATAATAAATCTTGAAAAATTTAAGTATTTTTAAATCTAAAAATTTTATTTTTTTCCCTAAAACTCTACTAGAAAAATTTGAGTTTTAGAAAATAATCCCCTAAGCCTTTAAACTTTAAATAAATATAATGTGATTGTTTATCTCAAATAAGGATGTCATTTATTAGAATCAAGTACAATGTACTGTTATTAAAGAGAAAAATAATAATTTAAAAAAATAATTAATTATTTGCTTAAAATGAAGTCTATGGGCAAATTCATTCCAGTAATTAAAAGCTTTCTGCATACAAATACAGATCCCATACCTGTATAGAGTATTTGTTTGGCCACATTGAATGAAGAGATATTACTCTCTATTCGGGAAGTGTCATTTCTGGATATAAAGAACTGTGCAGTTGTTGTGGCAGGGCTAGGAACACTGACTGTGGCTTAGTATATGTCTTATATAAAGCTGAAGTGAGGTCTATCCGACAAAACATGCTGGTTTAAAATTGTATCTCTAAAAGGCCACTAGCATATTAGTACAAATATTAAGCATAATGCAATTATTATTTTGGTGTTGCCTTTGTCTGGATAAAAATAGGTAAAATCACTTAGATATGATGAACTATTGTATTTTTTTACAGCCTTACTAACTGTAATTTTACAGTGTTCTAGGGACTGTTCTGGTGAGTGAGAACACAAGACTTTGATAAAGCTCCCCTTACTTCTGTTACAGCTGATCACTAGGATATTGCTGAACATTCTAGGATTATATAAAATGTTGCTGTGTTAGATTTGATTCTCTCATTTTACTGCATGATCATTACTCAGCATGTTTTTTAATTATGTAACATTCCTGAATTTTAATGGCAATGGATATATGAACTGATACAACCATCTCCTGTTCATGTAACATGTTATCATCAACATATCTCTTGTATGTATATGGAGCGGTTGGCTGTAGAAAACCAAAGTATTAGTTTACAGTATATATGGGTAGGCATTGGAAATCATGGTTACTCTGTGTATAGTGTGTATAGGTGTATGGGCTTCTTCCATCCAATGTTGCTGCTAGCTTGATCAGTTTGGGAATCATATATTGAAACCCATGTTTGTTTAACTACCAGAAGCCTGGTTAACTTAGAACAATGTAAAATGCATGATATAACAAATAAGTAATAAGCTTGTGGCATTGTCAAGCGTCTCCTCCAGGCAGCTGCACTTGCCAGATGTCAGTAGCCCGTATCTAATCAAACACTGTAACTCTCATTGTGCTGTCCCTGGTACTTCACAGAGATCGTTGACCATCCAAATTTTAAGGCATGAAACGCATAAGCTTGTATTGCACATTTACTGCCTCTTAAAATCACTATGGGGTATATTTATCAAAGAATGAAGGTAAAGATTGCTACAGTCTGTTAGAGTTAAATTCCACCCCTCTCCATTAATTTCTATGGCATTTTTAATGGAGTATTTATCAAAGGGTGACTTTTCACTTTCACCCATCGATTAATGACAAATAAAGGAGATGGTATAGGTCCAGCAGGGCTCACCAAACTGTGTGGCACAATTACACGTCTCCTCCCCAGCAGCTGCACTTGCGAGATTACACTGAGCTCGCAATTCTGCTAGACGCAGCATCCAAATAGACTCTCCGTAAGCTAATTAAAATACATACATTTGTTAAGTATCCATGAGAGTGAACTCTCACATAATATTGAAGTATATAAAAATTGATATTAAATATGTGCATAAAAACACATATTTGCAGTATGGTAGCTTGAAGTAGAAAGATATAATTACCTATTTTGGATTCGTCCGAATGTGTACTTTCCAAAATTATATGGCTCTGGGGGGTATCTGTGCTGTTAGGAGGGTCTTGTGGCAGACAATGCGCAGTCACAGGTCTTTGTTCACAGAAGGCAAAACGGCAGCGGAGAAAATTCATATGCATTATTTTTATTTGAGGTCTGAACATGCCATCTGCTTTGATTTCCTTTTTCTCTGTAATAATAAAACAGTACCTTGTACTTGATTCAAACTAAGATATAATTAATCCTTATTGGAAGCAAAAGCAGCATATTGGGTTTATTTAATGCTTACATGATTTTCTGGTAGTCTTAAGATATGAAGTTCTGTAGAGGGATACTCCAGGTCCCATATCTGTACTTTGTTTTCGGATTCATTGCTAAATCTATTCCATGTAAAGGTGTGTGCCATACTACTTAATTCATATTTCACAAATAAACAAGAACTGGATTCTGTAAAAGCTAATTTTAATACCACCATTACCGTTTTATTTAACACAAACATTTTTAAGTGAATTTTATTTCCTTAAATATTCTGAAAAACTTTGACTTCAGAGTCAAAATGTCATTTTAGCATTCAAAAACAAGTTAGATATAAACAGCAGTAAACTAAAGGCAAAAAAGTGCCTTAGATTTAAAATTGCAGTTGTTTAACTTAATATTGAGTTGGTATTATATGGACATGGGTGGGCACTAGTCTAACCAATACGGTGTAAATAATAATAATTGCCGCTTTAATCCATTGTGAAATCTGAAAACTTGTTTCTGGCATAACATATATTTCCAGTAGTGCTGCCACTGGCAAAGCATCCTTTTAAATAATAATGCATTTTAAAGCAACAAGTATATTAAAAGAGTCAGAGTGATGAGAAATGGCACAAGGAAATACTATTTACAACACTTTTTGAATCGTTAGCTCCTTTTTGATAAACATCCTGTTTTGTAGCTTCTTTCTCTTTTCATAGTCCAGTTTAATTTCCCAGAATACTTGGGGAATCTCTATGCAGCTTTGAAAACAAACCTCTAGCCAGGTCCTTTCTAGTCAACTGAGAAAAGCAGAATGAACTTCTTTCCTAATTTGTATGAATAAATACTACTGTTTAAAGAGCAGTTGCTTGAGAAAAAGCCAATTTGTTTGCCATCCAGTAGAGGAGAGCAATCAATTGATTTTATTAATCATCATTAAGTTACTTTTGAAATACCTAATTTATGAAGATCAAAAGCTGGAAAATGCCTCATAATGTTTAACTTGTATGCATAGCTGTAGATCTCAATAGGGGTGTAGCGAACTGTTCGCCGGCGAACTTGTTAGCGCGAACTTCGACCGTTCGCGTCCGCCGAATGTTCGCGAACGTCGCGCGACGTTCGCCAATTTGGGTTCGCGTTCGATTCGTTCGACCATTCCACCATTCGAATTCCTTCGACCGCTAAAAATCGAACGATTTCCATTCGTTCAAACGATTGTAAGCATTCGATCGAATGAAAAGCATTCGATCGAATGGTTTCGATCGTTCGATTCGAATGAAAATCCTTCGATCGAATGATTAAAATCCTTCGATCGTTCGAATCGAACGATTTTAGCGGGTGTTCGAACTGAAACCAAGACTGCAAAAGTTATTTCAGTTGTAGATCATAAAATATCTAGTTTGGGTAGAGGCTAGCAGGGATTTCTTGCCTTAGGTTAATCTACTGTATGTTATTTAGTCATAATTCTGCATATCCAGAATTATGCAAACTATATACAATTATAAGGCATATGTAGAGACTTTTGTAGCCAAAATGGTAATCCATTCAGAAGTTCTTGACTGCGTTCATAGGCAGAGTGCAGTGCCTTTGCTCCTGTTTCTACAAACTTGATATTTTCTTGTCTAAAATAGCTGGAAGGGCCATTTTGTTTTTCAAAAGTGAATCCGTTTCCTTTAGTTATACAAGTTCATGTAAAACATCTGATTCATAGATTTTAGATGTTTTAAAATATGTTTTTATTATGGACAACACATTCACTGGACACTGCTGGAAAATGAATAAGCAATCTATAATAATATATAAGTATTTCACATTTCTGCAATACAGGTTGCTTGAAATGTTTAGGGTATTTTTAATGTGCAAATTATTGTCTTTATCTCTGTGTTTCAATGAAAGATCAGCACAACAATTAAAGGGATTAAGGAGGAAAAAGGGGTAAAAAAATAAGTTATATAGAACTTGACCCTATTCAGTCAAAATATATTGTGTATGATAAATGCATGTAGAGGGTATAGTGTATATTAGTGTACAAAAAGTAAAATGATAAACTGAATTTGGTAAATACAAATAGCCAGAGTTACAAAACCAGAGAACAGAGGAGATGTATTCTATTATTTCTGGTTTACAAACAAAAGGTTTTTGCACATCATTGTTTTTAATGTAAGACTGAATTGTCTTTCAATATCGAGGGAAAGTTGATGGGGGTATAGCAAAAAGACCAGCAATACAGTCTTCAATCCAAATATGTTTATTTACTTCCAAAACGTAATCATATGAATACTGGAATTGTAAATTTCTCAGTGAAGAGAAATAGAAAGCAATATTAACATAAAAATGTGTTGTCTTGTATCTCTGAATATCTATCTCTCTTTGGTGGGTTGGTTAAATGCTGTAGCAGATTTAGTGCTTTCAGAAAGATTTCACCTGAATATACAGATAAATTGTTTACTGACACAGAATTAATAGGCCAAACATCCCAAGTGCCTGTAAGGCATAAGTCAGTACATTAAAGTACTGTGAAATATTGAGGGGTGAATAATAATTTCATCTCTATTTGATAGTTGTATTTGCTTTTGTTTAAGGTGTTTTTTAACTCACACGTTCACCCTGTTTTACCCATCCTTATTAACGGATTGTCTGTCTCACCTCCCGTGGCCCTGCCCCTGCTGTCAGGTCATAATCCATTTGTAAGCATTCAATACAGAGTGTGTTGATGTGGTTAAAAAATTGGAATTACAACAACAAAAATGCATCTAGGGCATCACCATTTTCCCCCATGTAGTAAGTACAATTCTGCAGGCAATAAAGTTTCTGTCTAGCATGCTAGTTCCCTTCTGAAAGAGAAGTTATACCATAAAATGGGCATAAATGTACAGTGAAATATTATCTGGAGCTGTCAGCATCTTAAATCTCTGCCAGAAATTAATAGTGGTAATTTACTCAAACTGGTGAAAGTGGTACCACTAGAATATTCCTTTCCCTTGGTTTGCCTACAGGCTGCACCTTGTACCATTTAAAAAAAATGCAGCATGAGGTGAAGACAGCATCTTCAAGGGGTTCATAGGGCAAGGGTTTATAAGGCCCTTTTGTGACAAGTGGCTTCTGCCACTTCCTAACCTGTTTGTCTGAATGACGTGCAAGTAATCGGGGGGTAGAGGAAATGCCTATATGCTTCCCACAACCTGCCGCTCATGAATACACAACAGCCACATTTTAAATGGCAATCTTCCTTTAAAGGGGACCCGTCACCCAAACAAAATTATTCCAAATCCTATTTTATCATATTAGTCAAGCAAAATGAACTTTAATTACACTGTATAAATTATTTGAATATTGTTTTCATCAGTCTGGGAACTCATAATTATAGCAACCAGGAAGGAGCCATTTTGTGGACACTGTTATTAAGGCAAGCCTTGTATCATCTCAGAATCTTGTTTGTGCACTAGGGGAAAGGGACCCAATGTCCATCCCCATGCACTGGTTACACAATTAAATCGTTAAGAGAGCTGGGGGAAAGCAGGGAGAGCGGTGACATCTAGGAAGTGCTGAATGGAAAGTGAAAGTAATTGTTTGCCCCGTCTCTATGCCTATGCATAGAGGCGGGGTAGGCAACATTTGATTGACAGCTGATATTTTAAAATGAGTTTACAACAGCTATGAATGCTTTAATAAAAAAAAAGAAATTGAATTTCATATTTAATTTAAAAGGGACTTTTATTATACAGATTTTTATGTCTGGGTGACGGGTCCACTTTAATCCCAAAACTGAACACTGAACAGACCCAAACTGGCTTTATTTTGGGCAGAAAAACCACTGATGCAATTCATTAACTGTAATTGCAGTCCTTCCCCCCCCTGCTGAGTCTCATAATAGATATTTGAAAGGCACTTGACTGTCTACTTCATTCACATTTCTTCTACACCTTGGCATGGTTTAACATCACAAGGGATTTCCAAAATGTACATAAGGTTCTCTATAACCTACCACCACCTCTGATTAAGTAGGCAGGTAGACATTCCCAACCCATACCTATCAAAAGTGGCATGAAACAAGGTTTACAAGCTGAATTATTTTTTTTGACATACAAAAAACAAAACTACATTTAATAAAGCTACTCTTTATAGACCCACAAGTCAGGCAGGCCTGGGATTCCTGAACTTAATTTAATACTACAAAGCTGCTAGGTTCGACCAACTAATTCAGTGGTACTTACCTTTAAAGGAACATTAACACCAACAAATGAAAGTTATAAAGGAATAATAATACAATTTACTGTTACCCTGCACTGGTGTTTGCTTCTGAACCACTGCTATTATATAGTTTATATAACAAGTTGCATTTTTAGCAGTACAGGTGTCAGAGAGCTGTTATCCTGTTACCTTCCCATTGTGTTGTTGATTAGCTGCTGGGGGGTTGATATCACTCCAACTTCCAGCATAGTAAAGAATGACTGAAGTTTATCAGAGCACAAGTCATATGGGGGTGCACTAGGGAAACTTAGAATATGTCCCCATGTCAACTTTCAAAATTAAATATTAAAAAAATCTGTTTGTGCTTTTGAAAAACAGATTTCAATGCAGGATTCTGCTGGATTAACCACTACATTTTGTAAAAACGCATATTTTCCCATGACAGAATCCCTTTAAAGGGGATGTAAAGTCATTCCACTAAGTTAGGGATTCTGACAGAATCCCTAAAAACAAGGGCGTTTCCAATATACATGCATTATTTTTTTCGTACTAGTGTAAAAATAAACAATCTGGTGTTTTCAGCTTTAATAGGCAGCCTCAGTCTGCCTTTGCTTCTGCTGTAATTAGATAGGTCCCCTACAGCAGTTCCCTATTAGCAGCAGGAGCCAATCAGAAACAAGTATGCTAGTAGCATCTGTGAAGTCTTTGATCTGAAAGGCTCCAGCTGCACTGAGAGAACATAGCAGCTGGCAACTGCCTAAAGCTGGCCATAGACGCAAAGATTCGATCGTAGGAATCCAGGATTCGTGCTATTTTCGGACCATGTGTGGAGAGACCCAACATTTTTCGTCCCACGGAGATTGGTCGTTTGGTCGATCAGCCAGGTTGCCGATAATATCTCTGCTTGTATTGTCGATCAGACGATTTTCAGTGGGAGACTGTCACCAGCTTTGTCGGACATAAGTAAATCGTCGGACATAACTTTCGTATGATTGCTGTCAGGGGCAGAGCATTGGCTCATCTGTTCTTTTACTACTTTATTTGATCGGAATGGTTAGTGGCAGGTCGGGAGATGGGGAAGTCTGATCGTTCAAGGATTCGAACGATCGCATCTTTTGCATCTATTTCTCGCTGAGGCTGCCTGTTAGACCTGAAGACACCAGACCATTTATCTTTACAGCTGTAAGAAAAAATAATGCATGTAAATTGGAAACGTCCTTGTATTGAGGAATTCTACCAGAATAACTTAATTTGATGCAATACATTTCAAATCAGGGGTTGTAAAATTGAGAAGCTTACCAAAAATGCTCTAGAGGATGCTCTCAAGTACAAGTTAGCCCTATAACTTTTACATTAGCACAATTTTCCAGATTTTTTTTTTTAAAAAAAAATATATATATATTTATGTGTGTGTAGGTATGGGACCCCTTATCCAGAATGCTCGAAACCTGGATCTTTCCGTAACTTGGATCTTCTTACCGTAAGTGTACTAGAAAATCATGTAAGCATTAAATAACCCTGATAGGCTAATTTTGCTTCCAATAAGAATTAATTATGTATTAGTTCGGATCAAGTACAAGGCACTGTTTTAATAATACAGAGTAGAAGGAAATAATTTTTAAAAAGTTGGATTATTTGGATAAAATGGAGTCTATGGGGCAGATTCACTGACCTCCAAATTAGACATCTTTATGTTATATGTTGCTGCAAATACATTACATTTATACTGTTAATTACACATGTCCAGGGAACCATAATGAATTAGAGTTGTTATAATGCCCTATACATGAGCCCATTGTATAATTATTGTTCCATATGTTAGAAGATGCATGGGGGAAACCAGTTACCCAAAAAAAAAATTTTAAGGACACTTGTAGGGAAAAAGACCTTCCAAACTCCAGAACAGCAACTACAAAAAAATCAGACATAAAAATCATGCACAAGAAAATTAGTCATGAACCTGAGCACAGCTGGTTTTGAATGTTGGTTTTGGGAACAGTTGAGGTTTTCTGTAGAAGTGAGCCTTTTCAAATTGTCTGCTTCCAATCACTAGAGTACCAGTGCTACACAAGAGAGTGCTTTGTTGCTAGTGGCTCCCATACTGTTAAATCCTTCAAACTCATACTAGTCCGCAACTAACTAACCAATAAATATATGTTTATTGTATGTATATATATATATATATATATATTATGTATGTATGTGTATATATATATATATATATATATATATATATATATATATATATATATATATATATATATATATGCACAAGACTGAATTCACTTTATTCGGGATATAGTCGTAATGAATTTATTAGTTTATATATGTATTTAAAACGTACTAATCTAAGAGTGGGGTTTATCAATGGGAATTGAACACCTTATCACTTCATTGAGATGTAGCACGGGGGTCACACATTAATTGTGGTTTAGCTTTAGGGATATATATATATATATATATATATATATATATATATATATATATATATATATATATATATATATATATATATATATATATATTCTGGATGAGTATCCGCACTCCAAAATCAATCTTGTAACAGGCAGGGGTGCACGGTAAGTCTTGTATACACCAATGTTTCATAGACCAGCACTCCCTTTAATGTGAAACAAATAATCTTTTATTGCATCTTTTCTCCAACGTTTCGGTCCCGAGAAAAGATGCAATAAAAGATTATTTGTTTCACATTAAAGGGAGTGCTGGTCTATGAAACATTGGTATATATATATATATATATATATATATATATATATATATATATATATATATATATTCCCTATACACATTGGAATGTTCCAAGAGTGGCAGTGGTAATGATACAGCGGATTTCGGTATGGGTTGTCCATAAGGGAGAAGGGGAATAGGTCAGAGCCTTATGATAATACCATTGGTATTATCATAAGGAGGGATGTCAAAATTAGTGAGATGATCTTAAGGGGGTGAGGAGTTTAAGCCACTGGTATTAAAGTCATGTTTATATATACTTAGGATGAGGCATACAAAGTACACTGGGCTTTCTATTGAGAGGGTGACGAGCGAAATATGTGCATTTGATAATTGTTACATCCTCAAAAATTTGCAACATAAGTAACCCAAATAACTTTTGAAATTGGATACAAAAGAAGTTCTTTAGTTGAAATAGATATGGGTAACTTTGTGTTTTGTTTTTATACATGTTCTTTAAAAGGACTGGGGAGTCTAAGGTTGAATGAACTACAGATATTCATTAAGATATACAAGTGATTCGGGATGTACACAGGGGGGTTTCACATGTGAAAAGTAATTAACTAATTAAGTTAATTACTACATGACATCGTCATCGCAGTTTCCTGCCAGTTTATGTATATAATGCATCCTTGTTTGTGACCAAGACACTTTGAGAAAAGCCTCGGAGGAGGCCGAAATGTTAGACTGTAAGCTCTATAATAAAAACATTTATATGAATAAGACGTGTGAGTGCGGACCTTTTTGGATTTGTAATGGATAAAATTATGGATACTGCACCCAGGCATATGAACTTTTTATTTGAGAGTGCCAGCTTCCCGTGGCATTATAAATATTAATATATATGCGTGTGTGTGTATATATGTATATAATTCTATTGCAAAGCTGCAATATGTTTATTGGTTACTTAGTTCTTTTGCGGCTGACTGATATGTGTTTGAAGGATCATTTGCTTTAGTTTATTTTTGGGATGCTTGTGGCATTTCACTTAGCAATCTTTAAACCACATGTTGTGCACATAAATTGTGTTTCTCTAACTTGTATTATATATTGTATTATGTATTGTATTATATTACAGTATACACTGTAGATAACAAATAAGTTCTGAAAAATCTCATTATATACTACAGAGCTTATCTGTTATCTGCTGTGTATCCTGTGCCCCCAGGGGAGGTAACAACAGCACTCCAGGCCTCCCTGCCAAAAAAAATCTAGCTTTGGTTCAGCCCTGTCCTGGTTCTCTTCTTACCTCATTAATCGTTCCTTCAATGTTTCCTACAATGAAGTAGCATCTTTTCCTGTACCTCTTTCTGTTGGGGTTCCTCAAAGCTCTGTCCTGTGCCCCTTATTACTTTCTCTCTATATTTCCTCACTCTTCAAACTAATCAACTTGTATGGTTTCCAATACCACCTCTATGCTGACAATACTCAGATCTATCTCTCTTCTGTGTCTCTACTTGGATGTCACAATATATTTGTAGCCATGCAGCTCATGGGATCAGGGACCCCCCTGCCCCCCCCACTCAACTGCACATGTGTTGGCCTTTGGGTTACTGGAGAATGAAGAAGCAGGAAGAAGATCAGTTTGTGGTACTCGATCAGGGGGTCCAAGTAATTATAAACACTGGGGGCACCTAACATTTGGCACCCCAGTGATTTAACTGTTCAAAAAAACCCACAATTTATTCAGTAATTTGATTTAATTTCCATGTTTTGTAGACTTTTGTGTTTACTTTTAAACAGTTCATTACAAGAACCATGTATATAAATTGTGCTTTGCAACAGTGGATGTTTCATAAAATAACTGGTTTTAATACAGTTTAATTTGTCCTTATCTACTCATAACCTGCAATGTTTACATTTTTATAGCTCGGATAGTTCCAAGGTTAAGCATAACAAACCATTCTCCTGTCTTTTGCATTTCACTGCATTGTCAAGTTACAAACAGTTTGGGCAGATGCTGATTTTTAATGCTGAGATACAGATTCTATACTCTTTCCAGTGTGAAAAGCGCATTGACAACATTTTGTTCTGGCCTTGACAAGCAGTTACCACAGAACAGGAAATAATGCTCTCTATGATATTCATGGTTTTGGCACAGTCTTTCTCCTGTTTATCAGTAGAATAGATATACAATGTGTTAACAAAAAAACAATGAAAACTGAAAGAATAGACAGAACAAATGAAAATAAGAAAAAACTGAAACAGCACTTCAGGGTTGCTCATGTTAACCTCCAAAGGGAATGCATCCTGTCCAGATCCATCTGCTGAATTTTAAAGGGGATAGTTTAGAAAGCTTGATGCAGGTATGGGGGATTCATTATCCAGAAACCTGTTCACCAGAAAGCTCCAAATTCTTTTCATCAAACAATAAAGATTTGTAAAAAAGATTTTTTATTTTTTTTTTTACTCTGTAAAAATAAAACCGTACCTTGTATTTGATCTCAATTTAGAAATAATTAATCCTTATTGAAGGCAAAATAATTATTTTTTCAATTCAGCACAATTGTTTTCATAGAGTTCGTCAAAATTAGACTTATTTGATTTACTTTCTATTTCCTATTTGTGACCATTTAAAGTTCCATTTTTCACCTTATGTCCTTCTGAAGCAACTCTGGGACGGGGGTTGCCAACTCTGTAAACTGATAAATTGTTGTTATATTTGGCCCTGCTGCTGTTAGAATTGATGCAATAGTTACTAATATTCCACAGATGTTGCGGGGAAATGCACCAACTAATATTAAATATTGTAACGGTTCAGAATATATATTTGGATTACTGAAACACCAAAGACAAGAACTTTAAACTTCAATTTTGGAAAAACGGTACAAAATTTAAAAATTGCAAAGCAATTAAAAAAAAGTTTTTTTCAATATTAGTGCAGAATCTGAAACAACTGAATTGAAAAAATTATTTGGAAGGTGAACAACCCCTTTGAGGGTAAGGCCAGACGAGGAGATTCGGGGAGATTTTGTCGCCTGGCGACTTATCGACGTCTTTTGTGCGACTATCTCCCCGAACTGCCTCAGCGTATTTTCCCCATAGGCTAGAATGAAAAGTCGCCTGCGCTAATGCACACGCGGCGATTCGTTTTCAATAGTCGCCCAAAGTTGCCTCACTGAGGCAACTTTGGGCGACTATTGAAAACGTATTGCCGCGTGTGCATTAGCACAGGCAATTTAGCGCTGTAGCCTATGGGGAAAAGACGCTGAGGCAATTCGGGGAGATAGTCGCGCAAAAGACGTGGCGATAAGTCGCCAGGCGACAAAATCTCCCCGAATCTCCTCGTCTGGCCGTACCCTAAGATATGGAGATCCAAATTACAGAAAGACTCCTTATCTGAAAGACCAACGGTCTTGAGCTTTCTAGATAACCGGTTCCATATCTGTATTTATTGTTTTTTTATTTGGCACAGAACTGAGTTATGTAATGCTTTACAGAGATTGAAACAAAGAAGGAAAAAGCCACATTGAACAGCTACTAGAGCTCTAATATGCCAGTGCAGGTCTGTTTATAGCAAAATGTGCATCTTCATTCAGCCATATTCTCTTCCATGGGCCATAAACAGTATAAATCTTGTGATGAGAGCATAATCTACACATTTGTTAACATAGCAAAATTTTCTATAGCAGGTCAGTGTTCTTAATTATGTCATTATGCTAGGGATGCACTGAATATATGATTTGCTTTAGGAATCAACAGAATCCAAGCACTTTTTATAGCTTTTGGCCCAAACTCTTGAGGATCGGATTTAATTTGACTGAACATTGAGACTTTAAAGCCCTGGAGAGTTCAGCATGACCATTTTTTTGTTTTATAGATTGTTTATCTCAAATATTATATCACTATATAAATCTGTGTTCAGGTTCTGTTTAGAATTCGGCAAAATCTATTGAGGAGCATTGAACATTTGGCTGAATCCAATAATTATGTATTTGGTGCATCCAATGACAGAACCCTTAATAAAAATGCAACTTGTTTTTTATTAAAGGTTGTGCTTTGCTGGACTATAGTTCAGTATAACTGTTGCATGGTATCTGACCATATTGCAGACTACTTATGTCTGAAATGAAATAACTTTTGCTCATTACTGAAAAAGACTGGGCACTTAAAGAAATACAGTAGCAGATGAGTTTGAATGTGGTTATGTGTAAAATATTTTTTTTCCCTCTTACATTAGACAGCAAGTCTGTAATAGCAACCTATATATACTAAGTTTATGTGAAGTGAGAGGAAATCCAAGGTAACACATTGCCGTATGCATAGTGATCTAAGGAGGACAACTGTTTTCTTAGCTGTCAAGGCAGATTGGATAGCCATGAAACTTTTGCACTGGGGCTGATATAATAGTGGTTATGTATATTTGTGGCATTATTATACTTTGAACTAATGGCTCCTAACTTTGTGGCCTCCTCTTGCAATCCAAAAACAGTAGCCATAAACAAAGATTAAACCATTTTTTTAAATTCACCAAAAACTGTAAGAATGATGACGCATATCTGAATTGTTTGTCTAGTCTTGCAACTCTTTGTAAAAGAGAATTTGTACAGATATGTAAGATCCTATGATAACAGTTTTTATTCTCAATTAGGTTGAAAGAATTGTTGACAAAAGAAAGAATAAAAAAGGGAAGTGGGACTACTTAATTCGCTGGAAAGGATATGGCAGTAATGAAGACACGTGGGAGCCAGAGCATCACCTTCAACACTGTGAGGAATTCATTGATGATTTTAATGGACTCCGTGTATCCAAATCAAAAAAGACTAAAGGTGGAAAACCATCAATTGTTGCAAAGCTTTTAGGAGGATCTTCTTTACAGAAAATGGCTTTGATTTCGCCAGAGAACATGCAGTCAAAAGGTACAGCTCAGAAACGTAGGCGAATACACTCCTTTTCAAAGCAAAAGAAAGTGTGCACAGCTAAATATTCTCCTGGGGATAGTGCTACAAAGACAGTTACTTATAGAACTACTCCCAGAGGACTGCAAATAATGCCACTGAAAAAAACTCTAGAGAATGGAGATTCTGACAATCACAATGAATCAAAGCATTTTGAGAACACCTCTGAGTCCTGCCAAACTGACATTAATGGTGACAAAAGAAAGGAAGACGTGACACATGTTTTAGAAGCACATAGTTCACCTATTGTAAACGGGATAGGTATGTATAACTTGGTCTTAGCCCATATGTATATGTTTATATAGTGCTGCTATGTATGCAGTGCTGTACCATTTTACAATACAGTAGTAGTACAAACAGATGGCTTATCACTGCAATGAAAGTATATGCACGGTATAAAAAATGCTCAGTGTGAGCTTCTACTCATAATGACTGGGGCTTATACCATAAGTGTAAAAATATGATAAGTTGACGCAACTTATATTAGGCTGATACATTTCTATATCGTAATCCATAAAAGAATTGTTAACTCAGACCATAGAAGCCAAATCTGGACTAGGTACCGTCCTAGTTTCCCCAAGAGGTAGGATCTGGATTGAGTTTTGAAGAGGATGAAAGAGAGAGAGAGAGAGTTACAGAGGAATCCAGTGATGGAATTGCAGAGATAAGCAGCAACAATAAAGAGAGAATTATTACAGGAAATAGCAGTGTTTGTGAACAGTTTCATTATGAAATCACTGTGTATACCTTTCCTTGTTGGGAGATTCAAATTCTTTCAAAGCTTTTACGATACAGTGTTATTCAACCACTTACATAGTAACATAGTAAGTTAGGTTGAAAAAAGACACACGTTCATCAAGTTCAACCTTTTAACTCTTTTTAACCTGCCTAACTGCTAGTTGATCCAGAGGAAGGCAAAAAAAAAACATTTGAAGCCTCTGCAATTTGCCTCAGAGGGGGGAATAAATTCCTTCCTGACTCCAAAATGGCAATCAGACTAGTCCCTGGATCATCTTGTACTATAAGCTATCTTCCATAATCCTGTATTCCCTCACTTGCTAAAAAGTCATCCAACCCCTTCCTAAAGCTATCTAATGTATCAGCCTGTATGACTGATTCAGGGAGAGAATCCCACATCTTCACAGCTCTCATTGTAAAAAACCCCTTCCGAATATTTAGGTGGGACTGCCTTTCTTCTAATCGGAATGGATGACCTTGTGTCAGCTGGAAAGCCCTACTGGTAAATAAAGCATTAGAGAGATTATTATATGATCCCCTTATATATTTATATATAGTTATCATATTACCCCTTAAGCACCTCTTCTTCAGCGGGAACATCCCTAATTTGACCAGTCTTTCTTCATAGCTAAGATTCGTTGCCCTTCTCTGTACCCTCTCTAATTCAGTAATGTCCTGTTTGAGCACTGGAGACCAAAACTGTATGGCATATTCTATATGGGACCTTACCAGTGCTCTATGCAGTGAAAAAATTACCCCTTCCTGCCATGCACCAATGCCCCTTTTAATACAGCTCCAGACCTTATTTGCCCTTGATGCTGCTGACTGGCATTGCTTGCTACAGCCAAGTTTATTATCTACAAGGACTCCAAGGTCCTTTTCCATTATGGCTTTGCCTAGTGCAGTTCCATTAAGGGTATAAGTGGCTTGGATATTTTTATATCCCAGGTGCATGACTTTACATTTATCAACATTGAATCTCATTTGCCACTTAGCTGCCCAGATTACCAGTTTGTCAAGATCCTGTTGCAAGGATGCTGCATCTTGGATGGAATTGGGCTGGATAGTTTTGGGTCATCTGCAAATACTGATACATTACTCACAATACCCTCCCCTAAGTCATTAATGAACAAGTTAAATAAAAGTGTACCCAATACCGAGCCCCCGAGGGACCCCACTAAGCACCTTACTCCAAGTAGAGAATGTACAATTAACAACCACCCTCTGTACCTGTAGTTCCCTGTCCATGTGCAAATGACTTCATTAAGCCCAACAGACCTTAGTTTAGAAAGCAGTCGTTTGTGGGGCATGGTATCTAAATGTCAAAATCCAAATAGATCTACTGCTCCCCCACTGTCCAGCATCTTACCTCATCATAAAAAGCAATTAAATTTGTCTGACATGACAATTTTGAATGTGATCCCTTAACAAGCCTTCAAATAATTTGCCCACCACAGATGTCTAACTTACTGGCCTATAATTGCCAGGCTGAGATCTTACTCCATTTTTAAACATTGGAATGAAATCAGCTTTTCTCCAATCCATAGGTACCATACCAGGTCAAAGCGAATCTGAGAAAATCAGAAATAGGGGCCTGTCTAAAACTGAACCAAACTCAGTGCCTTGTTTATGTTAATTTTTGTTAAAGCTTTATGAATCATATCCTGAGTCAGCCACTGACTAGATTGAGCTGAGCCATCAGTGCAGCTATGAAGTGAGCCTGGGAACTCAGACTCCTCTATTGTATACACTGAAGAAAATAATTGATTTAGCATGTTTGCATTTTTTGTATCTGTTACAACCATACTGGTACCAATATTTAAAGGAGCAATACTCATCTTTTACTATTAATATACTTAACAAATATTTGCTGCCTTGTACTGTCCCTTGGTTTTAAGGCTTTGGCTGTTATCATATGGAAACTCCGCTTCTGGATGTACCTGTCACTGTCTACGCCCTCTAAAAGGATTTTTTTCATTTTCCTTTCCTACAGCATCTAAATGTGGGTTGACGGGTACTTGTGTTTTCTGTGTTACTTCCCACATGCTTTTTCCAGTGAACATAAGCCTAGTTTTGATGTAATACACGTTCATCTTATTTCAGTTGCCCATCTCTTTAACTTTTCTAGATATTTTTTTGTGGAAGTTTCCAATTGTCTTTATATGGCAAAACATGTCTACCTTTTGCAGAAAATATTTTAAGGACAAGAAAATTGTAGTACACTCAAAAATGCCAGTATGACATGTCACAAATACTTATAACTGGAACTGCTTTATTAAGTGTTACAGTGATACTAACGATACCATTTTTTTAAAATTTGAATGTAGATTAAAAGTTACGTATAGGTCATGTTGATCATGTTTTGCTGATAGGTCTGTTTTTGAAAAAAAGGTTTAGTTGATGTTCCTAAACCTTACTGTTTTGCCAACCTGACTGTCCCATCTCAGCCTGTCAGTTAAAGTTTCTATTGCTAACGGACTTTTGCTGCACAAATATGGCAGCCCCCTCATAGACGAGCACGGGAGTCAGATGGATACTGTAAAAGCTTTGAGCAAATACTTTATGACAAAATTTAATTTCTGGTGTCCGTATCTCTTTAACAGTAATCTCTGGTTCACTTTGGTAATAAAGCTTTTGTAAAGTCATAGTAAACCAAGGGGCAGATATACCAAAATTCGAGACCCAATTTTTTTTCGCAATTAGAGAAAAAGCATGGATAAAAAAAGCACAACTATTCTACAATATCTTTACAAAAAACTGAAACAGTCACGAGTTACTAAAGGAAAATGGCAAAAACTGTGCATAAAAAAATTTGTATCTATAGAAATAAATGGGGATCAATCAACTTAAAATTTCCCCCCCCCCGGTTTATTAGAACAGTCCATTTTTTCAGCCTGATTGAAAATAAACAGAGCAATGTACTACTAATACTAGTACTAGTTTTTTTCTTAAATATGTGCTGAGGAATAAAAAAATGCTGTGTTTACCCTTAAAGTTCTTATACCCTCTTCGGGGAATAGCTTATTTAATGAACAATACTTCTTCAAGAAGAGAGAGATATTTATGTTATATAATATTTTTTAAAATTCTTATGACAGTTTCTCTATACAATTTTCCCCTTTTTGAATGTATATGACTTTGTCAATTTCTTCTTTAATGCATATCAATCCTGTTTTTTTGGCTAGAAAAGGGTGTCCCTTAAAGCAAATGATAGGCAGATTAGGTCATACGATTGCATGATTTACTACATGATAAATAGGCCTTTTGTGTATTGTAATGCACTGTGTGTAATGCAATGTGTAGAGCTGAGAGAATCGTATTAGATAGACAAGGTAGAATTAACTAAACAAAAAAATGTAGACATTCATAGCAGGCTATCTTCCAAGATCAAGTTGCCAAGAGGGGGCAATGTCAACAAACAATTACTTCGGAGGGAGGCCTTTTGGATTAATAAAATAGATTCGCTTTCTCCTAGGGGACTTAATGAAAGTTTTGGCCTTAGATGCTTTTTATAGATTTTATATATATTGTATGTGACTTTTGCAACATTGTTTTTAATGTGTTTTGTACTGTTACATTTTTTCAGATAAGAAAGCGGACTGTGATAATTGATTCATATAATTTACACACAGATTGACCACAATCACTTGGGACTTTTGATTTTGTATAAATACTGAAAGGGTTAATAAGTCAAGTGATGGGATTAATTGCCTGTTTTCGTCTGGGGGTTGAATGTTTAAATTGCACTATGTTCATTGTTTCTGTATTGCACCTGAGGAAGGGGTTGTGTCCCCGAAAGCTTGTGCACTCAATAAATCTGCAAATGAACTAAGGCATTGCCTGCATTTTCTGGTGTGCTCCTTCCCACTTTGGATATTCATTCGTTGTAGCAATTGGCGTGGAGGCAGCCAGGGATACGGATGCACCCAGCAAGAAAGTAAGTGGTGTGCGGCAAAAGACTCTTTTGTTGTATCTTCCAAGTGCTCTTGCATTAGGGTATAGTTGCTTTCTCTTTATGATATATTTTCAGTATTTAATTGAGCTCTCTTAGCCTTGATTATTGTGTGTTATGCAAAAAACCCTTATACAGTATGTTGCCATCCTGTAAAACTGCTTTCTGAGACAAAATTCTTCCCTTGCCCCTTGGCAAAAAACAACATAGTTGCCAAAGCTTTTGATACAGTGCTAAATAAATGTTTGCTATCTAAACTAAGAACTGATGATCTTAATGGTTATATTTGTACAGGGTGTTTGTGTTTAATTTTTTGACTAGAATAGAGTTCTTAAGGGGCATATTTATTATTCTGTCTAAACGGCGGGATAATACTCCACACATCGACAGGCTTCAACACGTAAAAAACTGTGTAAAATTTTTACTCGTCTTTTCTTATGTAACATTTGCGAGAAGCAATGTAAAATAACGGAGTCAAATCTGTCATTCACATGGCGTATAATTACACACACCGTCGCCATTTATTTTACACAGCTTTTTACACAGTTTTTTTCAGTGGCAAAGTGAGTAGAATCAATAATATTTTAGATTTAAAACTATGTAGTCTAATAATACTTAAAGGGGTGGGTCTCCCTTAAGGTACCTTGTATTGTCTTATAGAACACCCAATTCTAAGCAACTTTTCAATTGGTTTTCATTATTTATTTTTTATAGTTTTATATTTATTTGCCTTTTTCTTCTGACTCTTTGCAGCTTTCAAATGGGTGTCCCTGACTCCCTTCTAAAAAAAAAACAAATGCTCTGTAAGGCTGCAAACGTATTGTTATTTGTTACTTTTTATTACTGATCCTTCTATTTCAGTCCCTTATTCAAATCAAAGCATGGTTGCTAGGGTAATTTGAACCCTAGTTACTAGATTGCTTAAGATTCAAATTGAAGAGCTGCTGAATAAAACGCTAAATAATGAAAAAACCTTCAATAATAAAAAAAAAAAACAATTGTAAATTGTCTCAGAATATCACTCACTACATCATACTAAAAGTAATCGCAAAGGTAAACAACCTACATTTAATGTGACCTACATTGACAAAGCTTTAATAGAAAATGACCGAAGAGCACCTGTGAATAATGTAATGCTGTAACTATAGCAAACAAAGCAGTCAGCAGCAGAGAAAGTCTTGTATTAAAGAGAAAGCCTTGTATTAAAAGGGGTATAGATTCACAGTTGTAGATGATTCTTGACCCATCTAGAATATGCAGTGCAGTCTGTGACTAACCTGATAAAGGGTATGAAAGATCATAGTTTTGGCAAAAAAAAAAAAAGGATGGCTTATTTACCCAGGAGAAGTGGAGATTAAGGGCAACTTTATGAAAATGTGAAATTAGAACTCACCACAGAAAAACTCACTCACTATTTATTACTATGTGTTTTTTTAGAATCATATTTATCAATGCAGTTCACTATTTGATAAATACACTTTTAAAAATCCCATAGGAATGAATAGAAAGTGAGTTTTTCTGTGGTGAGTTGTAATCTCACATTTTGATAAATCTGCCCCTTAGAGTCAATATGACATTTAAGAGGTAGATCCTTCCAGAAGACATGCAAACATCTCTTGATAGAAGAAATTAAGGTTGATGGTAATATGCACAGGCCCCGATTTGCGGCAAGGCCACGTAGGCCCAGGCCTAGGGCGCATCAATTAAGGGGCGGCATGCCGCCCAGCCACACAAGCAGTTTTATGTCGGAGCACTAGCGCCAATCGGAAACGAGCGGACACGCATGCACGCTATCTTTAGAGAGGGAGGGGGCGATGGAGGGCGCCGACCTCTGGGCGCCCTCAGGGCAAATCTGGCCCTGAATATGCAAAAAAAAAATTTTTACAGTGAAAGTTTTGAATTTGTGAAATTCTCTTCTTGAAACAGTTGTAGTATATTACATAATTTAAAAAAGAATGAAACACCATTTTAGCAAATGACCAAAAAAAAGGTATTTTTTGTTCTGTCTGAGCTGATGAATAGATGTGAACATGAGTTTACAGGCTTCTGTGGTTTTACTTTTCGCTTCTCCTGATGCTTTCCTGTGGAGACCAGCAAGAACACGGCCCAGTTTTAGTTAAGTGAAAGCAAGTCAAGGCCTAATGATTGGCCTCCACTATTTGGTAAGTGATGTAAACAAGACTTAGGTGGCAATTTGTATGGTGAGAAAAAACACTGCACTGTAACATTTGCCTTCACACTTGGCCTGAAAAAAGTATGACATGAGGAAGTATTAGTCGCCTGGTATAGTAAGATGTAAGGAGGTTTCACTTCGCTATTTGGTTTTGTTTTGAGGCAGGATGTGAAAGACCAGCCATGTTGTATAGGGGAAAAGAACTTTTTTCTTCCAAGATTAGCAGGACATTAATAGACCAGAAGGTCGGTTTGGTGCCAAAATTTTATACTGCAGTGTACTCACACTGCAAAATTAATGTTTTATAATATTAGCCTTTATTCAGAAAAATGAAGTGAAAGGCACATTATGCCATGATATGGTAACCCTTTGTTTATCCATTTTTAGAAGCTTTCTTGCCTCTGACAAAACCCTTGAGAAAGCAGCTCCTGCTGTAGAGCCACAGGAATAACCAGGGACCTCTTAAAGTCAAGAAAAAGCCTGGGCTTTTGCAGGCTCCCTTGAAATTGTGATTAAGCAGGCAGTATTTCAAGGTTTCCAGGAAGAAGCCAGCTCCAAGAAGGACCAAGACCTTACAGACAGACTTATTTACTTGCAGACATTTCACAAGAATTTGCAGATTCAGAGTTTGATTCTCTTGTGGGCTCAGAAAAAGGAGACATTTAAACTGATGAAGACTACCACTTTGATTTGGCAGTTGTGGAACCTCTAATAAAAGCAGTTTGTCAGATGTGCCTGCACCTGAGACAACACAATGGCTCTTGGTTCAGGCAGGAGATGAGTGTGGCACAGCCTTAATTTGGTTCTAGGTTCAGGTCAGTCCCCGTGTGGCACAGCCTTGATTTGAATTGCTTCATCATAATCAAAATTTGTAGGTCTATAACATTGCCCATCTTTTTCCATTATATACTAGGGATGCACCAAATTCAGGATTTGGATGGGACTTTGGACACATCCTAACACTTTATGTAGGTTTTGAAAATTTTTTGTAACATTTAAAAAACATTTAAAGATGTTTCTCACAGGCCCAGGCCGGCCACTTTGCCTCCCGCTGTGGGTGTATGCAACCAAGGATGCATGCACAGATGTGCGCAACTGTGGGCGCTACCATGCGCTACTGTGGGTGGGCATGTTCAGCTGAGGGCATGGGCTACCGCACGCAACCGACTGCAGAAACACTTGCTGAACTATGAGTAGGCTGCATATGAGGTACGTGCCCGGCGCCCCCAAGTTTTGCGCCCTAGGCACGTGCCTCTTCTGCCTACCCCTAGTTCCGGCCCTGGTTTCACATATTTAAATATAAAAATGAGGGTTCGAATTCAGATTGGTATTCAGACAAATATTTTGTTGAGGGTTGGTATTTGGCTGAATGCTGTTCAGAGTGCATTCCAATTGTTCCTCAGTACTTCAGTGTAAAACTACTATAATGTTAATGTTACATACTGATGAAATATTATGCATGATATCTTGGCCAATTCTTTATTAAGCTTTTATCAAGATGGTTACACATTTTTGGTTCCAATGCAAAATTGTTACACTCAAATTCCATCTGTTTCATCCATTTCTCTAGGAGAAAGCTTGACAAATGGTGAATTGAATCCCCACAGCCAAGTTAAGAAAAAGCTAGATGTGGAAAAAGACTGTGTGTTTGATAAAAGATTAAGATACAGTGTCCGCCAGAATGAAAGCAACTGTCGCTTCCGGGACATTGTGGTGAGGAAAGAAGATGGTTTTACGCACATTCTTTTGTCCAGTCAAACATCAGACAACAATGCATTAACACCTGATGTAAGAACTCTATACAGTATGTTGTGTGTACATGTATCAGTGATCCTATATTTTTATATTTGGGAAGTTCTAAAATGAAAACCTATCCCAATTTTTTTAACCTTTGGCCATTTAGAAGGGTGATAAATTTGTGTGTTACCCTCTGGTTAGTTTGAGTACAAATGGGATTGTACAGTTTAAATATCCTGTTTGTGTAACTCACCAGTAGCCTATGATTAAGTGTTGTGAGAACACGAAACGCCTAAGGCTGTAACCCATACTTCAATAAATATTTTTTAACTACAACTGCCTAGAGGATTTGCTCTTTGAGTGCCTACCCTACAAACAATACGGTGATGCCTCTGGAATATCTTGCATTAAATTTCCAACTATAATTGAGGCAGAGTAACCAGTTGAACCTTGAGTTTGAGTAGGACGTGTGCTAAACATACTTTTTGTCTGTTTTATTCATAAAGAAATTAATGAAGTTTTTTGTTATTTTTTTAGCTAAAAAGGAAAGCAGACAAACTGAACATTCTCCATGTTTGGTCCTGGCTAGGTAGATAGATCCTTAATGTTCACACTATCCCTCTATATAATGGACTTCTGGTTTTAATTATATCCTTTGCAAGAAGCAAATTTGAAGTCACTACAGCATCCCTATTTGCTCTGTTTAACTCAAGAAATAACAATCATACTCTATTTTGATGAATAAAATATGAATACAAGCTAATTAAAATTCCTATTAATTGTTCTCATGTTAATAGGGGGTTTTACTGCCCCTTTAATAAACTGTATTGTATACTATGGATTTTCAGCAGTACAACCAGAGCATCAGGGATAACAGTAAAGTGATATTACAACCCAAAATAGCACTAGTATAGCAATTTAAAAGCTAGTGAGGAATCTCTGGAGCATTTGTATAATGACATGATACCTTTGGGTCTAAGGGGGGGGGGGGGGTTGTTCCACTTGGGAGCTTGGTTAAATATATGTATCGCCTTTATAGAGAAGTGATGTTTCTGTGACAACCAAGTGCCCTCTTGGGTTTATTTTAACAATCTTTAGAAATGTCTTTGAAAACAAAATAGTATTTTCAAGTAAATAGTTTGAGGTGGCCTTTCTATTAAAAGCTTATTTACTATACCCTGAATATAGCCAGAAGTAGAGGGTATTAAAGGGGAACTCCACCCAAAAAAATTTTTACATAACGAAAACATTTTAATTCAATTCAATACTACTGAAGTACTTAATGTATACTAGAAATTCTTTGCCAATTAAATTGGTATGTAAAGCAGTATCTGCCCATAAAAAAAAAAAACTGGAGGTAAACTAACATGCAGTCACGTGAAAAAGTTTGGGAACCCCTTTCAGCCTGCATAATAAATTATTCCACTTTCAACAAAAAAGATAACCATGGTATGTCTTTCATTTCCCAGGAACATCTGAGTACTGGGGTGTTTTCTGAACAAAGATTTTTTTTTTTTTTTTTTTTTTTAAAGATGAAACTTTTTATTATTTTCAACAACATAAATCAAACATAAAACAAAACATGCCATATCGATTCCATGGTATTAGGGACAATTTCATGACAAGTATTTAAGCATTTAACATTGTATTGATGTTATATCCCAATATTTTGGCTGAAAATTTGCCTCTAAATCAGAAGCAATTACTCATTCAGACCCAAAAATTAGGGTTAAATTGTCATAGACTTCGGTTCACTTGGGTATGTATATCACATTTTCCACAAATCGTAAGTTATGTAAGTGAATCACAACCTCCTAGCCCCGCCTCCCACCATGGACTCCATATTTTATCAAATTTCTTTTGTGAGCCTCTAGCCAGCAAGGTGAAATTAATGATTTTGATTTACTAGTGTCATCCAGGTTTGCACTATATGGGGTTTAGGGCCCATCCACATCATAGAAATTATTTTCCTGGCATAATATAAGAGGGTTCTATATCTAGTTCTGGCATGGCTGGTAGTTATGTCATCTATAATTCCCAATATACACACCTGTGGTGTAAGTATCCTTGGGAAATCCAATTTGTCATCTAGAAGTTTGAGAACCTCAGTCAAGAATTTGGCTACAGGGGGACAGCTCCAGGCCATATGTAAAAAGTCTGCTCCCTCTGTCCCGCACCTATGGCATTTTGCCTCTGGATTGCGCCCCAAGGCTGAACAAAGATTTTTAGTGACGCAGTATTTAGTTGTATGAAATTAAATCACGGGAAAAACTGTCTGTGCAAAAAATTGGGTACCCTTGTGATTTTGCTAGTTTGAGTGCATGAAACTGCTCAATACTGATTACTGACAACACCAGATTGGTTGGATTAGCTTGTCAAACCTTGAACCTCATAGGCAGGTGTGTCCAATCAGAAAATGTATTTATGGTGGCCAATTGTAAGTTGGTCAAAAAATCTGAAAGCAAAGATTGTTCAATATCATGGTTTAGAGGAAGGCTGCAAAAAGCTATCTCAGAGGTTTAAACTGTCAGTTTCAATTGTAAGGAATGTAATCAGGAAATGGAAGTCCACAGGTGCAGTTTGCTGTAAAACCCAGGTCTGGCAGGCAAAGAAAAATACAGGAGCGGCATATGCGGAGGATTGTAAGAATGGTTACAGACAACCCAAAGATCACCTCCAAAGACCTGCAAAAATATATTGCTGCAGAATTGTACATCGTTCTACAATTCACCGCAATTTGCACAAAGAACATCTGTATGGCAGGGTGATGTGAAAGAAACCCTGCACTCATACCACAAACAGAGTCACTTGTTGTATGCAAAAGCTCATTTAGACAAGCCACAGTCATTTTGGAACAAAGTGCTTTGGACTGATGAAACAAAAATTTAGTTATTTGGTCATAACAAAAAAAGCGCTCTGCATGGCGGAAGAAGAACACCACATTCCAAGAAAAACACCTGCTACCTACTGTCAAATTTGGTGGAGGTTCCATCATGCTGTGGGGCTGTGTAGCTAGTTCCGGGACTGGAGCCCTTATTAAAGTCGAGGGTCAGATGAAATCAACCCAATTTTAACAGTTTCTTCACGATAATGTTCAAACATCAGTCACAAAGTTGAAGTTACACAGGGTTTGGATATTCCAACAAGACTATGGCCCTAAACACACTTGGAAATCTACAAAGGCATTTATGCAGAGGGAGAAGTACAATTTTCTGGAATGGTCCTCACAGCCCCCTGACTTGAATATCATCGAAAATCTATGGGATGATTTGAAGCAGGCTGTCCATGCTCGGCAACCATCAAATTTAACTGAACAGTAGATATTTTATATGGACAAATGGTCGAAAATACTGCCATCCAGAATCCAGACACTCATCAAAGGTTATAGGATCCGTCTAAAAGGTTATTACATGTGCAAAGGGAGGCTCAACTAAGTATTGATGTAATATATCTGTTAGGGTGCCCAAATGTATGCACCTGTAATTTTGTTATGATGCATATTGCATATTTTCTGTTAATCCTATAAACTTTGTCACTGCTGAAATACTACTGTTTCCATAAGGCATCTTATATATTAAAAGGAAGTTGCTACTTTGAAAGCTCAGCCAATGAAAAACAAAACTCCAAAGAATTGAGGGGTTCCAAAACATTTTCATATGACTGTATATAATGTATTACTATAATGTAGTATAGTTATGATACAGGGATGATTAAATAAAACATTGACCCATAAATAAAATTCATTTTTTTTAAATCTTTCTGTACTTTAGTTTCTACATTATCCTAAAGCAAGGCATAAATGTTAAGAATTTAACTGACTTCCAAATATAAATATTTATCTGTGCTTCAAATAGTATATCCATGTTTCAGAAATAATTTATTACATATCATGCAGTATTACAGAAAGATCGGTTTATACTGTTGCATCACAAACAATGGTGTTTGGCTTACTTAAACTATCTGAGTAGATGCCCACGCATTTGGGAGTGTGGTACAATGAATAAATGTGTTTACTTGTGAAGATATAGTTTTTTTTTAATATATATCCTTTACTTTAAAATATAAGCATATTAGAATTCACTGAGTTCTTTGAAGTTTGTCTGTGACCTTGTGCCTCGTGTTAGATCTTGTTGTAGACTTTAACGCTTATATTGTGCACATAGTGAACAAGGAAGAAAGAAAACATGTCCATGAAGTTTGAAGCGTTTGTAAACTTGGTTTACTTCAAGGTGATCCAGAGGGCGTGTAAAAGCCCACCTGATACCTCTCCAATTTGCCTTAAAATGAGAATAAACGTGTCCAGGCCCTGGATTAGCATTGTGCTAAAATAAAACCTCCTATGTTAGCAAAACAGCTTGCTGAGAAGTGATACACCTGTGTTTTTTTTTAAACAGTACAGGTATTGGGATTCATTATCTAGAAACCAGTTATCCAGAAAGCTCTGAATTACAGGAAGGCCATCTCACATAGACTCCATTTAAATAAAAAACATTTTTTTTTTTGTAATAATTAATCAGTATTTGATCTCAACTAAGATATAATTAATCATTACTGGAGGCAAAAGAATCCTAATGGGTTATTTCATGTTTGTGTATTTAGTAGACTTAAGATATGGATATCCAATATATAGAAAGACCACATTTCTGAAAAAACCCAGGTCCCTTGCATTCTGGATAACAAGTCCCAGACCTGTATTGGTTTTAATAGGAAAACGAAAGATTAAAACTTGACGACCTTATCTGTGTTAAAAATGGTGATTACATAAAACTTGTAATTAAACCAACAAAGCTAACTAAACCCTCTTCCCACAATTTTCATCACATAAAGGATAAATCACAATCATGTAAAGTCCTGTTTTGGGCAGATTTAGGTGGCATAATTATATATTCATTTTAATCAGGTCGGTTTTTGGTAAATTGCTCAAAAATTTCAGAAAGTCAAGATTTATGTTTTTTTTTACCAAATAATTTAACAATTTACCAAAAAACTACAGCTGTTCTATCTGTGATTCTCTCTCAACTTTGACATATGCCTCAAAAATTAAAATTACTTTCTTTTTCCCCCTAAGACAGGTAATTGATATTAAAGGATACACTGAATGGCTGTTTTGGGCAGATTAAGGTGGCATAATTATATATTCATTTTTATCAGGTCGGTTTTTGGTAAATTGCTCAAAAATTGCAGAAAGTCAAGATTTATGATTTTTTTTTACCAAATAATTTAACAATTTACCAAAAAACTACAGCTGTTCTTTCTGTGATTCTCTCTCAACTTTGACATATGCCTCAAAAATTAAAATTACTTTCTTTTTCCCCCTAAGACAGGTAATTGATATTAAAGGATACACTGAATGGCTGAACTTGATGGATGTTGACTCCTTTTAACCTTAAATTCATTATGTAACTATTATGTAAATATTTTATTTCTCAGATCATGAAGGAAATCCAAAGGGCTCTGTGCAATGCTTCATCAGATGACAGCAAGCTATTGCTACTTAGCGCTGTCGGCACTGTATTCTGTAGTGGATTAGATTATTCATATCTGATCGGAAGATTATCTGCAGACAGGAGAAAAGAGAGCTCAAGAATTGCAGAGGCTATAAGGTATCCTATCTAAGTTCATATTTTATCAATGCTACTAAAATGGTGGTTCTAACATGTGTTTTGCATATTCTTTACATTTTATTGGGTTATCTTACTATAGTTCCATCTAAAATCTGCAGTAACAATAGTAGGGGAAGGAATAAATTAGTTAGTCTCTCCTAGTGTAACAGGAATAAAGCATGCCTTACCCTCCCATACTTTACACATTTCTGTTGGAGGAGGAACTAAATATGAAAACTCAAAGAACTTGAAGTCTATAGGGGAAAAAAACTTGAACAGAATTGGAGAAAAGTTTTATTATCCTCATATATATATTTCTGAAATGTTTCTTTATATTCTGAAAAATAGGTAATTTTTATAAAGCATAGGTTGCCCTGAAAAAAAAACCAATGTATTGTTTTCCTAGACAAAACAATACAATACAAAGTCCATGAGATAACGTTCTCACTGAAATGAGCCTTATTTCACTTATCCCCATTTTACATTTTACAAAGTTTTATTATCCTCAAACTGAATCTTTATCTTGAGTTTTCATGTGATAAACCATGAGATTACGTTCTCACTGAAATGAGTCTTGCCCATTGCAGCTTTTGAAGTGACAGCCATTAAGTTTTGGGTTTTTAAGTCTATCATAAAATGATGCATACCATCAAATGCCGATCGGAAGAAATGTAAAATCTGGATAAGTGAAATAAGGCTTTTCTGTAAAAACAGTGCAAACTACAAGAAAAAAAACTTATTCGCATGGGGAACATTTTTAAAGAAAATGGTGCAAAATTATGATGTAAAGGATGAGAAAACATACTTAAAATCAGGAAATTAAAATGCATTTGAAAGTGAAGAGACTGAAAAAAAAATAAATCTGGGGAAAATGTAAAACAGGCATACATAAAATATAGATGTGACTGTATTTGGTATATACTCCTTGAGAAACATGGTTTACAAAAAATTTGTAATTTCGAGCATATAATAAAATATATTTCTGAAATGTTTCTTTATATTCTGAAAAATAGGTAATTTTTATAAAACATAAGTTGCCCTGAAAAAAATTGTATTGTTTTCCTAGACAAAAAGTCCTCTTAGGAAATGCCTGAAAAAGCACAAAATGTTGAATAATTGTCAGTAAATGTAAATGAAGTATAAAATTCTGCTGATGGTGAATGGGTTAATGCAGAATTAATAAATAGATATTCCCAGTTATGTGGCTCTTGCACAATTTAGAAAGTATTTTGTATTCCCTTGAATATAGCATCAACACTTTTCTTTGGTTTCATTGGTTACTTGTTCTCATGTATCTCTTTTGACTGATCTTAAAAAAATAAAGTTGTAATGATCACTTTTTAGGCAGTATCCAGAAATTAAAAAGATCCAGGGCCTCAATGAGGAGACATACAGAAGTTGTATCCCTCAAATCCCTTATACAGAAAACGTCAAATCCTGAGCATTCTGGATAACTATTTCCATGTTTGTAGAATAAGATCTGAACCTATGATTTATGCAGACACCTGTAACCTGATGTACAGATGGTTGGCTGAATAATTATGCTTGTTTTACTAGATTACAAAGAGGACATGTAAATTGAAAAGGTGCTATGTTTCTGCTTCTTTTTATTTATTTGTGTTCTTTATTGTATGTTCTTTTTTAGTTCTCTGCTCAAAATAACATCAAAAAACCATAACATTGCAATATACAAGTGCATTTCTCAGAAAGACTGAAAGCTTCATTATTTACTGTAAAGAAGAATTCATAGGAATATGTAATTTTTTTAAAATTGTTTCCACTTTTTACAAAAAGTGAAATGCCTAGGTGCAGTTTAACTGTTTGCGGGCATGGAATGCATCGTGCTTATTATGCATTAGCTCTCATTTTTGGATCAGCAGGCCATTGATACAACAAATGTTTTGTATTGTATTTATTTCATGTATTTTCACAGAGACACATTAAGTATGAGTTCCCACTTGGCACTGTCAATAATCTGCTCCCTGCTTCTCATATCTCCAGGCTGCATTCATTATTCAGCAAAGGAAATCATACAGAGAGCTCCATTATTACATTTATTTATAAAGCACTAGCATATTCCATAGAGTTTTCATGGGTTTGGTAAAAAGATAGTACAGACAGAGTATTAAAATAATGTGGAAACATTCAGTCTTTGCTAAAAATGTTGGATGTATTTGTTACAGAAGTACAATATCTTTAAACTGTTCTGACACATTCAAACATTGTCTTTGAATGCGCTTTATAATTTTGCCTTAAAAGTATTTGCCTGATTCTTTTACATTACCTTTCTTACTACCCTGTTCCTCTATGAGGGGGCTGCCAAATTTGTGCAGCAGTAGTTTATTAACATTAGAAACTCTAACCGACAGGTTAAGAAGGGACAGTCAGGTTTAGGAACTTCAAGTGACAATTACTTACAAAAGCAGAACTATCGGCGAAAAATGATCAACATGACCTATAGGTAACTTTTAATGTAGATTAATATTTTAAAAAGAATTTGTTTAGTGTCAGTATCACTTTAATATACCCCTTTTGTTAACATGAGTTCAATGAATAGGACTTGTGTGGAACATATTTTTTTACCTATTGTTTTAATTGTGAAAAGTATCATTTTCTTTTAATTTTTATTTTAGCTAAACAGGGCAAACAGGGAAACTGAAGCTGTTCCAAGTTTCATTCTTGGTAGGTAGATAAATACATTACCAATATGCAACCACCTCCCTTCCCCACTGTTTTGTGTGCAGAAGTCTATTATGCAGGGGTCTTAAAAGAACAGTTCAGTGTGAAAATAAAAACTTAAATGTAGTCTCTGATTGGTTTCTGCCTGGTAGCCAGGGTAAACAGTCGGTGTAAACCAAGAGAGCTGAAAAGCAGGAAGTAGTGTTCTGGCTATTATGTTACACATCCAGTCACTCCAGCCTTTATACATTATATTTTTGGCTAACTAACTATATTTGAAACATTTTTTATTTTGCACAGTCTATCTATTTACCCAGTTTTTATTTTGACACTGAACAATTCCTTTAACTGTGCTCTAGTGCTCTAGTAATTATCTGCCTATCAAGGACCAAACATTGAGAAGTTTCAGTTTGCCTCTCTTCCTTTTCTAGTTCAAGAAATAACAACATAGATTTCATTTTATTAAAACAATAGTGAAACAGTATTTTCAGTACAAGGTCTTTTAAATGAACTCTCTTCCTTTACTTGGTGGGCCTTTGTGTATGTATTTCCCTATAGCTACAAACACATGCAGTTGTGCTATGAGACAGCAGGGCTAGACAAATCATACTTGGAACCAAAAGTTGGGAAACCAGTTATGTGTGTTTAGGTTGGTTGTTTGGTCGAGGGTTGCTCTGTCCAATATGGATATGTGAAGAATATACATTTGGTGGTTGGAGTATCACTCCTTTCTTTCTGCTTTGCATTTCCGCACTTCCTCTCACTCTCTGCTGGCTTTCTTTCCTGTCAGCTGGTGGAGACAGAAATAATACAGAGCAAACAATGGATATAGGATAGGTGTCTCCATGTAATTAATTTCTCCAGTTTTGCTCAGGGTCTAAGATAAGTGATTATTTTCACTCGGAGTCCCTAAAACATTGGAATCCTCCCAGTGAATTTGACTACAGCAACTAAGTTGTAATTGATATTGAGGACTGTTGGTGTTATCATGATATGCCCTATTGTTGGTCACAACCCCTGCTATCATCTCTAAATTCCAGAGGGAATCTTGTAGCAGCAGCATGATGAGTGGCAACCAAAGAATTTATTCAGTTTTATTTTTAATCCTTATTGTCTTGCTGATGTGGTAAAATGAACTTACATTTGAGAGGATAATAAGTAGCATGTCAATTGATCAAATAGATAATATGTTTTCTTCATTTAAGGGACTTTGTCAAGGCCTTTATCCAGTTCAAGAAGCCCATTGTGGTTGCTATCAATGGTCCTGCACTTGGCCTAGGGGCATCTATTTTACCACTATGTGATATTGTTTGGGCGAGTGAGAAAGCCTGGTTTCAAACGCCATATGCCACCATCCGCTTGACCCCTGCTGGCTGTTCATCATACACATATCCTCAGATTCTAGGTGTCGCTCTGGTAAGCTTTAATTGGCTCTATAATAAAAATGGAAAGAGATTAGAGAAAGTAAGGAAGAGACCGGATGGAATAGAGTTTGGGGTGGGGACGTGGGTTACATGTAAAGGCAGAAAGCACACTTCTGGGGTCCTGATGATAGTAAAGGCAAAGCATGTTTGAATGAAGTCCCAATATAGACTAATATGTCGTAATCCCTGAAGACAAGAATGTGGTGTTGGAGATTTGCTCGAATTAACGAAAGGTTGTTTGGGATAAGACCTATATGATTATGCCTCGTGGGTGTAAGTATTACCCCTTATTGTATAATCATGTCATCCCAGTCATTAGTGTTAAGATCATCTCAAGTCTAAGAAGTACTTAACCAAATTGGGTTCCCTCTTTGTCTGTTTAAAAGCACATTAATGTTAGAGACTACTTTCTTATACCCCAGTCAAACTGCTTCATTTATATTTCATCCCCAAATACATCTGTTCATTTAACGCACCACTGAGAGTTTTCACCAAACACTTTTTTTGTGCATTTCTCTTAAAGTATCCGCATCCAATGAACAGTTTATTGTTTAAGTGATTTTTATATTTTTATTTGAGTGGTAGAAACATATCATGTTAATATTTCCTTTTAGGCAAATGAAATGTTATTTTGCGGACGGAAGCTCACTGCACAAGAAGCCTGCAGCAGAGGACTTGTGTCGCAGGTGTTTTGGCCCACAACTTTTAGTCAAGAGGTGATGTTGCGGGTCAAAGAAATGGCTGCATGCAGTGGGGTGGTAAGTAGCTTATTTCAATAAGCCACAGTTGTGCATATTATGCAAGTGTTGAATAGTACATTAATAAAATGTGACAGTTAAACATTTTATTTATATTTTAATGTGTAGTTATGGGAACTCTATGTGAAAGCAATACTTGGTTTGCATTACAATTTCATATTTGTGCAGGTGTGTTTACTGCAGTGCTCTGTACTAGAATTGGATCAAATGATGACAGGCATTGTATTGGATTGGCCTGTGACAATTCTTAGTTCAACCCCTCCAAATGAAGCCCAGCATCCATGCATGCACACACACTCAAACTGACCCCTCTATACACTCCCATAAACTATATATACCCGTATCTATACTAACTATTGATTTTAGTATCGCAATAACCTTGGATTATACTTGTCCAAGAAATCATCCAAGCCACTCTTAAAAGCATTCAGCTTCAACAGAATCAGCCATTACAACATCACCCCGCAGTACATTCCACAACCTCACGGTCCTAAGTGTGAAGAACCACCTATGCTGCTTAAAATGAAGGTTATTTTTCTCTAGTCTGAAGGGATGGCCTCTGTTGCAGTGATCCTCTTTATGGGCAAAAAGGTCCCCTGCTATTTGTCTATGTACAATGTACTTGTAAAGTCTAATGATGTACCCCTCACAAACGTTGTTTTTTCCAGAGAAAACAACCACAACCTTGACAGTCTACCCTCGTAATTTGCCTTCCATCCCCCTAACCAGTTTATTTCCACGTCTCTGCAATCTCTCCAGTTATTTATATCCCTCCTAAGGACTGAGGCCCAAAACTGCACTGCATACTCCAAGTGAGGCCTTACCAGGGACCTATAAAGAGGCAAAATTATGTTTTCATCCCTTGTGTTTATGGCCTTTTTTTATGCAAGACAGAACTTTATTTGCATTGGTGGCCACAGAATGACACTGCCCAGAATAAGACAATTTGTTATCTACAAAAACACCTAGATTCTTCTTAGTTAAGGAAACTCCAACACACTGCCATATAGTACATAACTTGCCTTTATATTATTTCTGCCATAGTGCATAACCTTGCATTTATCAACATGGAACCTCATTTTCCAGTTTGCTGCCCAGTTTTCAATTTAGTCAAATCACTCTGCAAAGTGGCCGCATCCTGCATGGAATCAATAGTTATGCACAATTTTGTATCATCAGCAAAAATAGAAACAGTACTTTCAATGCCCACCTCCAGGTCATTAATAACAAGTTGAAAAGCAAAGGATCGAGTACAGAGACTTGTGGTACTCCACTAACAATGCTGGTCCAATTTAGAAAATGTTCCATTTACCCCCACTCTTTGTAATGTACAGTATCTTTTAGCTATTTCTCTCTCTAGGTACAAATACTATGTTCCAGGTCAACATTCCTTAATTTAACCAGTAACCTTCTGTGTGGCACACATCAAATGCTTTAGAAATGTCTAAGTACATCACATTCACTGCCATCCCAGAATCAACCTCCCCGCTCATCTTCTCATAAAAAGAAATTAAATTCTGGCAAGATCTATTCCATATAAAACCATGCTGGCACAAACTCATAGTATTATGATTTGCAATGAAGTCAAGTATTGTATCCCTTAATACTCCTTCGAAAAGCTTTCCTACACTACCTGGCTTAAAGTTGCGAGGCTGAGCACGGGATCCCTTTTTGAATAGTGGCACCACATTGGCAATTCACCAGTCTCTATGCACCATGTCAGACCTCCATGAATCCTGAAAAAGAGTAAAGAGGTTTGGCAATCACAGAGCTAAGCACACTAAGTACAGCATTGTGAAATATGTTGGCACTATATAAGACATGTTAATAATAATAATAATAATAATACCATGGGATGAATACCATTCGTTCCCAGTCTTTTTTGAATTTCCTTGTGTGTGAACCATGCATCATTAGTTGTATTACTAGAATTGGGACTATTAGGGCTCTTACTCACTGGCGTTCTGACCTGCGCTCCCCTGCATTCCATTTTTTGGCGTTCAGCCGCAGAGGAGCGCAGGAATAGACGCATGTCATTATTTCAAATGGGGCTGTACTCACTCAGACGCGTGTAGGTGCCGAACGCAGGAAAAATGCAGCATGTTGCGTCTCAACCTGCGTTCGGCGCCTACACGCGTCTGAGTGAGTACAGCCCCATTTGAAATAATGACATGCGTCTATTCCTGTGCTCCCCTGCAGCTGAACGCCAAAAAACGGAACGCAGGGGAGCGCAGGTCAGAACGCCAGTGAGTAAGAGCCCTAAAGAAGGAAATCTTCATTAATTCATTAATTGGTTCCTCATTTGTGTATACAGACCAAAAATAACCTTTCAGAATCTCTGCTTTTTTCTGTTCTCATCAACCAGCTCACTCCCCCCCCCCCTCTGATATTAAGGGTCCTATCCCTTCCTGCTTCCAGTTTTTACTGTTTTACATATTTTAAAAATAATTTTGGATTATTTTTACTGCTTCTGCAATACACTTTTCCATATCAATTTGAGCTTTTTTGCATGATTTATTGGCCTCCTTGTACCTGATAAACGTTTCGGCTGTCCCGGCTAACTTAAAAGCCTTAAAAGCACGTCTTTTCTTACCCACCTCAACACCAACACTCAATTGACCACAATTTATTTTTTTTCTACAAGGGGAATATACCAACATGTATATTTATTAAGCAGCATTTTAAAGACGTCCCATTTTTGTTCTGTGTTTAACCCTGTGAAAATAATTTCCCAGTTAATATGTTGCAGAGATGCCCTTAGCTGTCAAATTTTGCATGTCTAAAATTTTGTTTTTTAGTTACACACTTATAGAGTTGCATCTGCAACATAATCTATAAAGAGCCATGTTATGATCACTATTCCCGAAATGCTTACTCACACAAATGCTAAAGATGAGTTTGGTATTATTAGTTATTACAAGATCCAAAGAGAATCATTTCTAGTGGGTTCTTGAACAAGCTGAAATAAAAAGTTGCTTTTACGTTACAGGGTAACAGTATTAGAAGATTATTAACAATCACTAAATGCAATGATCTGAGTAGAAATAATTAATCTTTTGAGAATATTATACATTTTTTACAATATAAAAACCAAGGAAATTGTGATGGAAATGGATGAAATGTAGTATTAGACAAAACACTGATTAAAATAATTTTTTGAGGCAATATGGTTAATTTGTGTATACACTGCTGGGGCTTATACTGTATAGGGAATTTCCAATAAAAATCTTGAACCATGTAGGTGGAACAAGGTCTCAAATGAATGATTGATGATGCAGTTATACAGTTTGCATTAAGGCTATGTGGTTCTTTGCATAGATAGTGTATAAACTGTAAATACATTCAGGAGGAATTTAATCATATCTACATTTCAACTGCATTGGCTTATTTCATTTTCAGTTAACGAAGTTACTTAATGGATTTTGGTTTTTGGTTGAACATATTCTTCTTTTAATCGTATCACTGTGTCTCTGCAGGTTCTAGAAGAATCAAAATGCCTAGTCAGAAGTTTTCTGAAGTCTGTATTGGAAGATGTTAATGAGCGAGAGTGCCAGATGCTCAAGCAGCTATGGAGCTCACCCAAAGGCCTAGACTCCTTATTCAGCTACCTTCAAGACAAGATTTACGAAGTCTGATTATGTTCTGTTAATACTGTGGTTTCAATTCTACCTTCAAATCTCTGGCTACCTTGATAGTTGTTTGGGACAGGACAGTGTCTTTATATGCCCAAAAATATGCAATGAGGTATTCCACAGACTTGTTATTACTGCTTCCAATTTGTTTTTTTATGATGAAACGCTGGTATAGGCTACTGTATATAATGTACTATGTACTGACTTCTGTAACTTTCATTCTTACATTCCATTTGATAGAAAGCACTTTGACAATTTCTAATATATTTGCCATGTATACCAAATCATTTAACTTGGTCTAAGACTGCATTGCTAATGATGCAGTTCCAGCTAGAAATCCATTCGAAGTAATAACGTGAGAACTGCACTTTGTTTCTATTTTTTTTAATTATTGGTTTGTGTCTTGTACTAAAGTGGTTTGTGTATATACTATGTTGATATTCTTCATGGAGAAACCAAGCAGGTGTTTTGATGTTATTTTTCTGTAAATAAGCTATGCCAACTAATTTATTTCAGTTTTGTACTGAGCATTTGGAGAAAATGGTTGGTGGTCTTATGTACGTCAATCATAGACTACAAACATCTCTTGGATGCATTGTTATGCATTGTTATTTTTTTTTAAATGCAGGAATTGAGGACACATGCGCCTTCTAAATGTGAAAGCAATACCTAGCCTGAAAAATGCTGATGTCCAAAATCAAGAATTACCTTTTATGCAAGGGGAAAACTTGAATTTGGCATTTTGGAACCTGTTTCTTCTTAGATTTTGAGAAATAGTTATTTTTGCAATGTGAAAAGGATCAGATAATCAAAAAAGAACAATTTTGATATGAAGTACTTAAAATGATAAGCATCCTGCAGTGATTTATCTGTTTTTTGTTTTTTTGTTTTTTTTATTCCAAATTATTTTATTTCAGAGTCTCCTGATGTAGCAGAGTAGGTAATTTCCAACTGGGGTTTTGCAGCGGTTTCATTCAAAATGATATAATAGTGTTTGTGTTAGCCTGATCTGTAGCTAATAGCAACTGAATGAATTCAAGGCACAAAACATTGCCTTTAACATTGCATTTAGCATTTCAGATAAAAAATCTAATTAATGAAATGGCTTTTGGTCTATGTCTCTGTAGTGGGGATTTTATATTACCATTATGATTTTGGTAAATGCATTTATTGACAGATCTAAGTTCCCATATTGTGTTATGGCTCTCTAATTCCATATTTGTTATTTGTTTATGTTTACCTGTACTTCTTAGCAATGTGGGGTAAGCAGTTACGGACATCAGCTACATAATGTAGTAGTAAGGCATCTGACATCATGGGTGCTGTACAATAGCAGTTAACCCTCTTGAAATAAACTGTTGCTGCTGACTGTAGCTGATAATGGTGAATTCTCTTCTTGGGGTACAAACTGGCATTTACCAGGCTGCCTGTCAGCAACAGTGTTTGCTGTACTTGCCAAGTGGTGATGGGTGATTTCAGGAACAATGGCAATCAATACACCAATATATTGTGGGGCTATGTGGATGGTGTAGCAGCCTTCTTTGTTTATAAAATGTTAAATTTATGTTCTGGAATTGCCCCGTTATAACAGCACCTTGACTAGAATAGAATAGAAACCTTGAAATGGTTCATAAACAATTGATTGTGCATTTTTATTTTGTCCTAAAATAATTATAGTTTAGATTTATCATTAATAACAATGTATTTACCTGATACTTTGCTATGTGTGTATGTATATATATATATATATATATATATATATATATATACTGTGTGTATATATATATATACTGTGTGTATATATATATATACACACACACACACACACACACAGAGAGCTGCCCCTGTGCCCGGAATAAAATTCATATCCAAAAAAAAAACAGCACTAGGGGTCTTGTAGTGAAAAAACACTTTTATTGTTACAATGTATGGAAAACCAAATTTTTCGGTGGTTATATCAGAAGCCGCATTCAGATTCTGGATTTCCCTTCGATAGTTGTGGGTGCAGGGTTAAATCAACATGTAGTTTTCTTTCAAAAGAACCTGCACTCCAATAGTTTGTGAATCACACAGTTTTTATTTTGTGCATCTGTGAATATACTAGGTAAATAGATAGGCTGTGCAAAATAAAAAATGTTTCTAATATAGTTAGGGTCCCTGGGCTTTCTACATTACATTCGCGGCTAACTAACTATATTAGAAACATTTTATTTTTATATTGCACAGCCTCTCTATTTACCCAGTTTTTATTTTTACACTATTTTTACAATTCAAGAGTATAGATATTCGCTAATTATGCAGAAATTGAATAACCGTTAAGTGAAACATCTCCTGCAACTGGCAGACCCCATGTTTTAGCAAAGTGCAAGTGCTTTACTACATATCATTTGCATTGAAAAATAAAGCTTATTAGCACCCCTTTAAGGTTGGCACCATGGGCAACAGAAATGGGATTTAGGGTCAAATGATTATTTGTTTAGTCCTGAAGCAGGAGATGAAGTAGGACATTTTCACAACTATATTCTTGTGTTTTTTCCTGCACAAACTATGATTCACTATCCCTTGATAAATAACTCATAGTTTGAGTTAAAAAAAAGATACGTTTATAAAAATTAAAAAAATAAAACACAATTAGCTGTCAGGGTTTTTATACTTCAGGTACATCATTTCATACAAACTGCTGCATACATCAAGCTGCCCTCCCATTTATTTCAAAGAATATGTGTTCAATGTTTTAGTTGTATTTAGGTAAATTTGCCTAAAACTCAAACCCATAAAAAAAGCATTTTTTTCCTCTTTTGACATGTGCCATATAAGACCGTAACCATTATGCTTTTCTGTGCATCCCAGAATTATTTGGCTCTGTTTATTGAACGTAATGCTGTTCCTATGTCATATAAATGTAAAGTAGGACCGAGATAAAAGAAAAAGTCATATCAGATGAGCAAACTCAAATCACTGTTGCAAGGAGCCCAACTGCAGTTACCTTATTCTCATATGGCTGGAGTGGCTGGCTTGTGCTAGAATTAGAATGAACCATTTTGCTTCTAATACTGTCACTAGCCTGATGTTCTGAACAGCAACATGACTACTGCAGTCTGGCTGTGAGAGGCAGGAAGGCAAAAAAAATAATCATGATTAGTAAAAGTACCAGTTACTTGATATTGTAGAATAGCAACATAACTTGAATCAATTTTTTATGGAAAGTGCTTCCTTTTAATTGGGAGAATTATTAACAATGGCCATGTCCTTGGAGGACTCTCTACTGTAGTTTCTGATTGACTTATAAACAATAGAGAGAATGTGGAATGCCAGAAACATAGATAACAGCAGATTTACTTTAAAGGGGAACTCCACAAAAACATAACTTGAGCTTTTTGAAAAGTAAACTTCATTTCAAGCAACTTTGCAATATACATCAATTAAAAAATATGTAGACTTTTCATGATTTTTAATGGTTTTTGACAGTTCCATACGCCTAGCACCCTGCTCTCCTGCTGATCTCTCTGACTACTTTGCTGAGTTGGCTGAGTTACTTTGTATCAGCAGCCAGCTGTCCTTGGCCTGCATCACCTGCACATGTGATTTCAATAAGGAACAGAACATCACAGTGCAATGCATTTTGGGTTATGTAGTTCCTGCATGTTGTCTGTAAGATGTGGAGAATTTGTTACAACATCAATAGCCCCTCCTTCCCTGCCAGGATTTCAAATGATGCAAAAAGAACTGTTAAACAGTATAGACATGGCATTTATTCATAGTTTTTGAAGAAACAGGTAACTGTGATGGGTATATTAGGGGTTGCTGTGTTGTGTGCCTAGGGTTGCCACCTGGCCGGTATTTTACTATCCTGGTCGGTAAAAATTATGGTTGGTCCCAATGTCATTAATAGGGAAAAAAGATAAATATATAGGAAGGCCAGTATTTTTTTCCAGAAAAGGTGGCAACCCTATGTAGGCCTCTTTATCAAATTTTGGTTTGGAACCCCTTTAAAGGAGAAGGAAACCCAGTCGGCGCAAAAAACCTCCCCCCCTCCCCAGTGTTGCTTCCCCTCCCTCCTCCCCCCTGGCCTACCTGTCTCTCTGGGCAAATGCCCCTAACTTGTTACTTACCCTTCTGCGCAGATCCAGTCTACGGAGTTCACCGACGCCATCTTCTTCCAAGTGATCTTCTTCCTGCTTTGACCAGCATTTTGGTGAATGCGCAGTAGGAGCATTTCACCGGTACGGATCTACTGCGCATGCACCAAAAGTCACGAAGTAAAAACGGAAAACGTTGTGACTTTTGGCGCATGCACAGTAGATCCGTACCGGTGAAATGCTCCTACTGCGCATTCGCTAAAATGGTGGTCAAAGCAGGAAGAAGATCACTTGGAAGAAGATGGCGTCTGTGAACTCCGTAGACTCGACCTGCGCAGAAGGGTAAGTAACAAGTTAGGGGCATTTGCCCAGCGAGACAGGTAGGCCAGGGGGAGGAGGGAGGGGAAGCAACACAGGGGAGGGGGGGGTTTTGCGCCGACTGGGTTTACTTCTCCTTTAATATGCTTCCATACAGAGGGCTAGTTGGTGCAACCTGGGAACCCCTTTAATATGCTTCCATACAGAGGGCTAGTTGGTGCAACCTGGGAACCCCTTTAATATGCTTCCATACAGAGGGCTAGTTGGTGCAACCCGATCAGCCCAGATCTTTTCCTATTTGCAGTGCTAAGCCTATTACAACTGACCCACAAAAAAAAGGTTAGGTTCTCAAGATAATAAATAACCTAGATTAATTTGATTATTTCTGAAATGGTACAGAATTTTGGATTGTATTTATAAATTAGCTTCTATTACATATTTATTATTTTGATAGTTTCTCTTTAATTTGTGTAGCCTTTGGTGGCCCTTTAACATCTTCATTTGTTGGTTATATAGCCGTTGTTTGGACACCCCTGCACTAAACTCTGCTTAATCCATGTTAGCGCCTATTCTGGTGCAGATTTTTGTTATCTTTGTGTACTTGAATTTGGGAAGTTACCCCTGCTTTTCAGAGTTCCTTTTACAAACCTGTTCAGCACACACACCCCAGCGATATTTTCCCATGCAGCTGGACAGCTAGGCAGTGTCTATTACTGGCATCATGTAATGGGAATATAAATCAAGCAAAAGCTTATGACAGAAGCCAAAGAAAAACATTAGCTTAGGCTTGTCTTAAACCGCAAGCTTAAAGTGGAACTATTGTGATAAGCTTCATCATACGGAAATATGACATTTTCTAAATGTACGGTAATCTTAAAAATTCTGTACATTTTTTTGAATTCTGAAATATTGGTTACTGTTCACTGTCCTCAGCATCTGTCTCTTTTGTTTCTCTCTTCAGGCAGGAATTGGGAGTCTAATTTTGAATAACAGGTCTAATGTAGCCTTTGGGTGGGGGCTCCTTATGCTTAGAAGATCTCACTCTTTCAAGATCACCATTTTGATATTTGAGTGAGCTCTAATACATCTGCTAGGAAAAGGAGCCCCCCTAAAAGACCCCCAACTCATGCATAAAGAGAGACAGATGCTGAGAGTGGGATAATATAGAACTTCATTATTTCAGAAATTATAAAAAAAATTGTAACTGATATTATTTACAACATTTCTTATTTCAGTGTGATGACACTTATATTAAATTAAATGTTTACGATATTTCCACGAATAGCTTCACTTTAATGCAAGGCAATATAGATTCTACATTCCAGCATCACTATAGTTTGGTCGGGTGTATGTTTATATGATTGGCAGTATTCATTGTACAGGACCCACTGTTTACCCAAGAGTTATTAAATAACATTTATCGCATCCCAAGCAGAGAAGCAGTCGGTTACAGAGAGTTACAGATCACGAAACAAAGTAAAAAAATTATGTATTTCTAATTAACATCTATAAATATATAAATAAAAAAGGTATATTACCCACCCAAGAATTATTTTTCACCTGTAGTGTCAAGAAATCTTCTACAACTATGACAGTGTATTATATGACCAGCTGGGTAGAACTCAATAACAATCTCATAACAAAATAACACTATTCATGTAGTAGGGTGAGAGCACTGAGACAGTGGTTCTAGTGGACTATTTAATCTGAACGATAACATTTACAAAAATTTGAAATCTGTACAACTATAATTTACAATATAAACTGTACAATAATAAACATGTAAAACTGCATATCACTGATTCTGGTGTGCCATATCCACTTAAAGGGGACCTGTTAACAACACATAAAAAGGAAAAGAAAAGTCTCTATAAGAAAATTAAATATGAAACCCATGTTTTGTTTTTATTAAAACATTCATACCTGTTATAAATGTATTTTTAGAAATCTGATATATTGCCTGCCCCTTCTCTGCACTCCTCACATTCCCCTGCTCTTCTCATGGTCTATGATTGTGCAGCCTGTGTATTGGCAGGGGCAGTAGGTGCTCCATTCTGGTGAACAAATACAATTATGGGAGAATGCAAAGTTTGCCTAAAAGGAAAAGTAACATCAAAAAATTGAGTTGTTTTAAAGTAATAAAAATGTATTTTAACTAGTAAAACTGGTGTGTTTGCTTCAGAAACACTACTATTGTTTATATAAATAAGCTGCTGTGTAGCAATGGGGGCAGCCATTCAAAGGAGAAAAGGCTCAGGTTACACAGCAGATCGCAGATAAGCTCTGTACAACATAATAGCGTTATCCACTATTTAACCTGTGCCATTTAGCCTTTTTTCAATTTCTGTCATTGCTACACAGCAGCTTGTTTATATGAACTATAGGAGTGTTTCTGAAGCAAACAGATCAGTTTTATAAGTGCAGGGCAACCGTACATGATATTTTCATTACTTTAAACCACTTTAATTTTTTGATGTTACTTTAATACCAGTGCCCACAAAATGGTGTCTGCCTGCTGGGTGTGAATTTCAAGACTGAAGGAAACAAAATGTAAATAATTTATATAGTATTATTAAAGTTTATTTTGCACAGCTAACATCATAGACGTGCATTTGGAATATTTCTTAGGTTGACAGGTCCCCTTTAAGGGAAGAGAGAGATAATTTTAAAGCCCCTAGCAAGTACAAATGAATTTGTCTATAATCTATGTGTTGAGCCTCACAATTTAAGATCTACTCTGATTGCTCAATAAATGGGTCTGTGGCCACACATTTTCTTAACAAACTAATTTTAAGAAAATCTTTCTGCAGTCACAAAATTATATCTGTTGGACAAAATATGGGTTTCTGCAAAGGAGAAATGTGTACCCTTGACTCAGGTTAAACAATCCTCGAATTTCATTAAAAAAAGTAATTTTTACGTGTTTGTCAGTTTGGGCGTAACTAATGGGCATTGGACCCCCCTCCAAAAAATCTTTGGGGGGTCTGGTTTGCATAGCAACTTATTCTCCCTTCCTCCTTCCCCCACCTGACATATACGGCATGCCCATGCTGCAGACTCCATGCCTCCCCCCAGAAACTGCGGGGTCTTCTTCCTCTATAGTTACACGTCTGTGCTGGACTCAGGCAATCCTATATAACAGCTGAACCAATCCCTGAGCCAAAATGGATTCTAGGGAATAATTGAATTCTTAAAGGCATATAACCAACTAATACAGTGGGACAAGGCCTGTATTAGTGCATTGTTTTCTGTTTTAAGTCATATATCCCATACACATAATTATCCAGCAGGGACGTTTAAAGAGATAGACCCTATTCATTTATTGATAGGACTAGACCAGATTTGTTGTCATATTTGCCAAAAATATATGTAGCAGTAAACAAAGAATTTGTATTGCTTTATTATTATTTTTCTGTCCTGGTATTCTCTATTCAGACATTAGAACGATAATTGTTTAGTTGTCTCGAGAAATAGCTAATGCAAGTTTGGCCAAGCTGTTCCACATACAGTACATTTACATCCAAGTCCTAAGGATTCAGTGCAGGGTATGTTTAGTTTTGTCTGCCTTCTCTCACAAAATAAATCTATTTTTTAGATACTATGATGCAGGCCAAATGTAACAAGATGTATATTTCATTTAGCAAAATGATACAGGCCTCATTTTTTTTACAAGATTGTACATATTTTCTGATATCCATACAAATATTCACCATGTTTAGAGAAAGATGATTTGTTACTGGTCCTGTAACTAGTGAATGGACACATTTCTGGGTGCCTTAGAAGTTGTAATTTTCATGTGTGTTAAATTACAGTATTTATACATTGTGAGATGCTGCTTTGAATAAAAATATTCAAAATGCTGTATTATTTGCTTTACTGGATATTTTAGTTTGTTTCCATATCTTGTGCTTGGAACATTTCCAGATCTTTGTGTTTAAAATGCATATATATATATATATATATATATATGTCTGCTTCTTTGTCCAGATCTCCAAGAGGATCTTTACCCAATTAAGCCACCAATATAATAGCCCAACACAGGCAGGTCTGAACATCTGAATGTCCAGGAGCCCTGGGCATTGTGGTTGGCTGTGTACTGGAATATTTCTTCATCAGACTGGATATTCCACCTGCCTGCACTTCTATGTAAACCAACTGGGTATCAGTCAGAAAAAGGGGGCATGGGATAGGTAAGCAGTATAATATACCATAATAAACACCTTTATTTTTTGGAGGAAAAGGCAGCAGCCTGATTTATTAAGTGGTCACTGATTCTTTAAATATTTTTTACAACAGAAGTATTACTGTATGTTTTGCCCAGCCAGCCTGTTTCCACTGTTTTCAGGCCACTATGTATACAATAGTAAAGCTCCCACCATACCACAAGCCAGATTCTGCAGTCAACTTGTAAAGTGTAAAAACCAAGAAAAAATCATCATACAAAACTTGCAGAAGTAAAAGCAGTTGAGGGCCTATAGAAATAAGTGGCAGCTGCACTGTTCCCAATGGAGTTTTTTTTAGCCATTCAGACTTTTTGAGGTTGTCCATAAAGCCTCAAATTTTTAGCCCATTGTTCAGTGTTTTCCCATAGTCACCCATGGCCAGCATATATATATATAAACATAAAAACTGGGTAAATAGGCTGTGTAAAATAAAAAATTATTCTAATATAGTTAGCTAGCCAAAAATGTAATCTATAAAGGCTGGAGTGACTGGATGTATAACATAACAGAACACTAGTTCCTGCTTTGCTGCTCTGTTGGTTTGCATTGATTGGTTACCAGGCAGTAACCAATCAGTGACTTGAGGGGGCCACATGGGTAATACCTGTTTGCAAGTTATGTTCCATGTGGGCCCCCCTTGAAGTCCCCCTTCAGTTTGCTATGTTCCTGTGTAGATCTATAGGCTCCTGGCAGCTATAGATCTGTAGGCTCCTAACGCAGAACTGTATTTCAGATTGTACTGACTGTGGTACAGGCAAGCATGAAACACAAGTGGATGAAAACTTGATTTAAAAAATTTAAGGCCAATTGACAGCGAAGAGCCAAATAGGCTCATAGTCATACATGGGAGGGTGGCAGTCAAAGCATTAACTGCACACACGTTAGGCTTGTCATTAGGGTATCACAGGTCTACCGGATTGCTAACAGGTGAGCTACTTGATACAGGTAAGGCTATGATTGGTTAAAAGGATTGAAATTTGGTCAGGTAGTAACAATGAGCCCCTATATAAGCTGGTCTCCAGGGAGGTATACTTACCATTGGGGAATCAGGCTTGAGACATCCTTGAAGATCTTGGAGCATGTCGAGCTTCATGGAACTGGCAGCTGAGATGTAACAACCCAGCCACCCCCCCTTCCCTAAAAGTAAGCAATTATAAAGATATGTTAAAAAAATGCAGCCTGAGGAAGTCTGTTTGGAAAGAGAGTTATGTATAATTGTGTCAACTGCTGGTGGCAGGGCAGGACCTTTAGATATTGTTAAAGGAGAATTCAACCCCCCATATAATAAAAACCACTACCCCCTACCCTACATAGTCCCCCCTCCCTGCTCCCGCCCGCACAGGTGATAACTCCAGTAATTAAGGCGGCCTGGGATCAAGGGTATTAGGCTGGCTGTGACATAAATGTTTATGGAATTGTATATATATGTTAAAGCTTAAAAGATTTATTGCTAGGTTAATAAATCAGGCTGCGGCCTTTTCCTCCAATAAAGTGGTGTGCTGTATGTTTATTTTGGTACTACTTTGGTACTGCTTACTATCCCCATGAAAAGTTGCTTAGAATTAGTCATTCAATAACATAGTAAAAATTTACTTGATCCAAAGGTGAACCACTCATTTAACTGTGTGCTCCTGCTTTGGAAGGCATGAAAGATACAACGTAGGGCAACGTATAAGCAAAGGCTTTTGTGTAAAACCACCCATCCTTTGCCATTTTAGTGGAGTACCAAATTTTCACATGACAAATTTGGACTTCAACTTAACACCAATATAAAGTTGTTTCGGTGCTATTTTTGGAGTTATTCACTTTTGCCGTAACTTATGAAGTTATTGTTATTGTGTTGCCTTAATGCCACTTGTGGATTTCCCCACCAGAGTGATTTTTTTTTTATTGGAGAGGTTATGTATAGACATGCTCCTTAAAGACCGGGGGGGGGGGGAGCAGAAATAACACAGGTAGAGATTAAAAGAAGAAAATTAGCATCAAAGATGTTTTTGTTCATGGTCTATAAGTGCCAATCATTTAAAGCAGTCAGTTGTTCTTCTTTGTGTGTCCTCCCCCGGATTAGGTGCACATGTGAGAATTGAACAGGTGGTGGAAACAATATGGTGGGATATTTTCTTACCTCCTTCCAGATGTGAGTGTCACCTGGGAGGAACAGAAGTTCTCCATGTGAGACAAACACTGGGTAAACGTTTAATTACTTCTCTTTCCCTGTGGATGGTCTGACTATAGCTGTGCTGAGGAGGCTGCTCTGTCTGGCTGCATCACATTGGAAGGACACTGCATAAGGAATTCTCGCTATTGACCTAGAAAACAAATTCTTTAAGGGTTTTTATTTTCTCACTCCTGAATGTTTCACGAGTACAGCTTTATTTCCCTAGATCCCTCCATAAACGTTAGGCTTTAATCAGCTCCCATTTTCAGTAAGACGCCGAGCTTTGCCGAGGTGATTCCTAACTTTCAGCCACCCTGGAGTATTGCTTGTGAGAGTACATTTTCAGCATGTAATTATCTGAATAGAAATGCTTTAATTGCAGGCAGATTTGCTCCTCCCCAGAGTCCATTTTGCACATGGCCTGCTGTTTTGTTTGGATCTGACTAAACAATAGACTAGAGACTCTACAAGGATTTCATCTGCAGAAATCTTGCATATATAGGGTAATATGGTTCATCTACTTGTCAATGCATTGTAACTTTTCATATTATTATTGTAATTTCTGTACTATATATTATCACAAAGCAGATATATTGGACCCCACCCAGTGAGATAAAACTGACCTTGAATAAAGCAACATAGACTTACTGTTCCTTTAAACAATATTTTTAAAGTGAGTATATTGGTATACTTTTAATACTAGTCGTATATGTGCAAAATGTAACCATGCATTCCACCGACACTTAAAAAAAAAAAAAATATATATATATATATATATATATATATATACACACACACACTCGCACTTACTGAAACCTGGCTTTCTCCACTGACACTGCTTCACCTGCTGCCCTGTCCTATGGGCGCCTACACCTTACTCAAACTCCCAGGCCTGGAAACAAACCTGGGGTGAGGTAGGATTGCTTCTCTCTCCCTGCTGTACTTTTAAAGTTCTTCCACCTATTCCTTCCTTACCATTCTCCTCATTTGATGCTCACTGCATTAGGCTCGTTTCTCCTCTTTCACTTTGCATTGCTGTCATATATCGACCTCCTGGACCAACCATGCAATTTTTGGACAACTTTGCTGCCTGGCTTCCCAACTTTCTTTCATCTAACACCCGATCCATCATATTAGGTGACTTTAATATACCCAATACAACATTAACAACCCCTGTCTCTAAACTCATTTCACTAACATCCTCCCTAGGCTTATCTCTGTGCTCATACTCCCCCTCTCACTCCAATGGCAATGCTCTGGATCTCATATTTACCAGACTCTGTTCAACCACCAATTTTACAAATTCTCCGTTTCCCAGTGCCGGACTGGGACACCAGGGGCCTACCCAAAAACCTTAGACCAGAGGCCCACTCTCAGTACTATTATTCTTCCTCCCCTCAAACTTTATTGTTCTAATCTCTATTCTTTACATACTATAAACTATTATTTTATCAATTTAGCTTCATAGAAATCGGGAATGGTCATGAAATAGGCCAATTGTTTAACAGCATGAGGGCCCACTGACACCTGGGCCCACAGGAGTTTTCCTGATATCCCGATAGACCAGTCCGACACTGCCATTACCCCTCTCTGATCACAACATGCTTACATTTCAATTCTCACTAACTCCCTCCTCACCCCCTGCTACTCCCCACTACCTACTTTGACTTGCAAGCTCTAGATGTGTCGCATTCCTTTGACTCTCTTCGTTCTAATATCTCGGCCATCTCTTGTCCTAATGTGGCTACCTCGGTCTACTACAGCACTCTCACCACTGCCCTTAATGAGCTTGCTCCTGTAAAAACTAAACACATGCATGCAGCGTCTACATCTGACAGTGGTGTCTGAAGCACGCTGAGACATTGGACATACCTACAACTAACCTTATCTTCGTTGCATCCAACTGGACGCCAGCGCATCGTCGCTTGCCGTCGGATCAGACCTAAATCGACCCATGTAGTTCTAGCCTAACACCAGCCTTTCCCAAGCCCAACAAACATACATACTTCACTCATTAACTCCCTTTCTAAAAAACCGGCACAACTTTCCTTCACCTTCTTTCCCTTTCTCCACCCCCTCCATTGACATCTGTCTCTGCTCAAGATATTGCTGAGCACTTCAAGAACGGATACTATCAGAAGTGACATTACACTACTCAACCCCCCTAGACTTCCATCACCCTCCCTTCACACTCCCCAGCGCCTTTGCCCCGATTACTGATGAGGAAGTCTCAAAACTGTTTGCTTCTTCTCAACTTACCACCTGCCCGCTTGATCCTATTCCTTCAAAACTTCTCCACAATGCCAATCCCTGTCTAATCAAAGCCTTAAAGGGATACTGTCATGGGAAAAAAACAATTTTTTCAAAATGAATCAGTTAATAGTGCTGCTCCAGCAGAATTCTGCACTGAAATCCATTTCTCAAAAGAGCAAACAGATTTTTTTATATTCAATTTTGAAATCTGACATGGGTCTAGACATATTGTCAATTTCCCAGCTGCCCCAAGTCATGTGACTTGTGCTCTGATAAACTTCAATCACTCTTTACTGCAAGTTGGAGTGATATCACACCCTTCCTTTCCGCCCCCCCAGCAGCCAAACAAAAGAACAATGGGAAGGTAACCAGATAACAGCTCCCTAACACAAGATAACAGCTTCCTGGTAGATCTAAGAACAACACTCAATAGTAAAAACCCATGTCTCACTGAGACACATTCAGTTACATTGAGAAGGAAAAACAGCAGCCTGCCAGAAAGCATTTCTCTCATAAAGTGCAGGCACAAGTCACATGACAAGGGGCAGCTGGGAAATTGACAATATGTCTAGCCCCATGTCAGATTTCAAAATTGAATATAAAAAAATCTGTCTTCTCTTTTCAGAAATGGATTTCAATGCAGAATTCTGCTGGAGTAGCACTATTAACTGGTGCGTTTTGAAAAAAACATGTTTTTCCATGACAGTATACCTTTAACTCATCTATTTAATCTCTCGCTCTAAACTGGAATCTCTAATTCTCAACTAAAACATGCTCTTGTCACCTCCTCTCTGCCTTCGGCCTCGTGTTTTTATATGGTCATGAAACTCCTCCGTAACTTATAATATCCTTATAATTTACAAAATGGGGTACTTTATTCACTATATATACTCATATCCGATTATGCATTGTCCCATATATTAATTAAAATACATATGCCATTGGGAATATAGCACAAGATCTACATCAATATTGTTAACATTACCTTCTTTTGATGATCTGCTGTATAAAATTGACAACTAATATCAACTCCACAGATGGCCTGGGTTTACAGGTTCAACTCATGTATTGCTTTAATAGATTCAAACATCCTGGTGAGACTCTTAATAAACATGCATTTAGAACATAGTCTAACAATTAAGACCTTAAAATAAAAGCCAATTGCAAGTTTATTTAGCATTTGTAAATCAGTCAAACGTATTCTGAGAATGATCTATGATACATGTTCACGGGTTATTCTGCAAGTCAATCTGTTAGCTGGCTAAGGATGCTGGAAATTTTACTTAACATGAATTGCAGTAGCACAAGTTTGACACCCCCTGCTCTACTATTGTATCTATCCAATGCGGTTGCGTTCTGCAAATCAGTGTGGAGAGAAAGGGTCAGGTCTTCCTCCCTTTCAGATGTAAAGACCATTGTGCTAAAAGCAAAGACTGGTGCCAAAAGTCAGTCTGGGACATGACCTTGTGTAGAATGTGATCGTGTTCTCTTTAATTCCAGATGTGCTGTTCCAGTAAATGAAATTCTTACTTTTTTATAAGAACAATAAATGTGACTGACTTTTATATATAAGAAATGAACTTTCAATTAAGAGAGTAAACTTTCTATAGTAACAGGTCATTAAAAACAAGTTATTAACAGCCGATGTCTCGGAGGTAAATGCCTCCTGAAGGCTTGGCAAGTGTTGTGACTCTTCCAAGAGTCTTCAATTGTCGGCTTGTTTCTCAGTATTTAGAAGCCTCTGTTTCATGTGCTCTGATTTGGCACGGCTTTTAGCTCTTCTGTCCTCATACTGGGGAAAAAAAAGGAAACTCGGGTGAAGTCATGACATGCAACTACAGCAAAATTTTCAATGTTTTTTTTTTAACTTGCTTTGTCCTTTAAGGGAAAATAAGTGGACAGTAAACCAAAGTTTTGAACCTTTATTATGTAAATTAACTTTATACTACACAGTAAAAATAAGACAATACTGATGTCTGTTATAATTGGTATGGTCTTATTTTTACACAATAGAACATCATTTTCGTAACACTTGGGTGGGAGTTTAATTACACCTATTTCACAATTTGACCTTATTTTCCTCATAGTTTTTATAAAATATTAAATGATTTATTGGTGTGCTCCTTTTACTTAACTCTGCAAGCAGCTTGGTTATATCTGTATTGCAATGCTAAGAACTGTTGCCTTGGTATTTGGTTATACTCCCATATGAATCTTTTGCTAGCAAGAAGCTATAGAGTAATGTGTGCTCAAATTTGGATCCACCCAGTAAAGACATACAAAAAACAAATGTTTGCAATGTGAACAAAAATTAACAAGGCAAGGCACAAAAGTCTCAGAACTTCCAGTATAGACCCTGGATCTGCCCATGCTTACGCAACACCTCTATAGGCTCCAGATAGATGCAGTGGGAATGGTGTACAACAGTTATTTCTATATTATGGCGTAAAGCTGCAGTTTGGAGGGTAATAAGCATATACAGTCATATGAAAAAGTTTGGGAACCCCTCTTAATTCTTTGGAGTTTTGTTTATCATTGGCTGAGCTTTCAAAGTAGAAACTTCCTTTTAATATAACACGCCTTATGGAAACAGTAGTATTTCAGCAGTGACAAAGTTTATTGGATTAACAAAAAATATACAATATGCATCAGATCAAACAAACATGTGCATAAATTTGAGCACCCCAAAAGAGATATTACATCAATAGTTGAGCCTCCTTTTGCAAATGTCTGTAGATGCCTACTATAGCCTTTGATGAGTGTCTGGATTCTGGATGGCGGTATTTTTCTTTCATCCATACAAAGTCTCTCCAGTTCAGTTAACCTTGATGTCTGCCGAGCATGGATAGTCTGCTTCAAATCATCCTATAGATTTTCATTGATATTCAAGTCGGGGGACTGTGACGGCCATTCCAGAATATTGTACTTCTCCCTCTGCATAAATGCCTTTGTAGATTTCCAAATATGTTTAGGGTCATTGTCTTGTTGGAATATCCAAGCCTAACTTTAACCTTGTGACTGATGTTTGAACATTATCCTGAAGAATTTGTTGATATTGGGTTGAATTAATCCTACCCTCGACTTTAACAAGGGCCCCAGCCCCTGAACTAGCCACACAGCCCCACAGCATGATGGAACCTCCACCAAATTTGACAGTAGGTAACAGGTGTTTTTCTGGGAATGCAGTGTTCTTCTTCCACCATGCAAAGTACTTTTTGTTATGACCAAATAACTTTGTTCCAAAATGACTGTGGCTTGTCTAAATGAGCTTTTGCATACAACAAGTGACTGTTTGTGGCGTGAGTGCAGAAAGGGCTTCTTTCTCATCGCCCTGTCATACAGATGTTCTTTGTGCAAATTGCGCTGAATTGTAGAATGATGTACAGATATACCATCTGCAGCAAGATGTTCTTGCAGGTATTTGGAGGTGATCTTTGGGTTGTATGCAACCATTACAAAAAATATATATCAAAGATATTTGTCCCAAGGCTCAATTATAGTAAAAATAAAATTTATTAAAGTTCACATTCAAATTTTTTAATGTGAACTTTAATAAATATTTTTTATTTTTACTATAATTGAGCCTTGGGAAATATATCTTTGATATATATTTTTTTGTACTGTAACTGCCTTTGGAACCGGGGCGAGTCCCCTGGTTCAGTTTGGGATTTACAGGAATCAGTTGTATGGATTCCCCACCAGGAATAGAGAATAATTTGTAGGTAACCATTCTTACAATCCTCTGCATATGCCGCTCCTGAATTTTTCTTGGCCTGCCAGACCTGTGGCCTTCCATTTCCTGATTACATTCCTTACAGTTCAAACTGACAGTTTGAACCTCTGAGATAGCTTTTTGTAGCCTTCCCCTAAACCATGATATTGAACAATCTTTGTTTTCAGATCTTTTGAGAGTTACTTTGAGGATCCCTTGCTGTCACTCTTCAGAGGAGAGTCAAACAGAGGCACAACTTGCAGTTGGCCACTTTAAATACGGACACTGAAAATTTTCTTCAAAATATTAATCTACATTAAAAGTTGCCTATGAGTCATCTTAATCGTTTTTCACCGATAGTTCTGATTTTGTAAGTAATTGCTACTTGAAGTTCCTAAACCTGACTGTTTTGCCAACCTGACTCTTCTCAGTCTGTCAGAGTTTCTCATGCACAAATATGGCAGCCCCCTACTAGAGGAACACGGGGTAAGAAAGGTAATGTAAAAGCATCACACAAATACTTTTATGGCAACATTAGAAATTGCATTCAAAAATAATGTTATGACAGATACAAAATTATTTTCTGATGTCAGTATCTCATTGAATACCTTTTCTCATGATTGGACACACCTGCCTATGAAGTTCAAGGCGTAACGAGCTAATCCAACCAATTTGTTGTGGCCAGTAATCAGTATTGAGCAGTTAAATGCTTTCAAATTAGCAAAATTACAAGGGTACCTACATTTTTGCACTGACAGTTTTTCACATTTGATTTAATTTCATACAACTTAATACTGCTTCACTAAATAGCTTTGTTCAGAAAACACCCCAGTACAGTAAATTATGTAGGCTGAGAGGAGTTCCCCCCACAAAAAAAAATAAAACCCACTCACCTCTTTCTTCAAACACTTCCTCATCTCTCGATCAAAGTCATTACACTGACCAAAATACTTCAGAAAGCGATTCTGAGAAGGCAGGAGAAACCTTGTTATCAGTGCACAAATCTCTAGTATGTCATAATTAGACTGTTCTTAGAACTTTTTACTGTGTCTTCAGGTTTTTTTTTTAACTTCCAAACCACTGTCTGGTTGCTATAGTTAATGGGACCTCAGCAACCACATAGCTGGGAAATACTAAGAAGAAACAGAAGAGCTGTAAAATATTTACATTTGTGGTTTCTGAATAAAGTCCAATTACAGAGTGCTTCTAGACTGCAGACAGATTCAGTGCAAAGAAATATTTTGATTTTCCATGACTGGTGTTACGTATACAGTAGATCGGGTTGAAAAAAAGACCATCAAGTTCAACCCCTCCAAATGAAACCCAGCATCCATACCTATATACACTCATACACTAACTATAGATTTTAGTATCACAATAGCCATGGATATTATGCTTGTCAAAAAAAAAAAAATCATCCTTAAAAATCAACTCTTAAAGGCATTAAATGAATCAGCCATCAAAACATCACCCGGCAGTGCATTCCACAACCTCACTGACCTCACTGTGAAGAACCACCTACTTTCCTTCAAATGAAAGTTCTTTTCTTCTAGTCTAAAGGGGTGGCCTCTGGTATGGTGATCCTCTTTATGGGTAAAAAGGTCCCCTGCTATGTCTATAGTGTCCTCTAATGTACTTGTAAAGTGTAATCATGTCCCCTCTCAAGTGCCTTTTTTCCAGAGAAAACAACCCCAACCTTGAAAGTCTTGCCTCATAATTTAGGTCTTCCATCCCTCTAATCAGTCTAGTTCAGGGGTAGGCAACCCGCGGCTCTTCATCCTGCTTGCTGCGGCTCGGTCTTGTGGCTTTGTCTGTCATGTCATCTATACAGCCCTCGCACCTGCTGGGTGTGCAACCGCAGTAAGCTAATGGAATGGCTCAGGAAGCCGCCAGCAGATGCGAGGGCTGTATAGACGTCCCAGGAGTGACAGCAAGATGATTCATCATGGTCCTTACAGCGGTAACACATTCAAGACAAGAGAGTAGCCTCCAGAATCCAGCTGCAGCAGGTGTGAAGGCTATAGATATGGATGTGACGCATATTTTAATGATCTCTGTAGCCCTCGCCTTTAAACAGATCAGAACACTAGTATTTAATAGGGCTATTCAGTGTTTAATTTATTTCAAAGTAGGCCCGACACATACACACTCTTTTGTTTGTTGTATTCTGTTGTTTTAACAGTTAAAATTAAAAAAAGATTAAAACTTTTAACAGTTTATAAGTTGCGTTATGTTTTGCGCAAAGATTGCTGACCCCTGGTCTAGTTACATGTCTCTGCACTCTCTCCAGCTCTTAAGGACTGGAGTCCAAAACTGCACTGCATACTCCAGATGAGGCCTTACCAGGGACCTATAAAGAGGCATAATTATGTTTTCATCCCTTGAGAGACTGAACTTTATTTGCTTTAGTAGCCACAGAATGACGCAGCCCAGAATTAGAGAACTACAAAAACCCCAAGTTCCTTCTCAGTTAAGGAAACTCCCAACACACTGCCATTTAGTGTATAACTTGCATTTATATTATTTTTACTAAAGTGCATAACCTTGCATTTATCAACAAGGTTATGATTTTTCTCTCAATTCACAGCTTTCACCTTACGAAACTGAATTTTACCAATTTTCCTAAAATCTCCATCCTTTTTCTACACAAAATATAAATTTTATGTGTATTAAAAGAGTCAAAGTAACGGAGTCAGTCCCCTAAGAGTACTTACCTCATTGTGACACTGCTTCAGAAAGTTTATTGCCACATTGCATTCCTCTGTGTGCAGGTGCGATGACAAGTCTGGGTGCATCTTATATTAAGGAGTAACTGTATAGTTAAGCATAATTCCAAAATTAGACAAAATACTTGAAACTTTGTCATGGTTTGTTCACATTCCAATAAAGTCTAATAACATCTAACAGTCACATTTTCTATGAAAGAGCCCCACACGTTTCAATATGATTTTGCTTAATTTAGGGTAACACATACAGGTATGGGACCTGTTATCCAGAATGCTCAGGACCTGGGGTTTTCCAGATAATGGATCTTTCTGTAATTTAGACCTTCATACCTTTATTCTTCTAGAAAATCATGTAAACATTAAATAAACCCATAGGCTGGCTTTGCCTCCAATGAGGATTAATTATATCTTAGTTTGGATCAAGTACCAGGTACTGTTTTATTATTACAGAGAAAAAGGAAATCAATTTTAAAAATCTGAAAAACTTTGGCATCTAAAAGCTTGCAAAGTCATGTAGATGTCAATGTGTTAATCTGCTATCCAGAAACCAGTTATCCAGACAGAGACAGCAAGGCGGTCTCCCATAGACTCTATTTTAATCAAATAATTCAAGTTTTTAAAAATGTTCTTATCTCTGTAATAAAACAGTAGCTTGTACTTGATCCCAACTAAGATATAATTAATCCTTATTCGAGGCAAAGATATCCTGTTGGGTTTAATTAATGATTAAATAATTTTTCAGTAGACTTAAAGGTATGGAGATCCAAATTACAGAGAGATCCCTTATACGGGAAACCCCAGGTCTGGAGCACAGGATAACAGGTCCAATACTTGTATCTATTTAGTTGGACTTATTCAAAAAATGTTTTTTAACTTGTAAACACACTAAAAATGATGAGTTTGTTTTCCCACAAATGTATTCATTCAGGTTTTTTTAATGTGTATTTTTAAATTGTTAGTTTATTCAAAAGACCTAGGAAATTACACAAATCCAAATTTTGATAAATAAGCTCACCACAGAAAACTGCACCCATTTTCTATTTATTCCTATGGGATTTTTAGAAGTGTGTGTCTCATATGGTGAACTCTCAGTGTACACCTATTGATAAATACGCTTCTAAGCATCCCACAAAAATTAATAGAAAGGGAGTATTTCTGTGATAAGATCTAATTTCACATTTTGAGAGATCAACCCCTAAGTGACTGATTGGATAACATTTGAACAGGTAGAAGAGCTGAACTCTAAATAAAGAAATTAGTTTGACAATGTGGTTGCAAAGTAATACAGAGCATCACTCCCCCAGCACTATAGTCATAGCCAAATCACATGTCAATAATCATGGGTCATATACTCAACCAATCAAGTCTATAGCAGCAAAAGTAGAGGTATGGATCCTTATACCTTAATGGGGTTGATTACCTTTAACTTATTACCCTAGAAACCATGCATGAATTTGACTAAAAGACTGCAATATGAATAAGAGGGGTCTGAGTAGAAAGATGAGTAATACAAAGTAGCAATAACAATAAATTTGTTGCCTTACAGAGCATTTGTTTTTAAATGGGGTCAGTGACCCACCATTTGAATGCTGGAAAGAGGAAGAATAAGGCAAATAATTAAAATAACTATAAAACAATAAATAATGAAGACCAAAAGCTTAGAATTGACCATTCTGTAACATACTAAAAGTTAATGTAAAGGTGAACCACCTCTAAGTCTACTAAAACATGTAAATATTTAATAACCTCAATAGGCTGGTTTTGCTTCCAATAAGGATTAATTATATCTTGGTTTGGATTGTATACAAGGTACTGTTTTATTATTATGGAGAAAAAGAAAATAATTTTTTAAAATTTGGATAAAATGTAGTCTATAGGAAATTTTCCGTAATTCTGAGCTTTCTGGATAATGGATTTCCAGATCCGGATCCCATACCTGTACTGAAACTTACAGAATTAATATATTCATAAACAACCACAAACCTGGACAACCTTTTTTTCAAGAAAAACAGAAAGCATGCCGTGAAGGATACGAGCTCCACCCCAAGCCATTGCATCTTGAGAAGTCATGGTAATGAGACTTGACCTGTCATTTGCAGAAGGTAATCAGTATTTCAAACCACATGACAACATTGTATGTTTTGAAGACTTCACATCTACAAACTGGGTTTCACTGGAAAGGTACAATGTTGCCGTTCTGCCAAAGTCTTATGGCAAGAAGCTTAAAGGAAAACTATACCCCCAAAATGAACACTTAAGCAACAGATAGTTCATATCATATTAAGTGGCATATTAAATAATCTTACCAAACTGGAATATATATTTAAGTAAATCTTGCCCTTTTACATCTCTTGCCTTGAGCCACCATTTTGTGATGGTCTGCATGCTGCCTCAGAGATCACCTGACCAGAAATACTACAACACTAACTGTAACAGGAAGAAGTGTTGAAGCAAAAGACACAACTCTGTCTGTTAATTGGCTAATGTGACCTAACATGTATGGTTTGTTGGTATGTTTGTGAATACAGTGAATCCTACGATCCCAGGGGGCGGCCCTTATTTTTTAAAATGGCAATATTCTATTCATGATTACCCAATGGCACATACTACTAGAAAAGTATATTATTATGAAAATGGTTTATTTACATGAAGCAGGGTTTTACACATGAGCTGTTTTATGCAATATCTTTTTATAGAGACCTACACTGTTTTGGGGGTATAGTTTTCCTTTAAGTTAAGTAAGAGGTACAGGGTGCAGAATTAGTCTTAATTCCATGTAGTTTCTGGGGATACACTCACCAAGGGGTGTTCATTCACAAGACATGGACAGCTAGATTGTATTGATTGCAGGAATCACACCTATGAAGCCTGCCTCAATAATAATCATAATATATTATTTACACACACACACTAAAGGAGCTCTGCTGAATAGAGCAGAATAGAGAATAGAGAATAGAGTTGAAAAGAACCTAGCCCACCCACTAGCAGACATCAGTTTTCGTTTTTTTGCCCATTTTGTGAGCCACAGCCACCGCCAATATTAAGGTCACCTGCTGTAGACACAAAGTCACCTGGCACCCTTCAAATGGGAGAATTAGAGCTGCTTGAGAATGGGAGTGGACTGGAGTGCTGACTGTGTATGCAAATAAACTTACCTGGGGGGCAGCGGCCAGTGAAGGTGCTATACTCCCAGATGATATACCCCCCAACTTATCTTACTATTTAATTTTACTTTTAATACTTTTAATTTACTTTTAATTAAGTCTGCCTCATTTAGTTTGGTGCCCATCTTTTTATCGTACTGTCCTAACTTTTCTCATCCACTATCTCTATGTTCTCTCCACAAATCAGTCATCCCTTCTAATAGTCTCTGGCTGCCACTTTACTATTTCACCTATCCTCACTCCACTCCCTACATTCTCTGCTGAGTTATAAACCTATTCATCTGCTAGATTCCCCTGATGCTCCATCTACCTCCCTTACTGCAGTGAACAATGCACCTCAAAATCTGCTCTTGGAACTCAGAAATAGATATGTGTAGTGAAAAAGGGCAAGCCTTTTAAAATAGATAATAACAAAAGGGATATAAAGGTGATGCATTTATTAGCTTTTCAGAAAACTTGAGGAACTAAAACATTAGTTAGACAATAAAGGTATCATCTTTATAACACTTTTTCTATTTTTCATTTCAACATCTCTATTTGTGAAGCTAGTGGGCCTTGAGGTTAGGTCCTCATTAAAATAGGACTCATCTTTGGAAAATAAACTGTTCCTGAATGGCTATAGGGATGTTATGAAGCAATGATATAGTGAGACCACTAGGTGGCACAATGTCACAGCTGTACCTTAACTGTTCAGATATCTTATTTCTTTACAATGTGATAATATAGTAACTTTAATGGATATTATGTTTCAATAAATACGCAAACAATTATAAAAAAAAAAGTTATTTCATTTGTTTAACTAGGTTTTCTTTGTGTACATGTTTTAAAAATCAGATAATGTTTTAGGTCACATTCATATAAAAATATAGAATATTTTATAGGGTTCACACACTTTCAAGCACCATTGTAAATTCCAGCTTGGTAAGATTCTTTAATATGATGTAAACTGTTGCTTAAGTATTCATTTTGGGGGGTATAGTTTTCCTAAACTCAGTACTAGCAGTAGAGACCAAAACTGCACTGCATAATATAAACAAGGCCTTACCAGTGCTTAAAGAGGAAGACTGTCTCTCTCCTCCTGCAAATCTATAACCATTTTTTAATATATCTCATTTCACTTGCAACTGGCATTGCATGAAGTGATTATTCTGGAATGGCACCACAGTGTAATGAAAAAGGCTGGGTGCTCTCTGTGAAAGACTACTTGAAAGCCTCCAATCCAAATGCAGTTTATTTTCTGCATATTCCCCTGGTGAAGACCCCAAGATTTGATGCAAAAATAAAAATATTTTTTATTCATAAAAATTATTTTAATGCAATGTGTCCTGTTTAATAAAAATGACTGGCATGGATTGATCTAGCTCAGTTTTATCAACAAGTAGCCCTGGGTAACTTCATCTATGGTCAGCAATTTCATCTGGGTGCCCAGAACATTTTGCACTAAACTTGGATAGGTTCCAGTAGACACCTGGGACACAAGAATAATGAAAAAAGGCAAAGGATGACCTCAATGGAGAATTGTACTCCAATAACTGTATTGTCCCTTAAAAAATGTTTTGGGAATAGTTGCCCTTTAATAGTGCTTACTTATGTGTGGACATAATATCATGTGTACATAGGATTGGAGGAGTTTTATCTAAAATTACCTGGATGCTTGGTGCTTTAAACCCTTTCTGGACTGTTACTCCCAGCATCCTTTAATATCAAATCAAGGCAATTTGAGGGTTACAGTTCTGCAACCCAAGGTTAACAAATAGTGCCTCAGATGAACTGTGTGGAATGAACATGTTTCTATCTATAATACTAGAATTACTACTCATTTTAGACTGGGGGATGGGTTTAATGGCCTTCAAATATTACACGTGTACATTGCGCTCTTGACAAAGGGTGATAATGCCAGATAGCTATTGTCCAAAATATCCCGTGCTGAGACAGCTGTATGATACTGGGAGACAAGGATATATCGGTTATTGTTTTCCCAAAATGCTCAATGATTATACGTCAGCCTCTGCTTAATTTTAAGGTCCCTATCATAGTCAGAGACAATATAACCAATTTTATAAGGCATCAATTAACCGGTCTGTATGTTTCATCTGTATGTGGGATTCAACCAGAGTGCCCAGAACTAGGGATGCACCGAATCCACTATTTTGGATTCGGCCGAACCCCCGAATCCTTCACATAAGATTCGGCCGAATACCGAACCGAATCCGAACCCTAATTTGCATGTTAATTAGGGGTGGGAAGGGGAAAACATTTTTTACTTCCTTGTTTTGTGACAAAACGTCACACAATTTCCCTCCCCGCCCCTAATTTGCATATGCAAATTAGGTTTCGGATTCGGTTCGGCCAGGCAGAAGGATTCGGCCGAATCCGAATCCTGCTGAAAAAGGCCGAATCCTGGCCGAATCCCGAACCGAATCTTGGATTCAGTGCATCCCTACCCAGAACCAGGGGTTTTCCAAAGATCTGGATCTTTCTTTAATTTCACCATACCTTAAATCTACTAAAGAATCATGTAAACATTAATTAAACCCAATAGGATTGTTTTGTCACCAGTAAGGATTCGTTATATTTTTATTTTACATGGAATCAAGTACAAGGTACTGTTTTATTATTACAGGGAAAAGTAATTTAAAAAAATTTGAATTATTTATGTCTATGAAAGACAGCCTTTCTGAATAATGGGTTTTCGGATAACAGATCCCATACCTGTACCTGGCGGAAACTCGCACAGACACAGGTAAAACATACATCCCAGCATTGCAAGGCAGAAAATGACTGTGCTGCCATGCCGTGATTCAAAATAAACCCTGGCATTTTAAGTACACAGAGGCCCAAAAAAAGAACAGTACCCCGCCAATCCACTAAATCAGTTATCCCGAACCAGTAGCTTGTGAGCACCCCTTGGATGTTGCTCCCAGTGGCCTTAAAGTAGGTGCCTATTTTGGAATTCCTGACTTGGAGGTAAGCTTCAGGGTAGAACTACATGGGCAACTTCGGCACATTTCCAGCGGATCCAACGCGCTGCACCTAAATGCAGGCATCAAATCAGATGCAACGGAGAATATGGTTAGAAATTCAAATGTCGGATCTTGTTGCAGCGTTCATCTGACACGACAAGACCGTCGGATGCAAAATCTGCCAGTCCTGTTGTGTCGGATGAACGCTGCGACACCATCCAACATTGCTATTGCTTACCTTATTCTCCGTTGCATCCGGTTTGATGCAGCGCGTCGGATCAGCCGGAAACACACCGAAGTCGCCCATGTAGTTCTAACTCAATTGCATAAAAAACCAGATGTACTGCCAAACAGAGCCTCCTGTAGCTGCTACTCCAAATAGGGGCTACCAATTATCAATAATATTCCATATTTTGTATTCCTAGGAATTCTTACATGATTATGTTGCTCTCCAACTTATTTTACATTTAAATGTGGCAAAGGGGTAGAAAATGTTGGGGACCCCAGCACTAAATAGTGACTATGTCTAGGTCATTTTACCACAGTCCCTTTTGGCATATGCCATAACCCACAGATCCGGGCCTGTGTGTTGCCCATGTATACAAAGCAGCATTGTACAGAATGCAATTACAGGGGTTGTTCACCTTCAAACACTTTTTTCATTTCAGCTGCTTTCACATAGTTCACCAGAAATAAAGACGTTTTCCTATTACTTTCTATTTTCTATTTGTGACAGTTTTTCTAATATCGAAGTGTAAATTTTTATTTTTCACCTTCTAAAGTGGCTCTGTGAGGGGGGGGTCGCCAACTAACTGTTCTAAATGGATAGATTTAGTTGATACATTTGTTTTCTTTAGCCATGCTGAGCAGAATCTGTGAGTTTCATTAAAGGCAGCTGTTAGAATGTATACAATAGTTGCTAATATTCCCCAGATACTGCTGAGAAATGGATCAACCAATTGTATCAACTAAATGTAGCAAATTGTAACAGTTCAGAATGCTCTTGGATCACTGAACTGCCAGACTGAAATACTACAGACAAGAACATTACACATTAAAATTAAATGTTAGGACATACAGTATGAATGTCTTTAATGGAACCACTGCCTTGACAAAAGGCCATGTGGCCTGAAACATTGCCGTGATGCCCCTTTGAAGCACGAATAAAGGCGTTTTAAATATATAAGAATTTTGTTGGTGCTGTCCTGAAGTTCTTGTTGATTTCCACTGCCTATGGTTCTACACAGATAATGGCCAGAAATTCCACCTCACCACAGCAGTCAGGTTCTTGAAGGGGTTTTGTGCATGTTCCCCACAGGTTAATAATTACTGCTCCAGTGCAGTGAAAGTGCAAAAAGGAAAAGCAAATGTAATGTAGTTATTGTTCCTTGAACATCACACTCCTCCATTTCTACTATGTATCTGTCTATGTAGAACTTCATACAGCACTACTAGGATATCCAGCACCATAGAGTGGTACAATACAGGACAAATATTTGAACTGATTATTCCAAATTGACCTACACTACTTTATAAATAAAAAATGCAAACTATATTTAGATTGTTGCACAGGTATGGAATAGGTTCTCCAGAAAACTCTACATAATGGGAAGGCCGTCTCCCATAGACTCCATTTTAATCAAATAATTCTAATAGTTAAGAATTCTTTCCTTTTTCTCTGTAATACTATGAGTATTGTGTACTTGATCCCAACTAAGATATAATTAAAGGGCGGTTCACCTTCAGGTTAACTTTTAGTATGTTATAGAATGGCCAATTTTAAGCAACTTTTCAATCGGTCTTCATTATTTATTTTTTTATAGTTTATGACTTATTTGCCATCTTCTCCTGACTCTTTCTAGCTTTCAAAAGGGGGTCACTGACCCCATCTAAATTTAATGGGTAAATTATTTTTAAGTAGACTTAAGGTATGGAGAAATTACAGAAAGGCTCCTTTATCTGGAAACCCCAGGTCCCAAGCATTCTGGTAAACAGGTCCCATACCTGTACTTGTTTTCCATTGATAAAAACACATTTGTGGGTTCCATATAAAGACGAAAGCACTATATTACATGAAAAAGTCAATACTCTTATAGGCATATGGTAGGATCGGTTTTTCTGTCTATGTATGCCAAAAAGAGCCTCCTGTAGCTGCTACTCCAAATAGGGGCTACCAATTATCAATAATATTCCATATTTTGTATTCCTAGGAATTCTTACGATTATGTTGCTCTCCAACTTATTTTACATTTAAATGTGGCAAAGAGGTAGAAAATGTTGGGGACCCCAGCACTAAATAGTGACTATGTCTAGGTCATTTTACCACTTTTACCACAGTAAACTTTTAATATGATATAGAATGCTAAACCTAGGAAACTTTTCAATTGGTCTTAATTTTTTTTTATAGTTTTTCAATTATTTGCCATCTACTTTTACTTCTGACTCTTTCCAGCCTTCAAATGGGGGTCACTGACCCCATCTAATAAAGCAGCTGTTCTACAGACTACAAATCTATTGGTATTGCTACATTGTATTACTCATCTTTTTATTCACTGCATGGTTGCTATTGCTAGGGTAATTTGGACCCTAGCAACCAGATTGCTGAAATTGCGAACGGGAGATCAGCTGAACAAAAATCTAAATAACTCTAAAGCCACAAATAATGAAAACAAACTGCAAAATGTCTCAAAATATCACTCTCTATATCATAATATCATACTAAAAGTTAACTCAAACCTGAACATCCTACTGCGCAGCCTATATGTTGTATTTTACCACCATTATTAATAACAAACAAGGCATCAAGCATCATTTTACCAATTTGCCAAGTAGTAAAGTAACCCTGGGTTGGATAAACAGAACAAGGCTAGTTAGGGGGACAGGTCCTTGAGGCGGCACCTAAATGATCCGTGGCATGTGTCTGTGTGTGTACCTAAAAAGAGAACATGCAGAGCTGTTGCAGACTGAAGAGTCTAACAGAACAGAAGGCAGGTGCTGTAGCCTCCCGTGACCTTGCAAAAATTGTGAGCTCTGTCATAAGCCACACGTTATTTCTAAGCGTCACGTCACCTCACCGCCAGTTCTATGTCATAATTCCCCATCCCCCACACAAGTATCCGTGCACAAACCTGGGCGGCTGAGCGCCTTTGCTCGGGGGGCTTCAGAAGCCAGCCACTATGCATAACACTCGGAAAGCTGTTATTCAAGGTTGTATCCGCCTACCCATCTACCTCACCCAATCCTTAGCGACTATGACCAGCCACTAGCCAATGGGGAGATGGGAAAGCAGGAAACACAAGTTCTACTTTCACGTGTGGCACAGGGTGCTTTGTGATGACGCCGCGGTTATGCGACCCCGGCGTTTGATATGATTGGTCCATTCAAAGTAAGCGGCAATAGGAAGAATGGCTCCGGCTGCCGAAATTGTGCAAAAGAGAAAAAGGCAAAGGTGAGTATGGGGGTAGTCTGTGATTGACGATCTGTGTGGCACAGCCGCATACAACACGGGTTGTGCTGATTTGGAGCAAAGAAGAACGAGCGTAAAAAGCGATCAGGTTTTTATACATCAGTCATCTAAGCAACACCTCCATGTATATAACCACAGCTGTCTATACTGAAGTTCTGTACCATTTTACGGCATCTTACAAGTGCGGGGAGGAGTCGAACTACAGCTGGAGAGCCTCAGCCCCACTCCCGCACTTGCTTCCTCATCTCAGGCCTGTCCCTAAGGTTACCACCTAATAGCCTAGGACAAGCATGTCCAAAGTTTATAAAACTTGTCAGGATATGAAAGTTTGAACACATTTCTATGGTTTTTATATGTTATTACAGTTTTGCTAATGATGGCGAATTGCCCTTTAAGATGTGAGTCTTCCTTCTTATTTTATCTTAAACTGTCACAAAAGTATCTTAAAGGAGAAGGAAACAAAAAAAACGACACTACCTTCAATGTGTTTTCCATCAGGCCCCCTCCTGAAACGCCATACTAAAAAATCTGAAATCATTCTTGCTTCTGTGCACCATGCTTCAGAAGTTTTGCCCCTTTCCACAGTTTGGCGCCGCCATTTTCAAATAGGCACATCACTTCCGCCCTGCGCTCTTTCTGTAATGCGCATGTGCCTCCTTCGTGACCCCCCCCTGACATAATCATACTGGCATGAATGGCATTCTTTCTTTTTCCTTTTAAGTTAATACAGACCTCAGACAGACAGACGTTATTGCTGCCTGCCTTTTTTTTAAATCTCCCCCCTCCTCAGCTCCTGCGCTCGGCTCGCTGACAGACAGTAAATTAAATCCTGAGCGAGCGCAGGAGCTTCAAAGCTTACCCTAATCTCTTAGCAATGGGAGAGCAGGAGCACGCGATTGGTGATTGAAGAGATGAGGCAGTGGCAGAGAGGTCAGCGATGACGAACGGAGGTGTCACGTGACCGCTTCATCATCCCTGCACAAGGAAAAATTTATTCTCGTGCGCATGCGCAGGGCACGGATTGAAACGAATGCGCATGCGTGTGCCCTATTCAGGAGGATTTATGGACAACAGCAAAGGTATGCTATATCATACATGCTTACACTTTTTAAAAAATCGATTGCAGCTAAAAGATTAATGGAAAAACGAATTGGAGATTGCTTGCTGGTAATTATATATACTATTCCTTGGCAACACTTAGAGCTTAAGTAGTTTTTTGGCTTTCCTTCTCCTTTAAGTATGTATACTGGGCTCTCTGCCAAGTGCCAATTAAGTTAGAAACCTTGTATCTTTTTCTGGCTGTTCAGTGCAGTAGATCAAAGAGAAACTCCTGAAATGTCAGTACAAATCCGGGACTATGGGTTGAGCTGTCAAAAGAGGGACTTTCTCACTCAAAACGGCACAGTTGGGAGGTATGATTGCAGTAAAGCAGTTGTGGGTTGGTTTTTCTTTGCTTAAAATGCAGAGTCAAAATCATTCTCCTAGCCCTCCATTGGTGTTGGTAAAACTGCTATTATGGGCATGATTTAGGCCATTTTCATCAGAAAATTTCTGATGTACTAGCAGTTTCATGTGAAAATGATGATTGTAATGAGAGGTGCAGCAAAATGTGGAAGGCAAGATGTCTAAATACATTTTGTATCCCATAAGTACAAAGTATCTGATTTGTTTCCTTGACAAAATGATGCAACACAGAGTATTTTCTTTAATCATTCGTTCTCTTACACTAGCAGAATCAATCTGGACTGTTTTAGTTTTTAAACATGTTTTCTTTTTCCACCTGTTATAAATGTTTTCAATAGAAATGAAAATCATAATATTTTATTTGGATTGCAATGCATACGACTGCTGTTCATGTGAAATGTTCCTGTATCTCTGCATCTTAATTTAAACAAAATTATTCTGACATCTGTGAGAATCTGTCCAGTCTAAGATGATTTTATCACTGAAGCTAAGGGCTAAAGTGTACATGTGACTATTTCTTGCTGTTGCAGGTTCAGGCACATGTGGATCTGGAAAGTTTCTCCCATGAAAACCCCTGATTGATTTAACTGGAGCCACCAAGATAACTTAGGCAAGATAATCTAGGAAATGTAGCTTGAGTTTGTTAGGATGATTTGAGGGCAAAGTATGTGAAGGACAGTATCAAGAATAACCAATGAAAACCCTTTTTTTTACAGTGCGCTGGTGATGGATGAATGGCTTGCTGAATTTATTAAAAGAACTATTCTGAAACTCCCATTCTCAGAGACTGTGACCATCCTAAAAGCTTGGGGATTCTTGACAGAGAGTGAATTGCAAACCTTCACATTTCGATATCCCAAGGATGTTACAGCAACAGAGGTTGTTCGTCTCTGTGAGGTACTGCAGACCTGATTAGGAATACTGCATTTTTGATCTTAAGTTCCCCATAGACGCAAAGATTTTTCTTGCCGAACGACCGATTTTAGCGAAGTCCGACCAATCCTTTGAAATTATCGTGAAGTTAGTGGGATTCCAACGATCGTACATCTTACGATTTTTCGCCCGACATCTGTCAGAAAATTGAACGGCCAGGTTAAAAAATCTTTATCGGTCCCAGTGCAATCTATCTATGTTTGCAGGGCCAAGCAGGCAGCTACCCTTTGTTTTCCTGGCAAATTGTATTTTTAGTTGATGGACAATTCGTACGATCATTTCGAGATAATCGTGGTCTTACGATGACGATCGGATCTTTTAAAAATCTTTATATCTATGGCCAGCTTTACTCGGCAGGAAGCACAGCTATAGGGATAACACTGTGACTCCCTGTTATTTTTTGGGTGGCCATTATAGTGTAATCTGTCAATAAATAATTTAGATTTTCCTTTTTTTGCCCTATATGACAATTTTAACCCTTTTTTTGTAGTATTGCTCATGCTGTAATTTCAGGTAATACATATACAATACACTGACTTGTTTGTTTATAGAGAGAGAGAGAGAGAGAGAGAGAACTATTGCTCCCTATTTGGTAAAACTTAGGTAAAAAATACAAACAATATATGCAATGATTCTAGGCACACTGGGAGGATAGCAAACAAGTTTCTATGATTTACGATGATTTAAAAACAACAACAACAACATTTGTACACAATATTCTCAAATTCTGCCCTTTTTTCCACTTTTCAGGCAAAAAATGCTACAGTGGATCATGCTGCAGCACTGGACTTAGTTTGTAAGTTGCCACATTTACTGCAAGGTGTCTGCGAAAGTTCTTTCATATACATTTTAATATTTTAATTTTCCCACCACCTGCTGTATTAAAAATATGATTCTCCATTGAGTTTATAATCTGCATATAGTTGGGAAACCATGCCTTGGAAAATACTGTGAGTTATTTACTTGCCAATTTTATCAGATTTTCCTGCATCATCACAAATTGCTTAAATACTGACTGACTTTGAGAATAAACAGAGAAATATTTAAATCTGATCCGAGTGTACCACCTCTACAGACCCAACATTGTAGAAAATACATAGTGTGTAAGAGTCTTGGCAGTGTGCATAAGGTTTGTGCTGTTTGGATCAGTGTCACCAAACCAATTTCACTGCCTAGTCATGCAATTCCATAAAAGACTTGCACAATATGTAGCACAGAAAATACTTGATACTGTACCAAATGTTGTATATATATTTGTATAAGTACCTAAAACTAGATTATAACAGTTTTATTAGTAAATAAAGTTTGTTCTTACCCAATCTTGGGTACTGTGTGGGAGGATATCGCTTACCTCCTGCCTCCACTACTTCTTACAAAGATCAGCAATGTGTAGCAGGAAAGAGCATCAGTATTGTCCATGCTCTGTCCCCTGCTTCCTCATTTGCATAACATGCATTAGAGGAGGCACCGCTAGAAGGGAAAACAGCTGAACTTCATTACAAAATATAAAGAATATAGTGATTTTATAGTTTTACAATGCTTATTTTGGTAATCAGGATTTGCTGGACTTGTAAACTAAAAGATTAGCTAAAATGGTACTTGCTTCGAGCTGTACTTAACATTTCTTTATTTTCCTTCACAGTTAATCATGCGTATTCAAATAAAAAATCCTGGACAGTTTATCAAATGTCCAAACCTTCAGGTAAAGAAAAATCTAATCTATTAATTATACTTATTTGCCAACTGCATTGTCCTTGTCATTCTGATTTTTTTCCAAAAATGTTGTTATACCATATTCTTGTGTGTAATTATTTTGTTTTTCCAGAGTCTGAAAATGATCTCTTTGATGCACCAGAATTCAAACTTCAGTTTAAAAAGAGCATTCATGCAGTTTCAAAAAATGTAAGAATCTCTCTTTTTTTTTTTAAAAAAAAAGGAAAATGTTCATAGTAATGAATGGTTGGCAGCTTTGTTAAAGTTTAAAGTACTACTTAATTTAGTATGGTTTAATGAAGCAAAATGGGAAATTAAAGCAGTTTGTTTCTAGGCAGAAAGACATTTGCTATATTACTCTTATTATTTTATCTTGCTTTATTAAAAGATGATGACTTTTTATATTTGGCATCTTGTCAAACCATATGTGTATGACAATGACTTTCAGTCATCTGTTTTTTGTAAATGTAGGTGACCCTCAATTTCAAACAGTTTGGAGAGGCCCTGTGGATTCGCATTGCTTGGGGAACTCACAACACCAGGCCAAATCAGTACAAGGCCACATTTGCTGTGTATCACTCTCAGACACCGTATGTCTTTATTACAGGCCTTGGAAAGGCATGTCGGCCTCTTATGTGTCAGGTACTAACCCCTTTGTTTTTATTATCTAAAAGAGTTAGAGAGCTGAAAAGATGAAAGTAGTGTTCTGTTCTGTTAGACATCCAGTCACTTCAGTCTTTAAAGATTACAGTTTTGGCTAACTAACTATTTTAGAAACATTTTTTATTTTGCGCAGCCTAGCTATTTACTCAGTTTTTATTTTTACGCTGAACTATAACTCTGTCCCATATGAAATAGTATGTAACCACCAGGAGGTATCTGTCTGCTGTCTGCACAAATAATGTTATAAATTATTATATTTACACATCTATTGCTACATTTAATTCATGGTCAATGTAATGTATTTATTTGTGCTTTATTCAGTACCTGCTTCCTCCAATCCACCATGCTACTCATGTTACTCACTGTTTCATAGAAAGTCACATATTTTTGTCACAGAAAAAGAAATACATTAATGGAGTGTCATGTTTCTTTTTACTTACCCTTACTGGAAGGGGTGTCAAATTCCAGGGGTTTTTACTTATTTATTTAAAGCAGAGCTGTCCACTGGTGTGCATTTTTTGTGACCTGTACTGTTCACCTGCTTACTAACCACCGGCATTGAATAATGGGGAGTCATTGTTTTATGTGTGTTTTTTTTTAAGTGAATGTGTTTGAAAGGGGTGAGGTATAATGATAGAGACATCTAATTCTACCTATATGGCGAGAGGTTAGAACAATACAAAGGTATTATAATGAGCTATAACCATCACTGTTTTGATATTTTTCTTGTATTTCTAAATTACATTGCACCCTCCATTTAACATGTTGTGTTATCTATTCATAATGTATTTTTTTCTCATATGGGCATTGGACTAATTTTTCTAATTAACATATCTCTACCAGGCACTTGTCATAGCTGCCAAATACAGTCAGATTCAGGAAATGGAGCTCAAGAGTCGATGCTTGGAATCCCTAAAGGATATTGTTTTTAAGCGGTTTAATCAGGTGGGAACATTTGCTAATACTGTTTGTTCTTTCCTGTTCACTATTTATTTATTTACTTATTTTTGTGTTTGTTTTATGCTGATTTGGAAATCTCCCATGTAAACTGAAAGTTTTTTCTTCTGTTTATTTTTCCTGTATATGCCGTAGTTACTAAGGGTTTGTTAAATACAACAGAGGAGTAAGAATTTTAAGACCCACTCTGTAGGGGGTACAGCTGGCTCAGTTTAAAAAACTCAGTGGCTGACACAGGATATCGTACTTAAATGTTGGGTTTTTTAAAATTTATTGTGAACAAGTCAACTGGCCTTAATGGAGTACACACTAATTTACTTAGAGAATTTAGAGCAGACTTCATTTAATCTAGTATGGATTGGAAGAAAGCTGATTCTAATTTTTAAAAAGGGATTATGAATTCAACCTAGCAATTATAGGCCCGTAAGATTGACATTTAAAGTGGCCAAGTTCTTCAAGATTATGTTCTGGAGAATAGTATTATAAGCTGTAATTGTGATTGCTTTATGAAGGACAGATTTCATTTAATTGCTTTTTTGATGAAATTGGTAAGTATTTGGAAAGTGGGGTTGTAGTTTATGTGATTTTCAGACAACCTAAAACTATGCAGTCCAAGAAATTCCATCCAGGATGCAGCATCCTTACAGAAATGTCTGGACAAGTTTCAGATAAGATTCAATGTTGATACATGTAATGTTTTAGGATTTAAAAATTAGCAAGATGGAACCGTGTTAGCCAAATCTTTGATAGAAAAAGACCTAGGAGGACTAGGAGAACTTCATTCAGTTAAGAATGTTTAAACTGGACAAGAGAGCTGTTAAGTTGTGGAAACCCTGAAGTAGTTGTAGATACATTAGATAGCTTCAAGGATTATATGAGCTATTTGCAAGGAAGAAAATACAAGGATATGCAGGTTACCCTTTACCTGTTACGCAGGTCTCTTTTCAATCTAAAAGATTATCTTTTTCAACCTAAATTACTATGTAAATATAAGGGTTAGCAAATGTATTTATTGACTATAGCAAATAAAAATATAATCTTGTGAATATATTCTTGTGTATAATGTGCATTCTGGTTTGTTTTTCAGCCCTTCTCTTCACATCACTCAATACCTCATGAAAAAGCCCTCATTCCAAAAATTGGTATGTTCTACTACCTCCAAATGCTTACATTACATGCTTACATTGATTTTACTGCTCTCAGATAGTACTGGTACCATTTTAAGCTGAGCAAATGTGTAGTACAGAAAGCAACTAAGAAGTACTGTACATGGGCCCTGCCCAGGGTGGCGCCAGGGATATCTGGAAGCAGTAAAAACTTTGCAGTGCTTTGTAGGAAAGTACCACAGGCCAGATTGTTTAAAGAAGAAGTGCACCCAATCAGGTAAAAAAAATGCATTTTTTTTCACTAAGCATACCTAAATAAATGGCTTGCCCCAGTGATTTATGAATTTCTTTGTACAATGGATTTAATTGGTTCATAATCACTTGACCCCTTTACCATGTAAAACACTTTTTGTATTTGAAGCATAAAATATTGAGATTGTATGTACATCAAGCATTTTCTACTTTTGCTTCTAATATGAATGTCATTTGAAAAGTGTCTTTTAGAGGCAGTATCTAGCTACTGAATACTACCATACTTCTGCTAATACTTTATTATATTTCTTTGAGACAACTATTATTATTCTAAATATTCAATAAACATGAACTGTATTTTTAATTGGAGAACCATGCAAAATTACAAAATATATTGTACATAGCATTAGTTTTACAATTTGTGACACCTGTAGCACATTACTATGTATGCAATGAAGTGGTCAATGTTTTTGTTCTCCAGTTGATCCAAGGGTTATCTATGAAAATATGAGAGAAAAAGACAGAGTTAGTCATCTGACTCGTGAAACCTTTGGAGAGGGTCCACTTCCAAAACTAGAACTTGCCTCCTACAAGGTATGCCTTTGCTATCAGCGTGCTGTGTCATAGTGAATTAACAATGTGTTAAGTCACCAGGGCTCATTTACTATATTGGTGTTAAATTACCAGTGCAATGACCAAAAACATCTAATTAGAAATTATTTCAGTTATAGAAAAACATCTGATGGTGTGCTATTGGTATCTGCACAGGTATAGAATATAACCTATAGAAATTACACTGATTTTAATCAGTTCTGTGATCTGGTTCCTAAATGTTCCTCTCTCTGAATTATTTTATGAACAGCTTGAAACTATGTTCAGAGCAGAATCTATAATGGATGGTAATTTAACTGCCGTTAATGAACCCTTCAGATGCGTTGTCAAGTTTTCCAGCCCCCATCTTCTTGAGGCCATAAGATCTTTGGCACCAGCAGGTAAGCCGTGCTTTTTTTCCAGTGGCCCTGAATTTATATTATATTGTTTAAAAATTTAAAATTGTTACTTACTACATTATAACTGTTATTTGTTTAATATACATTGGAATTTTAATGACATGTAAAAAATTAATAAAAAACGTAAATTAAAAAAAAATTGAAAAATTGTAACGTACTTGGATCTTCATAGCGAAGCATTATCAAAGTCCTTTATTTTTAACAAATTGTCATGCCATGCTGTATGCTTCTGAATAGCTATCTTGCAGGCAGGCATGTTATATTTTTGTGATCATGAGTCTAACCTGATCAATCCCTGATTTCTTGTAGACATTATATTTCTTCATGGAAAATAAAATTACTAGTAGGTATTGTAAAGTAATAGAAAACCAACAGACTCAACAGTAATGACATGCATGCTGCTGATTCTGTGTAACTGAATAATTCATTGAGGCTTGTTCCAAAAAAAAGCAGTGTGGAGTTCAATTAGTGAGGTCATTCATTCTGTGAAAAAAACAGTTGTCAATTACTGCCCTTATTTAAAGGGATACTGTCATGGGAATTATTTTTTTTTTTTTTCAAAATGAATCAGTTAATAGTGTTGCTCCAGAAGAATTCTGCACTGAAATCCATTTCTCAAAAGAGCAAACAGATATTTTTATATTCAATTTTGAAATCTGACATGGGGCTAGACATTTTGTCAATTTCCCAGCTGCCCCAAGTCATGTGACTTATGCTCTGATAAACTTCAATCACACTTTACTGCTGTACTGCAAGTTGGAGTGATATCACCCCCTCCCTTTTTCCCCCAGCAGCCAAGCAAAAGAACAATGGGAAGGTAACCAGATAGCAGCTCCCTAACACAAGATAACAGCTGCCTGGTGGATCTTTGAACAGCCCTCAATAGTAAAAACCCATGTCCCACTGAGACACATTCAGACACATTGTTCAGGAGAACAGCATACTTTGATTAAAAAGTTGATTGGAGAGGGGAAACATAAAGAAGTGCAGAAAATGATAGGCTGCTCAGCTAAAATGCTTTAAAATGGCAACCAAAACCTGAAAGACGTAGAAGAATACAGAAAACTACCATTTGAATGGATAGAAGAATAGCCAAAATGGCAAAGCCAATGATCAGCTCCAGCAAGATCAAAGAAGGTCTAAAGTTACCTGTGAGTTCTGTTACAATTAGAAGATGCCTATGTGAAGCCAAACTATTGGCAACAAGCCCCCGCAAAGTCCCATGGTTTAAAAAAAAAGGGGGGGGCTCTGAAGAAATAACAATTTGCCAAAGAACACATTGACTGGCCTAAAGAGAAGTGATGCAACATTTTATGGACTAATCAAAGCAAGATTGTTCTTTTTGGGTCTTTGGGATCCCCAAACACTTCAAGACACAGTACACTGTGAAGACAGTGAAGCATCATGATAGGGGGATGTTTCTCATACTATGGTGTTGGGATTATTTATCGCATAGAAAGAAAACACTGGCACACAAGGCAAATGTTTGCCATCCAAAAGTTATTTAGTCTTTTTTTTAAGTTTTCCTAGTTACAGTATATGAAATTTACCCTTTTATAAAACAGTTGGTACACTGATCATTGTCCATATTGAAATGCCTTTGATTGTGAGAGTCATGCTTTGACAAAAACCCAGCGTTCTTGCTGGTACAGATTACTTTATGCTTTCTCTGATTTGTTTTTCTTTTTTTGTTTGTTTTGCCATAGGTATTGCAGAAGCACCAATTTCCACTTTACTTTCATGTATTCCTCACAAGGCCAGGAATAGTTTTAAAATCACAGAAAAGCGAGGCATGCATCCTACAAGCAGTCAAACCACCAATTTTTGAACTTGCACTTGAAAATACCTGTTGTATTTCATAGTCTTCTTTTTTTTTAAAGCATTTTTGCACAGCTCCACTTGCTTGACTTAGCTTTGATTACAAATACCCCACATACTTCTAGACTTGAAAAGTAAATTTTGTTTAAATGTATTGCACACAATCTGACCCAGATGTTATTTAAACTGTAGATTTTTTTCTACAGGATATGTTTTTATACTAATAATGTGGCACTTTGCACCTAGTCATTATAATATGTATAGGCCTTTGGCTTCTACAGAATTGTAGTTTTTAAAAATAGATAATAATAAAATACACTTGAAGGGATGCATTGATCTGCACAAACAGTATTTAATTGACTAGGCCTGGATATACAGTGAGGTCCATAAATATTTGGACAGAGACAACTTTTTTTCTAATTTTGGTTCTGTAAATTACCAAAATTAATTTTAAATGAAACAACTCTGATGCAGTTGATCTTCAGACTTTCAGCTTTAATTCAGTGGGTTGAACAAAAAGATTGCATAAAAATGTGAGGAACTAAAGCTTTTTTTTAACACAATCACTTCATTTCAGGGGCTCAAAGGTAATTGGACAAATTAAAAAACTGAAAATAAAATGTTCATTTCTAATACTTGGTTGAAAACCCTTTGCTGGCAATGACAGCCTTTAGCCTTGAACTCATGGACATCATCAGGTTCTGAGTTTTCTTTCTTTTTTAATGCTCTGCAGCGTCTTTCAGTTGGTGTTTGTTTGTGGGCCTTTCTGTCCGATGTTTAGTCTTCAACATGTAAAATGCATGCTCAATTGGGTTCAGATCAGGTGACTGACTTGGCCATTCGAGAATATTCCACTTTGCTTTAATAAACTCCTGGGTTGCTTTGGCTCTATGTTTTGGGTCAATGTCCATCTGTATTATGAAACGGCTCCTAATCAATTTTACTGCATTTAGCTGGATTTGAGCATACAGTCTCTGAACACCTCAGAATTCATTTGGCTGCTTCTGTCCCGTGTTACATCATGGATAAACACTAGTGTCCCAGTGCCACTGGCAGCCATGCACGCCCAAGCCATGTTGGGCGTGGTATGTTTTGGATCATGAGCTGTTCCATGCCTTCTCCATACTTTTTTCTTGCCATCATTCTGGTAGAGGATTACCTTGGTTTCATCTGTCCAAAGAATGTTTTTCCAGAACTGTGCTGGCTTTTTTAGATCTTTTTTTAGTCCAATCTAGCCTTTCTATTCTTGATGCTTATGAGGGGCTTGAACCTTGCAGTGCACCCTCTGTATTTACTTTCATGCAGTCTTCTCTTTATGGTAGACTTGGATATCGATATGCCTACCTCCTGGAGAGTGTTGTTCACTTTTTGACTGTTGTGAAGGGGTTTCCCTTCACCATGGAAATGATTCTGCGATCATCCACCATTGTTGTCTTCCGTGTCCAGGTCTTTTTGCATTGCTGAGTTCACCAGTGCTTTCTTTCTTTTTCAGGATGTACCATTGTAAATTTTGAAAACTGTAACTGTAGATTTTGCCATTCCTAATATTGTAGCAATTTCTCAGATCTTTTTTTATGTTTTTGCAGCTTAAGGATGGCTTGTTTCACCTGCATTGAGATCTCCATTGACCGCATGTTATATCATCCACATACAAGCACCCCCCCCCCCCCCAAATCAACTCCAGGGCTTTTATCTGCTTCATTCATCATGACATAACAAAGGAATTGCCCACACCTGCCCATGAAATAGCCTTTGAGTCAGTTGTCCATTTGAGCCCCTGAAATGAAGTGATTGTGTTAAAAAAGGCTTTAGTTCCTCACATTTTTATGCTATCTTTTTGTTCAACCCACTGAATTAAATCTGTAAGTCTGCAGTTAACTACATCTGAGTTGATTCATTTAAAATTCATTGTAGTAATATACAGAACCAAAATTAGAAAAAAGTTGAATCTGTCCAGATATTTATGGACCTAACTGTATAGAACTTTTTATTGACTAACTTTTGCCACTTTTGCAGGATTAACCTAAGATAAAAACTACTTTTATTCCACTATATAAGGACTTATTTACGAAGGGTGGGGCATGGTGAAAACTTTATGGTTGAGAAAGGTTCCTGATGGGACCTTTGTGCCCCACTTCCCCTAGCTTCGTTGCATGACATTTTATTTTGCCGGGAACACATTTTATGGTCTTCAGATATATATGTGTTTACTAGAGTGCATATAACTTGCATCCATTCATATTAAACAGAAGCCTTCAAATTTACTTAAAACAAAAGCATCATTCACAGGACAGCACATGGATTTGTCAAAATTACAATTTTCAGAGCTACAGCAGCTTTAAAAGAGACCCTATAAATACAACCAACTTCTGGAGCTCCATAAAGAGCAGGGTCTGCATTTTCAGGGCACTCTTAAAATTTGTTAGTAAGTTGTTAACGTCTGTGTCATTATTTTAGTAAAACACTATATAAAGGTATCACTCACTGTGTTCCAATGACAACTACAGCTCCCTCACTGCTGAGACATTCTCCTTTCTATAGATTGGCAACCTCTATTTTTAGCGATCAGATGTCACCAGGACATTCCTATGTAGGGTAAATGTTTTTGATGAGGCAAGTAATATAACTGCTTGTATACATGAATATATATATATATATATATATATATATATATATATAATGTCCCAAAGGTGCACTCCGTTTCCTGTGTAAATGCTCGGGTGCCAGCAAACATGTAATGGTATATCTGCAGGAATAGCAACACTCACGGGACTCTTCTGAAGCTTAACAAATGTGATACTTTATAGGAGACTCAACGTTTTGATCCCCCACAGGGACGAAGATCCCTGTGGGGGATCGAAACGTTGAGTCTCTAATAAAGTATTACATTTGTTAAGCTTCAGAAGAGTCCCGTGAGTGTCGCTATTCCTGCAGAGATATGATTTTAATGTATAATCTGTTTACAATTGCTTCTAAATACTATGCTTTCCCCTTAAGCTTGTTTTTATGCAGCATCTAATGTTGTCCTAACTAAATGATTTCACTTTCAGATATCTTTCTAATCTTTCCATGTGTCCTGAATTATAAGGTTAGACTAAGATAAATCACTGTGATCAATACAGTATATTCTAATACTGTAAAACAATGGCTTAATATTTTAATCATTCTCTGCTGTGTTGTTTGGCTGATATTAATAAGATTGGTGCCTACACGAGTTGACTTTTATTCCACTTTTATGATAAAAAGTGGGTTTTTTTTTTCATAGTTGTGTAACCAAATTTTTGTTTGTCTTACTTGTGTGTTTTCAACATATATGTGTACATGTATAATGTTGTACAGGCAAATATCAACACATTTAAATGTTTATTTTTCCTGTTGAAATATTAAATTTATGAAACAGTGGTTTGTTTTTTACATTTTGTAAACATCTTCTGTTGTGGTGCCCAGTTTCATAATGCTTGAGACCCATTCATTCTGTATAACATGAGACCTGAGGTTTTCTGGTTGGGAGATCTCTTTGCTGAAAATCTACTAAAATTATTTAAAATTAAAAACCCAACAACATTTGTTTTGCTATTAACATGGTTTTGTTCTGGGTTATTTTATATTAATTACAAACATATAGATAAGGAATAAATAGAAAGTGTGGGTGAGTTTTTCTGTGGAGCTCAGATTTCACATTTTGATGCATAAATGATGTCACCTGATGTGACTTTTAGGTCAGTGTCTAGCCAATTGCAACTCACTATTTATTAGTTCTGTTACTCTTTACCGTATGTAAAATATATTTTAATGAGTAGTGTTGTATGAATCTTTACACATTAGTTTTCTTGATAATTTCACTGTTTGATATCAAACACTGTATTAATTCTGAGCAGAACTAATTTGTATTTATATGAGTTTATTTTTACTTGAAAATCTGCATTTCATAGATTGTTTGGAGTAGACTCTTTCCATTAAGAAGAAAACATGTTAAACATGAATATTGTTTAAGAAATTAATGTCTTAGCCCACCATCAGCAATTGTTGAGCCCAATACCACTAAATTGACAGCCCATTTGGAACACTACTTACACCAGGGGTTCCCAACCGCCGGGCCGTGGCCCAGTAATGGGTCTCTGACATTCTTGCACTGGGCCACCGAGCCTAGCGACCAATTAACGAATTGGACGCCGGCGCACCAGAATTGGACACTGACCCCCTTGCGACCCCCTCCCAACATGGCCAAAAAAAAACAAGCCAAAAAAATAGCCAAGTTTCGCATTTTGGTCTAAATGAAAACTAACTGCTAGCTGACCCAGAGGATGAATTAAAAAAAAAAAAAAAACTTGCCTTAGGGAGAAATTCTTCCTGATTCCAAGACCAAAATCAAATCAGTCCCTGTGATCATGTAAAGTTGCGTTCACTGTAAAAAAAAAAAGTCATCCAAACCTTTTTTTCAAGCTGCCAGTGTATCTGCAAGTACAACCACTTCAGAGTCAGAATTACAGAATTGATCACAGAAGCACTCTAAGAGGCATATACTGTAACACTGGAGACAAGTAGCACTGGTGATGGTGCCCATAGCAACCAATCAGATCTTTGCATTTGCTTTTTCTAACTAGTAGGTGACTGTTCAAATCAAATTACTGATTAGTTGCTATGGGCAACATCACCAGTGATGTTTGTCTCCAATGTTAATAAATATGCCCCTAAGTGTAATCAATTTATCTTTTTTTTTCTTATTATAATTATTTGTGCAATTGTTGTACAGTGCATACAAATTTCCATGCAGGTCATACAGTATCGATTCCCATACTATTTTTTTGATAACATAGAAATATATACTATTTTAATCAAATTGGAAGCAGAAGCCAGTAAATATTAATCTTAATAGTTTTTCTTAGTAGTTTAAAAGCAACTGTGTATTTTTAGAACTATTTGAATAAAAGTTTCCCATGCTTCAAATAATTTTTTGGCTGTCTTCTGTTTATCCAGGAACAAAACTACCCAGTCCATGTAAATTACTAGGACTAGCTTTTCTTGAAACAAATGTAGTGGTAGTGGTGTTAGTGGTAGTAGTAGTAGTAGTAGTAGTTAGTAGTAGTAGTAACAACAACTGCTAGCTAAAAATCTGTTGAAACCTCTTGGCCCCTCTGCTGGGGTCCATTTTTTTTGTGTTTCAATCCCTGTTAATGGCCTCTTCTCCAGGATAAACCATACCAGCTTGGATAGTTATTCTTCATAATCTTCCAGACCCTATATCAGCTTTGTTGCTCTTCTTTGGATTTTTCACCCTGAACTCCCTGTTTTGTTTTTTTTTTTTTTTTGCAGACCCTTGCTAAATATCTCTGTGATCACAGAAGACAAAACGGCATTGTATATTTTAGATTGGGCCACTTAAAGGAACAGTAACACCAAATTAGTGTCCTAAAGTAATGACAATATAATGTACTGTTAAAGGGGATCTATGGTCAAAAATGTATATCCCCCTTTGGTTTGAGGAGTTAATAAGCATTTTTCCAATAGCGATTAATTATTTTTTATGAGCATTTTTTTCAGGCAATTGCAGTGCAATCATATCCCCCACATCCCTGCACCAGCTTTAGCATCACGCAAAACCTTCATGGCCCGTGGCCGACTCCTCTTAGTCCGGGGGATATGATTGCGGTGCAATTGCCTGAAAAACTGCTAATAAAAAATAATCAATATTTGAAAAATGCTTATATTAACTCCCCAAAGTCAAAAGGAGGTTTACATTTTTGCCCATAGATCCCCTTTAAGCTGCTCTGGTAAAACAAGTGTGTTTGCTTCAAAAACACAATTATAGTTTAAATAAACTAGCTGCTGTGTAGCCATGGGGGCAGCCGTTCAGTAATGAAGAATCTCATTGTATATTACAGAGCTTATCTGCTGTGTATCCTGTGCCTTTTCTCCTTTTTCCAGCATGAATGGCTGTGTCTGTATTAGGTTAAAAACAAGCACAAAAACTATGGATTTCATATTCTCTGTTCAAAATGTTTGTTGTTTCTAACCCCAACCTTGTAGCATAATATTGCACAGCATTTTCAGATATTAGCAATAAAAACCATTTACACTGACAACTGCAATGGCAAATTTTGTGAAATTGAACAATATTACACCTTTTGGCCAGACAAAATATACACCATGTTCTGCTGAAATTGACATTCAAGGAATTACAACCAATGGAGACAAAGTCTTGGCATTTCCTAGTCTCCCATACAACTGCATACTTAGAAGGAGTAGCACGCTTCATGCTTATTTACTAAGATGTGAATAAAATATTAACGATGTAAGCAATATGAAGCTCAAGATAGAAATAAATAATCAAGATTCCATAAATAATCCCTATATTAATCAAGTCCATTGTGTTTAAAAGAAACTATGTAACTGCTACTGTAAAACACAAAGATATTAGCTATAAAATATTCTTCCTTTAAATAACCAAATTATACAGTATCTGGCCTGCAAGGTCTTATTACACACAGTACCATTAACATTACAGTCGCACACTACCATTACAATGGCACTACCAGATATCCCACTACAAAAAAAAACGCAGTACATAAATAACCATTTTTCTGCCATGTTTTTATTTATTGGAGGGGAAGCTTAACACTTCCAATTGTTTTATGGATCCCACCCAAGGGGGGTAGGAATTCATCTACACACTGTTTAAAGAGTAGGGGCTGCAGATGCTGCTGGTTTTCCCCATGCAGAGCGGGGTGGGGGGCTAAACAAACGCGCACATATATACATGTTTATTATAGGTTATTTAAAGGCGTTGTTCACCTTTGAGATAGCTTTTAGAGATTGATGTAGAGATTGATATTCTGAGACAATTTGCAATTGTTTTTCATTTTTTATTATTGAAGGTTTTTGAGTTATTAAGCTTTTTATTCAGCAGCTCTTCAATCTGGTAACAAGGGTCCAAATGACCTTAGCAACCATGCATTGATTTGAATAAGAGCCTGGAATATAAATAGGAGAGGGCCTGAATAGAAGGATCAGTAATTAAAAGAAGGGATGCACCGAATCCACAATTTTGGATTCGGCAGAACCCCAGAATCCTTCTCGAAAGACCGAACCAAATCTGAATCCTAATATGAATATGCAAATTAGGGGTGGGAAGGGGAAAAACATTTTTACTTCCTAGTTTTGTGACAAAAAGTTGTGGGATTTCCCTCCCCGCCCCTAATTTGCATATGAAAATTAGGACTCGGTTCGGCCGGCAGAAGGATTCAGCCGAATCCTGCTGAAAAAGGCTGAATCCTGGATTCGGTGCATCCCTAAATAAAAGTAACAATAACAATACCTTTGTAGCCTTAGAGCATTTGTTTTTTTAGAAGGGAGTCAGCGACGCCCATTTGAAAGCTGCAAAAAAAGAGTCAGAAGAAAAAGGTAAATAACTTTAAAACATAAATAATGAAAACCAATTGAAAAGTTGCTTAGAATGGACAGTTCTAGAACATAATCAAAGTTACCTTACCTCTATTCAGGCCCTCTACTATTCATATTGCAGTCTCTTATCCAAATCGATGCATGGTTGCTCAGGTCATTTGGACCCTAGTTACCAGATTGCTTTATTGAATAAAAAGCTAAATAACTAAAAAAAAAAAACTTTACTAATAAAAAATGAAAACCAATTGCAATGTTTCTCGGAATATCACTCTCAAAGGGGAACAACTCATTTAACGTGTAAGATGGTTGCTTGTTACACATATGTATCTATATGTAAGCTCACACATTATAATAAATTATCAGGAAGCGCCAGCGAACTTTTTGCAAGGTGTGACACCTAGCGCAAAGTTCCAATCACACACTGGCGTAATCTGTCCCACAGCTGCAGCGCGCTACTAGTTTAACTGCTTTAAATAGGCTCAGCCCTCTTTATGCAAATACAGCATGTGGAGGACCAATGTTAGCTTTGTTGTCGCCCTGTGTGTCCGCCCCCTGGAAGTAGCTTGATCAGCGGCCTTGGGGCCCCACGCCGGTGGGTTTGTATTACAAAGGGCGCTCCGGGATACCCCTGCATGTCCTATGCCTTCTGAGTGCTTTTACCGTCACTCATCGTCCACTATCCTCCTTCTCAGCTGTCAGTCATGCTAACTCCGCCTCAGCCTTCAGTCCTCAGTCCTGCATGACTGACGGCTGAGAAGGGAGGGTAGAGGACGGAGGTGTGACTGCAGATTTGGACAATGTGTGACGGTAAAAGCACCCGATGAGCCATTCAGAAGGCATAGGACATTGCAGGAAGGAAGGGTATTTTGCCACAGGATGTCCTAAAATGCGGTCCGTATGCCAAGGTAAACGTTGCCGGGTCCTGTCGCTGTATTCCTGCGAGCATTGGGAGATAGTGAAGCCTCCTGTGAGCGAGCTGACCCATGAGGTTCGGAACAAGATCCTCTGTACTGTGACAGGATGCAGCAAGGTCCTCCCCAACCCGCCGGCTCTCAACATGCACCTGGTCAAGTCCCACATCATTCGGGTGAGAAGGGAGCGCTGAAAGGGGCGTGGGGGGATCTGTGGAGGAAGTAGTAGGAGTGCAATATGGAACGCATTTTAGGACATCCTGCAGTGAAATACATCTCTTTCATGCGATGTCCTATGCCTTCGGAATGGCGCATCGGTTGCTTTTACCGTCAGTCATTGTGCAAATCTGCAATCACACCTCCGTCCTCTACCCTCCCTTCTCAGCCGTCAGTCATACGAACTCTGCCTTCAGCCTTCCGCCACCAGTCTTTCGCCCTCAGCCCTCCATCCTCCTCCTTCAGTCATCTGCCTTCCACCCTCATTCCTCTGCCTTCCGCCCTCAGTCCTCTTCCTTCCGCCCTCGCTCACCACTTTAGAAAGTTATGGATATGACTGTCGGCTGAAAAGAGAGATCTGAGGGGGAGGGAAGAGGACTAAAAGGATGAGGACTGAGGGCGGAAGGCAGAGGACTGAGTGCGAAGGATTGAGGGCGGAGTTCGTATGACTGACGGCTGAGAAGGGAGGGTAGAGGACGGAGGTGTGACTGCAGATTTGAACGATGAGTGACGGTAAAAGCATGAAGGAGATGTATTTTGCAGCAGGATGTCCTAAAATGCGTTCCGTAGTGCAATGCCTGGATAGATGCAGCCATAATATCCACACCTTCCTGCAAAGCTACACACAGCCTTTTTATTTGTTAGCAACACAAGTTGTGTCTATAGGTCATGTAAATGATCAGTGGTTGGAAGATAGAAGGAACCCAGAATGCCCTACACTGTGGGACTCCATGTGCCTCTAAACCTGGGGCTCCCTGCATCCTGCTGCTGCTGTGCCATATTCCTCCAGGCATTTGTCTATGTGCCATTAAATAAGATACTTTTTCTGACCTGGGAAATGGCCCAGAAGGATTGGATATTTAGTAGTGCTGCAGTACCTTTCATATATTTTTATTTGTCTCTGGACTGTGTAGGAGGGGCAGTATATATTATCTGTATCCACTAGGGGTCTGTCTGTTAATGAGGATCTGTGTGAGCTCCAGTGGAAGGTTATATTGGCAGATATTGGCATGTGGTATAGAATGCAGCCTACCAGCAATTCCTAAAGTGTTGACTGCCTCATGGATTGCCTGACCGAGGGCAAGTTAGATGTTTGGCCTAATTTGCTTAAATTAGATTATAAACTCTACATGATAGATACTGCCTTTCTCCTTTCCTCTTAAAGGAGAATTCAACCCTTAACTAAAAAAAACCCTACCCAGTGTAGACCCTCCTCCCGCCAAGCCTACCTTCCCCCCCCCCGGGAAATGCCCCTAACTCATTACTTACCCTCATCGCAGATTCAGGGTTCACGGCAGCCATCTTTAGGGTCTTCATGTCTTCTTCCTGAGCTTCGGCAATTTCTGTTTTTTGTGACGCATGCGCAGTTGTTGCAAGCCAGGAAATTGCTCCAACTGCGCATGCGCCGCTTCTCCGGTCTCTGGCTCCGATTACCGAAGACCTGGAAGATGGCTGCCGTGAACTGTGATCCCTGAATCTGCACAGAGGGGTAAGTATTTACCCATGAGGGGGCAGGTATCGCTTTTAAAGGAGACATATTGGTGTAATTTATCAGTGCTGGGTAAATTAGCCCATAGACAGTAACATATGGAACCAATCATTGTTGCATTCATTGTTCTACTTGCGGCTGACTTTAAAAAGCTACTCACTGATTGGTTGCTAGGGGTAACTGCCCATGGGCAGATTTGCCCATTGTTGATCAGTGAGCCCCATTGTGTGGAAAACAAGAATGCGCCAGTGTATTAGCTATTTTAAATATACAAAAAAGTAGTGTGCCTAAAAAGTAGTTTGTGGTTGATTTTTTTTAATTTCTGCATTAGCTCTACTAGTGCAACCCATCTCTTCCACTTTCTGCAGCCTCCTTTCCCAGGCTTTGCCTTTGTTTGTGTGACTGCACTGCTGTGATTGGCTATCCACCTGCTACTGTACTTCTGGAAGAGACTGTTAGTACACATCCACCCATCATTTGAAACCAGGAGACCATAGCACATCTACAGGAAACATCATTAAAGGGGTCATTTTAAAGATAAAAGATATCTTTAGCCCAAAGTAAGACCATATATTGTCCATTATTACATGCAAGATAGGGGGGATTTCACTATTCCTATGTGTCTCCTATAACATGTGCCCCTTTAAGTAAATGCGTTTGTACTATTACTGTATTGTAAAAATGTAAAGAGCTGATTGTGAAGATTCTCATTCATCCAAGTCATGGTATATCTGTAAAAATAAGTCCAGTTGATTTTACTTATTTCTACAGATGTCGCCTTACATAAATATTGACATAACATACATAATATTCATACAGGTGACAGACGTTGCTACTCTTGTTAAAATCTGTAAAAACTGGGCTAGCTGTGATACATAACATAGTAGGTTCAACACATTTCCCTGCCCTGTAACAGTTAAAGGTGATTGTCACTTTTTGGATTGCTTTCTGAAAACAAGCCATTTAAATGACTAAAAAGCTTATTCTGATTGTTATGTTTTGATTTGGTGCCGCTTTGCAAAGCTAGGTACTAAAGTGTAGTTGCCAATAACAACCATTTAGATCTTTGATCACAGTTAATTGGTTGCTAAGGGTAACTGGTGTAGTTAAGTGATTATTCCATTTCACTTTTCAAGCTGTGCTTGTTCTTGTGGCTCTTGCAGACAATCTTTCATGCATTCCAGCAAAGAGAAGGGAAGGAAGAAACTTCGGGCCTGTACAAATTGACAGAGGTTTGTGTCTTAACTCCCCTTTGTGTATTTGTATAAGGAATTGGTCCTATAACAAAATGTGACCCACACAATTGTTTGTGTAAATGAGCCTTCGGGCTGGGACACACTGGGCGATTTGGGGATATTTAGTCGCCTGGCGACTAATCGCCGCGACTTTTCTCCCCGAATGCCTCCCCTCGCTCTGCGCCTGGATAAAATGAAAAATCGCCTGCGCTAATCACACGCGGCGATTCGTTTTCCGAAGTCGCCCGCAGTTTCCTCGTGAGGCAACTTCGGGCGACTTCGGAAAACGAATCGCCGCGTGTGATTAGCGCAGGCGATTTTTCATTTTATCCAGGCGCAGAGCGAGGGGAGGCATTCGGGGAGAAAAGTCGTGGCGATTAGTCGCCAGGCGACTAAATATCCCCAAATCGCCCAGTGTGTCCCAGCCCTTAAAGTGCCTGTTTACTAAAGTGCGATAATGTAAAGAAATTGCCATGGGCATTATAAAGGTCTTGCGAGATTATTTAAACAGATATGTTTAAGCCTGTTGTCACATTCATGCTATGCCTAAGACTAGTGCCAGTGTTCATGCCAATTTCTAACATATCTTGTGTTATAATGCCGCAACATTGTCTAGAAGTGTGATGTCAGATTTTAAGATGCCCAATATTTATTTAGTGAGTGGCATTGGTCGTGAATTATTGTTCTTATTATTAAAATTCACATTGACGTTTATTGCCCATAATTTTGATAATACTTGGCAACTATTTAAGTAATACAATTTATAGATATAGATAGACTGCACTAATTTATCACCCCCCCCCCTTTCAATTTATTGGATTGGGTTCACAAATTGGTGCTGTCTTACACAATTAGAGACAATTGGGAGCCAAGTAGTGATACTGTATATTGCGGTGCCTGAAATGTTTGGATATTGGATTTCCTTAATGCCTTTTAGAAGGCACTTGAATATATTTTTGAACAGGCAAAATAGCCAGAGGTACAGTTAGAATACTAATAGTGTTTTGGTCAAGTAAATGTGCTAAGAAATGGGGATCAAAGCTCAAAAAGATTGGAGTTGACTAAAGCTGCCTTCTTTTGGTCTTGATTTCCTAGTTGTAGAACTTTTAGGTGGCGAATGGTCGAAGCTTTAAAGAGATGGTACTTCAAAAATATTCGACCATCGAATTTCGAAGTTTTTTTCTACTTTGAATCGAAGTATGACTATTCCCTAGTCGAAGTACACAAAAAATAGCTCGAAATTCAAAGTTTTTCACTTCGAAACTTCACCTCTGCCTTTGATAAATCTGCCCCTTAATCATAGAGCTTATTATTAAGTGTTTTAAGCTGGCCATGGATGCAAAGATCCGATCGTATGAATCATCGTACGATCGGACTTTCCCATCTCCCGACCCGCCACTAACCATTCAGATCAAAGTCTTACCAGTCAGATTAGTTAAAGAACAGATCAGCAATGTTCTGCCCCTGACAGCAATCGTACAATATCTATGTCCAACCAAAGCTAGTGACAGTCTCCCACTGAAAATCTTACGATCGGCAATACACGCAGAGAAGATATTATCGGCAGCCGACAGAAATTTTCTAACCTGTCCGATCGACCAATCGACCGATCTCAGCCGGACGAAAAATGTCGGGACTCTCCACACACGTTCCGAAAATCGTACGAATCCTCGATTCGTACGATCAGATCTTTGCGTCTATGGCCAGCTTAAGTGTTGTGAGAACACAAAACACGTATGGCTGTTATCCACACTTGTACTTCAATAAAGACCAGTTTTTACTACAATTGCCTGGAGGATTGCTCTTTGAGTGCCTACCCTACGAATAATACGGTGCTATCATTATAAAACCCCCTTGATTAAAACAGCAATTAAAGACATTTAACCATTAAAAATCTGTGGATGTGTTTTCCTTATAACATGGATTTATTGAGTTTAGTTACCAACTTATAAATAAAAAGGCAGTTGTTGACAAATTAAGAATTATTTATATAGGCCACTATGGGAAATGTTATGTGTACACATGCAAATGCAAATGACCTGTGCTGGGGCACAAAACCATGTAAAGCAATGGGCTTTATATTAGGTGTTTTAACACTCCATTTTCTGCTGCTGAAAATTGCTCCGGGCGAATACCCCAATTACAGCTCGTGTACAACTGATGCAGTTTGGTAGCTATACATACCTCCCAACATTTTGGAAATAGAAAGATGGAAAAAAAGATATTTCGCGTGGAGTGCAGTGAATTTTTTGACCACGCCCATTTTGTGGCCACACCCCCTAATTACCATGCCCATTTTACAAAATTTGGCAGATTATGAAAGTTTGAACAAATTTCTGTGGTTTTTAGGTTATTACAGTTTTGCTAATGAAGGTGAATTGCTCTTTAAGCTGTGAGTTCTGCCAAGAGACCTGCTTATCTTAAATTGTACAAAAGTATCTAAGTATCTATTCTGGGCTCTCTGCCAAAAGCCAATTAAGTTAGAAACGTTGTATCTTTTTCTGGCTGTCCATGGAAAGTCTATGGTTGCCTATGGCAGCAAATAAATGCCCCTACTGGACAACTATGTGCAGGACTCCTGCTAAAAAAGCCATAACTTTTTATAAATTACGATTTATGCTGGTGAAATTGATTTAGTCCTGCTCTCCCTCTCAAGAGGGAATGAGTATGATCATACACCAATAGATAAATGGTTATGAGAGAGGGGCTTAAAGTGGACCTGTCACCTAGACCTAAAAAGCTGTCGAATAAAAGTCCTTTTCAAGTTAAACATGAAATCCAAATTCTTTTTTTAATTAACACATTCATAGCTGTTATAAACCTATTTAAAAATCTCAGCTGTCAATCAAATATTGTCATGCCCCTTCTCTATGCCTTCGGCATAGAGGCAGGGCAGACACTTACTTTCACTTTCCATTCAGCACTTCCCAGATGTCACTGCTCTCCCCACATTTCCCAATTTATCTAAACCATTTAATTGTGTAGCCAGTGCATGGGGATGGACATCAGGTCCCCCCATTCTGGTGCACAAACAAGATTCTGAAATTATGCAAGGCTTGCCTTAATAACAGTAGCCACAAAATGGCTCCTGCCTGCTTGCTATAACAATTTACCAGAACAAAGGAAACAAGATTCAAATAATTTATATAGTGTGATTGAAAGTTCAGTTTGCTTGACTAACATGATAAAATAGGATTTGGAATATTTTTTTGGGGTGATGGGTCCCCTTTAACTGAAGAAAAAGGTAAATTTTTGACAATGGCACTTTTATTGGCACAGATAGACTATACAAATAAGGGAGGTAGTTCTTTACACTAATAATAAATACACCACTGTGATATGGTAGATGAAGAGCTTAGAAGAGTATAACAGCTGTACAATTTTAGCTGTCAGGAAACACACTACATTCAGCTTTTTACAGAGGTTTGTTAGCTACTGGTATTGCTACCCTAGTTACAGTTAATGATGGTAGAAGAGGGTTGTCAAGAATAGTGGTGGTCCCTGACTTTGGTCTACTTTTTGACTTCACCTCATTAAAGTGTCTGATACTGCGCTTGTTTTGTGTTGCTCTTGTGTGCAAAAAACCCATAGAGGAAAGGTTACTGTTTTGTTTTAAGATAGTGGGGGTAGTAGTAACTGGTTTATTCGCTAGAAATGTGCATTGCCAGTAAAGGTGGTCTGGGTCCCTTAGAGGTATTTTTGGGATACAAGATGTTAGAAAAGATAAGGAGTGTGGTACTTTAATCTGTTCTCTCTGAAGTTCACAGATTGGTTCAACACGTCTCTCTCCTTTTAATTCTACATTGCCAATAACTTGATTGTATACAGAGCTTCCTAATAAAGTCTTTGAATGTAGATTTTCAAATTGCTGAACTGAGATATTTTTGTTTCTGACGACTGAATCCATATGCCCAGTGACAGCTGGCGATTTCAGAGGAGGCAACACAACAGGGATACTTATGTGCAAGTCTTTGGTATTGCAGTTTGCACACATTGAAACTGACTGGGAAACATTTACTTCCTTCATCACTGTTACAGATGTGCAGCTTCCAGAATTGCTTTGTTTACATTGTGTTTGTTCTCCAGTGAATACATCAGCACTGGATACTTTATCACAAACGGTTTCTGTTGTGGAAACCATTGGAGCTGAAGGGCAGTGATCTGTTGTGCTGAAAGATATGTCTTCCTCTGTAGACTGTAGATCATTATTTGTAAGCAAGTTATTGCATCCTGGTTTTTCTTGAAGGGAAACTGCTGAGGTTTTTCTATCTGGAGTTCCATTTTTACTTTCTGTGATTTGACACATATTTAAGCAAATGAGACAGCTTACACTATCCAATGATTTGTGCTTCCTTGTTTTCTTCTGAGGAAGCAAACCAGCCGATGGAGAGAGTGTACCCCAGCCACATACCTGCAAACAAAAACGTGAAAAATTAGTACATATTTGAGGAAGCTGAAAAAAATAAATAAATCGCGTCCATCGAGTTAACTTTTTCTAAGTGAAAAGCAAAAACCCATCTACAATGCACTTGAAAGAGAGAAAAAATTCCACACCAACTTTAGACCAGTCCTTGAATCAACTTTGTATTAATGTTAATGTTTCAGTAACCAGTGACAGGACCTCCCACCATATCCTTCATACTTTTGTGCCCCACCCCAGCATCTGCTACTTGCTATCCCTGTATGGATAGCAATGTTTCTAAACATATTTATAATATAATAATTGAAAAAATTGGCCTACAATCAAAATGTCAACTTACAGCGTCTTCCCATCCATCTCCAATCAGCCATTCTATGGAATTTTGATCATCTTCCAGAAGCTTTTCACTGGTTTCAGCAAGTGCTTCAATTAATGCTCTCTGTAGTTTCTCACTATTATAATAGCAATATTTTTGAAGTGACCTCTCAGACTTTTCTGTGTGCACTGCTGTATCTTGGGTTGCCATTAGCAGCGTTATTCATGAAGTCTATAATAAAGTTAGTGAAGATAAATATCAGTACTGCACAACAAAATTTAAGGGCCAGTATACCCACTTGTCCAACATGAGTTCAGAAGAAATCTTGCGCTGAACATGCTTCTTGCCTATTGTTTAAATCATTAAAATTCTGTTTTTCTATTGTTGTTAAAGGGATACTGTCATGGGTCATTTTTTCAAGACGCACTAGTTAATAGTGCTGCTCCAGCAGAATTCTGCACTGAACTGAAATCCATTTTTTAAAAGAGCAAACAGATTTAATTATTGTCATATTTAATTTTGAAATCTGACATGGGCCTAGACATATTGTCAGTCATATTGTCAGTTTCCCATCTGCCCCCAGTCATGTGACTTGTGCTCTGATAAACTTCAGTCACTCTTTACTGCAAGTTGGAGTGATATCACCACCTCCCCCCCCCCCAGCAGCCAAACAAAAGAACAATGGGAAGGTAACCAGATAGCAGCTCCCTGGAAAATCTAAGAACAGCACTCAATAGTAAAAGCCAAGTGCCACTGATTCTGACTGATTCTGTTAAGAAATAACAGCCTGTCAGAAAGTAGTTCTGTCCTAAAGTGCAGGCACAATCACATAACTGGGGCAGCTGGGAAACTGACAATATGTCTAGCCCCACTCAGATTTCAAAATTGAATATAAAAAAATCTGTTTGCTCTTTTGAGAAATGGATTTCAGTGCATAATTCTGCTGGGGCAGCTCTATCAACTGATGCGTCTTGGAAAAAAACATGTTTTCCCATGACAGTATCCCTTTAAGCTAAACATGGCAAACAGGGGACTGAAGCTACTCCATGTTTGGTCCTGTGTAGGTATATAATTAAGACTATCAATGCAAAGTAACGCTTATAAAACACAGTAGAGGGTAAGGGATGGGCCATAGACTGGTAATCTAATTATCTGCCTTACAAAGAGCAAACATGTTATAGCTTCAAGAAATAACAAACCCTGGATGTTTCAAGATTAAAACAATAGGTAAAATATATATACCTCACAAACCCTATTCATTAAATTGTGTTAAACAACAAGGGGGGTCAGGTATAGTGTCCATTTAATGGAAATATATAATGTATACTTTTTGTATCTATTATGCAAAAGTATTGTACTGTATTTTTAACCAATGCTATCATTTTACACAGTAACAGATTCTGCACTACAGTGTTGTTCCCTATGCGTTTATTTCAAACTATGACACAGCATTCCAAATGTAACTGTGCGCCTATTGTATAACAGCTGGTAATGATGGGGTTAACCAATTAATATGAGCCAATAATACAAACCCATAAATAAAAACATTTGTAAATTATACGTGCCAGAATAGATTATGCAATAAACCAAAAAAATATATATATATATTTTAATAGTAATTGGCAAACGCTACTTTTTAAAGTGCATAACATTAGAATAGTTTTTTTCTGTATCTGTACAATAGGAGCAAATGAACATAAATCGACATTATAAGAAATTGTAGCTGATGGTATTGATGGTATATCTATATGCCTTATATTTATTTATTTCCTAGTATTTATAATGGGCTGACACATAGGGCAGGGCCGGGCCAAGGGGTAGGCAGGGAAGGCAACCTCCTAGGGTGCAATAACTGGGGGGGGGCGCACTCAGGGGGGAAAAAAAATTTAAATTTTTTTTCAGTATTAAAATGTAGTCCCATGGCTGGCCTTTAGTTTTAAAGGATAATTTAAAAAAAAAAAAATCACATTCCCCCAAAGGCCCCAAACCCCTCTGGAGTTTGTTTAATCTTATACAGCAGCCGCCTGGGAGCGTGACTTCCAATCCTCTTTGACGCGCTGGCACCATGACGCGCATGCACATTGGACTGCGGCGCAAGTCACTACAAAGAGGAATCAGGCAGAGACAGGACCTGGCTGCACACTGTGCGCACCTAGAAGGACTCGGGAGCAGTAACTCGACGCTGAAGACTGTCACTCTGTACTGCTGGTAGGGTTGCCACCTTTACTGAAAAATATTACCGGCCAGTGGGGGGCGGGCACAAAAAGGGGGCGGTCCGTGATGCAAAAAGGGGGCGAAGCAACATGGCGTGCCACAAAAGGGGTGGAGCAACATCACAGCGATGTCCACAGCTGGAAAAAAGTTACGTTCTGTGCGAATTGGGGGCAGGCCAGGGGCTTTTTTTAAAGGGTATTACAAATTACCGGCAACTGCATTGCCGGTAAATTTGTAATACCGGCCCCCGGCCTTGGCAGGTGTTTTACCGGCTAGGCCGGTTAAATACCGGGCGGGTGGCAACTCTAACTGCTGGCTGCCTGGCTGGGGCCCTGCTGGTAACTTCTTACCTTCCTTGAAGTTGCTTGCTGGGCTGCTGCTGGCACAGGTACATAGATCATGGGGGCCTAGGTAGTATAGATGGGGGCCATGATGGGCTGGTGCCTGGCAGGCTGCTGGTACTGTGGGGGGGGAGGCTGCCTTGGGGGCCATGATGGACTGGCTGCTGGTACTGTGGGGGGAAATGCTAATATAGGAGGGGGCACTGAATAGAATAGGAATAGCGCATTCGATTCGAAGTTTTTCCCAAAAAAACCTTTGCTTTTTCAAAGTCCACCAATTGACTCCAAGGGGCAGATTTACATAGGGTCGAATATCGATGGTTAATTAACCCTCGATATTCGACTGCCGAATGTAAACCCTTCGACTTCGAATATTGAAGTCGAAGGATTTACCGCAATTAGTTCAATTGAACGATTAAATCCTTCGAATCGAACCTTTCAAAGGATTTTAATCCATCGATCGAACGATTTTTCTACGACCAAAAAATTGCTAGGAAGCCTATCTATATACCTTCCCCATAGGCTAACATTGCACCTCGGTAGATTTTGGGGGGTCGAAGTTTTTTTTTAAAGAGACAGTACTTCGATTATCAAACGGTCGAATAATCAAACAATTTTTAGTTAGAATCGTTCGATTCGAAGGCGAAGGTTGAAGTAGTCAATTCGATGGTCGAATTAGCCAAAAAAATCATTTGAAATTCGTAGGTTTTTTTCTTCTATTCCTTCACTCAAGCTAAGTAAATGGGCCCCCAAATGTGTTCTAGGAGGCTCCCCCATAGGCTAAAACAGCAATGCGGAAGGTTTTAGATGGCGAATGTTCGAAGGACATAATACATTTTGATATTCAAATCAAAAAAACAGCTTGAAATTCCATTTTTTTTTTTTTCATTCGAAAATTCACCTCGACCTTTGATAAATCTGCCCCATATATTCAGTGAAAGGAACATTGTTTTTTTCAGAGAATGGGATTCAACAGGTAAACTGAATGTGATTGGAGACCCTCCGCTAGCCCACGGAGCTTGCACTCTATAGCTACAAGCAATAAGTGCTGCTAGTTGGTATTTGAAAAACAGAAAGGGCGTGCAATTCCTAAAGAAATCAGATTTTTATCACTCCCAAAAAGGGCTAAAAAGAAAGAAAGTGACTGAAAAGTAAGAGGAGCAGTGTGGGAGCAAATTGACAGGAACAGGAAAATGAAGAGCAGGGTGGTTGCAAGGCGCATAATTCAATTTCATACACGTCCTAAAATGGACACAAGACGTAAACTGTCTTACTCACCGGTGCTGAAGAACCTCCAGTTCTCTCTCGCTATCTAATCCCAGGCTGCGCGCATTCCGAGCACTCGCATTACCCCAAACAGAGCGCAGCAGTTGCTACGGGATACGGCAGCGCAGCAGTTGCTACGGGATACGGCTATAAGCAAGGGGGGCGGAGCCTTTAGCGGAAATGAAGTGAACCGGTGGTCTGCGAGTGTAAATAGCACTGTCCTTGTGTCACACTCTGTTGCTGACCTCTGCTGAGGGAACTATTCACTTGCAACCTGCAATTAACCTATCACTTGCCTTACCTTTCCCAGCCCGTTCTTTAGGCTTCTCCCCGCTACAAGTGATACCATTTCTAATGTAGCTGTAGTCTTTTTGTTATGTGTAATAAAACTACGTCACGTGTATGATACAGTTGTAACCTCAAATAATAAAATGTACCCAACAAGTCTATGACTTTTTATAAAGACAAACAGTAGTAATTATGTTGACATAGCATATCTAGCAATGTGAGATAAGAAAGCTTTTATGGATTTACTGTACACAAGTTTGTATTGAATAAAGCTGGCCATAGACGCAAATATCTGATCGTACGAATCGAGGATTCGTACGATTTTCGAACCGTGTGTGGAGAGTCCCAACATTTTTCGTCCGGCTGAGATCGTTCGATTGGTCGATCGGACAGGTTAAAAGATTTCTGTCGGCTGCCGATAATATCTCTGCATGTATTGCCGATCGTACGATTTTCAGAGGGAGACTGTCACCAGCTTTGTCAGACATAACTATCGTACGATTGCTGCCAGGGGCAGAACATCGACTGATCTGTTCATTTGTATTTTATTTGATCGGAATGGTTAGTGGCAGGTCGGGAGATGGGGAAGTCCGATCGTACGATGATTCATTCAATCAGATCTTTGCGTCTATGGCCAGCTTAACATTATATTCAGGCTCTGAAATGAAACAATAAGGTTTTACGATGGAACACTGCACATTGTGTAATGTATATCTAACTACTGTGGTACAATAGTTACTCTATGATGTGAAAATGTCATGTTTTTATTCATGTTTCCTGTGTTGCAACTACTAGATTAACTGGGTCATTAAAGCTTAGAGTGTATCTGAGGACATAAAGTTAAAATGACCAGATTGTACTGAGAAAAGATTTCATGCACCCATACTCCCTTTTATAAATCTTAAATTAATCAATAATCAGTTATTGTTGGGGTCCTTCCTTCCAGTCAACGCCACGTTATTTGCATATCAGCATCAAGGGATACTAAACATATGAAAAACATATTTCAGTCCATTTGCTGAGGTGCCCTTGTGCCTGTGCTGGCAAAATTAACCAAAAAGTCCAGGAAATGATTTTACAACAACTTAAATTAACAAATTGGAACAAAACAAGGAATGTAGATGAACAAGGTAGACATAAGGTAGCAGAACAAGTTAGGCAGCGAAAAAAAACTAATGGAACAGGGTAAGAATGGCGTGGAACAGGCTAGAGACTGAAACAAAGAAGGCAATGCAACATGATACTTTAAGAATCTAGATAAGGGAAACAGCAAAAGACAGGAAGCTGATTAAAGGGATACTGTCATGGGAAAAAACATTTTTTTCAAAATGAATCCGTTAATAGTGCTGCTCCAGCAGAATTCTGCACTGAAATCCATTTCTCAAAAGAGCAAACAGATTTTTTTATATTCAATTTTGAAATCTGACATGGGGCTAGACATTTTGTCAATTTCCAAGCTGCCCCAAGTCATGTGACTTGTGCTCTGATAAACTTCAATCACTCTTTACTGCTGTACTGCAAGTTGGAGTGATATCAACCCCTCGCTTTCCCCCCTCCAGCAGCCAAACAAAAGAACAATGGGAAGGTAACCAGATAGCAGCTCCCTAACACAAGATAACAGCTGCCTGGTAGATCTGAGAACAGCACTTAATAGTAAAAACCCATGTCCCACTGAGACACATTCAGTTACATTGAGAAGGAAAAACAGCAGCCTGCCAGAAAGCATTTCTCTCCTAAAGTGCAGGCACAAGTCACATGACATGGGGCAGCTGGGAAATTGACAAAATGTCTAGCCCCATGTCAGATTTCAAAATTGAATATAAAAAAATCTGTTTGCGCTTTTGAGAAATGGATATATTATATTATTATTTATGTACAGGGATACAAGAATTAATAACACATAGTAATAATGTGGCAAGATATTTCACAATACAAAAAATGTACAAAAATGGGTGTACATATTGAATATATAGGTTACACACAATAATACAACCAATAAATGATAAGTGCCATTAAAAGTCAATATTCTAAGTGAGATACCTCAGACAAAGTGCTGTTTAACGATGTATATTACTGAAAGTATTAAATCAAGGTGGTATTTCTTGACATTTACTGTAATTTATGTAGATCTATGTAGGGTAAAGCTGGGAAGAAGTAGCTGAGTCTTAAGTACATATACCTTTCTACAACTGCTTATTGATCTCCTGCGTATCACTTAAGATCACTGCGTATCTTGACAGCGCTATATAAATAAATGATGATGATGATTTAATTATCTACATTTAGAAGTAACAAGTAGGAACAGTGTCGGACTGGGAAACCAGGGGCCCACCCAAAAACCTTAGACCAGGGCCCACCCAAAAACCTTAGACCAGGGGACACTCTCAGTACTATTATTCTTCATCTCCTCAATCAACCTCTATTCTCCTAGTCTCTTTTCTTTACAAACTATAATACATTATTCCATCTATTTAGCCTCTTTGTTCTCCTAGAAAAAGGGAATGGCCATGAAATTGGCCAAAAGTTTAGCAGCATGAGGGCCCACTGACACCTTGGCCCACTGGGAGTTTTCCTGGTAACCCGGTGGGCCAGTCCGACACTGAGTAGGAAACTTTCTTCTTTAAGTAACATACATTTTACTCACAGATTTGAAACATGGCAACTAATGATTTCTGTGTACCGGAAAAAGTGGCGCCTCTCTTCAACACACTGCAAGAATACACAATGTGCTTAGCTACTGTCCCTCAGACAAAGCTTAGGCACTGCGCAAAGTCACACTGTTTTTGAAATGCAGAATCACATCACAGCTTGAGAGGGGGTTGAAAATACCAATCACATATATTATTTCGCATGTATCTCTACATGTATGCTTCAGATCTTATCTAATTAATGGTCTCTAATTAATGGAGTAATTTTATTTAACATTCACCATTTATCAGACAGTACTGGAGAGATGAATTTCTGTGTGTGTTTAAAGCGATTCTGACACGTTCCTATAAAAATCATAGGAACTTGTCTGTATGAAGTACATGCTGCACGGAATAGGTCAGCTTCGCAGGGCCGCCATCAGGGGGTACGAGTGTACCAGGCCAAGGCCTCAAGGGGGGCCCGGCAGTGCTGAACTTTTCGAAAGAGCCGGGCCCCCCTTGACAGCGCTGAAGCCGTGCCGCCTCCTTCCGAAGTCCTGAATGCGGAAGTGCCGAAAAGCCGAAGTCCCGAATGTGGAAGTGCCAAAAAGCCAACAGCTGAAGTCCCGAAGCGGTGGAAAGACCCAAAGTCACGAAAATAGACGAAGCCAAAGTCCAGAAGCGGCGAAAAGACCCGAAGTCTCGAAAACAGCTGAGATTGAAGTCCTGAAGCGGCAAAAAGACCTGAAGTCACGAAAACAGCAGAAATGTAAGTCCTTAAGTGGCGAAAAGTCACGAAACGAGGCAAAGTGCTGAAGCCACGAGTTCAATTCCTCTGTTTTTTTTATTTTTTTTAATCCCCTGGCCACCAATGTATTATTTTAATACTCTATAGGCCCCTGCCACCAATTGTTTTTAAAAAATATTCTATATTTTTTTTTAACTTGTAAGGGGGTACCTGGCACCAATGTTTTTTTAAAAAATATTCATTTAATTTTTTTCTTTTATTTTTTCCTTACATGGTCTAGCAAAATAGAGAGTACTGCATTCCTTCTGATTATTAATACAGCGAATCTTTAGTGAGTACCAAGCTGTTAAAGGAACCTGTACCATGTCAAGCTACCCAGAAGGTAACAGGTAATTTGGTACAATAATATAGAATGTCACTATTTGTTGGATCTCTTTGAACTTATAATGCCAGGAACCATTTGGAATCTTGAAGGTAAGGGCACACACTAAGATTTGGGCAACTAAATCTCCCCAAATCTTAGTGTGTGCCCTTACCCTTATTCAGCTTCCCTAGGTGCACACTCCCAGCCTGTACTAGAGGCTAATTGTATGACATGGCTAATGTCAGACTAGGCCAGTGAGACACTGTGTAAAAACCTGGTGAGCCAGCCCACAGTCCTGGTCAAGAAGGAAGGAGGTCAGCGTTATGTGATGTGACTTTGCGCACACACCAGGGACGAGTTTTACATCCAGAGGAGGGTCGTTGGTGGCCAGAACAAGCAGATCTTTGACGGCCAAATTGTATAAGTGTGGCATGTGGAGATCTGTCAGGAGAGAAACTATGCGATCTTTGCTTACTGGATTTTCAAATCTGCCCAACACTTAAAGCATGGCCAGCTTTAGTGTTTATTTTAACCCTTGTGGCCCATCATGGCCATGATTTGCATTTCAAACTGAAGACATGGTGAAAGTTACACAGATGAAACACAAAAAAAAGAGACATTTGGAAATCCCATGTAAGACTGAAGTTTGATGGTGCTAATGAGTACAATGAGTCCACATTTATAAAATAGGGAATATACTGTAAAGGTATATGGTAACAACAGACAAAAGGTTGGTGAAACAAACTGGCAACGCCTCTTGGCCTGGGTTTATTTCTTTCTATGGTCCCACCGGCATCTTACCCTCTTTTCCCAGGTGGTATCCAAATTCATTCTAATATTTAACATTTTATTCTTGAACCTATATTTTCTTTAGTTGTAATATTGGTGTGTAGGTAGCCATCTCATCTCATTGTGCCTGATCCCGTGCTTTCAGAAAGAGTCAGCACTCACAATGGAACTGTTTTCAGGTACACTGTGTTTCTCTTACACAGTGTAAAGGTGGCCATACACGGATAGATCCGCTCCTAGCTCTCACAAACGGGCAGTCGGATCGCGGGACCACATCAACGAACAGATGCGGCCGCGATCCGACGGGATTTTTAACCCCATCCGATCAAGATCTGGCCTACTTTCGGCCAGATCTCGATCGGGGAAGCCCGTCGGGGGCCCCCATACACGGGCCAATAAGCTGCCGACACGGTCTGTCAGCAGCTTTTATCGGCCCGTGTATGGCCACCTTAACAGAAGCTGTCGTGATTTAGAGTAGTTGAACTTGAATTGTTACTATTGAGTGATGTTCTCATATCTACCACTAGATGGGAGCATTTTTAGCAAAGCAGGTGTCGGGGAGCTGTTATCTGATTACCTTCCCATGGTTCTGCTGATGGGCTGCTGGTGGGAAAATTAGGAAAACTGGGCAGGACTCCCCTAGACTGATGTGACGATCGGCTGATCACCACATCATAGTCCCATCAGCCCACAACATCACCATACACCCCACAACATCACAGCCATGACTCTGTGACATTATCTCCCCCCCCCATCTGAATGAGGAGAGGTGGCAACCCTCAATGCAGAATATTACGGAATTCCATGCAAATCCGATATGCCAGAAATGTAAATACTTTTCTAAGTTTAATATAAAATGTCAGCCTATCCAAAAGGGAAGTGCAATGCAGTTCATCATAAACATGGTTTGGATAGAGCTGGTGACAGCTGAAGGGTGGATCAGGGATGTGGCTGTACATAAAAGGAGCTTTTTTTTAATTAATTGGGCCCTATTTAATTTGCTGATAGGGCATTCAGGTAATAAGTTGGTCATCTGTGGTGAGGGCCCTGTAACTTTGTAGTATGGGCCCCATGATTACTGATGATAGCACTAACTCCATACTGACTCCTAATTTATTGTTGTTCTCTCTTCCCATCCTCATGTCTGCTGCTCTTTGCAACCACCAGCAATGCAGCCAGGTACATGCTGGACTTTAGTGTGTAACTGGAACTTGTAGTTCCACAACAACAGCTTTCTGGTCCTCAAATATTATGCCTGTAAAGCAGCAGCAATGAGGATTGCATTTAAGTTGTCACAGAATTTTACATGAACGTGATACAATCTCAGGGGGATAATTTCTCATTGTGCTGTGTCATAATTTACCTATGATTCATGCAGGGAGAGGCTTTAGACACTGGTGAATCAGACACAGTTTATTATTATTAAATCCTTTATGTGGTAAAAAAAAAACTGAAGCAATTAACAAGCACATATATTTAACTATATCCAATTATTCTGCATATATTCTTATTAGCTGTCCAACCATTAGAAAATGGCTCTTAAAGGGTCAGCATTAGTTTAATGAACAGGGTTTCAGCAAATTAAATATATAGTAGTATTTTATTTGCCTGCGGATAGTGTTACATGGTTGTTGTGCATTTGCCTATGTCTTCATTCAGTGATTGCTGAAATTTTCAAAACATTTATATAGTCTACATAATTTTAATATTGCTTGACTACCATGGAACCATTAGATTGGAAACTATTTCTTAGGGTCACAGATACCCTTTAATATCAGCAGAACTAATGCTTTATTCCATTCTCTCCACCTTCTTCCATGTATTGCTCCAGTTACCCTTTATGCCCATTTGTACAAAGTTCTGTCCTGTGAAAATGATGCCATAAATACTGTGGATACTGTATCTACTGAATTCTTTGCTGAATCACAACCTTTTGCAGGCCAGCCCAATTCCTGTGTCCTTCAGAGTTCGTTTCTCTGGATCCAATAAGCTGTGCCCTGGGTTTGCTGCAATTCTGCCCCCACCCCTCTTGAACTGTATATTCTGGGAAATGACAGCAGGTTTGCTATAAGATGCCATACATAGTCACTACTTAGTGGGCCTGTGGGGGAGCTGTTTGGCTTGTGGACCTGATATGCCCAGACTGTTTCTTTCTGCTCAATACATGTCCACTCCAGATCACACATACATTAGTGCCCATGGGCTCCCAGAGTTGGTTTGATTAACAAATCTCTAATTCTCTTTTGATGGGTCCCCTTTAACTAATAACTTATAACATGACTGCATTATAGGAACCTGTGCCCTATGAGTCTCTCTTCTATGATTCCAGAAATAGTAATTCACCCCAAATCCTCTCATAATTGTATTTATATTGGCTTTGGGCCACCTTTGCTTTCACATCTTGTCTCTGGTGACAGTGCCTTAATAACCACACAGACATAATACGTTTTGGAATAAGGTCATGTTTTGTTAAAACTTTACCCAAATCACACCAATAAAAAAATGAAAGCCCCCAAATAATTCCCTTTTAAGAGAAAACACATTGTACTGCTGCAAATCAGCAGGCACATCCCGTTATCAATGCAGAAATTTGACTTCTCCAGTAGGCACTTTCTGACCTGGTAGGCAGTGCCAGGGAGCCCCTCATTCATTACCCCCCACCATTTAACTGACTACTTCACCAGGATTATATCCACATGCCTGAAAGCATGTGGATTCCCAGTGGTTGCCCATTTAAGGGCCTGCCAACCCCCACATTTGGCCCACCTGTATTGCTGACACCAGCAGAGAGGTATAATACCAAAAACGTAATCTATGATTCCAACAAATTCTACCTGCAAATATTCTTTCCTGAGTATATTTTTCTCTTTTTTTGGCATTTTCTATGTTATTTGTCAGTGTAACTTCAGGTAATTTCTCTTTGATGCAGTTTACAGTGGCCAGAATGTCTATACTCTTGGCATAAAAAAACTAAGATGTTGGGCATACCCCATAAACTTTTTGCTTCTTAAATCAGGAAAAGCAGCTTGGCCCATCTGAGCCCTATCTTACCCAGCCAGCACAGCCTCATCTCTTCTTCTGGTTTATCCAACTGTTCACCATAATACTCCCCAGTTGCCCGTTGAATATAGGAATGACCCACTATGCGTGTCTGAATGTCTTTTTCTTGCCTTGCTGTAAAAAAGAATGAAACATTGTAGAAAGCAAACCTAAGGTCATGTGAGACTTAAAAGCCACTGAGTGTTATTGCCCTAACCACTTTATTTTGACTTGAATGCCCTTTTCTAGGCAGCTTCTGTGGCTGCCCCAATGCTAAATGAATGTGTAGTTATTTTTAAGGATTGAACTAAAAAATAGTTAGAGGTGATTCATCCTGATGTACTAATAAAGGGCTCTGCTCTTTTTGCCTTGTCAAGTAAGTAGTCTTGTACTGCTTGTAAGGGACATGTCACCAGTATCTTTTAAACAAATCCAAGACCCTTTTTTGTCAACCCTATGAAGCATAATACCGCTGATTTATATGGTTTGACTTGGCCAACCTGCATTCCAGACAATATTGCCAAGTTGTTGTTTGCCAATAGCTCTCCTAGGCATAGTGCCACATGAGAAGCTATGCAAAAGGTAGCTTTGAGGAGCTGTACCTCAAAAATATTGCTACAAATCTGCCATTCGGTTAAGAGGTTAGGACACCTTCTGCCCTGTTTTTGGTTGCTGGAGCCACTTTGTGATGTCATGCTACCCCTACACCATTCCTCAGCAATAACATTTGTTTCCTGGCTGTAGAGCAGTGACAAGTGCAATGCAAAGAGAGGAGGCACTGCCGCAGATGGGGGCGGAAGCAATGGGTGGATGGAAGTTATCCGGCGTGACATCACAACATAAGCTTAGTGGGCAAGGTGGCATCACAGGAGACACTAAGTGGGCAGGGTTACATCACAGGAGATGGTGAATCGCAGTGCAACATCACAGGAGGTGGTGAGGTGGGGAATCGGAGCTGTGTGAAGGAGCAACATTTAAGGCCTTAAATTTGTATGCAGTGCAGGACTGTGATGGGTTGGGAAATGAGCACTTACATTTGATGGATGTAGTCTGGGGTTCCAGCACCTCCTTAAAGTGTTCTCAGCTGCTTTGTTTGCTTGCTCTTTAGGAGAAATGCTGTTCTGCTGATGTTCCTTGCTGCTGCTGCAGATCCATTCTTCAGGAAAAGAAGCAAAGCTCTGGGAGAATGCAGCTGTCTCAGAAAATCACAAGTTAGTTCCGACCCCCCTCTGTGTGCTGCTACTTCAAGTACCTTTGTTAAATAGCCCCAACCCCCAAGTTTTCCCACCCCCTTCTTTTGAAGCCCCAGACAGACCGGCTTTATCTGTTTCATGACACACACTGTCCTTATGGGGCTTTATTTGTATGCACTGAACTCAGCCTCTCATATCTAGGATGCCCCCACATCGTTGGGAGCATGGGAAATGCTTTGAATAGATTCTGGAAGCAGCTGAATGTCGCACTAGGATAGTACAACTGGCTTAACCCAAGCAGCAAGTGTATAAACTGAGGGACAATCTATTCCTCTCGGCAGTTAACGAGTTCTACAGTTGATGATGTCCTGTGCCCCTCCTCCTTCCCCATACTGTCTGTGGTTCTTGCAGGGATGTGATGTGCGTCACACTCACAGCACGTCAGGACATGCGTCTCTCTCCAAATCTCTAGCTGTCACACAGCCTGGCTCATGTACCAGTGATTCCCCTGCACAGAGCACACTCTGCATGGACACCATGCCCACTCACCGCCACATCCTGCCCCGCAACTTCAGCTGCACCGCAGTGCTCTATGGGGACGAGCCAGAGAGCCCAGATGATGAAGAAAAAGATGGTGAAGTAGAAGCACCACCACCAGAGAAAATAAAAGAGGAAAGCAAACCTGTCACCCGGGGCAGAGAGATCACCATTGTCCCGCAAAGCCCCATAGCAAGGAGAAGAGCCAAATCATTGCCCACCCCAGCAGAAAGAAGGCATCTGGAAGTGGTGGTCCCTCGTAAGAAGGTGGTGCGTTTTGCTGACTCGCTGGGGCTGGAGCTAACATCAGTGCGGCATTTCAGCGACGCCGATGTGCCCAATGTGCCCAATCACGTGCTAGCCGGGCTGCGATGCAGGGAAGCTTGCCCTGCGGGGGCAGAGCTTAGCACATTACTCTTCCGTGCTCCTCCTAGTACCCCACACCTAGAGCCACTCTTCATTGACCCTTGTACCAAGCCGGACTTCGTGGAGCTGGTGAAGCAGCGAAGGGTTTGCCTGGAGAGCCTGCGCACGGACCCATTCAGCATCAGTGGGGAGCTGAGGGTCCTTAACCTTTCCTATGAGAAAGAGGTGACTGTCAGATATACTGTGGACTCATGGAAAACCTCTTCCGAGGTTCAAGCTACCTACCAACGAGGCTGCAGTGACCGATACACTGATCGCTTCTCTTTCAAGTTGCTGTGTCTGGCCCTTATAAACAAGGAGAGCATGCTGGAATTTGCCATTCGATACAGAGTCTGTGGGGCTGAGTATTGGGACAACAATGCTGGGGAAAACTACATGGTTAAAAGCCACAGGGCCACTGTGTCACCACCTAAAGAATTTGACAATGCCTGGATTCACTTCATCTAGGAATGCACTGGGCCACCTACTCATGTAAAGATATTGGGCTGTGTGGTGGAGCCTAAAAAAACTGGCCCCAGGCAGTAAGAAGGAGCAGTGGGATTTGTGGGGCAGAATGCGATGGGAGATTAATAACAAGCTATAAGGCTGCCACTGTAGTTTAAATGTAAGATAGATAAGTAAGATAATTTGGTTTCTAAAGTAGAAAGGAATGCACACCTGGTTTTTCTTTTTGTACACAGCACCTGGTTAACAGTGCACTAAAATAATCACCAGTTGTATGACATGGTTATTAGATATGGGGTCTTCATTTTGTATTCCCTTTAATGCTGGAAACACATTGGTCAATTTCCATCAAATCTTATTGTTCTGTTTGTGGGATTTGCACGGTTCTCTGTGAGCAGGCAGCCAGTGGTCATTGACTAAAGGTGGCCATAGATGTAACAATTACGGTCTTTCTTGGAAAAGATCTTTCCAAGAAAGATTGTGTACACATTCAATACACACATGTAAAACTGAATCGTCAGATAAACAGGTAGAAACAATAGAATTCTAACCAGTGTCGGACTGGGCCGGCGGGAAACCGGGAAAAAACCCGGTGGGCCTCGGCCCTCTTGGGCCCCCTGCTAGCCCAGATCCAGTCCTAGATTGGCCCCCATATGGAAAAAAAGTTGTGCATCAATGTATGCCCGGCATTCACGCATGCAAGCGGTGGCTTGACGTTCGCGCATGCGCGCAGTGCGTCTGCCATTCATGCACGACATCCCAGAGGTTCAGAACCCGGTGGGCCCCGACCCTGATTTTACCTGTATCTGACAATTCAGCACTAGCAATGGCCGATGTTTGGGTGCCTTTAAAGGCATCCAATCAAAATTTTCCTTTCAGCCCAATCGACGAGTTGACCGTTATCCAAGTGTTCTGCCGATATTGGTTGGCTCTTTTCCCACCATACATGCACCGAATATTGTACTCAAATTAGTTTCGTACAATGTTATTAGTGTGTCTGTGCCATCTTTAGTTGGGAAGAGGATGGGACCACGTTTCTGCTCTAATCTGAGATTGCCCAACCAGGTGTATGGTCAGATCATACATTGTCAAATTAATATGGACATCCTGGATTGCCATGTGTGTTTCCATCTCAAAGCTGTAAACTCAATATTCCAAATATTCATTCATTCCACATTCTAAATTATTTTAAAACTGTTTGTAAATGTAATTTGTGCTAAAAGCAGTAATTGTTCATTAAAGGAACAGTAACACCATGAAAGTGTATTAAATTAATTAAAATATAATGCACTGTTGGCCTGCACTGGTAAGGGCAGGGGCACACGGGCAGATTCGGGGAGATTTAGTCGCCTGGTGACTAATCGCCTCTTCTTCGGGGCGACAATCTCCCTGAACTGCCTTCCCCCTGCCTTCCGCCTGCTAAAATGAAAAATCGTCTGCGCCAATGCACTTGCGGCGCTTCGATTTCTGAAGTCGCTCAGAGTTTCCTCGTGAGGCAACTTCGGCTACTTCGGAAATCAAAGTGCCGCGAGTGCCATTGCTCTGGCGTTTTCTCATTATAGCAGGCTGAAGGCAGGGGGAACGCAGTTCTGGGAGATTGTCGCCCGCAGAAGAGGTGATTAGTCGACCAGGCGATTAAATCTCCCCGAATCTGCCCGTGTGCCCCTGCCCTAAAACAGGTTTGTTTGTTTCAACTACTCTACTGTAGTATATATAAACAAGCTGCTGGGTAGCTGTGGAGGCAGCCATTCAAAGCTTTAAAAGAAGAAACGGCACAGGATACACAGCAGATAAGCTCTGTAGTATACAATGCAATTCTACACAGCTTATCTGTTTTCTACTATTTGTCTTGTGCTTGAATGGCTGCCCCCATGGCTACACAGCAGCTTGTTTATATAAACTATAATAATCTTTCTGAAGTAAACACCCCAGTTTTACCAGTGCAGAGCAACACTACATTATTTATTCAGTAATTAAAAAACTTTTTTGATGTCACTGTTCCTTTAGTGTTCTGAGATTAGCATACCTGAATGAAATAAATGTACAACAAAACACATTCTTGGCTGCAGTCTGATGTAACTACTGTAACACTGTGTCAATGGGACACTCAGTCAGTAGTAGTGGTGCAGTGTATAGCGATGAACAGAAAGATAATGCTTTCCTAGAAATATTTACAAATAATTCAAGTTGTAATTAATGTAAATGTAAAAGTTGTTGAGACATAAATTTGCTGTATACTACCTTAACAGCTGAAACATTTGCCAATTATATAATGTAGTTTTAGTGCTGCCTTTAAACCCACAGTTCACTTTATTAGATATGTTTTAAAATGAGGAATCCATTGAACCAAATATTAACTTTGGCACCTGGGCCAAGTTTTCTTCCTGAGAAAGTCAGATATGTATGAAAAAATGAAAATGATTTAGGTGCATTGACACTGCAATAATGTTTTCATGTGGCTTTCAGAATTCTAAGCAAAGAAATATTTTTAGCAGAAGTGTCCTGCTGAGTATTATAGATTTGGTGCATTTGTAAGTTGTGACAGTTGTGTGTTTTTTATTTGTCTTAAAACAGTTATTACCAAACACGTGCCTTCCAGCTATGTTGGGAAAATAATTCCCATCCACCGGTTAACTCAGAGATTCTTAACCTATGGACCAGGACTCAATATTGGGACCCAGTGCTATTTAGAGTCTGTTCCCTAGATCCTCTTTCTAAATGTGGCCATACACCGGCCAATAAAATCTGCCAACAGACAGAGTCGGGCAGATGTCGATCGGGCAGGGTTTAATATCCCATTGGATTGCTGTTCGTTGATGCAGTCCCACGATCCGACTGCCGGTATTGCTGCATTATGATCTGATCATTGGGCCCTAGAGCCCACGATCGGATCAGCCCAATATCGCCCACCTCTATGTGGGCATTTAGAAGAGAGATTCGCTCGTTTGGCAACATCGCCAAAAGAGTGGATCGCTACATGTATGGCCACCTTTAGAATGATGTTTCTTTTTATAAGATAATGGAAGGTATACAATTGTAGTAATCCAAATTGTGGGTTGCAAGCTGATTTGCAAAAGAAAAAGGTTAAGAAACACTGGACTACCTGATGCTGAAGGGAATTGTTGCTCAGACATATCTGAAGTGCCACAGTTGAGGCAACTGTGGTTAATGAGTATCCCTAATGTTAATGTCACTTAGGGGACAAGTGTTATGTTTCCTTTGTGGAGGTTTACACTGAATTACTATGAGACCAGTCTGTCTTTACTACATCCAATGAGTTCATGTGAGTGTGGATAAAGCCCAGACACTGGAGTGTCAGATGACAAGGACATCAAAATCCAGGGGACACTGTCACCTTGTGAACCTTAAGCTTCCCTTGTATATTTTCCATAACTACATATTTCTGTAGGTCAGTAGCAGTAATTAGTAATGTTTAGCAAAACAAGACATATATTAGTTTACATTGGTTTTGCTTAAATGTTAGATCTGCACTGCCGATGGAGGTTTATTTGGTCCAGTGACTTGTCCTAATTTATACTGTTATTGTAATTGCACCCAATTTCAAAGTAATTTTATTATCCCCCTACTGCCACACTGGGCAAATTTGCACCTGGACAGTAACTTATGGCAACTAATCAGATGATTGCCTTCACTGTTCAACCTGCAGCTGGCTAAATAAAAGCTCATCTCTGGTTGGTTGCTATGGGTTACTGCCCAGGTGCAAATTTGCCCAGTGTTTGTAGCTGAGCCCCAGTGTACTGCTTTTTGGTGAGGTGTTTTTTTCCGTTTGTCATATGATTTACAAAGACCTTTGTTATTTTATTTTGTTGTTAACCCTTTCACTGCAGTGACACATTATGTTGCTAGAACAGTTGAAAAGGGAAAGCAGTTATAGGGCATTAAGCCAGGAATGCACTGAATTTTTATTTGCGAATACCAGGGGATTGAAAGGTGAATAACAATGTTGTTACATGATTTGGCATCTATATAATTTAGGGCTACCCAAGTGAATATTTAATGGATACAAGTGCGCCACCAAATGAGGTTTATGTCCTTCAGCCTTATCTAAAGCATGATTTGTTGAACACTTGTATCATGACATCATTCTAACATTCTTTGACCTTTAGGGTGGTGGCACATGCTGCTACTTGGGGTGATTAGTCGCCCAGCAAGTGTGCACTTGAGTAGATCAGTAGTGATAGAGAATGTGCACTCATTAGGCTACAGAGTTACAGGGATTATGAATGCTTGCTAAGGATTTTGGCTCAATGAATGAAAAAACTGCTTTTCAGTGAACCTGTAAAACTACAGTAAATGCAAATGCTTGGTAGGACACTCACTGTGCAGTGAAAAAGAATGATTTTTCTAAGACTGCAGCACTACAGTACAGAAGAAGGCTTGGAGACTTTTGCTGCTTGTTAAAGAATAGCCTAGATAAAGTATTTGGATAACGGTTATTGTTTTTGTTGTGTTAGTGCTGTGTAATTGGTGATCCATGGTGTTTTCTAAACGTTTAGATTTTTTCTAAAGGTTTTAAGGCCTTTAGAAACAAACTCAGCGTGTGATCCGATAGCAACGTTTACATATTGGTGCCCCAAGCACATGAACATATCTTTCACTTACTGTGGCAGTGTCTTTCAATGAGTTTGCAAGAGCCATTTACTGATATTAAGCTATAACCACCACAGGAAATGTAAGTAAACAGTCATTGTTAGCTCCATTAACTCCCAATGAGTTTTAATGCTTTGCAGTGTGCTAAGGTGAATATACACTGTCCCACATAGTTGGATAGAACCTAAAATAAAATGCATACTGGAATATTTTGCTATTGAATGGATTTCAGTTGATCATACTGAAGAATTACATGAGCCATTGATCACAATTGGCCAGTATATACAGTGCAGTGGTTATCAGCTCAGTTCAGATTCAGTTGTTCTGTTATTACATGTTATGTTGAATGGCAGGGTATGTGAGCGCAGTGCCTAAATGCTATCCAGCAACTGCAATAAGGTATTCAATACCATCCCCGAGGAAGGGGGATTGTCACAAAGTGACCATGTGCACTTTATAGGAATTTAACAAAGCCTTCTAGTTAATGTATAGTCACAGTTAAAGGAACAGTAACACCAAAAAATTAAAGTGTTTTAAAGTAATGAATATATTATGTAATGTTGCCCTGCGCTGGTAAAACAGATGTGTTTGAAACAGAAAAACTACTATAGTTCATATAAACAAGCTGCTTCTGTAGCAATGGCATAAATGGAAAAAAAAGTCTATATGGCACAGGTTAAATAGTAGATAACAGATAACACAGATAACACACACTGCATTATATTTGTATTGCTTTAAAACAATTAATTTTTTTGACGTTACTGTTCCTTTAAGTGTGTTGCTGTGATGCAATTAAAGGAGAAGGAAAGCCATTTACCACTTGGGGGTGCCAAATGTTAGTTACCCCCAAGTGAATGTATTTACTTACCTGAAACCCGGGCCGTTGCTCCTATCAGCAGAAAACTGCACTGGCTGGGGTTATTCCAGCAAGCACCATGGATCACTTCTCTTCCGGCTTCTTCTTTCTTCAAATTTCCCGGGGCAGAGCACTAGAATGAAAAAGCCAACTTTTTAGTTAAAGTTAGGGTTTTCACTCTAATGTGCATGCTCAGCTGCGAGAGAAAAGAAGAAGCCAGAAGAGAAGCGCTCGGTGGTGCTCACTGGAATAACCCTGGCTTTTCAGGTGAGTAAATACATTCACTTGGGGGTGTCTAACATTTGGCACCCCCAAGTGGTAAACGACTTTCCTTCTTCTTTAAATTGCTGCAATTTTTTTATTTACTGACTACATATGCAGTAAGTGGGATTTTAAAGTCTTACTTTTTCTCTCATAAAATGGTGTATTAGTGGTGTAGTACTGTATTCAAGGACATCTACATCTCAGCAAATGAGATGGCAGGCAATGTGAGGGGGTAAGGCACGATTACCAGTAAGGCAATCCGGAAATATGTCACCGTCCCCAAAGTTTGCCTAATTTGAACATCACAGTTAATGCTAACTGGCTTTTGTATATGGTATTTTTATTAACAGTGATTTGAAATAAAATATTGATAGAACCAAATTAAATTCATTTTCCTTGTTTCTTAAAAGCTTTTCTCCCCAGCACTCAAGCAGCAGTGATCATATTGCCAGCCATTTTCTAAGCTAAGCGTTTTCATCTGATAGATGTACTGTATTGTCTTGACATTGTCATGCTTTAATAGGACAAATGACAGCTGAGCTTTTGTTTGGCCAGTCTGCTTCTTTTCTTCGTACCCAGAGCTTAAAATAAAATTGCATGTAGGCATGCATAGCACAGATCTGAAAAAACAAACAAGAAGGGGGTGTCCGTGTGTCTTAAAGGCTATCTGTTCCATCCATTTTATACAGTAACATAAGAGGAGTCAGAACTAAAGCCCGTGCCAAGGAACTGTTAACATTTTACAGCATTACTTTACACTAAAGATTTTGGTACAGTTACATGATTGTTTGGCATCATGTCTTTCTGTGTAGATATTGACTTAAATACTGTTTCATGCTGCAATGTAGTATCTAGTAATATTATTTCATGTCAGCTAAAAATAAGTGTTAGCATGAGTATGCTGTATGGTGAGATAAAATATTATATGAATTATATACTAATGAACTATAGGCATTACATTGACAGTTCTTATTACTTATTTCACAGTCCTTCGGCAGCTGACTTTGGTAGGGAATGATTGTATATTCTGTATAAGAAATCAATTTGCTCAGAAGCTAGCTGCTAGACCTTTATTCTAGGACTCCTAGCAAACAAAACTATTAAGGGCTGGACAAGGTCATTCGCAATTTCGCATGATACTCAAAATAACTTTTATTTGTGGGCAGCAGCTGTAGAAACATGAAAGGCAGCAGGGTTTTTTGAGGGAGATAGAGAGTGCCTCTTTTATTTAAGATGTGCTTATCTCATGAGTTGTAACTTGTTTCAGAAAGTATTTACCAGAATTTAGAACAGATTTTATTTTTCTAAATATTTATCTTCCTGGATAATATACTCATGAACTTAGTTTGGGTGTTTGACAATTAAAATGAAATGTGTTGAGAGGCAGAGTATAATGATCTTCACTACTAAACTGATTAAATACCGTATAAATGAAAATTAAATCTAATTCTTGTCGCTCAGCTGGGAAACATGGTCTGAAGCAGAATTCAGCTAGACATGTTAACCTAGAAACAAGACACATGGATACTGCAACATGTTTATTAGGAGGAAAAAAGCTGTTCTTGGAAAAAAGCTCTCCAAATTTATCAGTAAAGAATGTTCCACACTAGAGAATATCTTCCAGCACCATATATAGAGATATTGCCTTCAGGGCCCAATTTACATAGCAGACGCCCCTAGGCCAGCTGTCCCCATCCCCATCCTTTTATTTTCTGAAATTTTCATTGGAACCAAAGCAATGTGGATTGGGGCACATGAAAATTTAAAAACCGTCATATCAACTATGCATCTCCAGGTTTCTGTGGTTGGACAGCATGCCGCCCTGGGCCTTGATGGCCTCTCCACAAATCCAGGCCTGATTGCCTTGTCCTAGAATTTTTCACTTGATAAATATAGCACTAAAGTCAAAAGAATGGTTTGTTTGGTTTGGGATTGAATTCACATAGTGTGTTTCGTTCTCAAGAATAGGTAACGGTCATTTACATGGGAGTTACACTGCTGAAAGGTCAATAATGTTGCCTTGTCAGAAGCAGTAAGAAGCTGATGTTTAGCACTTCATGCTTCTTTGTGGGGCTGCTTCCATCATATAGTGAGTTGTGTGGGTATATGTGCCTAGAAAGCATCACGTGTGCAGAGGCGGGGCAGACAATAACTTTCACTTTCCATTCAGCACTTCCTAGATGTCACTGCTCTCCCCACATTCCCCAGTTCTCTTCACCATTTAATTGTGTAGCCAGGGCATGGGGATGGACATCAGGTCCCCCATTCTGGTGCACAAACAAGAGTCTGAGATGATACAAGGCTTGTCTTAATAACAGCGTCCAAAAAATGGCTCCTGCCTGCTTGCTGTAAATATTAATTCTCATACTGAAGGAAACAAGATTCAAATAATTTATATAGTGTAATTAAAGTTAATTTTGCTTGACTAATGTGATAAAATAGGATTTTGAATAATTTTTTTGGGTGATGGTCCCCTTTAAGTATTTTTCATATAACAACCCCCTGCTCCCATAAGCACCAGGGATGAGACATCCATTCAATAAAGACAGTTTTCTTGCATTATTTTATTTCTGGGTTGAACTAGATATTAACGTTTTTTTTTAGCCATGGCCAGAATATAATGGTGTATATATTATTTGGTGTGATATTTTAGTAAACCTTGCAAAATGCTGTACTCAGAGGTGAGTAGGATAAAGCAAAAAAAAAAAACGTGTGCCAAAAAAACCCCACACAATTAGGCAAGTGATCACAGTTTGGTAATCCAACTCAATTTTTGTTGCCAGCTATTTCTGGTGCAAGTCTTTCCTATCCTTTATTGCACTTTAATACTTGTGAAGTCTTCAGTCATGGCACTAGAATGCTTCATATTCTGCGTTCTTCTATGAATAGAAAGGCTAAAATCACAAAATGAATACTTGCATTCTTTTAAACAAGGATGTCTTTATAGTGCAATCCCAAAGGCTTCAGTTAGAACTATTTTACTCTGTTTAAATTGTGTTGTGTAACTTTTTAGGATTATGTGCATACACCATGGTGGACTTTTACTTCAAACAATGTCTAACTTAGATACGATCACCTCCACAAAGGTGGGAGATTGCAGCTGAGCATGAGAGAAAGTGTAAATGGGATGTTAACAGGTATAAGGTATGCATGAAAGCAACAAGTGCAATAAGAATTAATGGCCATTTTAATGATATCATGTGCTTCCTTGAGACTCTGCACAACTGTTGGGCAAATGAAAGCACTCATGATGTTAAACTACAATTCCCAGCACCCCAGCAGCTGTGTCTACTGTGTTTATACCAAACATGCTGTTCTAAAAATCATTATTTTGGGAACTGTTTATCAACATCTGGGCTAAAGGTCCATGCACTGTTCCAACTTATTTAACAATTTAGTTAGCATGCATTTTAGCATTTTATGTAATGTGTCCTGCTGCTAGGCTTTTGCATAAGAATGGTGGCAAAGATACTAGTCCAGTTATAGGACTATCAATAGTTTTACTAAAATATATTTTTAGAAATAACCAACTGACTCATAGCCAAGACAGGTGGAAAATCAGAGGTGACTTGCACAATTGAAGGACTCCAGCTACTGCAAACATGACTCAGAAATAGAACTGTCAATTTTTTCGCTAACTTTCCTTTATGGCATTACTTGCGTTGAAAAGGGTCAGAGACTTTTCCCAAGACACAGGTGTCATCCTCACTCCATTCAGGTCAGTGGGGCAGTGCAAGCTGTCATTGGCAACTTAGATTAATCTAAGCGTAAAGGGTCAGGAATTACTTGCATTTACTATCAGGATTTAGTTTTTTTCAGTATCACCCCAAGTTAGTCTTTAAAGACAAAATCTGCTGCTAAAATAATAAGGAGCAATCCAGTACAGCCTGAAGGAATTTACTAATTCTACCACTCCATTAATCTCAGATTTTGCCAAGAATACTGTCGATAACAAATATTTTCTATGAATTTTGGAAGTCAGTTCTACTAAAATAATTTAATCAGTACTACATGGGAAAAAATGGCGAAAGAATGATCCATCATGTGACTTTTGACTATTAGCTTTGTGTATAAATATTGTAGCTAAGGTATCCACTGTATAACCTGTTAATTAATGATTGCTGTGCTATTTCCCCAGATTTAGAGTATTTGGTTATTAAGAGTTAAGTGGTGCTACGAAATCTTATTGTTTGTGTTATTAAAAAAAAAGATCTATAATAAAAAGATTAATACAGTGTATATATATATTATGACATGCTACTATTAACATTTATAAACACAAAAATACTATTTTTATTAAATATTTATTTTATCTAAAAGAAGGATAGTTTAGTAAAATACACTGTGCTGTTCTAAAACAACATGTGATTGCAGTATAGCAATGTAAATACAAATTATTTCATGGGTCTTCTATCTTTGGCAGTTAGTTACTATTGTTAAACTACAAGAACTCCCTGACAGCCAAATGTAGCCAGTGGGTGCTAGAAATTATTAAACAAAAAAAGGTTAAAAACAAAAGGTTGAACAGTTTTGAATCAGTTTATTAGAAAGATGCTTCCGTTGTACAATTGCTATGCCTGCTGTGATGCTAATGTAACATAGCAAGTAGATTACTGAATCTATTACACATTATAATATCACATTAAGCATTCTAATATGACAACTCAAATATTTGTCACAATGGTTCAACAAATCAGACACATTGTATGATGATCCCACATTGATATTTTCTTAATTTTTTTTCTGTAAAATGTTTTCTGTGTGCTTTTGATACGATCTCCTAAAATATTTAACCATACATGAAAATAAAAAAAGAATGATACTACAGTGTTCGATAACAGATATGGTGAATCCTGAACTGTAATGTATTTCACAAAAATGGATGGGGTTCTGTTTACTAGTGAACTGAGAAGTTATATTCAGGGGTGTAAATACAGAGTTAGTGTATGAGAACCTGAAGTTATGGGGGGTGCAAGGGTAGAGGGCCCATCAAGTCCCTAAATAATGAGCATTTTCGATATATCTTGGTGAATTGGTCAAAGCACTGTTTTGGGGTCCTAAATTTAATTTGCTATGAGCACAATAATATCCTGTTAGACCAGTCACTTTATTAGTAACCCCAAAATACAGTAAAAACGACTTGGAAGACAATAATTGATAGTAGTTGATCCTTTTAAGGGCTGTGGGATATGAGAAGACTACAAGAGATATGTCAAGCAATTGCACCCAAGCTTACTATAAGTGAATACGCATTTTGTCCCCACCTCCTTAGCTGTTAATCATTGTGAGAGATCAAGGCTTTAAATCAGAGTATGCCATTGCATTTAAATTACATTTTATCATAATGCTCCTCCTCTAAGGTCTTTAATCTCCTAGGAAAGACAGATATATAACATAAATGGGTTTTTTTTCAAGTATAAAATGTTTCATTAATCCTGTATCACAAAAGCTAAGTTGGATTTAGATGGTAACACTATATTGTTTCATGTTATATTAAAGGACCACTTATTTTACATGACACTTACTGCTATACAACATATATAAATACACATATATACAAATTATATGCAATATTAGATTTGTTGCCCGTTATTACAAATACATTTACACTCTACGCTTACTAGTTAAGTATGTGTATTCTACAATGCAAAACAAAGCAGAAGGGAAGGAGTACACTGCAAAAAGAATACAAATTCAACGACACTTGTGTTCTGTTGCCCTGTCTACACTGTAGTTTATGTATATTTACCAGTGATTTACTGTTTTTCATATAGTTCAAGTATCTTCATATACAGTTATATACTAGCTCGGCAGCTGTTCCTAAGCATCGCAATGCAAATAAACTAAAGATACACAACTAATCTACATTATGAAATTTCAAACTATTATTGCACATTTGTGATAAAAGTTAAATATTAATTGCAGGGCAAACTAATCAGTCACCTATGCAATGCAGCGTGTATATTTGTGCACAGTGTATGAATACTTCTATATAGTTATGTGTATTGACATTTATTCTTTTATATTTACTTAAGAATTAGATACTTTATCAAACCCACCAACACCATTGTAGAGAAACAGGCCTATAAATGTAATGAATTGCAGGCTTAAGTACAAGTATGGGATCTGTTAACCATTACATAGAAACAACCAGTTCTTCGTGTTGCATACATCCATGTCGGTGGCTAAATCATCCTACTGAGTTTATGTTTAAATACTTTAGTGGTATGGTGCTCCTCTTACAAAACAAAGTCCCAAGTAAAGTTGCCATCTGTTCAGTTTTGACTCAAACAGTTAGGAGTGTTTGTGTCACAACTGCCTGATCAGGTTTCAGCCTATTGAAACTCAAACAACAATATGGACAATAAGCAGCTCTGATGTCAAAACCCCAACCACACGTGGCACCCCCCAAATGTCATTAACCCCCGTATGTCACTGTTCCACCCCTGCTATCCATCATCCTGCCCCTTGATTCGGTTTTTGCAGAAGTCAAAGGCAACCATAGTCTCAAGAATTCTTGATAATATATCACATGCCTGTATTTCAAGTTTCTGGCCTGTTTTTCTGTCTTTGTTGTTGCAATTATAGACTATTTTACATATTATGCTAAATTGCAGGCCACTCTGCACAATATCACTTTGTACAGTATATAGCAATCAGAGCAACTGGCAACTTGTAGCCCATAAATCTGACTGAGCCATGTATGGAAATCTTTGAGGTATTTGTATAACTTTGGGCCTTTACTTTGAATTTTCCTGTCTGTCTTCCTTTTACAGCATGCTCAATTAAGTGTGCCAAAGTCTTTGTGGTGTTGTTATATGCCTTTGTTTATCATTTCATTTCTATTTATTAGTTGAATTAAAATGTAAGTGACTTGAACACTGCAATGTATCTAACACAAAAACATAATAATGTCCTTTGTGACTGTTTGTGTAATTGTACCATGACATTTAGTAATATTTTCAGGAAAATCCCTAGTGCTCAGGTATTTACTTATAAAGCATTTGTGTCTAATCTGTGTCACTTCTGTAATTTCATCTGTGGATGAACTATACCTCCTATGGCATTGTTGGAGGATTCTGAGAGTAATATTTCAGCTAGAGTGATAGAAACCTTTTCATAAAGTATATCTTGCCTAAAGCAGTGTGTGAATGTTACCATTAAATTACCGTGTGAGCCTCTGAAGTGAAATAAAATTAGTTGAAGCCCACTGGCTGCTGACAAATGCTTTAATGTGTAATATTGGTGTGATTCAACTAAAGCAAATATCCATTCTGAGTAGCTAATAATATTTTTTAAATGACTACTTGATAGAAATGATATCATTTGATGTCTATCTTTTTTCTCTTTTATCTGTGCTGCTAAGCCATTTTGTAACTGGGTCTGAATTGGTAACACATTTTTAGAACCAGCGCTGAGAATTGAAGCTGTTCCCAGGAGAATTAGATTCACTGTAATGACAAAATGGAAATGCAGTTTGTTCAGCAAGCAACATGGGAGATTTTATAAGTGGATTTGGAATTCTGCAGCCAAGATGTCTCTTCCATTATCAAAAGCAAACCTATTTCGCATCATTGAAAGCAGATGACATTTAAGGGAAAAGGTTACTAGGCTATTGATTGAAAGCAAAGTCACTTGGATAACTTAATGATTTAATATTTTAAAAAATGAGTAATACTTTTATCAACATAGGTGCTAAATTGCACCAAAAAGTGGAGATATAATTGGTCGGTGTAGGTAAATGTAACTGTGAAATTTAACAACTAAATATGTTGCTAAATGGAAGGACCACAAGTACAAATTCATAGCTTACATTCAAGGGCATCATTTATGAATACAAGGGTTATTTGATAAGAGCAATACCAGACACACATTCTAATGGGTGTGCTTCCAGTTGCATCCACCACAATTAAACCTGATGTGTGAAAACATGCAATTACACTTGCGTTTTGCTGCAATTTCAAAGTGGTGTTTGTATCTGGCACAAGTCTTAAGCCACTGGGGGAATCCTGAAGCTACTGCTCAGTACAGGATTGAGATAGCTCCAGCATTCCCCAGAATCAATAGGTTCAGTTGCACACCATTCACCAGAAGAGGCAGGATAGATACATTGACAACCAATTCGAATTACAGTAGTGCATACTGACTCAAGTATCTTTAGGAATTGTGCCAATATGCACCCTTCATTATATCATTTTCTGAGCACCTGCATTTGTTGGTGTGTTGGGACCCTTAGAGTTAAACCCCCTACGGTCTGAAACCACATGGTGGAAATCCCCTGCCTGTTAGCTACTGATTCAACCTAGAGTGTTGGGAGAGGATGGAGCCTTGTCCCTATGCAGTGTGTCTGGCAGATATCAGAGGGTGTCATAAGGTGTCACTGCTGCACAACCTTTGGATATATGCAGAGTCATGTGCACGCTGCCAGTCCTAGTTTTACTTTGATGCATGGAGTGACTGTCCACTATGGAGAGACGCCACAAGGTTGTGATGCTCTGTGTGGGCTCAGGGATAACTGGACGCTGATATTCGTGACAGATGCTGCCCAGGGTGATAGATGGATTCCTGGAGATGGATGCCAATCAGATGGGCTTTGCTGTGCTCACATTGTGAATAATGCTGGGTGCAATAATGCTCTTTAGGGAAAAGGGACATACTCTTTATCTGCCAAAAGAGGAGGGCGGGACTTTGCCTGACAAGGAGGTGCAAGGATGGGGCTGCAACAGGTTCCCCAGGGTAGTGGGTCAGTAGTATGTGAATGCATATATTTAACTGCAATGTTTTACTTTGCTTTAAACTTTATATAAAGTTATATTGGTTATACAGCACTGTGTGTGTTTGAATGTTTCCTAATGGAGCCACCCACTGGTGTATTCCCTTATCCCATTGGTGGAGGCATTGCCATGAGCGGTAATTTCCAGTACGCTTTCACCTTGCAAAGGGGGCTCAGGACCTAGTATTTGGTAAGAATGAACAACATTGTCACCAGGGGGGTCGCCAAGAGGGTGTTACAGGTGTTTAACACCCTCTACAACATTCCTTCTTATTTGGAATGCATCTGGTGCAGAACACTTCTAAAGAGTTGAAGCAGAACAGTCCAGATTGAAATGAGGTTATGTATAAAAGATATGCAATTTGCTACATGTCTAATCACCTACAGCAAACAATTAGCAGGTACCATTTGCTTGTCACCTGTTTAAAGAGGAAGTAACCCCTCCCCAATAATAAAAACCCCTACCCACTACCGTACATAGTCCCCCCTTGCTCTCCCCCGCATAGGTGATTACCCCTGAAAGTGCCCCTAATTCATCACATATAGGTGCAGAGTTCATGGGTGGCATATTCCGTCTCTTCAGTATTCTTCAGGTCCTCTTCCTTCCCTTTGGCAATTTCCAGCACTTTTGGCACATGCACAGTTGCTATGAACCGAAACTGCAACTGCACCAATACAATTTTCACTTCATTAAGAATACAGAAGAGCGAGAAGACTCATATTAAAATAGAATGCAAAATGTAAAAAAGGCCATACTAAAGGGCAGTTATCAGCTTTAAACACTGTGCTGTAGAACTACAGGTTTAATCAAGCTCACAGACATGCACAATTTAACAAATTAAAAGCTAGATATCCAAGTGGATCTGTCAGAAAGATTGAGAACTGAGTGAAACTATTTAAATGTTTAGCCTAGAAATCAATCTAGAAAGGAAAATAGAGGTTGCCTTTAAAAAATGTGAAAAAATTCTCACAGTAGAATTTCACCCTGCGACTTGGTAACCTAGTTCTGTGTATGTGGCTGTGTAATGCACCAATGACATCCTCAATTGAGTGTTGCTATGGTAACTGGTTTAAACATTGTAAGACTTGAAAAAATGGCCTTCCCAGGGGCAGTGCAATCCTGTCAGGACTTACCAGTATAATCCAGTCGTAGAAGAGGCCGGAGCAGAAGTAAACGAGCCCACAAGCGCCTCACACAACCGCTACCCACCTGGAGTGGAACAGGGAGCAGGGTTGTGGAGAGTAGCCGGTGAGACGGTTAACGAAGTACAAAGGATTAGGCAAAAGTCGTAGTCAGGAGATCCAAGGTCAAAGGGAGGCTGCAATACTCGTAGTCGATAAACAGGCAAGAAGGTCGAGACAGGCGGCAATAATCAAAGTCCGGGTTCAGGCAAGGGTCAATAATCAGGAATCCAAAGTTCAGAGTCGCTAGGGTTTCAGTCAAAATAACCTAATAACCAGGCAATGCATGTTAGTTTGGTTAAGGTTTAAATACTCATCTTTTGGCGCCAAACCAGCGTCATTACGCTGACGTCACGGAACTGACGCCAGCACGTCCGTCACAGGCGTTTCCGCCTGCGTCCTTACACCCGCGACCGTCGCCGCTGCCTCCGCGTCCGCGACCGTCGCCAGCGTCCCGCGTCAGACGCCGACGCGCATTAGCAAGCGTGTGTTCTCACATTGCCCCCCATCAAGGAGCGGCCTCAGGACGCGATCACCAGAAGGCTTACCAGGGTGAGTTCTATGGAATTTCTCCAACAACTCGGGAGCGTGGATATTCGACGTTGGTTCCCAGGAATTTTCTTCCGGACCATAACCCTTCCATCTCACCAGGTACTGGAGTCGTTTGCCTCTTAGTCTGGAATCCAGGATCTCCTCAACCTCAAATTCTTCTTGACCGTTGACCACCACAGGCAGCGGAGGAGGAGCCGAACGCCCAGGAAATCGGAATGTTGAGGCTGGTTTTAGAAGAGCAGCATGAAACACAGGATGGATGTGCCAGGAAGCTGGGAGTTTAAGTTGAAAAGCCACAGGATTGACCTGGCGAACGATAGGGAAGGGACCCAGGAAACGTTGACCCAACTTCCTACTAGGACAAGAAAGCTTAAGGATAACAGTTGATAGCCAAACACGGTCACCCACCTTAAATTCTGGGTTACTTCTCCGTCTCCGATCGGCATAAAACTTGAAATTTTGTTGGGCCTGCTTCATGTTTTCCTGGATCTTTTGAAAATTATTAGATAAGAAGGTTAATCGGTCTTTGACAGCAGGAACTAGAATGTCAGAAACAATGGCAGAGGGAAAAGTCACTGGATGAAAACCATAGTTTACGAAGAAAGGGGACTGATTGATTGAAGAATGATGGGAATTGTTATAAGCGAACTCGGCTAAAGGAAGAAGATTCACCCAGTCATCTTGGAGGTAAGAAGAATAACATCTCAGATATTGCTCGAGAGTTTGATTAGTTCGTTCGGTCTGACCATTGGACTGAGGGTGAAAGGCAGAGGAAAGGGACACCGAAATCTTGAGTGCTCCACACAACGATCTCCAAAACTGGGACGTGAATTGTGGTCCCCGATCCGACACCACCTCATCCGGAAGACCATGGAGCCTTACTACTTCCTTAATGAAGGTATCAGCAGTTTCAGAAGCAGAAGGAAGTCTAGGTAATGCCTTGAAATGAGCCATCTTTGTTAAACGGTCCACAAAAACGACAATAGTGGAACAATCACACGACAATGGCAAATCAGAAATAAAATCCAAAGAAACCGAACCCCATGGACGAGAAGGCACCGGGAGAGGTTGTAGAAGACCAATAGGCTGAGAATGGGAGTCCTTGGACCTAGAGCAAACCTCACAAGAAGTAACAAATTGAAGACAATCCTTAGCCAACCCTGGCCACCAAAATAGTCTCTTAGCCAGGATAATGGTTTTCTTGATACCTGGATGACCTGCCAACTTAGAATCATGAATATTCTTGAGAACCTCTAAACGCATAGATTCAGGAACAAAAATTTTACCTTGATGGAGAAGAAGACCCTCCTTGGAAACTAACGATGGTTCAGAGAGTTTTAAGGAAGCGTCTTTAATTCCATCAACCAGGGTAGACTGAAGCAGGAGAAAATTATTAGAGTTCAAAATTGTTTCAGGAACCAAGGACGACTCATCTTCAGATGAAAACATACGGGACAAGGCATCCGCTTTAACATTCTTAGACCCAGGTCGATATGTGAGATGAAAATTAAATCTCATGAAGAATAAAGCCCATCTTGCTTGTCTGGGTCTCAACCTCTTGGCCGAACGTAGATACTCCAGATTCCTATGGTCCGTGAAGATAAGGATTGGATGTTTAGATCCTTCAAGGAGATACCTCCACTCTTCCAGTGCTAACTTAATGGCAAGTAGTTCACGATCGGCAACATCGTAGTTACATTCGTTCTTGGCCAGTTTACGAGAAAAAAAAGCAACAGGATGCAGATCTTCCTGAAACCCAGCTCTTTGTGATAACACTGCACCCACCGCAAGCTCTGAAGCATCAACTTCCAGGATAAAAGGAAGGGAAACGTCGGGATGATGAAGAATTGGACCTGAAGTGAAGAGTGCCTTCAATTTCTCGAAGGCCGTCTGAGCTTGTGGAGACCAACAGAACTTTTGGTTGTTACGAGTTAACTCCGTAATTGGAAGAATAACCTGGGAAAAATCTTTTATAAATTTCCTATAAAAATTTGCAAAACCAATAAAACATTGGACAGCTTTCTTGGAAGAAGGAATTGGCCATTCAAGAATTGCGGAAATCTTCCTGGAGTCCATCTGAATTCCTTGTGGAGAAAGGAGAAAACCCAAAAAGTCCACAGATGTTTGTTCAAAGACACATTTCTCAATCTTAGCATAAAGCTGATGAATACGTAGACGAGCCAGCACTTTCTTCAAATGTGATCTGTGTTCCTCCAAAGAATTAGAAAAAACAAGAATATCGTCCAAATATATGATAACGAATATGTCGAGGAAATCCCTAAAAACATCATTGACAAAATGTTGAAACGTTGCAGGAGCGTTGCACAGACCAAAGGGCATGACCAGGTATTCAAAATGCCCATAACGAGTACGAAAAGCCGTCTTCCACTCATCACCTTCTCTTATTCTGACAAGATTATATGCCCCACGGAGATCCAGTTTAGAGAAGATCTTAGCCTCCGCCAAACGTTGAAAAAGTTCAGGAATAAGAGGAAGTGGATAACGATTCTTAACAGTAATCTTGTTCAGATCCCGGTAATCAATACACGGCCTCAAGGAATGATCTTTTTTTTCAACAAAGAAGATCCCAGCTCCTGCTGGAGAAGAAGATTGTCGAATGAAGCCTTTGGCTAAATTCTCATCTAAATAAGAACGAAGTTCCGATAGTTCAGCCTCGGACAACGGGTAAACGCGTCCAAAAGGAATCTGAGCCCCTGGAAGAAGGTTAATAGGGCAATCATAAATACGATGAAGAGGCAACTTGTCTGCTCCTTTCTTATTGAAAACGTCCATAAACTCCCAATAAGCTTGAGGAAGAAGATTATGAATTTCGGAAGCAGAAGATAAAGAACAGACTCTATTGAAGGAGAAAATGCATTGAGAGGAACAAAAATTTGAAAGAAAGTTCACTTCACCGGTAGTCCAGTTGATGGACGGGTTGTGTTTCTGCAACCAAGGTAGACCCAGAATGACGGGAAACCACATCAAAGTTCATGACTTCAGCATGCCCTTTATTCAATACAACAAAGAGTGAGACAGTCTCTTGCACCACAGGGCCCGAGGTAATCAAGGAGCCATCAGCTACACGGAGGGCTATGGGATTCTTTTTGGACTGGAGTGGGATCTAGAACTGTTGCGCCACTTTATTGTCCAGGAAACACCCGCTGGCCCCAGAATCAAGAATTGCTTGAAGCTCTACCCGCTTGTCTCCCCACTGCAAAGATAAAGAGACAGTCAGGAGAGGCACGGGAACATGGCAACTGGAAAAGTCTCTTTCGAAAATCCTCTTACCCGTTGGACGAATCGGACAACCCCGAAGCAAATGACCTGCTTGACCACAATAAAGGCAAAGGTTGAGTCTACGACGTCTGATCCGTTCCTCTGGAGTTAACGCAGATCTAATGGCTCCAATCTGCATCGGCTCTGGGGCTGTGTTAAAGGCGGGTGATGGAACAGCAGGAGGAAAAGTGGAAGGCATTCGGATAGGAGGTGGAGCGGTTGGTAACATCCAAGACTGAGGTGGAAGTCCTGCTTTCTCTGCCTCTTCTTCCTCTCGACGCTCTCTGAGCCTCTGATCGAGTTGGATGGCCAGACAGATGAGGTCTTCCAAACTGTCGGGAATGCCAGTACGGGCCAATTCATTTTTTAGTTCAGAAGAAAGGCCGAAGCGATACTGGTTCTTAAGCGCAGCCGTATTCCACTCCGTGTCATCTGCCCACTGCCGGAATTCCAGGGTGTAGTCCTCCGCTGGGTGGCTACCTTGCTTCAAGGCACGCAGGGCGGCTTCAGCAGTAGTGGCTCTGTGCGGATCGTCAAAAAGAACTGCCATAGCCTCAAAGAAGGAGTCTACTGTGGCCAATGCAGGACTGTGGCGCTCCATGAGACGAAAAGCCCACGTCTGTGGTTCTCCAGTCAGAAACGAGATAATCACCCCGACCCGAGTCTGCTCAGAGGGATAGGTATGAGGCTTGAGTGAAAACAGCAGTTTACAATTGCTCCTGAAATTCCGAAACAACTTTCGGTCACCCGCAAACTTCTCCGGAAAGGCCACCTTAGGTTCTGAAATCTCAGAAGTGATCACCTGGACTTCTGCTGGAACCGGAGGAGTTGCAGCGGCTGTAGAAGGGAGAACAACCGGTGGTTGGGTCCTGATGTGCTCCTATAGCTGAGCATAGCCACTTTGCAGTTCACGGACGGCTTGCGTCAGAGAAGATAACTGTTGCGTCAGGACTGCAAACGGGGATGCCCCTTCAGCTGGATCCATCGGCCTGGTTATACTGTCAGGACTTACCAGTATAATCCTGTCGTAGAATAGGCCGGAGCAGAAGTAAACGAGCCCACAAGCGCCTCACACAACCGCTACCCACCTGGAGTGGAACAGGGAGCAGGGTTGTGGAGAGTAGCCGGTGAGACGGTTAACGAAGTACAAAGGATTAGGCAAAAGTCGTAGTCAGGAGATCCGAGGTCAAAGGCAGGCTGCAATACTCGTAGTCGATAAACAGGCAAGAAGGTCGAGACAGGCGGCAATAATCAAAGTCCGGGTTCAGGCAAGGGTCAATAATCAGGAATCCAAAGTTCAGAGTCGCTAGGGTTTCAGTCAAAATAACCTAATAACCAGGCAATGCATGTTAGTTTGGTTAAGGTTTAAATACTCATCTTTTGGCGCCAAACCAGCGTCATTACGCTGACGTCACGGAACTGACGCCAGCACGTCCGTCACAGGCGTTTCCGCCTGCGTCCTTACGCCCGCGACCGTCGCCGGCGCCTCCGCGTCCGCGACCGTCGCCAGCGTCCCGCGTCAGACGCCGACGCGCGTCAGACGCCGACGCGCATTAGCGCGTCCGCGCCTGCGCCGGACAGGACGCAAGCGTGCGTTCTCACACAATCCATTACTGTTCTGCAGCAGTGAATGCAAATTTATTATATAAATCAGTTCAGTCAATAACACCTATGTAATCGCTCCTGGCTGCCAAAGCCAACCAAATGAGTAACCGATTCTATTACTTTACAGTCAGAAGTGAATTAAAAAAAAATAAAAATATAATCATTTTCCTTTGATTTATTAATGCCATTGGTGACTCGGTTTTTGCAATTCACATGATTGCTCAAATGCATTATTGTATTCTGGATTTTTGCTGTCTTGTTCATTTTCTATTTGCCTCCTGTTTAAAGTTTGGAACTTGTTACATCATCAATGTTTTTGGATAACTAAGTTGTGTGATCAACTGTTAAGCTGCCCATACACCTTGGACTGAGCAATATCAGGTTGATCCAATAATTTGGCCTTCGGGCAAACAACCAGATCACAACACAGGTAAATGCAGGCCATTGGGAGAAGACTGCATAAATGAGTCAATGCAACCGTCACTCCAACTGGAAAACCAAACCCGCCCAATTTTCATGTATGGCCACCTTAAGCTAGGTGTGTGGGCAACCTGGGATGTCCATCCTTCAGTCCATTTCATATTGAATGAATGCACAAATAAATAGTTCAGCAACAACTTGCCGGATGTATGATCAATATCATTTTTGCTGACAGGAAATGTTGAAATTCAGGATCAGCATGACCTATAGGTAACTTTTAGTGTACATTAATATTTTTAAAAAGTAGTTCTTTAGTGTCAGTATCACTTTAACGGTTTGCCTGGTCTGGCATTCAAGACAACGTATAATAGATTAGGATAGTGTCAAGCCGTGTGAAAAATAAAGGCCCACAAGGGCTTCACAGTAGTGGAAGCACAGAAATGGAGGGTAGCTGGGAAACCAATAATGAAGTCCCAAGGGGTAAAACAAAATTGAGGTCAACCTGGCCAGGTCGGGGCAGGCAGCAAAGTTTTAGGCAAGGTTTAGGCCAAAGATCAAATCAGCATAGCAAACCAGGTAACAAAGATAACTTGGTATCCAAACAATGAATACCAATCCATATAAGGGGTCTATTTATCATGCTTGCTTTTGTTTTCTAACTTGCAGGTGACTGTGGAATGTTTTTTTATTGCTTGTTATTGAGTGGTTGTTATGGACAACATCACCAGTGATATTTTCCTCCAATGTTTTACACAGCATGATAAATAGGCCCCATAGTGTCCTTTTAAGGGTACAAGATGTGGAAAGCATATACTTCATGGCTGAAGCACCAGTATAAGTACACTACATTCAGGGCCGCCATCAGGGGGGACAGGGGGCACTGTTGTCTTGGGCCCGGATGGTTTGGGGAGCTAAGGGGGGGGGGACCTGGCCATGCTGCACTTACTTGCATAGCCGGGCCCCTGCCATCAGTGAGCTGCAGATTTCGGAATAGAGGGCTGGGTGGAGCTCTGCTTCTTGCTTCATTTGCTTTGCCATGAAGTGTAAGTCCCGGTAAAGCTGCATGGGGATTGGATGTGTGAAGTTTGAACCTCCCCTCTACATTATCCAATCGCCATGTGGCTTTCCCGGGACTTACATTTCACTGGCGAATCAGAGCACAGGAAACTGAAGATGCCGGAATCTGACCTCCCTGGCTAAGGTAAGTGCAGTTTTCTTTTTTTCTTTTAACTTGTTGGGACCCTGGCCAATTGTTTTTCTTAAATAACTTGCTGGGGCCCTGGCCAAATGTTTTTTTTTTAATAACTTGTAGGGGCCCTGGCCAAATGTTTTTTCTAATAACTTGAAGGGGCCTTGGCCAAATGTTTTTTAATAACTTGTAGGGGCCCTGGCCACTAATGCTTTTTTAAAATAACTTGTAAGGGGTCCTTGGCCACCAATTTTTTTTCTTTACCTTGTAGGGGGGCCTGACCACCAAAACTTGTAGGGGTGGCCCTGGGCACCAAAGTTCTTTTTTTTAACTTGTAGGGGGGCACTTAATGTTTTAACGCTTGTGTCTTGTGTGGCCCTTTGTGTGGCCCCGTGATTTCTGATGGCAGTCCTGGCTACATTACCCTGACAACATTGGTAGTGATGTGTGTCCATGAATAAGTGATTGGTGCACCTGTGCTTGGGTTTGTGCATGCACCGGAGGAAGTCAGTTGGTGCAGTAAGTATCCTTACATGTAGTGGAATTGTAGTGAGCCATAGGTATTGCATGTCCCTATGGCTTTAAGGCCCTACCCTTTTCCCTAGTTACTAGGCAAAAGCCTATGTAATTAGTTTTTCTACTGTAGGATGAGTTGTCAAATGGGAAAATAGGACCCATAGGTTAAAGGAACCCATGTTATTCAGCTTCTTGCCAACTTCTGGAAGACTACAATATACTACATCACCTAAAGAATCCTGAAATGACAAAATGCACAGTGTATATAATCAGTGCTATATGAGCAATTGATCTGTATGAATCCCTTTCCTCAAAGAGAAGGTATATACTAATAAAGAAAATGTAATTAATGTAAAAACCCTGAGCAAAACCATCTGCTAATGTTTCATGTTTGTATAGAAAGCAAAATATGTATGTACATTGGAAGTAAAAAACATATAAACTGTTATAATTTTACCTCTACATATCAATGCAAGGAGACAAGATGTACTGCTATGTATTAGTTATCTGACAGACGTGCTCCTGCTTTATTCATAACCATATCAGTAAATACACCTAACACATGCCCATGACAACAGTAATTTGGACACCCACGTATGTGAGCTGAATACTAATTCAAGAGATGGGAAAAAAGAAACACAGGGCAAAGTCATATAGTAAGTAATAATAGCCACTACATTGCCCAGGGATGCTGAAGAATTCATTATTTTATTAAGTGGATTCTGCAGCATCACTGGACTGTTTACAAGTCTCAAAGATCATGGCCAGTCCCTACCCAAACAGATCAATACCTGGGCTAACTTGCTGATTCCCACTGTTTCAATTCCATTGTCAACTGATATCCATTTGTGTTTATTTGTAGATTTCAAGGCTACAACAAAATACACATTTGCAGGTTATATAAAAGAAAGAATGAAAAGCTCAACCACAAAATAAGTTTCAGGGAGGGGCAAATACTGTATGTTGGGCACATCTGCCAAGTTCAATTTTTCTTTCAAAGTTTTTTCGCTGGCAGCAGGACTGGGGGAAATAGTGCTGCATTGCCATATTACTTACCTTTCCCAGGCATCCTTAGCACATGTAGATTTACATACACAGTACAGCAAAAGCCAAAAATGGCACTTTACTATACTGTGTGAGTATAAAGGTGGCCATAAAGGTGGGAGACAAGCCGACAGATATCGGCAGAAGACTTGGATATCAGTTGGCTCGTCGATCGGCCCAGGGGAAAATTTTTGCTGAATCGTCAGATACAGTCATAATTCTATTGTTTCTACTTGTAAACTGTATCTGACAATTCAGCTCTTTCTTGGAAAGAGCTTTTCTGAAAAAGATCATAATTGTAACATCTATGGCCACCTTTATTCTATCAATGGGCCACTGGGAAAGTTAAGATTGTAGCAAGCTGCTATTTTTTTTCCATAATTAGAAAGGAAATAGGAAAGAACTGACCCATATTGTTGCACCCTCGCATCCCTTACATCTGAAGACTCATGTATGAAGGATAATTAAAACGTAACTTTTAATAAATAATTAATTAATACGAATTGTCTAATGTGCATCAATCTAAATTTGGCTACTAGCATGGAGACGGATCAACAAGAGGCAATGGGTTGGTTAAATAAATATGCGGTTATATTGTGTCCAAATTACCAGACTGGGTTATACATATAGACCTAATGGAGTCACCTAATGTATCCCACTTCAGGCACTAATCCCTTCACCCACACAAAGTCCCAGTGAGGCAATTAGGTAGTTGCACTGATATACAGTAAGACGGTGAGATTCTGCAAAAATCTAGGCTGCCTGACTCACAACTAATCCTGTGCCTCAGGCACGACCCGGCAGTTAAGGTGGCCATACACGGGCAGATAAAGCTGCCAATATCGGTCGTTTGGACCGATTTGACAGCTTATCTGCCCGTATATGGGGGCTTCCGACGGGTCTTTCCGATCGATATCTGGCCACGCTATCGATCGGGAAGGTTGGATTTTTACCCGTCGGAGCCGATTAGCGTATCGTAATTCGATCGTTCGGCCATACGGCCGAACGTTCGAATTACCCCCGATATAGCCATGCAGTTTAGTGGCATATCGGGGAAAGATCCGCTCGTTTAGCGATGTCGCCAAACGAGCGGATCTTGGAGTCTATGGCCACCTTTAGAAGTACAGCTTAAAGAACCATAACCATCGGATATGATTGCCAACCCCTTCACCCACATCGAGTACCCTCCCGATTCGTGTAGGAATAACTGCCCAATGTTATTATCCGGTGCCCTGCATAACCATCAGCTAACATTGCGCCTGACGCGCGTTTCATACACCACTTGCAGAGAGAGCAGGGTGCTCACTCCTATTAATAGCCGAGGGGCTAACGGTAATTAGCTCCTATTAGCTAGCAAAGGGAGAGTGTCCCCGAAACGTTGCACCATGCATTGAATAAAATTGCAAGTGCTTGCCCTGCTGAATGATATCCTTGTGTGCAGGTGACCTTCTTCAATTAGCATTATCAATGCTAGAAATATTTTCCAATAGTATTTTTTTAAACACACGGTTAGTTTTACCAATATAGATCTTGTCACAAGGGCAAACGAGCATGTAAATTATATTGGTAGTAGTGCATGTGAAGCTGTGCATGATTTGGCTTCTTCTACTGAATCAGTGACATAGTTCTGAATGTACATGTATTTGCAGGCTTTGCATTTATCACATGCCGAGGTACCAATTCTTGTAGATTTCAAATTTAGCAAGATGACTTTTCACCAGTCGGTCTCTCAAATTGGGTGCTCGTCGACAACATGTAAGTCCTTCCTGACTCCAAGATGGCAATCAGACTAATCCCTGAATCAACTTGTACTATGAGCTATCTTCCATAACTCTGAATTCCCTCACTTGCTAAAAAGCCATCCAACCCCTTCTTAAAGCTATCTAATGTATCAGCCTGCACAACAGGGAGAGAATTCAAAATCTTCAAAGCTCTCATTATAAAGGTATGGAGGTTGAAATTACAGAAAGACACCTTATCTGCAAAGCCCCTGGTCCCTAGCACTCTGGTTATCAGGTCCCATACCTGTATCAGCTTTTGACTCTTTTCAAAATATGAGGGTTTTAGGAGTGCACCCTCAAAGGATTTGGTTCAGAATTTGGTTATTCCGAATCCTTAAAATTATGTAATTTTTTTCACCCTTCCTTAACCTTAATTGAATAAGCAAATTAGGCTTTGGGTTCAGTTCAAGATCAGCCAAGTCCACAAAAGATTTGGGATTTGGCTGAATCAGAAAACAGTGTATCTGGTGCATCCAGTATGTTTGTTTTATCCTATTTTTCCATGTCAGTCATTGATGTCTGGTGCAATCACACCAAACCTGATTTTAAAAATTGCTTGCACCCATAAATCATTATTTATACTATAAGGGGCCTATTTATGAAGCCTTGAATGTTCCTGGTCAAGCAAGTTTATAGGGTCAAATATCCAAATTTTTAGAGGAAAATAAAAACTTGAATTGTTCAAGATCTATTATAGCTGCTTAAAATTTGAATCTGAAAATATTCCAGCTAAAACCTGTCAAAGTCATGTAAAAGTCAATGGCAGATTGACAATTTAACAATTGGAACATGTTTTATGTCTTTGTGATTGTCGAAACTTTCAAGCTGTTTGACGCTGGTTTTTGTTTGATAATCCGATAAATTTGAGTTTTCAGTTCAATAATCCGAATAGTTTGAGTTTTTTCAGACGACAACTGACAATTTTCGATTTGAATTGTTAGTACATTAGGCCAGATCGTGTTGGGAGTTTGGTTGAATTTTTATTATTGAAATTATGTGAAAAATTTAGTTTTAAAAATAGCCCCCTAAATTATGAAATAATTGGCTCTTGAGTAGACATTGTTAAATGTATTTGCATTATTTTTTTCATGCATTTGCCCAATGAGTTGTTAAGTCCAGTATGAATGATAGATTTATCAAGAACATATCAAACGTCATTTATATTCATAAGCCAATAGAATTAGCACTGTCTGTACCTGGTGATGTTTCTGTTCTTCACTGAATGCAACAAGGATGATTGAAATTAACAGATTCAATACAACAAATGTCATAAATATGATACATGATCCAACTAGAAACAAGCCCAATATTGGATTGTAGTCCAATACCTAAACAAGAAGAAAGCCAATATGAGTGTATAGTACTTTGTCTGTACTTTTGTCTAATAGATGTTAGATATACTGTACAGGTATAGGCTCTGTTATCCAGAAACCCATAATCCAGAAAGCTCCAAATTACAGAAAGACTATCTCTCCTAGACTCCATTATAATTATATAATCGAAATTTTAAAAAATGATTTCCTTTTTCTCTGTAATATTAAAACAGTACCTTGTTCTTGATCCAAACTAAGATATAATTAATCCTTACTGGAAGCAAAACAAGCCTATTGGGTTTATTTAATATTTACATTTTCTAGTAGGCAATCCAATTTACAGAAATATCCATTATCCAGAAAACCCCAGGTCCCGAGCATCCTGGATAACAGGTCCCATACCTGTATTTTATTTGGCAGCTTAAGATCCTTATCTATCCCCTCCGCCTATATGGCAATATATAGTTAAAGATTCTCTGGATGTTTTTATAAACCCTTTAGCAGTAATGATTTTTACTAATACTGTATTATAGGCAGTTGCCATACTGATGGCTTATGCAAGCACTGACAACAGTGGATTAAATGTGGTATGTGACCCTATATTATTGTCTTATTTACTGCAACTAATAAGGTATAAACCAATTTTATAACAACTTTTTACACACACATTTTAATTAGGTGAAAGAATTTTTTTTGGAGAGAAAAATAGAAAACTAAATATATAACCCCTATACATTTCTCTAAAATCTGTACAACATACATGTTATCTAAAGATCCAAAAAATATTAATACTGTACCTCTTCATAGTTAAAGATACCCTGCCGACCATTGTCTTTGCTGAAGCAAAAACTGTTTTTATAAGAATTAAGCTTCAAACCAAATATCAGCTTACACTGTAATGAAAAAAATATTTTCTAAGTCGGACCTACCTGTCAGTGCAGGACGACTGGGGTTAACTTGCGCCTCTCTGGAGGCAGGACAAACTCCTGCTTCTTGAGACTCCTCCTTCCTGTTATCTCCACCTCCTCTCCAGTTTTTAGTTTGTCCTGCCTCGGAGGCAGCAAATTTCTCCTTCTCCTGCATATTTATCTTAACCAGTATGTGTGCTCTCTGACTTATATATCATTATAAATATCAGATAGAGCCCAGCTGCGACATCGGAATTTGGACAGCATATGTCTATACGTGACAATCAGACTGGTTGAGCCCTTCAATGCGTGCTCCCCCTGTCACATTCTAAGGCCTGGTTGAGCCCACACAAAGCGCTCCCATTACTATGCCATTTTTTTCTTCTCCCTGGTAAAAAAATATAAGTGCTCCCATACCTATCCTGGTTGAGCCTACCAGTCTGACTGCAAGCAGAGGTAAGGTGGACGCGCACCCCACTTACAGCGGTAACAGTGACAGGCCTTAGAACGTATGCGTTCCATCGCCGCGCACTTGCGTTCCACTTGCGCTCCATTGCGGTCTGCCTCTGTTCGCGCCCTCTGATGTGGGAGGCCGCAATTCTTGGCGCGCACTGTCCGGCGGCCATATTGGTTCACAGCACGGAGCAGTAAGACGCATACCAGCATACTCCACACTATCCGGTTTCAAAACACCTGCAACCGGTAAGCATCTCAAGGCAATATAGCCTCATTTATATCGCGATCAGCACTATGGCCTCAGCGGACGAGGATTTAGTCTCCTTAATAGAAGAGATTGATTTGCCAGATAGGCACCGCAAGCTAAAGGCAAAAATTAAAAAAGCTCCCAAAGCTTCTGGCAAGCGTAAGAATCGCTCACGATCTCCTTCTCCAGCGCATTCCACATTGCAGACATCAAGTGCAGCACCTAGTCATTGTGGCATAACAACAGCACTAATACATGCCCCTCAGGACTCACAGACACAGGGTCAGACTCCATTATCAGTATCTCCTGTTCAGCCTTCAGGTTCCGTGCAGGCCCCAGCACAGAGTCAAGCATCCCCTGATTTCTCACAATTTTTATCATGGTTTCAGTCAACCATTCAGTCTACTCTGGACAAGGCAGTTATAAAACAGCCATACCCTATCCCTATGTTGGGAGGGAAGAAGAAGAGGAAACGTTCCCCTTCTCCTTCTTCAGAAGAAGACTTAGCAGCCGCATCCAATTTTTCCCCTAATGAATCTGATTCATATTCCTCTTCCGAAGAGGGAGCCTTATCTGACTCGCAATCTACATCCTCAGAGGATACTTCCAAACAACCAGAAGAAGTTAAAGATCTCCTCAAATACATTTTTTCAACTCTAGAGATTAAGGAGGAACAGATTTCTCTTTCAAAAGCAGATAGAGTGCTAGGAAATTCATCCAAATGCTCTCGATCTTTTCCTGTCTGTAAATCTACTACTAAACGAATTGACGCCGAATGGGCACAACCAGATAAGAAAGGTAATATACCTCCAAAGTTTTTCAACACTTATCCAGTACAGGAAGAATTTAAAATATGGGATAAGATTCCAAAAGTTGATCCGCCCATTGTTAGGCTATCTCGGCACCCCATGCTACCAGCAGAGGATGCCGGTTCCCTACGGGACCCAATGGACAAAAAAATGGACTATGTTCTCAAGAAAGATTTTCAAAGTTCTGCAGCCATATTAAGGCCAGCAGCAGCCGCATCCACAGTTGCTAAAACAGCAAAATATTGGTGCCAAGAACTAAGCCAGTCACCGCCTACTGACCCGCAAAAATTTGTACAAGATGTGGAGAGAATCAAGTCAGCCTTGACTTTCTTAGGGGAGGCCACTCTAGACATAACAAAGCTTGCGGCCAGAGCATCGGCAGCATCAGTGGCAGCCCGTAGAGCACTTTGTCTACGCCAAAATTATTTCGGAAGTCACAGGAGGTAAAGGATCCTTTCTTCCCCAGGCCAAACGCCCACGACGAGATTTCCATAGGCAGAATTATCACCGTAAATCATGCTCCCCCAGCACCATTAAACAGTCTAGGCCACCTAGACAACAGCATCAAGGGCAACCCAATAGACGCTACAGATCTACCTGGCAATCCTCTTGGCAAAACCAACAAAAATTTACCAAGAAACCTATCTCAGCAAAGGGTCAGGATTCCTGACTACGCTACACTAACGCCAGCTACTCCGCAGGTCGGAGGAAGGTTACAAAACTTTGCGCACGTTTGGCAACACTCTTTCACAGACCTCTGGGTCCTCGGTATTATCGTCGACGGTTACAAGATACCATTTTTAACAAGACGGCCAATAGCCAGATTTGTTCCTTCCTCCATTCCAACACACAGCGGAAAGAATCAAGCACTACACAACATTCTTGCAGACCTCATCAAAAGCAACGTCATAGCTCAGGTGCCAGACCGGCAGCGCTTTACCGGGTTCTATTCAAACCTTTTTCTTGTTCCCAAAAAGGACGGAGGTTACCGACCAGTCCTAAACCTTCGCCCCCTCAACCGATTCGTGAGGTACGACAGATTCAAGATGGAATCCTTGCCTTCCATCATCAAAAGCCTAAGACCAGCCGCATGGATGTCAAAAATAGACATAAAGGACGCGTACCTTCACATCCCAATTCACAAAGATCACCAGTGCTTTCTAAGGTTCGCCATTGCTCACGCACACTTTCAATTTCAGGCACTACCATTTGTCCCATCATGAAAGTCCTCAATGCACTCCTGGCCATCTTGAGAACTCAGGGCGTTCATGTTACGGCTTATCTCGACGACCTCCTCATATCAGCAAGTTCAAAAGAAACAGCCGAACAGCATACTCAGACTTGTCTACAGACTCTACAACTTCATGGTTGGCTCGTAAATCATCGGCTTGTTCCATCTCGGAACATAGAGTTCTTGGGCATGGCCATAGACACAACACTACGCAAGGTCTCTCTGCTGGACCCCAGGGCCATAACCCTAAGAGACACAGCGCTACAGCTGATCAGAGACAAATGCGCAACGGCGCAAGACATTCTCCGATTACTAGGCCTCATGGCAGCAAGCATAGAGGCTCTACCATACGCAAAGTTTCATCTCCAGCCGTTGCAATGTTTCTTTCTACGCCACTGGCACAAAGATCACCAAGACCTCTCACAAACATTCAACCTATCAACACAGACCAAAACCAGCTTGTTATGGTGGACATCATTACCCTGCCGAATCTGGGACAGGCCAGTTCAGGAAGTGATCACCACGGACGCAAGTCTAGCAGGGTGGGGGGCATCATGGCCCCCAAGAGTCTGCCAGGGGAAATGGTCATATCAGGAGACCAGGTTGCACATCAACACATCTGGAACTCAGAGCAGTTCTCAATGCCCTCCAACATTGGCAGCAGTATCTGTCCAACAAGCACATTCGTATACAATCGGACAACGGAACCACAGTGGCATATCTCACCCGCCAAGGGGGCACCAGAAGTGCAACAGCACTGAGGGAAGTGACACAAATCATGGCATGGGCGGAACAGAAGAATGTCCTCATCACAGCTATATTCATACCAGGGGTACGAAACTGGCAGGCCGATTACCTCAGCCGGCACACCCTGGACCCCGGAGAATGGCAATTGAATCCGGAGATATTTCAGGCAATATCAAACAGTTGGGGGACCCCATCAGTGGACATGATGGCTTCCAGATTCAACACACAACTTCCAAGATTATATGCAAGAATCCACGACCCCAAAGCGGAAAGAGTGGACGCATTAGTGAGCCCGTGGGACTGCCACCTCGCATACGTGTTCCCTCCCATTCCACTCATTCCCAAGGTCATTCAAAAGATCAGAATGGAAACGTGACCACAATTCTGATAGCACCATGGTGGCCCCGACGCACATGGTTTGCAGACCTCATTCAGTTATCGCAAGAAGAACCATGGATCCCTCCCTCAGCTTCCCAACCTTCTATCTCAGGGACCAGCAGTGGCGGACAACATACATCAACTAAAATTGACTGCGTTTCTATTGAATCCCAGCTATGGCGCGACAGAGGATTCTCTCCAGCGGTCACAACTACACTTTTAGCAGCCCGCAACATGGGCTGGATAAAGGTCTCAGCACTAAAGGTTTAGTTGTCGGCCCTTTCCTCACTCTATCAGACTCAATGGGCAATCTTACCGGAGTTCAGGCAATATTTTCAAGCACTATTGCACATTTATCCTCCACATAAGAACTCAGTTCCTCTTTGGAACGTAAGTAAGCCTGAATAAGGGAGCACCACCCCTAAATCAAAGAGAAACAGACAAATGGTGTGCAGGGTTATATGGATAAATAGTAACACAAAAAAGAAAAAGATTAACCCTTAAAGTTGCACCACCCCATCTTTAAATCCAATGACTCAAGGAACAATAAAACTTAACTTTTAATAAATTAATTAAAACCATAAGTCCAGAGGAGCGTTTAAAATAAGGTTAGGGACAGGGAGGCAAAGAACCCGGATTCAAATGGGCAAAGAAGTACACAGCATACAGTGGGTGTTTGGGATGTCAAAGAGTAACCCACGAGCCTACAAATGTAAATACTGGTAAGTCACATTCAATCGTTTAACAGCCATAAGTCGGGGTCAACCTTGTATGATGGCTTTTAGGCCTTAAAATATCCACCACCACTTCACCCTCAAGCAAGTTCCAAGTTCCAAGTTCCTCCTTGGAACTTGAATCTTGTTTTGGGAGCTCTTCAAAGGGCCCCGTTTGAACCTATGGATACGGTGGACATCAAGTATGTTTCTTGGAAAGTAGCATTTTTACTTGCAATTTGCTCAGGGCACAGAGTCTCAGATCTCACGGCTTTGTCCTACAAACAACCTTGGTTAGTCTTCCATCAGGATAAAGTGGTGATGCGCACAGTTCCATCTTACCTTCCGAAAGTAACATCCGCATGCCACATTAACCAAGAAATTGTCCTTCCATCCTTTTGCCCGAAGCCATCCAACCATGCTGAGAGAACTTCATAAACTTGATGCAGTCAGAGCTTTGAAGTTTTACCTCAAGAGATCATCACAATTCAGGAAGGCAGATGCTATATTGGTACTTTTTGGCTCCAATAAGATGGGTCAGCCTGCTTCTAGGGCTACTCTAGCTAGATGGATAGTATCCACTATTTCAGAATCCTATACTAGAGTTGGTCAGGGCATTCTCTCGGATCTTAAGGCCCATTCTACCAGGAAGATCAGTGCTTCCTGGGCAGTACTTCCCCAGATATGTTATGTAAGGCAGTTCTCTACACACATTCTCCAAATTTTATAAATTGGATGTTCTAGCCTCTTCAGAAGGGGTTTTTGGCAAGAAGGTGCTACAAGCAGCAGTAGCATCTACTTAGTTCCTGCATAGTTTATGATACGCACACTACAGTTAGTTCAGTTTAAGTTAGCTTTTTGCCCACCCTCTTTTTAGGACAGCTCTGGGACATCCCCAGTCGTCCTGCACTGACAGGTAGGGCCTACTTAGAAAAGGAGATTTTCTTACCTGAAAAATCTTTTTCTAGTAGGCCCGTACTGTCAGTGCAGCATCCCGCCCAATGGTAGGGTGCCGGTTTTTCTGCTGCTTGTCTGTACATAGGTAGGTCAGTTAGGTTAACCATCTCCACCGACAGGCTTGATAATAAACTGGAGAGGAGGTGGAGATAACAGGAAGGAGGAGTCTCAAGAAGCAAGAGTTTGTCCTGCCTCCAGAGAGGAGCAAGTTAACCCCAGTCGTCCTGCACTGACAGTACGGGCCTACTAGAAAAAGATTTTTCAGGTAAGAAAATCTACTTATAATTATTATTATTATAATGCATTTATATATCACATATTCTGTACTGCTTTTAGATTATAAATTAGAAATCATTCTCTGACTCACTCTAAGGTGCCTTACACATTTACACACACCATGGCCAATTTTATCAGTATGTTTTTGGACTGTGGAAGGAAATACCACATATTTATTGTGAGAACATACAAACTCCTTACAGATAGTGGCTGAAATCAAACCTAGGCTTCCAGTTCTGCAAGGTGCTAATTGAGCTAACCACTGCACCATTTTTCAATGAAAAGATTGCAGTCAGGTAGTCAGTCCTATGGACATGAGCCTAATGAAGAATAATGAAATGGATCTCTAAAAGGATATATGGTCAAAACTATGTGGCCCCCTTTCTAATTATTGGAACTGGTTATTTAAAGTGCTATGAGGGAGACCCGGTAACTCAATATCAGTGCAAGCATCTTATGGAATGTAAGAAGCAAACCTTATGAGTAATGTTCTATCATTTACTGGCAAGCGTTCCCAGAGTAATAAAGGCTGTTTTAGCAGCACAGAGATGAATAACAACATTTTTATTAATCATGGTTTTGAAATTAGATATTAGGGAGACAGTTGTCTGAATACTCTAGGTCAGTGCTATCCAATTTATATGGTACAGAGGGCCGGAATTTTTCTAATCTACATGGTGGAGGGCCGATAACGGAAGCCAGTGTTAGCCACTCCCTGTTTTAGACCACACCCACTTTAAACCACACCCATGTTACCGCAAGGCCATGCCCACATTAATAGCACACCAAAAAAACAGATGGTTGGTGCTCACTGCAGGGATCAGGGCCGGAACTAGTGGTAGACAGAGTAGGCGGCTGTCTAGGACGCCATCATTGAGGGGGCACTTTTAATGGGTTTTTTTCTCTTTTTTGTCAAGCGTTTATTTAATAATTTGTTTCAGTTATCATGGTCACTCAGTCGGGTGGAATCCCCCTCCTTCACCTCCTCCTCTTGCCAGCAAATAATAGCTCCTTCTGTGCGGTGCGGCACTGCGACGTGCGTATACGCGTTAATGGCGTAACTGATGCAGTTGGGTGGCAGAGAGAGGCAGAGAGCTGGCAGCCTGCTTGGTGTGGCTCGCGCTTGCTGCTCTCAGTCTTGCACAGTTACACTGAACTTAAGACATTCTTTATATAACTGTGAAAGTGCAGGGGTGCTTCGCCAATGAGGCAAGTTGAGGCTGCTGCCTCAGGCGGCACCGCACCACTAGGTAACAGGGGGCGGCAAAAATGCTGCTCCTGGTACTTTAAGAGCAAATTTCCGGGGGAGGGGGGCAGCAGCAACTGCTGCCTCAGGAGGCGGAGGGGCCAGGATCGCCCCCGTGAAAGTGTGAAGCTTCCTGCTGGCACAGCCAGGTACAGATTGGGCTGGGCACTGGCACAGGTACATAAATACTTGGGGGCAATATGATGTGTTCAGATTTTTGGCTGCTGCTGGCACAGGTAAAGATTGGGGTCAATATGATGGCTGCTGGAGGGCTGTATGATGGATGGCTGCTGGGCTTGCTGGTACAGGTATGGGGGGCAGTATAATGGGTGGCTACTGGCACAGGTATGGGGGGCAGTATGATGGATGGCTGCTGGTACATGTATGGAGGGGCAGTAATATAAATGAAAAAGTCTTGTACATTTTCCTGCTTTCTTTATTTAAAAACCATCATGGTAAGGTGGGAAATGGTAATGCAGGACAGGGGGGCGCTGATTGAAGCTCTTGCCTAGGGTGCCAAACTACCTTGGCCCTGCACTGGCAGGGATGTCACTCATATGTGAAAAGTTGTCATATTAAGACATACCCTTAAATCCATATGCCTCCTCCTCCCCTGTGTATAATACAGTACCCCAGCATATGAATAAACACCTTAGGGGCCCCTAACAATAATTTTCAAATGCTAACAAACCCCCAGAACAAATACAAGACTTAAGTTCCATAGGGATCATAGGTCAGGCAGAGTATGACACACTCAGGGAGCATAGGGAAGGCAGAACAGAACAGGAATCAGGACCAGTCTAATATGTACTACAAGAACACACAAATTGCTGGTCCCAGCGTATAAATTCAAACGTGGTATCGCTGTAAATTCCTAGGAGCCTGTGCCACACTCCCAAAGGTATATGATAAAGTCAGATTATTGGAATAAACAGCTTCAAAGCAGTATTTTCAAACTGCATGTGTTTTTATTAGCAGTGCAACACACTGTGGTAGTGTGTTGCACTGCTAATAAAAACACATGCAGTTTGAAAATACTGCTTTGAAGCTGTTTATTCCAATAATCTGACTTTATAATATGTACTACATACAGTGACACAGTGCTGGTGCCCCATTAGCATTTTGTATAATGTGTGAACAGGTGAGCAATGTCAGTAGTTTCAGTCTGGGTCTCATGTGTGAACAGTACAGGGTTTTAGAATATAAACAATAGAGGTGTCACAAGTGTGAACAATGCAGGAGAATCACAGGTGTGAACAATACAGGGGTTTAGTCTGAATTTGATGTTTAAACAATGCAGGGGCCAGTTACTCTCTGTAATGATACCTTCTAAATCTTACATTTGGTAAACAGACACAGCAGGCAGACTTTGATATGGAGGGCCACATGAAGGGGGTCAGTTGAACAGCCCTGCTCTAGGTCATAAAGTGTGTATATTGCAATGACATAATATACAATCACATTCCAGGAATTGTTTGCCACAAATGGATCTTTGTAGTTTACTTGGGTATATTAAGCATAGAATTTGTGCATTGCCCACAGGTATTTCTAGGTGGCCACCAACTTACATTTTAATTAAATAATTTTGCAGCTGTCACCTTAATAATACCAACTTTGCCGCAGAGACTGGATAATAGTCAGCACCAGACAGCTCCAGGTAAATAATGGGGCACTAGAATATATACAGTTATAGAATAGGCCAAGAACAGTAATGAATCCAGATATGTCTCCCCAGGCCCTGCGGAGAGTTGCTGTAATCATGTTGAGTTTTGGGTTCAGTCTCAAGAAAAGGCACAACTTAATGGTTGATAATAGCACTAAAAAGGCAATCAGAAAGCCCACGACAGCATTTGCAGCTGTTGTTTCATTGAAACTTATAAACCTAACTACAAAAAAACAAACTTTACTGCAAACCAAAAAATAAAAATATTTTTTGTGTGTCCAAAGTTTCTGAAATATCCCCTTATTTTCCGACCCGACAGTCCTTGTTTCTCCTCGAGTGAAACAACAGCAATCCAAATTTCAAATAGGTCAGCGCTAATCAGAGCTCAGGGGAAAATATGAAGAAAAAGAGAAAAAAAGTGTAATATAGTGCAGTACTTAGTTAGAGAGTTGTAGTTCCACAACACCATATGGTTTTACTTAACCTTTAGTGCAATTAACTCTTTATACTCCACCACATGCTTTTGTTTAAAATGGGTACTTACAAACGTTCAAATTATTTTGTTCTTATCAGACTTTGTAGGTTGCAAAACTTTTTGTTGATCCTTCTTGCTAGGGGAAGTTTTAAAAAAGCGCAGATAGTGTAAAAGCGTCTTTATTTTTTCTTGACACTAGATGGCGAAGTTCTGGGTAAACAAGGATCTCCGCAGACTTGTCTGTGCTTGGCGTCCTCAATGGATTACAAAAAAAACAAAGGTTAAATTTTTAATTTATAACAATGCACCCGTCACTGCAGAAACATGCAGACACAATATTTAATTTTTTTGCTTGAACAAAATCTGTAAGAAGATATATATTCATTAAATCAGTTCTTAATTGCAAATGTGAGTGTCAGATTGGGGAGCTGTCCCCTCTATGGGAGGAACTTTTGTTCTAAAAGGTGGCAACCCTAACCCCAAAACATACTGCATTACTACTAAATTTAGTTCTCGGGATGTGGTGTAAGATGACTCAAGAATGAGTAATGGTCATGTCGGTTTTAAAAACTCTTATATTTATCCGCTACGTTTTGTATTAATAGATGCCCAGTGTTCTTTAAGAAGATTATTAATAAAAAATCACATTGGCATATTTAATATCATGGGCATATGTTCCCGACATTTGCTTTGATTAGTCAAACTTTTGTAGAAAATAGTAGTGATTGGATTGATGCCAAAAAAAAGTCAGATATCTCTTGACTTTGCCTCTCCCTTGTACTTGTAGTCTAGTTGTTCAAAAGATCACATTGTAAAATGTTTAAAACAACTAAGATATTCCAAAACCCACAGCTGATACAATCTAGAGCACTTGAGTTACATCCTGGGCCATTAGATAGGAAAACACTTATATATACACATACAGTAATATAACATTATGGAATACATTGCTCATTAAAATCTATAGGTGGTACTTCATTAATAAAATTCTCAAAAGTTATTGTCGATATGACCTCAAGTTAAAGGGCCGAGGCCAGGTTCTGTCAGCTACTAACTCATTTCAAGCTCAGATGTCCTTTTTGTTCACACAGTCTATTATCATACTGTACATTGTTAAACTTGCTTGCTTCAAAGCCAATTACATTTTTTAAATGCATCTCTTAAAACCTAGATGTTCTAGGAGGAGTTCTGTCATTTTTTGGTAGTAATGCGTGTCACATAGTGATCCCTGAAGGAAACCAGAGCAGGAAATCACTTCAGTGGAAAACATAGATGCACCAACTATGTATTAGAAGGATTATGAAACTTCCTACTTTATCAATGTGCAGAAAAACAGACTGATTTCCCTCCCTTTGACTTAGTTCCCACCATGCTTCAAAGCTTAATCATATGTTGAAGAATGTTGGGTGGCTGAGGGCCAGCAACATCTGGCTAACAACCCAATTCTAGCATCAATCATATGGAAGCCGCCAAACAGCATTGTTGAATTATTTTTATCAGCAAAAAAATGTAATAGATACTTGTATAGCAATGGAAAAGTTTGCTATTTTTTTGCCTATATTTGTGTGTGATGCAATTACTAGCACTCTTAATAAATGTATACAAATGATATATATGTATAATAAATGTATACAAACAAAAATATTTTACATGCAGTGTGGCCGCCCAGTAGGAAGTGTTTCTGCCTTGCAGCCCTGGGGTTCTGGACACTATCTGCAAGGTGTTTGTATGTTCTCCCTGTGTCTGCCAGGTTTTACTCTCACGCCAAAAACATACAGCCAGGTTTATCGGAACTTCTTACATCCATTGAAGTATGCCCAAGTACCTTATCGTAACCTATATAATTTACCTGTCACTCTGTTTCCATTTTTTGTTACACTTGATAAAGGGCGTGTGGCCGAAACATGTTGTGTTTGTAGTTGCAAATAAATCACACTGTAGCAGGTATTCTGCTGTTTGGATTGCTCTCCTCATTCATCTGATTGAACCATTTATGTTGAAGACGTGCTGTGAAGTCTTTTGAGGAAAGAAGCACCAATCTATTTTAAAGTTTGGCAGTGCGCTGAAGTAATTCACAAATATGCTATATAATTTACCATCCCATCACAATAACCTGAGTATTTCACAAAGTGTTCCATAGCTATGACTTTAGGAATTTATCAACTAGGTGGAGACCTCAAGGTCTAACATTATGCACTGTATTTGTTAAATTAAGCAAGTTATAGTTACTTGAAATCACATCACATTATGCAGCCGAAAGATGCACTAGTAGCAATAATCTTACCCAATGCATTTGTTTAGAACATAAGAATGACAATGCAAAAGAGATTCACTTAACAGTGAACTCCACAAAGACAGCTCAGGAATGAGAGTCCAGCCAGATATTGCTGAATAATTCATGCAGAACCCTGTAAAGATGTAAACAAGTTGTACTTAAAGTGAGTGAAGTATTTATACTTTTTGGTGCAATCAACAAATGTTCTATTATTCATTGAACTACTATTTGTTTTTTTTATTCACAGTTATTTTTTGTAGTCCTGTTTGTCCTTTTACAGTTATATCTCAGATGTTTAACTGTCTCATCCATGTACAAAGAGCCCACAGCTCCAAACATGTTGGGGCACATTTACTAAGCTCGAGTGAAGGATTTGAATGAAAAAAACTTTCGAAGTATTTTTTTGGATACTTCGACCATCGAATAGGCTACTATGACCTTCGACTTCGTCTCGAATGATTCGAACTAAAAATTGTTTGACTATTCGACCATTCAAAAGTCGAAGTACTGTCTCTTTAAAAAATACTTCAACTACATACTTCGGTAGTTTAAACCTACCGAGGTTCAATGTTAGCCTATGGGGACCTTCCCCTGCACTTTTCTTGATCAAATAAAAAACGTTCGATCGATCGAAGTATGCACTAAAATCCTTCGAATTCGAATATCGAATTCGAAGGATTTTACTTCGAGGGTCGAATTAGAGGATTTATTAACCCTTGAAATTCGACCCTTGATAAATCGCCCCCCCGTATTGAAATAAACAATGTAGCAGCCCAGTATCTGCATCAATGTATCTGTTCCTATATTCAATATATATATAGTAACTAAACTTTACTGAGGACATAAAATCAGGAACAGGATACAAACGTGATTTTGGCACAAGCTGGCTCAGCATATCACGTAATCTGGAAAACTATATAGATCAGAGATGTACAACCACCAGGCCTCCAATTCTCATAGTTATATGAACAGAAGCTGTTGTTAAAATGAATTGTTATGTAATATTCCTTTTATTGCAAAAATCTACAAATGTCTTGATGAGCTAATAATTTCCTGCTTTTATTCTTTTTGTTTATTAAAAATGCCAATAAACATAATTGAAAAGAAAAGAAGCTATTGTTATACTATAACACCCACAACCTCAGAATCTTTCAGTGCTATTATGATGCTGAGAAACAAAGTCAAATTAACTTTTTGCCAAGTAACAATGCCGTAACTATTCAGTTGAATTGCTGAGTTAGTTATGCATTTCCATACTTGATAGAACAGTTACTGTATAAGTGAAACCTTCAATTTTACAATTGATATCCCTGTGCTATTACCTGAATGGCTTCTATATAAATTGATCCTAAAAGTTTGGCCATGTAAAGAATCCTTGGTAGCTGCACAAATATTCCAGGCCATTTGTAAAACTGTTTTCAATGTGTTTATTGAGGTAATAAGTATTTGGGTTCCTCTGTCCATAAGCCACTAGCAAGAGCATCCATAGGCACTCCAAAATGTTAGGCCAAACAGGCAAGATCATCTGTCAGCTGAAAAATGGACCGTGTGCCATAAGCGAGCACAGGAGAGATCTTTGCACCAAAAACGTAGTTTCCTCCCACCAACTCCAAGGCATGTGGAAAGGAAAGCTGAAGAGCATAGCCCTCCATAGGAATAGCCTTCCTTACTTAAATAGTATAAGGTTATTTTTCTGAAAATCTTATCTTATCTAATAGCTCAATAAGCAACTATCAGACAACAATCCTCTGTGTCCACAGAATTGTTCCAACAGGCACACATCACAAATTACTTTCCTTAGCCAAAAATGTCCTTATCTCAATGTCAGTCGGAATCCAATATGTTTCATTACCACCAGATGGTGCTATATCCATATTTAATTTCAAGAGTAGCGTAGGGTTGGCCTATGTCTTTAGCTTTCTTTCTAGAAAGGATTTTGTGATTTTTGTAGGCAGAAATCAACTTAAAGAGGCTGTCTAAACAAATGCTGTATTTTCTTTTGCATAATAAACTGAATGTGTTGTCCTAAGGAACTGGGTACTAAGAGCACACATTGAGGGTCCATTATCCCTATTATCTGGAAACCTGTTATGCAGAAAATTCTTAAAAAAACAGAAGGCCATTTCCTATACAATACATTTTAAGCAAACATCTTAATTTAATTAAAAGGGTGTTTTGTATTTTAGAATTACCACTTTAGCTTTCCACTTAATAAAATGGACTTTGTAAAATTGGATTGCATAATTTTTAAGGGTCAGGGCACACAGGCAGATTCGGGGAGATTAGTCACCCGGCTAAAATGTAAATCGCCAGTGTGATGGCACTCGGTGATATTCATTTTCTGAAGTCGCCTGAAGTTGTCTCAAGAGGAAACTTAGTGCAGCTTCTGTAAATGAATCATGCTGAGTGCCATCCCGCCGGCGTTTTATATTTTAGCCGACGGGAAGGCAGGGGAGACATTTCAGGGAGATTAGTCGCCCCGGAGAAGAGGAGATTTAATGCCGGGTGACTAATCTCCCGAATCTGCCTGTGTGCCCTGACCCTTACAAGTGACTTCTTAACTACATGCATTTCAAAGTGAAGATACACAGACCTACTAGAAGCATCTATTTGTCATGGCCACAAAATAGACCATCGTAATAATCGGCTTTGCTAAGACACTACGTGTGTTTTAGCAGAGGCAATTCTCAAAATGGTCTATGGCATTTTTTTGCAATAGTTTCAGTGAAGGAGAAGCTGCAATATATCATTTTAAAATACATATAGCAAGAAAGTATCCATAAAAAAATGAAGTAGAAGCCTTAGGTGATAAAGACAGTAGTGACAGCATCTTATTATTTGATAAAGACACATTTACCCCATTTTACATTTACATGTATAGTAGAACCCAGTGAACACAATTTCAAGTGATTTTGCCAGTTGGACCCAAGTAACATCTTTTACCTGTAATGATCCATAGCTTCTGCAAGGGGAAGGCATTTTCAGGGTACTTGCACAGTACTACAGATAAAAGGGATTCTATCATGGTTTTTATGGTGTAGTTTTTATTTCTAAATTACACTATTTACACTGCAAATAATTCACTCTACTGTGTAAAAAACAGGTTTTCCCTTGACATTATCCCTTTAATCACAGCTAACAAATTTCCTTGTGTGCCAGCACCCTACTCAAACAAAGGAGCAAATAACAGCCACTCAGGTAGCCAAGCACAGGCTTCTGGAAAGTTAGCATGGACACTGCAATCAATGAATAAATTCAGATAACGCCAGGGTGGTGTTGTAATTCGCACTTCCACCTGGCAGAGCGAGGATCCTGGGTTTAATTTCATGGATTGTCTATATGCTTCTGGATGCTTTGGTTTCAAAATCATGCAGGAGGACATATATTTATCCCAGGAACGCAAGTGTAGAGCATGCCCCTTGGTGATCAATAACAAAGCCCTTGTGTCCCCGAGGTTGCTGGTCTCTGCTCTGAGCACTGGTTCAAAAAATCCAACACTTGCCTACGGCTAGACACTCAATTGCAGATGATACAGCCACTAATAAAATGGACACCTCTGGGGTGATCAAGTAGTTCCCAAACATTACACATGCATACACCTTCTTTAATGTGTTTAGATCCTATTGATAAAAATATGGGTATGAAAATATAAATACATAGTCACAGCTCCCACACAGCTATAACTGTTAACTGTAGAGCATGCACAAGTTATGTATCTTGGATACATATCCAAACATAAATTATTCCATTGGATAAAAATAAAGGAATAAAGTCTATCTGAAATATGACACAGGTTTGTACCACAAGCAGAAAGCAGCCAACCCAATGATACTGCAAGGAAACAAATTAGCCAAGTCACAGTTGTCATAGTAGAGCAGCAGAATGAAAATATTTGCTTACAAGGTAATCTCTAATGAAAATCTGTAAAGCAGCCAACATTCAAGTTATTGGAAAAGGATAAGAGAGCAGAAACTGCATTTCAAGGTTTCAATAGATATTCATTGCCAAAGAAGTAAATTTAGCATTGAATTAAAGTTTTCTGTTTCTACATACAGTACAGTATGTATTTTTTATACCATCTAAATTTAGTTTGTGTTAGTGTGTGTGTGTGTTTGCACTATACAGTATATGCTTAGCTTTCTATGCTAACTCTGGTATGCTAAGATGAGGAATTCCTTGCTACCTACCAATACCAAACAGGATGTTCGTACTTGTATTTCTGCCCCTCAGTGGAGGCCAGGCAGTTAATACTTGTTATCTATGCATGCTTGAGTATCAGGGCAAAAACTGCAACACACTGTATCACTGCTCCCTCTACAATAAATAGCAGACAAAATATATTGTACCCAACAAACATGCAGGCAAATTTGACCCATACATAGGTAGTTATTTATCATGAGATTTGCATTGAGAAGCACTCACACGGGCTGCAGTTTGTTAAGTAAAATAATTGTAATCTTTGCAAATGTATTAAGATGACAAGACCTGCAACAAACTTTGCACCTTTTATAACCAACCATTTATAATAAAAGGCACAAAGCTTTCACATGTGCAGTAACCCATAGCAACCAATAAGATGTTTGCCTTTGAACAGATGACTAGTAAATGCTATCAGCGGATGTGTTGTTATTGGCTACACCACCTGTAGTAAATGATTTACTACAACTTGTATGTGCTCAGGTATGGAATATAAAAAAATGAAATGGTTCCTGAAGCGATAATGTTTTTGGTGAAATATTAGGGATAAGCTTATAAACAAAATATGTTACACAGTGTTAGGAAAAAGCAACATCCATGATACAAACTCATCCAAAGTAGTTCCTTTTGAACAAACAGCTAGGCAGGAGTAATGATAATGTTTTATTATTAACATGTATTTATACACGTTTGCACACATATTGCACAGCGCTGGTTTTACAGTAAATTATTTATTTCAGCTTTGTCGTACATGTGGCTTGTTTTGGGGGGCATTATAATATTTCTGCACAGGGACATTTTTTTAATGTATCCATCAGGGTCTCTCACTCTACTCTAACTACACTACCCACTCAACACTTTATAGGGCTCATTTATGACTGTAATCAGGCGCTCTTCTCTTTGGCTTTTTTTTCTGCTTAACTGTTTTTATTGTTTTCAAATTAAACAAGCAGAATTTCAAACAAAGATCAAAGAACAAAGCTATACAATAAGGCACACCTATACAACTTGTTGTGGCTAAATGCACAGAAAGAAAAATAAAATATAGTTTTTAATTGGTGATGCCACCTAAACACTATACTAGATTACAAACAAGTAAATTAAACCAAAACCAACAAACTAATTACGCTCAGTGAATTTATGTAAGGTTGTTAACCGTATAATCATACAAGGAATGACCACTATAAGAAAATTATAACTGTAACAAGTCCAGAATACGTGGTTTAAAACTAGAATCAATTTGGTCCCAGAATATCGACCAAGTTTCAGTAAATCGTCTTTTAAGATGGGGTTCTGCTGATTTAATCCTTATTGCTTCTTGCCAGCAGAGTTGATTTAGAAGGAACTCATGGCTTTTTTTGTTTACGTTCACTTGTGATGGATCTTTTATGTGTTCCACCATAGGAAATGCAGGAATAAATGTACCCCAACTATTCAGTTAGTTTGTACTTACTAGGGTGCAGGCAAGTGCTGAATGCAGGTGGGTTGCAACTTGATTAGATGGAGGCCTGCATTTTTTCCTGTCAAATCCCTTGTCTTTCTATTGGTGAAATAGCATTACACTCCATTATAAATACAAATTTGACTTAATACACAAAAACATCACCCTTAACATAATCTGTCTGCAAATTATAGGGGGTTCCCAAAGCACAGAGTATTGTAATAACCAGTTGTACTAGAAGTGGTAGGCAGGTAGGTTTCTATTGGAGCTATGGCACACTGGGCACTTTATCTGTCAGTGATCAGCAACAAATTAAATGTCACTATTACTATGCCTGATAATACACACATGGAACATGGAAAGTTGGACCTCCATCTGTCACTGTTCCAAGTGCATGAGCTATGGTGCTTTTTCATTTGATATTATCAGAACCTATGAAAGGTAGATAGGGGCATAATTCCTGACAGCGGATAGCCTATCATAATTTACATGGAACAAAGTTCTCCACCAACATGTGCTATTACAGAGATGCTATTGGTTTTAGGGGGGTTATGATATTACTCCAACTTGCAGGGTTGCAGTTATAGAGACAGAAGCCTATTAGCACCAGTGGTGTGAATATAGAGGAAGTAGTAGACCCCAGGTTCTAGGTGGGGGGTCGGGGAACAAAAACAATTTAGGGGTTTCCCCAATATGAAGTCTCATGTGTGCTGATGCATTTTCTATTTATGTATATATTTTTTTAAGCTCAAATAAACTATGAACTATGTATCCATATTCATATATTATCCTTATTGAATAATTAAGTAGGAATAAAGATACAATACTGCAATGATCCTTTATTGCTACCACGGAGTTTCAGTGCTCTCTTTTAAAATACCACAGTAAAATCTTATTTCCATGACAGCAGGGTGCAATATGGTTTCGAAAAGTAAGTATGTTCATGTGAACTCCTCAATCATGTGTGTTTGCTAAACCATACTGGAAGAAAAGGCATGTAAACAAATATAATAGCAGAGGCAATTTGAAGGGAAATTCTCTCTAATGTTTTATTTACCAGTAGGCCTTTCCAGCTGACGTGAGGTCACTCATTCCAATTAGAAGAAAGGAGGTTCTGTCTAAATATTCGGAAGGACGTATTTACAGTGAGAGCTGTGAAGATGTGGAATTCTCTCCCTGAATACTGATACATCAGATAGCTTTAAGAAGGGGTTGGATGACTTTTTAGCAAGAGAGGGAATACATGGTTAAGGAAGATAGCTCATAGTGCAAGTTGATCCAGGGACTAGTCCGAATGCCATTTTGGAGTCAGGAAGGAATTTATCAACCTCTGAGGTAAATTGGTAAAAATGAGGCCTCAAATTGTCTTCCTCTGTATAAACTAGCAGTTAGGCAGGTTAAAAATATTTGAAAGGTTGAACTTGATGGATGTGTGTCTTTTTTCAACCTAACTTACTATGTTACTATGTAGAGTGGCCTACAACAGTGGCATAACTAGATGTTTTTAGCATATCCAGAGGTTACCCTGTTTTACCAATATATGTTGAAACTGCATTTAAGACCTTATGGGGCCTCCTATACCTCCTGTGGCCCCTTGCAGTCACAGGGTCTGCACAGGGTTACGCCCCTGAGCCCAAATATGTTGTCTCATCCTACGGTTAAGTAAATATTATGTACAGTACAAATACATTTCTATGTCTTCCCTTTTTTTGTGTTTGCAGATGTTGCTGCCTGTGTGGTAACCATTTACCTGGGAGGAGGCACTAATGAGACAGAGAGGTAACCAGTTCAATTTATCCTGGCAGTGCTATGGAAGACAGAAGGGAATTACACACCACCCTGTAAATTTTCACACAATAAAATAGAGCAGAGAGAATGTCCTAGGTTCAACACTCGCCAGAGCTGCACTTTGACCAAGACATCTCTATAAATAACCGAGAGAAGAACACTGGAAGGGAGGAAGCCAGTCAGCTCCAGTAGCAGCCATAGCCATGCAGAACATCAATACAGTGACGTCTGTGCTAGATGTTCTCATCTCCTCTAACCGCAAGGACTGCCGTGAGCCCATCAAGGCTGAGGTGAGAGGTAAAAAAAGAATATGTGTTGCACTGCCCCTAGTGCTCTGGGCTACTGAAGGGTTTTCGGGAACATTTACATAATGGTCCAGGAGATGACAGGGTGTGAATTGGGGTTCTGCCAACCAGATGTATGTGTATAATACTTGGGGGGGTGTTGCTGAGTGAGCCATTCTGACACAGAGCCCATACCTTACTCACATACTGTAGCTGTAGACAAACATATACAGGGAATCAATCCATTCTGTGGGGTTTGTGTTGTAAATAGATTCACTTTATTCAACCCCCCATTTAAAAAATAAAAAAGCACCTCGTTGCAAAACTAAGATGTATTTATGTAACACTTTGCACCTCACGGGAGAAACCACTACATAGTTGCATGAAATGAGTGTCCACCAACAGCTTCAAGTACAAATTTACATTTTTTTTGGCCAAAAGAGATTTCTTACAGTGTGAAGAAAATGTGTGAAACTTGTTATTTGCATTGTATCTGTACTTGTGTCTGTGGATAATGAATAAGTTGCAAACATACATTTGGACCAGAAGAGATTGATTCATTGACAGTAGCAGAAAAATGAGCTGACAGTGTAAGTAAGGAAATAATACTGAGTATTGTACAGAACACAAGTCTTAGATCACTGCTACAAGAACATGTGTCATAGAAGCCATGGGGAGCCAGCTACTCAGCACACTGATATGCCAATGGATAGAATTGCACACTAACGCTGTATATAAGAATGAGATCTGTTATCTGAAAATTCATAATCCAGGAGCTCTCAAATACAGGAATGCTATGTTTCATAACGTTTCAGCACAGAATTATTATATCCAAACTGATTTCCTTATTTTGTCTAATAATGAAGCAGTATCTTGTTAACTAAGCTAATATGGGGCAAATTTACTAAAGGGTGAAGTGACTAATTACGGTACTTCTCCGATTTACTAACGGGCGCAGGCATAACTTTGCTAGTAAAAGCAGACTAACACTGGTGCTCATTCGCACTCAATCACCAGGTGTAGTTGCGCACTGGTGAAGGGATGTAACTGCGCAAAGTCATGCGTCAGATTGGCCTTCGCCACCTCAGACCAGGCAAAGTGCAATAGAGTAGATAGGACTTCCAAAAAGTCCCAGTCTTTTCCTTTTTTCAGGGTGATAGACTGCAAAAGAGCATACATTTTATTTGGGGTAACCGGCTTCCCCCCTACATTTTCAACATATGGCACATAAACTATACACTGGGCTCATGTGTAGGGCATTATAACAACTCTATTGTATTTTATTAAGGTTCCCTGGGCTTGTGTAATGTAGTGTATTTGCTGCAACATATACGTCCATTCAACTTTTACTTCCCACCGTATTCAAGTTAGCCAACGATAGTGCAACTTCACTCTGCTTGCCGAATAACGCTTTGCATGTTAGTGAATTAGTGTTGCCTAAGCGAACTTTCACCTGAGGAAGTGTTGAACTGCCTGTGTTGAACTGCCTGGCGAATTTTTGCCGCTTAGTAAATTTGCCCCTATAAATCCATACTGGAAGCAAAGCAATCCTATTGGGTTGTTTTATGTTTCGGTGTTTTTGTGCTCCAAATTACAGAAACTCCATATAATAGATACATGCAGCTTTACCACAAGATACTGTACGTGCATTAGTGATGTGTGGGTCAACTCGATACCTGCAGGTGGGTTTGAGTCAACCTCTGTGCAGGCTTCCGAATTCCAGTTTTATAGGCGCACCTGCTCTGGCTCACCCCTTTTGTGACATCATTGGCAGGGCAGACTGGTGCTGGTCTATAAATGGAGGACAGAAGTCAGGCCCAGGTTGGGTCGGGTTCATCACGAATTTTTCTCGACCCGCACCTATGCATCTAGATTGCATTATCATCTGGGGCCAGATTAGGGCTTCATACCTTCTGTACAAAGACTTCCTTAATACTGTCACAGGTGGAATTCCAAAGTGGCTGCAGGGAACTCTACTACGCAATGGACCAGGGATACACAAAGTTGGAGAAATGCTCTACAACCACTGGTTTGATGGACTCGCTTTATTGCACAGCTTCACCTTTCACAATGGTAAGTGTTTATATGGGATGTTTCAGAGCAAATGACAATGGAAAATCATTCCACCAAGTTTTTGAAGACACAGTGTACTAATTAAATGCAAATCAAGCTTCTATAATAACAAAACTGCAACAATTCAGCTGTGCAGATAATTTCCTGATGATTGATTTGCATGAATAATTATATGTATTAGAAACAAGAACAACAAATTAGCCAGTTTGACCAGTTTCTGAAATGGACAATACCTACTAGTGTGTTTGTGTTCAAACTGAACTTTTAACAATTATAGAATAGGCGACCTATAGGTATATATCAATCCTTCATTAGTTTAGTTGCATGCCCTATAGTAGTAGTATTATTTCAGTTATTTTAGAGAACACTTTTAAGCCATTGTAAGGCATATTTAAGTATGGTAATTGTGATAAGGCACATGTGAACGCTTAAGAGGCTACATACACGGGCACATTAGTGTTCATTCAGCAAATACTTCTTAAATTGGTCTGACTGATGTCTGCACCCCACACTGGATACATGATGCACAAGCTAAGGGATGGGGACATCCACATACTTTCACCCAGCCCTGATAAATATGACATTGCTCAATGCAAGCAGTTTTGTATTCAAGGGTGTAGCAGCAGGTCTCTGTGCTCCAAAACAGAGTGCAGAGTCCTTTTGCAATTTTACACAAGAGGAATGTACTTTACACTTCATGTTTTTTTGCACTTTACATGCTAACTTAAAAGTAGTACACGACCCATAGAATATTTCCTAGTATATGTAGGAAATGATATGCACCATATTCTGTATTTGTTGTTTTTTAAAGGTTTGTGTATATGTAATTGCACTAGTTTATTATTATTAGTATTAATCTGTTCTTTCTATTCTCTGCAATGCTGGTAGAGACACTTGAGAAAAATAAGCAAAACCCAGCTGATTAACAGACCTGGAGGAGTACAGTCTTCTATATGTTTCAGCAGAACTGAAAAGGAATAAATGAAAACTCAGATTTTGATAACAGTTCCATTTATATTTAACTGTAAAACCATTGAAAGTGAAAGATAATTTTATATGTAATGTAATGTTATATGATATATGTAAACACAAATTATATTTTTCAGGTGAAGTTTACTACAGGAGTAAATACCTCAAGAGTGACACATACAACGCCAATATGGAGACGAATCGAATAGTAGTATCAGAATTTGGGACAATGGCATATCCAGATCCATGCAAAAAGTTGTCTTTCTTAAAAAAAAACAAAATTTGATAAAGAGGCCCACATAACACAGAAACCCCTAATATATCCATCACAGTTACCTGTTTCTTCAAATATAAATGAATAAATGCCATTTTCTATACTGAAATCCAGCTGGTTAACAGTTCTTCTCTTTCTGCATCATTTGAAATCCCAGCAGGGAAGGAGGGACAAAACACTGATGTTACAAATTGTAACAACTTCTCCACAGCTTACATGCAACATGCAGGAACTACATAACCCACAATGCATTGCACTGTGATGTTTGTTTCCTTATTGAAATCCCTTGTGCAGGGAATTGTGGGGTTTGGATGAGGCAGGCTAAGGACAGCTGGCTGCTGATACAAAGTAACAGTAGTCAGCCAGCTCAGCAAAGTAGTCAGAAAAATCAGCAGAAGAGCAGGGGGCTAGGCTTAGGGAACTGTCAGAAACCATTAAAAATCATGACGGCTACATATTTTTTAATTGATATAAATTGCAAAGTTGGTTGAAATTATGTTTACTTTTCAAAAAACTTAAGTTATGTTTTTGTGGAGTTCCCCTTTAATCTCCTGAATGCTTATTTTTTCCGATTTAGTATACTTTCCTATACATTTACCAGTTTAAACATTGGTAATATATTTTGCAACTACTGCAGTATTAAGTTAATGTCACAAGAGGCTGTTGCAGGGCCGATCCAAGCCGACAGGTGGCCCTAGGTCGACTACCCTCGCCCCAGTGTCTGTTTGTGTGCAAGCGTGCGCGTGTCCACATGCATACAAGTGTGCAATAATAGAAGAGGAGAAAGGGGAGAGCAAAGAAGGGGAATGGCAGTGGGGGGAGGAAGGTAGGGGCAAGTGACAGAGGGAGGGAAGTGTGATAGAGAGGAGGGGAGAAGGGAGATGAGAAAAGTTAGGGAGAGAAATCAGACAAGGGGTAAGCAGAAGACCTTTGAAAAGGTACCTGTCCAGCGCCCCCATATCATTGCACCCTAGGCAGGTGCTTCTTCGGCCTACCCCTATTTCCGGCTCTGGGCTGTGGTACAGATGATTTTTGTTTTTTTTTATCCAGCAGCCACCTAAACCTACACCAGTGCTGTCCAACTGGCAGCCAGCACAATCACCCCCTTGTGTGGCCCCCACATGAAAGTCTGCCTGATGTGTCTGCTTACCATGTGTAAACTTTAAAAAATATCACTACAGAGATGAATTGGCCCCTGCATTGTTTAAACGTCAAATTCAGACAGTGATCCCCTGTATTGTTCACACATGTAATCCCCCCTGCATTTTTCACACTTGTAACACCTCTATTGTTCACACCCTAAGGCTATGGACACAAAGGCTGTTTTCAGCGGCTGATCAGTGGCTGTTTTCAGCCTGAGTAATTTTGCAGGCTGAGAGAAGCAGATCTGCTCAGTGCCCCTGCTCCACTGATTTGAATCTGATCAGCCTGCGGTCACACACAGGCTATCAGCCCAAATACACAGGCTGAAAACAGCCTGTACTCAGGGGTGCTTCGCCAATGAGGCGAGTTGAGGCTGTCGCCTCAGACGGCAGCGCCCCACTAGGTACCAGGGGCAGCAAAAATGCTGCTCCTGGTACTTTAAGAGCGAATATCGGGGGGAGGGGGGGCAGCAGCAACTGCTGCCTCAGGTGGCGGAGGGGCCAGGATCGCCCCTGCCTGTACTGTTCACACCTGAGACCCAGACTGAAACTGCCCACATAGTTCACCTGTTCACACCTCATACAAACTGCTGAAAGGGCACCAGCACTGTGTCTCTGTGGTACATCTTAGAGTGGTCTTGATAGGTTTCCCTGTCTCCAGCTCTGTTCTCCCTTCCCTATGCTCCTTTTGTGTGTGCCATACTCTGTCTGTTCTATACTCTCTGTGTGTCCTGTACTCTGCCTGCCATATGCTCCCTGTGTGTCCCATATGCTGCCTGCCCTATACTCCCTGTGTGTGCTATACTCTGTCTTCCCTATGCTCCATATGTGTCCCATACTCTGTCTTCTCTATGCTCCCTGTGTGTGTGCCATACTCTGCCTTGCCTATGCTCCCTGTGTGTGCTATACTCTGTCTGCCCCATGCTCCCTGTGTGTCCCGTACTCTGCCTTCCCTATGCTCCCTGTGTGTGCCATACTCTGCCTGTGGAACATAAGCCTGGTAGGGATCTGTTCTAGGGGTTTGTTAGGATTTGAAAATTGTCATTAGAGGCCCCTAATGTGTTTAATCATGTATTGGGGGGTGCTGTGTTATTCACAGAGGAGGATGAGGCATATGGATTTAGGGGTATGTCTTAATATGACAACTGAGTGATAAGTGATATCCCTGCAGTGGTTCATCATTTCATCATTTGGTTTTTTGGTGTTCTACCACAATTAATGTGGACATGGTATTGTGGTTACATGGGTGTGGTTTAAAAACAGGTAGTGGTCAACTCTGGCTTTGATTATTGGTCCTCTGCTACTGTATGTAGGCCAGAAAAATTCTGGCCCTCTGTGCCACAGAAGTTAGACAGCATTGACCTACACTATCAGTGGAAATGACATATATTTTTTGAGTTTTCCAGCCTTGTTAAATGAAGCCATCATAAAAAACACAACATTGATGGCATCTGCTTGTCAGTGCTCCCTATAGTAATCTATATGGGATAAGGTACACAAAGCACACATAGCAGTGATGAGGGAATTTGCATGTACTGTATTGTAACTGTGTGTGCGTCAGTTACCTTATTTCCAATAGATTACTATAAAAAGCGGCGATAGGCGGATACAGATGTTTTGACTTCTGTATTCTGTCAGATTATGGCTGTGGACAAAGTGCACATGTTAAATCTGCCATAGCCTTATTCTTTGGTTCTTTACAGGTAATAATGTACTGTAAATGAACAACAGCAGGAAAGAGTATACCACTCCCTGCATGTTACATAGACATTTCCATTGCAAGAAGATAAACTATTTTTACTTTTCTACAGAGGGCGACCTTCATATGCTGGAGGCTACTTATGTCCAGCCCAAACTGACATAGTATAACTTATCTATACAGACAACATGGTTGATAAACAAAAACCTGACCAAAGATGCATAATAGATTTCCCTAAATGGTATCTGAGAGTGATCCTATTAAGGGTGTAAACTAGGGGTAGAGGTTGCTGCCTTATCTGCTAACCTCAGCAAGTATGGGGGTGCATTGTTCCCATACTGGCTTACTAGAAAATCATTCTTGTTTTATTTTTCTATTCACATTTACAAATATGCACAGGTACAAGAAACGTAAGCTTGAAACTTATGGACAGACGTTTTTATTACAGAGCATTTACCTACCTGTCACATGTGGTGCCCGAGTTCACAGATAACTGTCTAATCAATATCATAAAGCTTGGTGATGATTTTTATGCATCTACTGAAACCAACTTCATCAGGAAAATAGATCCACAGAGTTTGGAAACTTTGGAAAAAGTAAGTTACCTTCTACAAGAACAGCTGGTGACATAGAAAATCATATTATTTCCAAGGACTGTTTTTAACTATAATATCTATTGACTACTACTGAAATTGGTCAAAATTGATAACACCATGTCTAGGTCTAAAAGGATGGCTGCCTAACTGATATCTTTCAGAACTTGAACAGATAATGATTGGGCAGCCTGGAACAATGAGCCATGGTATTGTTCTGTGGCTAGTGGGATTTGCCAGCCAAATGGAACCCTATGTGATCTATTATGTAGCCAAAGCCTAAACAAATGGATCAGCCTGATATTGCCAACAATTGGGGCACAAGTCTTAGTCATTTCAATCAAACATCCCCTCAAAATGCTAGACCCTTTGTTTTAATCAGCTGGAGTAGCACTACCACATGCTATTTTCACTTACTTTTTAGAAAATCGAACCCCACCCCCAACTTATTCCCATTGAACACGCAGAGACTTGCAGGCAAGGTAACTTTAATATGTTCTTAGTGCTAGAACATAGACACACAATGCACAGAATGGATGGATGCAATCAAATGCGATTTATTGTTAAGGGTTCAATCGGTTGATTGGGGGGGGGGTCCAGTAATAATATCAAATGTTCTTTAAAAAAAATACTGATTAGTTAAGATTAAGTATATATGTTATCCAGAATGTTCATGACTTGGAGGTTTTTTGATAATGGATCTTTCCATAATTTGGATCTTTATAGTTTAAGTCTACTAGAAAATCATGTAAACATTAATAGGCTGGTTTTGCTTTCAATAAGGATTAATTATATCTTGGTTTGAATGAAGTACAAGGTACTGTTTTACTACTACTACAGAGAAAAAGGAAATCATTTTAAAAAATTTGGATTATTTGATTATAATGGTGTCTATGGGAGACAGCCATTCCAAACTTTCTGGATAATAGGTTTCCAGATTATGCATCCCATACCTGTATAACATTTAGTCAGATTATAAATGTTCTTGAAGACATCCCTAATATATACAAATGTGTGTGTTAAGAAGGCTTAAATACAGGAGGAGAATATTTATCAGCTGGGGGCATTTGGGCCCATCAGTGTTATCTTTGCCACTAGTGCTTTAAAGGATATGTAAACCTCACACACACAAATGTAATCAGTGAACAACCTCTTTGAAATCCTTAAATACCTGCCACTCTGGTTGTTCAAAGTTTAAAGGAGAAGGAAAGTCTGTTTGCAAATGTTAGGCACCCCAAGTGATTGTACTGACTTATCTGAAACCCTGGGCTCCTATCGGCAGAAAACTGCACCGGCCTGGGGTTTTTCTAGTGAGCACCACGGAGAGATCTTCTTCCGGCTTCTTCTTTCTTCAAATTTCCCAGGGCAAACACATGCGCAGTAGAACGAAATAGGAGACTTTTTAGTTAAAGTTCGGCTTTTCGTTCTACTGCACTTGCGTAACCGCGCGAAGAAAGAGGAAGCAGGAAGAAGATCTCTCTGTAGTGCTCACCGGTATAATCCTGGGCCAGTGTAGTTTTCTACTTATAGAAGCACCGGCAGGTAAGTCAATACAATCACTTGGGGATGCCTAACATTTGGCACCCGCAAGTGCAAACAGACTTTCCTTCTCCTTTAATAGGCTGCAGCCTTCTCCTCCTGTAAGCCATTCAGGAATTTGCTTTAGCTGTTAGTTACTAGTGATGTGCAGGCTGACCCAAAGCCTTCAGGACCAGTGGGTTTGGGGCTGACTTCCGAACAAGGTTGCTGTAACGTTCGGTATCCCACAAACCAGAGTAAACCCCAATGTCCCAGGCTCAGCTCACGCTTCGGCCTATAACCGCCGCCTTTCACGTCGGATGGGGCCCTCCGCTACTCGGATGCCGCTAGGACTTAATAGTGAGGAGACTTAGGGAAGAACTCTGGGCGAGCAAGGGAACTTAACGTAAAGGTTATCAAAGTCCAGGAACGGGCCGAGTCGAAACCAATCGGGAATGCAGTACAAAATCGGTAAGCAGCAGAGTAGTCGAGGTCACAGGCCAAGTCAGCAACTAACAGGGTCGAAGTACAGAACGGAATCCAAAGAGTAGTCAGGAACAAGCCAAAGGGTCAGGACAGGCGGAAGTCAAACAGGAATCAGGGATAGCCAAAGGTCACAACAAGAATCACAGGATAAACGCACCCAGGAACCATATACAGAACCTACGTTGGGCAAGGCACAAAAGGACTGATGGCCCTTTAAACACTTGAATTTGGCGCCATTGGACGCTGGTGAATCAGTGCCAGCGCCTGCGCAAACACGCCAGCGCAACTGCCCCTTTAATTCTAGCGCATGCGCGCCGCGCGCTCCATAGGAGCCAGCGCCTGGGGCCTAGCCGCATCGGCGGCGGAGGAGCGAGACGGGCGTCCCCGTCGAGGGGGCGGCAGGCGTCCCTGCCGTCCCCTGGGTACGTTTATTACATTACCCCCCCTCCAGAGGGGGCCACTGGACCCTTAGGTTTGTTGGGAAATTTAGAATGAAACTGTCTCACCAACCTATCCGCCTTAACATCAGAGGCGAAAACCCAGGATCTCTCCTCAGGACCATAACCCTTTCAATGAACCAGATATTGGAGTTTACCCCTAGAAATACGAGAGTCCATCAACCTGTGAACCAAGAATTCAGATTGGCCCTCAACAGAAATAGGAGGAGGAGGAGAATTCTGACGTACCACTCTAGCAGGTCTCAACAGAGATACATGGAAGGAATTAAAAATCTTGAGTTCGGGAGGAAGATTTAACCTGAAAGTACATGGGTTGATAACATCAGATATAGAGAAAGGACCAATAAATTTGGGACCCAGTTTGGCTGAAGGGACTTTCAGAGAAATGTTTTTGGAGGACAGCCAAACCTTGTCACCAACCTGATACACAGGAGAATCTCTCCGATGTTTGTCTGAAGCCTTCTTCTGAGCAGCTACTGCAGAAGATAAGGACTTCTGAACCTCCTGCCAAGTCTTAGAAAAATCTTCCACAAAGGATTTAACAGCAGGAAGATCACATGAACCTGAGAATGAAAAAACTCTGGGATGAAGACCAAACACTGTGAAAAAAGGAGATTTGCCAGTGGAGGAATGAATGGCATTGTTATAGGCAAATTCAGCCCATGGAAGAAAATTAACCCAAAGTGCCTGGTTGCAGGAGACATAACATCTAAGATATTGTTCCAGAGTCTGATTTGTCCTCTCAGTCTGACCATTGGTCTGGGGATGATATGCGGAAGAGAAAGACAAATCAGTACCCATTAATGAACAAAAAGCCCGCCAGAATTTGGACACAAATTGAACCCCCCTATCAGACACAATATTGAGAGGAGCCCCGTGAAACTTAAATATATGGACAATGAAAAGTTCAGCTAGAGTCTTGGCAGAGGGAAGGGTAGAAAGAGGAATAAAATGAGACATTTTACTAAAACGGTCCACCACTACCCAGATAACAGTATGCCCATTCGATGGAGGTAATTCTACAATGAAATCCATGGATATATGAGTCCAAGGTTTCTTAGGAATAGGAAGTGACTGCAGCAACCCTTGAGGTAAAGATCTAGATGGCTTAGATCGTTGGCAGACTGGGCATGACTCAATATATTTGGCAACGTCTTGTCTTAAAGTCGGCCACCAGAGAGTACGAGACAACAAATCGCAAGTCTTCGCACAACCCGGATGACCAGCCACTTTAGAATCATGAGTCTCGTGAAAGACTGCTTCACGTAATTTACTAGGAACAAATAACTTGCCCACTGGAATATCAGGAGGGGAATCTACCTGGGCATTCGACAAGGAGGTAGAGAGATCCGGACTCAAGGCTGCCACAATCACCTCCTTAGAAACAATAGGGACTGGTTCCAAATCCTCCCTAGGCTTGGAGACAAAACTTCTAGAAAGGGCATCTGCTTTCAGATTCCTTTCTGCAGGCCTGTAGGTGATGAGAAAATTAAAATGTGAGAAAAACAATGACCACCTGGCTTGACGAGGATTTAACCGTTTAGCAGATTCTATGTATAACAGATTTTTATGATCTGTGAACACAGAAACCGTATGCTTGGCACCCTCAAGGAGATGTCTCCATTCCTCAAATGCCAATTTAATGGCCAATAATTCCCTATTGCCAATATCGTAGTTGACCTCAGCAGAGGAAAATTTTTTTGAGAAAAAGGCACATGGGTGAATTTTACCGGAGACAGGATGTCGTTGAGATAATACTGCTCCGGCACCGATCTCAGACGCATCAACCTCAACAATAAAAGGCAAAGATGAGTCTGGATGTCGGAGAACTGGAGCAGAAATGAAGGCCTCTTTTAAGAGACCAAAGGCCTCAACAGCCTCAGCAGACCAAATACTAGGATCAACCCCTTTCTTAGTTAAGGCAGTAATTGGGGCCACCAATTTGGAAAAATTCAGAATGAATTGCCTATAATAGTGAACCCTAGAAATCTCTGGATCGCTTTCAAAGAAAGAGGTTGTGCCCACTGCTGAATTGCTTGGACTTTAGTGGGCTCCATCTCAAGACCAGTTTGGGAAATAATATATCCAAGGAAAGGTACAGCAGAGACTTCGAAGAGACATTTCTCAAGCTTAGCATAAAAATGATTCTGCCTTAACCTGGATAGAACCTCCCGAACATGAGCACGATGGGAAAACAAATTCGAAGAAAAAATTACAAAAAATACAAAATACACAACGACAAACCGACCCAAAAGATCACGGAAGATATTGTTAACCAGTTCTTGAAAAACAGCGGGGGCATTACACAGACCAAATGGCATTACCAAGTATTCATAATGCCCATCTCGGGTATTAAAAGCGGTCTTCCACTCGTCCCCCTCCCTTATCCTGATTAGATTATAGGCACCCCTTAGATCCAATTTGGAAAAAATAACAGCCCCCTTCACTCTATCAAAGAGTTCAGAGATTAAAGGGAGAGGGTAACGATTCTTGACCGTGATCTTATTTAACCCTCTATAATCGATACAGGGTCTAAGAGTCCCATCCTTCTTCTTGACAAAAAAAAACCCAGCCCCCGCAGGGGAAGAAGAAGGTCTAATGAATCCCCGCTCCAAATTCTCTTTAATATATTCTTCCATGGCTAAAGACTCGGGGAGGGAAAGAGGATATGTCCTACCCTTGGGAGGAGAAGACCCAGACAATAATTCAATAGCACAGTCATAGGGTCTATGGGGGGGTAAGGATTCAGCTGCTTTTTTACAGAAAACATCAGAAAAAGCGGCATAACAAGGAGGAAGACTCTTTAAAGAAGTAGCGGTCAGGGTCTGGACAGACTTAACACAAGAATACATACATGCAGGACTCCATTTCAAAATTTTACCAGAGGGCCAAACAAGCTGGGGATTATGACCTTGTAACCAGGGAAGGCCTAAAATGACTGGAGTCTGTGTGCACTCAGTAATGAAAAATGAAAGGGATTCAAAATGATCGGAAATGGACATGTGAATAACCTTAGATCGAGTAGATACTAGTCCGGAACCCAAAGATCTACCATCAATGGCGGATAATCTGAAAGATGGAACCTGTGGTTCACGGGGAATACCATGTTTTTGAATAAACCCAAAATCCAAAAAATTACCCGCTGCCCCAGAATCCAAAAAAGCAGAGCTCTGCACACAACCACTGTCCCAACTCAAAAGAACCGGAATTAAAATTTGAGAAGATTGGGGAGTAGAAACGACATCACCCAAGCAAGACTCCCCAGACCTGCTTAGGTTCTGTAGTTTCCCGGTCTTTTGGGACAGGTGTTGCGAAAGTGCCCCTTATCCCCACAATACAGACATAACCCATTATTCCTCCTACGAACCCTCTCCTCGGAAGAGAGACGAGTAGAACCAATCTGCATAGGTTCTTCTAAAGATCTAGGAAAGACTTGTGGGGTGTTAAAGACATTTACAGAAGGAGGTGTAACATAGGTAACCTGCTCCTCCTGGAGTCTCTCTCTATGCCTTCGATCAATCTGGATAGCCAGATGCATGAGAGAATCCAGAGAAGATTGTGTGGGAAAATTTACAAGACTATCTTTAATAGCCGGAGCCAAACCAACCCTGAATTGACTCATAAGAGCCGTATCATTCCAGCCCGTCTCTACCGCCCAACGGCGGAATTCAGTACAATAATCCTCTGCCCGCCGTTTGCCTTGTTTAAGGGCATGTATAGCTGCATCAGCAGAAGCGGCACGATCAGGATCATCGTAAATAATAGCCATAGCATTAAAGAAAGAAAGTGCCGGGCTGGATCCCTTTGAGACAAACTAAATGCCCAGAGCTGGGCATCACCCTGTAAGAGCGTAACTACTCGTAATTACTTCGATCCCCAGCAAACTTTTCGGGGAAAGGAACCTTGGGCTCATGGAAGGTACTACCTGTAGGTGGAGGTAGAGAAGTGCTTGCCTGAGGAGTAGTATTACTTGGACCAGGAACAGGCTGTTGCTGCATCATGTCAAGTCTGGAAGAAAGACCGTGAAGACATTGCACAATATAGTCTTGCTTGTCCTCTTGTTCACCAAGCCTCTGTAGAAGATTCGCCAGAATCGCTTCCGAAGGAGTGGTGGAAGCAGTAGCTTCAGCTGGCTCCATCTTCTTAGTTTTAGGGCCCAACGTAATGTAACGTTCAGTATCCCACAACCCAGAGTAAACCCCAATGTCCCGGGCTCAGCTCACGCTTCGGCCTATAACCGCCGCCTTTCACGTCGGGTGGGGCCCTCCGCTACTCGGATGCCGCCAGGACTTAATAGTGAGGAGACTGAGGGAAGAACTCTGGGCGAGCAAGGGAACTTAACGTAAAGGTTATCAAAGTCCAGGAACGGGCCGAGTCGAAACCAATCGGGAATGCAGTACAAAATCGGTAAGCAGCAGAGTAGTCGAGGTCACAGGCCAGGTCAGCAACTAACAGGGTCGAAGTACAGAACGGAATCCAAACAGTAGTCAGGAACAAGCCAAAGGGTCAGGACAGGCGGAAGTCAAACAGGAATCAGGGATAGCCAAAGGTCACAACAAGAATCACAGGATAAACGCACCCAGGAACCATATACAGAACCTACGTTGGGCAAGGCACAAAAGGACTGATGGCCCTCTAAACACTTGAATTTGGCGCCATTGGGCGCCTGTGCAAACACGCCAGCGCAATCACGCCAGCATGCCTGCCCCTTTAATTCTAGCGCATGCGCGCCGCGCTCCAAAGGAGCCGGCGCCTGGGGCCTAGCCGCATCGGTGGCGGAGGAGCAAGACGGGCGTCCCCGTTGAGGGGGCGGCAGGCGTCCCTGCCGTCCCCTGGGTAAGTTTATTACAGATGCAGGCTGTGGGTGGGTGCAGGCTAATTTTTAACCTGCATCCACCCCACCCATGACCTTCTAGTGCTCTAGATAAACTCCTTTTTATATATTCACACTGGTGTGCCCTGCCATCTTCTGTGACATCACAGTGGACGGGTTGGGCATGGGTATATAAATAGGAGTGTGCAGCTGGTTAGGGTCAGGTGCAGGTTCTCTAGGATCGGGTTGGGGTTGAATTTTTCTTGACTCCCTCATCACTATTGGCTACTGAGCATGCTCAGTTCTTCTCAACTGAAATTACTAAACATATCCTCCAGTCTAGTACACAATGAAGAGATGGCATTACGAGTTACCATATAAACTCTGCTCTAGCCATCCAAACCAATTTTTTCTTCTAACCTCCTCTCCTGAGGTTAGCTTAGCCATTGCTCAGTCCAAGAAGCACTCATTATCAGAGTAAGTTTTTGTGTAAGTCTGGAAGCATGATTGCATAAACTTTACAGCACATATTGTTTGCTCATGTATATGTCACTGATGATGTGTCAGAGGGAAAATGGCCGTTGAGTGAAGGCTGCTATTTGATTTAGGAAAATGTGATGGCACTGGCAAATGGAGGGGGTATATGCTGTACAAATAATGCAACTTGGGAGGGATGATGTGCCTAATTTTTACACATGGTAGGAAATTTATGGTTTAGATGTCCTTTAAATAGGTTGTTCACCTTTAAATTAACTTTTAGTATGATGTAGAGATTGAAAAATTTGTCATTGCTTCACATCTTTATTATTCGTGTTTTCGAGTTATTTAGCCTTTTATTCAGCTGCTCTCCAGTTTGCAAATTCAGCAATCCAGTTGCTAGGGTCCAAATAACCCTCGCAGCCATGAACTGATTTGAATAAGAGACTGTGATATGAATAGGAAGGGACCTGAATAGCAAAATGAGTAACTCAAAGTAGCAAAAAATTTGTAGCCTTAGAGAGCATTTGTTTTTAGATGGGGGGTTGGTGACCCCCATTTGAAAGCTGGAAAGAGCCAGTCTGGTAGTTTAGTAATCCAAGTGCAGATTCTGAACTGTTACAATTTGCTACATTTAGCTGATACCATTATTTCATACATTTCTCAGCAGCATCTGTGAAATATTAGCAACTATTGTATCAATTCTAACAGCCGCCTTTAATGAAACGCAGGAATTTTGCTCAGCAGGACCAACAATAAGAAATATACAACTAATGTAAAAACAGTTTGCAGTCGGTCACCCCCCAGAGCTGCTTCAGAAAGACATAAGAAGGTACAAAATATTACAAAAAAAAACAGTCACAAATAGAAAATTAAATGACAAACATTTCTGGTGAAATGTCTAATCACAATTGAACTAAAAAAATTGTTGGAAGGTGAACAACCCCTTTAAAACAACCCTCTTTAGATGTACAGTATGGTTCCATATGGTTTGGGTTTTTTCCTCTGTGCAATCACCTCAGAAAAAGTGACATGTAAAATTTTATGTGCCATTTACTATACTGTGTAACAGCCCATTTACACACTTCCATGCACTGATTCTTTTATGGGGATTTTTATTTTTAGGTAGATTATATGAAATATGTAACTGTCAATATTGCCACTTCTCACCCCCATTATGATTCTGCTGGCAACACATTAAATATGGGAACATCAATTGGTGACAAAGGAACAACCTTGCCTTTTTATCACCGGCTTCTGCTACAATGTTTCAATGGTCAGAACTAGCAGTAAAAGGACAGACAAGTACTGATTCTATGAGCAATACATTGTTCAAATAACTCTAAAACCAAAGTGTTAATTCATGTATATTATAAAATTGCTTAGAATTTAATTTCCTTTTAAAATACATTTTGTTTGACTTTCCCCTTTAACCTCTTTTTACCACTTTTAGGGCAATTAAAGTACCGGTAACCTTAAAAACCTGTATTTTTGTAACACTATGCACCTACAGTACACTACGCAGGGCCCAAACATTAGGAATAGTTGTTATTTTCTCTATTATATGAAAAAAGTGGAGAGTTCTTTAATTTTACCAAAGCTAGTATACCTACTGCCAAATAATTAGGACTGCTGTCAGTACATGTTGCTCATGATACTTTTATTTTATTCACTAGACAATGTAAAGAAGTCCTTGAAACATGCTGAAGTACTTTGTTCTATTCCATCTAATCGGCTTCTGATGCCCAGCTACTACCACAGTTTTGGAATCACAGAAAATTACATCATATTCATAGAGCAACCCTTAAAGTTAGATATAGTGAAAATGGCAACAGCCTACTTCCGAGGAGTCAACTGGGGATCATGCATTACCTTCCATGGAGATGATAAGGTAAACTCTGCAGTGTGCATTGAGATGTATAGTTCTCATATGGACAGAGCGGGACTCATCCACACTTTTTATTAATAATTATTATGCTTCTTCCAGTCCCATTCCCTTTATGCCACTTCAAAAAGCCATAAGATCTTTTACAAAGCCAACAGTCTATTGTCCACAATTAATATGTTTTCCTTTGAATATATATATTATATATATATGATATACAGTATTTTCCAAAATGCTTGGGACGTGTTGTTTTCTGGATAAGGGATCACCATTTTAAGTCTGCTAAAAATCATTTCAACATTACATAAACCCAATTGTTTTGTCACCAATATGTATTTCTATATCTCTTAATATGCCAATATTACCATTTTATTTTTAATTATTTTTAGACTAGGATTCATGTCATTGATAAAAGAACTAAAAACCCTATTTCAGGAAAATTCTATTCTGATGCCCTTGTCACATATCACCACATCAATGCCTATGAGGAAGATGGCCACATAGTGTTTGATATTATAGCCTACAAAGACAATAGCTTATATGATATGCTTTATTTGGCAAAGTTAAAGAAGGATTTCTCTCAGGAAACTGCTATGACCTCAGTGCCAGTTTGTAAAAGGTTTGTCATTCCACTCCAGTCTGACAAGGTAAGTATAAGTAAGTAAATATTTTGTATTTCAGTATGTGACTTCATGGCAAAGGACAGCTCTGAACATGCAGTGACCTTTTATTACTTATTAATAGCAAAAGTGTACTTATTATTCAAACATAAACTTTATATATCACATGTATATGTGCAATAGAACATAAAAATGTATTGTTTGGTAACACAAATAGATGAGGGTTTGGAGTTGAATTCCAAAGATTACAAGGAGACAGAAGACTTTCATAGGCTAATGGCTATTGTTAGTGATGGTGAAAAATTCGTGAAATTGTGCTGGCGTCTTGTTTTTGAAGCCAGGGTCCATTTTTGACACCGGCGTCCGTTTTTTTTTACGCCGGCACAAATTCGCTGGCGAAAATGCGCCGGCCACCAATAAAACGGGTGCTGGATTCGCAAATTTGCACCTGCCAAATAAATTCGCCCATCACTAGCTATTGTCACCCTTAGGGAGCCATGCAAAAAAGGGAGTAAAGTTTGGTGCTATTTAGTAACCCATAGCAAATAATGAGAAAGTAGTATTGACTGGTCAGCTGTTGAACACAAAAATCTTAAAGACTTACAAAACCATAGCCAGCACCTTTTTTTGCACCCCAATAACACTTTTCCCATAAACTGTAATATCAAAACTGACATTGGTACATAATCTGTATGATTTGTACATTTCTTCTATTGAGTGTTCTGTAGAACAGTAGTATTGTTAGTTAATTTATTAACATAAATTATGTTGCCAGTAGTATCCAATCAGCAATTCGTATTCAACACAGTGAAGTAACTATAGGACGCAGGGCCCCCAGGCAAAAATTATTGGAGGGGCCTGCGCAAACCTGTATGCCTACCTGCTGCACTCCCCCCACCTGCTGACACCCCTACTTTCAGCCCGGCCACTCGAGAGGAGGAAGGGAAGGTATTTTCTCTACTGGCACAGAAGAAGCAGACCCTGACCCCCTTTTTACTCGGCCCCCCTGTGAATGCAGGACCTGCTTCATCCAAAGTTACGCCAAGACTACAGTATAAAAAAGGAAAGTAAAGATCTGATTGCTAACTGCACTGGTGCAATTTAGCACCTGTATAAGTAAATCGGGCCTAGATTGTTAATGTTGCTGTAAGTGTTCCTGTAATATAGAGCATAGTGGCATCCTTTAAAGGAAAACTATACCCCCAAAATGAATATTTAAGCAACAAATTGAATGACATATAAAAGAATCTTACCAAACTGGAATATATATTTACATAAATATTTCCCTTTTACATCTCTTGCCTTGAACCACCATTTCGTGACTCTATCTGTGCTGCCTCAGAGATCACCTGACCAGAAATACTACAACACTAACTGTAACAGGAAGAAGTGAGGAAGCAAAAGGCAGAACTCTGTCTGTTAATTGGCTCATGTGACCTTACATGCGGTTTGTATGTGTGCACAGTGAATCTTACGATCTCAGGGGGCAGCCCTTATTTTTTAAAATGGCAATTTTCTATTTATGATTACCCAATGACGCATACTACTAAAAAAGTATATTATGATGATGATGATGGTTCATTTACATGAAGCAGGGTTTTACACATGAGCTGTTTTACTAAGTATCTTTTAATAGAGACCTACATTGTTTGGGGGGTATAGTTTTCCTTTAAGATGTTATAACCCTTTTTGTCCTTTGTTTTTAAGAATGAGGGAGTTAATTTAGTAAGAATTCCAATGACTACGGCAAAAGCAAGGAAGGATGACAATGGTGATATATACTGTCAGCCAGAGACCATGTGTGAAGGTAACAATCTGACGCTAATTTTATGATATTATCATTCAGAAAATGTTAGTTATTATAGACTGTGGGCCTGATTTAGAAACGCCTGTTTCTAAATTTCAATTTCTGAGAGCACCTAAAAAGCTCTGAACAGACTTCTACGAGTTATTTAATGAAAGGAAAGACCTATTTTGAATTTTAAATTAACTCTTATTGTTAGAAAATATTCAGCTAATTGGCTTATTGACAACCTTCTAGACCTTTCAGGTATCCAGATGATGCTATTTTAGTACAGTGTCATTTATTATTGTTACTAAGTAGCTCTATGAAAACTTTCTTTATCTGTAGTTTAAAAACATAATGGACTGTGGCTAATATAAAGATTTTTCTCCCAGGAGTTAAAGGGGTTGTACACCTTCAAACACTTTTTTCAGTTGGTTTCAGATAGTTCTCCAGAAATAAAGACTTTTTCCAAATACTTTCTATTTGTGAGTTTTTCTAATATTAAAGGATAGTTCAGTATGAAAATAAAAACTGGGTAAATAGATAGGCTGTGCAAAATATAAAATGTTTCTAATATAGTTAGTTAGCCAAAAATGTAATATATAAAGGCTGGAGTGAACAGATGTCTAATAAAACAGCCAGAATCCAACTTCCTGCTTTTCAGCTCTATAACTCTGAGTTAGTCAGCGACTTGAAGGGGGGCCACATGGTACATTTCTGTTCAGTGAGTTTGCAATTGACCCTCAGCATTCAGCTCAGATTCAAAAGCAATAGATATGACCCATGTGGCCCCCCTTCAAGTCTCTGATTGGTTACTGCCTGGTAACCAGGGTAACCAGTCGGTGTAAACCAAGAGAGCTGAAAAGCAGGAAGTAGTGTCCTGACTGACTTGTTATACATCAAATTACTCCAGCCTTTATACACTACATTTTTGGCTAACTAACTATATTAGAAACATGTTTTATTTTGCACACTACACTACTGTATTCCATAATGATGCTTACCACTGTAACCTTTTGTTATTCTGGGTTGTAAAGAAGTCATATAGGAAAGTTTATTAACAAATCTGACATTTGAGCAAGGGCCTTTCATATGTTTGTAACATCTTGAATGTGGATCTCAGTATTCCAAATATAATTCCCCTATCTCTTGTGATTCATTTCTCACCTGTTCAGCTGGGGAACAGGGTCTCTGTTGATTCTAAGATGTGAGCCTTACAATATACTACTACATCTCAAATCCTTTGTTGACATCGTACATATAATGAGGCTGGTTGTGCAAATTATAAGTGTACTATTACATAGCTGTATTTTACTTTTATTTGGAGCAATTTACTGTCCACAGGAATGCCTTGCCTTAGGGCTCTTACGACAAGCATTTTTAACTGCTCTCCCGTGTTCCAGTTTCATGCGTTCAGCCGCAGAGAGTGCGCAGGAGTAGACACACTGAATTCTTTTCAATGGGGCTGTACTCACACAGACGCATGGACTTTTTAAAAGTTTTATTGGGTTTTACAAAAACAAGCAAGATATAACATTGGTCAATTGAAGGACTATAACACAAACTTATACAGCTTATAGAGTGCAGAGAGTTAGGTGTCCTAGAAGAATTTGATGATGGTGAATACACCGAAGCTGTTATTAGAGCTAAGTAAGAAAACTAAAGTAAAACAAAACATATTAATGTAATAATGCTCAGCTAATCTTGAAAGTAGAATAAGAAAGATATTATTAAAGCTATGCCGGAATAAATAAACATTTTGAAATGAGTTACAAACTACAATTATAAATGTAGTAGTCCAAGTGAACGGAGTTTGTTAGTAGAGTCAAAAAAGTCCCAATATAATGACCAACTGTTAATGAAATCTTGTTTAAGGTGAGGATCAGCAGTCTTAATCCTTATCGCTAGCATAAGTGATTTAAGAGGGACAAGATATCCTTTATTGAAGGTGTAGATACAGATATCCAGTTTAAGAATAACAATTTCTTTGTAGTTGCTGTCAACAATGTGCATGTAAGCGCCAAACACAGGAAAAATGCAACATGCTGTGTTCGCTGCTTACATGCATCTGTGTGAGTACAGCCCCATTGAAAATAATTCAGTGTGTCTACTCCTGCGCTCCCCTGCGGCTGAACGCATGAAACCGGAATGCAGTGGAGCGCAGCTAAAAACGCTTGTCTTTAAGAGCCCTAAGGCAATGTAATTAAATCTCACCTCATGGCAGGATCACTGCAGAAGTACTGTAGCAACTCAAGCATAGACAATCTGTAATCAGGTGTAGTATAGAGTTTGTGATCAGACGCAGACAACTTTGCTTTAATGTATAATAACTTTTTTAACAACTGACATCTGGGTTTCTTCTGCCAATGGTAAAGAACACCTTATTAAAACAAAGAATATTTATTTATCTTATAAAATGATTGTAACAGAATAAACTTTACATTTTTTTGTGAAAATTTATTTTTTTAATGTTCCAGATAGTGAAGTTCGACATTGTCACAAAACATATGCTGTCTTGGACTGAAGAAATGTGCTCGCCTGCAGAACCTATGTTCATTCCACATCCAGAAGCTAAAGACTATCTGACACTCCAGATGATAAATGGGCTTTTTCTTTTTTTTATTACTTGTGCATCCACTGGCTTAGCTAATTTTTAGTTCGTTTTTTGTTATTTTTCATGAATGATATTGTTTTGATACTATCATGCCATTGTCTCGTTTGCAACATATTTTCTTCATCTGCATAACATTTGTTGTCATTTTGATTTCATTTGTTTAATATGAAAATCAAATAAAATATTTTAAACAGAAGCTAAAGAAGAGGATGAAGGTAACTAATTAAAATATAAGGATGTATAGATGATATATATTTGACAATCTGATAAAGAGAGCATAGTTAATGTCAGGCATAGGCTGCTTTATCTAGCTATTGCTAACAAAGGTTTCACTTTTGAGCTGTGGACATACTTCAGAAACTTGGGGTGGTGAGTTTGTGTGTCCTGATTAGACGTTGAGACTTCAGCATGACAACAGTAAATGGCATGGAGGGATGTGTTATGCTCTAATTATGTAAAATGTTTGGGGTTATTGGTGTAAAGTGTTCATGTGCATATTTATCATGGAACAAAATGAGTTACAAACTACAATTATAAATGTAGCAGTCCAAGTGAACGGAGTTTGTTAGTAGAGTCAAAAAAGTCCCAATATAATGACCAACTGTTAATGAAATCTTGTTTAAGGTGAGGATCAGCAGTCTTAATCCTTATCGCTAGCATAAGTGATTTAAGAGGGACAAGATATCCTTTATTGAAGGTGTAGATACAGATATCCAGTTTAAGAATAACAATTTCTTTGTAGTTGCTGTCAACAATGTGCATGTAAGCGCCAAACACAGGAAAAATGCAACATGCTGTGTTCGCTGCTTACATGCATCTGTGTGAGTACAGCCCCATTGAAAATAATTCAGTGTGTCTACTCCTGCGCTCCCCTGCGGCTGAACGCATGAAACCGGAACGCAGTGGAGCGCAGCTAAAAACGCTTGTCTGTAAGAGCCCTAAGGCAATGTAATTAAATCTCACCTCATGGCAGGATCACTGCAGAAGTACTGTAGCAACTCAAGCGTAGACAATCTGTAATCAGGTGTAGTATAGAGTTTGTGATCAGACGCAGACAACTTTGCTTTAATGTATAATAACTTTTTTAACAACTGACATCTGGGTTTCTGCCAATGGTAAAGAACACCTTATTAAAACAAAGAATATTTATTTATCTTATAAAATGATTGTAACAGAATAAACTTTACATTTTTTTATGAAAATTTATTTTTTTAATGTTCCAGATAGTGAAGTTCGACATTGTCACAAAACATATGCTGTCTTGGACTGAAGAAATGTGCTCGCCTGCAGAACCTATGTTCATTCCACATCCAGAAGCTAAAGACTATCTGACACTCCAGATGATAAATGGGCTTTTTCTTTTTTTTATTACTTGTGCATCCACTGGCTTAGTTAATTTTTAGTTCGTTTTTTGTTATTTTTCATGAATGATATAGTTTTCATACTATCATGCCATTGTCTCGTTTGCAACATATTTTCTTCATCTGCATAACATTTGTTGTCATTTTGATTTCATTTGTTTAATATGAAAATCAAATAAAATATTTTAAACAGAAGCTAAAGAAGAGGATGAAGGTAACTAATTAAAATATAAGGATGTATAGATGATATATATTTGACAATCTGATAAAGACAGCATAGTTAATGTCAGGCATAGGCTGCATTATCTAGCTATTGCTAACAAAGGTTTCACTTTTGAGCTGTGGACATACTTCAGAAACTTGGGGTGGTGAGTTTGTGTGTCCTGATTAGACGTTGAGACTTCAGCATGACAACAGTAAATGGCATGGAGGGATGTGTTATGCTCTAATTATGTAAAATGTTTGGGGTTATTGGTGTAAAGTGTTCATGTGCATATTTATCATGGAACAAAAAGCATTTAATTTGATTTCTGTACATAACAATGTTGTCCCGAGTGTACAAATGGATTATGCTGATCCTGTGCCGTGTTGGGCTATTTACAATATATTCAGTACTTTCTCTCTCTATGTGCTTGTTGTATTGTCAGAGGGCTTAGAGCTATTTGGCCAATGGCATAACTAGAAATCACTGAAACCAAAATAATTTAGTGCCCTCCCTTAAACTTTGTCTGTGTGTACGTATATACACATATATTCATATACTTATACAGACAGGGTCGGACTGGACCAGATCCAATCCCTGCGTGAAGCCGCTAGTGAGACTTTCAACCTCCATCCTTTGTCCTCCACGTGCCTGCAAGAAAGAGATGTTAGATATGGTGTTGCCAGAAGGGGTTACAGCTAGGGCAGCAAAAGATCTAGTTCTGTTGGGCTTTAAGATATTGTACCACACAAATATGTAAAAACCATTATTCAAAATACCCTAGGTCCCAAGCATTTTTATATAAGCAGATTGCTAATATTTACCTAATAATAGCAGGTCCTCTGCTCATAAATTTTGTTGCACAATAAAAGAAATGTGTCATCTATTATGTTCCAATATGGATAATTAAATTGTTCAGAGGTTTTAAAATTATTAGTAAATGTAATTGCATACAAATGCAGTGTTTGTTCATCTATTTCACAACATATTTGAAGGTGAATGTTGTTGATTGTATAATTTTGTAGTATTGCTTATGCAACAATCCTTTTAATACTGAGAGGAAGTGTAAAAAAGCAGCACCAGTCATTTACCCACACTGATATAGAGTAGAAGAGAAAGTCTATATTTATGATGGCAAATCTTGAACACCAGCTTGTGCCTAAGTGCAAGTGAGAAATGCATAGTTCACTGGTACACAACCTTTGCTACTATAGTTGTTATAGAACCACAATTTTCAGGAGAGCTGAAAAATTGTTGCAAAAGTTACAATGCTCTCCTGTCCAACCCTGGTCACAGTATCTTTACCTCACACTTATTCTGTTTTCTTGCAGGGGTCATACTGTACTCTGTTGTGTCTTCAGATCCTAATAAAGCTCCATTTCTGCTTATACTGGATGCAAAAACATTTCAAGAGCTGGGACGGGCCAGTATCAATGCAGACCTCCATTTGGACCTGCACGGAATGTTCATACCAGAGAAGAATTAACAAAATGACCTAATGATATATATGTCAAGCTGATATACATCAGGGCATTTGGTTAACTCTTTTCACTGGGATAATCGGTATCAGATACATGCAAAATTAGTCTCATGTCACATCACAAGGACACTGCTGTGCTGCTATGGGTTACTGCAAACGCGTTGAAAACCTAGTCTCTTTTATTACATAATCCTATAAAAGTGTTACTCTAATCTGAAGCCAATGTTCATATTATATATATTTAAATAAGTAATGTTTTCTTTTCTTTCCTCTAGCAATATACAGTTACCCTGTTTGGCCCTTAGAGATGGGCACTGTGCTAGGCCTAGCTATATTATGATCTCATAAAACCAGTGGTAAAAAAGAAATCTCTTTTTGTTATAGAACTTTTTATTTAGTCACAGTTTATACCCTAGAAAAACAGGGACAGTGAATTGGTTACACAATGGGGTATATTTATCAAAGAGTGAAGTTAGAGATCACCACAGTGCGCTAGCGTGAAATACCACCTCTCTCCATTCATTTCTATGGGATTTTTAAAAGCGTATTTATGAAAGGGTGAACTTTCTCTTTCACCCATTGATAAATACAAAATAAAAATCCCATAGAAATCGATGGAGAGAGGAGGTATTTCACACTAGCGGACTGTGGTGATCTCTAACTTCACTCTTTGATAATTATACCCCAATATCTGTTTTTGATCTAAGGCTCTAAGCAGACGGCATCTGTTTGAGGATTTTTTGGAGCGGAATATCAGGAGCAGGTAGGCATGCCACACCACTTCTGCCATCACTGCTTTTCAAGAGGTTTCAGCAAGATTTATTGCCCTTTTGCATGAGAGGTGGCTAAGGAAATGCTTTGAATTTCCTGCCAAGATCTGTCTCTAGCAGTAATAGCTGCAGTGTAAAAGAGACCTGTATCCCATTTATTTGTGATGCATGCTCCTCCCCAGATATCTCAGCAGTTAGAATGTAGATCATGCAAACTTCATATATTATGGTGAAGAGAGAAAACTAATAAAATAAGCCTGTCAATGAGTAATATTAACCCTGTAAACTAGTTGTGATGTACAACAGCCAGAACAATGTGTTCTGCTACTGCTTTGAACTAGAACTTGCAGCTTATCATTCATTAAATGCAAAGTGCAAAATACCATGTTTTTTGCACTTGTTCATGCCGCCCTCTATTTTGCACTAAGATGCAGATCGATGCAGAGCTGAATTAAAAGGAGGAGGTAGAGGCATGCAATGCTTTCTGAATCAGCACTATGGGCAGCTTTTGTACTCCTTAGTGCACTTGCGTCCTGGGTACTGAATGCAGCATGTTCTTACTTCTCAACATAAAAAAGCATGCTGGTTTTATACAGTAACCATAAAAAGGACCACTATACATATTCAAATGATGCCTCATTTAAAACAAACCGTTATTAAAGCGACAATATACCAACTTTTTTTAACATTGGTTTAATGAATAAGTATTGTGCTTAGCATACTGTAAATATTTCCCAACTGACAAAACAATAGACACAAATTATGTTCAACACAAGCTAATTGTTAAAAGGGATATACAGTAGTGGCCCATTAAAATAAATTTTACCTTGGAAACGTATACCTCAGTGCATAAACAGCAATTCTGCAGGTTTTAGGATGAATTTGAGTTCTTAAAGGGCCAGGGTATGATAAACCTCAATAATCAAATTAAAATCAATTTATTTCAGAAAAAAAGTAAATGGCATTTCTCAAATACATAATGTCACTTAGTCCAGCATTGGGGTCCGGCTGGAGGTTAAGACAGTCAACTGGAGTCTCTCGCTGTGTTCCTACCTGGTTCTTCCTGTCAATGTCACACTCAGACAATAATGGAGCCACCCATAACAGGCTTTTAAAATCCATCCATTTTTTTTAAATAGTTTAAATTTATGAACTCCCCTCAAATTTTTAATGGAGCTTTTAAATGTTGTGTTTTAATTGGGTTTTCCTGATATATTAGTGGATTTTGAACTGCTTATGACACATTTGGCACTTAATGCACTATTAGCACTTATGAATTATAAATTTATTTCTATTGCCTCAATAATCAATCTCATACATATACCCACTCTATTGTCAAAAAGCAGGGTGCCTATGTTGTAGTAGTTATAACCAGTATGTCAGCACTATTATTTGTTTTAGTTCTATGCCAGTGATGCCCAACCAGTGGCTCGTGAGCATCAGGTTGCTCCCCAACCCCATGGATGTTACTCCCAGTGGCCCAAAGCAGGTGCTTATTTTTGGGTGATAAAAACCAGGTGTATTACTATACAGAGTCTTCCGTAGGTTGTCCTCATAGGGACTAACAAACCGCCAATCACAGCACTTATTTGGCACCCCCATTACGTTTTTTATGATTTTGTTGCTCCCCAACTCTTTTAACATTTAGAGGAACATTTATGAAAGGTCAAATTTCGAATTCATGTGAGTTTTTAAAAACTCCCCTAAACTTCCATAAATTAGAAATTTGACAAATCTAAATTTATTTAAAAAATCTTATTTTTCAAACTCTGATGAATTAAATCAACATGAACCCTCAAATCGAATTCAATTCGAGTTTAAAAAACTTGATTCAAGTTTTTTCTCCAAAAAAAACTTGAATGTCGGGAAGGCTGCAAACAACTCCAAATTGATCCCCGAATGTCTCCCATCGACTTAAACAGCAATTCTGCAGGTTTTAGGATGAATTTGAGTTCTTAAAGGGCCAGAGTATGATAAACCTCGATAATCAAATAAAAATCAATTTATTTCAGAAAAAAAGTAAATGGCATTTCTCAAATACATAATGTCACTTAGTCCAGCATTGGGGTCCGGCTGGAGGTTAAGACAGTCAACTGGAGTCTCTCGCTCTGTTCCTACCTGGATCTTCCTGTCAATGTCACACTCAGACAATAATGGAGCCACCCATAGCAGGCTTTTAATATCCTGCATTATCATACTGCAAGAGGTTAGTTAACTTGGTGATTGTGCTTCAAATCAAAATACAATTGCAGTTAAAAAAAAAAACATGATATTCATCCTACTATTCCAAATGCAACAACAGCTGTTCAGAATGCATGATCCTGACCCACCAGTAGAGGCCAAACAGGCAGAAAACATTTTTTTTAGCAATCATATTCAAACAAGTAAGATATATTGTAAATGATATGATAAATGCATGCCTTTGCTTAAACATCACAATAAATTATTTCAGCCTTACATGTTTTACGTGTTAAACACACTTTTGTAAAAGCATTACATCTGCTACAGCACCCCCTACTGGGTATATAAGAAAATGACACCTACTAAATTTGGTTTTATTGCAGAATACTTTTTGTATTATTTACATCACACCAATATTTCATGATATGACTAATACCAACAAAGGACAATAAGATCCTTGTTTTGTGCATTTAGAAAGTGTTCTGGTACAACGGGGGCCTTTTATCAATATCGGCAAAATCTGCACCTGGGCAGTAACCCATGGGAACTTAAAAAAAATAAAACAAGATTTTACTATTCTACCTGCAGCTGGCTGAAAAAAAGAATATCTATTTGTTGCTATGGGTTACTGCCTAGGTGCAAATTTGCCCACTGCTGCCACACTATGTTTCAAAACACATTATTTTCAAATGCAGTATATCCTGAATCACACAAAGAAATTACAAACAGTAGACATTATCTTTATTTTTGCAGTTGATGGGTTGTTTATTCCTTTGCCATATGGTTAAATTAAAAGTTGAAATAAATAGTTCAGATGTAGTGGTATTGCACACTATATAGCCGATACAATTTGAAAATTCAACTGACTAGCCATGACCTGACTTCAAGCTTTCAATTTAACAAGGCACTTGATATTGCCTAAAATATTTGGCCCTACTGTTAACTATAGTCTACCTGCACAATAGACTTTTGCTTATCTGAGCACAATCTAATTTGGTTACCTCACAAGGACCAAACATGGAGGAAGCTTCAGTAGGTTCCTGTTTGCCTTGTTTAGCTCAAGGAATAAAAAAAGGAAAACACAGATTTTTCAAGATCAAAACAATAGGCAAAACATATTACAAAGGCAGTATACTAACCTTTAAGTCAGTTATTATAATGCCATTTTGTATGGGGGATGAAACCATTGGTATTCATGGGTTAGATGTACACCTTTATCGCCATAGAATAAACAAACTGAATAAATTGTTAGAATCCAAAGAAATCTTCTTCATTGCTATAAAGGAGATGAGTGTAATATTCCATTTGTTATTATTTCCATCTACTTTTCGCTAGTAAATGTATAGGAGCAGAGAAAGAGGAAAAGAATAGTGCAGTCCTCCCTAACTAGTGATACTTAGGTATAGAGATGTCGCGAACTGTTCGCCGGCGAACTTGTTCGCGCGAACATCGGGTGTTCGCGCTCGCCGGAAGTTCGCGAACGTCGCGCGACGTTCGCCATTTTGGGTTCGCCATTGTTGGCGCTTTTTTTTGCCCTCTCACCCCAGACCAGCAGGTACATGGCAGCCAATCAGGAAGCTCTCCCCTGGACCACTCCCCTTCCCTATAAAAACCGAAGCCCTGCAGCTTTTTTTCACTCTGCCTGTGTGTGCTGAAGAGATAGTGTAGGGAGAGAGCTGCTGCCTGTTAGTGATTTCAGGGACAGTTGAAAGTTTGCTGGCTAGTAATCGTTTTGATACTGCTCTGTTATTGGAGGGACAGAAGTCTGCAGGGGTTTCAGGGACATTTAAGCTTAGGTAGCTTTGCTGGCTAGTAATCTACCTTCTACTGCAGTGCTCTGTATGTAGCTGCAGTGGGCAGCTGTCCTGCTTCTGATCTCATCTGCTGACTGCTGCAATAGCAATAGTCCTTGTAAGGACTGCTTTTATTTATTTTTTTGTTGTTTTACTACTACTACTACTACTACTACTACTACTACTATAAGAGCCCAGTGCTATTAGTCTAGCAGTGTTGGGGAGTGGGACTGGTGTGCTAATCTGCTGCTCCTAGTAGTTCAGCAGCACCAACTTTAATTTTTTTTTTTTTTAATATTCATTCTTTTTTTATTTAACTTTTTTTTATTTTACTACCGCTGTAGTAGTGTATAAGTTGACCTTTTAGGCATTATTTGCCCTGTAGGCATTTTTTGCCCAGTGTGTTATTCAACCAACTGCTATCTAGCTGTGTGACCGTGTTCACATTCTGTCTAAATATCCATAATATTACCGTCTCCAGAAAAAACACCGGAGTGACTTTTTTCAAGCAGCCATAATAAATTTTACGTAATCCGTATCCATCGCTGTAGTAGTGTATAAGTTGACCTTTTAGGCATTATTTGCCCTGTAGGCATTTTTTGCCCAGTGTGTTATTCAACCAACTGCTATCTAGCTGTGTGCCCGTGTTCACATTCTGTCTAAATATCCATAATATTACCGTCTCCAGAAAAAACACCGGAGTGACTTTTTTTCAAGCAGCATTCTTATATTTTACGTAATCCGTATCCACCGCTGTGTATACGTTGACCTTGTAGGCATTATTTGCCCTGTAGGCATTTTTTGCCCAGTGTGTTATTCAACCAACTGCTATCTAGCTGTGTGACCGTGTTCACATTCTGTCTAAATATCCATAATATTACCGTCTCCAGAAAAAACACCGGAGTGACTTTTTTCAAGCAGCCATAATAAATTTTACGTAATCCGTATCCATCGCTGTAGTAGTGTATAAGTTGACCTTTTAGGCATTATTTGCCCTGTAGGCATTTTTTGCCCAGTGTGTTATTCAACCAACTGCTATCTAGCTGTGTGCCCGTGTTCACATTCTGTCTAAATATCCATAATATTACCGTCTCCAGAAAAAACACCGGAGTGACTTTTTTCAAGCAGCCATAATAAATTTTACGTAATCCGTATCCATCGCTGTAGTAGTGTATAAGTTGACCTTTTAGGCATTATTTGCCCTGTAGGCATTTTTTGCCCAGTGTGTTATTCAACCAACTGCTATCTAGCTGTGTGCCCGTGTTCACATTCTGTCTAAATATCCATAATATTACCGTCTCCAGAAAAAACACCGGAGTGACTTTTTTTCAAGCAGCATTCTTATATTTTACGTAATCCGTATCCACCGCTGTGTATACGTTGACCTTGTAGGCATTATTTGCCCTGTAGGCATTTTTTGCCCAGTGTGTTATTCAACCAACTGCTATCTAGCTGTGTGCCCGTGTTCACATTCTGTCTAAATATCCATAATATTACCGTCTCCAGAAAAAACACCGGAGTGACTTTTTTTCAAGCAGCATTCTTATATTTTACGTAATCCGTATCCACCGCTGTGTATACGTTGACCTTGTAGGCATTATTTGCCCTGTAGGCATTTTTTGCCCAGTGTGTTATTCAACCAACTGCTATCTAGCTGTGTGACCGTGTTCACATTCTGTCTAAATATCCATAATATTACCGTCTCCAGAAAAAACACCGGAGTGACTTTTTTTCAAGCAGCATTCTTATATTTTACGTAATCCGTATCCACCGCTGTGTATACGTTGACCTTGTAGGCATTATTTGCCCTGTAGGCATTTTTTGCCCAGTGTGTTATTCAACCAACTGCTATCTAGCTGTGTGACCGTGTTCACATTCTGTCTAAATATCCATAATATTACCGTCTCCAGAAAAAACACCGGAGTGACTTTTTTTCAAGCAGCATTCTTATATTTTACGTAATCCGTATCCACCGCTGTGTATACGTTGACCTTGTAGGCATTATTTGCCCTGTAGGCATTTTTTGCCCAGTGTGTTATTCAACCAACTGCTATCTAGCTGTGTGCCCGTGTTCACATTCTGTCTAAATATCCATAATATTACCGTCTCCAGAAAAAACACCGGAGTGACTTTTTTTCAAGCAGCATTCTTATATTTTACGTAATCCGTATCCACCGCTGTGTATACGTTGACCTTGTAGGCATTATTTGCCCTGTAGGCATTTTTTGCCCAGTGTGTTATTCAACCAACTGCTATCTAGCTGTGTGACCGTGTTCACATTCTGTCTAAATATCCATAATATTACCGTCTCCAGAAAAAACACCGGAGTGACTTTTTTTCAAGCAGCATTCTTATATTTTACGTAATCCGTATCCACCGCTGTGTATACGTTGACCTTGTAGGCATTATTTGCACAGTGTTTTCTTCAAACCGCCATCTAGCTGTGTGAGCTTGTTCACATTTTGTCTAAATATTGATAATATTATCGTCTCTAGAAAAACCACTTGAGTTACTTTTTTTCAAGCAGCATTCATATATTTTACGTAATCCGTATCCACCGCTGTAGTAGTGTATACGTTGATCTTGTAGGCATTATTTGCACACTGTTTTCTTCAAACTGCCATCTAGCTGTGTGTATTATCGTTTCCAGAAAAACCAACTGAGTTTTTGTTGTTGTTGTTTTTTTAAAAATAATGCCAGGCAAAGGCAGGCCGCCACGCAGAGGCCGTGCTAGGGGCCGTGCTGCTATACAATCCTGTGGCCCTAGCAAATTGCCCAGTTTTAAAAAGCCAATGACCCTGAACTCCCAAAATGCTGAAGAGGTAGTTGACTGGCTTACACAGCACACCCCATCCTCTACCGTTTCTAACTTTACCACAACATCCTCCTCATCCTCCACTGCTATGGCCACCCCACGTAACACTTCCTCCACCACCGGTGCCCCTTCTTCACTGGAGTCAGAGGAGTTATTTTCCCATGAGTTTCTTGAACTGAGTAATGCGCAACCATTATTGGCAGAAGAAGATGAAGGAGATGAGGACGTTACACCAGATTTAATTCTGGCAGAGAACACGACAGAGATGGACATAATGATGAGTGATGAGGAGGAGGAGGAGGTCCCCGCTGCTGCTTCCTTCTGTGATGTGTCAGAAGAAATTGATGCATCTGAGGAGAATGATGATGAGGAGATTGATGTTTTGTGGGTGCCTAGTAGAAGAGAGCAAGAGGAGGGTAGTTCAGATGGAGAGACGGAGAGTCAGAGAGGCAGTAGGAGAATAAGACTTAGAAGAAGCAGGGAGGCCAGCCCGCAGGGATCAGTAGGGCAACAACATGTATCGGCACCTGTGTTCAGCCGGCCAATGCACCCGCCATTGCCGCCAATGCCGCCAACTTCTACTGTTACCGCCAGATCGCAGACTTCCAAAAAGTCAGCAGTGTGGCATTTTTTTAATGTGTGTGCCTCTGACAAAAGCATTGTAATTTGCAATGAGTGCAGTCAGAAACTGAGCCTTGGTAAGCCCAACAGCCACATAGGTACAACTTCTATGCGAAGGCACATGAGCGGCAAGCACAAAGCACTTTGGGAGCAACACCTCAAAGGCAACAGGCAAACTAAAAGCCACACTCCTTCTGGTCCAGCATCTTACTGCTCTACCTCTGCTCTCCTTGACCCATCTGAACCACCCTCCACTCCGCCTTCCACCTTGACCACCTGTTCCCATTCCCAGTCATCTGCCACCAGCCAAGTTTCTGTGAAGGCCATGTTTGAGCGTAAGAAGCCAATGTCTGACTGTCACCCCCTTGCCCGGCGTCTGACAGCTGGCTTGTCTGCACTCTTAGCCCGCCAGCTTTTACCATACCAGCTGGTGGACTCTGAGGCCTTCCGCAAATTTGTAGCAATTGGGACACCGCAGTGGAAGGTACCCAGCCGCAATTTTTTTTCTAAAAAGGGAATACCACACCTGTACCAACATGTGCAGAGCCAAGTTACCGCATCTCTGTCACTTAGTGTTGGGCCAAAGGTCCATATGACTACTGACGCATGGTCCTCCAAGCATGGTCAGGGCAGGTATGTCACCTACACTGCCCACTGGGTGAACTTGGTAATGGCTGGGAATGGGAAGCAGGGAATGGGTAGCTCAACAACAACAACAACAGTGGAGTTGGTGTCACCGCCACGGATTGCACGCGGTTCTGCCACCACCTCTACTCCTCCATCGCTCTCTACCTCGTCTTCTTCCTCTTCTTCTTCTTACTCTGCTGCTGGGTCCTCCTTCTCCTCCTCCACACCTGTGCACCCCCAGCTCCCCCTAGGCTATTCGACGTGCCAGGTACGCCGTTGTCACGCTGTCTTGGGGATGACGTGCCTGGAAAGCAAAAACCATACCGGATCTGTACTCCTGTCATCTCTGCAGTCACAGGCCGATCGGTGGCTGACCCCACACCAACTGCAGATCGGAAAAGTGGTGTGTGACAATGGAAGCAATCTGTTGGCAGCGTTGAGACTGGGAAATTTAACACATGTGCCCTGCATGGCACATGTGTTAAATTTAATAGTCCAACGTTTTGTCTCCAAGTACCCAGGATTCCCAGTTCTCACCCAGTCCAGAAAGGTGTCGGCCCATTTCAGACGTTCCTACACAGCCATGGCACGCCTTGCTGACATTCAGCAGCGCTACAACATGCCAGTCAGGCGTTTGATTTCTGACAGCCAGACTCGCTGGAATTCAACGCTCCTTATGTTGGAACGTCTGCTGCAACAACAAAGGGCCGTCAACGAGTACCTTTTTGAACTGGGTGGTAGGACTGGATCTGCAGAGCTGGGGATTTTTTTCCCCCGTTACTGGGTGCTTATGCGCGATGCCTGCAGGCTCATGCGACCTTTTGAAGAGGTGACAAATATGGTCAGTCGCACCGAAGGCACCATCAGCGACCTAATACCCTTCGCTTTCTTCCTGGAGCGTGCCGTGCGACGAGTGACAGATGAGGCTGTAGACCAGCGTGACGAGGAGCTGGAAGCGCACGATTTATGGTCGCAATCACCAGAACGAACCCAGGCACCTGCTGCAACGCAGGGAGAGGTGCCAGAAGTGGAGTCAGAGGAGGAAGGTGGCTTTGTGGAGGAGGAGGAGGAGGACCAACAGGAGCAGGCTTCCCAGGGGGCTAGTGGTGACCTTTTGGGGACCCCTGGTCTTGTACGTGGCTGGGGGGAGGAGACCGTGGATGATGCAGTCCTTGATAATGAGGAAGCGGAGATGGATAGCTCTGCATCCAACCTTGTGAGAATGGGGTCTTTCATGCTGGCATGCCTGTTGAAGGACCCCCGTATCAAGAGGCTTAAGGAGAAGGACCTGTACTGGGTCGCAACGCTACTAGACCCTCGGTACAAGCATAAAGTGGCAGAAATGTTACCAACATACCACAAGTCCGAAAAGATGCGGCATTTACAAACCAGCCTGCAAAACATGTTGTACAATGCTTTTAAGGGTGATGTCACTTCAGGAACTCATCAACATTCCAGGGGCAGAGGTGCCAGTAATCCTGCCACGAGCACACCTGCAAGGACAAAGCCCTTTGGCCGGTCTGTAACATCAGACATGCAAATGTTTTTCTGTCCAAGGCAGCGCCACAACCCTTCTGGATCCACCCTCAAAGAACGCCTCGACCGGCAGGTAGCGGACTACCTGGCATTAACTGCAGATATCGACACTCTGAGGAGCGATGAACCCCTGGACTACTGGGTGCGCAGGCTTGATCTGTGGCCAGAGCTGTCACAATTTGCCATGAACCTCTTGTCTTGCCCAGCCTCAAGTGTGCTCTCAGAAAGGACCTTCAGTGCAGCAGGAGGGATTGTAACTGAGAAGAGAACTCGCCTAGGTCACAAAAGTGTCGATTACCTGACCTTTATTAAAATGAATGAGGGGTGGATCTCGGAGGGTTACTGCACGCCGGAAGACTTGTTCTGACTTCTATGCAGCTGTCCTTCTCTTCAAGCCTCATGACTCCACACACAGCTGTCCTTTAGCGTCCTCCTCCCTCCGCCACCGTTACAAACTAGGGTGCAAACCCTACTGGTTTAATTTTTTCTGGCCTCTGTGCTTCAGTGGCTGCGTCCAAAAAAACGGGGCAAACGATGTCTACAAGGTCAACGTATGGCGAAAAATTACTATTTTCAGCATTTATATGGCATATTTTTTCTGGCAACTGTGCTTCAGTGGCTGCGTCCAAAAAAATGCATATTTTCTGCATTTATATGGCATAATTTTTCTGGCCTCTGTGCTTCAGTGGCTGCAACCAAAAAATGCATATTTTCTGCATTTATATGGCATAATTTTTCTGGCCTCTGTGCTTCAGTGGCTGCAACCAAAAAAATGCATATTTTGTCCATTTATATGGCATAATTTTTCTAGCCTCTGTGCTTCAGTGGCTGCAACCAAAAAAATGCATATTTTCTGCATTTATATGGCATAATTTTTCTGGCCTCTGTGCTTCAGTGGCTGCAACCAAAAAAATGCATATTTTGTCCATTTATATGGCATAATTTTTCTAGCCTCTGTGCTTCAGTGGCTGCAACCAAAAAAATGCATATTTTCTGCATTTATATGGCATAATTTTTCTGGCCTCTGTGCTTCAGTGGCTGCAACCAAAAAAATGCATATTTTCTCCATTTATATGGCATAATTTTTCTAGCCTCTGTGCTTCAGTGGCTGCAACCAAAAAAATGCATATTTTCTCCATTTATATGGCATAATTTTTCTAGCCTCTGTGCTTCAGTGGCTGCAACCAAAAAAATGCATATTTTCTCCATTTATATGGCATAATTTTTCTGGCCTCTGTGCTTCAGTGGCTGCAACCAAAAAAATTTATATTTTCAGCATTTATATGGCATAATTTTTCTGTCAACTGTGCTTCAGTGGCTGCGACCAAAAAAATGCATATTTTCTGCATTTATATGGCATAATTTTTCTGGCCTCTGTGCTTCAGTGGCTGCAACCAAAAAAATTTATATTTTCAGCATTTATATGGCATAATTTTTCTGGCAACTGTGCTTCAGTGGCTGCGACCAAAAAAATGACTATTTTCAGCATTTATATGGCATATTTTTTCTGGCCTCTGTGCTTCAGTGGCTGCGGCCAAAAAAACTGGGCAAACAATGCCTACAAGGTCAACGACGTTGACCTTGTAGGCATTGTTTGCCCAGTTTTTTTGGCCGCAGCCACTGAAGCACAGAGGCCAGAAAAAATATGCCACATAAATGCTGAAAATAGTCATTTTTTGCCATACGTTGACTCAACGTATATGGCAAAAAATGACTATTTTCAGCATTTATATGGCATATTTTTTCTGGCAACTGTGCTTCAGTGGCTGCGTCCAAAAAAACTGGGCAAACAATGTCTACAAGGTCAACGTATGGCGAAAAATTACTATTTTCAGCATTTATATGGCATATTTTTTCTGGCAACTGTGCTTCAGTGGCTGCGTCCAAAAAAAACTGGGCAAACAATGTCTACAAGGTCAACGTATGGCGAAAAATGACTATTTTCAGCATTTATATGGCATATTTTTTCTGGCAACTGTGCTTCAGTGGCTGCGTCCAAAAAAACTGGGCAAACAATGCCTACAAGGGCAACGTATGGCAGTTGTTTAAAGAGAACAGTAGATTACTAGCCAGCAAAGCTACCTAAGCTAAAATGTCCCTCAAATCCCTGCAGACTTCTGTCCCTCCAATACAGAGCAGTATCAAGCAGATTACTAGCCAGCAAACTTACTATCATCTGTCCCTGAAATCACTAACAGCTCTCCCCCTACACTATCTCTTCCAAGCACACACAGGCAGATTTTTCAGATACATTTTTGCCCTTGATCCCCCTCTGGCATGCCACTGTCCAGGTCGTTGCACCCTTTAAACAACTTTAAAATCATTTTTCTGGCCAGAAATGTCTTTTTTAGATGTTAAAGTTCGCCTTCCCATTGAAGTCTATGGGGTTCGCGAACCGTTCGCGAACCGCTCGCATTTTTGCGCAAGTTCGCGAATATGTTCGCGAACTTTTTTTCCGACGTTCGCTACATCCCTACTTAGGTACACAGCGGGAGCCTAAGGTGCCACATGCATGGCTCAAGTCTTGGTGTAGGAATGAAACGTTTGGGTTCCTAGAGTACTGGGCTGATTTTTCCTTGGGGTACAACCTATTCAGTAGCGAGGGCTTGTACCTCAATGGAAGGGGGGGTGAGCCAAAGAATTATGGGGAAGCTAGGGTAAAAATTTTAATATAATTGGTATCAATAAGACCTGGTGGGATAAAACATTTGACTGGGCTGTGAATTTAAATGGTTACACCCTTTTTAGGAGGGACAGAGGAATTAAAAAGGGTGGAGGAGTATTTATGTATGTAAGCCTGAATTGAAGCCATGCAATAAAGAAATATCCAATGATGGCACCAGTGTCGGACTGGGACACCATGGGCTCACCGAAAGACTTAGACCAGGGGCCCACTCTCAGTACTATTATTCTTTCTCTCCTCATTCAACCTCTATTCTCCTATTCTCTTTTCTTTACATATTATAATCTATTAATCCATCTATTTATCCTCTTTGTTCTCATAGAAATAGGGAATGGCCATGAAATAGACCAAATGTTTAGAGGCAGGAGGGCCCACTGACATCTTGGCCCACCGGGAATCCCTATGGATAGAGATATCAACTGGGCAAAAGGTTACAAAGAAAATGATCATTGGCGTATGCTACAAACCACCTTGTATAAGTGATGAGAATGAAGCCCAGCTACTTTTTCAAATAGAACAAGGTCAAGTTATTATTATGGGTGACTTTAATTGTCCAGACATTTACTGGGGTAATGGGGTTGCCAAGTCACAAAAAGCAAGCAGGTTTGTAAATATGCTGAATGACAACTTTTTATTCCAGCTCGTTCAAGAACCAACAGTCTCTTTTGGATCTTGTAATAACTAATAATAGAGAATTATTCTCTACCATTTGTGTGGGTGAGCACTTAGGGAGATTCTGTTGCAAAGGCAATTCTAAAACACTAAATTTTAGACAGTACAAGGGCATCTCTGCAACATATTAGAAATACTTTTCAGAGTGTTAAACACAGAACAAAAATGGGACATTTTTAAAATGCTGCTTAGTAAGTATACATGCCAGTATATACCTTGTAAGCAAGGAACAAGACCGTTGTGGTTCAGTAGAAGTGTTGGTGTTGAGGTGGGTAAGAAAATGTGTTCTTTTAAGGCTTTCAAGTTAGCTGGGACAGCTGAAACTTTATCAGGTACAAGGAGGCCAATAAATAATGCAAAAAAGCTATCAGACAAGCTAAAATCGATATGGAAAATGGTATTGCAACAAGCAGTAAAAATAATCCAAAATTATTTTTTAAATATGTAAATAAATAAAGCAGGAAGGGGTGTGACCCTTAATATCAGAGGAAGGTCAGCTGGTTGAGGAGAACAGAAAAAAGCAGAGATTCTGAAATGTAATTTTTCGTCTATCTACACAAATGAAGAACCAGTTAATCTAGGTCTCCGTTTTAATAGTCCCAATCCTAGTAATACAACTAATGATGCATGGTTCGCACATGAAGAAATTCAAAAGAGACTAGAACATGTTAAGATAAACCAAGGTCTAGGATTCATTGAGGTCTGGCACATGCCGAGAGACTGGCATATTGCTAATGTGGTGCCGCTATTCAAAAAGGGATCCCATTCTCAGCCCCAAAACTATAGGCCAGTTAGTCTGACATCAGTGGTAGGAAAGCTTTTCAAAGGGGTATTAAATTATAAGATACTGGACTTCAATGCAAATCATAACACTATGAGTTTCTGCCAGCATGGTTTTATGTGTAATAGATCTTGCCAGACTAATATAATTTTCTTTTATGAGAAGGTGTGCAGGGACCTTGATTCTGGAATGGCAGTGGATGTTATCTACTTAGACTTTGCTAAAGCATTTGATACAGTGCCGCAAAAAAGGTTACTGGTTATATTAAGGAATGTTGGCCTGAAACATAGTATTTGTATCTGGATAGAGAACTGGCTAAAAGATAGATTACAAAGAGTGGTGGTAAATGGAACATTCTTTAATTAGACCAGTGTTGTTAATGGAGTACCACAGGGCTCTGTACTTGGTCCTTTGCTTTTCAACTGCAGTTATTAATGACCTGGAGGTGGGCATTGAAAGCACTTTTTCTATTTTTGCTGATGATACCAAATTGTGCTTAACTATAGGTTTCCATTCAGGATGCTGACACTTTGCAGAGTGATTTGACTAAATTGGAAAACTGGGCAGCAAACTGGAAAATTAGGTTTTGCACTTTGGCAAACATAATATAAATACAAGTTATACACTAAATGGCAGTGTGTAGGGAGTTTACTTAACTTAGAAGGATCTACGGTTTTTTTGTGGATAACAAGTTGTCTAATTCTGGGCAGTGTCATTATGTGGCCACTAAACCAAATAAAGAACTGTCTTGCATACATATTATAGGTCCCTTGTAAAGCCTCACCTGGAGTATGTGGTGCAGTTTTGGGCTCCAATCCTTAAGAGTGATATAAATGAGCTGGAGAGAGTGCAGAGATGTGCAACTAAACTGGTTAGAGGGATGGAAGAATTAAATTATGAGGGTAGACTGTCAAGGTTGGGATTGTTTTCTCTGGAAAAAAAGATGCTTGAGAGGGGACGTGATTACACTTTACAATGCATTAGAGAGCATTATAGACAAATATCAGGGGACCTTTTTATCCATAAAGAGGATCACCGCACCAGAGGCCACCCATTCAGACTAGGGTTAAAGAACTTTCATTTTAAGCAATGTAGGTGGTTCTTCACAGTGAGGACAGTGAGGTTGTGGAATGCACTGCTGGATGATGTTGTGATGGCTGTTTCTGTTAATGCCTTTAAAGGAAAACTATACCCCCCAAATAAATACTTAAGCAACAGATAGTTTATATCAAATTGAATGACATATTAAAGAATCTTACCAAACTGGAATATATATTTACATAAATATTGCCCTTTTACATCTCTTGCCTTGAACCACCATTTCGTGACTCTATCTGTGCTGCCTCAGAGATCACCTGACCAGAAAACTACAACACTAACTGTAACAGGAAGAAGTGAGGAAGCAAAAGGCACAACTCTGTCTGTTAATTGGCTCATGTGACCTTACATGTGGTTTGTATGTGTGCACAGTGAATCTTACGATCTCAGGGGGCGGCCCTTATTTTTTAAAATGGCAATTTTCTATTTATGATTACCCAATAGCACATACTACTAAAAAAGTATATTATTATGATAATGGTTCATTTACATGAAGCAGGGTTTTACACATGAGCTGTTTTACTCAGTATCTTTTAATAGAGACCTACATTGTTTGGGGGGTATAGTTTTCCTTTAAGAGTGGCTTGGATGATTTCTTGGACAAGCATAATATCCAATGCTATTGTGATACTAAAATCTACAGTTAGGGGCAGATTTACATAGGGTCGATTATCGAGGGTTAATTCGAAGGATTTTAATCCATCGGTCGAACGATTTTTCTTCAACCAAAAAAAGCTAAGAAAGCCTATGGGGACCTTTCCCATAGGCTAACATTGAGGTTCGGTAGGTTTTAGGTGGCGAAGTAGGGGGTCGAAGTTTTTTTTAAAGAGACAGTACTTCGACTATCGAATGGTCGAATAGTCGAACGATTTTTAGTTCGAATCGTTCGATTCAAAGTCGTAGTCGAAGTAGCCAATTTGATGGTCGAAGTAGCCAAAAAAAACCATTCGAAATTCGAAGGTTTTTTTATTCTATTCCTTCACTCGAGCTAAGTAAATGTGCCCCTTAGTGTATGAGTATATATAGTTTTTGTGAGTGTATGTGTAACGTTCAGTATCCCACAACCCAGAGTAAACCCCAATGTCCCGGGCTCGGCTCACGCTTCGGCCTATAACCGCCACCTTTCACGTCGGGTGGGGCCCTCTGCTACTCGGATGCCGCCAGGACTTAATAGTGAGGAGACTGAGGGAAGAACTCTGGGCGAGCAAGGGAACTTAACGTAAAGGTTATCAAAGTCCAGGAACGGGCCGAGTCGAAACCAATCGGGAATGCAGTACAAAATCGGAAAGCAGCAGAGTAATCGAGGTCACAGGCCAGGTCAGCAACTAACAGGGTCGAAGTACAGAACGGAATCCAAAGAGTAGTCAGGGACGAGCCAAAGGGTCAGGGCAGGCGGAAGTCAAACAGGAATCAGGGATAGCCAAAGGTCACAACAAGAATCACAGAATAATCACACCCAGGAACAATATACAGAACCTACATTGGGCAAGGCACAAAAGGACTGATGGCCATTTAAACATTTGAATTTGGCGCCATTGGACGCTGCCGAATCAGCGACAGCGACTGCGCAAACACGTCAGCGCACCTGTCCCTTTAATTCTGGCGCATGCGCGCCGCGCGTTCCATAGGAGCCGGCGCCTGGGGCCTAGCCGCATCGGCGGCGGAGATGAGAGACGGGCGTCCCCGTCAAGGAGGCGGCAGGCGTCCCTGCCGTCCCCTGGGTAAGTCCCTTAGAGTATGGAGGGGTCAGTGTGTGTGTGTATGGATGCTGAGTTTCATTTTGAGGGGTTGAACTTGATGGACTTTGGTCTTTTTTCAACCCGATCTAACTGTTTAACTATATGTTTTCCATCAATTTCAGGAATGTGTCGATACAACAGTACATTTGGCAATTACTCGAGGAGCCATTGGCCTGCTATTGCATTCTTAGTTGTGGTCCAAAGGGAAGTCATGAGTTTCTCCCTGTAGAATTTAAACATCCTGTGCACCAAGGGATAAGATGATCACACTACTTACTTTACTGTTTAGTTTTTTTAACTTGTTGCCCTCGTTTTCAACAGTAACAGATCAGTGATTAGAAAAAACACTGTGGCAGATTAAAACAGGCAGCACAACAACATATAATCCAAAACTTGATTCCTTATGTAACGCTTTTCTGGCCTATCCCGCCAATTAGGGGTTAAAGGTGTCCAGCTAGTGTATGAGCATGGGTTACACTGTGAAACTACACTCAGGGCGGAGCCTTCGCTAAATGGAAGCTTCCCCTTTTAAGATGGTGTAAAACTACAACCCACAGGCATATAAGTGTAAAAGATAGAATAATGGACGCCAGGAGGTTCTTTAAAAAGTGAAAACAGTGTGATGGTTTATTAACACAATAATATGGCAAAGCAATTGACCACAGGTTTACTCACGCAGGAGCTGTAGTAGGAGTTAGCATATCACAGAGGAGACAGGATAGCATTGATGATGATGCAACATGTACAGATGTCACTCCTCAAGTCAAACACACAGGAAGAATATCTCACTCCCAAAGACCAGCGACCAAAGTGAAACAGGATCGATCAAGTAGGGGTCAGGCAGTGCTCTGCGAACTGAGTTCCCTATCACTGAGTTCCTTACACTAAAGGCACCTTAAAAGCCTTTGGGAGGCTACTCGCTGCTATTCTCCTTGTTGGAGCACAGAACTGCTCATGCTACTAAAATCTAGCTATCTCTCTCTCCTAGAGAGACTATAACAGGATCTGCCCTAATGATAGCTAATCCTCATTCACGGGATTGCCTGGTTCCCGACTTAAGCACCAAAGGTACAGGTCCCTTTGGGGTAAATGCAGGGCCGCCATCAGGGGGGGACAGGGGGGACAAGCGTACCGGGCCCGGGCATGAAGGGGGGCCCGGCAGCGCTGCATTTTTTGAAGATCCGGGCCCCCCTTACGAGCGCCCGAGCCGTACGTCTTGCCTCTGTGCTGCCGAATGCGGAAGTGCCGAAAAGCCGAAGCCGATGCGCCGAAAAGACCCGAAGTCACGGAAAAAGCCGAAGTCACGAAGCGCCGAAAAGACCCGAAGTCACGAAAACAGCCGAAGCCGAAGTCCTGAAGCAGCGCAAAGACCCGAAGTCACGAAAACAGCCGAAGCCGAAGTCCTGAAGCAGTGAAAAGACCCGAAGTCACGAAAGGAGGTGAAGTTGAAGTACTGAAGCCGTGAGTTCAATTCTACTGAACACCAGTTTGTGTATTTTTTTTTTTTTTTTTAATCTCCTGGCCACCAATGTATTATTTTAATATTCTATAGGCCCCTGCAACCAATCTTTTTTTTTAAAACATGTTTTTTTGGGGCCCCAATTTTTTTTTTAACTCGTAAGGGGCCCCTGACGCCAATGGTTTTTTTTTTTTCAAAAAAAATTTTTTTTTTTTTTAATTTTTTTTGGGGCCCCAATTTGTTTTTAACTTATAAGGGGGCCCCTGCCGCCAATGTTTTTTTTTTTTTTTTTAAAAATTTTTTTTTTTTTCAAATTTTTTTTTGGGGCCCCAATTTGTTTTTAACTTATAAGGGGGCCCCTGCCGCCAATGTTTTTTTTATTCAAAAAAAATTTTTTTTTTTTTCAAATTTTTTTTTGGGGCCCCAATTTGTTTTTAACTTATAAGGGGGCCCCTGCCGCCAATGTTTTTTTTTTTTTTAAAAAATTTTTTTTTTTTTTAATTTTTTTTTGGGGCCCCAATTTGTTTTTAACTTGTAAAAAACTGGTGGCAGGGGCTGCCACCAGTTTTTTTTTTTTTTCAAATTTTTTTTTTGGGGCCCCAATTTGTTTTTAACTTATAAGGGGGCCCCTGCCACCAATGTTTGTTTATTTTTTAGTTTTTTTTACATTTTTTTTGTTGGGGCCCCAAGTTTTTTTTAACTTATAAGGGGGCCCCTGCCACCAATGTTTTTTTTAAAAAAAAAAATTTTTAATTTTTTTTTTTTTGGGGCCCCAATTTTTTATAAGGGGGCCCTGACCATCAATAGCTTTTTACAACTTGTGTGGGGGGGGGGTTACTTTTTTAGCACTGATGTCTGTGTGGTCTTTTAACTGCGATGTGGAGTGGGCGGGAAAATGGGGTGGAGCTTGGTCGTCAGTGTGGGCGGGGCCCAGGGGGCCCCAAAAATTTTGTTGTACGGGGCCCCGTGATTTCTAATGGCGGCCCTGGGTAAATGGCTTACTGGGGTCTTGGTGATCCCAGGCTCAATGGGAAACACCTAGCAGCACAGACACCAGGAGCCAAAGAGGAAGAGGCCACTCCCTACACAGCACTATATAGCAGTGTGGCAGGGGAGTGTCATTACACTCTTTGTCCAATAGGTGTAGATGTTACACTTTACCAGTTAGAAGGGCTTGGCCCAATAACAGAGGAAAAAGAGAACTTAAGCAAAGGTAGGGAATTAACTCTATAGGAGCCTAATAGATCCTATAGGTCCCTACACTTACTTATCTGGCTAACACAAAGCCTGCCTTGCCTTCCTTTGTACTAGACTACCGCCCAACATTTTGTAAATAAAAAGAGGGACAAAAAAGATATTTTGACCACACCCATTTTTGTGACCACACCCCCTAATCACCATGTTCATTTTACAAAATTTGGCAGGTTATGAAAGTTTGAACACATTTCTGTGTTTTCTTTATGAGTCATTACAGTTTTGCTAATGAAGGTGAATTGCCCTTTAGGGCAAGGCCAGACGTGGCGTTTTTAAAAAAGCTCCGCCAGGCGTAAATACGCATAAACTGCACTACCACTGAAACTAATGGAAAACACACTATGGCAATTCACACAGGGTGCTTGCAAACTGTAATCCGCCACAGGACGCCAGTATTGGCGTTTTTCAGCAGAAACGCCAATACGTCAAGAAACTACCAAATCAATAGAGTCTATGGGATCTGAATGTTTGAAACCACCCTTTGGGTAAATACACAGCGTATTTTAAATATGGCGTCCACATTCTCAATGAGAATGAGAAGTGCATGTTGGAAAAAGAAACCTACGTGCTGAAAAATGCATGAAAAATGCATATTGACGTCGCGTGCGGTTTCAGTGGCGTATTTACGCCTGGCATTTCTTTTTTTAAAAAGTGCAACGTAAAATGCCACGTCTGGCCTTGCCCTTAAGCTGTGAGTCACAGTTTCCCCAAGAGACCCGTTATCTTATATTGTTACAATTACTTATTTAAAAACTGGACTTTCCAGTACAAATGAGCGACTGCAGGTTGAGCTGTCAAAAGAGGGACTGTCCATCAGGCCCGGACTGGTAATGTCCCTGTTCGGGCATTTGCCCGAGGGGTCGATCCTCCCTTTGTTTAAGTGGGCCGCCCGCTGTCTGATTAGATGCGGCACTTCACTTTTCGGCTTTTAATTTTTCTGTGCTATTAACAGTGTCAGCCTGCAGCGTCTCTTCACTGGCGTGTAATACCTGCCCTGAGCAGGGACGGCGCGGCCACTTAATTAGTTTATCTTTAAACTAATCCAGGACCCGCCGTCTGCTTCTTGTTATCAGTCCTCCCTCTGCTCTGTGTGGCTCTGCTCCGGTTCCTCCCCCACTCTCCTGTACGGCACAACGCTCACGTCTGCAGCCCCCTCCCACCTGCACAGAGCACTGTAATGTAACAGAGCAGAGGGGGGGGCAGGACTGCAGAAATTTCTAACTAGTGGGTGAGGACACCAGCGTGACGTCACCACATGCTGGTTTATTTACAAACATAGTGGACTGGAGAGCTGTATTATTACTGAGGGAAGCTGGAGAGAGGTATTTTTTTCAGGGCAGAGCTGGTGCAAAGTGGACTGGAGAGTGGGTCATCAGTGTCTCATCAGTCTAAAGAAGGAAGAAACCGCAGCAAAGGCTCTGAGGTGACCAGCATTTCAAATTCTGTGGTGGGGGTGCATCTGTACTATACATTGTGTGCTGTCTGGCACTTTGAATGTTTTTCGCCTGCTTCAGACATCCCATATGTAACATTATGGCTTTACTATTATTTAAAAGGGGTGGTAGGGAACAGTGGTTTTTTTGCTGTTCATAATTGGTAAAAATAAATTTAGGGGTTTAGCAGGCCTGCATGGGACAAATGTATAACTACAATCAGGACCGCCATCAGAAATCACAGGGCCCCCATACGACAAAATTTCCTGGGCCCCCGGACTGTGCCCACCAATATTGGTGGCTAGGGTTCCTACATGTTAATAAAAAATAAAAAGATAGGTGGTCAGGGCCCCCCATAAAACCTTTGTCCTATATATATATATATATATATATAGGACAAAGGTTTGGATATCGGCGCATCCCTTGGAATTTATAGATATATATATATATAGATATATATATATATATAGATATATATATATATATATATAAAAAATATGCTTGTGTGTAAATAAAATACCAGTACGCATTTCTGTGTGGGCTGCTTTGATTTTTTTTGCCAGGGCTGATTTTTACTCCCAGTCCGGCCCTGCTGTCCATCCAAAAACAGTTGGGAGGTATTGCTAGTGACTGTGGGTTGTCAGATTATTGCTTGTCACTGTTCTGTAACAACCAGCCACACTCCCAGTCCCGCTGCTTATCACACGTGTGCATGGGGAGGGGGAATGTTTTGACATGACGGCTGGCGCGCTGTGATGACGTCACGCTGGAATGCAAGGCAAAGAGAGGTGGAAGCCGCTGGGCGTGTTTTAGCTGAGCTTGTGCAGAGCCGCCTGATGTCTGCGAGTCTCTGACACTTCCTGAATTTCTTAGGCACAGATTTCCCTGAAGAGTCTTTCCCTGTTGCCGGTGTTCTGTGGTCCCTATACATGGCTATGCACCCCTCACCTTCTGTGTGACGTAGTTCTGTCTCCTTTATTTACCTGTCTTTGTACATAAACACAGTCGCATCAGCTACATGTCTGAATCCGAGCCCCAGTGCACAATGACCGAGGTCTGCGACCCACAACATGCTGCAAAGCTACTCCGGGCTCTCGGTTCGTTCAGGGGGGAGTCCGGCTTCTGCGATGCACTTCTGGTTCTGGAGGGGCAGGAGATCCCCGCACAAAGGAATATACTGGCAGCAGCCAGTCCGTACATACGGTGAGTAGCTTTAACTTTCCACTGATTTGTAATGCCTGCCATTGTATTCTTCTTCATCTAAAACAAACGAGCTGCGAGTTGTAGCCTAAAGCGCAAGGGCGTCAGTCTTTGCAAAGCTTTCTGCATAAATATCTTTGTAAATTCAATCTGCGTATCAATGTAATGAAGGGCCTTTTAAAATATTCTATTGATGCTAGTGATTATTTTCTTTGAGTGCTCCCACTTTGTAACCCAAGTATTTGCATTAGATAGTAGGAACTAGAATGTCTGTGTGTAAATCTATATGTAAGCTATAAAGCAGGGGTGTCCAACCTTTTGGCTTCTCTGGGCCACTTTGGAAAAAGAAAAATGGTCTGGGGCCCACACATGAAATACACAAACACTTTTGATTTGTAAAAGTAAAGAAAATACACATAAAATAACTACAATACCAGCTGGATAACCAGACAGAGCTAGACACTGGAATATGGGACACCTGGATATTAAATAGACATTATAATTATTAACTGGGCAATGGGCAGACTACTCCATACGTCACCACATTGTAATAATCTGGCATAGTAAGCCTGTTCCTAACAAGACGACAGACTGACTGAGGGGGTTAATTGTGTCCGGATTTAGAAAGCACATAGTGTTATTTCACTATTGTTTTCTCCTATTTCCATACCTTTATTTTTTCCCCTTCTCTTCCTTCACTGGAACCCCCCCCCCACGATTTGGATCAAAGTCTACCAAAAGGCCCCAGATCCGCTCACCACACTACCCCCCCCCTGTTTGTTTTTTTACCAAAGTTGTAGCAGGCAGGCAGATCTAATGTTGTGTGCTAAAGTGTTGCAGAGATGAGAACGTGCAGCAGTTTAGGGGGAATACAGTGCTCCAACTGGGTGAAGCACTTAGCACAAGTAGCCAGAAACCACACTGATTTTGCTCACAGCCTCTCCCTCCACCAACACGCCTCTCTCTGATTCTCCTGCACATGAAGAGCACAAGTCAGACACAACAGGAGCGTAGTAGGAACAACAAGCTGAATTGCCAATGCCAGGTACCAATTAGTGGCAGCAGGTGGGCCCATTAGGTCCAGGGTGGGGCATATTTTTTGCGACATGATGTTTCCTCGGGAAGCAAGTTGGGCCACATTCATATCCATCCTGGGCCACATGCAGCCCTCAGGCCACAGGTTGGACACCCCTGCTATAAAATGTCTGTAAATGGATATTATACATAGCTTTTGTTGCCCACACAAAGACCCTATACTGCAGGAACGCCAATGTGACTCACAAATTTATTATATTTAATCAAATTGCAGCAATGCTGGGGAATGTGTTACCTTCCCTTTATAATTTTGTTTAGTTATTAAGTGTCTGGTCCAATCCCCTCCCCTGCTATAGTTTTCCCCTAATAACATAGTAGAAGAGATTTGAAAAAAAGACACCTGCCCATCAAGTTCAACCTGTGAAACCCACCTAACTACTTGCTGATTCATAGAAATGCAAAAAAGAAAACTGTGTTCCTTGATTTTATTAACATACTCTGCTAGCAGTGTTGTGCTTTTATGTACCAAATGTTTCCATTACAAAGTAGGAAGTCCCTGTTTATGTGACTATATATTGGGCGGGGGGGGGCACAGTTTAGGTAGTAGCAACACAATTAAGGTGGCCATGAACATTATTATTTTTCTTTCCATGACAACCAATTTTAGTGTGATCTGACAAATCTGTCATATTATTGTGAGGTTAGTGCGCCACGAATGAACGATTTTTCGTCCTGTTGATCGTCCGATTAGAAAATTTTCATTGTTCACAGTGAAATTTATCCATTGTCCATTAGTTTGCAGGGCCAAGCAGGCAGCTACCCACAGTTTTCCTGCACTCAACTATATGGTATTGCTTGAAATGGTCCTTTTAGTTCATGGACAAATCATACATTTCAACGATTGTTTCAGGATAAGCTTGGCCCTACGATAAATTTTAACGTCTATGGCCATTTTAAGAGACATGTACACAATGTTTCCAACTGAACTTTGTCTGTGTTAATCTGTTAACGTAGCAGCTTGTATAAATTAAAGTATATACATGTCAATGAGGTAAATAAGTAACGCTGCCGTGCTCCTGTTCCGGCCTCCAGGGCCGGCACCATCTTGGTTCTCTAGGGCGCGCGCGGCGTGCCTGCGCGCCTCTTAAAGGTACAGGCGCGATTACGCCAGCGCGCAATGGGCACGTTTTGGCGCGAATTTGGAGGTACTTAAGGCCCATTCTTTCTCCCAGCCAGTGCCCGTGATAGAATCTTGATTCTGGTGGTTCCTGAAGCCTTGTGCTGTCTGTTCCTGTGAAATTTTTATCTGTTATTCCGGTTTTGATACCTGCCTGTTCCTGACTATTCTGATATCCGAATCCTGACCTTTACCTGCAACTTGACTACTCTTTCTGCCTGACCCCATCTGTTTGATTACCTGGTTTGACCCTTGCCTGCCTGACGATTCTTGATATCTGCCTGCCTTGACCCTGCCTGTCTGACGATTCTCTTGCCTGCTCCATTTGTACTGTGACCTTCGGCCCAAAAGACTATCTACCTGCCGTGCCCCTTTGCTAGCCAGAACATCTCGCCTTGTACCCCTCGTTAAGTTCAGGTGGCACCCAAGTAAGCTGAGGGCTCCTCCCGAAGCCCAACGGTGGTCACACTACTGGTGAAGCCGAGCCGAGACCAGGGTACTTGGCACCTGTTCTGGTATTGGGTGCCGGCCGTGACAATAAGTAACAGTTTGTTAAAATGAATTGTCCTTTTCACAGACCCTCAACCTCACTATGGGGGAAATTAATCCCACACAAGTAAATGCAACATACACGTACAGCCGTTTACAGAATTCCTGTGCTCTCTCAGTAGCAGCAGCAGCACTTCACCCCCCAAGTATTTACCGCAGCTTGCCTGTACTTGCTACAAGGGAATTCACCTCTTTGGGAATAGATTTCCTCAGGCTAAAGGCGGCCATACAATATAAGATCCGCTCATTTGGCACTTCACCCCGAAGTATTTACCGCAGCTTATAGTTGCCTGTCCTTGCTACAAGGGAATTCACCTCTTTGGGAATAGATTTCCTCAGGCTAAAGGCGGCAATACACTAGAAGATCCTCTCATTTGGCGACGTCGCCAATCCAGCCACCTCAGCAAACAATCAGATATTTCGTTGATATGCCCACCAAAGGCAGGTAGATATCCGGCTAATCCAAATCCGATATTTCGGCCATATATACTAGGGATCCTCAATGAATTAAATTGCATATATTGCCTAGGCTAGCTTTCCTCTTCAGAAAAAAGAAACTGGTCTATGCAGTTCTAAAACAGGACCACCCCCACAATTTTACCTGTACAGTAATGGGAACCCGTAATCCGGAAACCGAAAGGCTGTCTCCCATAAACTCCATTTTATCCAAATAATCCACATTTTAAAAAATGTCCTTTTTCTCTGTAATATTGAAACTGACCTTGCACTTGATTCAAACTAAGATATAATTAATCTTTATTGGAAGAAAAAACAGCATATTGGGTTTATTTAATGTTTACATGATTTTCTAGCAGACTCAAGATATGAAGATCTAAATTACGGAAAGATCCATTTTTCAGAATGCCCTGGGTCCTGAGCATTCTGGATAACAGGTCTTATACCTGTACTTCCAAGGCATCTGCCACACAGAAGTTAGAACTGGATGTGTACAGCATTTAGATTTAATTTTTTTTGTATATAGTGCATGTTGAAATATAAATCAAGCAAGAACTACAGGTAAGATGGTAGGTCATGTACATTATTTTCGCATTTTTTGTCACTAGCAAAAGTAAGCAACTAAGTTCACTGGGAGCTTGCCAGACATATTCGTATTCCCCTCCCCCAGGAAATTCAGCTTTCTTTGCCAGTTAAGCTCTAAATTGTGCCTGGTAATTAAGATCACTTAAGGTCACTGTTCTGAAGTCCTAGATCTAATTAACAGACTGAATAAATGGCACCTTATTGATTTTTGATGCAAATCATTTTGCATCACAGGAAATATACTACGGTACTTTCCAAGATATGGTTTACAAAGCTTGATTAACTAACAATATACGGTTATGTTAGTAACACAGGACAGCCATGCTGTGTAGTCATGATGCTGTAGATCTGCAGCCTGTATTGCAGAACATAGAATCAATGATGCAGAGAGATACTGAAACCACAGTGTCTAATGCTAAAATATCCTATGACTCAGGAGTGAATGACTTTTTTTTTCCTTGACTCATTGTTTTCACTCTTGTCAGAAGTGAAAAGTAACAAATATGCAAACCCTTCCTTGCTGGGAAGGTTGCACATCATCCTGTATATATCTTCTGTAATTTCAACCTGTCTGTAACCTAATTTGGTTTGGTTATTTGGTTTATGAGCTATAATTTATCAATGCAGAGGATATGCAGTGCCCACTATGCATAGATACTTCTGATCAGAGAGGTGTCTAAAATATATATATATATATTTTGCACTTTAACAGATTTACTTTAAAGGGGCAGTGTGCCCTCTTGCTCAACATAAGATTAAATTATGGAACCACAGACCTGGGCCCTGTATGACAAAATTTTCAGGGCCCTGCGTGCCTCAAGATGG